>CM042480.1:24023083-25323083 GCA_023621385.1 Quercus gilva | reverse complement strand
AATCTTTATTATTAAAAAAACATAACACAACATATACCAAACAAAATACAATTCACTTACATCATCTTCCTTATCTTCATCATCATCAGGATCATCCACAGTACCACTAGTATGACTAGAACTCCCAACACAAGATGAAACATTTGTAATGGCCATAGGCTTGGGGCGTTCATATTCTAAAAAAAGCTTATATAATGTAGTCTCAATGTTCTCCACCTTCATTTCAGCAATGTGCTCAATTGGCTTTATTTTCTTGAAAATAAAGTCCACATAATCCAACTTATACCTTGGATCAAGAACAATGGCACAAGCTAGCACCACACTATAACAATCCCAATATTTGTCAAATTTAACTTTCATCTGTTCTGCTATATTACTGACAAATGAATCTTGGCTCTTCATTTCTTCAAGTAAGAGCAATTCAATTCGAGACACTTCTTGAAAATATAGATTTGCTGTAGGGTAATCAATTCCAGAATATAGAGTTGTAATGTCATTGAAAGGTTTCAAAAACCGAGTTATCCTTTCAACTCTATTCCATTCATCCCTTGATGGACAATGCTTGAAATTAGCATCTTCCTCTGCTAAACGGTTCAACACAGAACGATATCTCATAGCACTTTTAATCATGTCATATGTTGCATTCCATCTTGTACACACATCTAAACGTAAACCCTTTGTTCTCTTCATACCAACTATCCTGGCATATTCATCAAATCTGCACATTCTACTCTTTGATCCTTTAAGATTTTTCATAGTTTCTCGGATCTTAATCACCGAGTCATCTATTACTTTCAATCCTTCTTGAACAATATGATTCAATATATGAGCACCCCAACGCACATGGAAAAAGATACCATCACATAACAATAAACCCCCCTCATTAAGTTTTTGCTTTATGAAATCTTGGCAATTATCATTATTAGATACATTATCTAGAGTAATGGAAAATATTTTCTTCTCAATACCCCATTCTTCCAAGAAATTTAAAATTTTTTTCGATAAAAGAGTTCCCGTGTGTGGAGGTGGCATATGACAAAAATTTAAGATGATATTTTTTAATTTCCAATTCTCATCCACATAATGTGCCGTAAGACAAATATATCCCTTACTTGTAATAGAGGTCCATAAATCCGAAGTCAAACATATTCTACCAAGAATTGATTTCAACTTATTTTTAACATCATCCTTCTCATTCTTGTAAAGTTCTAGAACATCAGCTTTTGAAGTATTCCTAAAAATATGTTTAACATCTGAATTTAGATAGCTGAAAATTTTTCTAATGCCCTCATACTCAACAAAGCTAAATGGTAAATTATGTTTAATAATAGCCTCCGCTAACATCTCACGAAACTCTTCTTGAGTTATCTTGTTTTGTAACACACTAACACTACCCTCTTTTTCACCATCTTATTTTACTTCTTTTCGTTTTAAGTATTTAAGAAGATGGCGATGCAAGTTTGATGTTCCGTGATGACTATCCGCCAAAAATATTTTCCCACACCATTGACAAGTAGCCTTACTTAACCCTTCTCTATCAATAGGCAATTTCACAAATTCATTCCAAACTGTAGAAGTGTGTAGTTTTCCCTTTGTTTTTTTCCCTGAAACACTTTTTGGTTTCTTAAACTTTGATTTTGAATTAACTCTTAAAGATGGTGAAGGATTAGTAGAAGTATCCAAAATTACCGCATCATCGTCACTTTCAAATTTATAGCCGGAGAAGCCGCTGTACTCTAATTATCAAAACAAAATATATAATTAAAATTAAAATTCTAATCTATTTAAGACATCTAAAGAAATTGTAAATGGTAAACATAACTACATAAGACATTCATCCAAATGACACAGAGGCAGAGCAAAGGCAAAGGCAAAGGCAGAGCAGTATACTATATTTAATGACACATTCATCCAAGATTCCAAATGACACAGACATTCAACAATCAAACACACAAACAATTAAATATTTTTTAGCAGAGGCAGAGCAGTATACTATATTATTATTATTGCTAAATCATAAATTCATAATATTAAAAAATCAATTCAAAATCTAAAAACATTTAGGAATTTAAGAGATTGATGAGAAGGATTTAACTTACCTTCACCATAGTTGATGATTTGTGGTTGTGCTTGTGCTTTTCTTAAATGGGTCAGCAGCTGTGTGGGCCATGTGGCTTGTGGGTGGCGAGAGATAGAGAATTGAGAGAAGTGAGAAAGCAGAGCAGTGTTGCCAGTGTAGAAGGGTAGAGGCCGAATGTGTGAAGACTGATTCACTGAAGAAGGGCAGAGGTTGCCAGGCTGGACTGAGGACTCTGGAGGTGCAAGAGATGAGAAGTAGAGAAAGTGAGGAGAGGAACTCAACTTTCAGCTTTAGGTTTTAGCTTTCAAGTTTGTACCGTTTGTTTGTATAATTGATTAATTCATTGTTTTGTGGCTTTGGACAATGGAGTGAATCGGAGTGGACTACAGCTAGCAGCAAGCAAAAAGCATTGAAATTGAATTAGATTTTTTTATTTTTAATGGTTGTGAGAAACCTTTCTGAGCCCTTGGCCGGTTGGCCCTTGACTAGTTGACTTGCCCTTGTCACTTATGTTGTGTTTGTAGTGACTTTACTGACTTGTCTTGTCTTAGTCTTAGTTGACTACTGTCAAGCATTGATGGTTGTGCTTTATTAATTACTACTAGTTTTGATACTTTGTGCTTTATGTACAAAGTATCAGGACGTAATTTAAAAAAAAAAAAAAATTTTGCGATTTTTTTTAACGAGTTGGGTCACGGGTTATTCGGGTTGGGTCAGGTCGAGTTGACCCGCAAAAAAATCAGGTCGGGTCACGGGTTAACCCGTTTTTGCTTCGGGTCAAAAAAATCAGGTTCGGGTCAGGTATTTTTCGGGTCGGGTCAGAATTTTCTGACCCGTATTGCCATGTCTACAAATATGCTTATAAACGCACACAATGCATGATTCATCAACCTCATGAATGTACGTAGTGCATTAGTTAGATCAAAAGGAATTACCAACCACTCATACAATCCATATTTAGTTTTAAATGCAGTTTTCCATTCATCGCCCTCTTTCATCCTAATTTGATGATACTCACTTTTCAAATCAATTTTTGTGAAAATACATGATTCATGCAATTCATCCAACGTGTCATCTAGCCTAGGGATAAGATGTCTATATTTTACCGTAATGTTGTTGATAGTCCTGTAATCAACACACATTCTCCAAGTTCCATCCTTCTTAGGCACAAGCAGCACCAGCATCGCACATGGACTCATGCTCTCTCTCACGTGTCCTTTGGTCAGCAACTCCTCAACTTGCCTTTGAAGTTTCTTTGTCTCCTCCAGATTACTCCTATAAGTTGGTCGATTAGGAATTGTCGCACCTAGCACAAAATCAATTAGATGCTCTATTCCCCTAATAGGTGGCAATCCACTAGGCAAATCATTAGGAAACACGTCCTCATATTCCTGCAACAAAGAGACAACAATACTAGGCAAAGATTCGTCAAGCTCATTATATTAAAATATGCCTCTTTGTACAAGAGTGCAAATATAGGCTGGTTTGTATAAAAAACATTCTTGACATCACTTGCCTTAGCATCAAAACTCGCTTGTTTTTTTGTTTTTCTCTCATTTTCTTCACTCTCTTTTTTCTGTTTACACTCTTTTTTCCTTTCACTTTCTTTCTCATCATCTTTTTTTGAACTCTCGATCTTACAATTTTTTTTTTAACTCATTCTCCCTTTTTAATTTCATTTGATTTTCATACACTTGTCTTGGAGTCAATGGTACAAAAGCAATGGTTTTATTGTCTTTTATGTAAAGTTGAATTTAATCAACCATTTTGTTAGTTTTATTCTGTGCAAAATTTGCTTGTAATTCAGCATTTAGAAACCTTGTATTTAGGTGGGAATCATGCAAAGGTAGTGTGTGAGAGAGTGTGAAGAAAAGCTCAAGAGTGTGCACTCAGCAAGGCCTCACAACTGGCCTGCGGCTAGCAAGTCGCCAAAGAAGGCACACGTGTGAAGCATGCAGAGGAGCTGCAGAGGAGCTGAAGAGTCATGCCAGCTGTAGCACTACAGGACAAAACTTCTAGTCTGGCTAGGCCGTTAGCTCGCAACTTAGACTCGTGACTCAGTCAAGTCGCTAGATCACTCTGCTTAGGAAAAACTGACATTTCGTATTCCAAACACACCAGTATAAATACTCTTTATGCCCATGTATTGTTGAGAGCTTCCAAAGAGAATTTTGAGAGAGAAACTCTAAAGAAAAACAAAATTGACTTATCCACAATCTTCATCATTGTTTCTTTAAATTCCTCTACTCTCACCCTCTCCATTGTTACATCCTTGAGAGGTACATTTAGCTAAATCATTTTCTCACCATACCCATATCTGTGAGAAGGCTATTTGGTGCTTGGGAAGCAGTTAGGAAGTGACCAATTAATATTGGTTGATGCTATGGGCTATAGCGGAATCCGGTAAGTTAAAGAAGAAAAAGGTTCGGCGTAATCTTGTTGGAGCAAGAAGCTTGGAGGGTTTTCTGCTATTTATGTATCTCAACTTCATTCTCTAGTGGATTATTGACCGCTTGAAGGGCAGTAGAGAGGTTTTACGCCAAGGACTTCGGTTTCGTCTTCGATAACGCATCGCTGTGTTGTCTTTGTGTTTGCATCTCTCTTCCCTTAGTCTTTGCCATTTATTTTCTACTGTGGTTGTGATTAATTATGGTTTAGATTGTTTTATCAATTCTATTGTAGCTTTTTTTCATATTCCGCACATACATTGTTTGATAATAAGCTTGATTTGGTAATTTGTAATTTGGGAGTCTAAACGTTCAAAGTGTTTTACACAATATTTGAACATTCATTTTACAAAAGAATGCCTATTCTTGAACCCGTCATGATTGACCTTCCTATCAAATTGCCATGGTTTTCCCAATAATATGTGACTTGCATGCATTGGAACAACATCGCAAAGTACTTCATCCTTGTACCTCCCAATTAAAAAAGAAACTAGCACTTGTTTGTTTACTTTAACCTCCCACAATCATTCAACCATTACAACTTATACGGTCTAAGGTGTTTCAAGGTAGGTAAATTCAAATTTTCAACTAAAGTAGTGCTAGCCACATTAGTACAACTCCCCCCCATCAATTATCATTTTACATACCTTGTTGTTGATGTGACATTTAGTATGAAAAATGTTCTCCCTTTGTTTTTTTATGTCATCCTCTTTTACTTGGGCACTTAAAGCACGCCTTGCCACAAGTGACTCACCCTTCATTAGATACTCCACATAATCGTCACAAGCATCCCTAAGTGATGGCATCTGGTCATCATTGTCCTCGCTTTCGGTTTCCACCTCTTCATCAACACGTGCGATTATGGTCCTTATATTTTGGCATTGTGAAGCTATATGACCTACTCCCAAACAACGAAAACACTTAATATCATGATTACGAGATTGGGAGTCAGTTTTACCTTTGTTGACATTGGTAACTTCATCTCTCCTCTTTGGCAGTTTGATTTTGGACTTAAAAATAGCCCCTTCGTCTTTCCTTCCATTCAACTTCCATGAAGCAGAGGAGCTCGGGTTTTGAAATGACCGAGTTCCTTTCCTTTTAAGCTGCCATTCCACCTTTATTGCCATGTGCACACGTCCTCCAACTCCACATAGTGTTGCAACTCCACCATGTTGGCAATGTCCCAATTTAGCCCATTCAAAAACCTCGCCATGGTAGCTTTTCTGTAATTTATGATACAAGTCCCAATAGTAGTGATTAGGGACAAATCGCCTTCTCATGTTGGCCTTCATTTCCTCCCACGTCTTAATAGGCCTTTCATGGTTTCTCCTTCTTTTCATCATAAGTTGATCCCGCCATATAATAGCATAGTCAGTAAACTCGATGACAACGAGTTTTACCTTTTTCTCCTCAGAGTAGTTGTGGCACTTAAAGATTAACTCCACCTTCTTCTCCCATTCCAAGTACACTTTAGAATCGTTTTTCCCTTAGAATGATGGTATCTTCATTTTGATGTTTCCTAGGTTTCTGTCAGTCCTATCTTGCCATCTCGGATTTCTTTGGAAACCTCTACCACGCCTTTCTCCCCTTGGCACAAACTTGTTCTCATTGTTCAATAAAGCTTCCTCCTCATCTTTGAACTCATCCTCGTGGTCGCCTTCAGAATCATCTATGCGTGCATACCTTTCTTGCCTTCTAGCATTAGGGACTCTTGGGGACGCTCCTTACGCAAAGTAGCAATAACAATGTCTTGCCTATACATTTGATCCCGAAGCTCATTAGACACCACGTTCATGCGTTCAAATTTTTGTTGCATAGTCTGCAACATGATGGATGACTCCTCCACTCCTTCTTTGTTTGATGTTTGGCCCCTGGAAGACATACTTTGAAACTATAGAGAAATGTTAGAAATAATTCCTCATAACACTCCCTCACATGTTTGCACTCAAATTATGTCACTCATATTCGTGTTTCACTCTTAAATTGGTCTTTTCCCGATATTAGTCTCATACTCTCTTGCCTTTTTCCACTCATAGTTTCCCCTTTTCAATTCTTCATTAAACTAATAAACTTTATCAAGAAATTCAACTTGTAGTATTTAAACCAATATTGACGGCAAGAAAATATTATAGAAACAATGAATCAAAGGAAAAGGACAAAAGAAAACAATATTTTGGTTTGAGAGAACTGAAACTACAAACAAATTTTTTTTTTTTTTTCTGTTTCTTTTCTTTTTTGAGAACTTCTTTTCTTTCACCTTTTTATTTATTTATTTATTTTTTAAAACTTGGTGCACGTCACAAAACAAGAGCAAGGAATAATGATTACAAAAGGAACAAGATAGGATGATAATAGGAAACGAAAAAATAAAGGGATAGCAAACCTGATTTTAGAACCTGTGCCCTGATACCAAATGATGCGAACCTCAATCGACACGCTTTGAGACCCAACAAATAATATTGGAATACTTGCCCAAGAAAGCTAAAGTTCAGATTTCGACAAAAACCCCGACCCAACGGTTATAAATGAAACGCGAACCAAAGGTATATGTAACAGACCTCGACCCAATGATTATAACTAAATCGCGAACTGAAGGTATAAAATTTGAACGCCACAAAGAAAAATCCTTAATAAGTTCACAGTTCTTAAAGAACCAAGAGAAGAAGCAAAACCTCACTTTTTTCTGATTTTTATTCAATAAATCCTCCATTACAATGAGTGCATGCTATTTATAAGACATGATTGAAAATAGGAAAATATAAAAAACGTACTAAATAATAAAAGCCTAAAATTAAGGTGGATTTGGTCTGAAATTAACAACTCCAGAATAGGAAAAATAGCTATTAATTGGTATGAAGTTGGAAAGTCAATCAGCCATTAATCCACACCATAAATCATGCCCAATTAAGCCAAATCAACCCTATCAATAGCTTGGATTAAATTTATTATGCATTCATCTTTTTTGGGGCCAAACTTGGAATGTCTTGTGTTAGAATCAGCCCATTAAGTGCTTCTTTAATCTTTTTGGATCTTGCTCTAGTAATAGTAATAGGCCCAATGGGAACATGCAATGGTTCCTTTTAATGCTTGTTGATTCTCATCACGGAGTGTTAATGTAAACATGCAAGCTTTATTACCAAAAGGGTAAATTACAACTTACACATCTGTGGTTTGATCGAAATTTAAGTTGCATACCTGTAGTTTGAAATTTGACACTTTACCCACCTGATGTTAGTTTAATTAGAGTTCCGTAACCCACTTCCATTAAAAACAGGATTAAATATGTAATTTTGCTCTACTTTTATCTCTTTCTCTCCTTCAAAAACACAAAAAACATAAAAATACAAGATCAAATAAGATAAAAAAACAATTTAGTGAAACACTTGCTTCATGAGATTTCAAACCACATGTAGGCAACTTAAATTTCGATTAAACTTCAGGTGAATAAAGTGTCAAATTTCAAGCCATAGATAGACAACTTAAATTTCAGCCAAATTATAGCTGGGTAAATTGCAATTTGCCTTTACCAAAATGAAAACTTTGATGTAAAAATGCAAGCTTGGACGTAAAGATGTAAACTTTAGATGTAAAATGTATACTTGAATGTAAAGATGAAAGCTTTATGTTTCAAATATAAATCTGAACAAAATCTTCATGTTAAAACATGTATTCCAACATCAAGCATGTAAACCAATAATGGACCATGAGCAAGAGAATCAATATTCAAGGATGGGCATGCATGGCATGTGACACAGATCTAGTAAAGGAACATGCTTGCGTTAAGTGCATGAACATGAACATATAAATAACATGTTAAATTCAAGAGTAGATATCCAAACTCAATAGCATAAAAGAAAAATATTTCAAGTAAACAAACATGCATAGCCTGTTATTCAACCAAACAAAGCATGATATGCAAGGAAAAAATGGATGAAGTTTAACAAAATTGAAAAATGATACCCTAGAAAGCTTTGATTGTAAATGAAAATAAATTTTTCTAGAGTGTTTGGAGGTGATTTGGGATTCAAAAATGTAGTTGGAACTATAAGAATGAGAGGAGAGGGGTTGTTTTTAAAAAAACCTGGACTATCTTCTAGGCCCAGCTTTAAGTTGAGCCTAGTTTTTCCAACACAATTTTGGCTGCGCTTGGGCTTCGACTTTCCATGTTTTGATACATTGAGTCACTGACTTTGCACACTGATTTGAAGGCCTTTTTGGAATCCGATTTTCACGTTTTTACTGTCTACAGAAGGATCTCGCACCATACTTTCCATATGATCTAGCCTTGTATCATTTGGAACACCAAGTTGAAAGTTATCAGCCTCCAAAGCTGGCTGATCCAAATTAGTTATCATGTTTTTGTCAATTTTCTTGAATCAATATCTCTCAATTCGAACGACCTCTTGGCAAGCCGTTTGTTCCAAGATGCAGAGGAATATTTCTAGTTTAGGAAAGCACGTGTTTTTTGGGTCCAATTTTCATGAGCGATTAGGAATTTGCGTGCAAGATGGGTGCCAAAACTATATTTTTGTGGGTTTCCTATGATTTTGCCTATTTTCACATTAAATCTTTTTTGACTTTCCGACCTCTATTTTGATAGAGAGAGGTGTCATTGGAAAGCTTATGATGTCTATTTTCAAAATATTTTTTCCTTTTTGCACCAATTGTCAAATGAGCAAGCTTGATGCTTTGGAAGTTAGGGTGAAACAAAATGTTTATTTGGAAAAGTCCTTTTTCGATATTTTCATAAATTCATTTTAATTCCAAGAAAATTTTAACAATTCATCACAAGACCTTTCCAATGACTCCTCATTTGGGCCAGTCAACAATAGTTTGATTATAATTCAATTAAGATTAAGTTATAATCAAACTTTTTGACACGTTATAAAAATGACTAAAGTATTGAGCATGTTTTCATTGTTTTCACAATATCTTACTCATTTTAAGTCTAACATGGGCCTATGAATTGTCAAATTAAAGGGAGTCTAATTATTTATAATGTGGGCTCAAACTCATCCTAATCAGATGGTTTGATTGCTAGTCAAACCCGGGTTGATCACAGCCAAACTATGCTAAACTTTTAAATGTTTGGAAATATTAATTTTGCCATAAATGTATGAAATTTAACATTTGGGTGAATTTTTGAATTTGTTTGACTACTTGTCAAATTGGTCAATGATTGGTCAACAGGGGCATTATGGTTATTTTATCTAATACTTACAAAATTTGGCTATCCAACAACCAATTAGGACAAATCAAATTATTTTTGGCATCCTCTTGATTCCATGATCAAATGGTGATTTTTGTAATTTAATGCACAAATTGAAAGTTTTGAAATTCCAAATAAGGTGGATAAAATATGATATCAACAATATGAAACAACCAAAAATTACACCTAAGACAAACTAAGCAGTATGCACAACTTAGCACATTATAATAGAACAAATGATCGATTCCACCAAGTTGGCAAGATTAATGAAAAATCACCAAATTGATCAAATTCCTCACCCCCCCCCCCCCCCCAAAAAAAAAAACCAACATTAGAATCTACTTTTAAACTTGGAACTGTAGATATAAGAATAGGTATAAATTGAATAATATTGTGCTCCATACTAATTTTCGTGTTTCAATAATCAGTTACAGATGAGATTGGAGTAATCTATTATATTGCTAACTTCAAACTGATGATCTGATTTTATCACTTTGTTGTAGTGGATGTGATTATCTTGATAGAAGCCTTATCGGATAGCTCTGCTTCAATAGTAGATATGCATACAAATGAACAACCATCAATAATATAAATCCAAAACTTCAAAGGATCTGTGGGAAAAGACAACTAGCATAATCAAAGGAGACAAAATAAAAATTACCTACAAAGGCCTTCAAAGTTCAAAGGAACTGTGGGAAAAGACAACTAGCATAATCAAAGGAGACAAAATAAAAATTACCTACAAAGGCCTCTGAAAGCCTCTTCACTGAAGAACGATTCTAGGCCTTCCTTCCTAATGGAATAGCTACACAAGGATATGTTAGTATTTAATTCTCTATAAAATTTTATCGTTTACATGGAAAAAACAGAGAATTTTGGAGGTCAAGTATATACAAAAAAGAGAAAATACCTCCTTGTCAAGTGTAGGAAGCAACGATGGAACCTGCTGTGATGCTAGACAAAGAAGATTTTGGAGTACTTTTTTGATGAGACAAAGGCAGGTCTCACCAAAACTAGGAAGGTGATAAGAACTTGATTGTGAAGAAGCAGCATATGTGAAAGACCAGCAATGACGACAATTCAGCAGCTGTGTAACAGTTTATAAGCTTGTAGCTGTTTTTGTAATAGTTGTAAGCGTGTACTAGTTTAGTGCCAAATTCCATTTGGCATGTGCATAGCATGTGTCCAATTCTGTTAACAATTAGTAGTTAGTTAGTTAGGCATGCAGCTTGCAGTTAGTTGAGCAGGCACTCGAATGTAGTGATAAATATGGATTTGTAATTGTAACAAGGCAAGCTACGGGACTGAAGTTTGTTCTTCTTCTATTATGTTCTTAAACTCTTATCTCTCCATGTTGTTCATAAGCTCTACCTTTCTTCCATTGGAGACCTGGCTATTTCGAATAAGCCACCAAAATCCTTATCTTAGGTTAGATTCTTATCACAAGGCAGGGCAATGGTTGTGCCGAAGACAGTCACTCAGGCTTGAGATGTTGGGTGCACTGCACTATGAGTAGGGGTGTGCGCGGTTTGGTAGGCTCGGTTTTTTTTCCAATTTTTTACCGAACCAATAGGGATCGGTTTTCTCATAATTAAAACCGATGCATACCACTTAGGGTTGGTTTTCCGACCTATAGCGGTGCAGTTTTTTGTGTTTGGTTTAATCGGTTTGGTTGGTTTTTTGTGCGTGTTCTTTTTATACTTTGGCTAGCAATTGAACCAATCTACAAGACCAGTCAAAGAAGTAAAGATAAAGAGCCAAACACCTTTTATAAATCCCAATTCTAGTTTGTTTGTACTTCATAATTTTTTTTTAACTTATAAAAAATAAATAAAAAATGATTGAAGAGTGAGAGAACTCTCTCAATCTCAGTCTCCCCTCCCTAACAATCAAAATGCAGAAAGAAAAATGTTAGCAAACTTAAAATTATAATTGATTTGATCAACAATTAAAGTGTTAATTTTGGTGGGTTTCTTCTCTACTTAAAGGCTACTACTAAATGTATGGAATGACTAGACAAACTTCATAACTCAATTATATTTTTATCTCAACTCCATCTCAGCCATTACTAATACAACTCCAAAAATATTCTAGCTTTGAGAGTGAAAGAAAGAGAAAACCAGCTATTATTAAAGAACTGAGTTTCATATGTTCAAAGTTTGAACTTCAAACTTTGTTGTGTCACAAACACAGAGAGAGAGAGAGAGAGGGAGTGAGTTACCGGCAGGCGGCTCAGTGACTCAGTGACTCACAGTTAGTTGTTGGTCATGGTCCACAGACTCAGGCGAGAGCGAGAGATATTGAGAGCGTCTGGTCTGAAAGAGTTGAGTGGCTGAGAGTAGAAAAATGGTATTTATACTAGACAGAAATCAGCAACCCTAGCTAAAAAACAACACCATTTTGATATATGTATTTTTTTTAATTACTAAATGAAACGAATCGTTTTTGTCAACAAAACCAAAACACAAAATGTGAAAAGTGAAACTCTGATTCTCAGTGAAAGAAATAGAATGAAACAAACATAGCCATATTGGTTGGTTCGGTAGCCATATCGGTTAGTTCGGTAACCAACTTGGTTTGGAGTTGCAGTTCCGACGGTAGCACCGCACCGGCGTCGGAGCGAGATTCTCCATCCGATTGCTGGCCTCGGCTTAGTCGGTCGGTGCCAGAGGCGGTACAGTTGGGTCGGCGCCGGTCAGTTGAGTCGACTCCGATATCACTTTGCTCACCCCTAACCATGAGTCCAGACCACGTAATAGACATGCTCATTTAATGAGCATGTCTTCATGTTTCTTAATTTTTCTTCATTATGTACAAAAGTCACCATGAGTTATTGGGGTTGGTTGGCTTAGGCGTGTTGGACACGCTGAAGGAAGAAAGAAAAGAGAGAAGCAAAAGCAAGAATCATTCGGCTATGGCAGAGCTGAAGAAAAGAGATTTGATTGAAGTAAAGTCAAAGTAAGTGGGCATTTATTGTGATTTGATGAGAAAAGTGTGAAAGAAAGAAAAGAAGAAAAGCTGAAAGAAATAAAAGGGAAAGGCCATTCGGCCATTTGGGGTAGAGAGGGAAAAAGAAGTGAAGTCCTAGAGTGTGAGGACTAAGTGCAGTCTTGAAGAACTGCGTGAGTGAGAGCAAGCAAAAAGAGAAGAGAAAAATAAAGAGAGTAGGAGAAAACTGTGAGAGATACATAGTGAGAAAAAGAGCAGTGAGTGAAAAGAAAAAGAGAGTTTTTCTTTACTCAAGTTGTATCTCTAAATGTTGTAATCTTTATTTAATATAGTGAAATTATTCGGAGTTTGTCCTGTGGTTTTTCCCTTCAAGGAGAAAGGGTTTCCACGTAAATCTTTGTGTTATTGTGTGGTTGTGCTTCCGCTGTGCTTGTTGAAATTTATTCATTGTTATATAGAATTTTTCCCAACAAGTGGTATTAGACCGTAGGTTCGATTGGGAGCAATGGCCGGAGAAGAAGGAAAGACGTCAAGAATCGAGAAGTTTGATGGCACAGACTTTGGTCATTGGAAGATGCAGATTGAAGATTATCTGTATGGGAAGAAATTACATCTTCCTATTTTGGGAAGGAAACCTGATAGTATGGAAGAAGAAGAATGGAGTCTTCTTGATAGACAAGTGCTAGGAGTTATACGATTAACTTTGACAAGATCAATTGCACACAACGCTATGAAGGAAAAGACCGCAGTGGATCTGATGAAGGCTTTGTCTAGTATGTATGAAAAGCCTTCGGCTAACAATAAGGTGCATCTGATGAAGAAGTTGTTTAATATGAAAATGGTAGAAGGTACTCCTGTGGCTCAGCATTTGAATGAGTTTGACATCATCACAAATCAATTGTCCTCTGTGAAGATTAATTTTGATGATGAGATCCGTGTGTTATTGTTTTGGCTTCTTTACCAAACAGTTGGAAGGCCATGAGAATGGCAGTGAGCAATTCTGCAGGGAAGAGCAAACTCAAATATGATGATATTCGAGATTTGATTCTAAGTGAGGAGGTTCGCAGAAGAGATGTTGGTATAAACAATGCACAAGATCAAGCTCTTGTTATGGAGAACAGGGACAGAAATAGAAGCAGAGGGCTTGATGATTGAGCCAAATCTAATGACAGGTCACAATCAAAAGGTAGATCTCAGTTTAAAGAGATAAGAGAATGTTTCCATTGTGGGAAAAAGGGTCACATAAAAAGAAACTGCTGGCATTGGAATAAAGAACAAATTGAAGAGAAAGATGAAAAGAATAATGATGAGAAGAATACTACAGCAGTTGTGTTTCATGAGGATGTTCTGATGCTCTCTCTTGAAGAGCAAAACTGTAAGCATGTTGCTAAGAATGATGTTGAGTGGGTTGTTGATTCAGTAGCTTCCCACCATGTTATCCCCATAAAAAGGTTGTTCACCACATACAAAGCAGGCGACTTTGGTGTTGTGAAGATGGGTTACTAAAGTTATTCAAAAATTGTGGGAATTGGTGATGTGTGCATCAAGACCAATGTTGGTTGCACGTTGATATTGAAGGATGTGCGGCATGTTCCAGATTTAAGGATGAATGTGTTGTCTACTTTGGCTTTGGATCGAGCGGGTTGTAGTAACCATCTTGGCAATGGAGGATGGAAACTTTGTAAAGGATTATTAGTTATTGCTAGAGGGCATGCTTGTTGTGGCATGTACAGAACTCATGTGAGGGCTTGTAAGAGAAAGTCCAACGCAGTCAAAGTTTTTGAGAAAACTCCACAGTTAAGAATTGATATTAATGGTGTTGCAGCCAAGAGAGTAAAATTCTCTCTACCTAAAAGTGATTTAAATGAGAAAGTGATATTTGATAAAAAATATCATGATGCTAGGAAGAATGATGAAGTGAAAGATCATGAAGGTCTTGAGTAGGGGGAGCCAAGAAATTGGATTAAGGATATCCAAAGTGATATAAATTCTTTGAGAAAGAAAGGTATTAATTTTGATGAAATTCTCTCAGTGTTAGTGAAGATAATGAAGAAGGTTGAGTTTGGTATTGACTTGGCCGGCATGGATTATAATTGAAGAGTTGAGTTGAAGATCTCCTCCATAAGTGGGCTGGAAGGGGAGATTGTTGGGTGCACTACACCATGAGTCCAGCCCACGTAATAGACATGCTCATTTAATAAGCACGTCTTCATGTTTCTTAATTTTTCTTCATTATGTACAAAAGTCACCATGAGTTATTGGGGTTGGTTGGCTTGGCGTGTTGGACACACTGAAGGAAGAAAGAAAAGAAAGAAGCAAAAGCAAGAGTCATCTGGCTATGGCAGAGCTGAAGAAAAGAGATTTGATTGAAGTAAAGTCAAATTAAGTGGCTTGCATTTATTGTGATTTGATGAGAAGAGTGTGAAAGGAAGAAAAGAAGAAAATGTGAAAGAAATAAAAGGGAAAGGCCATTTGGCCATTTGGGGTAGAGAGGGAAAAAGAAGTGAAGTCCTAGAGTGTGAGGACTAAGTGCAGTCTCGAAGAACTGCGTGAGTGAGAGCAAGCAAAAAGAGAAGAGAAAAATAGAGAGAGTAAGAGAAAACTGTGAGAGATACACAATGAGAAAGAGAGCAGTGAGTGAAAAGAAAAAGAAAGTTTTTCTTCACTCAAGTTGTATCTCTAAATGTTGTAATCTCTATTTAATATAGTGAAATTATTTGGAGTTTGTCTAGTGATTTTTCCCTTCAAGGAGAAAGGGTTTTCACGTAAATCTTTGTGTTATTGTGTGGTTGTGCTTCCGCTGTGCTTGCTGAAATTTATTCACTGTTATATAGAATTTTTCCAACATGAGAGAGAGTTTTTGCCTTTTCTGTTTCAAAGGGGAAAATTTTGAGTCATTAGATTATATCAATGGTTGAGATTTGAGGTATTGCACCTCTAATCCTTTTGTAATAGAACTCTTGCGTTTGGCCTAATTTGTCCAATACGTGCTAGACAAATTTGGACACGCAATGTAGCTCTCATGCATTTTGCTTAGTGATAAGCTAGTCTAATGTAAATTATTTTTTTGGGGTTGGGCATGCAAGTTTTAGTTGGACTAACCATT
This sequence comes from Quercus gilva, assembly GCA_023621385.1. NCBI lineage: Eukaryota > Viridiplantae > Streptophyta > Magnoliopsida > Fagales > Fagaceae > Quercus > Quercus gilva. The sequence goes on along the minus strand of CM042480.1, from coordinate 25,307,292 downwards.
TGCAAATCCAATGCTAATGCTCCAAGAGTCATATTTTCATTGGAAAGTGTCCTCTAACTTCAACCTGAATACAATGGACAAGTTTCTAATGTTAAAATAGTCAATCCTAAAATAAAACCCACTAAAACCCTACAAACCTATATATACAGGCGCAAACCCTATTATTTTAAAATTTCCCCTTGTTTCCTATATTTTTGTTATAAAAAATAAAAATTTATAGATAAAATTTAATTATTGATCTATAATTTTTTTTTTTTTTTTTTATACAAGATAGAATTCTACTCTAACCTAATCTAAGTGTATATGTGTGTGAAGCTCCTTCCTGGAGACTTGAACCCCGGTCCTTGCCCCCCACACCCCACAAGATGGTAATTATTGATCTATAATTTCAAAATGTATTAAAGATGTATTAAAAATGTATCTTCTTAAAAATAGTCAACTGACACATTTGTGGCATTTCCCACAAAAATAGACAGATTTAAATTCCCAAACTTTATTATTGTAACTATCAAATGATCAACAACAAAAAATTGTATTCAAGATATGTATTTATTTAATTAAATAAGTAAATACCTTTAATAGAAGCTGTGGGGCCATAGAATTTGGCAACCCCGGCTCACCCTACACTAAGCCCAAGGCCCATGCCGAGGATAAGGATGTGTCCGAGGACGAGTCCTTCCGCCCGTAAGACTGCCGAGGACAACCACGTCCTCGGCACGCACTGATCATTGTAGGGATGAACAAAGTGTCTTCGAAGATAAACTCCCACAGCTATCCAAGACAGAAGCAAGTATAACAGATTGGACATAGGAGCATGGTGGAGGAGCAATCCCAGGAGGAACTGTCACCTCCACATTAAATGTCCACAACTGACGTTCTGGCCGCATTAAATGGAGAAATGACCCCTGAACAGTGCCGCCTCAGCTGCTACCACCCACAGAAAGGATGGAAGGTGGCTGATTAGACAGGCACTGGCATGATGACCTAGAGAAGCGACACATGGAGGGCCGAGATTAACCGGATGAGGGATATAAAATGTAACGAGTCCTTCAGAATGAGGGACGGGACTTTGGGGAGAGGGATCATAGAACTTGTACAATCCTTGTAACCCAATACCAGGGAAGAGAAAAAGAAAAAAGTGATATAAGAAAGTGGCTGAGGAGCCTAATTTGATACTTTTCAGTCTGAGTTCTTGTTAATCGATCCTTAAATTACCATGCTTAATTGTACAACCCTGACTAGGGCCTAGTTTTTCAGCCCGCTCTCTATAAATTCATTGTACTGGGCCAGCTAGGCTTGAGCTCACTCGTTCGCAAGGAATAGTGCTCGAACCAGGTCCCTACAGAAGCCTTCTTGATTAGCCAAAAACAAAATTTTTTAATTTATTTTGCATTTAGAGAATTAGAAATATAGACAATATGTTTTTATTTTTTAGAAGAAAGGATAATTTCGAATTTTATGGTTAAGAAAAAAAAAAAAGGTTAGAGATCCATATAGCATTTTCATCCAAGAAAAATAATATTTTTCCTTATTATATTTTTTTTATAATGACTTGTATATGTTTAGGAATGTAAAATGATGTTTAATATTTAATTATTTAAAACTATAATCTTTTGAAATGTTTTAGAATTCTAGAACTATTAGCATACTGTAACTGTATAATCTCAAAAAAAATTTAGTGAAAATTTTTTATCTAAAATATTTGAACAATAATAATAATTATTATAATCAATATGAGTTGAAAGATTGTTCATATATATAGTTTACAAACTGACTTGATAAAACAAAATTGAGTTATGTAAAGGCTAATTTGGTGTAAATTATAAATTTTGTTATATATTAAAAAATAATATAGCTTAAATCTTGTTACACATATTTTTGTGTGTGTATATAAAAATCCCATCTCAACATTAGAAGAAACAGGCCATCCTGCCGACATAATGTTAAATAGACCACCAACACTTGACCGTGGTAGTGTGCATGAACAAGTTTACTGTTTGAAAATGTTTGCTGGATCGAAGTTGATCGACTTACATCAGTATTTATTGACTTTGTTGTCGGTGTTTTTTTTCTTCGATCCCTATCCTCATCAGTGTTGGAATTATACTTAAAAAGTAATAATTCAAGAGAAACACATATAATACATCTATCAATTAACAATTATATCATGTGCATATGTAATAAAATTCAACAATAAGATGTGAGAAATATACATACTAGATTATGTTATTCAAGGACCTCACAAGCAATCAGGATGCTCTCCCTAGCTGGTCAGGATTAACAAGGGCTTTATTTTCTCTTTTTACACCCCCTTGCAAGTGTGGCCTTGACAATATTTATAATATTCAGAAAGGAAATGACCAGCCATAAAATCCTTTCTATCGTAATAACACTTTATGTAACAGATATGTTACATTTGTTAACAAACAACTTTATTAATTAGATTCATTAATGAAGAAGTTCATTAATGTGTTATTACTTTTGTAACTCCATGCTAATACATGGGTTCCCCTATCGTTCATATCTAGAACTACTATAATGACAACACCTTTAATAGGAGTTCAAGTTACTGGTAATGACATGATAGATTTATTAAAGCCAACACTCAACATGCATGAATCTCATTATGGAAGGACTTTTGAGATTATTATGCACTAACCATCGAAAAACTAGCCCTTATTGTCTTCCATAGTCTGAGCAATTTTAACTTGCACCTCCTTTCTATCATGGTCCAACAATGTACCTATCAGAATAGGCTACATCATGATGGATATGGTCAAGTCAAGGACTACAATGAATGCATTCATAATCTTAGTCTACTAAATCAAGTAGACCTATTTCAATATATCAATATCTTACATCATAAAAGTATTGCATAATTTCACAAGATACTGAATATTTATTTGTTAATAATAAAGACATCATATATATTATGTTGGGCCACATTATTCTAACACTCAGACCTCAGTTCATAGCCTATATTGTGAATTATATACATGCATGTAATGTGGATGGCAATAAAACATCATCCACACTATTGTCACGCAATTAATCTCAAGACATAATACTATCAGGCTGTGCTGCACTCTATTCATGAAAAAGGAGAATTGCGTGAGAAATATGACTAGCTAGCTAGGAATATATCTTCTCGATCCAAAGATAGCTTACGAAAAGTCTAAGACATTTATATTATTTTCCATGGTCTACATAAATGTTGGCTAGCTATTTCTTTTGGTTGTGTGGATTTTGTTTTTTCTCGTTCCTATGTTGGTGATTATTAGGGTCCACCTGTCTTTATTTTTTTTCACACTTTGTCTCCCGCCGCTCAACCAGGGATCCTTTTAAAACCATTGCAATGGCTAGAGGTATATACTGACCAAGATCTTCTTCAACTTGTCGGCTATATATATGGTCAATGGAGCCCGTGCATTATATTGGAAAGCATTTGAGTCTTGTGGTGGTTCAAGTCTATATATATAGTTCAGCTTCAATAATATTTATAAAACAATAATAGTCTTATTAAGAGATCGATATCGTTGTCAATTTTCTTTTTCTTCATCCAATTAATTCAATAGTTACCATATGCACTACAAGAGATTTGGTCTTTAGCGACCGCATATAGTCGTCACTAATGCTGTAATTATCATTGCTAATTATATTAAGAGTACTTAATTACTTTGGAGGTTTCAAGGTTATTTTGGTCATTATATAAGTTTGGGGGTATTTCGGTCATTTTAACGAGGTTAATGGTATTTTAATTATTTCAAATATTTTTAAGGAATTTATGTCATTTTAAATATTTTAAGAGGCATTTTGGAGGATTTGATAAAAAAAAAAAAATCATATTATATAAAAATTATTTTGGCTAGATATTAGTGACGACAATCTTTGTCGTCATTAAAAGATCCTTAATAGCGACGACCTAATTCGTCACTAATATATAATTTACTTCCCTCCATTAATTCCTGCCACTTTTTGAGAGTGAAATTTTTTCCCTCCATTATATTTTGGTAGATATATTTGCGACGACATGTTGTGTTGATGCTAAAAGGTGACTATTAGAGACGACAAGTTATATCGTCGCTAATAGCTTTCTATGAGTGACGACCAATGTGTTGTCGCTAATAAAAACAACATATATGTAATATATTTACTATATATTTTTGGTGACATATCAGTGACGACACACAAGGTTGTCACTAAAGATGATTATTAGCGACAATAGATGTCGCCGTTAAAATAAATCTTATTTTAGCGACGCAAATGTCGTCGCTATAAAATTTATTGTCGTTGCTAAAAATTTCCTTCCATTTTCCAAAAGTAAATAAAATTCTCTCCATGATGTTAGCGACTACCTTAGTGTCGTCGCTACCATTCACTTATTAGCAATGGCCATATATTATCGTCGCTAATGTGTGTCTAATAGTGACGACTTTTTGGTCATGGCTAAAACATTGGTCGGAAAAGGCCAAAATTCTTGTAATGATGCTTGGATTCATGTTTCGCATAGTTAAAACTTTTAAGTATCAATTAGGGAACTAAACTGCAAAATTTGTGCCATGTCTCGTGCACTTCAAGTTGAAATGGTCTCTGTTGACTGTCATTATTCCTGGTATATAATTAGTTAGTGCAACCCACTGTTTAGAGGGAAAATTCAAAGTGTAACCATTCTAGCGAAGGGAAGTAGTAGTGCAATTCCTAGGGCATCGATATTTTCCATCCTTTCTGTAAGGACTGGATTAGCGACCCAAGCCCACTGAGAACAGTGAAGGTCTGCCCAATAAGCCCAAAACAATAAATTTGTTAGAGAGTGGATCTTATAGGCGAACTACTAAGCCATGTAAGTTCAGACTCAAGATAGATTGGGTTCAAATTGATAGGATTAGACACACAAATTCAACAAAATATCTTCCTCAGACCAATCCGAGGACAAAGTGTTCTTGTATTGATTAAATTTTTTTTTTTACAAAGTATTCTTCTCTCTCTCCTTTTTCTCCCTCTATCTTGCATGCCAGTTTTTATGAAGGCAATTTCCTTCTATAGTCCCCCCCAATACATCCCAACCTTCCATCTGTTCAATTTCTAGGAAATCCTTTGGATGCTTGTCCCATCAAGGCCCTTTTGGATGTAATAGGAAGGGTTGTGAGTTGGGAAAACATTGTTTAGGTGTCATTTCTCCATAAATGCGGCTAGTTCAGTTGGTGCAGTGTATTTAATATGGTGGTGGTAGTCACCTTCCCAGATATTTCTTCTTTCTGTTGCTGATACGGCTTTGCTACTTCCCCAGGAGCTTACCTCTCTAGAATGGTTGACTTCCTAAAGCGTTCTTGAGGTGCCTTTGTTCCTCGGGAACCACAATTTCCACGTTGGACTCCTCTTTCCTCCTCAGCCTTCCAACCCATGTACACATGGATCTTTTAACCATTCTTGGGTATTTGATCATCCTCAGACAAGGCCCGTAGCCCAAAAATGTGCTCGAATCACCTACCCCCACAATAGCCCTTCAAAACTCCATCCCTTTCCTTTTCAGTGAAGATGGGGTTTTGATTTTTCTCTTCAGCTTTCACACGCTTTAAGAGTGTTCCCATGTGGTAGTGTCTTTTCATTTGCTCTGTGCACGTTCTTGATGCTTCGACATTCGTAACGACCCATTTATTGCTTAGTCTAACGTGTGTTCCCCAAGTTTTACGACACAATGAAAATCCAATGGTGGAGATTTTTCATGGAATTTTGAGCGGGAGCTTTCCCGCTCATCTTTTCTCCCTATATAAGGGATGTTGGGGGACCATTTCTTCCATTTTCCCAACTTCCAATCTCTCAAAGAAGCGGTCCTAGGTGCCTCCCTACTCATTTCTTTGTGAGTACCTTACAGTTTACACATAAATTTTAAGGTCCTTCCCCTCCTCGTCTTACAATTCTCACTCTCACTTTCTCATTTCCTAACATGGGTAGGTTTGCTAGTTTAGTTGACACACTCGAGGGCATAGAAGCCTTTAAGGCAAACTACAACATACCACCCCGGATGACAATAGAGCATTGCCTTTTAGGAGATTGGCATGCCCTTTTGCCAGAGGGGGCCGTGATAATCCCTATAATTGCCTTTATAGAGGGTGGAATGCAAATTCCTATGGGTAGAGTGACTAGGGACTTTTTGATTTCTCATAGACTCTGCCCGACCTAATGCTCACCTAATTTATTTAGGATACCAGGTAGTGTAGATACCCTAAATCGTAAGATGGGAGTAAACCTCACCTATCACGATGTTAATTGGGTATACAATTGCCGATACCTCAAAGACACGGGGTACTACTTTAAAACTAGGGTTCCTTCAGTCAGGCTAATCTCGTGTCTTCTCGAATCCAAAATGGCTTGGACCAAGATTTTCTGATTGTTTCAGGTGAATGGCACGATGGCTTGCACTGTCCAACGCAAGATAGGCAGCTAGGTGGGGTATTTGTAGGTTTAGGTAACCATTTTTTCCCTATAGATAACGAAGTTTTCTCCCTTGATCTGTTTGGTTTTGCTTTCTTCTTTTCTTTTTTATTTATTTATTTTTATTTTTATTTTTATTATGGACCATTTTTCTCTTCGGCAGCAATATTTCTTCACTTTTGTGTCTAATCATGTCTTCACTTTTGTTGTTACAGACAAACAATTTACAGCCCCCAACTTTAACTTGGTCAACCGAAAGGATCTTAACAGGATACTTCAGTCCGAGATCTTTCTTCATAAAGACGGCCAGTTGCGTGCTGCCCACGTCATTCTTGGGTACAAGCCCATCTCCTTTAGCTTCTAATCTCCCAAGAACATAATCAAGGACAAGGATCCTTGGCTACACCTGATCGATGTTGCAGTTCCTGGGTTCATCACCAACCCTCCCCCTGAAGGGACCCATCACATCGATCTACCCAAGCAATAGACTACCAAGGAGGAAGCGATCCCTTTAGGTTCAAAGCAAAAAGAGCAAGAAGAAACTATCTGAGTGCTTGAAGTAGTGGACTTGGAATCACATGTGAGCTGCTGGAATCACATGCTGGAGGAACCACACTTGAGGTGGCTATCAATCATCGGCCTCCTACTCCCTTCCCTTCCTGAACTTCTCCTGCCGAGCCCCTAGAAAAGAAAAGAAAAAGGGACAAGAAAGGCAAAGAGACGTTAGAAGAGGGCGAAATTCAGCCCATCAAGGACCAAGAGCCTCCCAAGGGGGCCAAAGCTGTGAAAGGGCCACAGAGAAGAAGTATTGCTGAGGGCTTTGGTGTTAAGGTGGTGCCAAATTGAAGCACTAGGGTTCTAGCGTGGAACCTAGTGCTAAAGCTGGATGGGGCCCCTCTACCTATGAACTCCTCCATTAAAGACTTCTAACAAGTGAAGGCTAGTTACATGGCTAACACCTTTGAACAACCTCTGCTTCTTCCTCAGGATATGGCTGACCTGAGGAGTTTAAAGAAACATGAGGTCTTTCTAACCTTAAAGAGGGATCTAGTCATGGTAAGAATTTTGAATTGCCATCTTCCTTTTTTTTCTTTTTAATTTTTTTTTAAAATTTTTCTTAGAGAACAGTCTAACCAATTTTGCCATTCTGTTTACTCAGGCAAGTTAGACAGCTCACATGGCTAAAGAGTGGGTAGATCATGCCCACTCTAAGTTGAAGGATGAAGAGGCACGTCGGGTTTCAGACATAAAGAACCTGGCCATTGCTGAAAAAAAGAACAAGGATCTCGCTATGAAGCTTATCAAGGCTGATACGGAGAGGAAGAGTGCTGAGGCCAGGGATGAAGCCAGGTGGGGGCCTGGGTCCCCCTTAGGCCAAAAAAAAAAAAAAATTTAGTAGGTTAATTTAAAAAAAAAAAAAAGAATTTAACTTGGGCTCCCCTTACTTTGTAGCTTGGGCCCCCGTGAACCATTAACCTAGCGGACAGCCCATGTGAATCTTAAAAAAAAAAAAAATGTAAATCCAAAAAAAAGTAAACCAAGTGGTCTGAATGGAAAACGAAAGAGAAAAAGAAAAGAAAAATTAAGAAGGGAAAGTGCGAGACAAAGAAAGTGAGAGGCGAGTGAGACCTAGAGAGTAGAGAGTAGCTGAGACTCGAGAAAGAAAGAAATTAAGAAGTGAGAGAGACCAATCTTGCTGCTGCCTACGCCGTGACGCCGCCACCACACAAGACCATCTCACTGCCCACGTTGCCACCACGAGACCCATCTTGTAGACGCAGACCCAAATGGCCACGGGCCACAATGCAGTAAGATCCATTTGCATCTTGCCACTGGTTGCTCGATTTGCCTAGCCCAGCTTCGTTGCTTCAGCCTTCACAGTTCATAGTTCACACTCAAGTATTTAATCTATATTTCAAAACCTAATATAGTGTTTATGAATCTTTGAATTTGTGCTTGTGGTGTTTGTGTTTTTAGTTTTTACTGATGAGTGATGATGGTGATTGTGGATTGAATATATGAATTTGTGCTTGTGGTATTTTTTTTTTTGGCTTTGTGACTCTCTATTTTTGTGAGTTGTGAGTTTTGTGACTCTCTATGTTTGTGATTCTATCTTATATTATATAGAAAATATCATAAGAGAGAGAGAGTAGAGTAGTGTTTGACTGTTTGTTGTCTGGTAGTTGGACAATAAAATTGGGATAAGTGACAGAAATAGGAATAGACTGAATAGAGATTCAACTTTCAAGGAATAAAAATGGTAAGGAAAAGTGTTTATTGGTAGTGCATAATAAATTTCTAGTGTCGGTAGTGGAACTGGGTGAGTGACAGAAAAAAGAGATAAAGACAAAAGACAAAGACAAATCATATAATATACTAAATTGTCACACAAATTCAATAAGATAATAGTGATTCACTTGTGCCTATTGTTAACTCATAATGCTATAACTAGTAATTTGAAATTAGATAAATTTATAGAAGAGCGTTGAGTTCCCTTTTCATAAATAATGTATTAAGAAACAATAGTGTTTTCTGTCTTTTCTTTTTCTTGGTAGGTGATTGTATCCTAATATATTAAGAAACAATGATTTTTGTGTATTTGTCTGGGTTGATAGTTTGTTAATACTATATGGATGCGTATTTGAATTTTTTTGAAATTTTTTTGTTTCACTTATCTCCAGCCCTCCCCCCAACTTGAAATCCTGGGCCCGTCCTTGGTTGAGGCTGCCCTGGCTGGTGCCAAAGGCAGGCCGAGGACCAACGCCAGCTTCTTCGTAAGGCTAAGAAGCAGTTGGCCATTGCTCTGGAAAAAATTGAACCCCAGCAAAAAGAGTTGGAAAGAAAGGAGGAATCTGTGGCTCAAGCAGAACAGGCCGAGTATGATGTTGGTGTCAAAGAGACAGAAGAAAACCTAAAGGCCGAAGTCTCACAAAAGTCTGCCAGGGTTATTGCCTCTGAGTATGGACTGAGGCACTGAACCTGGTTGGGGTGGATGCCTTTTCGGAGCTGAGGAGACCCGAGAATGTTTTCTATCCTTTAGCTTTGAGGATAGCAACCAACCTCACCATTGAGGCAGCTACTACCCAGCATCTTTGCCCGCTAACCAGCCAGCTGTTGCCACTTTGCCAACCATAACTCCTAGCACTACTACATCTTTCGACCTAGCCAACGAAGGAGAAGTTGGACCTGCCAACCCTAGCCTCGAGACCATTTCCTAGGGGGGGAGTTCCCCCTTTTTTTGTTATATTTTTTTTAATGCCTTTTGTACTCCTCTAGTATTAATGATAAGTTTAATTTTGGTTCAATTGTGTGCTCATAGCTATCAAATTACCTGTGCTTTTCTTACTTCCTATTTGTACATCTTGCTTTTTTTTTTTTTTTTTTTTTTTTTTTTTTTTTTAAATCAACTAAGGCAGAAACCCTTACTTGTTCTCGCAAAGGATAACTTAACCCTCTTTTGGAACGAGGGACTTTTTAAGGCCAAGGGTATGCCAAATACCTTATCCACTATAACATAATACTCTCTTAATCCAGAGGAGAATCCCTTAATTTAATCCTCAGATCCCAAGAACCTAATACATCTAGGGTTTTAACTTGCACCCAATTATTCTAGAGGCTCAAATCCATTTAAAATAAATGATGTATGGGACTGGACATAGACAATATTTCCCTTTAATCATGTCATCAATCTTCAAACACTAATTGCTCACTAAAATAAGGTCCAAAGGACTGAGCATAAAAAAATTTTGATCAACACTTAAAAAAATTTAGGCATTAACTTATCTCAGGCCCGTGGTCCAAAGAGCCAAGCATGGCCGAGATTTTGCTTAACACTTAGATAAATAACGAGCATTAATTTACTCAAGGCATATGGTCTAAGGAACCAGGCATGGTCGAGGTTCTATTTAATACTTAATTGGATAACAAGTATTAATTTACCCAAGGCAGGTGGTTCGAGGAACCAGGCATGGTCGAGGTTCAGTTTAACACTTAATTGAATAACAAGTATTAATTTACCCGAGACATGTGGTCTGAGGAACCAGGCATGACCGAATTTCTGTTTAACACTTAACTGGATAACAAGTATTAATTTACCCAAGGCATGTGGTCCGAGGAACCAGGCATGGCTGAGGTTCTGTTTAACACTTAACTGAATAACAAGTATTAATTTGCACATACATCAACCAATAGAAGAATTTCAACAACCACAATGAGACTAAAAGATGGCTTTGAAGCCTTTCATTAATAGTAATATCTTCGAAGATTATTTACATTCCACGGTTGTGGCACAACATTTTCATCCAAATCTTCCAGGAAATATGCCCCTATACCAATTACTGAAGTAATGCGGTAGGGTCCCTCCTAATTAGGCCTCAGCTTTCCCCATAATGGGTTTCTTGCAGTACCTACTACCTTTCTCAAGACTAAATCTCCAGAAGTCAACAGTCTTGCCTTTATTCCCTTGTCATATCCTTGTTTAAGCTTTTGTTGATAACGCGTTAACTAGACCATGGCTACTTCTCTTCTCTCATAAACCAAATCTAGGCTATCTCGAAGTAGCTGGTCATTTTCATTAGGGTCAAATTGGCTCGTCCTCAATGTCAGGAACCCCGTTTCAAGGGGAACAATCGTCTTGAAACCGTATGTCATGGAGAACGGGGTCTCCCCAGTTGACCTCCAAGGAGTGGCATGATATGTCCAAAGCACATGTGGGAGTTCGTCCACCCACCTACTCTTAGCTTTGTCCAGCCTTTTCTTTAACCCATTGACTAGGACTTTGTTGACAGCTTCGACCTACCTATTTCCTTGCGAATAGGCAGGGGTTGAATACCTATTCCTGATGCCTAACTCGCAACAATATCTTTTTAAAGCCTTACTCTTGAACTGTTGAATTGGAGTCCGTTGTCCGAGATCAATGTATAGGGAATTCCAAATCTAGTGACAATATTCTTCCAAATGAACTTTTTTGCATCCATGTCCCTAATGTTAGATAATGGTTCAACCTCGACCCCACTTTGTGAAGTAATTGGTCCCGACAAGAAGCCATCTTCGATTCCCTACTACTTTTGAAAATGGCCCAACTATGTCCAAACCCCATTGCACAAATGGCCATGGACTAGAAAGGGGGTTCAAGGTGCCTCTAGGTTGATGGATGCTCGGGGAGTACCTTTGACGTTGATCACACTTCTTGGCATAGTCTTGGGCTCTTTTTTGCATACTCAGCCACCAGTATCCCTGATTAAGGGCTCTGTGTGATAAGGACCTTCCTCTTGTATGACTGTCATAGATTCCTTCATGTAGCTCCTCTAGTAACAGTTCCACTGCCTTGGGATGGACATAGAGTAGATATGGCCCAAAAAATGAACATCTATACAACTTCAGTTCCTCAGAAAGCCAATACCAAGACACATTTCTTCATATTTTCTCAGCTTGGCCTATATCCTTGGGCAACACTCCATCATTTAAAAACGAAACTAAAGGATCTATCCAACTCGGGCCAACTTTCATGTGGTGCACTCCAACCATGGTTTGATTTTGGTTGTTAGGTACTAGCAAATCTTTGACAACTATAATCCGAGGAAAACCTTGTTCTAAAGAGGTGGCTAGAGTTGCCAAAGAGTTGGCATGAGTATTCTTGCTCCTTGGGACATGCCTCATTGAGAAGGCTTCAAAGCTAGACTACAATGCCTAACTTTGTTTAGATACCCCTGCATTCGATGATCTCTAGCCTCAAAATCACCATTGATTTGTCTAACCACAAAGCTTCATACTTGACCTCGTTATTTGTGGTCAAAAAGCCCAACCTTAAAGATTTCTTAATAGTTATCTTTTCTGGAGATACTAGAACAATTCCAACACCAAAACCTTTTTAATTGGCCGTTTGCGTAGAGCTTCCAGACTGGTCGATAAGGAATGGTAACTGTTGTGACCCATGCCATTGTCACTTCATTCTCCTCGGCTATAGCCTTCTCAAGGCATTCAGCGAATTCCAACACTAGATCCGCTAGCACTTGCCCTTTTATAGCTATAAGGGTAAAATATTTGATGTCAAATGCTCCCAAGATTGTTCCCCATTTAGCTACTCTTCCTATGTAATTGGACCTTCAAAGTAACGACTACAAGGGGAATTGAGTGAGGACTACAACAGTATGTGCTTGGAAATAATGGGGGGGCTTCCTTGTGGCGTGTACAATGGCTAGAATTGCTTTCTCTAAAGGTAAATAACGAACCTCTGCCTCTTGTAAAGACTTGCTCACATAATAGACCGGTCTTTGCACCCTGGTTTCCATCCTAACCAATACTAGACTAACTGCGTAACATGTAACTGCAATGTGGGCAAAAACAACTTCCTCTTTCTCTAGTCTTAAAAAGGATAGGAGGATGAGACAGATACTCTTTAAGCTTTTCGAAGGCAACATTACACTCTTGAGTCCATTGAAACCCTTTCCACTTATGGAGAAGTCGAAAAAATGGTCTACACATGTCTGCCGACCGAGAAAAAAACCTATTCAAGGCAACAGTCATTCCAGTCAACTTTTGAACTTCTTTAGGGTTCCAAGGAGGTCGTAAGTCATTTATAGCTTTGATTTAATCACGGTTAACTTCTATTCCTCGATCAGTAATCATATACCCTAAAAACTTGCCTGAACTAACACCAAAGGAGCACTTCGAGGCATTAAGGCGCAACTTATGTTTCATAAGCACCCCAAACACACTTCCCAGGTCATTTGCTCAGATACTTGTTTACCTTTCACGACCATATCGTAATATATGCTTCTACATTCTTTCCGAGTTGAGACTTAAACATTCTGGTTATCATCCTCTGATAGGTTGATCCAGCATTCTTTAGTCTAAAAGGCATCACCTAATAATGATAATTTCTAGTAGGGGTTAAGAAGGCTGTTTTTTCTTAGTCGGCCAAGGTTAACGTTATCTGATGATACCCTTGAAAAGCATCCAAAAAGTTCATCCGAGAATGTCTGATCGTTGCGTCTACTAGTTGATCAATCTGAGGGATTGGAAAATGGTCTTTGGGGCAAGCCTTATTCAAATCAATGAAGTCTACACACACTTTCCACCTTCTCGACTTCTTTTCACTACAACTGTGTTGGCTAGCCATTCTGGATAAAACATCTCCTTGATTGCTCCAGCACGCTTGAGCTTGTCTACCTCTTCTTTTACTGCTCAACATGCTTTTTAGAGGAGCGCCGAGGTGGTTGCTTCTTAGGGATAACCATTGGATTTACGTTCAGAAAATGACAAATAAAGTCTGGATCCACCCCTGGTACCTCATACACACTCCATGCAAAGACATCAATGTTCTTTCTAAGAAATCCCAACAACTCTTCTTTTTCCTAGGATGGAAATTGTATCCCGACTTGAAAATACTTATCCATATTTGTGTCAATGACCACCTTCTCGAGCTCTTCACACAACAGACCCCCTCCTCAGTCTCGGGGGAGTTTTTAGCTTTTGTTAATTGCTATAGGACTTCTTCTCGAGAAATTGAGACTCCATCTTTTGACTAATGTCTAATAGCCGCCAACAAGCTCTGCCTAGCCATTACCTGACTTCCTACCAACTCTCCAACTTGCCCCCCTGTGGGGTTCTTCACCTTTATGTGTAGAGTAGAAGACATAGCTCCTATGGCGTGAAGCCAAGGTCTTGCTAAAATAGTGGTGTAAGGGGAAAAGGCATTAACCACTATAAAATCTATTTCGACTATCTCATTCCCCCATCTGCACAGGCAACTTGATCATGCCCTTGGGGATGACCATCTTCCTATTAAACCCTACTAGAAGGTAGTCATATCTAAGTAAGTCCTCGAGCTTCAAATTCAACCTTTTATACAGGTTGGGATACATGATTTCAGCCTCACTTCCCGGATTGGCCAGAACCTTTTTTACGTCATAGCCTCCAATATGGAGGGTTACCACTAAGGCATTGCCATGGGGTTGATAAGTCCCAATCTTGTCCTTGTCAAAAAAACCCAGGGTTGGCTGAACTTCTATCCTAACCCGTTTGGATTCAGGGACCTGTTCCTCGATATCTTACATTACCGCTATGGACATGACCCCGGACGTATAATTTTTGGTCTGACTTAGGGCGGCGAGATTAACATTGATGGTTCCCAAAGGGGGCCTTGATACACCTCTCTTTAGTACCCCGACCCTACTTGGCTTCCCTGCCCAGAGGGCTGGTGCATGAACTGTTTCAGCTTTTCAACTTTAACCAGTTGCTCCAAATGGTCACAGAGAGTTCTGCAATCCTCGGTTGTATGCCCACAATCTTTATGGTATTGACAGTAAATACTTTGGTTGCGTTTGGTAGGGTCGCCTCCCATTTTGTTTGGCCATTTGAAGTAAGGCTCACTATTTATCTTTTCAAGGATCTAATACATTGGCTTCTTGAATTCTGAGCTAACCATTTGAGCATTAGGATGCCTAGTGTGATAAGTAAAATCTCTTCTGGGTTAGTTATGGCCATACCCTTCAGCCTGAGAATCTCTTCTGTAAGGGGGAGAAATTTTGGCCTTCCCTTTTCCTTGCTATTGGTCCTCCTCAACCCGCTTGTGCTCATCAATTTGATCCATGAGCTGGTGCATGCTCCGTGCGAGCTTCATCGTTAATGACTTCCTCAAATCGTGGTTCGTAGGAAGACTCACCTTAAATGTTCTTATTGCTACATACTCGAAATCTCCATCTATCTCATTGAACGTCTCCCAATACCTATCAGAATAGGTTTTCAAGGTTTGACCCTCTCTCATCACCATAGACAGCAAGGAATCCAAAGGCCGAGGAACTCTGCTGCATGTAACAAATCAAGCACCAAAAGCCCAAGTAAGATCTTTGAAAGAACTTATTGACCTTTCTTCCAATTCATCAAACCACCTCATGGCCATGGGTCCCAGACTGGAAGGAAAAACCTTGCACATTAGGGCTTCATTTCTAAAGTGTATAGTCATCCTCTAGTTGAAGTGACTCTTACCCTCCACGGGGTCAGTCCTCCCATTATAAATAGTGAAGGTTAGCTGAGTAAAATGATGAGGGAGTTTAGCCTTATCTATTCTACGTGTAAATGGTGACTTGGAGATTTGGCTCAATGCCTTATTCATAGCATCATTCCCCATGCTTCTAGGAGTTGGAATTTTAGATCTTTTCCTGTGGTTTCGTTCCTCCCTCTCCAAGCGCGAGGATACAGAGAAAGATTTACTGGGAGGTGTTCTAGACCTTCACCTATAACTGTAATCATCAACCGAATCAATCTCTGAGCTAGGAGGGGATGCAACACGTTGCTTGTGACATAATTTCTTACGCAAATGATCAATCTCTAGCTTGAGTTTCTTGGTTTCTTCATCATGTGAAACCTGACTTCTAGGCCTAGAATGGCTTCTACTAGTATGTTCTGTATAATTTGTTTCAACGTGTACGCTAGGAGTTAGATTGGCCTCTCGGTCTTGCCTCCTCTTCAGACTAACAAAATGATCTTCTCTTTGTGACCCCACAAATTCCTCTTTATTTTGTCATGAACCCGCCATTTTTGCTCCTTGCTATGAGATGGAAAGCTTGACTAACAGAGGTTGTAGGTGCCTTTTTTCCCCACAGATGGTGCCAGTTGTAAGGATTGGATTAGCAACCCAAGCAGGACTAGATTAGCGACTCAAGCCCACTGAGAACAGTGAAGGTCAGCCCAATAAGCCCAAAACAATAAATTTGTTAGAGAGTTGATCTTATAGGCGAACTACTAAGCCACGTAAGTTCAGGCTCAAGATAGATTGGGTTCAAATTGATAGGATTAGACACACAAATTCAACAAAATATCTTCCTCGGACCAATTCGAGGACAAAGTGTTCTTATATTGATCAAGTTTTTCTATTTACAAAGTGTTCTTCTCTCTCTCCTTTTTCTCCCTCAATCTTGCATGCCTGTTTTTATAAAGGCAAGTTCCTTATATAGTTCCCCCCAATACATCATAGCCTTCCACTTGTTCAATTTCTAGGAAATCATTTGGATGCTTGTCCCATCAAGGCCCTTTTGAAGGTAATCGAAAGGGTTGTGAGGTAGGAAAACACTGTTTAGGTGTCATTTCTCCATAAATGCGGCCAGTTTTGTTGGTGCAGTGCATTTAATATGGTGGTGACAGTCACCTTCCCATATATTTCTTCTTTCCATTGCTAATACGGCTCTACTACTTCCCTTGGAGCTTACCTCTCTATAATGGTTAACTTCCTAAAGCATTCCCGAGGTGCTTTTGTTCCTTGGGAACCTCGGTTTCCACGTTGGACTCCTCTTTCCTCTTTGGCCTTCTGGTCTATGTACGCATGGATTTTTTAATCGTCCTTGGGTATTTGATCATCTTCGGACAAGGCCCATAGCCCAAAAATGTGCTCGGATCACCTACCCCTACACTTTCATTCAGTTGACTTATTTAGTTTTTTTTCTTTTTTTTCTTTTTTTTTAAAGATAAAAGTTAGAGTGTTTGAGAAGTGATGAAAGTTAAAGCTTATTAAAGTGTTTAGCTTATTTTTGGTATTATTTAGGGGTCTCATTGCACTTTTTTGTACTATTTATGAGTCTCACTGCACTATTCAACTAGCTTTTAGGTTTTTGTTTTTACAATACTCTCAACAAAAAGTTTTTAGTTTTGTTTTAGCTAGAATACTTATTTAGCTTTTATATATATTTCTAAAATAATTTTTTTTTAGAAAAAAAATTAATTAGAACTTATTTTAACTTATTTTATTTTTTAAACAAAATAAATTATTCCAAATACATTCTAACAATTTAGAATCCAATTTTGTGTCATGTGTCTAAATTTATATAAGGATCACACCACAATTATCCTATTAAGTTTGTGCCATGTGTTCACTTAAGTTTTTTAATCTTTGTGCGAAGTGAGTTAATGAGTGCAAAATACTAAGAATCTAATATTAATGAATTATAAAATAAAAAAAAAACAAAAAAAAAAAAACCAATCACATATACTTAATAAAAATTACTACACAACAAAGATCACCACACATTCTATCTTATTAAAAATTAAAAGAAGAAAAATGATCATAAATAGTATTAAATTTAGGTAAGAATTTTAATATTTGACTAATTACGTTTACTTAAAAAAATAATAATTTGATTAATTATTTATATTTTTATGATAAAAATTGAGTTTAATTTTAAATGTATCTATGCATGTGTTACATGCTATTTTTTTTAATAATTTGACTAATTATTTATATTTTTATAATAAAAATTGTGTTTAATTTTAAATTCATTCATGCGTTTTCATGGGTTACATGCTAATCTAGAATCTAATTAGATTCTACAATTGAAGTCTAATTTTGCTCCATGTGTCCTAAATTATTTATTTTTAGAGAGTTTTATTTCTTAATTTTGAAGCCAAATGTGGGACTACATCGTAAATATTTATCTAAGTGAGTTATTGAGTAAAAAACCCAAAGAGTTTAGAATTAATGATCTGTAAAAATAAAAAAAAAAAGTGCTTCACAATATCAAAAATTAAGAATTAATAAAAAAAATTTAAAAATATGTACAATTTACATTTTCTACTTAATAATATTCTTACAAGATTTTCTTAAAAGATTTAACAAATATAAGAATGACTATATATCAATAGTATTTAAATTATATATATAAGAATTATGCTATGCATCTTCATTTTAAAAAAATATATATATTCATGCGTATGCATAGGGTTACAAGCTAGTGACAATAATGTGCCTTACTTGTAGACACATGTCACCCTTTGATCTGAATGAATTTGTCTTTTGGAGAGTTACATGTTTTCCAACAGAAGCAATCGTGATAATTAAAGATTTTGTTTGTTGAATTCAGATGGCAATGCTATATTGTAAGTTATTTTCTCATTTATTGAAATAATTATTTTAGAGCATTCACATTAAATAATAAATAATACTAAAAAGTTGTGAAATTTACATTTTTTTTTTCAAAAACTACTCACATCAATGAGTGTATAAATGTGTATATTTACACATTTGCCATCATTTATTGAAATAGTTATTTTAAAGCATTCACATTAAATAATAAATAATACTAAAAAGTTGTGAAATTTACATTTTTTTTTCAAAAGCTACTCATATCAGTGAGTGTATAAATGTGTATATTTACACATTTGCCACAATAATCATGTATATTACAATTTAGCTATATATTTCAATATTTTATTTTATTTTTTTTTCTCTCTCTCTCTCTCTCTAAATAAGACTGAGCCAATCAACTACCCATCATCGTCCAACCACCACATCCAAATGGACATGTTTGATTGTGCAATGTATATTGCGTGTGTAAACTAGATCTAGACCTATATTTGAATTTCTTTTTGTTTAGTTATAAATAGGTTTAAAAAAAAAAAAAATTAGGGAGAGATATTAATATATACAGCGGTTTCAAAGCATCACTAAACCTATTTTCAAGAAAAAAAAATATAGCTAAAATATATATATATATATATATATATTTGTTTATGAAAAAACCTATAGCAGGGGTTTTAATTGTTGTTCCTGTAATTGAACAACTTTCACAGTTGTTTCTTGGACAAATCTGATGTACTAACTTATATATATATATATAAAATTCCCTTCTTATCCAAAAAAAAGGGTTTTAATCGCCGATATATAGGAGATGATCTACTATGGTTATTCGAATTGTCAGGATAGTTGGATCGGGTCTATTCTATCATTTGGTAGAAATTGTTGGTAATAGGTATACAACACTCAGTGGTGACTCCAGGAAATTTTTCTAGGGTGTTTCTCAACAAGAACAAATTACACAATCTAATAAAAAGAAAATTTTATATATTGACAACAATTACAATAAAAATCTCACAAATACATAAAGTTTACAATTGTCTTCTATGAGTTTTCATATTTTGAAATCGTTACATGATAGTTTTATTATTAATGCTACAAGCTACATCTTTTTCAATATACACAACCAAGCAATCATTCATCCATTGATCTCCCATTCGATTGCGCAGTTCATTCTTTATATATTTCATTACTGAAAAACTTCTTTCTACTGTTGCAGTAGCAACAGGAAGGGTCAAAGCTAACTTCACAAGCAAATAAACTAATGGATAAGTCTCATGCTTCCTTGTGTTAACTAACTTTTCAGCAAGTTCACTAACTCCTTGAAGCTCTAAAAAGAAGGCATTGTTGCGCATATCAAAAATGTAATTCTAAAGTTGACAGTCAAGTGCCAAGATATCTGTCCCAAGAAAATTAGATGGATAGAACTTAGCTAGACGTATTAACTTTTCCTTATCAAAAGCCGCAAATGAATTACTTGGATTTGAGCAAGCCATACAAAGTAACAAATCGGTATTTGCCTCTGAAAAATGGTTATTAAGCTCTTAAAGTTGCATATCTATGACTGTGTAGAATAGCTCAACACGATAATGATGTAAATTTGTATTTTGTTGGGTGTTGTGTTGTGTCCTTCCACTAACTACAATTATTTCATCCATGTTCAAGATAGGAATATCATGTGAGGTACAAAATGAAGACACTTCAGCCAATAAAGATGTCCATTTATCATCTCTCATCACTTACAACTGTTGCTTAGACACTTTAACAAGATCCATAGCATTTATTATATCTTGATTTTTTTTTTTTAAATTTTTTGCAATGCTATTGACAACTCATTTGTGATCCCTAAAATGTTTTTCATCAAGTATAGAGCAAAGACAAATTCAACAGATAGAATTGACCTCATAATAGATCGAGTTTCAACTTTTTGGTCGGAGAGGCCATCTTCTTCAATAATCTCAAGTACATCAACAACAACAGAGAACATCAAAATCATGTTGTAAATAGTCCCATAATATGATCCCCAACGTGTATCACCAGGACGTTTAAGATTTGTCTCTTGATTCAAACCTTGCCCACTTCTACGTACACCATTCTCTAAATCTTCTTTAATTTTGGCAAATTGTGTATCTCGAAGAGCATCTCGTCTCTTACAAGAGCATCCAACAACAGTTACTAAATTACTAACCACATAAAAAAATTCAACAATGTTAATGTGATTTTTAGCAATAGTAACAAGTGTTAATTGAAGTTGATGAGCAAAACAATAGACATAAAATGCTGACTTATTCTTTTTCAAAATTAAAGTTTTGAGACCATTGATATCACCTTGCATATTACTAGCCCTGTCATAACCTTGCCCACATAGGTTTGATAAACTCAAATTATGTTCACAAAGTAAACATTCAATAGCATGTTTGAGTGACAAAGCAGTAGTACACCAAGGAACCGCTCTATAATAATTCATTCTTTGTTCACATAACGAAGAACGAGGGCCATTTGTTCTTTCACTTAGATATCACGTGACTCATTAACTAATATTGAAAATAACCCACTGTCAAGATCCTTGATGATGGCTTTGGATGTTTCACGTGCAATTGCATTTACAATGTCTTTTTGAATATCAGGGTGGGTAAGCTTGCAATTTTTCGGAGCTTTTTGCAACACTTCATTGATAGATTCATTGTGATCCCCCAAAAATTGTAGAAGCTCAAGGAAATTTCCTTTATCACTTGAACCTTGAGATTCATTGTGACCACGAAAAGCTAATCCCCAGCATAAAAGGAATCTTATGCAATCAACTATTGCATTTAATTGAACTCAATATTCAATTTTATCTTGATTTGATTTCTTAACCAAAACACTTTGAATGTGTTGCTTTTCCTTCAATAGATCTTCAGTCTTCTTGACAGCTTGGTTATGAGCACTATTAACTCCTCCAACATGGGAATTTAACTTCTCTTTCTGATTCCAAAGTTTGAATCCCTTCGTTATAAAAGTGTCACCCCCTCCTTGCTTACCAACATCTTGCCCAAATAGGTAGCAATAAAAAAAAAAAATTACATCCTTGTCTATACTATATTCCAACCAGTATCTATTTTTATACCATTTGGATATAAATCGATGGGGCTTTCCAGAAAAATATGATATTGGGTAATCATCACAGTGTAAAACAGGTTGACAATGGCCTTTTTGTAAATAATATCTTCTTATTTCATCATGATGATTAGGATGATAATATGATATCTTTTCTTGTAGCCCAGGATTTGAAGGAAGATTTTCTAAGTTAAAGTCAACACGAATTCGCTTAGAAGATGAAGATGAATCTTGCAAAGGAGTTGAATCTTGGGTACGTGGTTTTCTTATCAAATATTTGTCCATAATTCTAGCAAAAGAATAAATACTAAACTATAAGTTCATTTGAAATATTAATAAAATTATTAATTATTGTTGTTTAGTTGTTTCATTAATTTGTTTGTCCTTTATAAACTATAATTTGTTATATTATTGTTTCATTAATTATAAAATTATTAATTATTATTTAGCCTAACATAATTTAATTTATTTGTCTTTTTATAATGTATTGATTAATTATATTGCTTTAATTATTGTTGTTTAGCGTAACAATAAACTATATTGCTTTAATTTGTTTGTCATTAATTATACTGTTTTAATTTGTTATATTATTTAGCCCCTTGTGCACATTACACTAAAAGAGCCAGACATTACACATCTAATGTGCAGAATAATAATTAAAGTAATGTAATGTGCAGCACATTACACTGCTTTAATTATTGTTTACCCGGCCCCATGTGCCCATCAGCCCATCTATCCCCACCCCACTCAACAGACAAGCACAAGCCATGCCCCCAATCACAAGCTGCCAATCAGAAAATTTCACAATTACAATCACAAATCACAATACACATTATGCTAAAAGACAATCAATATCTCACTAACACCAACACACACTAACCAATAGCAATGGATAAGATAAAGCCAAATTCAAAAAGTCAAAAAACAGGCAAAAAACAAAATATTAATTGTACAGACCCATATTGTGCGGACCTGTATGAGCCTCGGATCATGGGCCAACAATGAGGTCCAAGGGCCTAATGTTGATACCCTCTTGGGCCCCAACCCAAGCCCACCTAAGTACGAGCCCAGTCCAAGCATTGTTCAAGGGCCCAAACCATGAATCGAGCACCGGTATGGCTGTTGGGACGGCTACCCGGTCAGACTTGCTGAACGATATTGCATTTGTCCAGATGCATCGCCGGATAGATGCCCAGCAGTGCCTTTGGAAGTAACGCTTCTGTACATGTTCGCTGAAGTGGGGATCATTTCCAAAACCACTCTCACCTAAACCCCCACTTACCATTCACGAGATTGGACCCTTCAATCCACTAACACTGAGGGTAATCATGATCACCCCACTAGTAACCTATTATAAATAAGAGAACCAAAGAGAGGGTAGGGGTTGCGAAGTTTTGGGTAAGGAAGTAGAGAATAGAGTAATAGAGAGGCGATACTAAGAGAAAGGGAAGTAGTATTCAAAAGGGAGAGAAAGGTGATCTCATTGAGCCTCCTAGTTGCGAATGACCTAAAGTAGGAAATCCTATCCTACCATACAAATAGGTTGAGTCTAAGTGAGGCCCAGCCCATCAGCCTCACTTACGACGTGCATAATTGGCGTCGTCTGTGGGAATCTCCTACAAAGCCGTAGTTCTACCGAGACTCGCATGCGGGAGCATGTCCGAAAGACATTCCGGGAGTGGAGTTGAAAGTGGTTCGGTGGGATCCTCTCAGGGATCCTCTTGGAGAGAAAGAAGGCAAAAGAGGTGTGAAGATAGGGACCGCGAACGAAATGAGCGGTTTGGTCTCGGGGAGGGGTCATACCAGACACAGCGGACAATATTGAGTGCCTCCAGGCATAGGCAATTCGATGAATGGGACGAGGAGATTGAGTGGCTGCGTCAGTTGGTGAGGGATCTAGAACTAAAGGCTGAGGACTGATGCCGAAGAAGGAACTGAGGTGACCAGGACAAAAGAGTAGGCTCTGGGAAGATTGCCAAGGTACGGGGTCTAGTCAATCCAGAGTTTACAGGCACAGGGATCGTTCATATTCACAAGAGCCCCATCATCGCCGAGACTGTTTGCATTCGCGGGAATCCAGCCGAATCCGGGATTGTTCGAGGTCACGGGGTTACGCGGACCGGGGATCTGACTCGTCCAAGGAGCGGCTACCCCATAATGCCACCATAGACACAATGAGCCGAGCCTTACGTGGAGCCGCCTGGTCCCCGTTCTCAGACGATATTGAACATGCCCCAATGTCGAGCAGGTTCATGCGCCCGCCCTTTAATATTTACGATGAGAAAACGAATCCTGTTGAGCACGTCAGCCATTACATCCACATGATGTCCCTGCATGCTCACAATGGTGCGCTAATGTGTAAGGTGTTTCCTACGAGCCTCGGCCTGACCGCTCTGAGATGGTTTAATGGGTTGCAAAAGAGATCCATCCATTCATTCGCCGAGTTAATCCAGGAGTTCGGTGCCCGGTTCGTAACGTGCAGCTGCGTGCCGCAATCGATAAATGCACTGCTATTAATGAAGATGAGGGTGGGGGAGACCCTTCGCAGCTATGCTAGTCGGTATTGGGAACTTTACAACGAAATTGGCAGAGGCAATGAGAAGATTGTGGCCAGCATCTTCAGGTTGGGATTGCCTAAGGATTCAGAATTGCGGGAATCGCTGACAAAGAAACCCCCCGAAGATATGAGGCAGCTCATAAGGCGTATCGAGGAGTATAAGCGCTTGGAAGATGACCAGTTACAGAGTAGGGGTAAGGCCCAATTGATAAATCGTGCTCGGTAGGGAGGTTTTCAGTCGATGCCTCGGAAGGACTTGAGGATACAGGAGCCTATGTAGCAGGTAGGGGAGGTGAACGTGACGTTTAAAGAGCCAGTGCATAAGATAATGGAGCAAATCAAGAACGAGCCGTACTTCAGATGGCCGAGTAAGATGGGAGGTGATCCATCCCGGTGGAATCAAAGCCTGTACTGCACCTACCATAAGAACAAAGGACACACCACCGAGCAATGTCGGGTGTTGAAAGACTATTTGGGGCAGTTAGTGAAGGCAGGGCATCTGAAAGAGTTCGTTGTGAATCTTGGTGA
The DNA here is from genome assembly GCA_023621385.1 of Quercus gilva. Taxonomy (NCBI): domain Eukaryota; kingdom Viridiplantae; phylum Streptophyta; class Magnoliopsida; order Fagales; family Fagaceae; genus Quercus; species Quercus gilva. The sequence continues at coordinate 25,282,834 of CM042480.1, read as the reverse complement.
TCGAGGAATTGGTCAAGGTGTTCAGCAGAGGGGAAATCTTCTCCCGTCGTCGCTCAGAATAATCAAGATGATCCTCATAGCCCCAAGGAGCACGGCCGCGATGAAAAGGGGGGTGTTGACAGTCGCGCCCATGAGAGAATCCTCGGACGTAGAGCTAGTAGGGAAGAAAGTAAAATGCGTTAGGGAGGCACTTGCCTTTGGGGAAGATGATTTAAAGGGCACAATACAACCACATGACAACGCGTTGGTAGTCGCGGCCCGGATAAATGGTTTCTTGGTGAAGAGGGTGATGATAGATCAGGGCAGCGGGGCTGATGTGATGTATCTGGACTTGTTCAAAGGGCTTGGGTTGAAGAATCAAGATTTGACGAAGTATAATATGCCGCTGGTCTCGTTTGATGGAAGAGTGGTGATTCCAGAAGGGCAGATTTCCCTGCCAGGAAGCATGGAAGGTAAAGAGGTAACGGTTATCTTCATAGTAGTCAACTCCTTCTCACCTTACACGGCAATCCTGGGAAGGCCGTGGATTCATGCCATGGGGGCTATCCCGTCCACCTTACACGTAAAGGTTAAATTTCCTACAGAGCAGGGCATCGCAGTGGTACAGGGGTGCCAACGAGTGGCCAGGCAATGCCTCGTTGCTGCAGCAAATTGGGAGGGCAAGCTAGCCGAGCAGAATGAAAACGCCGAAGAAGCGCCATTATAGCAATTACAAAAGCCCCGAGAAGAAGTGGGGGCTGCGTGTGCCGAGGAGCTAATAAGGGTCAAAATACTACTGGATACTGACAAATACTTCCAAATAAGAGCTAGCATGACAACCCAGGAACGGGTAGAAGTGTTGTTGTTTCTTATGCATAGCATGGATGTGTTTGCATGGAATCCCTACGATGTGCCCGGGGTGGACCCCGAGTTCATCGTCCACAAGCTTAACATGGACTCATCGTTCCCCCCTAAGAAGCAGAGACCGAGGAGAGTGGCTAGGGAGCATGCAGAGGCTGTAAGGTCAAAAGTTCAAAGGCTGAAAGAGGTAAGGGCAGTAAAGGAGATCTTCTTCCCAGAGTGGCTAGCGAACACCGTGGTGGTGAGGAAGAAGAATGGCAAATGGAGAGTCTGTGTGGATTTCACGGATTTAAACCGGGCATGCCCAAAGGACCCATTCCCTATGCCAAAAATTGATCACTTGGTAGACGCCACCTACGAGCACCCAAGGATGAGCTTCCTGGACGCATTTCAAGGGTATCATCAGATTGTCTTGGCTGCCAAGGATCAGGAGAAGACAGCATTCATATCCCCTAATGCCAATTACCATTACATTGTGATGCCTTTTGGGTTGAAAAATGCTGGGGTAACATATTAGCGAATGATGACGAGGATGTTCTGCGACAAAATTGGGCGTACGGTTGAAGTATATATTGATGACATGGTGGTAAAAAGCAAGCAGGAAGTGCAACACGTAAAGGATCTTCTGGGGGTGTTCAAGCTATTACGGCAGCATAAATTACGCCTTAACGCGGAAAAGTGTGCATTTGGGGTGGGGGCAGAAAAATTTCTGGGGTATTTAATCTCCAGCCGAGGAATAGAAGTTAATCCCGATCAGATCGAGGTCGTGAAGTGTCTCAAATCTCCAAGCAAGCCAAAGGAAGTGCAGGAATTAACCAAGATGTTGGTCGCTTTCAACCAGTTCATTTCTAGATTTTCAGACTGCTGCCAGCCATTCTATCAGCTCCTAAAGAAATGGAAGGGGTTTTAATGGGACGATGAGTGAAAAAGCTTTTCAGGATTTAAAGGAGTACTTGACGCATGCACCAATGCTGACTGCCCCGGAGCCCGGTGAGGATCTGTATATGTACCTCCCGGTATCCGATCACGCTGTAAGTGCCGTATTACTAAGGGACCGAGGGGTGTAACAGCCTGTGTATTACGTCAGCAAGACCCTGGTTGAGGCAGAGACTAGATACTTGCCATTAGAGAAGTTGGTCCTGGCATTGGTGCATGCCACCAAGAAGTTGCCTCAGTATTTCCAAACTCATACCATGTATGTGTTGACCAAGTATCCTTTGCAGTCGTTGTTGAGGAGATCTAACTTTATAGGCAGATAGCTAAATGGGGGACTTGGCTTGGAGCTTTCAACGTATGGTACAGGTCGAGAAGCGCCATAAAGGGGCAGGTATTGGCTAATTTTGTGGCTGAGTTTTCCCCCAGGACCTCGTACCAGATAGTCTGTCAGTTGAACTGTCACCCGTGGAAAGTATACGTAGACGGCGCTTCCAGCTCCACGAGGGCCGTTGCGGGGATTGTCATAATTTGCCCTGAGGGAATATGGTTGGAACACTTTTTTAGATTAGGCTTCAAAGCCTTTAACAACGAGGCGGAGTATGAACCTTTGATAGCCGGATTAAGTGAGGCCTCAAGCTTGGGTGCTCGAGACGTGGAAGTGTATTTGGATTCACGTCTGGTAGTTAATCAAGTGCAAGGCAGTTTTGAAGCCTGAGATCCTCTGATGAAAGCATACTTGGAACGGGTGAAGCAAGTCATAACCGGATTTGGTATGGTAAAGGTAGTATAAGTTGCTCGGGCGCAAAACAGACACGTCGATTCCCTCACCACACTAGCGTCATCAATAGCTGAAGAGATACCTCGGCTAATTAGAGAGGAGCTGAACCCGGAACCGAGTATCAGGGCAGTTGGTGATCCGAAGGTTGCAGTAATTACAATGCTTTGGCCTAGCTGGATGGATCCCATCATTGAGTTTTTAGTCGAGGACCAAGTTCCGCCTGATGAAAGGGAAGGAAGTAAGATCCGCAGAATGGCCCCTCAGTATTGGTTGTCGGAAAGCCGGAAGCTGTATTGAAGATCTTTTGGGGGTCCATACCTTTTATGCTTGCATCCAGACAAAGTGGGTGAACTCTTGGCCAAGCTACATGATGGAGTGTGCGGCAACCACGTAGGAGGACGTTTGTTGGCACACCGGGCAATGACTCAGGGATTCTAGTGGCCTCGAATGCAGAAGGATGCTGCCGAATATGTGCGTAAATGCGAGTAGTGTCAGAAACATGCTCCCCTGATCCATCAGTCGGCAGGCCATTTAAACCTGTTCAGCAGCCCCTAGCCTTTCGCACAGTGGGTGCTGGACATACTCGGGCCGTTCCGTCGGGCAACCGGCAACCAAAAATTCATTTTGGTAGCTGTCAACTATTTTACCAAGTGGGTGGAGGCAGAAGCCCTGGCGAATATTTAGGACTTGGACGTGAAGAAATTTGTGTGGAAGAACATTATTACAAGATTTGGAGTGCCGAACTCCCTGATATCAGACAATGGACTGCAATTCAACAGCTGAGCCTTCCAAAAATTTTGCGGAGATCTCGGCATTAAAAACAAGTATTCTACTCCGGTGTACCCCCAGAGCAATGGCCAAGCTGAGGTTGTGAATAAGGTAATTGTGAATGGGCTAAAGAGAAGGTTGGAAGGTGCAAAGGGGAACTGGGCCGAAGAGCTGCCTAATGTCTTATGGGCGTACCAGACAATGCCTAAGAGATCCACGGGGGAGACCCCGTTTTCTTTCAAGTATGGAGTCGAAGCTGTTATACCAACTGAGGTGAATATATGCAGCGCATGAGTCACAGGATTCGACCCCAGCCTAAACGACGAGATGCTGGTTGAGCGTTTGGACAACTTGGAAGAATGCCGTGATGCTGCTCCTATACGGCTTGCGAAGTATCAACAGAAACTGGTCAAGAGGCATAACCGGGGTATGAGAGCGAGGGAGTTTGGTGTTGGGGACTTGGTCCTGAGAAGGGCCGTAGGGAATATGCGAGATCCGAATGCCGGGAAGTTGGCATAGACATGGGAAGGGCTTTACAGGGTTACCACCGTTGCTGGCACGGGGGCATACTACTTGGAGGATCTCGACGAGAGGCCATTACCTCGGCCTTGGAACGTCCATAATTTGAAAAAGTTCTATCAATGACTGGTTGTACACTAAGTCATAATTTGTATGTGATATCTTGTTATGTTCTGCTGATGAGAATAGTAATGTTTGTTCGTGCAGATTCATGTTAGTCTATTGCTGATATCCACTTAGCTGAGCACATAAAAAAAAAAAAAATTCCTAAGGACAGAAACCTGCTACCTGGTTCGATCTCTATCACCGAGCAAGTAGAAACCTTAGTACAAAAAATAATTCCTAATGACAGAAACCTGCTGCCCGGTTCGATCTCTATCACCGAGCAGGTGGAAAACTTAGTACAAAAAATAATTCCTGAGAACAAAAACCTACTGCCCGATTCGATCTCTATCACCGAGTAGGTGGAAACCTTAGTACAAAAAATAAATCCTAAGGACAGAAACCTGCTGCCCGGTTCGATCTCTATCACCGAGCAGGTGGAAACTTTAGTACAAAAAATAATTCCTAAGGACAAAAACTTGCTACCCAGTTCGATCTCTATCACCGAGCAGGTGGAAACCCTAGTACAAAAAATAATTCCTAAGGACAGAAACCTGCTGCCCGGTTCGATCTCTATCACCGAGCAGGTGGAAACCTTAGTGCAAAAAATAATTCCCAAGGACAGAAACTTGCTGCCCAGTTCGATCTCTATCACCGAGCAGGTGGAAACCTTAGTACAAAAAATAATTCCCAAGGACAGAAACCTGCTGCCTGGTTCGATCTCTATCACTAAGCAGGTGGAAACCTTAGTACAAAAAATAATTCCCAAGGACAGAAACCTACTGCCTGGTTCGATCTCTATCATCGAGCATGTGGAAACCTTAGTACAAAAAAATATCCTAAGTACAAAAAACTGATGCCCGGTCTAATCATGAACTGAACGGAAGGAAACCTTCAAAGTAAAACGTAAGGGCAGAAACTCCTGCCCAGTTCTAGTGCAATCACCGGGCAAGGGAAATTCTCCTTACCTGCTCATTAGGAACGCTTATAAGCACAGGAAAAAGGAAACACGGTAATTCACAATTCGAATTAAACTAGAAATAGATAATAAACCAATTGTTTGATCACCAAAACCCGGTGACGTGCAAGTTAAGCCGAAAAAGCAAAATAAATGTTTAACCGCCACAGCCCGGTGGCATAAGCAAACTAGTTAAAAAGTTAAACTAAAATAAGATATCTTGGAATTGGCAATCATTTGGTAAGGTCCACGGGTTGACCCCCAGTCCTCATCTCCGGTAGTTGGCTTTCAGAAGCGAGGTTTTGGAATTCTATATTTTCAACAGACGGATCCTCGGCAAGAGGGTTACTAGTAGCCTCAGTCCCAACCATTTCCATGTGGGCGTCAATCTGCTCCACCAACTCCCTCAGGCTGTCTGTCTCCTTCTCATCACCGGGTCTAGGAAGGTTCTGCGCTGCGGGAGAAGCGTCCGGGAAGGGGATCCTGCTAGGGTCCTTTAAGGGGGAATCTTTGGGCACCCCTAAGGCCTGCAGGGCAGCCATTCAGCCGTCTTAAAAGGATAACTGCCGCGCTTCCTTGACGATCGGTTCCACCCCCTTCTCGGCATCTGCATACCCTTCATCATACCATTTGTTTTTAGCAGCTTCCAAAGCGGCCTGCAGATCAGCTATCTCCTCAGCAAGGACAGCATTCCGGTTAATCTCCTCGGCTAGCTTCAAGTCCGTCTCGTGTTGTTTCGCTTCCAGCTCCACCGACCTCTCCGCCTATGCCTTGGTTTTCTCTGCAGCAACTGCCTTCTTCTCGGCAGCATTAGCAACCTTCGCTTTATCCTTTGCTAATTTCACTGTCGCTTCCCTCCCGGTCTTCTCTCGGTCAACATCCTGGGCAAGGTCCTTCACCCATTCGTTCAGAATATGAGCCAGCTGGGCAGCCTAATGAAACGGTGGTGGTTAGCATGACATCATGAGAAAGTAATATGTGCGGCAATAGTGAGAGTAGATGAAAATAAAAATGCAAGGAAAGGTGAGTTACCGCAATAATGTGCCACTGGAGCCTCCTCCCCATATACTCATCAGGCGCATCTGAGAAGGCGTTCATGTCCTCTGGCAGAAGGAGGCCGTGCGCCAAACATTGGGCAACATGGCCCCCTTCCCCTTTCTCCCACACCCGTACGCAGGCATCTGTGGGGAGTGGCTTGCTGTCCAACTTATAAGTGGGCTGCCATTCCGGTATAGGCTGGGAGGATGATGCCACGTTTGTTCCTACTTGTCCTGGGGGCTCTTGTATAACAATGCCCCTTGACGATGGGGGGGAGTTTGGGCTTGAGCACCACCCGGGCTGGTAGAGGAATGTTGCGCAACCTTTTGCCTTTTTCAGGTCCGTACAGGAGGAGGGTGAGGAGGAGGATGGGCCGGGGGAGTTTGGACGCACCCTTGAGCTGGTTGCTGCTATGAGGTCTGCCGGGCCTTGGGGATGAAACGACTAATTGTAAGAGTTTTGCAGGTGACCATTTCTTCACCAACGGAATGTGTTTTAGACGAACTAATTGACTTTGTTGCTGCTTGTTCGGTTTCCCGTACGGGAGGCTTTGGTTCGGCTGGAGCGTCAGGTTCGGCTAGGGCCTCACGTTGAAGGGCTACGTGGGCACGCTCTCGGAGATGCAGAGATACTATTTCGGCTGACTAGTCTCTTATGGGGGCGAGCTCATCTGAGTAGGTATACTGCCGCCCAATATCTCGAGCTTCACCTACTGTGAAGTTGGCTGGGAGAAAGGTCATGTGGTGAACGTCTATATAAGAGAGGAGAGGGCTATCTATTATGAGGGCCTAACCGAAAGGTTGCCAAGTGGAATACACGGGTTCTACACCAAGGATAAGATGAGACGCCCGGCGCTGCCCGTCCCGGTGAACGAAAATCTCGGATCAGAGAACGAAATTCAGGTCCCGTACATGGACCGTTTTGATGTCTTGGGTAAACATCGAGTTGTCTACAACAAAAATGGAACAAGTTAGCATTTAAGTCAAGGAAACAGTAGCAAGGAGATAATAGGAAATAAATCTAGTGGTAGCACCGACCCACTTCGAGCCGTGACAGAGGGGGAGGGAAATCACCGACAAACCAGTTGTCGCTTACTCAGACGAACTCCCCGGCGGAATTTCTGTTAGAGTCCGACAGACAGGAAATTAACCGTACTCTCATGTCTCTAACTTTTCAATAATAGTTAGTTTTCTTTTTCCCACACAGGTTGTACATGTGGTTTATGTCATGATGGTCTAATTGCAGACCGAATATCTGATTTAACTTGCTTACACAACTCACAACCCGATAAAAATTAGGGGGGAGTTGGTCAGGGCACAACTCGTAGTACCTAAGGGTGCTAAGTAAAAGGGGATCAATGGGGAACCTAACCCCACCCTCTAGTATCGACATTAGCAGGAAGAAGGCGGTATTCGTCCCTCTGTGGAAGGCGATGTCGCTTTCGTGGCAGTACATCACTTCCACATCATCAGGAATATGGTAATCTCGCCTAAAGGTGACTAAGGAGGCTCTAGAGTTTAACAGGTGAGCATAACCCATCCCAAATTCTAAAGAATCAGAAGGAATTGGGAAAAATAAATTGAAGCAGAGAAAGGGGGACGAAAACTTACTTTTAGCCCTAAGGAGGAAGTGGATTCTGGGGATTGGTGAACAACTAGTATGATGGGTGCTTGGCAAAGAGAAATTTCGGAAACTGGGGAAACGAAAAGTAAGAAAGTGGGTTGAAATGGGCTTTTTATAGGTGTGAAATGGAGATGAACGACGGTTAATGAGGTAATAATGAGAGTTAATTGGCAATAATGATGCGTGATAAGAAAAAAAACCTTACGAATACCAAGGGTGTGTAATGCGCGCACGCCTTGGTTCACGAACCGGTAGGCAATAATGGTTGCTGAAGTCAGAAGGCCAGACGTAGCACGCCTTTTGAGAAGAGCATTCAATGAATGTCTAGAGACGTCCAAAAATCACACCCATTCAGTTTCTCAAGCAGACGATCCCCCCTTACACTCCTTGATTCGCTCCTAAGTAGCCGGGCACGAATCAAGGGGGGGCTAATGTACGGACCCATATTGTGCGGACCTGTATGAGCCTCGGATCATGGGCAACAATGAGGTCCAAGGGCCTGATGTTGATACCCTCCCGAGCCCCAACCCAAGCCCACCTAAGTACGAGCCCAGTCCAAGCATTGTTCAAGGGCCCAAATCACGGACCGAGCACTGGTATGGTTGCTGGGACGGCTGCCTGGTCAGACTTGCCGAACGATATTGCATTTGTCAAGACGCATCGCCGGACAGATGCCCGACAGTGCCTTTGGGAGTAATGCTACCGTACATGTCCGCTGAAGTGGGGATCATTTCCAAAGCCACTCTCACCTAAACCCCCACTTACCACTCATGAGATTGGACCCTTCAATCCACTGACACTGAGGGTAATCATGATCACCCCACTAGTAACCTACTATAAATAAGAGAACCAAAGAGAGGGTAAGGGTTGCGAAGTTTTGGGTAAGGAAGTAGAGAATAGAGTAACAAAGAGGCGATACTAAGAGAAAGGGAAGTAGTATTCGAAAGGGAGAAAAAGGTGATCTCATTGAGCCTCCTAGTTGCGAACAACCCAAAGTAGGAAATCCTATCCCACTATACAAATAGGTTGTGAGTCTAAGTGAGGCCCAGCCCATAAGCCTCACTTACAACGTGCACATTAATAAAGCTAAAGAGTAAAGATTCAGCCACTCCAACCAATCACAAACTCATAGTTCAAAAGAGAGAGAGAGAGAGAGAGAGAGAGTTACTGAGTTAGACTCTTAAAGAATAAAAAGAGAGAGACTCATTCATTAATTTCATTTCATAGTTTTCATTTCAATGAGATAAAAGAGAGAGAGAGAGAGAGAGAGTCAGAGAGAAAAAGAAAGAGAAATACCTTGAGGGAGGGAGCACCAAGCACCGAAGCAGTTGAGCGATCTGCGATCTGCGATTTACGATATGCGATGAGGGGCGAGCAATGAGCAACGACGAGCGAACTATGGCGACGAGCGAGCGAGCTGTGCCTGCGAGTGACGTGACTGTGGGTTTGGTTTACTTTGGGGTTTGGTTTTGGTTTGTTCTGTAATGCGTTTTTTTTTTCTTTTGATAAACACCTCTGTATTGGGGTTTGGTTTGCTTTTGCTCTGTATAGACTGTATTGGGGTTTGGTTTTCTCTGCGAGCGACGTGAGCGTGGGTTTGATTTTAGTTTTGCTTTGTATTGGTTTTTTTTTTTTTTTTTTTTTTTTTTTTTTTTTTTTTTTTTTTTTTGCTTGAAAGTAGAACATATAATTTTTTTTAAAAAAAATTTGAGGGTATTCCTAATTTTGTGATTGATGGTGTTCATAATACAGATTAAATATATATATATATATATATTTTTTAGGTCGGGGTGTTCCTGGGAACACCCTAAGCTGTATGTGGTGCCGCCACTAACAACACTGCCAAGTCGGGACCTATTCTAGCAGTTTGCAAATTAAAGTGCAGATGTAGCTAGCCTAATCGGGTACCTGCCCCTAGCCTTATCCATTTTCTCAACTTTTGTTCATATCACATGGTGCTCATTCTCAACTTTAGTGGCTATGATTACAGACATCAATATGGTGCAATATGTTGAAGGGTGGTGGGCAGATTCTGGTGCTAATAGGCACGTCTGCTATGACAAAAATTGGTTCAAATTGTACATTTCTTTTGAAGAAGAAAAAACTGTTATGCTTGGTGACTCTAGCAAAACCAAGGTTGAGGTTGATTTGAAATTCATTTTTGGACGTGTGCTAACATTGAAAGATGTACTTTACACTCTGTCCATGAGGAAGAATTTGATATCAATTTTTTTGCTTAACAAGGCTGGCTTCAAGCAAATAATGGAATCTGATAACTATGTAATCACTAAAAATGGATTATTTGTGGGCAAGGGTTATGCTTGTGATGGAATGTTTAAATTGAATGTTGAGAATAATAAAGCATCTACTAGTTCAGTTTATATGCTTTCTTCTATTATTTTTGGCAAGCTTGTTTGTGTCATATAAATAGTAGATATGTGGGAATCGTGAGTAGTTTAGGATTAATTCCAAGACTATCAAAAGATTTTGAAAAATGTGAAACTTGTAGTCAAGCTAAGATTACAAAAGGGCCTCATAAAAGTGTTGCAAGAAATACCGAATTGCTTGAGCTAATTCACTCTGATTTATGTGAATTTGAGGGAATTTTAACTCTTGGAGGAAATAGATATATTATCACTTTTATTGATGATTTTTCATAATATACAACTTTTGTTTGTTGAAAAATAAAAGTAATACTTTTGTAAAATTTCAAGATTTTTAAAAGAAGTTGAAAGTCAATTCAGTAGAAAAATAAAAAGAATAAGAAGAGATAGAGGCCGTGAGTATGAATTAAGTGCATTCAACTCATTTGTTCAGTCTTTGGGAATTATCCATGAAACTACCGCACCATATTCACCTGCTTCTAATGGTGTGGCTGAAAGAAAAAACAGAACTCTAATTGAGTTAACAAATGCCATGTTCATTGATTCTAGTGCACCTTTACATTTTTTAGGTGAAGCTATTTTAACTGCATGTCATGTTTTGAATCGAGTGCCTTATAAAAAGTCACATAGCACATCTTTTGAGATGTGGAAAGGACATAAGCCAAATTTGGGATATTTGAGAGTATGGGATTGTCTTGCTTATGTAAGGCTTACTGACCTTAAAATACCTAAATTAGGTATAAGAGCTACTACCTGTGCTTTTCTTGGTTATGCGATTAATAGTGCAGTCTATAGATTTTTTGATCTTGAAAACAAAATAATTTTTTAATCTAGTGATGCAATTTTTCATGAAGAAAAATTTCCTTTTAAATTGAAAAATAGTGGGGGTGAAAAAAATATTTTATCACAACCTAGATCTTCTACTTCATATTTACAAAATCAAGAAAATTTTGAAATGGAACATAGAATGAGTAAAAGAGCTGGAGTTGAAAAGGATTTTGGTCATGATTATTATGTTTTTAACATTGAAGAAAATCCTCAAAATTTAAAAGATGCTTTAACATCACCTGATGCTATATTTTGGAAAAAGGCTGTAAATGATGAGATGGAATCTCTAATTTCTAATAAAACTTGGAAATTAGTAGATCTTCCACCGTGTTGTAAGACCATAGGTTGTAAATGGGTCCTTAGGAAAAAAATTGAAACCGGATGGATCAATAGATAAGTTTAAAGCTAGACTTATTGCAAAAGGCTTTAAACAAAAAGCTGATCTTGATTTCTTTGATACTTTCTCTCTAGTAACAAGAATTACATTTATTAGATTGTTAATTGCTATTGTTGCAATTTTTTATTTGAAAATTGATCAAATGGATGTAAAAACTGCTTTTCTAAATGGGGACTTAGAGGAAGAGATTTATATGATTCAACCCGAAAGCTTTGTAGAGCCTGGACAAGAAAGCAAGGTATGTAAGCTAATTAAATCCCTATATGGCTTAAAACAAGCACCTGAGTAGTGACATGAAAAGTTTGATTCCTGTATGATTGAGAATAGTTAAAAATCAAATGAATGTGATAAATGTATTTATTCTAAATCATGGAATAATTTACATGTTATTATTAGCCTCTATGTGGATAATATGTTGATTTTTGGCTTAAATATGCATGTTATAAATGAGACGAAAAATATGCTTAAAAACCATTTTGATATGAAAGATCTTGGTGAGGCTAATTTTATTTTGGGCATGAAAATTACAAAAACATGTGATGGGATATTTCTTGATCAATCACATTATGTTGAGAAAATATAATTTTCATGATCACAAAGTGTAACTACTCTATTTGATTCTAGTGTTCATTTATTTCTTGTGAATAATAATGATGAGATTTTTTTAAAAAGGATTATGCTAGCGTCATTGGTAGTTTGCGTTATGCTATTCATTGTACTAGACCAGACATTGCATTTGCAGTAGCAGTGCTAAACAGATTTACTAACAAGCCTAATAAAGATCATTGACTAGCTATTAAGCGAGTCATGAGATATTTAATTGGCACCAAAAGCTATGGCTTATTTTATAAAAAGTACCTTACTGTGATTGAAGCTTTTAGTGATGCCGATTGAAATACTTTTTCAGGTGATTCTCTCTCTACCACTGGTTATATTTTTACCTTAGGTAGTGGTGCTATTTGTTGGAAATCTAAAAAACAAACAATAATTACTAATTCAACAATGAAATTTGAATTAATAGCGTTAGCTTTAGCTAGTGAAGAGGCAAATTGGCTTAGAGATTTGTTATATGAAATTCCACTTTGGGAAAAGTCAATTCCACCTATATTAATTCACTATGATAGCACAGTCGCAATTGGTAGAGTTAAAAACCGTTACTACAACGGTAAATCTAGACCTATAAGAAGAAAGCACAGTACAGTGCAATCTTATTTGAGTAGTGGCATCATAACTGTGGATTATATTAAATCTAATGATAATCTTGCAAATCTGTAAGGCCACAAACTGAATGACTCCTTGTGATTTAAACTAATTAATTAATTTAGCCAAGTTATTAATTAATCAATTTAACATGCAAATACGTGGCAGCACAAACAAATCATCGAATAACTAAATATGCAGCGGAAAATAAATAACACAGTGATTTGTTCACGAATGGGGAAAAACCCTAACGGCAAAAACCCCACCGGGTGATTTTCAGGTCACCACTCCCGAAACTCCACTATTATCAAATCAAGCAGTTACAAATAAGGAATCCTAAGTACCTTATCAACCTACAGTTGAACTCTTACCCCAATACCCAATCGGACTTGATCTGTAGTGACAGTTCCCCCTTTTGATGCACGGCTCCCAAGTACGTGACTAACCAATTTGATGCGCGGATCCCAGTACGCGGCTTACTCCTTTGCACGAATCCAAGTACGTGACTAACTCCACAGCAACCCTCTGATTGTTGTAGTTGATTTGCAGCAGCTTCACATAGAAACACCAATAAAATCTTCAATGTTGGTGCAAGAGACTTTGCTTGGTTACAAAACCCAAAGGCGTACAAGAAATGCAGCAAGAACTCTTTCTTCTGTAGGAGGAGGCTAGGGTTTCAAAAAGAAAATCTTATGAAGCTTTCTAGGGTTAGGTTTTTCTTTTTTTCACCTCCTTTAAATAGGAGTTTAATGGGCTCTCCTATTCCAAATAGGTTTACACAAACCTTGGGCTTTTCCTTGTCCAATAAGGATTATACAAACCCATAAACAAATAGCCTTTTAGAATAAAATATTGCTGGCTATAATCTGAAAATCCGTAAGCTCGATCGATCGAGGAATCTATCGAGCTTTAATGAATCTCGACAGATCGAGATTCTATCGAGCAGGTATCGAGATCTGCAGATTTGCACTTTTCTTGAGTAGTTCTTGAGTAGTCTTCATTCTTCAATTTAACCACTTGTAATGATCATCTTGAACCTACTTAGATTTACCCAAATACAAGTAAAGTGCGTTTTGTCAAAAGATATGCCAATTACATAAAAATATGTCCCCAACAATCTCCCCCTTTGGCAATCCGTGACAAAACCACAAGAGTACATTGAATGTCCTAGAATACATTCTACTCAAGACTACATAATAAATAAGCCTAGTCTGAAAGATTTGAACCTTGGAAGTTGCTGCAAGAAGAAGGTTCGGAATCTTGACTTGGCTTTAACTTGTCTTTCCTGAAAGGCACTAAACAAAACACATCAAGGTACCATGTGGAAAATAATGACAAGTTAAATAAATAAGAAACATGTGTATAAAGAGAGAAAAGAAACAACACATGTGAGATAAAGAGTGAAACACATACATCATCATCAAATATAGAAACAACACATGATGTATGTAAATGGTTACAAAACCAAAAGATACACAACACAAAGAATATATCAATGTCAAAGTGTATTAAACTAACTCTCCCCCTCAGTTAGTTACATTAAAACTTTCTTCCTTTTAACATGAAGTTCTCCCCCTAAATCTATTACTCCCCCTGAGGAAAGACATTCAATTCTCAAATTTCTCCCCCTTTTTGACACGATTGTCAAAGGGCATAAAAAGCCAAAAGACAAGACAAGAGACAGACAGAAAATTGACAAAGAGGGAACGAGGAGAACAAGGAACCAAAGACCTACAAGAAAAGAAAAACAAGATGCTATGGACACAAAGGAAAAAAAATGCAAAACAAAAAATGAAATGCATGCAAGGGAGACTCGATGGATCGAGAGGTGTCGAGACAGGTGTCGAGAAAAATAGACGTCGACAGATGAAGGTGTCGAGGATTTATCGAGGGACAAAGCAAAGACACAAGAACAGAATCTCGATCGATCGACAAGGTATCGAGAAGCTATCGAGGAGACAGGAGAAATCTCGATCGATCCACCAGGTGTCGAGGATGTGTCGAGATTGCGATAAGAAAAAACTTGAGAAGCTCGACAGATAACAAGGTATCGAGGAGGTGTCGAGCCAGCTTTTAAAAGCAGTTTTTCGAGAAGTGAAAAACATAGACAAGAATGCAATCAAGACAAACACCTCAACCATGATCCAACCAACATAAAAACCTCTCAAAAATCATCTCTCAATGAAAATATAAGCACATGGATCTCCCAAAAACTCACACACACACTAAACAAGTCTAACAAATTTTATATTTCAAAAATAAGTCATGACAGTTTAGTGAGCATACAAAAGTACATGTAAAACCTTTGTGATGGCCAAATCACATTGTACCTGCACATGTATCAAAAGTAGCAAAGAATATTGCGTGTTGTGTGTGAAAAATATCGCAAGATTGCATATGTGTATACATGTTATGACGATCTGAGATACGAGAAAATAACTTTAACTCACACACAATCATAACTGTTTGATGGGGACTATCACCTTCGAGGTACATCCTATAACTCCCACATCTCCTAGAATACACGCTTGCAACCATTTTTAAAGCATTTTTAATCTTTTTGCTTTTTATTTTCTTTGCATATTTTTTTTAAACATATCATGCATGGGCTTATGAGAAAGAAAAGAAATACCCATTGATATTTGACATTTCAATTTTGCTATGCCTAAGCACACAAATGTCATTGACATCACACTTTTGCTATGCCGAAACATACAGATGTCACTAATGATTGGCGGGCAACAGTGGTGAGATGGTTATTTATGCCTTTCTCTTAGGATTTTCTAATCCTACCCGTCAAAAAGAGTGATATGAGTGTTAAGTCTAAGAAATAACCTAATCTTACTCATCACAAACAAGAGCCACAAAACTCACTTGCTTAGTTGTGCATAAAGATGCTCATCTAAGCTACAAGAGATACAAAGTTTAGAAAACTTTGTTTCATTGGCCATCCAAGGTATACAAGTACCAACGTACACAAAACACACACTGTTTTTGTATTTTTCAATTTTTCAATTTTTCAATTTTTTTTTTAATTTTATATCAAAAAACAAAATAAACAAAACTGAAAATAAACAAACAAAAACATATTAAACAAACATGAAAGCATGAAAGAAAGATGCTTATGCATGAAGGCATGATTTCAAAAGCAGATAAGAAATCAAGCAAAGAGAGTCCTACTTTAGATAGAAAGAATTAAAGTAGAAGACAACCAGAAAAGACAATTAAGTCTTAGAATCCTTTACCACCCACACAGCACGAGTCTTTGGCTGTGAAGATGAAAAAGCACATGTCCTAGTATGATTACTAAAGGACATAGAGGAATTAGAATTCCCCTGAAATTGAGTCAAAAAGCTCAAAACTTTTAATAACTCACCAAGAATAGGTACAGAGCCTTTAGACAAAGGATGAGACCTATTTGACACTCGTTTATGAGGAAACAATTTGAAACAATTAGGACGAGTGTGACCAGAAGCACCACAATGGTGACAAACATGAGTAGTTTTTGAACTACTATGCTTCCTAGAAGGAGGTCTAACCTTAGAGGTTAATAGAGACCTTAATTTAGGATAATTTGGCCTAATATGACCAACAATATGACAATGATGACAAGTGGGGACAAATTCAGAATTTTTATTCAACCTAGGAGGAGTTTTAGACATAGGTTTAGAAACTTCAGCGTTAACATCAGAATTTTTACCTTTATCTATCCTAGCAATATTAGCCTTCAACTCTTCATTATTCCTTTTAAATGGGGGAACATAAAAATCTTTTTCTTTTGAGTTAGGCTCAACAACAAGTTTGGCACTAGTTAAATTTTTAACTTCAGTTTTAAATTCAACTAGTTGCTCTTCCAAACTTTTAATTTTGTCCACCTGAGATAAAATTTGATTTTTAAAATTCTCATTCAAATTATTGGCTTCATCCAATTTTGCAATCAAATCATCTTTTTCAAGTTTGACCTTTTTAAATTTAGCTTTTAATTTTGTAGAACATTCAAGAGATTTCATACAAAAATTATAAAGCTTGCAATAGGCATCTTGAATATCATCATCATCATTCAACATAGGATCATGCAAATCAAAACAATCAAGAGTTTCCATGACAACAGGGTTCAATGGATCACACAACAAAGATTAAAACCTAATCAGAGTGTGCCTGCTCTGATACCACTTGTAAGGCCACAAACTGAATGACCCCTTGTGATTTAAACTAATTAATTAATTTAGCCAAGTTATTAATTAATCAATTTAACATGCAAATACGTGGCAGCACAAACAAATCATCGAATAACTAAATATGCAGCGGAAAATAAATAACACGGTGATTTGTTCACGAATGGGGAAAAACCCTAACGGCAAAAACCCCACCGGGTGATTTTCAGGTCACCACTCCCGAAGCTCCACTATTATCAAATCAAGCAGTTACAAATAAGGAATCCCAAGTACCTTATCAACCTACAGTTAAACTCTTACCCCAATACCCAATCGGACTTGATCTGTAGTGACAGTTCCCCCTTTTGATGCACGGCTCCCAAGTACGTGACTAACCAATTTGATGCGCGGATCCTAGTACGCGGCTTACTCCTTTGCACAAATCCAAGTACGTGACTAACTCCACAGCAACCCTCTGATTGTTGTAGTTGATTTGTAGCAGCTTCACATAGAAACACCAATAAGATCTTCAATGTTGGTGCAAGAGACTTTGCTTGGTTACAAAACCTAAAGGCGTACAAGAAACGCAGCAAGAACTCTTTCTTCTGTAGGAGAAGGCTAGGGTTTCAAAAAGAAAACCTTATGAAGCTTTCTAGGGTTAGGTTTTTCTTTTTTTCACCTCCTTTAAATAGGAGTTTAATGGGCTCTCCTATTCCAAATAGGTTTACACAAACCTTGGGCTTTTCCTTGTCCAATAAGGATTATACAAACCCATAAACAAATAGCCTTTTAGAATAAAATATTGCTGGCTATAATCTGAAAATCCGTAAGCTCGATCGATCGAGGAATCTATCGAGCTTTAATGAATCTCGACAGATCGAGATTCTATCGAGCAGGTATCGAGATCTGCAGATTTGCACTTTTCTTGAGTAGTTCTTGAGTAGTCTTCATGTCTTCAATTTAACCACTTATAATGATAATCTTGAACCTACTTAGATTTACCCAAATACAAGTAAAGTGCGTTTTGTCAAAGGATATGCCAATTACATAAAAATATGTCCCCAACAAAATCCATTTACCAAGGCCTTGGCAAAAGATAGGGTCTGGAATACATCGAGGGGGATGGGACTAAAGTCCATAGAATCATGAGCCATGTATGAGGATACCCAACTCAAGAACCAGAGATCTTGAGAATTGGGTTCAATGGGAAAAACGAATCATATGATGGCCATAAGAAATGCACTATTTATTTTTTTAATTATATATTTTGTAAATAATTTTTTAATTGTTCATCCCTATGATGTAAGTGCATTTATCCTGTAATGTGGAGAGGTGGAGTAAGAAATTTTTAATGAAATTTTTAGCTCATATGAGTGGGGTGTCAGAATTACAAGAGCAC
Organism: Quercus gilva; assembly: GCA_023621385.1. NCBI lineage: Eukaryota > Viridiplantae > Streptophyta > Magnoliopsida > Fagales > Fagaceae > Quercus > Quercus gilva. The sequence continues at coordinate 25,264,910 of CM042480.1, read as the reverse complement.
CCTTGACAAAATTTCACCTATTTGAGTGTGGGGGTGGGGCCGCTCCCTATGAGATTTGGACTTAATCTCAAATACACTCATGAAACTGGGATCAACACATGGTCGTAAAGTGGTAGCTATAAAAGCTCATGTCAACACCTAGGTTGTTATGTGTAAGCAGTGACACTTAATTTCCTTAAAGCAGTCCTAGTTCAAGTCGAAGACCACTACGACTTTAGAGTTGATATCATTGTTTTACTAAGTGAAGGTTCAATGTAGAGCACACCTTCATGATGCATAATGACCCATCTTTGCCTGGTAATCTCTCTTTAACTAAAATTTAATATTAAAATAAGTGGAGGATTGTTGGAGCATTTTAATGTTAAATAATTAAAATGAATAAATATACCAATATAAATGTAAAGATGTAGGAGTGAATATGGAAGACGAGGAGTTAGTGAAAATGTTTAATCCTATATTAAAAAGGAGGAGACTATTTTATTCTTTTTAATTGTGGTGATTAATGGGCTAACATGAATTGTTTCAGATATAGGGCTAGATACGTGTGCAGGGGGGGTGTGAAGGGTGGAGGTATCAAAAATGGAAATGAGTCAGCCTCTTGGATCCTCTTACTTGACAGCCTATTCAGAATAATTACCATATCCATTGATGAGTAAATGGCCTGAATTAATACTCTATTTTTATAATGGAAAATGAAGAGCCATTAACCCACTTAATGGATTATCCGTTTAGGCCTTTCCATTCTTTAGAAGCTTTTTATCTCACCATTAATTGTGTAACTCCATCCCATCAAATTAATATTCAACAATTAATCTTGTAACACCCACTACATCAGAATAATGGACCTAATTAATTAGATTAATTTTGGTAGTAATTTCGTGAGGCCCATTAAGCCTATAAATAGACTCATTCAAACCCAATCCAAGTTACTGCAAATATACACAAAAAAAAAATAGAGAGGTTCTTGGCAAGGAATGGTGTTCTTTTTGGTGGAGTTTTGGGTTTGAAAACTTTGTGCAGAGGTTGTACTAGCCATATGACACTTGTTGAGCTGTTGTATCTTGGGGGAGACAAGTTAGAGAAGATTTGCACTGGTTACAAAGTTTAGCCAACTAAGGGCTTGAATCTCCTTAAAGAGAGAGAGAGGGAGAGAGCCGCGCCTCAGTCCAAATAGTGTTGTGTAATTTTTCTCTTTAAATAAATAATATTCAGAAATATTTTTCAGTTTCTCTTTGTGTTATTTCCATTATTATTGTGTTTGCACTAACATTTTCTTTGTCAATTTATTCATCATGGATGAATCGATGGAAGAACTTTGGAAACATTTCAAACTTTCAAAAGATGAAAAAGGAGTTACGACGGTGGAAGCTTCTGAAGTTGCAGGTTCCAAACAGCAGGCACAGTATAGTATTTTGTTCAAGTTGATGACCAATAAAGATTTCAATAAAGAAGCGTTTAAAGCTATTTGTGGCAATCTTTGGCACTCTAATCAGGGCGTAACCATCAGAGAGGTTGGGCAAAATCTGTTTATCACTATTTTCGTTTCAGAAGAGCACTTGACGTCTGTAATTAATAAAAGCCCATGGTCCTTTGATAAGAAATTAATTCTGATGAAGCATTTCCATGGTGTTTCTAGCCCAGCCAACGTCACATTCAACCATTCTCCCTTTTGGATTCGTATTTTTAATATCCTTATAAAAAGTATGAACAAGGCTGTTGGAACCCGGATTGGCAATAAAATGGGGGAGCTCATTATGGTGGATGCACCTAAAAGTGGGCTTGCCAGGGGTCCTTTCCTTCAAATTAGAGTAAATATTGATATTACAAAGCCTCTTATGCATGGTAAGATGATTCAGATTGATGATCTTGAGGCTAGCTGGGTTGTCTTTAAATATGAAAGGCTTCATATATTTTGTTATAGATGTGGTGTTCTTGGTCATCAAGATAGGGAGTGTCCTCATTTGAAAATGGGCTGCTTTTCTTCAAATGATGATGGTTTTCAATTTGGGCCATGGCTCCGCTCTTTGGCCCTAAAGGGAAATAGGAAAAAAGATTCAAGAAATTCTTATTCAGATATACGTGATGAAGATGAAGACGATATTCAGTCATTTGCGGAGGATGATGATGATTTTTCTCAATGTCGCCATCTTTAGATGGAGGCGTCTATGGCAGCCATGGTGGTTAAATCGGGGAAATCAGTGCCATTTGATACGATGCCAGGAGGAGACAAATTAGCTCTAGCATGGGAAAAAGAATTGGCTCCTATTTCCATGGGATTTTTGAAATTTCAAATTGATAAAGCAGCTAAGAATATAAAGGTTTCATCCAATTCAAACTCTGATAAGGATAACTGTCCTATCCAATTAGATTTGGTTACTCCCAGTTCAGATACAAACTTGAAGTTGGTGGATAATTCGTATATTTATCATGAGTCCGAAAATTGTGATAAGGCCAAAAATCATGTTGCAGAGATATTTGAGTCCTCCTCAACCACTAAACCTTCACAACACAGCTTTTTGGGTTCTGAGACAGAAGCTAGGAATTTTGAAATTCCTTTTGAGAAACTGCCCATATTTATGAGGATATAGAGATGGAATCCTTATCTGATGTAACTACCGAGAACCCAGAACTGAAGATTGCATCCTTTCGTAGCTGGAAGCGGGTTAAAAGGAACAAGGAAAATTAGAATTCTAAGGATTCATCCACCTCTATGCCAGTCTGCAAAGCGGCTTGTTGGAGCATCTGATCCTACCACCGACCTTGATATCAGTCATAAACAGAAAAAGTAATTGATTGAAAAAGACAGTTTTCAATTATTTGCTCCCACCATTAGGGTTGGTACTCGACCCCAATTCAATCCACGAAAATTCTCAGCCTTAAAACAAAAAAAAAAAAAAAAAAAAAAAAAAAAAAAACAAAAGAAAGAAAGAAAGAAAAACTCATTATTTTGATGTCCTTGTAATTCAAGAAAGTGTCATTTGGAACTTTTTTTGGTTTTCTAGGCATCCGGAGACTTTGAAGTGAAAATTCGCTTTTCTTACAGTAGTTTGGATGTTGAAATTTTTTTTTTCTTTTCTTTACGATGTAATCGTGCTACTCTAGCTTATGCTAGTGTTGCAAAAGAGAATGAGGGGGTCACTATTTAGTTAATAGAATATCCCTCTTTCTTTCCCATTATATATCATGATTCTCAATTAATAAAGTCTACTATCGTTTCCTCTCCCCAAAAAAAAAAAAAAAAAAAAAAAAACCTAAAAAAAAATTTGAAGACAAGAATATCCTATGTTTTAGGTTAACAAAATAAAAAATTAGAGTACAATCTAAAGAAAAATATATATTTTTTAAAAAACCCAGAGCTTATCCTGTGATATATAAATTTGATTCTCTCTCTTGGGTGCAGTATCTGGACCACGGGTGCCCTACTTCTCCATTTGTTATATAAATGTTAGTATATTATATTCAAGATTTGCATTTTATATATATATATATATATTATTATAAAAGGTTAGAAATACATTATCATTTTATTTTTAAAAATGTATATATGTTTAATTTTTGCTGCCGAGGGTTATAGAGCAAAGGTTAAGAAAGATTGTTTACCAAAAAAAAAAAAAGGTTAAGAGAGATTGATATTATAGGGTTAGGTTAAGAGATTAGAAGTAGGAGGATTTGAAAGTGGGACCTACAAAAGATACGGTCATGGGTTTGGAGCGAGGCCCGGGCCGGTCAATGCGGAAGTGAGGTTGCCCCAGGATTTAGATTGATGCACACATTTTGTACGTTTTTACAACTACCAATCCCACGCGCTCTCGATTCACGCTCCATGCTTTACTCTTCAAAATCTCCTTTAATATATATATATATATATATATAGACACAGGTGTTTTTTAATATATAAGAATAATACAATTTTTATTTATTTTGTTATTGATATGATTAATTATTATCACCATAGTTTGTAAACATTTTATAATAAAATTAACAGTATCTTTTGTATTTTCATATAAAATTAAATAAGTATGGAGTAACAAAGTTTTTAATGCTTTTTTATTTATTTTCTTGAGATAGAAATCATATTTTAGTATATATGTATGCAGAGTTCTCTTTTAGAGACATGAATCTTATTCATTGCCATTTTCAGCCTACAAAAATTTGTATTTGTAGAATGACTATCATGCTAAAGGTGTACGGTGATAAAACTTATTAATAATTTGTGAGATAACAAATTATATGAAAGTGTATTTTTCTAATTAAAATTAACCAAATTAATAGTTATGATTTTTTTTTTTTTGGGAAAAATTACATTATGAAACCTTAAACTTTATAGTGTGTAATAAATAAACACTGTAATTCTGAAAGTAAAAAATTGACTTAAAATTTTTTAAATAGTAGCATATTAAACCCTATGATTTCAAAAGTAAAAAACCTTGAGATTTCATAAAATAAATTATTAAACCTCATACATTATGTTTGAGGTTTATATATATTGGGGTTTTAATTTATTATTTTTTAAAATATTGGGTTTAATTTATTACTTTCGAAAATATATTTTTTTAAGTTTTTTACTAAAAAAAATATTAGGATTTAATTTTTTTACTTTCAAGACTAAAAAAAGTTAATTTGTTACACCTCTAAATTAATTTTTTGAAATCAAAACTCTAAACCACAGAGTTTAAATTGAAAATTTTCTAAAATTTTATTTTTACAATTTTATTTCTTAAAAATTGTATTATATATATATATATATGTGGCAGGCAAAAATAAGTCAAACTTGCTTTTTTCCTCGCACAATTAATTTGTAGAGATGGGATGCCAATCAACCTTTAATACCCATGTTTAGATGGATTAAACTAACTAGAATTTAAAGGATTAACGTTAATTATAATTATATGACGTGAGAGTTGGTTAAAGATAGCCTCGGATGGCTTATATTATGTTCCTCAAGTTTGGTTTGAGATACCGATTACACTTGCTCTTGGATTACAATCACAATTTTCTATGTCTCTTTGCTCTCTAATGCTTTTTTTTTCCCTCTCTTTCACATAGGCCTCTCTTCCTTATAAGGTTGTATCTTAGCCTTCCACTTGGAGGGTTAGGGTTCATTTTTCTTGATACTTGTCCCAAGGTTTTTAAACTAGGTTATGAGCTGTGATGACACTGTTCATGGGTCATTTTCTCATTAATACGGCCAGCTAAGTGGATTTAGAGTATTAAATGCGGAGATGATGGATGTTTTATCTACATTCTTCCATTCCTTACTTGATGACAAATCTTCTTCCTCTTTCTCGGTTTATATCCAATGGTCTTTAGAACTGGCTCTCGGTCCTTCTGAGGACACATTAGTATTCTCGGAGTCCTCGGGCATCGTAGTCTTCTTGTGCCTATGATGAGTTGTTTATATCTTTCTCGAGAGCTTGTTATCAGTGCCTTCCGAGGTCTATTTTTCTGACATTGAACTTCTCTCACATGGCCCTATTTTCGGATTCTCGTCCCCCCACAATATATATATATATATATATATATATTTTATAAGATATATCATATAATATTGATATGAGGTCATCAATACGTACTTTCCATGATGCGGTGACGGGAGTGTGGTGTGGAGCGCGTGGTGATAAGGACGAAGGGTGTCGCAAGTATAGGACGCAGAGCCCCGCAATTCGTGCGCTTCGTTTTCTTTATGAGAAACGATGCACCGACTCACTGCCATGGCACGTGAGCACGTGATGCCTTAACCTGACTATTCCTTTTACCTTTGTTAACTTTAATACTTACTATAATAATACCCTGCAATTTGTTCTTAATGGCTAAATGATTAGAGCACTCTAGTTGCATTTGACTACTAGAACCCCCTTGTCGGTGAAAAGACAGTTCAGTACATGCATGGCATTATTTGATCTTCTTCTTTTCATTATACTTAAATGAATAAAATGATTTTCTATCTAACTTATAATAACAAAGTAGTGACATGCAATGATGAGAGTATATTTTTTTTTGGTGGAATGATGAGAGTATATTTGCCATCTCACTTCTTTCTAGATTTATAAGGATTTGAAGGTAAAAAGGGTGTGACTAGGGTTAAAAGTTGGTACTTATCAGTTCCCAAAACCTAGACATATACCTTAAAAATATCAAATTCTGATCAAGTCTAGTTTGTGGTGTGTTTTTATATTAAAATCTCATCATCTCATCATTATATTATTTGATCTTTTTATTATAGTGGATGAACAAAAGAAATGATTTTCGATCTAACTTCTACGAAAGTAGTGACATGCTATGATGAAAGTATTATATTTGCTTTCTGACTCATTTCTAGATATATAAGGATTTGAAGGTACGAGAAAAAAGAGTGTGACTTTTAGTATGTGTTTGGTAATCTTGTAGTTTTTAATAATTTATTTACATATTATTTATTAAACAATATAATTTTTGGTAACTTTTTTGTTAAATGTGTGATAAAAAGTTGATAACTAATTTATTTTCAATAAAACTAGATTTGTTATTTAAAAAAAAAAGCTTAGACAAAAGGAAAGAACTAAAAGCTATAGCTTTTAGCCAAACAATCTCTCTCTCTCTCTCTCTAAACATGAATTTAAAAGTAAACGAGTTGAAATTAATTAGGTGGCCTTTGTAGTACTTTGAGCAATGTTGCATACAACATTTTTCACAACACATTTCACAACTATGAAGTGAAACCATTTTATTGTCAAGTTAAATAATATAATGGGGAAATATCAAAATTTTATTAAATAAAAGCCTTATACTTAAAAATATGCATGTTTTAAAGAACAATAGTTTTTTTCACACAATTGTTGAGTTAAATAATATAACAGAGAAATATGAAAGCTTCATTTCTCTTTAAATAATAAAGTTGCTAAAAAAAAGGAATGAAAAGAATTTTTCTTATAAAGAATATCCTTTTCATTCTCTCATTTGATAGTTTAATAGGAGAGAAAAGAAAGGAATACTCCATTCCATTACCTCTTAAGCCCATTTTAATTTTCCCTCCAAAAAAATGAGAGGAATTTAATGGAATGAAATATGTTTTAATGAATTTTACAGCCTCATAATGCACATATTTTTTTCCCTTGCCCTTAAATGCCTATACCCAGCCCCTATTTTTATTAAAAATTGGCATAATATAATATTAATGTTGTTGTAAAAGTATTCACTACCATTACCTTCCAAACAATTTTACTTTTCATTCCATTTCTCTTCTTTCAAAATTTAAACGACGGACACAAATTTTTTAATTATTTTCAATTTGTATTCATTCTTTTTTATTTTATACCATTCCACTCAATTCCACTTTTTTATAAACTCTTAAACACAGGGCTTTTATAAACTCTTAAACATAAGGCTAAACATGAAGAAATAATATAACAGGAAAATATGAAAGTTTCATTTCCCTGTAAAATTGTCTTACTTAAAAATACACAAGTTTTAAAAAGCAATAATTTATTTTGGCTAAAAGAGCTTCCACTTATGGAAATATTCTAACCTTTTAAGATTACTTGTCACTTTTATATGGTAAAAAAAGAAAAGAAAAACCGCCTAGAACATTGTAACTTAATTGATATATCTTAATGTTTCCAATGAGATATTTAGGATTTAAATTCGTTTTCTTTCAACTATTGAATTATCAAAAATAAAAAAATAAAAAATAAAAAAGATAAAAAGAGTTTTGTAACTCAACTAGCTTTTTTTAGTGTTTTCAACTAAGATACTCAAAGTATAAATTTCCTCTTCCAAACTATTGAATGTATTAAAATAAAAAGGAAAATGATTAATAAACTTTGCATTTTAAAACATTGATAAAAATCTTCTTAAAAAATGATAAAAATAATTTTGTATGATATTTTTGCAGCAAGAAGATTTAAAGGGGGACAAGCCCTCGTGAGATCAAACCCGAGCTCATTCGTAAGAGAGAGAGTCGGGTGGTACGAGCTGAGTCAAGTGGTTAAGTAACAAAAATCATTTTGAATAGTTTTTCTATCTATTTTATTATTTTCCACACACACACACACATATATATATATATATTTGCAATGGTTGTTTATTTAAGAATAGCATAAAAGGAAAAGTGGACTTAAAAAAAAAAAAAAATCTTTTTAAGGATAGAATTTTGTTTCCTTTTGTACAATTTAAGTTAGTACTTTTTTTTTTTTTGAAGAAAGGTTTAGTAATTGTGAAATTAGTATCTGTTTGAATAAACCTATATTTATTGTTTTATTTTATTTAAAAATTAAGATGTGTAAAAATACCATTATACCTTTATTAAAAAAAGACAGATTTTGACTAAATATATCTAAGTAAATAACAAATAGACTTTTTTTGAGAATCAAATAACAAATAGACTTGAAACCAAGCTAAAGCAAAGAAAATTAGAAATGCTTAAAAAGAATAAGTGAACCATTCAAAAAAAGAATAAAAAAAAGAGGAAGAAAAATAAGTGAATAATAAAATTTAGCAACAAAATTAGTTAGAATTACATAGAAAATGAACTAGAGGTGCTATAAGCATTCTATTCTTTAGTGAAAAAAAAAATTGTTAATTAATTAACTGTCCAATATCAATAAAGGGCAATCTTGGTTTTTCCAATTTCCTTAATTATGAAGACATGTTAGGCAATTAAAAAAAGGAGGGGGCGCCCAAATGACTATACCCTTTTTTTTTTCTTTTAACCTTTCTTGCACATACAATAGTACGAATTTATGATGATTACTCTAAGTTCGTCCTTACAAACTGACATAATAACAATATCATATTCCCTTTAAATATTAATTAAATCTAACAATCAGAATCCATCCTATCTCTTTTGACTGGTAAAGATTCTGAGTCAAGCCAATGTCTTAATTATCCTTCACATTATGGTGATAGAAAATGGTTTAGGGTTGTTTGGCAAGTTTGACAATAACCGTGTTCATTTCAACCAAACAACGAAATGAATAGCATTTTGCAGGTCCATGCAAAAAGGAAAAAAGAAGAATAAGAAGAAACTGTTGCATAATATACGAATATTCAATGAACCATGTTTATCGGTTTTTCATTTCAAAAGCACCATGTTTCAAATGGCATATAGGTTGTATGGTTCACGGTTTGTCCCCTTACTTTTGGAGGTTGCAGAATCAAATTTGATATCTATTTCACATTTTCAACCTAGAACAAATGGGAGATTTTAATGTGTATTTGAACTTTAACAATGTGACTATTATGGATTTTGTTTTTTTTTGGATAGGTTACGGATATCATCTGATAAAAAATCTTATATAAAACCAACATACTTTTTCCCAAATCATAGGCGTTGAAAGAGCTTGTTGTCCCATCAGAAAACATGATTGTGAAAAGGGAATAAAACATCTAGGAAAGCAAACTCTTTGGAGCACACATAAGACATTATCATAAATTCACCTTTTCTTTAAACTTCAAGTATCTACAAAATAGTCAAAACTACCCGATATCAAAATAGGCTGAATTAGGGGTTTTACCATCACATAGATGATTTTTTGGGGGTGAATTACTAATTTTTTTTTTGGACTGAATAAGAATAATATTAAAAGGGAAAGAACTTACAGAAGCAGGAAGCATAACCATCTTTTTCCTGAATCCTTCAGCAAAAATCAGGGATAGAAGAGGTGGTATTTCCTCACACCTAGATAAAAGAGTTTATATAATAATATTATGGACAAATATTTTAGATTTTCTAAACATATGATTAATACAAATCAGTAAAGGAATTTAAAACAATTTTATTACTAGTTGTTATGTTTTCAATTGCCCAATATGGGGAAGCCTCTAAACTTTGAAGTGGCTGGATCACATTCAACTCATCTCCTTCACAAATGACAAAAGTAAACCCTAAGCTTGCTGCTTTCTTTGCTCCTAAATGAGCCGCTTTGGCTTCTTCTTAGGGTCATGATCTTCAATTATCTCCATCCATACAAAAATGATTTCTCCATTGTGGTTTTTGACCATAGCTAATATGTCTGCTCATTCCTTACTAATGGTTGCATCAAAGTTAAATTTCATAAAATAAGGAATGGAGGGATTCCATAGGTAGTATTTGGAGGCCTCCTTAGCTACAGATTCCCAATATGTCAAATAATTATTCTATATTTAATATGTCTAATTAAGAAAAAAAAATCAATCACTTATTTTTTAGGCTGCCTTATGATGCAGTTTTTTGTTGTCTATATTATATTACAACAAATAGTTGCAAATAACATAAATTTCCTTACTTCTTCATTTGAAAGTATCAAATTTTCTTCAAATTGAATCACAAACTTAACCCAATTGGTTAAGGAATTGAACTCAATATCAAATTTTTTATAAAAAAATCTAAAGGGCAAAAGGGAGTTAGTCCAAATGATTTTTGTCATTGGACATTCAATTAATAACTTTTGTAGGGTTTCTTATTCTGCCTCACAAAGAATTGCTCTCCTTTTCCTTTATGTGGATTCTTTTACTTATCACTGACTCAGATAAGATTATTTGCCAAGTTAATTCCACATGAATAATTTAAGTTTCTCTTGGGCTTTTATCTTCAAGAGCCTTTTCTAATCCTTACATTTTGTAGATTGATAAATAAATGATTTTATAAAATAACTACATTGTACCAATTTTAGAAACTATATATATACATCAAACAAAGAAAATGACATCAAAAGTTCTGTCCATTCGCATCAATGTATAACATTAGCATGCATGATGATCATTGTTTAGAGAAGAGAACTAATAAATTCTTTTCTTCATCATAAACGCTATTCGGACTATTGAAGTAAAACATTTTATTTGGTAGTGTTTATTGCCACAAAAGGTAATTTTGGATGTTTTTATGAAGAGTTATGTAATTTGATGGCATTATTTTAAGGGATTTATTTTTTGATGAACTCATTATTCTAAGGGAACTTAAATTCCAATCATTCACCTTTCACATATTGTAACCAAAAAAATAAATCATTTTTATCTTTATTTTTTACTTGATTTCGACTACTAGGAGACAATGACACTCACAAAGGCAATGAGTTTATCATGGAAGAAAAGCCCATGAGCCAAAGAAAAATCTGTTAGATGTAACTTTGGAGAGTACTTTCAAGAGCAAATCTATGCCTAGCCACCCCACTCTACCAAAATGGGTTTAATCATAACAAGCAGCTCTGACTAGGCGAACCTAACCCTGCAACCAAACTGAAATTTCTCACAAAGGAAAAGGGTAAAAATGTGATTTGAATATCAGAAACCTCAGCTTTTTATTTTTCCCTCACTTTCACTGTTGTGCTTTGCAAGAGACAGAGAAAGAGGATAAAAGCTGTCCCCACAGTTTTTCATGGTTTATTAATACTTCCAACATTCATCTGTCTCTCTCTCTCTCTCTTGCTTTTTTTACTCACCTGTATCAGGATTACCAAACCTGCTTACTTCTTAGTACAAACAGAAGAGTAGTAGAGAGAGAAAGAGAGAGCCAACTAAAACATACACAACTGAGAGAGAGAGAGAGAGAGGGAGAGAGTACTCTTTGTGGTTGTTAAACATTATAGAGCTGCAAAAGAAGTTAAAAATTGAGTTGAGTTAGAACTTAGAAGTACCTAGACAGTGTTTCAGAGGTTGAGAGGAGATAAGAAAAGAGGAGAAGAGGAAAGGAAACTCTCTAATCAGCGTGTGAAGAAGTGAAAGAGAAATAAAAAGAAAAGAAAAGAAAAGGCATATATATTTAGTGTTAGAAAGAGAGAGACAGGGAAAGAGAAAGAGAAAGAGAGATGGTGGGCTCAGGAGCATCAGATAGGAGCAAAGAAGCTGTTGGGATGATGGCCCTTCATGAGACCCTCAGAAGCGTCTGTCTCAACTCAGACTGGACTTACTCTGTCTTCTGGACCATCCGTCCTCGCCCGTATCTCTCTCTCTCTTTTATTACCTCTCTCTCTCTCTCTCTCTCTTTCTCTGTGCCTTTGTATTATGCTTTTAATTGAGCTGCTTCTCTTCCTATTATTGCAGAAGAGTCAGAGGTGGTAATGGGTGCAAAGTTGGAGACGACAACGGCAGCTTGTAAGTTCAGCTTAGTTCAACACAGTTTGCATTATTTTCTGTCCTTGCTCTGAAACGAGGCAGAGCACTATTACTCTTTTTCTTTTACAAACAGAGCAACTACAGTGTGATTTTGTTAATGGGAGATGGGTCTTTTTTAGTTTTTTATGATCGATAATTTGAGATGGGTATTCGGTAATTTTGTCACTTGGGTCCTACAAGTTTCAATAATTTTCTGAAAAGATATAATTTTTTGTTTGTCAAATTTTGTGAAGGATGTTGATGTGGGAAGATGGGTTCTGTCGAGGAAGAGTTGGGGATTGTCTGGAAGAGATTGACGGTGAAGATCCTGTTAGAAGATCCTTCAGCAAGATGTCCATTCAGTTATATAATTATGGAGAAGGGTGGGTACTGGGTAGGTGTTTTGTTTTATTTATTTTCTGGTTGTGGTTTTATTTCTCTGTCTCTCACAAATGAAAATTTTGTACCATAGACAGTACAGAGAGATATAAAGGTAAAGCATGCTTATTATATAATGTATATGGGGTCTGATTGGTTGAAATGGTTTCAACAGGTTAATGGGAAAGGTTGCATCTGATAAGTGCCATAAATGGGTTTTCAAAGAACCAACCGAATGTGAACCAAACATCTCCAACTACTGGCAGAGTTCTTTTGATGCTGTATGCAGTAAAATCCATACATCAATGATTTTTTTTTCTTCCCCTATTTAGAAGTTTGTTTCTTCTCAAAAGTAGTTTGTGACTTCTATTTCAGTTCTATGTATATGTATTAGATTCCACCAGATATCTATGTTAGTCTAGTCTGCTATTGGTTACATGGTACTATAGCAATGATTGATGTTAACCTCTCTATTTTGGTGCTATTTAATGCAGCTTCCTCCTGAGTGGACTGATCAATTTGATTCCGGTATTCAGGTCAGAATACAAACAGTTCTATCACTGTTGCTAGTCTTTTGTTAAAATTTTTCCGATTTTGGACAACTCATTCAATTACTTAGACTTTTGTGCTCCTTAATTAACTCCTTGACCAGACAATAGCTGTAATTCAAGCTGGCCATGGTCTTTTACAGTTGGGTTCTTGCAAGATTGTGAGTTTATTTTTTTCTTCTTTTTTCTTTTTATTAATTGATTATTTATTTTGTAGGAAATTATTATATATTTGCTTGATTTTCGAATAATAAATTTTCCATAATAAAGATTAATTGCAAACATATTGTGCACGCACGCACAAAGGCATTAATATTTTGGAAATTGTTTGATTAAACTGATAGATATGATATATGTTATAACAGATACCTGAAGACCTCCATTTTGTGCTTAGAATGAGGCATACATTTGAATCTCTAGGCTATCAGTCTGGTTTCTACCTCTCCCAACTCTTTTCTTCAACCAGAAACAATTCCTCTTCTTCCTCACTTCCTTCAAAGCAGTCACCAATTCCAATCCGCCCTCCTGCCCCACTCTTTAATTGGGGCCAAAGGCCACTTCCACCTGCCACTTCTATGCTTTCTTCACCCAATTTCCCGAACTCGGCCAGAATTGGATTTCCACACACCAAAGATGAGACACACATGTTTCTCCTACCTCATTCATCCGAAACCCGAATTGAAGACATGATGGGAGAGCATGAAAACGACATCAAGTGGCCAAATGGGTTGTCTTTCTTCAATGCTCTCACTGGACGTAGTGAGGATGCCAAGCTGTTGTTCAACCCAGAGAGTTTGGGAAACAAACCAGACCAAAATCACCACTGTCTCATCCTTGAAGGGAAGACTATGAACCCAAATTCAGATGCATCTAATATGCATAATGGTGGTGGAGCAAACCCCAATGAGTTCTTGAGCTTGGACAGCCATTCGGAGAGTGCAAGAAAGATGGAAAACAAATTTAAGAGGAGTTATACTTTACCTGCTAGAATGGCTTCATCCTCTTCTTCAACTTCCGTTGATCACCATCAGCACCAACCTGTGGAATATAGGAATTCAGAAGCGGGTATCTACCCCGATGTCATGGAGACCTTCTTGGAGTAAATTGAAGACGCTTGTATTGGAGGGGAAAAGGAGATGTTGTAACTAGGCAGATCTTTTCTGTTCGTTTGTGCTCATGTTCTTGTGCCTGTTTTTATGCTCTTGTATGTTGTGTTTCCTTAAACTGTTACTATGACTTATGATCATTTGTTTAGTTCATCAAAGCATAAATTTTCCTTAAAATCTCTGACCACTGCAAAAATTCTACAGAATATGGAAGCGGTTGGCAGTGGTCACTGCCTATTCCATATGGTTAATTTTCATCACAGCCTTAGTGCCTAATTCGATTCCATGGCTGAAGGTAGACATTCTCGTATTTAAGGCTATTTAAAACCTGAGGCCCCTAAGAATGGCTCCCCCCACCTGTGGGTCTCTTATATATTTAAGGCTGATGAAATCATTCTTTAGCGCCATTAAGCAAGGACATTGTTTGTATATACTGGTTCCATGGGTATTTCCTATCCCAACTTGATTTGATCTTAACGTTAAAAAATGTGAGACATAGCTTTAATACTACATATAATAGAACTGCTGTCGGGATTGTGAGTGAGAAAGAGGGAGAAAACGAAAGCATCCATTGAATTAATATGGTTTTGCTTGATGGTTAACATTCACAACAGAAGCCTTCTAGTTACATCTTTATTTTGAGGACTTAAGTATTTCAAAGAAATTATTGAAGGTTACATATGTATAGTAATTAAGTTAAATCCTTAGATAATTTAGATTAGCCCTAGAGTTACGTTTCTTGCACAACAAGTTATATTATAATTATTTAACTTGCACTATAAGTAGGATTTAGATTACTTTATTTGTAATATGAGTAGTAAATCCTAGTACAAAGAGCGGGGACTGGGGTAAGGACTCAGGTTTTGACTAGGGTTGTGTTTTGGTCTTCAAAACCCACTCATTGGAAAGCAAGACACTTAAAGAAATCTATGGCCAAGCTAGATTAAGTTGCATGAACAGAAGTTGACACTCGATGTATAAAGGAATGCTAGCTCGAAATAGATATTGGTGGTAGTCAACTACAAATGGTGCTTAGAGAATGACTACTACTATGATCAGAAGATGGCTGATCCAATCAATGATTGGAATAGTGTAGATGAATGCATTTTGAGTGGTTGATAATGGCGACACCAACAATCAGAATACTGACATCAACTGTGAACATCACCTGTGGCTAGTTGAAAATTGGTTTAAGGGGCACATTTACCTCTCAAAGGCAACATGAGCGAGTGGTTACATAGGGCTGTATCTACCCTTGTGAGGCTCATGAATAATAAGTAGTTACATGGAGGCTTGTTTAGGCCTCTACATATGGGGTAGGTGGAAAGACCTTTTGGTGATGTGTGTAAAGGATGATTTTATGGTAGCTCTTTTGGTATTATGTAGATTGACTTTTCAAGGGATTGAATTGTGTGGTTTGTGATGGAAATCAATCTTTGGAATTGAAGGATTATATTTACAGTATGTGATAAAATTGCTAAAAAGTAAAAAATGGCACTGTCGTATTGAAATGATGCTCGCTTGAAGCAGGGAATTAAACATGGTGTTGGTGGCTTTTAAGAAAATTCAAATAACTTGATTTGGTGGCTTTGGTACCATATTTAAAAAGGTAACACCCTTTGATATCTTGTTAGAAGTGTTGTTCGGACTGTGAGTGAGAAAATAGAACCATGTTAAAAATTAATGTGGTTTGATTTGATGACTTATGTTTAATTATAATGTAAAGCTTTGACATCTTTAACCTGATTATTTTGTGTGTTACAATGAATTCATTGAATAATATATTTACATATATAAAAGATTCTCATGCTCTTGTTAGGCACGACTCAACTTGTTCTTGCTGGGTGTCAATTAATTAAATTGAAAATTTGAGAATCAAATTACGCTAACACAAGTCAAATTTAACTTACAGCAATTGAAGGGATTTAATTTTTTGGTAATGCGTTTTCAAATTGAACTTATTCAAAGTATAAGATATTTTAAATTTTACTTTTTTCTATGTATAATTTTTTTTTTTAGAAAACTCATTTTAAAAGCTTAAATAATAAACCTTATTTGTACATTTGGGTACAACTTAATTATTTCTAATAACTTATTTGCATAATATGAAACAAAAACTAAAAGTTAGCTCATTTCCAAAGAGTTAAAAGATAAATATTTGAAATAAAACTGAAACAAAAGCAAAAATCTAAAAGTAGTTTAGTTGTAGCCAAACGAGTGTGTTTGAGATTTGCTTTAAAAAAAAAAGAAAGTGCTTTTACTTTTTTTGGTCTTGATCGGCTTTTTTTTTTTTTTTTTTGTAAATAATCTAACTTTTAGTCTTTTTTTTTCTAAAACACTTTTTAAAATAAACTAGTTTTTACCTTTTTTTTTTAAAAAAAATATTTATTTATAAATAGTTTTTTGTTTTTTTAACACATATAACATAAAGATAATAAAAAACCATATATTTTGATAAATATTTTGCAAATAAGCTGCTGAATATAAATAAAAGCCAAACAACCGGACATAAGAAGAAAAAATGCTGCCCCTGCCCTTGCCTACGGTTGAAGCCGAACTGTAGCCTAGCGTGGGCAAGTTTACCGTTCATGCATATGCTGAATCGCTTTTACCAAGTGATATGGGAATCCTACGTCTGACAGGCATTTTCCGCGCGTCGTTTTTTCAAGTCTCATAGGCTAAGGGATCGTCCAATCCATGCATAAAAAGCATGTTAAAAAAGAAAAAAAAAACGAAAAAACTAAAATATTTGAGTAACGCTAAGAAGGTCGTGACAATATTGCTTTTGATGCTGTTCTACATAGCATTCGAAACGGGTCACTGTCAATGTGGATTTCCTTTGACTTTCGCTAACTCTGTTGGGACATATACGGAGATTATAGTGTGTAAGTGCTTAGTTTAATAACAATGATTTCAAAAGTTTAGCACGTAATTACTGCATACTCTCAGGCTGTTTTAGTTTTCCACAATGATAGGGGATAGAGATAGTCAGATAGAGATTGGAGCTCCACTAGCTATTACAGGGGTAAAGTTTAAAATGATCTTCAAATAATTGGAAGAAGGTTCTATATATAATTTCATGTCTTTAATTGCCTTACTGATCAATTCCCTTCTCCTTCTGTGTGTTATAGCGAGACCCAGGCCCGTTCAACAGAATAAAAATACTACTTTGGATGAAAAGGTGTAGGTAGCTTGAATTGGATTCAAAACTTTTATAAACTATTGGATTAGTCAATTTATTGATTATTCCACACCCTGATTCTCTACTATGGCCCAGGTGGGTTTATGGATTTCGTCCTCTGTCACTAGCTCAAACTAGCCCCATTCACACAAAAAAAGATATGGGTGTTTTTGTTTGTTTTGTTTATTTTATACTTTTTTAAAGGGGTTGGATGAATTAGTGTTTCATTCAACCAAGTAGTAAATACAAAATTCTTAACATGAAAGCAGCATAACAATCAAATCTTCATCTCTATAAAAGACACGACATACAATTAATAACTTTGAAATTTAAATAATTAGTCGATAACCTGTGTTATGCACGAGAACTTATCTATTTGTGAGGTAAACTAAAATAATTTTATAAAATCTTAAATTGATTAAGAAACTACACCATTGCATGATTTGCTTTTGTATAACTTCAATTTGTGTTACAATTTGATGAAGAAGCCATTACTTGAACGTGTAATGACTTATTAAAAATTTGTCAGACAGTTTTAGATACTGCAAAAAAAAAAAAAAAAAAAAAAAAACTCAAAAATTTAGATATTAAAACTTTTGAAAGACAAAAAAAAAAAAAAAAAAAAAAAAGAAAAAAAAAAAGAAAATGAAAAAAAAAAAAATTAGATGATTCACTACTTAGAAATTATTGAAACAAAACAAAATATATATGACTAAACAATAGAGAAATATAAGAGAAAGATGAGTTACATTCAAAGAATAATCCATGACTATAACTATTGAAAGGAATTAAAAGATTTAAAACCTACAAATTATAGATAATATATGTGTGTGTGTGTGTGTGTGTGATTATACAAATTCAGATGTTAAAACTTCCAAAATGCCAAAAAAGATATATAATTAAAGAATAAGTTATTGAAGCAATTTAAAAAATATATAACTATTCAAAAGAGAAGTATAAGAAAAAGAAAAAAGTACATGAACCCATAAAGTAATAAGTTTTAAATTTTAATGAGTTTAAATTTTAAAAGAACCTTATCAGCGTGTGGCTCACGCTAAAAAATGTTGAGTAGGAGCCCATGTTGAAATAATGAAAGCGATACCTCCTCTTAATATATTGTATATAAGCTTTTTGCTCAAGAAATTAACATACTTTCATATTGTGAGGTAAAGCAAAGACATATGTAATAGTAGCAATTTTAAATTTCAATTATTGCAAGCTTTTTTATCTTGTAAAAAATGGCTAAAGAGAGTTTCATGATTCATGTATGAAAATTACTTTTAAAAAAATACATGAAAAATCATATATATATATATATATATATTTTTAACAAAGTAAAGGAGAAGAAAATAACAGAAGAAGAGCTCATACCTTTACTTGGCTTTAAAAAAAAATATTGAGGTTTGCACTGCTTTTATAGTGTTCATGATTAACCTCGCAATTTGGGGATAAGTTATTAACATTTGAGTTTGAGTTTAAGTTGGACTTGTTAGAGAGATAGAGCTTCACTCCTTATTAAGTTTGAACTAAACAAAAATAATTTTATTTAAAAAAATGATAATGATGTTAATAAAAAGTCAAAGGCTTCGGTTTTATTTATATATGTGTGTGTGTGTGTGAGAGAGAGAGAGAGAGAGAGAGAGAGAGAGAGAGTTATACCTGGTGTAACTCTAAACAATGTTACACTACCCAATAATTTGTTATAGAATTCAAATTTTGAAAATTCCACTATTGAATTACATGTTCTATATATTCTTAACAATCACGCCAATTTTCATATCAATTGGATATTATTTATCATTTGATCCATACACTTATCTTTTATGCATTATTTAAACTACTAAAACTTGAATTTAAAAAATTGATTGATGATATGGCTATTAATCTTTGATCACCTTGAAATTTTGCAAGTATAGAGAATATACGAAGATAATGTAATCTAACAGTGGATTTGTCAAAATTTGCATCAAATTAAAAAATATTGAGTGGTATAGTATTGCTTATAGTTACACTAGGTGTAACTTGAACCCAACTCTCATATATATATATATATATATATAATATGCCCTTAAATGTAAACTATTAATTCCACGGTTTCCACCTATATTTCTTCAAAAGAAAATCAATTACATGGACATCATGTTATCTGGTACAATTTCTCGGGGGTATTGGAAAGTTAGTAATTTAAGAGCATTCTCATCAGCTCTTCTATAAAAGATTCCATTTTGACACATTAAAAACTTACTTTATTATTTTACCACATCATTTTACAATATCCCATTTATCAGATGTTTTATTCTTTCCTTCTATATATTAAAATAATATATTAAACTCCTCCTCCGACAACAACAACAACTCCACCACTATCGCAACAACGGCCACCAACAACCATTGCCGCAACAACATCAACAGCCACCACCGGCACAAACCCACATCCACCAATGGCACCTTAATAAAATAATAAAAAAACACAACCAGAAAAAAAAAATCCACAACAACCCAAAAAATAACCACCATAACCACCAAATTGCCACTGCAACCACAGTACCTTTGCCACAACTAACTCACAACCCACCACATTCACAAACCTCAAAACCCATCCCAAAGCAAACAATCCCACAGCTCAGGCGGCGAGATCGGCTTCAGGTGGGAGACGTCAAAGGCGAGATCGGCTTCAGGCAGCTTCAGGCGAGATCGGTTTCAGCAGCTTCAGGTGGCTTTACGCGAGATTGGCTTCAGGCGGCTTGAGGATGAGAGAGGAAGAGAATGAGAGTGAAGAGGGAGCTGTGGAGGATGACTATGGCTCCGGTGAGATCAGCGGCTTTGGCGAGACCAGTGGCGAGATTGGTAGCTTCGGTGAGATCGGCAAGAGAGAAGAACGAACTTAGATGCGAGAAAAGAATGAAGATGAGAGAAAAGATGAGATAAAAGAGAGAGAGAAAGTCGGAGTGAATGTATGAGAGAGAAAACCCGGTGAATAAACAAATAATAAAAAAATTTGACATTGATGTCTGTATCGTCTTATATTTGAGACGGTACTGTAGCATGTTGCAAACTTTTGATACATTTAGAACACCTCATGAGGCTTGAATAGTGGTGTTTGGTGTGTCAAGCGCCAAATATTTGGCATTTGACTCACTTGATGAGAATGCTCTAAGAGTTTGATTAAAAACAACTCCTCCTCTACCCTTCCACCTAAATTTTTATTTGGAAATACATTAATTGGAATGAGTTTGAGTTTAAGTTAAATTTGTTAGAGAGATAAAGTTTCATTCCTTATTAAATTTGAACTAAACAAAAATAATTTTATTTTAAAAAAATAATAATGATGTGACAAGTTCTAAAGAGGTTAATAAAAAGTCAAAGGTTTCGGTTATATATATATATATATTAGTCATATTATAAATCGTACGTCTACATCTCACATTATGGTAAACAACTTGAAGTATTCGTTTCTCAGTTATTACCCTGCCGTTGTAATTTTAAATTTTTTTATCACACCAAATATGATATATACTGTTTATAATATTTAAAAAAGAAAAAAAAAAAAAGATATATACTGGTAGCCAAAGCTAATTTTTGGTAAATGGGATTTCAAAAATGCTTTTGTTGGTCATGTTTTGGCTCCTACTCGTTGCAGAGGCGTTGGTGGAGGAGGGTTGTTAACTGTTCTTTAATTTGTTGGGTTAGAAAACAAATCCAACGGGTCTAGACTCTACTGCACTTAGTTGTAACACACTCGTTTTACTTGTAAATCACTCATATATGTTTGCCTATATAAATGTAGTCCCTTGTACAGTTTTACCTATACTTTAATACAGAAAATATTTTCTGTAAAATGTTTACCGACTTTTAGATGTTTGCTTGTATGTAAAATTTCGTTAAACTTATAAAATATTTTCTGATGACAATAAAATTCTTAGTAAAAGGTTGTAAAATGCTTCACCTTAAAAAATTTGGTAAAACAATTTTACAAAAACACACAGTGGTCCCCTCTCACATCTGGTGGCTAGGTCGCTGGCTTGGTGTGTTGGTCAACTAGTGCTGGTGATTAGGTTGTCGGCTTCGGTGGTGCAGTAGTGGGAGCACCCGTTCCAGCAATGAGTGTCGTCGGTTAGGTTGCAGAAGACAATGGTTCAAGTAGTTGGGATAGATGGTTTGACAGTTGGCGCTGGTCATTGGACCTTCATCATGTAGGAAAAAATCTACTATTTGATTTTTGTAATTATTTAAATTTGGTATTTTTATGTAATTTTCGTTATTTTAGCTTTAAGTTATTTATTTCCTTGCTTTTAGGTGTTTTAATGCTTCTTAGGTCAAATTTGGTTCCTATTATTGGTTAGGTATTAATTAGGATTTATATTATAACATGTTTTCTTATCTTTTAAGTTTTATGGATCTCTTAGATAGGCCTTTAAGTATGTAAACGTTTTTCAGAGATTATTAATAATAAAATTAAGAGTTTTTCTCAATTGTTTTCTTAGGTGGATTCCAGACTTATCAGCTTGTGGATTCAAGGAATCCCTCGTGGACTCAAGGTTTACTATAAGAAATTAATAGTTTAGTTTTTATTCCATCAAGAGAGCATCGTGTCTGCTTTCTTCAAGCTTCCGTGACATTAGTTGATATTAGAACCTTAACTTACCCTGGTCTAATGGCAAATCGGCATGACGGTAATCACCACAACAACAACAATGAAGTCGAAGATGCAGTTCTCACTAGGGTTGAGTTCCACCAATTTCGTGAAGAGAGACAACAAATTATGGGTGACATCTAGCAAAGGATTGCTACTCTTCTTGCTAGGAAATCATCTCACAACAACAATGATCAATATATTCATAGACGCACTCCTAACTACAAGAAAATTTTATTCTTTGATGGAGACATGTGTATGTTGGATTTTATTGACTGGCTTCTTGATTTGGAAAGAGTATTTTAATTTTTGGAAGATTTGTGATGAAGAAAAAGTATGGCTTGCATCTAATAAATTGGATGATGAAGCTGAGAAATGGTGGGAAGACATTCAAATTGATAGAAAGCGACAAGGTAAGTATCCAATCTACTCTTGGCAAAGAATGAAAATGGAGTTAATTGATATATGGTCCTAGTGACTATTATGATATAGTTAGATTATACAAGTTTTGATTATAAATCTATATATTCATATGAAAAGCAATATGTTCAAAACATGAAAAGCCAACCACAAAACCATAATTATCATAGCCAAGTTCATGTGTTAAGAAAAGAAAAGGGTTTGAGAGTTGACAAGGTGCAGACAATTACTAAAGAAAATTTTGAAGTGATTGAAAAAGATCAAGACTTACAACAAGTTGTTGAATTGAAGCTTGAAGATACCATTTGTCAAAAATTTGATGAAAAGGTAAAAGAAAAGAAGATTAAGTTGATTGTAGTTAATAACATAAATCAAGAGATTGTATTTATTAAGAATATTGTGGAGGATCCAATTGAGGTCAAAAATGAGGATGAGTCCATCACCCACGATTCCCAAGCTTCGGTTGATTTGCTGAAGATGACTACAAAATATGTTGATTTTGTTGGAGTAAAAAATTTAAATTTTATTATGAACCCTTTGTTGATTGATGGTGCAAATAATTGAAGGCATATGAGAAGAAATTTTATGGTGTATTTCAAAAGCTGATCAAGTTACTAAAGCATTTGAAGTATTTGTTTATTTGGAAGGGAAGATTTCAGATCTCAAAGATGAACTCGAGGACGAGTTTGTTTCAAGTGGAGGGGTCTGATGTAGGACAAAATCTATTATTTAATTTGGTATTTTTATGTAATTTTGGTTATTTTAGGTTTATGTTATTTGTTTCCTTGTTTTTAGGTGCTTTTAATACTTTTTAGGTCAACTTTGGTTCCTATTATGGTTAGATATTAATTAGGATTTATTTTAGAATATATTTTCTTGTCTCTCAAGTTTTATGGAATCCTTAAATAGGCCTCTAAGTATGTAAACGTTTTTCATAGATAATTAATAATAAAATTCAAAGTTTTTCTCAATTGTTTTCTTTGGTGGATTCCAGATTTATCACCTTGTGGATTCTAGAAACCCCTCGTGGACTCTAGGTTTACTACTAGAAATTAATAGTTTAGTTTTTGTTCCATAAAAGAGAACATCATGTGTGCTTTCTTCAATCTACGACATCACTCTAGCATCGGCAGCTTCGGTGGCTGAGCTGCCCATTTTAGTGGTTTGTGATTGAAAAATTTTACATGTCACACCAAACATTGAAAATATTTTTTGTTGAAACAAATGGAGTATTAGTTTCACAACTCTAACCTTTCAGTGTCTCGAGTGTTGTTTGTACTCTTTGGTTTTCCTCCTCTGCCTCAGCCTTCTTTGATCTACCCCTATGCTGTTAGAACTCTTTGGTGTCCCTCCATCATTGTTAGAGATTTCAGTGTTGCCTTGTCGCTATCAAAAGCCGCTCTCATCTGCATAACCATTGCCTTGCTTAAATTTGGTCGTTTCCACTTGCTATTCAAGTCAAGTGTCCAACACACACCATCGCACACCCTATGGAATGTGTTGGTAGGGCTGTTTGTTAGACTCGGCTACCCAACCCACTCGCTTGAATCGGTTCAACTACTACTTGAATTGATGCTTTTGGTTGTCGGTGGTGGGTGGTGGGTGTTCTCCTCTAAAACTTGATGGGATCAGGTCCAGTAGCTGGTCTTCTCTCTAAAACCCAACATCAATTGACCCAACAAACCCTCCACCCAAATATCTCAAAAATCTTGTCGGAATCCTCCATGTCTACCAAGAATTTGACCCAAAATCACATTGCCATCAAAGATTTCACATAGATTTGGCTAAAATATCGCAATCCCTAGTGAGATCTGGTGGAGATCTTGTAATCTTAATCTAGATCTGGTTGAGATCTTGTGATCTTTGGCGAGATCAAGAGGAAATCTAAAAGCTCCGACGAGATCCGCTAATCACTACTGCCTTATTTATTCCAATTGAAACTGACTCGACTAGTGCAAAGCCTTACTCAAATCGGCCCGATCACTGTATTGGTTAATGACGAGTTCTTTGATCTGCCACCTGATGGACTCGGGTTGAGTTCAGGTTGAGCATAAACCCAACTTGGACAGCTGACCTATGGACAACCTTATATGTTGGTATCAGAATCTGATCAGCAATTGCCATGTCAGTTGCGATTGTTGACTTTGACTAGCCAGGTGTTTCATACTCAATCTTTCATGATGATTCCATTTTTCCAGTTTGATTTTGCATTTAAAGTGTCTACATGGCTCAAAATGAAATTTCTAATCCTATTCATGTCACATTACATGGCAAAAACTATCTTGGTTGGTCTTAATTTATGCACAACTTTCTTAAAGGTTACAAACTATTGCTGTATGTCGCCCAGAAGCTGGAGAAATCTATCAAGGGTGCTTTTAAAAGTAATGATCAATTCCTGATTCCTCTTATTGACTAGGACTATAACAACCATCAAGGACACCTCTATCGGTTCCATCTTTGCTCTATTTGGCAACAATGAGAATGCTAAGTTTGCTTGGGATATGTTGGCCAAATGTAATACTACATCTCATGTTTTTGGGAAGTATTAACTTATGGTTGAATTGTACCATCTCAGGCAAGAAGAGTCTAGTCATTGACGAAGTGCCTCGAGTACTCCTCCGGCAAGGCATTGACCTTGACAAGCTTTGTTTGTTTAAGTTTTGGTTATTTAAATTATATGAAAATGATTTTTATTTCATTTTATTAAAAAAATATTTTTTTAGAAAAGTGTTCATGTGTCCACTTATTTTTGGTAAAAAGGGGAGTATTATTTAGAAAATAAAGTTTTTATACAACAATAGGCTTATAAGCCTTCAAAAGACGTAGTTTACTAGTTCCAAGTTGCTTCGTATACCACACAAAAGTTTTGGATAAACAAAAAATTTGGGCATATGTTAGAAACTTTCAAAATGCTTTGTTTTGTCAACCCTTTTTTGCTAGCGCATCCGCACATCCGTTAGCCTCAGGGTATATGTGAAGTAGATGGACGGTCTATGCTTGTAACATTAGGTCCTACAATAAGAAAATAAAGGGAAAACATCCTGTGATAATATGCCATTAGTCAGGGACGGAGCTAGAACTTAGAGTTAGGGGGGATGCTTTGATGCTGGTTGTGTGCAGTGATTTCGGCTTCCGACTTTGCTGCTGCTTAACTGCTGGTTGTTCAAAATTTTTTAAAGGGTCAAATTGTTTGTTTTGGGTAAAATTGGTTGACTAGGCTTAATTTTTTTAGTTTTACTATTGGTAATTTTGTTGTTGGACTAATTTTTTTGGGCTTGTATATTTTGTTTTAGGTTTGGTTTTTAAAATGAAGAAAATGCTAGAGTTACAAACTTTTTTACAAATTGCTGATGTGATGAGTGGTTATTGGTAAGAAAAAAAATAATGTAAGTTGTAGGCCCAAATGCGAATCAATAAGAATTTTCTATGATAACAGTTTGTAAAAATGTTATAAAAAAATTTGTGACTATAACAATGCTCTTAAAAGAATCAATGGTATTGTTAAGGAGACAAAAATGTAATTTTATAAAACAAAATTGCTAAAAATAGTACCCACATATAATAATAATATTTTTTTTTTAAAAATGGGGGGGGGGGGGGTGTTTATTGCCCCCCAAGTCCAACTATGGCTCCGTCCATGCCATTAGTGGTTAGCCAATTGATATTAGTAGTAGAGTCAGTTTCTAGGGAAATAAAATTAAACCCCCATATCCCATGCTAATGAAAGTCCCTATTGTACTGGCCATATCTTAGCTGTATTATTAGTAGCTATACCTGAGTTCAAAGAGAAACCAGAAATCCATAAACTCGAATTATTGTGCAAAATACCACCAGCACTTGCCTTTCCTGGATTACCTAATGAACTTCCATCTTTATTTAATTTTATAAAAGGTTTGTTGAGGTCTAAAAAATCATAACGCCAAGGCCCAAAAAATAGCACAATGGGTTAACTCCATAGAAAGTAATATTAAAATGGTTGAGCTCACCATAAGGGGAAAGGATAGTAAGCCCAAAAGATCTAAAGCCCTAAACTCATGAGAAGATAGGCCTTAGAAAACAAGTGAAAGAAAGAAAGGAAATAGGCCCAGCCTGCCAAAACCAAAAAATCAAAAGAAATCCAGTAAAAGGAACTGGCCTAGGATACCCAAAGGCTGTCAGGGACTCCGGATCCTTGGGGCGTGCAACACAGCTAGGATGAGATTGAGAAAGTTCAAAAGAGCACCAAGAAGCACAAGAAACGAAGGACAGACACGTCCTTCTCAACAACCCAACATTGCAGAAAGGGATTAGAAAGCTTGAGACTAACAATTTATGAACAAAGGGGCGGTATCTCGGGAAACCTAGGAAGAAGAACCATGAAGGGAAGTAGTTGGGAAAACTTTCAATCTGATAGAGAAGGAATTAGCTCACTCAAGAAAAAATGAAAAAAAGAAAAGGTAGCCAAAAAGCTGAATCTGAAAAGGTAAGGTGTAAAAGTCTTGAAGGAAGAGAGATTAAAGAAGTCAGCCCTTTAAGAACAACTTGGAATAGAAAGTTAGTAAGAAGCTTTTAGGGAAACAACACAAAAAGAATGAAACTATGAGAAGTAAGGAAAGTACCAATCATCAAAATGGCTGGCACAGCCTGAGCTCTAGTCCCCAAGGAAACAGGGGAGGGGAATCAGTGGTACCCCGAAACTCTAGAGTAACACTATAAAATGGAGAAGCAGCCAACATTGAAAGGGGATTCAGCAATAGTAAATCACAATAGAATCATTGAGAAAACTCTGTGAAAAACTCAGAGAAAATAGGGAAATATCGCCCAGTATCCCAAAAAAAGTCACTGGAGAACATACTTGGATTCAAATGGATTCAAACTTTGCAAGTCTTAGAGGCTTAGATAGCCATCTAAGTCTGTAATTTTTGAGCTTATTTGAACCTTGTAATACGTCTTAGTGAGCATATTGTAACCCATAATTAAGAAAAATAATGAAATATTTTACATGGGTCTAAGGATCCTTAACAGTTATTTGCATATTTTTTATTTACATTGTTTTCCTTGGACTGTTCAATACATATATTCTTGTTTGCTAGTATGTACGTATTGTAGGATTCTTGCTCTGTGCATCACTTGGTTTGTAAATAGCCCATTTAGCTGCGGTGAACCAAGCCCAATCTGTTCAAACTACAACAAAAGGGCCCGGGGTCCTCGCTTCAGCTTCGGCTTGGACACTGTCAAAAAAGGGACCTTCACAAGGTTCAGGAAGGGAATGCCATTTAATAATCCAAGGGACAATAACTTTTAAAGATTTAACAGGACAGACAAGATGATAGAACCAAAGTTGTCAAAATCGGGATCTTACGTAGGATCATGGGAGGTAGGTGGGATTGTAGATCATAGGATTGAACTGTAGATCGTAAGATCCTACATTGTTTGAGAAGAAAACAAAAAATACACATTGGTATTTTAAATAATCACATAAATTATTCATTCATTGATATAATTACTATACATCACTACATCCAATTGTAAGCATAATTTAAAGAGGCCAAAAACCTCAAAACGTGACACTCTATTAGGATACTTTTTATTTGGGTTCAACTAATACTTTCTTTACATTAGAGTGAAAAAATTTGGCCTATTGGGATTTTATTTTTCACTTGGGTCCAATGGAGCGTTCTGTCAAGTTAAAGAAGATTAAAAGAAATGAAGGTCATTTGGGATTGTTAGAATCGTATGATCTTACCAATCCTGAACGATTGCAAAAATCTTTAAAAGATCCGGATTGTTTTGGGTAGGTGGGATCGTAAAATCGTAGGATCCAGATCGGAATTTTGACAACCATAGATAGAACTCAGTTGCTAGCTAAACGGATTTGTAAACAAGATGAGATTGAGATATAGATTTAATATTGAAAATTTTATCATTCTGGCTAACCAAATTTGCCAAGTAAAGAATGTAAATAACAAATTACATGGTACCTAGTTACAGAATTAGAATACAATTAAAATCTGATTTAGATGCTTTAATTAGATTTTACTTTAATATATTATATAATGGGAAAATATACTGTTAGTCCCTGCTCTTTAATTTACTCCACAAGCAATTTTAGTGCGCATGTAAAGTTTAAAGTGATTTCTTTCACTTGAATAAGAGGAAAAAAAAAAAAACCTTCAATTTTGTTAGGAGCTAAAAAAAAAATCATGTTAAGTTTGTAAGAGATTAAAAACGATCAATTTAGAAGAGATTAAAGACTAGTTTTGTTAAATTAAAAAATGTTGAGACAAAAAAAGAAAAGAAAAGAAAAGCAAAAAGCTTTTAACTAGCCGAGCACCAACGATAATATGTCGTGTGGTAAGTTACATTTTTTTTTTTATTCAAACTTATGGCGTCTTGCTATAATAATATTTTAAACTTATAGCGTTTATTCCATGATGATTGTTTTTTATCATCTAGTCAAGATTCAAGACATTGATTGATTTTTTGTGTAGACGAAAATTAAACCCCAAATTTTTTATTTAATAATAACAAATTTTATGAGTTGAGTTGTTAAATATTAGCTGTGATATATTCCATGTTGAATATACTTGAATAGATGCAGAAAAAAGGAAGCATAAAATAGGAGCACAAGAACATGAGGGTTACGCGGTTTAGCCTTATGTCCTATGTTCACGGAGGAAACCCTTAAGGGTTACATTTTTATTATATAAGAGTATTATAATGAACCATAACATGGGTACATATAGTAGACTAAACCCTAGACTAATAGATTTCTAGTACAAGTAGGAGACTTGACTTGCATATAAAGTAGAATTAGGTTTGGGCTTATACTAATGGGCTAATATATTTCTAACTCTCCCTCTCAAACTTAAGATGAAAGCTTGATGAAACATTGAGATTTGATAAGGCTAATTGAAAAGATCCCTTGAATAAAGTTTAGCTCTGTGACAGTGGTTTGAAGAAGGCAATGAACTTACAGTGTTGATGCGACTTCTATCAGTCGCGTGATTATATCGGAGAGTTTTGATGGCAGCAGTGGAAAGCCAAAGAAGATTAATGCAGTGAAGAAACACCGAGGAAGACAAAGATTGCTTTTAAACACACTGTAAGGATAGAAAACCATGGCCACATGAATGTGGCTTTGATATCATGTTATGCATTAGATATGATATATTCCATGTTGAATATGCTTGAATAGATGCGGAAGATTAAAAAATAGAATAAGAACACAGGAACATGAGGGTTACGTGGTTCAGTCTTACGGCCTACATCCATGGAGGAAACCCTTTAAGGCTACATCTTTATTATATAAAAGTGTAGTACAAACTTATAGACTTCTAGTACAAGTAGGAGACTTGATTTGCACACAAAATAGAATTAGGGTTAAGCCTATACTAATGGGCTAATATATTTTTAACATGAGTTATCTGGAATTTATGTGGTAAGTAGTAAGCGGTGAGTTACATATTTGGTGGAGAATAAATTGCAGCATCCATGTTGGGACAGGGGCTTTTATTCATATAAATATATGGGTTTGGTGAAAGTTTAATAGAATTAAAATACAATATATAAGAATCTCCTCTCCCTAATTAATTAAACAGAACGAGAAAAGGCTTTAACTTCGTCATTGGGTACGTTTAAAGCTCAAATATTGATGCTTTGCTAATACATATGTGCGTGTCAAATCCCAAGGAAATCTGGAGGAAAAGAAGCAATGGGGGGAACAAAAAGATGAAACCAATTAGTCACTTTGCTTTTCTTAAAGAGAACTAGGCATTCCACAATCAATTTGCTAAAAAAGTATCCGCAGTTACTGCAATCATGATAGTTTACAACCCTCTACAAAATGCTCCTAGTTAATTAATCAGTGACTTGAAATTATGATTATGTGAAAAATAATAACAAAATCATTAACACACAAATTACTATTTTCTTCTGTGAATTCAAAAGCACTTCAAAATCAAGGAAAGAAAATCACTATACTACTCACATGATACTCAAAATCAAACTAAAAGAAAAAAAAAAAGAAGAAGAAGAAAGAAAAGTTATTGTGACTTCAAGTTTCCTCGCAATGCATCATCTTTCCTGGACGGTTCCATGGCGTGGCATTCTCTGCAAGCTGAGACAAACCACCACAAGAATCTCCAACCAAACCACGAGCTCGTCACTTTCCTCTCCTGGGTTCGTTTCTTTGTTCTTACTTCTTTTCCCACAGGCTCAACTTTCTTTCTACGTGAAGACTCACGACTCAAAACTGGTACAGGAGTTATATATTGCCACCTTTGAGAAGACCCATAAACTTGAGCTGAGAAAACTTTATTTCCATGGTATTTGTCTCTAAGCAAAGTTGTTTTATACAACAATTTTCTCTCAGAATTGTCACTGGAACTTGTCCTTGCACTGCTGCAATTGCTGCTCCTACTGTTCGTGCTGTTGCTTCGCGAAGACATCAGCGAGTCCTTGCTGTTAATGCTGCTCGTTCTGCTTGTTGTACGAGAATTATCGAGAAGGATAGTGGCTGGTTGAATAGGAAAAGCATGTGGTAAGAGGCGGCCATTGAAGAACAAATGGTCAGCTGGGGAGTTTTTGTAGGGATCACCAGAGGGTGAGTCTGGTGTTATAGAACCAAACTCGAAGTCGGAGTCTTGGTCTTGAGTAGGAGTGCATGGAAATGAGAACATCTCGCTCGAGCCACTTCTTCGTCTGCGACTCTCCATGGAATCCTGTGAGGGTGTCAGGGTTTGGTTTGCTTGGATATGCTTGGTTTTTATAGAAGGCTAACTTATGAAAATGAATGTGAATAATAAATTAAGAAAGTTGGTGGACACAATTTTTATATCATAACTTTTGTCACAATTTTGATGTGATAAACTAGAAGCGATTTGGTTTGGTTTTTATAGATGGCTAGCTTGGGAGAAATAGGCGGGTAGAGTTGGGCGTTTGGTTTGTAAGGGGGACACGTGGAGTGATCAGGAGCCATTGTTGGGAAAGTTTGATGAGCTTGGTGGTCGAAATCATGAAGTCAATATACTTGCCAACTCAACCTTAATTTGTAACACATGGATGAAGGTGTTGCAATTATATGCAGTAGTGTGGGATAATTTGCATAGAAGTGTGTTAAATGATGTGGGAGGGTCATTCATTTCCAGTCAAACATAAACCCCACACTGTAGAAATGGGCCACAATGTCCATATGATCTGATTCAAACAGTTCCAATATGGCCACATATCTAACTTTTTTGAACCACGGAGATATTAATTAATACTTATTTAGGGTGTATATAATGTAGGATAGAATGTATATAATAAATCACTAATCATCTTATTTTGTGGTGTGGCACTGTCGCCCCCAGTCTAATGGGTTGTTTAATAAGGGAATTCAATTCGTGGAAATTAAAGAAGTGTAATTAAGCATGTATTGTTGAATTTTCTTTCTCCTAACAGTACTTGTTTGTTTATATCCTATTCAAAAAGAATTCCCCTTTCATCTTTGTCCACTTGCTTTTGTTTTATTGAAAGGGCACAGACTCCAAAAAATGCTCATCCATATAAAAGCAAAGAAGAACTTTTTAAAGGAGGGAGAGGGGGAGTTGGGATTAGGGACAGTTGGGCCATACAAGCTCAAGTGATAGCACATTAAGCCGTTCGGCTTTCACAAAATCAAGCAATGATGGGATCAGCATAGATTTCTTTGTGTCATTGGAAGCAAGGGCTCCTCACTAGAAATTTGGTCAAAGACTTTTTGGCTACTGCAAATAAGGAGACAAAGCAGCTCTTAGAAAATTCTTTGGTCTCCCATTTGGGTTTTTGTGGAGGAGCTACGGGCCCATTTTAACTCATGATGCCTCTGGGACCACTGGTCAGCCAGATTTAGTGTTTTCTTCCTCTCCATCAACTGATTCATTTGGTATTCTTCCTTAGGTAACACCCTAATTTGCAACCTAGTAGGTCCATAATAATTAATTACCGACTTATAGAAATTCTATGTTTTTTAAATATTTGATAACGAATCCCCATCTTATAAATATTCACAACTATTTTTTTAAAACTGATAGAGCTTAAATCACACGAAACCAAAGTCAAGATTACTTGGGTGCAACTTGGTTCAGGTTGCGCTAAACGAACTAGAATTATTTTATGAAATTTGTTTGATTTATGGTTAAAATATGAGATTGGATTCATCCCATCCTATTATCTAATAGATATTTTAGGCAAATAATAATTTATCATAATATTAAAAAATGTGGTTTTGAGTTTTAATATTGTCTCCACTCTATTCATTTTAAGTTAAAAATTTTATGTGTTGACCTAATATATTTATTGATAGGGAGTTTGGTTCACAAGCGAAGAGTGTTAAAATAATAGTTAAGTGATTGAATTCACAATTTTTTATAAAATATGTATTAAGTTATCTTAATAGAACCAATCAAAATCAATTTTTTCCCGTTTGGTTTGAACCCTAGGCCATAGTCATCCCTCAGGCAATAATTATTTCCAACAATTATTGATAGCATGCAAGGAACTTACTTTATAAGGCAAGTCTCTTTATAATGGCTAGATACAATTTAGTATCTTCGTAAAGATTGTTTTAACTTACATGGAAAAAAAAAAAAAAAAAAAAAAACTATGAGCTCACACCCTCTGTGTTCTTGCGCTGTCATAAACTTCACAGAGACATAAATCCTACCATTTCTTCTCCTATGAGAATCAGTTATCTAACTTGCATCCTTTGTGAAAAGTTTGAAATTTGTGACAAATAGTTATATGGAAGTAAATTATTCAAAGGCGTGAGAGGATCCCTAGTTTTTTCCAAGTCCGTTTAACCTATGCATTATTTTTAAAGATCCCTTTATGAGATCAATAACCCCGAGTCAATTCATTAAGTAGAGTGAATCTCATTTTTTATTATTATTTATTAATTAGTAATTTTTGACATTTCAATTTGTACTTAATTGGTAATTCGAATACACGTTTCCTATAATAATGTTGCAATTGCCTCTACAAGCTCCTTGTTTGGGCCATTTTGGAGAGTAAACTCACAAAATCCAAGTCCAACCATCTCTCTATTAAAAAATATTTTTTTTAAAGAGTTACAGTGACTATTCAGTATTCACACATGAAAAGCTATTGTAGCTCTGTAAATGAATTTCTAATACTAAAATGTTCAGATTCTCTCTCTATCTGGAATTTGAGTGGGTGGAGACCAATTTGAGGAGAAAAAGTTTGGGGAGAAAAAGATTGTGCAAAAAAATTGAAAGATTTGACAGAGAAAAAAGAAATAAAAAAGGATAGAAAATTATTTTATTGAAGTAAATAATTAAAAAAAGAAAAGAAAATTATTTTAATGAAATAAAGAAGATGATGGAGATTTTAATGGGAAAGTGTATTTAAAAAAAAAAGAAGTAAATACCCTAATTACTCTAATTACCCTCAAAGAATGGGCTTTCTCAGGACCCTGACCAACTTGATGCCTAACTGCACTTTGTCCCACACATTCCAGGAAGCTAACAGTTGTGAGGATATTTTGGCTAAAATGGGAGTAGATCTTGTTTTTAGCTTCCACATTTTGTATAAACCACTGCCTGTGATAGAAAATGCGCTAACTTTTGACAAAGTTGAACTATTTTGTAATAGACTGATTATTTAATATTATATTGCTTCGTTGTTTACCAAAAAAAAAAAAAAAAAAAAAAAAGAGAAGAATGGGCTTTCTAACCCAGTTTTCAAAAAACAAGGCACACACATACCCAAGAAGGTACACATAGGTTTACATGAAATTTTTCCTACCAAGGATCGAGTATCACAAGTTACAAGTTCTGCACACACAGTAAATTCATATGTCTACTAGGTATTGACGAGGAAGCAAAATAAAAACACTAATCCATCCATTTCTATGGTAGAAAACTAAGTCAGTGGGGACTGCCACTAGCATAACAAGCGAGCTTTGGAGTCATGGAGAAGGGTTTCTCCTCTGCTTCCAACTTATTTGAATCCATTGGTGAATTTGTTGTACTTGTTGATGACTGAAAATCTCCTCCAAGGCCTCCCAACAAAGAAAATCAAACATTGCTGTAGAGAAGGAAACAACTGTATGCACTTGCAAAAAGAGGTGTAAGACAAGAACAAGATTTTGAAGTTATTGATAACTCACCTTCTAATGTATTATTTTTGTTATATTTTAATAATTTGGGTATGTATTATGACTGTCAAACCGTGAATTGTGTCATTCCACTTCAAAACCAATTGGTAATGAGGAAGACATATTCAAATCTTTTATAACATTCGACATCACACAATGCGGGCCTATTTTTAGAGTGGTTATAGGGAGTCAAATTGTGGTCCTCCAATAATCCCTCCCTTACAATGACACTCTCGTGACTTGAACCCATAATCTTGGCTCTGATACCATATGTCGAACCGTGAGTTATGTCATTCCACCTTAAAACCAATTGGTGATGAGAAAGACATACTCAAATTTTTTATGGTATTCGATATCACACTACGTGGGCCTGTTTTTAGAGTGGTTGTAGGGAGTCAAATTGTGGTCCCTCAACAATGACATATACCGTGTGTCTAAAAACCAATCTCTTTAGTTCTCCAGAAGTTTTCATTATCACCAAAAAAAAAAAAAAAAAAAAAAATTAAGTCTTTTCAATTTAACATCAACCAAGCATGTGATAAATTACAAAAAACAGAATAGTAAGCAATCACACATAAAAGACAATCTATTTCTAACACGGAAAACTAAAATTAAGAAAAATCATGAAACCTTGCTTGTCTAGCCATTACTTTAATATATATTTTTTTATTGAATGTGAATTTTGACAAATTCACATTTGGATTACATTTTCTTCATATATTCTAAGTGCTTGCGAAATTTCAAGATAATCAAATATCAACAACTATATCATTAATCAAATGTTTAAATTTTAAGTTTTCTATTTTAAAATTATGCACCAAAGATTGGTTTATGAATTAAATAGTAAATAAATTTCGATTGGCACAAAATTTGACATGTATGTTAAGAACATAAAGAAGACATAATCGTTTGAATTTTCAAAATATAATCTAATAAAAAACTATTAAGTGGTATTACATTACTTAAAGTTATTGAGTTACCAAACCCAAGCCCAAAGGATTAGGATCCTCTCCATTTCACTTGAAAAGGAGAGAGTCCATTTCATAGCTGAGATTTATTTGAGAGAAATCTATGGTTAGGATGTGCCACTTCATTTAAAATTGGCAATTAATGCTGGAGAGAGACTTAACAGGGAATTCTATCTAAAAAACCGTTAAGTTTAGACATATCTGATAGGAAAAGAAGAAAAAGGAGAGAGAGAGAGAGAGAGAGAGAGAGAGAGAGAGAGAGAGATGCACTAAGCAATTGGTTTATTCTTCAATATCTAATGTTGAATTACAATTATGTATTTATAAGAGACTACCTCTAATGTTATTGGCCCATGTGACCTAAGATAATTAGCTAGTTAATTGAATATGTGCTTTAAGAATTAAGTCATGTGTTACATGTGTTCAATTCCTAATTAACTCATCCCTATCCAACCAACTTCCTAACTAACTAACTAACTAACTAACTAAATGGATTACAACAACTATTAGGAGATTACAAGGCATATATTATAATTTGGTGTTCCCAACACTATCCTCCCCTTCAAAACACCATGCCTACAATGTGTTGTTGTGAAATGACACCTTTATGAGGGGAAACCGGCCACTAACTCAATACACCAAAGCATCTTGACCGTTAATCACACGAATAGATCCAAAGCAATTAATCACAACCTATGACATAGGAGCATAACCCAAAGCAGTCATATTGAATTTAGCCTTTGACAATATAGATGAATAAAGGTGTAATATTACAAACTTGACATTGGTACCAGCATAGAGAATCTTCTCACCAATTTTCCATAAACCACAATTAATAACTCCAATTGTTGATAGCCTTGACTCCATGTACACTGGAGATGCTAGTAATTTCCTTTTCACATCCCTATCCATATCAACCTTAATATTGAAAGGTCTTGCACACTTCAAAAGATCAGTAGCACCATATCTCTTCCTTGTACAATCAAAAGTAGAACTACTAATCTTGCTTCCTAGTACATAAAACCCTTGACTCAAGACTCTATTTCTTATAAAAGTTATGATAATCTTGGCTATAGAACCTAGCAAGTAACACATTACTGCTACCAAGAGCACATTATTGTATATTTTGGATGCCATAAGTTGATGTAGAACTCAATTCCTTATAAAAATTGTAATCATCTCGACTATGGAACCTATCATTTATTGCACATCTGTCACCAAGAAAAGAAGAATCTAGTTCCTTGGCTATGTGATAGCCACTAAGGAGTGAGATTTGGCCCCCAACGTGAATGCATGGTAAGTCTACATCCTCATTCTTAATTACATGAGCAAACCCATTTGATGAAACATGAGTTTGGCTAACGGCAATGATCATTGGATCACTTACAAGAATAGTTGGTTCTTGAATAGTAGCCTTCAATGGAAGCAGTAGATCCAAATCTGACTTGTAGTGCTTGAACAAAGGCATCCCAACTAATAAATAACTTAGTATCTTCAACCTCTTTGAACCACACTAATGCTTCCCCATCCATGTGAAAATAGGCCATTGGAAGCTTTTCATGATCTGGGATCTTGTAATAGTTGAAGTATTGGTTTGCTTTATAACCCAAGCAACATGTTCTTCACCCTTTAGCCTAGGAAAATCAACCTTGATTGATTTTGGAAAAGTTATGGCTAGAGCATTGCTTGATGTATGATTCTCATTAGACCAAGGTGTTTGGAGTTGTTTTCTTTTTGTTTCTACATCAGATAATTTTTGCAAAATGATACTAAGTTGTTTATGAACTTCTTGAAAGTTGGAAATGGCTTCATGTAGAAGTGTTGTAGATTTGGTTTCAACCAACGACTCTGATACCAAATGATAAGAACTTGCTAACAGTGAATGGGAATAATAATTGTTGTATGCCACTTCAAAGGGACCTAGACCTCAATTGAGAAAGAGAGAGATTAAGGGGGAGAGATGCACTAAACAATTGGTTTATTCTTCAATATTTAATGTTGAATTATAATGATGTATTTATAGGAGACTAGCTCTAATTCCATTGGCTCACATGGCCTAAGATAATTGGTTAATTAATTAAACATGTGCTTAAAGAATTAAGCCATGTGTTACATGTGCTCAATTCTTAACTAACTCATCCTTATCTAACCAACCAACTAACTAACTAAAGAAATTACAACAACAATTAAGAGATTACAAGACATATGGTATAATTTGGGGTTCCTAACACCCATCTCCTTCTTCAGTTCATCTCCTTCATTGGATTCTCCCTCCACCCCGCATTAGGTAGTTCTGTTCATTTTTAGGTTAGTAAATCTTAGTTCTTTACTTGGATCTCGAGTTTATGTTTCTCTTTTCCAAGTTTTTTGTTTTATTCTCTCCTTTTTCATTGCATCATCCAACTTCCTATACTTAACAAGAGCATGCGATGTGGAATTGGGTATTGTGTATAAGCTGTTTGACAAAATGCTAATATACAATTGCGTATTGTGTATGATCTGTTTGATAAAATGCCAAAGTCACCAGATTCTATTGGATATACTCTTGCTTGGTAAGTAGTCCATTGAATGAACTATAGACTCATTTCATTGATGCTCTGACATGGTTTTTTTTTTTTTTTTTAATGAGAGATGCACTGCCATATTGGTTGTATGGCACTTGGAATTCACTTAATAGCTATCATTCTTTTGTTTTAAAACCCAACTTTGGCATTCATCAAAAAAAAAAAAAAAAAAAAAAAAAAAAAAAACCCGACTTTGGCACAATAATACCTTGCTACTGCTACATGTCAACAATAAAATTTCTTTACTTTTTGATTCCACACGACATTACAGTACAAGATACATTTATTTCATTGTAGTTGGACATGCTCAAAACTTCAATAGTTTCAATATCTGAGATGAGTGATTTGTTGCTTCACAATTTGTGCTTCATACCATTCAATGGTATGTGTTAACTTCAACTTTTTGACGTTGAGGATGGTTTTGGAAATTATGTTTACAAGAGATTGCTTTAGTCTTTTTCTTTAAAAATTTCATTTTTTTTTTTTGCAGGAAGCATGCATGACTATGTACAGCCAGCTCTGTTACAAAACATGAAAGACAAAAGTCCTAATACGAAAATCTTTGGTCAGATGCCTAAGTCAAGTTCCATCAATTATTGTGAACTCAAGGAATTTATAAGTGAGTTCATTGAAACATAAGCTAAGGTGGGTCAAGAAAGGCATGCCCGAAAACTTGGACCATTTACTAGCGGTTTTCTATGGCTAGTGGTATTGATACACGGAAATGGGTGGTGTTGAGGTCTAAGTAGGTGAGATTATGGATCTGTTTGGATACCGTTTATTGTTGAAAACTGAAAACACTGTAGCAAAATAATTTTTAAATATGTGAATAGTACCATGAGACCCATTTTAAAGAAAAATTTGTTGAAATTTGTACTTGTAGGTCCCATGAACAATGCACAGGACCCATACAAAAAAAAGCAAACTCACAAGTCCCCTGTTTTCAGTGCAATCCAAACATACACTATACAATGAAGTGAAGTCGAGTTGGGTAAGTGTTCCTGTGAGGTTTACATTGGAGTGGTTTATTATTTATACTGTTCCTGTCGTGTGGCATACTATGGCTGTCCACTTCCAAAGATTGTTGAGGTTGGTGAGGTACCATGAATTAATATGAAGACGGAGATCTTGGAGTTCTTGGAGTTGATGAGATTCTCACTGGAAGTAAGGAGAGCCAAAGAAAATGAAAGAAGAAGAGACAAAGTTGAATTCATTTTATTTTAGATAGTTTTATGTTTAAAGACTAGAGAGTAGATTTTTGTTTTTATACTTGTGGACATAATTTATGATGACTTATCACTTATTACCTTTCAAGAAAGCAAGGTTGTATTTCGAATTGCATAATACATAGGCAATGGATGCGTGTTTCAATATACACAGGTAATGGTTATCTACCCAGGCCAGTGAACACATAACTAGTGCCATCACACTGACCATAACAACAATAAAGAATATTTTACCAAAAAAAAAAACTCATCCCATTTCCATTTTCTAGTTTGAATTATTTCAAAAATTACAAGTCACCCTTTTCGTAAAACAAATTTACAAGACATCCCCTTTCCTCAGCCAGCAAAAATTTTGTTACAAGACTTGTGCCAATGACTTTTTTTTTTTTTTTTTTTTTGGATAGGAATGCTGATAAGCTCTCATTAAATGGGGTTGTTAAGGCCCAAAATAGTTACATCATTAAGGATTTGTGAAGCAATTATAGGAGGAGTATCCTTCACCCAAATAATACAATAAGAAATCTGCTTGCCATATCTAGCCATTAGGTGTGTGAGAATTTGTGAAAGAAAACTCTAATTGCATTAATTAGAAAATGATTGTACAAAAGCTATTTTATACTAGTGTTGATACAAGAGCTGAAGAAAAAACTAACTCCACATTATACAGATTTAAGCTATATAACCAATCAAATCATTACACATGTACATGTATAAATAACTACTAAACTATAGAAATGAACTAATCCTAAACTACAAGTCGCACAAGCTGTTCTGGATTGAAGGACTGTCGTATTGCTATAACTGATGCAATCCTTCCACTCCTCTGTTCTGGACCCCTGCCTCTCTGCTTGAAGGTTTGTCTCTCTACATTTCAGTACTTGTTCATCTTAGCTTGCAACATTAGACTTGCCCTTCTAATACTCTCCCTCTAGAGGAACAGGGGCATGAATATTGAGCATGTTCATCTTG
Source organism: Quercus gilva (assembly GCA_023621385.1). Classification (NCBI taxonomy): domain Eukaryota; kingdom Viridiplantae; phylum Streptophyta; class Magnoliopsida; order Fagales; family Fagaceae; genus Quercus; species Quercus gilva. The sequence continues at coordinate 25,224,754 of CM042480.1, read as the reverse complement.
GACAAAAGGTGAGAGAACTGTTGTGAATTCAGTGCCTTGGTTAAGAGATCCCCAACTTGTGATTTGGTTCTAATATGCAATAGTCTAATCACTTTTTTTTAAATGTTATCTTTGACAACATGGTAGTCTATCTCAATATGTTTTTTTCTCTTATGAAATACAAGATTAGCTGCAATATGTAATGCAGTTTGGCTATCATTGAAAAACAAAGCTACCTTTGAATAACAAACCTGAATGTCCTTAAGAAAATTGATCAACCATACAACCTCACACACTGCAACAGCCATTGCCCTATATTCTGATTCTGCTAATAAACGTAAGACTATTTGCTGCTTCTTGGACTTACAAGAGACCAAAGATTCACCTATAAAGATAGAATAACCTGTAGTGGATCTCCTTGTATTTGGACAGGCAACCCAACTTGCATCTGCAAAGGCCTTGACATGCAATTTAGACTTGCTAGAAAATAATAAGCCTTGCCCATGACTACCATTGATGTACTGCAAGATCTTATTAGTTGCTTGAAGATGTGGTAGCCTTGGTTTAGCCATGAATTGACTAGGTTTATGAACTGCATAGGTAATGTCAGGCCTTGTGATAGTTAGGTAGAGCAACCTCCCATTCAGTCTCCTATACATGCTAGGATCCTTCAATTATTGCCCTTCAAACTAGCTTAACTTTAGATTTGGCTCCAGAAGAACCTTTGTTGGTTTACAACTCAACAATCTTATTGTAGACACTTGATTTTGCACCCATAATTTAATCTTGGAAGATGGCTAGAGTGACCATTCATATACCCAAAATTTAGGGTTGCATTACATGCATTAATTCATTCATTTCATATCATAAAAATGATCTTGAGATTCTAATGGTTGTGACGGTATGTCCGATTCCCAAAGAGGACTGTCGGGTATCACAAGATGAAGTTTTCATGGTCTGCATACATTTTGTTTGGGTGGAACCAACCACGCGTGATTAATTTAAATTAATTTTCATTAATTAAACAATTAAAATGAATTAAATAATTTTGTGATTGGATGTTAGTTATTGTCAAAAATAGGCTTGCTTGCATGGGAATAAAGTGGATAATTAGATAACAAAGAAGTTATGGATAATCAAGTCTTTTTGGAATATTTATCTATAATTCACTTTAAAGACCTGAATATCAAGAAAAATGGATTAATTTTTAGAATATGAATAAAAAACGAGTCTAGGTGCAATTTTCGGCTAAAAAATCCTAAAAAAAAAGTCCAAATTGGACAAAAACTCAAATGCAGGCTTGGCACTCAAGAGGGCCTGTTGGCACATGGCAAGTGTCGATTGCCCAAATGCTTAGCCTGGCCCAGGAGCCACCTGATTGAGATAAAGACTATCTTTTTTGACTTTTTAGAGATAAGGACACATTCCAATTTGTATTTGATCTCGTTCAACTTATTTTTTAAGCACCCCAACCTCTATAAATAGAGGAAAAGATCAAAATTAAGGGCTCTTCTTTTCTGACTTCTCTGCTTCCCTTACGTTAAAGACGTTCTGGAGGCTTTTGCTTTAAGAACTTCTTTTTTATAAGTAAAGTATTTTAGATCTCAAAGAAGTGAAAACTTCTTTGATTTCTAAAATATTCTTCTACTAAAGAGCTTGCTCATCCAAGAGGTATTTAGTTATATTCTTCTATCTGTTTTTTTCTTTTCCATTAGTTAATATGTTGTGATTGTTCATTGCATGAATGCGGTTAATATGTTTGATTTTTATTGTGCCTTGTTTTTAACTCATATTTGCCATGCTTATATACTTAGTTGAAATTTTCTTTGACATGTTCTTAGTTGATTGTTTGTTTTATTTTTTTTTCTTTGATTTCAAAATCTACTTATGATCATTAAAACCTTTTTTCTTTTAAATTCAAAATTGGTCTGTATTTTCATTAAATACATATCTATATTTTTGGTCTCAAAACTGGTATGTATTTTCATTAAATACAGATTTGTATTTTTTTTTTTGTCTCAAAATTGATCTGTATTTTCATTAAATACAGATTTGTATTTTTTCTGGTTATGAAACAGATCTGTATTTTCATTAAATACAAATCTAAAAATTTTTCTAAAAAAGTTTTCTTTTTTATAAAATTTCAGATTTTGAAATTTCAAAGAAGGAATTAAGAGTTAGTTTAAAGTCTTTCTTTTTAATGTGATGCATGCATAATAAGTTTGTCTCATGAATATGAATCATCTTTTAAAAATCTTACTTTTTTAACTTTTAAAAAAATTTTTCCAAACCAAATCTCAATTTTTTTTTTAAATTTTTTTAAAAAAATATGATTTTTTGCTAACTAATCTCATTTTTTTTTTTAATAATCTTTTACAAAAATAGATCTGATTTTTATAAATCAAGTCTCATTTTTTTTAATTTTCAAGACAGATCTGCTTTTTCCATTAAAAGAGGACATTATTCAGAAGGCAAAATTTTTTAAATTAATTTTTGTCAAGTGTTTGTGATGTGTATTATAACATATCATTCAACATCATACAAAAGGTTATATAATGGTCATTAGAGTTTAGAAGACCGACTCTATTTAGGCAAAATGGGTGCCTAACACCTTCCCATTCCGTAACTTAGCCAATGAACTTAGGATTTTGGTTAGTAGATTAGTGTTTTGTCTTTAATTTTGGTAGAATGTAACTAGGACCAAAGTTTTGTATTTTTTTGCATAGATTGTAACTAGGACCAAAGACTTGTAAGGTTAATCTACCAAATTGTACTCTTTTTTTTTTTTTTTTTTTAATTCAATCAATGACATTTGACGTATTTTGAATATGTAATTGTATTTATTTATTCTTATTTTTTTTGATAAGTGGTGACTCCACACCAATTACCCAAAAAGAGAGGTGGCTTAAAGCACCTAAATCTCTTTATTGAGAGCACCCCTGCGGTCTCTCACAGTGGTGACTCTGCTGGGGATGTCGAGGGCTAAGTTTTGTGTTAGACTTTAAGTGACCAACTATATACCCTTTTTTTTAATGATGTTGTTGTTTGTTTGGTTGTCTATGTCTTGAAATGTTTGTATGATATTTTTTGTGTTGTTGTGTTGCCATGATGATTGTTAAAAGCTTTCCCTAACTGTTATAGTGTGTGCCATCAAAACAATAAACATGTATGCACCCATCTCAACATATGGTGTAGTAACCATGGATCACTGGTTTTCATTAGATTCGGGAACCTAGTGGTGAACTCCCCAACTCATAGCCCAAAGTCACTAGATCATTTCTTGTTAACTATAAAGGATAGACCATGCCGTTTGGACCAATGTAATGTTCATTACATTACAAGTTGGGTGGTGTAATGTCCTAGCTATGGGAAACAATGAAACAACAAATCCACCTTACAATGTAATGATTAGAACCTACCTTTAGGCCAGTCCATGTTAAAAATTGCATTGCATGTTGTGTGTGTTTGTTTGGTTTGTAGATTGATATAGATGGAGACCTAGCTTTATTTGACCCAACCAAGCCTTTTCTTAGGGGAGAATTTGGTCAAGATCAGAGGGAAGTCTCCAAAGAGAACCCAAGACTGACATTCAAGCTACTAGTTCTAGTTCCAAGTCCATCATCTTACTGAAGCCCGTGAGCATAGAAGACACTCCACTGCTACAACATCACAATCTTGTGTTTGACCTACAAGATAGTCCAAGCCACAAGAAGTACGAAGACTCCATCACCATGGCAGAAGGGGGAGAACATCCGAACACTGAAGAACCCATGAACACTCAATAGCTATTAAACACCATGGTAGCTAGTCAAATTCAGTTAAGGGAAGACATGAACCTTATCGTGCAACAGTTTCAAAACCTAAAGGGTGGCCAAGAGGAGAAAAAGACTGATCATAATTCCCCAACCATGAAGGGTGAGAAGAAGATCAACGAAATGATAAACAAGGTGGAAGAGATGATCAAAAGAGCTCGCAAGATGGAAGACCTCATGGACTACCAATCACTCTTACTTTTCCCAGATGTGAGATTGCCACCTAAGTTCAAGATGCCAACCTTGGACAAGTTCGACAAGACTGGTTGCCTAAAGTTCCATTTGAAGATGTACATGAGGGCTATGCAACCCCTAGGAGTAACTGAAGAACTACTTGTTCAAATGTTTCAAAATACCTTGACTAGAGCTGCTCTTAGGTGGTTCCTCAACATAGATGATGCTAGAGCAAGGAGTTGGGAGGACATTTGCCACGAGTTACACAATCAATACTAGTACAACATAGAAGTGGTTGTGACGAGGAGGGATTTGTAGACCACTAAGCCAGAGCCGAAAGAATCTTTCTTTACCTTCATTACCAAGTGAAGGTCCAAAGCTACATAGATGATGAATAGGCCAAGTGAAGAAGAACAATTAACCATGGTTGTAAAAAACTTATTGTCTGTATACCATAAGTATTTGTTTGCTCAATATTTTCTTAATTTTAAAACTTTGATTGTTGCTAGAACCTAAATTGAGGATGCAATAAATAATGACATTATAAAGAATGAGGACCCACCAAGGTTTCTAATATATACACAAGGGCCACCTCTAAGGCCTAGGAGGGAATTTCATGAGTTATATATGCCTGTGAGTCAAGTGTTTGAAGAACTAAAAGCAAAGGGGTTGCTAAAACCCTTAGACCCAAGACCAATCCCAAACCCATTGCAGGCAAGATTTGATGTGAGTAAGAGATGTGCCTATCATTAAAGCCCTAGCCATAACAATGACAAGTGTTTTGGCCTTCGTTATGTAATTCAAGATCTAATAGACACTAAGGTGATTGCATCGCCTACAAGGCCTAGCATCACTAATAATCCCTTGCCCAACCATAATTTTGGGAGAGGACCGTGGATTGATTACTTGATGACTGAAGAGGAAGGAGAAAAGGACCCGCCTAAGTTGATTTATGACCTACCTGAGTGCTTTATAATGACATGGGAAGAGTTGATGGGTATGACATCCACTGCAAGCTATGATATATGGAGTGAAGATGTTACAGAAACCCCAAATTACCCAACATCCACAAATGAGGGGAGACACTTCAAATCCTAATTAAACTGCCCCACATCCACAAATAGGATAAGACATTTCAAATCCCAAGTGAGTTACCAAGCACCTACAAATGGGGGGAGACACTTTGAACCCCAACCAAACAACCTAAGACCCACATTTAAGGGGAAGCACTTTGAACCCCAATCAAATAACCTAACACCCACATACATGAGGAGACATTTCAAACCCCAAGATGCTGATCTAAATGACCCATTAAAAATTGCCCACATCACAAGGGGGGAGACACTTTAAACCCCCACACCTGGAGATAGACAACCTAACAGAAGTCTTGAACAAATCTACCCAACAAACACCCACTGAAGAGGACGAGGTCCTCAAGTAGCTACAGAAGACACAAGCCAATATATCTTTATGGGGTTTACTTATGGCCTCATATAAGAATCGCCAGAATTTGGTAGACCTTTTCAATCAAATCCAAGTCCCTACAACCACTACTTCTCAAGATCTGAATACTATGATTAGGTTTATAAGTAGAGAACTCACTATTTCCTACTCTAACAAAGATTTGACAAAGAAGGGGAAGCACCATAATGACCCATTGCACATTACTGTAGATGCCAAATGCAAGACGATTCCAATGGTTCTAATTGATGATGGAAATGCGTTAAATGTGTGTCCTTCAAAGATTGCAAGTTGCTTGGGCTTGAATGTTGAGGATTTTGTGCCAATTGTTCAGCCTGTGAAGGCATAAGACAATAGTAGAAGGGAGGTCTTGGGAATTGTGACACTGGAGCTCACTATTGGGCCAATGATTAAGAAGGTGGAATTTCAAGTCCTGAACATAGCCTCGTGCTTCAATATGCTCATTGGGTGACCATGGATCCATGATACAGAGGCTGTACCTTCATCCCTATACAAAAAGGTTCGGTTTCCGCATAAAGGAGACATAGTTACCATATATGGCAATACTTTGATCATACCAAAGCCCATTTTTGGTATTGATTCTGAGAATGAGCCATTGACCTTGGATGGCTTTGAAATTGAGAAGCCTAGTTTTGGAAGAAGAGAAGAAGAGGTAGAGAAGATCCCTATGGACTTTGCTCTTTACGACAACAACAATGTGGTGGCAATGATGAGGAGAGTGAATTATCTTCCAGGGATAAACTTAGGGAAGACTGTGAAGAATGCAACTGCTTAAGTCTCGATAATTCCTACAGCCACCCCACCTTTTGAGTTAGGTTATAAGCCTACTAATGATGACTTGCTAGAAATGGAGGTGAGAAGAATGGCCTATGCAAAGGCTAAAGCCAAGGGACTCCTTTGTCCTCCGGAACCCCTAAAGCCCTATTCTCCCACGTTGAATGGAAAGTTTGTCAAAGTTGGAGATGGTCAATGCTATTGGGGATTCCCTAAACTAAGGTATGATCCTGAGTTGAGAACAATGATGTCTAGGTTTAAGCTATTCTTTGATTGCAACAACAAGATTCTAGAACTAAAGAAAGAAGACACAAATTGGGTCCCCATTGATTGGGCTGATTACATGGACCCTGATGCAATGACTATGCTTTTGGGAGATGCCATCTTCAATATAGAATAAGAAGAGTACTAGGAGGCTTGCAAACATGCATTAAAGAGCCCATATGAAGCAAGAACAAGTAAAGAAGAGGAAGGGGGAGAAGCCCCTAGTGATGATGATGAAGGTAGCAACAACAAGAGTGATAGTAGTAGTGATATCAGCAGCAGTGGCAATGGAAATATTGAGGATGATAGCAACAGTGATATTGAAAGCAGTAGTAGTGAAGACTATGATAGCCAATATAGTGGCAATGATTGGGGTGAACCCCTTAGTGATAGAGAGGAGGAAGATGTAAGACCTTTCTACGAAAACCACTTTGATGATGACGTGGACTACTATGATGGAGATATAAAGGATGGTGTTGAAGCTAAACCTGTAGGTATGGAGAATGGTGCTAAAAGTGAAGAAAATTCGCTGGGAGTTTTAGGAGATGAGGTGGAAGTTGAAGATGAAGAGGCTGATGATTTAGATTATGATGATTACCCTTATGGGTGGCCCTCGGATTAGAGCTACATTACTGATGTTAGTTCAAGGTTAGGCCCTCGATATGACAAGCACGGTATAGAAATTCTTGAGTTAGGGCCATTCCACAATTTAGAACTTGGCTCACTGACCCCATACACTGAGGAAGAAGATGACAAAGATGCTAGATTGGCCACCCTAGATAGAAAGCTGATGATCCAAAGTTTCAGAAACTTAACACCAGAGAATCTTGAAGATGAAGATGAGAGGATGGGCGGGAATGAGTTAGAATACCTCCCCCTATACATCTTTCCAAGCAACAAAGGAAAGCAAGATCTGTTTGTTAAGTGGATGGACAATATAGAGCGTTTGATGCTTATGTGACTAACAAGCCCACAGATATGGAGATTGATGGTAAAAGCACAGATTATATGGATGAAAACCCTATGGTATTGATGTTGAGGGAAGAAGAAACTCACTGGGAGCCACTCGCCATCATTGAAACCACAATCGAGTTGAAGAATTGGGCATGGGAGGGAGCTTTCCACCCAATGAAAGACTTTGTGAAGAAGATCAAGACTGTTGAGCCAATCACTCCTATCAAAAATATTGTTTCTATCCTTATTGAGTTTGTTTCTGCTAGTATTATTGTTCCTATTAAGTCTGTTTGTGATTGTATTCCTATAGAGTCTATTTCTGTTGAGTCTGTTAAGTCTGTTGAGAACCCTTTCCCTTATAATATGAGTTCTGATTCTGCTTATTTATTGGCTTTGAATGTTTTTATTTCGAAAATTGGTAAAGAAACTCTTAATAACAAGGAATTAAAACAAAGGCATGTAGAACTTATAAAAGAAGAAACCTAACTTGTTAACTTAGGAACTGATGATGAACCTAAGATGATACAATTGGGCAACACTTTAACCCCCTTTGAGAAAGATGCATTAGTTTCCCTACTGACTGAATTCAAAGAGGTATTTGCATGGTCATATGAAGACATGCTTAGAATTGATACAGATATAGTGCAGCATTGCATTTCAATAGATCTAACAATAAAGTCGGTCAAGTAGAAGTCGAGAACAATGACGCAAGAGTGGACTCTCAAGATCAAAGAAGAAGTTGAGAAACAGTACAATACAGGATTTCTGAGAGTGGTCAAATACCCAGAAGGGTTAGCTAATGTGGTTCCGGTGCCGAAGAAGGATGGGAAAGTGAGAATGTGTGTAGATTTTCAAGATCTTAATATGGCTAGCCCTAAAGATGATTTTCCCTTGCCTCACATTGACATCCTAGTTGATAACACAGCAAAACATGCCTTGTTGTCATTTATGGATGGTTTTTCAGAATACAATCAGATAAAGATGGCCCTGAAAGATATAAAGAAAACCTCTTTCATTACTTCATGGGGGACGTATTGCTATAAGGTCATGCCATTTGGCCTTAAGAATGTCGGTGCCACTTACCAACGTGTAACCACTACTTTGTTGCATGATTTGATACACAAAGAAGTATAAGTCTATGTGGATGACATGATAGTGAAGTTCAAAGACTGTGAAGGGTACATACCAGCTTTACAGAAGCTCTTTAAAAGAATCCAATTCTATAAGTTGTGGCTAAATCCAAAGAAGTGCACTTTTGGCGTAACATCCAGAAAGTTGTTGGGGTTTATGATAAGTCAGAGGGGGATTGAAGTTGGTCTTGACAAAATTAAGGCAATTGTAGAGATGAAGCCTCCTAGGATTGAGAAGGAGATCGTAGGGTTTTTAGTAAGGATACAATACATCAACAGATTCATAGCCCAGCTCACCATGACATGTGAGCCACTTTTCCGACTACTTAAGAAAGAAGTTCCCACAGTATGGAATGAACAATGTTAAGAAGCTTTTGAGAAGATTAAGAATTATCTGATGAAGCCACCAATATTGGTTCCACTGGTACCTAAAAAGCCATTATTGTTGTATCTCACAACTACGAGTACATAAATGGGGGCTTTGCTTGCTCAATACGTAGAGGAGTCTAGGAAGGAGAATGTGATTTATTACATTAGTAAGAAGATGTTGGCTTATGAAGAGAAGTGTTCACCACTTGAGAAGACATGTGTAGCACTTGTATAGGCAACCCATAAGCTCAGACATTATATGCTTGCTTTCAAGGTCTTATTGATTGCAAGAATGGACCCTTTGAAATACTTGATGGAAAAGCCTGTGCAAGATAGGAAAACAGTTAAATGGGTTTTGCTTCTATCAGAATTTGATATTAAATATGTGACTTAGAAGTTTATGAAGGGGAGAGCAATTGCTGATCACTTGGCCCACTGTTCACCTGAAGAAGCTAAAGAAATCCAAGGAAATTTTTCGGATGAGGATATCATGGGGATAGAACTAGAATCATGGAAGATGTATTTTGATGGGGCAACTAATCAAAATGGAAGTGGCATTAAAGTTCTCCTAATTTCTCCAAAAAGGACACACATCCCATTCTCTGGTAGGCTCAACTTTCCTATCACTAATAATGCCATTGAATATGAGGCTTGCATTATGGGGCTACAAGCGGCCTTAGGTCTTGGAGTAAAAGAGATGGAAGTGTATGGTGATTTAGCCTTGATAATTTCTCAAATTCAGAATAGATGGAAAATCAAGAAGGAAAAACTAATGCCTTATCATGAATGTGTCCAGAAGTGGGCCTCGAAATTAAATAAGATTTAGTACCAATATGTGCCAAGAATGCAGAATCAGATTACAGATGCTTTAGCAACAATGGTATCCATTATGGATGGACCTAAGGAAGATGAAGCTTGACCAATAGTGGTGGAACAAAAAAAGCTAGCTTATTGCATGTCAATAGAAGAAGGTGAGGCAATGAATGGAGAAGGTGAATGGTATTCAGACATTCTACAGTACCTCAAAGATGGGACATACCCAAAGTTTGCAAACAAGAATGACTAATTGACCATCAGAAGGTTGTCCACTAATTATATTATTTATAGGGAGAGGCTTTACAGAAGATTATATGACGAAATTCATCTCCTTTGTGTGATCGCCAAGGAAGCATAGCAAATAATTGAAGAGGTTCATGAGTTAAGTTATGGGCCACACATGAATGTGCACATGCTGTCACGAAATAAAATGAGACAAGGTTATTACTAGACTACTATGGATGTAGATTGCGCAGCTCATGTTCGGAAGTGCCATCAATGCTAAGTCCATGGAGATCTGAAGCACATGCCACCTATGATGTTACACACCATGACTTCACCCTGGCCGTTCTCTACAAAGGGAATAGATATTATTGGGAAGATTCACCTAGCATCATCCAATGGACTTGAATTTATACTGGTTGCTATTGATTATTTCACTAAATGGGTGGAAGCTGCCTCATTCAAGGTTTTGAACTCAAAGAAAGTTGCTTAGTTTATTCACCTAATATCATTTGTAGATATCGGGTACTGCATAAAATTATCTCAGACAATGGGCTACTTTTCAAGGGAAAAACTGAGAAGCTACTTCGACAGTTCAATATTCAACACCATAAATTCTCCCTCTACTGTCCTTTAGACTAATGGAGTAGTTGAGGCTGCAAACAAAAATATAGGACGAATTTTGAAGAAGAGCATGAAAAACTACAAGGACTGGCATTTACAATTACCCTATGCACTTTTGGGGTATAGGACATCAATTCGGTCTTCCACAAGAGCCACTCCTTATTCCTTGGTGTATGGGATGGTACCAGTCCTTCCCATGGGTGACCGTTCATTGAGAACAGTACTGAAGAGTGAAATCCCTAAGGTAGATTGGTTGCAAAGTAGATATGACCAATTATGCATGATGGATGAGAAGAGACTTAAGGCCTTGTATCACATTCAAGGTTATCAAATGAGATTTAGGAAAGCTTTTGACAAAAAAGTGAGAACTAGAGATTTGAAGTTGGGGGATTTAGAGCTAAAAGAGATCTGAGCCCTGATTCAAAAGACAAACGAGAAATTTAAGCAAAATTGGGCAGGTCTATATATTATCAAGCAAATATACTTTGAGGAGAAGTAAGGTTGATGAATTTAGATGCAAACCCTTTTATTGAGCCAACCAATATGGATCAATGAAGAAATACCACCTCTGAGGTGGTAGCCAGAAAACACCATGTTTGAAGTGGTTGTAAATTATGGTATTTCCTTTCCTAGGTTCTGCAAAAAAAGAACAAAAAAAAAGAAAAAAAAAAGAAAAAAGGAGAGCTTGCTAGGCTGAAAACCCGAAAGGGCGTTCTAGGCAAAAATTAGGGCATCACAAAAACAAAAAAGAAAAAAAGGGTAGGTTGAAAACCCGAAAGGCCGATATACGCAAAATGAGAGTAAAAAAAATGAGAGTGAGAGAGTCTGTTAGGTTGAAAACCCAAAAGGGCAGCCTAGGCAAAAGTTAAGGCAAATAAAATGAACTACGTAATGACCTGATCCTTTTGCCAAGGAGGTACGTAGGTAACCATATATTGGTTCGGTCACAACTTCCCTAAACCCACCATTTACCCATTTAGAAAAAAAAAATTATTTTCAAAATCTAACCATTCCATTAAGCCATGCCAGTACACAGAAATCAAAACCCAAACCTTAAACCAAACCATAAAAACCTAAACCCTAAACAAAACCCTTAACCTAAAAGTCCTAAATAATTCCTAAACCTAAGAGTTTCACATCAACTTTTAAAATAAACATGTCTAAAGCCAAAAATAAGAAGATCATTTTTTCTTCAGTCTTTTCTCCTTTGGTTGTTCGTTGGTTCCATTTGTTCTGGGTACTTTGTTATCTTTGTCCCTCCTTCTAAACTCGTAGTTGTCAGTCTCATGTTTTTCTTGGTTATCACTGAGAAATTGTTTCTCATGGCAACCATGTCAGCCTCCTTATTCGCAATTTTGTTCACCAACTAGTTAAAATATTCTATGGTCATCTTGTGAAAGTGAACCTTAACAAAATATTGATTCACTCAGTCAGCCATCTCTAAGCCCAACAACATATTCCTTGTAGAAGTAGGATTTGTGTCCACAAGAGTGAAAGGTTTTCTTTCTTTTCCACTAAGCCTCATATTGGAATTGTCTCAAAAGTCTATCAGCCTTTTAGAAAGTTTCCCTCTTTAACCAGATAGAAAGTTGCCTTCTTTAACCCGACTATGAAGTTGTGATCAGATCCAGGGGACCGTAACAAAGGAGGTGGACACTTCCACCAATAACAATTCCATCAAATTGAGACATCGGATTTCTTGTTAAGAAATTTCACCCAGTCGCCTTCAGTTTGACATTCAGTTTTTAGGATAGTCCTACTAAGGAAATTGCTATAACCATAATCAGCAACAGTAGGCATGGAAATCATTTCCAGTCTTTCCATCAACCATATTTGCAAAGTCAAGGGACTCTCAAGAAAGCGTTGTGACTCTCCACCAAGAAATATGGAATCCAATCCTAAAAGAGTTTTTGCCAAGATAAGAGAAATAGGATTATCACCATCCTTAATTTGACTCACAATGCCAATAGCTTGAGCATCCACAAAACCAAGCCTTCCAGAGCGAAGCAAAAATTCTCCCATGAAGCAAAGAGCTAAACCAAAATTCTTCTGCATGTTGTCAGTCACTTCATGAGTACTTTTGTTAATTAGTCTTGAAACAATTGCATGAAGATTCACCATGTGGCCTTCAATCATGCTACTGGTAATTAAAGTAGAAAGTCCTAGAGCACCAGATAAAATCTCTCTATGTCAGGGATCACAAGGAACTACTACGGATTTCTTGCTAGGATCATAACCTAGAATAGCTGAAAATTCTTTAAATGTGAGACAAAGTTTAGTAGTTTTAAATTGGAATACATAGTCTTTAGTATCCCAGAACTTCACGGTAGCACGGAGGAAATTCCACTTGATCTTGACATTCCTTAGGGCCTTGATTCCCTCTAGCTTGTAGGCTATAAAATTGGTCTTAATCCTAAAATCAAAGCTACGAACCCATCTATTGATATCATGAATGGTTGAACGAGGAAAATTTTCATTGTTAGCCATGTATAACTCTTGCATGTGATAGTTGTTTCTTGATAATTTTGATTCAGAGATTTGTTTGGAGGTTAGATGCTAAAATAAGCTACCTCAGTCTCCAACTAGGTTTAAATAGGTTTCAAGAGCTTGTTGCTGACTAAGAAAGTGTTTCATGGTCCCAAACGGAGAAAATATTTTTCAAAAAACTCAAAAACACAAAAAAATGCTTGGGAAAAGCACGAGGAATTGGGGCAAAATTGGGCGTGCCAGTCGGGATTCTAAGAGTGCCAATCGGCGCTCAGCTCAACCACGGCCCAGTTACCCTGTTTTATGTTTTTGGGCACTTCACAGGTCCATTTTGACTTTGTTTTTCACTCAAAAAAATTGATTGAGCACTAAAGTTTTCAAAATTTTGCATGGTTTGTTAAACAGGGGCATTTAGACATGCCTTGTCCACTTGTTTTCCAAAAAAAAATCACCTGCATCACTTGTTTCAAAAAAAAAAAAAAAAAAAAGGGAAGAGAAAAATTAATCAAGTCTAAATTTTCCAAAGTCATGCATTTATCTTTTAAACTAGGGGCATTCAGCTAAGCCTTATCCTCTCTTTCTAGAACAAGTAAAAATCACTCACCCCTTTTCAAAAAAAAAAAAAAAAAAAAAAAAAGGAGAAATTCTTTTAAAAAATGAAGGGTCGTCATGCCTAAAGTTTTCAAACTAGGGGCATTTCGCCGTGCCTTATTCAAGTAAGTACAAATCCTATTAGAAGTGATCAGATAAGTTTAGATTGTTTACTATAGAAGCAAGATCAGAAGCAATCCAAAGATGAAGAGCTAATAGTGGAAATTACTATAATTTGTCAAAGGAACACCTTTTCTTGCTCTTGTAGGAAAATTAAGATACAAGTCGAGCATCATTCGGACTTCGGGTCTGCCTGCGGGAAGATCTCCTAGACCCACCCCTAGAGGAGCCACCCTCAATGTCTCCTTCTTGACTTACATAAAATTGAGATTCTTGCTGTCGGTTCTGAAGTTCCAGATTTCTAATTCTCTTCTCCAAGGATCTTGTGTTGACATTAGCCATTGCTATTCGATTGTTCTGAAAAATCAACAGAGACGTGTTAGATCCATTATCATGGAGATTGAAGCAAAGAGCACTAAGGAAGCATCATCTTTTACCCAGTTCATTTCATTGAGCACATATTAAGAAGATTAAGTGCGTGCCACAAGCAGCAAACCACCAATCATCCGCATGCTTTCTTCCACAAGATTGACACCGACTTGAAGCACAAATCCACAAGTTCAAAATAACTCAATAAGCAAACACAAGGACAGAAGACTAAAGGATTTAGGAATATACTGGGTCATTCCAGTGGAAATTTGGGGTATACTTTGGTCAGTCAAAATTCACAGAATTGTATGACCCATCAGGGTTCATCACTTCATACTGCTATGCGGGAAAATGAGGATATGTCTCCATGAAAGAGCTAGAAGAGCTGTTAGCATGGCTAGGAGGGGGACTCTCCTCCTCTTCTAATGACGAAGCCTAAAAGTGAAACATGCAAATATTTTCACAAAAGTTGAAACAAAGAATATAAGAGATGCAAGATGAGATGCAAATTGACTTTGGGAGGAAAGAAGTTATCGAGGTTACAGTAATGCCAGCCATGCATCCTTGCAATTGAGTATGGATAAATTCAAGATAATCTCTAGGGGCATTTAGACATGCCTTGTCCATTTGTTTTCCCAAAAAAAAAAAAAAAAAAAAATCACCTGCATCAATTGTTAAAAAAAAAAAAAAAAAAAAAGAGGGAAGAGAAAAATTAATCAAGTCAAGATTTTCCAAAGTCATGCATTTATCTCTTAAACTAAGGGCATTCAGCTATGCCTTATCCCCTATTTCTAGAACAAGTAAAAATCACTCACCCCTGTTCAAAAAAAAAAAAAAAAAAAAAAAAAAAGGAGAGAAATTCTTTTAAAAAATGAAGGGTCATTGTGCATAAAGTTTTCAAACTAGGGGCATTTGGCCGTGCCTCATTCAAGTAAGTACAAATCCCATCAGAAGTGGTCAGATAAGTTTAGATTGTTTACTATAGAAGCAAGATCAGTAGCAATCCAAAGATGAAGAGCTAACAGTGGAAATTAATATAATTTTTCTAAGGAACACCTTTTCTTGTTCTTGCAGGAAAATTAAGATACAAGTCAAGCATCATTCAGACTTCAGGTCTGCTTACAAGAAGATCTCCCAGACCCACCCCTAGAGGAGCCACCCTCAATGTCTCCTTCTTGACTTGCATAAAACCAAGATTCTTGTTGTCGATTCTGAAGTTCCAGATTTCTGATTCTCTCCTCCAAGGATATTGTGTTGATATCAGCCATTCCCATTCGGTTGTTCTGAAAAATCAACAGAGACAAGTGTTAGATCCAGTTCATCATCTTTTACCCAGTTCATTTCATAGAACACATATTGAGAAGATTGAGTGCGTGCCACAAGCAGCAAACCGCCAATCATTTGCATGCTTTCTTCCACAAGATTGACATTGACCTGAAGCAAAAATCCACAAGTTCAAATTAACTCAATGAGCAAACATGAGGACAGAAGACTAAAGGATTTAGGAATATACCGGGTCATTCCAGGGGACATTTGGGGAATACTCTGGCCAGTCTAAATTCACAGAGTTGTATGACCTATCAGGGTTCATCACTTCATACTACCATGTAGGAAAATGAGGATATGTTTCCCTGAAAGAGCTAGAAGAGCCGTCAACATGGCTTGGAGGGGGACTCTCTTCCTTTTCTAACGATGAAGCCTAAAAGTGCAACATGCAAATATTTTCGCAAAAGTTGAAACAATGAGTATAAGAGATGCAAGATGAGATGCAAATTGACTTTGGGAGGAAAGAAAGTTACTGAGGTTACAGGAATGCTAGCCATGCATCCTTGCAATTGAGTCCGGATAAATTCAATATAATCTCCTAGTGTCCCCAAAACAACATGGCCAACTTAAGCACAAGCAATTTCTTCATTAGCTAAAAGGCCTACCAACCGAAGGGATGGACAAGGATTAATTGGAATCGTCTTAGGAGGGTACACATGTTGAACTTGAGCCAATACCTGGTCACCAAATATCAATATCTCCCATGGCCACACTTAAACAGTACTTGGCAGCCATTCAGCTCTTGAGCCCATTCACATTCAGCATATTCCTCACCACCAAGCCAAGGATCCAAAGACATCTGAAAACCACAAAGAACCCTGAATGAAAGGAAGCCAAACAAAAAAAAAAGAAAACAACACAAAAGCTCTCAACCAAACAAAAAACCCCTAAAAAAAAAAATCACATCATCGACAATCAGGTTATCAATCACCATATGCCAAACTTGTAAAGAATGCTTGGGAGGCGTTGACAAATGATACTTAGGCAGCCAACGAAGAAACCTTTGATACATGTCACCAACATCTTCTAAAACTTGAGGACCAACCCTAAAATATTCATACATCCAGAACTGAAAAAAAAATCAACACATCATTAATGACACAACAACCAAAATGGCCTTCCAAAACACACATAACCAAGAATTCAAAACCTCACCTGCCAAACAAATGGGGCACCACTTAAGCTTAAGAGGTTACGTTGAGAAAGTTGAGTCATGAAGTGCAAAAGGGTAGCAAAAGCCATGCCACCCCAATCATAATTTTTGATTTGGCTAATATCCCTCAGACTCAACAAATAGCGCAAGCTCACAGTGCTACCTAAGTCCGGACATAAGAGAGTTCCAATGAAGAGAAGCATGAACTTGCGAGTGTCGGTTGCTACAGTCTTACAGTTCTCAAAATTAGTGTACAACCACATCAAGAATACATTTTTGCTCCTAATTTTTGAAGGCATCACACCCAAAATACTTTTGATCTCTGCTAAGGTGATGGAATCATTGACTTTAATTCTTTCACCACCCAATTTTAAGCCAATAATGGCTAAGAAGTCATAGAGTGTCAACATCACCTCACTAATGCCTGGAAAATGGAAAGTGCAAGTAATGTCCTAGAATCACTCTGACAAAGCAAGGAGTAAGTGGAAGTCCTTATACTCATTGGTATCATGATTCAATAAAGCTTGGAAAATAGTTTGGAAGCTGGCTTCATTAATGATGTTCTTAATGTCCGAGGAGGTAGGGACAATACCTCCCATATGCCTTTCAACATCTGAAGGCTATCTCGACTCTTGAGATTTTGCAAAACAAAGTTTATCCAATCAGTGAGATGTCCACAAAACACCATATCCCAAAATACTCACCCCAAGATCCCAACAAACAAAAAATTCCATGTCCAAAAAATCCCATGTCCAACAAAAAAAATCCTATGCCAAAAATCCCATGTCTAACATTAACAAAAAATTCCATGTCCAACCAAAATTTTTTTCCATGTGCAACAAAAATTTCCGTGTCTAACCAAAAAAAAAAAATTCTGCATGTCCAAAAAAAAATTCCATGACCAAAAAAAATCCCATGTAAACAAAAAAAAAATCCCATATCCAACATAAAAATCCATACCACCACAATAATTTTCCATACCCATACCCATAAAAATTTCCATACTCATGAAATAAGACTTACACATTCCAACAAAATTTCCACACTCATCAAAAGTGAGTTTGTTCAATCAAGCCTACACATCAAATTTTCATGATTTCAATACCCATAAAATTCAAGTCAAAATTCATTCAACAATACCACAAGTTACATACATTGCAAAACTTCATGAGTCATCAACATTGTCCAAGTTTCATACCAAATAACTCAACAATTCAAAAATGCCCCAAAACAAAGAGCACAACATGATCACACAAGGATTTCCAACCAAGTCATACAATGTTCAAAATTCCAACAAGAACAAACCACAACAAAATGACAATCTCCTACCATCAAGCTCTCAACAAAACATAAAATCAACAAATTTGCCAACAAAGAAAGAAAAATGAGCTCACCTTGAAGTCCTTTTTGGAGTGTGGAGCATGGGTCTTAGGGTTTTAAAGAAACCCCTCTTCTTCATTCCATTCAAGGGGTGGATGATATTTCTTCCCATTGAAAGTAAGAAAAAATGGTCTCTTAGAAGATGCCATTGAAGATGCAAAAAAAAAAAAAAAGAGGTGTGGAGATGGGTTTCAAGAAAATGGGTTTGTTACAAAGGTGGTCAAGAACACAAAGATCTAAAGAGATATTGGGGGAAATGAATGAAAGCAAGTTTAGAAGCCTAGGGAAGTGATTTTCTAAGGAAGACATGGTGCGAGAATGAAGAAAATGCAAGTGGAAGAAGCTTGTGAATAGTAACAATGGAGGAAGAAGAGAGAGTGAGGAAGGGGAAGTAAAAAAAAAGTGATGAAAACAAGCACAAAAAGGGGCCAAAAATTTGGCCCCCTTTTTTTTAACACACCTGGTTGCTAAGTCAACTCAAGTTTGATTAAGTTGACTGAGTCAACTCACCCAAAAAACTTTTGTTTTTATTTTGTTTTTTTTTTTTAAAGATAAAATAAAAAAATAAAAAAAAAAACTTTTCAAAGATTTTCAAAGACCAATTTCAAGAAAATTTCAATTTTGAAGGAAGGAAAAATAAATTTTCAAGGATGGTCAAGAACAAAGGGTATCATTTTTCAAAGAAAATTTCAAATTTCAAATTTCAAAAAAAAAAAAAAAAAAAAACCTTTTTCAAAGGACTACAAAAATCAATCAAGGTTTTCCTTCTAAAGAGGAAATTCAAGTTAAAGAAAAAGAGAGAGAGAGGAAAATCACACATCTTAAAATAGCGGAACAATAGGGCACCCATCATTTAAAATCTAATCCCAAATTTTGGTCTTTTGCAGGCAAATCCCCAGATTCCAAGATAGAGAACCCTCTTAGTTACCTTTCATACAGATTAAGGTAGAGAACCCCCTTGGTTGTCGTAGTTCAAGATTGAGATAGAGAAGCCTCTCAATCTCCCCAGGTTCCGAGATAGAGAAGCCTCTTGGTTACCTCCCATTCAGATCAAGGTAGAGAAGCCCCTTTGTCGTCACAAGTCAAGATTCAGATAGAGAAGCCTCTTAATCGGCCTAGGTTCCAGGATAGAGAAGTCTCTTGGTTACCTTCCAGTCAGATCAAGGTAGAGAAGCTCCTTGGTCATCACAGTTCAAGATTGAGATAGAGAAGCCTCTTAATCGCCCCAGGTTTCAAGATAGAGAAGCCTCTTGGTTACCTCCCATTCAGATCAAGGTAGAGAAGCCCCTTGGTCATCACAGTTCAAGATTAAGATAGAGAAGCCTTTCGATCTCCCCAAGTTCCAAGATAAACAATCTCCCTAGGTTCCCAGATAGAGAAGCCTCTTGGTTACCTTTCATTTAGATTAAGGTAGAAAAGCCCCTTTGTTCATCATAGTTCAAGATTGAGATAGAGAAGCCTCTCAATTGGCTCAGGTTCCAAGATAGAGAAGCCTCTTGGTTACCTCCCATTCAGATCAAGGTAGAGAAGCCCCTTGGTCGTCATAGTTCAAGATTGAGATAGAGAAGCCTCTCAATTGCCCTAGGTTCCAAGATAGAGAAGCCTCTTGGTTACCTCCCCATTTAGATCAAGGTAGATAAGCCCCTTGGTCGCCCCTGCATGCGGATTAAGATAGAGAAGCCTCTCAATCCACCCCAGATTCAAATTAAGATAGAGAAGCCTCTCAGTCATTTCAGATTTCAAGATTCAATTCAAGTTTATCAGCTGTCTAGTAGGTCAAGTATTCACATTTTTCATTTTTCAAAACAGCAAAACACTAGTTCTATGTCCCATGGTTTTAGGTTCTAGGGCTAGACAATATTTTAAAGATCAACCTCGATTAAATCATGGCTGATAAAATTAGTGTCTTTGTTTTACATTGACATTCGCTTTGCAAACTTTGTCAATGAGGGGCATTTTGTAGACACTCGATTTTGTACCCATAATTAAATCTTGGAAGATGGTTAGAGTGACCATTCTTATACCCAAAATTTAGGGTTGCATTACATGCATTAATTCATTCATTGCATATCATAAAAATGATCTTGAGATTCTAACGGTTACGATGGTATGTCCGATTCCCAAAGCGGACCATTGGATGAAAGATATCACAAGATCAAGTTTTCACGGTCTGCATGCATTTTGTTTGGGTGGAACCAACCACGTGTGATTAATATAAATTAATTCTGATTGGTTAAAAAATTAAAATTAATTAAAAAATTTTGTGATTGGTTGTTAGTTAGTGTTAAAAATAGGCTTACTTGCATGGAAATAAAGTGGATAATTAGATAACAAAAAAATTATGGATAATCAAGTCTTTTTGGAATATTTATCTATAAGATAATTATCACTTTAAAGACCTAAATATCAAGAAAAATGGGTTAATTTTTAGAATATGAATCAAAAACACGTCTAGGTGCAATTTCCGGCTAAAAATCCTCAAAATAGGAGTCCAAATTGGACCAAAACTCAAACGCGGGCCTAACACCCAAGAAGGCCTGTCGACACTCTTGGAGTGCTGATTGGCCCAAATGCTCAACCCGGCCCGGGAGCTTCCTAATTGAGATAAAATATATCTTTTTTGACTTTTAGAGATAAGGCCGCGTTCCAATTCGTATCTGATCTAATTCAGCTTATTTTTTAGGCATCCTAACCTCTATAAATAGAGGAAAAAGATTAGAATTAAGGGCTCTTCTTTTCTGACTTCTTTGCTTCCGATACGTTAAAGATGTTCTGAAGGCTTTTGCTTTAAGAAGTTTTTTTTTGAAAGTAAAGTATTTTAGACCTCAAAGAAGTGAAAACTTCTTTGATTTCTAAAATATTCTTCTACTGAAGATCACACTCATGCAAGAGGTATCTAGTTATATTCTTCTATTTCACTTCTTTGATTTCTAAAATATTCTTCTACTGAAGATCACACTCATGCAAGAGGTATCTAGTTATATTCTTCTATCTATTTTTTTCTTTTCCATTAGTTGATATGTTTTGATTGTTCGTTGCATGAATGCGATTAATATGTTTGATTTTTATTGTGCGATTCTTAATTCATATTTACCATGCTTATATAGTTGAAATTTTCTTTGACATGTTCTTAGTTGATTGTTTGTTTTAATTCTTTTTTCTTTAATTTCAAAATCTGCTAATGATCATCAAAACCTTTTTTTTTTTTTTTTTAAATTCAAAACTGATCTGTATTTTCATTAAATATAGATCTGTATTTTTGGTCTCAAAGCTATTCTGTATTTTCATTAAATACGGATCTGTATTTTTTTTAGTCATAAAACTGGTCTGTATTTTCATTAAATATAGATATGTATTTTTTCTAGTGACAAAACTGGTCTGTATTTTTTTTGGTCTCAAAACTGATATGTTTTTTCATTAAATACAGATTTGTATTTTTTTTTTTTGTTACAAAACGGATCTGTATTTTCATTAAATACAAATCTGAAAAAGTTTTCTTTTTTATAAAATTGCAGATTTTGAAATTTCAAAGAAGGAATTCAGAGTTAGGTTAAAGTCTTTCTTTTTAATATATGATGCATGCATAATAAGTTTGTCTAATGAATATGAATCATCTTTTGAAATTTTTTTTTAACTTTTAAAAATAGATCTGATTTTTTGCAAACCAAATCTTATTTATTTATTTATTTTTAACTTTTCAAAACAAAACTGATTCTTTTTAACAAAATCTTTTTTTTTTAACCTTTTACAAAAATAGATCTGATTTTTACAAATCAAGTCTCATTTTTTTAATTTTCAAGACAGATCTGATTCTTCTTTTAAAAGAGGACATTATTCATAAGACAAATTTGTTTAAATTAATTTTTGTCAAGTGTTTGTTATGTGTATTATAACATATCATTCAACATCATACAAAAGGGTATATAATGGTCATTAGAGTCTAGAAGACTAGACTCTGTCTGGGTGGAATGGGTGCCTAACACCTTCCAATTCTGTAACCTAGCCCTCGAACTATGGATTTTGGTTAGTAGATTAGTGTTTTATCTTTAATTTTGGTAGAATGTAACTAGGACCAAAGCCTTGTAAGGTTAATTTACCAAATTGTACTTTTTATTTATTTATTTATTCAATCAATGATATTTGGCGTATTTTGAATATTTAATTATATTTATTTTTTTCTTATTTTTTTGTATAAAAAAATAAGTTACGACTCCACACCACTTACCCAAAAAGAGAGGTGCCTTAAAGCACTCATATCTCTTTTTTGAGAGCACCCCTATGGTCTTTCACACCTGCATCTTCCAACAACTCCAGGGCATATTTCCTTTGGCAAAGACTTATACCTTTCTTAGACCTTGCCTCCTCCAAGCCTAAGAAAAATTTCAAGTATCCCAAGTCTTTAAGCTTAAATAGCTTATCTAGCAACACCTTGAGATCTGCCACTGCTTGAGAATTGTCATTGGCAATGAGGACATTATCCACATACACCAATAAAGCAATAAATGAACCAGGGCTGCCTGTTGTGAAAAAAGAGTAATCAGTTTTAGATTGATGAAAGCCTAGTTGAATCAAGACATGAGAAAACTTGGAAAACCATTGCCTAGATGCCTGCTTGAGGCCATACAATGAGTTGTTAAGCTTATAAACAACCTCCCCCTTCCTGTGAAAGCCTGGGGGGCAAGACCATGTAAACCTCTTCATTAAGGTCACCATGTAAAAATGCATTGTTGACATCAAGTTGAGATAAGTGCCACCCTTTCACAGCAGCCACTACAAGTAAGGCTTTAATGGAAACTATTTTGACTATTGGAGAGAAGTTTTCTGTATAATTCAGCCCCTCCCTTTGTGTAAAACCTTTTGCAACTAACTTTGCTTTGTATCTTTCAACTGTACCATCAGCCTTATACTTAACTTTGTAAACCCACTTACACCCTATTGGTTTCTTATGAGGAGGCAAAGAAGTGAGGGACCAGGTCTAATTAGCCTCAAGAGCAGCAATCTTAGCTACCATGGCCTCTCTCCACTTGGGATCCTTAACAGCTTGGGCATAAGTACTAGGTTCCACAATTGAAGAGATTGAATTGCAAAAATGCTTATAGGAAGTAGATAAATGTGAATAGGAAAGGAAATTCTAAATAGGGTGAGATGTACCTTACTTTGGAGTGACTAGATTGATAAAGGAAGAACTCACTTGATTGCAATGATAAGACTGCAAATAAGAAGGTTTAGTAGACACTCTAATGGATCTTCTAATGGTATGTGAAGGAAGTGTAGGCTGAGATGAAGCAATGGAAGGTGACTTAGAAGAGGAAGGATGACTTAGTGAAGGTGGAATGTCATTTTGAACTATGTTGGAATCATTTGAGGTACATCTTATATTGGACTGACTTGACCAGGAAGATCAATAACATCATCTTCAATGTCAGAATTAGAATCAACATCAGGTGCAAAATGCTGATCATGGAAATAAGAATCATGGTACACATGTGTAGAATCCATAGGTAGACAAGTGAGTGTGGAAGTGGACTCAACTATGGAAGGAAATGTAGCAGGAACATGGGAAGGAGTGGAGTAGATAGAATCAAGGGAGTGAAAAGGAAAGATATGTTCATGAAACACAACTTCCCTAGATAGAAACACTTGTTTAGAAACAAGATTCAAAAGTTTATAGTCAATAGTGGCAGGTGGATAACCTAGAAAGACACAAAGCTGGGCTCTAGGTTGAAATTTGTCTCTATGGACAGAAATAGTGGGCATAAATAGTGGATGCATAACACAAGCACCCAAACACCCTTAAATGAGCATAAAAAGGCTGAATATGAAAAAGAAGTTTAAAAGGAGACTTGTTCTGTAAAATGGGAGATGGCAACCTATTAATGATGTGAGTGGCAATGAGAATGGAGTCCTCCCAATAGCACAAAGGAACATTGGACTAAATTCTCAATTCCCTAGCAATAGATGAGAGATGTTGATGTTTTTGTTCCACAATAGAATTTTGCTGTGGAGTGTAAACACAACTTCTCTGATGGATAATACCATGGTTAGAATAAAGTTCAAACATAGCAAATTCTTGTCCATTATTAGATCTTAGAGACTTGATATTTGCCTTAAATTGAGTTTGTACCATTTTGTGAAAAGAAATTAAATGAGCTTTAGCATCAAATTTAGCTTTCAACAGGTATATCCAAGTACATTTAGTTACATCATCAACAATAGAGAGAAATTATTTGAAACCATCATGAGTAGGCATTGAGTAAGGCCCGCATATATTAACATGAACAAGATCAAAAGGTGAATCAGAGAAATTATTATTAAAAGGAAAGGGTAACCTTTTCTGTTTTGCCATTGGACATATATTGCAAATATCAGTACAAGTGTCAAAGGAAATAGATAGACTATCTTGTAAAGATACTAGCTTATTTAAGGAAGGATGACCTAACCTAAAGTGCCAAATTCTTGGCATGCTACTAACAACATTGGCAAAATGAGAAGAGAAACCAAGCTTGCGCTTGATGAGATGATCTGACAAAGAAGGACTAACACAATCTGATCTTTGTAGCAAGTAGAGTCCATGATGCACTTCACTTATTCCAATCGTTTTCCAAGATAAAAGGTCCTGAATGAAACAAAATTGAGAAAGGAAAACAAGGCAATATGGAAATTTCTGAGTAAGCTAGCTTATGGACAACAAATTAAAAGAGAAAGAAGGGACACAAAGTACATTATCTAGGATCAAAGTAGCAGAAAGTTGGACTATGCCAATGTGAGTAGCTTGAGCACTTTCTCCATTAGGTAATTCAATAATGGAATGGGGCTAGTTATGGTGGTGAGTAAAGTAGTAGAATATATTATATGGTCAGTGGCACCTGTATCTAAAACCCAAGTGTTGCAACTATAAGCATTCCTATTTACTACCTTAGCAGCAAAAATAGAATGTTTCAAGTTGCAAGATTTGCCTACAAGTGGAGTAGTGACTAAAACACTGTTAGCCATTGCTGGTTGAGTAGTTTCTAATGCTGCATTGCTTCCTTAAGCCTAAAAACCATTGCTTGGACCCCCAATTAAAGCCAATAGTCTTTGATACTAATCTGGAGTAAATGGAAAAGCTTGTGGAGGATAAGGTTGCTGCATAGGCATAAGGTCTGACTCTACACCACCAAGAACAACTCTAAACTCAAGCCCTGCAACTTGATTAGCCTTTGGATTCTTTCCCTTGGCCTTGTATCCAAGAGGATACCCATGGAGCTTGTAGCATTTCTCCATGGTATGCCCTGTGATTCCATAATGACTGCATATAGGTCTATCCCTACCCTTATTCTTGCTACCTTTCCTTATTGGACCACTTCCATAGGCATTTCCATAAGCAAGATTGGCAGATCCTACAGTTGATTGAGCTGCTAATGTAGTGGATTCAACATAAGCCCCAGTTGAGTGGCCAATGAACCTCTGACTCTCATCTTGAATCAACAAAGAATACATTTTGTTGATTGAAGGCAAAGGATCAATCAGAAGTATCTATCCTCATATCTAAATATATGATTCATTCAGTCCCATCAAAAATTGCATCACAGAATCTTGTAATTGATATTGAGTCAGCTTCTCATTGACTAAGCACTTGCAAGAACCACAGGTGCAACAAGGCAAAGCTCTGTAATTCTCAATCTCATCCCATAGAACATTCAGTTGAGTGAAATGATCTGTGATAGAGAGCTCTTCTTGTGCAATTGTTGCAAGTTGTTTCTGAAGTTGGAAGAGTCTTGATCCATTTTTCTGAGAAAATCGATTCTTCAAATCTGTCCACACCTCCAAAACAGTGTTCTTGTAAACAACATTTGCAAGAATTTTGGGAGAAACACAATTGAGAATCCAAGAAGCCACCATATTATTGCATTTAGTCTAAGCTTGAACAAGCAAAGGATTCTTTGCCATGGATGGAGTCAAAGAGAGACTGCTGTCAATGAATCCTAATTTTCTCTTTGCTCCCAATGCTCTTTGCATTGACTTTGCCCAACTAGGGTAATTGTCATTGACTAGAGGCTGAGCCAAAAGAATTGCGCTTGGATTCTTTCCATACTGCAAAAAGAATGGGTGAGACTCATCAATGGTTGTGACAGACTATGAGGTTGTGACAGATTGTGTTAGATCCGCCATTGAAGGACCTTAAGAGTGAAAAGAAAACAAAGCTAAAAAACGAGAAAATTCTAGAAGAAAATAGAGTGCTCTGATACCATGTGAGAATTTGTGAAAGAAAACTCTGATTGCATTAATTAGAAAATGATTGTACAAGAGCTATTTTATACTAGTGTTGATACAAGAGTTGAAGCAAAAACTAGAACTAACTCCTCATTATACGGATCTAAGCTGTATAACCAACCAAATCATTACATGTTTACATGTATAAATAACTACTAAACTACAAAAATGAACTAATCCTAAACTACAAGTCACACAAGCTATTCTGGACTGAAAGATTGTCGTATTGCTATAACTAATGCAATCCTTCCACTCCTTTGTTTTGGATCCCTACCTCTCTACCTGAAGGATTGTCTCTCCACATTTTAGTACTTGTTCATCTTAGCTTGCAACATTAGACTTGCTCTTCTGATAAAGTGAGCTGCCTTGTTCCCTTCTCTGTATGTGAAAGAAGACGTCCATGCTTTGAACTTGGATTCCCAGGATTTTATACCAGCAACTAGTTGTTGGACTTGAATTGGACCTAGGTCATGGTTGGCAATGGCATTCATGATAGTTTGGGAGTCCCTTTCTAGGTGATCTCTCTAAGGCCTAACTCCCAGGCAAAGATTGTGCCAATTTTAGCAACTTTGGCTTCAATCTCTAGAGCACCAAGTGGATATGGGAGTAATATGCTAATAGCTCCCATTATTTATCCTTTGTCATTTCGAACCATTACCTTGATCCCACAGTGTCCTAGCTCTTTAAAAACAACTCCATCAACATGGACCTTGTATCATCCGAGTGGAGATGGCCTCCACAAGTTGAGAGCATGGGGTTAACGAAGGCATGGAAGCTCGCAATAGCTTTGGAACTCATTCAAATAGGATCTTGATGCTTCAAAAATCTATAAAGTAGATATGATGGCTTCCCCATGTGTGGACACAAGGGGGAGTCACCACCTAGTTTTTGCAATGGTCTAGGAACCATATATATAGAGTCCTCTCGGGGAAGGACCATTGATCTTACTACCAGAAATATGAGTTCGGAGTTTAGGTACGGTCTTGGGAAGGTGTTAGGCACCCAAGACTACCCAACCTTAAGGTTGGCCTCCCATCATTGTGTCTTACGTCTTAACCTCATTAGAATCATGTTCAACACTTGTATCTATACTCACACAGACACTAACATACATCTAAGCATACAATATGGCATCGTTATCCCAAAACACATACCTATCTATCTATAAAGCAATAAGAAACCAAACCACACACATATACAAGCCCTAGCATTCATCTAGCATATGAAAACCCTACCATATCATATATCTAAAACAAGGCAGCAACTCAATCATGGCAAACACAAAATTATATAAAGTATGTAATTGGAATTAAAAGGCA
Organism: Quercus gilva; assembly: GCA_023621385.1. NCBI lineage: Eukaryota > Viridiplantae > Streptophyta > Magnoliopsida > Fagales > Fagaceae > Quercus > Quercus gilva. Next base: position 25,197,156 of record CM042480.1, on the reverse strand, counting down.
TAAAACAAATATTCAAACAATATGCATCATCAAATGCATGTTCATACCAATGCATGACTTACCTTTCAGCAACTCAGCACCTATGGCATTATGCATGAGCCTATGAATGCATGATCATGGCATTGAAACAAAGCAAATACCAAACAAACCCTAATTCTAACATGAGATAGCAAACCAAGCAAACAAAACATGCAAAACAGGAACTTTGGAAGCATAAAAACATGGAAAAGAAACTTAACAAAACAAACATGTGAAAGTAGAAGCAAAACAAACAAAAACAAAAATTAGGGTTTCTGGGTAGCGGTTTGTGCATGCAACAAGTCTGCGTGCGTATAATCAAGCCTGTGCGCGTAGGCAAAATAATGCGTACGCAGCCCTTAAAACACCAAAAACAGGGCAGAACCTCAAAACTAAAATTCTAACAACCTAACATGCATTTTAAATGTACAAACATACAAACCTAAACGAGAAAAAAAATATTAAAACGTATTATAACAAACAAATAATGCAAACAAAAAGATTTAAAAGCAAAAAATGAAAGAAAGGAAAAAGAAAAGTTTAGACTAGATACCTCACACAAAAGCTTTCCTAGCTTGATTTTGACCGTTCCCTTCAGTTAAATTTATTCACAAACCAATAAGAAAGTGATTAGCTCGTTAAACTAAAAGGATTAGGGCCAAAAAAAGGTCCCAATCAAACAAAATTGACTTAAGGGTGTTTTGTGAAAAACTCCTTTTTGATTCACTATTTTCCAGTGAATCTTGTATTTTTCCCCTGGGATTTTTGTGTGTTTTGAAAATGTACCATGTAAAGCTTTATATAGTGGAAAAAATGGGATTTGGAACGGCTCCCAAATGATGTAGAATTCATTCCAAACCTCAACCATTATTGTAGAAAACTTATCTTTTTTATGTTTCTAAAACCCTAGCTACGTATGTCAGAGAGTGCCTGCATACGCATGCTTTGGCCCACGTATGTAGGCTGCTGCCCTCGTACATGGGCTGAGGGCCTCTTTAGTCATTTATTTTCACAAATAGATTTTTGCTCATTTAAAAAGTTATATTTTCCATTTTAACACTGCTCAAGTCAATTTGATATCTGATTGGGCTCTATATTGGCATTGGGCCTTAGAGTTTGGGCATCATTGGGGAACGGGGGCTCGAGTCGTAAAGGGTACAAAATGCGGTGTTTACACCATGCTGAACAGCATTTCGATTGTTCCACAGGGACCATGCCAATGTTGTGAAGGCTTCAAGGTCTTGGTCAAGTTTTGCCTTTTTTACACACCAGAATAGATCCAGAAAATTTTATGAGTTGGTATTGAGGCTTAAAGCCTTGAGATTTGCCATTTGCCACACCGCTGCCGTGAATTCATAACCCCAAAACACATGTCCAGCTGTTTCTACACCTCCATAAATGTCACACTCCACTTCCATTGGGATCTTACAGTCTTTGAGCTTAGTTTTAGTGGGGAGAATATCTTTGCAATCTCGCTAGATGAAGTTTTTTTTTTTTTTTTTTTTTTTTTTTTTGAGCAACGGAGCTGCCATATAGACTTCCATAATGATACCATCTTGGTGTTGCTCGAGCATTCCCCCACATCAACCTTGGTTAGATGCTTATGGCTTACCCAGTATGCACTACGAACTGAGAACACACCATTGGTTGTTGCAAACCAAATTTTCTGAACTTTAGGAGAAGCAGAGCTTAAGGGAATAGCTAAGATGGTTGCAGCATCATGGGGGAGAAATATGGATTTGACTAGTTCAGTTTTCCACACAACTCTCTCTTTATCAATTAAGGTTAAGACCTTTTCATTGTACATCAAGGGGTTTATGGGGGTCATGGTTTTGTATGTATCAGGATTGGGAATCCATTTGTCATTCCAGATTTGCACACTCTCACCATTTCCAATAGACCATCTAATTCCCTCTTCCACCATGCTTTTAGTAGCCATAATGCTTCTCCAAGCGAAGGATGGTCTTTTACAGATCTGAACATCCAAGAAAGATCGGCCAGCAAAATACTTAGTTTGGAAAACAGGGTGGAAGAGAGAATTTGTGTTTTGGAGAAGCCGCAACCCTTGCTTGGCTAAAAGAGCTAGGTTAAAGGCCTTTAAGTCTCTAAAACCCATGTCACCTAGGATATCGTTCACCCATCAAACTTTTGCCCCCACCAAAACTTGCTAATCATAGAGCTGAGGTCTTTGCACATTGAGTTCGATAACTAGAAGCAACTCATGGTATAGGTAGAGGTGGCTTGGGCAACCGCTTTGGTGAGGACTTCTTTGCTAGCGGAGGATAAGAATTTCCTTTTCTAGCCTGCCATCTTCTGGCTAGGCTGGTCTTTAATCCTATTCAAAGCCTTTTTTTTACCTCGACCCAACAAGGATGGAAGACCCAAGTATCTATCATGCTGCTTGATGATTTGGGCCCCGAAAAGGTTTTCAATTTCAGCTTGATCAGCAGCTTTGGTGTTCTTGCCAAAGAAGAGGAAAGTTTATCCTTGTTGATTTTCTGTCCTAATGCAGCGTCATAATCTTTAAGGATATCCCAAATACGCTGATATCCACCCATATTGGCTCTATAAAAGAATATGCTATCATCCGCAAAAAATAAATGAGACAGATGTGGAGCCCTTGGGCATATGGAGATCCCTTTGATGTTTCCCAACCTCTCCTCTCTTTAGAGCATCATCGAAAGACCTTCTGCACACAATAAGAATAGAAATGGTGATAAAAGGTCCCCTTGGCGAATACCTCGGAAAGGGATGATTTCGCCTTTTGGTTCTCCATTGATTAGCACATAGTAAGATACAAAAGTTATGCACATCATAAAAATAAATATTTAGAGATCATGGAATCCTAATTTTTGCATTACTTTAGCTAGGCAATCCCATTCCACTCTATCAAAAACCTTACTCATGTTTAGTTTGATTGCCATTAAGCCTTCCTTTCCTTTCCTTCTCTAGTTGATGTAGTGCATTGTTTCGAATGTCACCCGTACATTATTTGTGATGAGTCTCATCTTTCACTTCCACTTCCTATAAGGAATAAAAAAAGAATAGTCAATTAGTTCATTAATTTTTTTTTTTTTTAATTAAAGAACTAGGAAAAGGAGTGATAAAAGTACTAAATTTAGAAGACAATCTTTACCAGACTGAATGAATTAACTTGCAATTAAAATACATTACGTTAATTATATTTTATGTTATTAGTATTATTATTAAGCCTAAGAACTTTTTCTTCTTTCTTTCTTTCTTTCATTTTTTTTTTTTTTTTTTTAAAAACAAGCACGTCAATCTTCCTTTAACTATTTAAATTATTTTACTTAAAGCGCATAGAATTTATATTTTGCAAGCTGTGTTATTGGCTAATTGCACATGTAGCACGTCAAGTTCTTAGGCTTAATGAATACAAAAAAAAAAAAAAAGAAAAAGAAAAAAAAAAAAAAGAAAAAGAAAAAAAGAAGATGAAGTAGAAAGGTAGTAAAATAGAAGAGAAGCGAGGAAGGAGGAGATAGAAAAAGCAACAGCCATACCCCATAGCCGAGCCAGGTCCTTTATCTCGAGCGTGACTCAGTTGTCATAGCCATTGTCGAGTCACCAAACCCATGGTCCAACTCCATCAATCATCATGGAAGACCAAGCCACATGGATTGGATGTAATGGCCGTCAAGAATCTTCCATTAGAAACTTAGGCAACGAACGCTGCAAGCTCAGAAACCTGTATCCAGTTATTAATGTCATCGCTTCTACGTTGGTTCATGCCTCTAGGTCGCCTCTGGTTTGTGGAGGCCTTGAAGTTTAGAAGTTGGGTTTAGCTCTACAATTTTGCTCTAGGCTGATTTCTCCATGGAATCTTGTGGCTTCTCTTTGCTTTGTTTCTTTATGTGACAGTCATCGTTACTTCTCTATTTTTTTTCTCTTTTATTTGCTCTGTAATTTCTTATTTTTGTTGTTTTTTTTTTAATTGTTCGATTAAATAATTAAATTTATAATTTTTTAAAGTATTTGAGACTATTAGTAATTTATTATTAATTTATTCCTTTCCAACAAAGAAAAATTCCTAACAATAGAATACATAGCCAAATAAGGCTGTCACCCAGCTACCATACATAGCCACAAAATATGGTATAACTCTACTAAATTCTTACAGGTGAAGAGATAGTCAACAAAATGGAGTATCTCTCATTCCCCTTTTTATGGTACTCTTAGTTAGGGTCCGTTTGGATGGAAGAGTGGAAAAGTAGAAGGATGGAAAATTGTGTGAGGATGGAAAATATTTAGTTTTCCCTCTTGTGTGTTTGGTTAGAGGGGTGGAAAATTCTTTTGTTTGGTTGGAGAGAGAAAAAGGGAATAATAAAAAATGTAATTTATATAAATTGACTATTATACCTTTGTTACATAATATATAAGAAATAAATTTATTTGTACTCATTACATAATATAAAATTTATCATATCATATATATAAATTTATATTATTATTTTTATTATTATAATGTAAAAATTAGATCAGGTCATGTTAAAAAAAAAAAAAAAAAAAAAAAAAAAAAAAAAAAAAAAGAGAGAGAGAGAGAAGAGAACGTTTAGGTCACATTGAAAAAAAAAATTGGGAGGGCATTATGGTAAAACTGCACTGAGGCAATTTTCTCTTGTTGCTTTTCCTCCCAATTTGGAAGGAAAAAAATTGTGGGCCCGAGAAAAAAAATTTTCTCCCGAGTTTTCCACTCCCCCGTTTTCTTCCCATTCCCAAACGGAGGAAAACTTAGTTTTTCACTCCATTTTCCTTTTTACCTTTTCCATCTTTCCTAAATTCCACCCAACCAAACACAGTGTTCGGGATTTCAATCCCAAATGTTCTCTCTCACTTGTGTCTTGGGATTTTTATCAAAGCCATGTGGCATCAAAATTAGTATTTTAAATTATCTTTAGTTATGTTAGTTTTTTTCATCTATCACTTAATGGTTGAGACTATTTTGCATAATACTAAGATGTTGGAGAATAAGCTACACAATTAAAATGTTAGGAACTAAAATGATAAATAAAAAATATGATCTGAGGGGAAGAATATGAATGCACAATCTTTCTAATCACATGATTAATCCTTCTCAATTTTTAATTTTTATTAAAAATTTTTTTTTTAAATTTTTTGATGAATAAGAGATCTGTTCAAACAAATGGAACTTTTAAGCAGGATTACAAAACATGCAGAGCAAATTGCTTCCCATAGAACAAACGCATCAAAACTAACAACAAAGATTACAAACAAGAAACTTCCTATTTACCTAAATTCACATGAACTGAGCCTGGTAGTCTTCACAAATAACATAGCTTTCTTTTTTTTTGATAGGAAAAAATAACATAGTATTCAAATAGAATAAGGGACATTCTTTGAATTTGTCAATCTGAAGCTTACACCCTCTTTAATCTGATGAATCAGTGCTTCCTCATTCCTTGCATTTTTGCCAAACACTATATTCATTTCTTGCCAAAGGTAATAGACAAAGGCATTCCAAGCTAACCGACTAAGAATACCTCTAAAATTTTCACCCTTCAAACTAACAATCCAATTGAACACTCCATTCCAACCATTGACAGAAATATAAGTCAAACAATAGCTTGAAATCTGCCTCCACCCTTGACTAGAAAAACTACACTAAAAAAGAAACTTGCTCCTATCTTCAATTATGTTTCTGCAGAAACAGCAGACAGGGACCAAATGTACGACCCCCAGATAACAATCTATCCTTGGTTGTTAGTCTTCTGTTTGCTAACCATCAAATATAGAAAAACTTAGAGCCAAATCTTTTGAACAGCGCTGCCATTCACCATATAATCTAATTCATCTTGACTTTTAACGTCTCCCAAGTATCCTTACAATGATACTCAAAATTTCATTTTAAGCTAGATCATATATAGTCCTTTGCCCAAACTTCACATATAGAGGACCTAGCGGGTGCCAATAGTCGTGACAAATAAAATAGTCACCTAAACCAACCTAAACATAGATAATATGCCATGCAAGATCTCTTATTTTAAGGACACTCCTCCAATTCCAAGAGCAAGAACACAGGATGGGGCAAATCCCTTTAAGCAGAAACGTCTTAACCCAAGCCACCCACAATGAACCTGTCTTAGGAAACAGATGTCAACAATGCCTCAAAACCGCAGCCCCATTCCAATCAACTAAAGTTCTTCACACCCAATCCACCCTCTTTCTTAGGGAAACATATTGATTTCCATGCCACTGTAGCACCACAAGCTTTTGCATCCTTTCTAGTTCACAGGAATCAATTGAACTCTTCTTGCAAAATAGAGATGCTTGACAGTCCAAGACCAAATTCAGCCCTAAATTCTCTTAAAAAGATATTTACAATATTTAGGAAAAAGATCCCCTAACATCAATGGAACCCCAATATACCTCATGGGTAACTTGCCAATACAAAACCCTAACAAAGACACAATTTGCTTCCTCAAATCATCATCAACACCCAAAAAGAATAGGTCACTCTTCTGCTGGTTTACATCCAATCCAAACAAGGAATGAAAATTGACATTGGTGGCAATAGAAAATTGAGGAGTGGTTATACAACCTTTAACCCATTTAACAAAAATTGGAGGAATACCAATAGCCTACAAAACAACGGAAATGAAAGACCATTCAATTGAATCATTAGAACTTTCTCATATCAATGTTGATGGCATACTTAGCTTTTGAAGAGTCTATGATAGCCATGAACCAAATTAAGAGTAAGAAAACTGCCTGCAGAAACATTAATATCAGGAACAAAAGCCAATTGAGCAGAGTTTATAAAACTATAGAGAATAGACTTCAGTCTATTATAAAGATTTACATTTGTATATCGTATTACAAGTTCAACAACCCAAAGCCCTAAAGTCCCCCCATTCTCTTTGGATTTGGAACACCATTGCAACCAAGGTAATTATTGTAGCATTGACCTCCTTAAGAGTTTTTTTTTTTAGTAGAAGCTTAGTTGTATGAAAAAAAAAAAAACAAAAACAAAAACAAAATAGCTTTTAACACCTCTTGACCAAAAATCTGCCGATCATGCATAAAAAATAGAAGCGAATGTCCATCAAGTCCAAGAGCTATATCCATATCTCACAAAATAATTTGAAATTTTGGGTGAAAAAATTTAATATGAAAATGCAGTCATGGACATTTTCAATGAGTAATGGATCACCAAATTTTATTAAGAAATTGTTTGATCAGTAGAAACCAATTTTTAATATTAATTATGGTATCTTAATTATATTCCAAGTCACTCAAAGTTGTTTAAACGGCTCAGAGTATATTTTTAACTTCAAGGGTAAGGGTTTGGGGTTCAGTAATGCTTAACTCATTAAGACTTTTGAAAAAAAAAAAAAAAACTCTTAAGACTTCTGAGAAATACACAAAGAGAACAAGGAAAAACCTGAGTCATGAAGCATATTACCAAGCTTAGATTATGAAGCCCAAGTTACCAAGCCTACTCGAAGTGAAATATATTGAATAGAAAAGTAAACAACCTACAATTAAGAATTGAAGTACAAACTTATCTATACTACTATTTAAGGAGGCTACACTTGTTTTAAGTAGAGACAAAATCAAAAAATAGTTTGGTAAAAATACATATCTAACTTGCACTAAAATATTGCCAACAAAATAGGAATACTCTTCCAGTAACCCACTTCTTCAAAACAATTATATGTTCATTTATTTATTTATTTTTAAAATAGAAAAATGGATAAGAATTATCCCATGTTTTACTCTAACGGACCCATGTTTTACTCTTAAAAACTGATTTTATTATGTCAAGTGTCAACAATGTTTTGCACTTTTCAATTACCAACCAAAATTTTCCCCCCTTTTTACAGCCGATTAATCACATTTTATTGTTTTTCTCCTTAAAAAATGATTTTAATTTGCCAACCATGTTTTCCACTTATCCAATTACTAAATTCAATTTTTTTCCCTCTTTCAACAAATTGTAAACTAAATTCAAACTTTTTAAGAGATAAATTTATACAATTATTTTTTTATTAGCAGAAAACTCATATAATTATCACAACAATTGCTAACCACGTTTTCCACTTTCTCAATTACCAAAAAAAAATTTCCCTTTTACTACATATTAGAACTTCCAATATACCCAAAAAAAAAAACATTGTCACTTTCTAATCCTCATTTGTCTCTTGACTTCTCACCAATAAACATGTACATGGTAATTACCTCTCTTTCAAAAAAATTCTTTGAAATTTCAATATTCAAGCAATCAATAACTCCCAATATTTTTCACCAATCAAAACTAAAATTGGGTAACACATGTGAGATTCAAGTATTAGTTTTCCTATTTTCTCCACTCCTTTGTTTCTCAAAAAGTACAAAGTTGTGAGGTTCTCAGGTTTGTCTATTTAACTTTGTTGGATTTGATTATTCAATTCATTTATCATCAATTGAATTCAACTTAAATTCGTAGTTTTGCTGTTCGATCTCCATAAATTATTTGGTTTTCATTTTCATTTTCTTTTCTTTTGTGAGTTTGTAGGTGTAAAGGAACCTTTTGAAGCAACCCAAGTTTGAGAACAAACAGTAAGACAAGCAGACAAGGTATAGTTTGAATTTGTGTTTTCAAATTTTGTAGCTTTAATGGATTGGTAATTTTCCTATCTATGATTGTATATAGGGTGAAAATGGTACAAATTTGTTCTTGAAGGGTTTTAATACTTAGTTTATTTTTTATCCATAAAAATGTACTTTCAAAAAATATTTGTTGGTTAAACATAGATAAGAATGGATTTTTTAAAAGTGAAAATCCTATGTCAATTTAAACAATTTCTTTAATTTAATAAAAGTTTCTGCTGTTGTAGGAAAAAAAATTCAAACAAAAAGTTAGCACTAGGATTCAACAGAATGGTACATTTACAAATAATTTATAGGACTGAAATGAAAAACTCCCTTCACATATTTTTCAACTATTTTCTTTTCCTTTTTTTTTTTTTTTTTCATTCAAAACTTCACTAAATTTGTTTCCAATTTTTAATATCTTCTTTACTTTTTTTTTTTTATTGCATTAGAATACTCTCTTTTTATTTTTTTGGAAATTTGGATTTATACTATTTTTAGGTGACTGAGAACCTTGGAAAATGAATGGAAATTTGAAATATTTATTGTAGGGTCACGTCAAACAGCCCAGGCCCAATGAGTATGGGGTTATGGGTTAGTGAGCCCAATACAATAAATTTGTAGAGAGTGAATTAAAGAGTTGGGCCCTAATGAATCTAACAACGATGGGGATGGGGTTGAAAAACAGTTGTGCAAGAACAATGCATGTAAAATCTAGTGGATATGAATTTTCCGAGGAGGCCAGTCTCTTGTTTCATATGTAGATATCATTGGAATTAATTACCAATGCTGCTTTCGTTGCTTCCCCTTTTCTCTCCTTTTTTATAAAGGGTCTCTCACATTATATATCCATTTTCTTTTTATCTTGATCTTACACTTGTTGATTATTTAACCCTACACTTGAGTGCATGTCCCATCAAGCACCCACTCTGGCCTTTTGTGAGTCATGGTAGCCAAGGCAGCACTATTCAGGGGTCATCTCCACATAAATGCGACCAGAAAAGTAGTTGCAGTGTATTCAATGCGGTGGTGGTAGCCTTTCCTTAGATATTCCTGAGCTCCCATCACTTCCGCACGTGTATGATGTGCGTTATCATTGATGGAGCCTCCAGGAAGGTTACCTTGATTGTTCGGAGCACAGGCTTGAGCTGCATTTGTATGTCTGAGGAGGGATCCCTCCTCTGATCACTTTTCCACTTGTCCCTCACTTACGGGACTTTAAGGTTGGGAGTCTCCCTCTCCGTTTGCCCCTTCTCGGATTATTCAATATCTTCGGATCGAGCCCATGGCCCAATATATGTTTTTTGGCCCTTCTCCCTACATTTATTATTCGTTAATTGTTGAGGATACTTTTTTCCAGCAACCAAAACCGTATTATTTGTAACTCACTTTTTAATTTATTTACAGGTTGATTTCGTAAATTAAGAAGATTGATTTGGGATTAGCTCTGCCAAATTCTCAAAGACAATTAAAGACACATATTCCTCTTCTTTTTTCTATATTTTAGTTGATGGGGTGGTTGAAAATGGATATAGGTGTTTCGACAATAATGCACATAACAACTCATTCATCTATGTAATGAACTTATGCAGTTGAATATCAAGGATTCATATAAGTTTTGTTATGTTTTATTTTGTGATTTAATAGTCGTTACATCAAAATAAGTGAGCGTTTGGATCACGTCCACGTTTGGACGTTTTGTGTTTCAGCCCTCTTTTTTTTTTTTTTTTTTTTTGGACCAGCACCTGGTGCACTGTTCATGGGACATGAACAGTGTATCAAGGCATATGAACAGTAACCGGAAATTATTTTTTTATTATTTTCAGTTTTCAGCAAAATAAGCGATATGCAAATGCATCCTAAATATCCCTAACCTTAGTAAGTACAGATTATAATTTTATGTGATATATGTATATGAATGGTGCTAACATATATCTTTGTTATATATTACTAGCCTCTGAGCACACGTGCATGCGCGTGGTTAGAGGCTCTTCTATTTTTTTGAAAAAAAAGTTAATAATTTGCATAAATTATAATTTGAAATTACTACATTTTTCAATCACAAAAAAACCTAGGGGTATGATGAAAAATTATTTCACCTGTAAACGCGTAATACTTATCACACCCCTAAGTTTTTTGTGATTAAAAAATGTAGTAATTCCAAATTATAATTTATGCAAATTATTAAATTTTTTTTTTCAGAAAAATAGAAGAGCCTCACGTGCATGCTCAGAGGCTAGTAAGTATAAAGCCTCTTAGAAACCTACTAACTGACTAGAGCCTATTTGATACATATAGAAGTGATATTTTGGACTTTCATGTTTGAATGTGCGTATCATCCTCACAAAACAAATCCCATATTTATACTCGAAGCTTTTATTTTGATTGCATTTACTTCCATATACTTAGGCTGGAACTCCCCTTGTAACTGCCTTGAGGTAACTGTTACCTCTCTTGTGCTTCTCATGTGTTCTTACTTAGAGAAAACTGCTCAAGGTAACTCCTAATCTCTAGTCTCCAACAGAGCAAAGCCATCGGTCTCTCTTCAGTGCTTTAATCTATTGTTAATTCACTAATGACATGGCAATTCTATTAGCATTCATTTTCCACACGTCTCCTTTTTATTTAGCACGTGTTCAATTTATAAATTAATTATATGGCCTAACAAAAACGAAAAAATTACGATTTTTAAAATCATTGGAAATTCTGTTAACTATTTTGAGAATTGTGACTCCCCAAATTGTGAGTATTGGATTATTTGAGTATGTGTTGTGTAGATGTGCGCTATGTCCCAAATTAACTGTTTATTAGGTGGAAATTGGGTTCATAAGTGATTATGAAGGGGTTTAATTGCAACTTGACTAATCAATTTGGGATGGTAACTCACATGTTGATAGTGTTTTCCTCGAATTTTACAAATAGTATAAGAGCAAACCTGGTCATGTCAAGAATTGGTCACTAAACAAACCATGATTTATATGGCTTTGGTCAAATATACAAAATAGTAAGAAAGATTTCATATAGTTTTGTTTCTAGGTACAATTTAAAAATAAAAATTACAATATCTAACCTAAATTTCATATTTGAGTTTGGAGACAAAGTTATAGAGTGGGAAGGTGTTACCCACACATACCGAGTCCTAAAACTAGTCTCATTAGCAAATGTAAAAAATTTACAAACAAAAAATAAACCACAATTCACATAAATTCACCACATTCCATAAAATAAAAAGTGCAATAATATATTAAAATAAGTAAAAGATAAACCAAAGCATCACATTCCCACAAAAGTATTAAGGATCATAAATCCTACAAAAATATTAGGAGGATGGAAAATATTTATATTTTCCACTGTGTGGTATAGATAATGAAACAGTGGAATGACAGATAGTAAATTACTATTTTATGTTTGTTAATAAAAGTTAAAGAACGAAAAGTGGAAGGGTACTTGTATAATTTTTTATTTAATGTTTTTTCTTTTTCTTTTTCTTTTTTTTCTTTTTTTTTTTTTCAATTTAGAATAGAGGTATGCATGAGTTGAGTTCAGAAATTCTCAACCCAATCATATGGGTTGGGTTGGAACATTTTCTCTTGCTGAAAAAAGGAAAAAGGATTTCATCATCTATTTATGAGAGATATATATATATATATATATATTTCAGTAAATTAATACAAATTCATACTGTACGACACCAAACTCCCTGGGCCTGTTGGATCATTAAGGCCCACTAAGGCTCTACTTTCTTGGCACGCTCGGATGAGGGCATTTTGGTCTTAGCTGTCCACACGTGCTTCCCGAGGCTGCGTCATCCCCCGAGGATACTTCCCGGGGAAGTTCTATTGTGCCCGGGAAATCTATGACCGAGCATCGACGACCAGGAGTTGTATCCGCCTAGCGTCAGAGAATGGGAACCATTTCCAAGGCCACTCCCACATAAACACCCACCTATCATCATCTGTATTGGACCTCCAAATGCACTAGCGACAAAGCTAATCATCACTATCCCACTAGCATCTCACTATAAATACAAGGATCTTGTGGGAGGGGGGTTGGTTGTTGAAAACTTGGAGAGAAAAAGAGAGAGAGGGAGAGAGAGAGAGAGGGAGAAAGGAATAGAAAGAGTTCTCGATCAGTCTCAGCACAAGAACGACCCAGTGTAGGAAATTCAAGCCCACGATACAAATAGATTGTGAGCCCAAGCGAGTCATAGCTCAGTAGCCTCGTTCTGAGGCCTGCACAATTGGCACCGTTTGTGGGAATTGCCTACAAAGCTGTAGTTCGACTGAGACTCGCTTACGAGACAATGTCCGGGAGACATCCAGGGGGTGGTGACGAAACTGGTTCGGTTGGGTCTTCTCGGGAGTCATCCTGGCGAGAAAGAAGGCAAAAGAGACGTGAAGACAGGGAGCGTGAATGGGAAGATATGTCCGGTCTCGGGGAGGGGTCATATCAGACGCAGCGGACAGTGACAGACGCCTCGGACTGCAGGCAGCTTGATGACAGGGACCAGGAAATTGAGCGGCTGCGCAGACAGGTGAGGGAATTTGAGTTAAAAGCGGATGACAGGCGACGAAGGAGGGAGCGAGACGATCTCGGAAGGAGGACCGAGGATTTGGGAGGTCGCCGGGAAATGGGGGCCAGCCATTCGGGGTCCCATTGGCGAAGGGAGCGTTCGCGTTTGCATGAGTCATACAATCACCAAGAAAGATTGCATTCGCGGGAGCCTTATCATCGCCGAGGCCGCTCTCGGTCGCGGGATCATGACAAGCAGGGGTCGGATTCCTCAAAGGATAAGAAGCCACGGAACGCTGCCATGGACGCACTGAGCCACGCCTTGCACAGGGTAGCAAGGTCCCCCTTCTCAGATGAAATTGAGCGGGTCGCGATGCTGAGAAAATTCCTGAGACCACCGTTTAACATCTACGACGAAAAGGCGGACCCGGTCGAGCACATTAGTCACTACATCCACATGATGTCCCTGCATTCGCATAATGACGCACTGATGTGCAAGGTGTTTCCCTCCAGTCTTGGCCCAACCGCTCTTAGGTGGTTTAACGGACTGCGGAAGAAATCCATACACTCTTTCGTCGAGCTAGTTCATGAGTTCGGCATTCGGTTCATAACTTGCAGCCGAGTGCCACAACCTGTTGATGCCTTTCTATCAATGAGGATGGGGGTGGGGGAGACCCTTCGTAGTTACTCCAGCCGGTACTGGGAGCTATATAACGAGATTGGTGGGGGCAACGAGAAAATCGCGGCAAGTACCTTCCGGATGGGCCTACCAGAGGATTCCGAACTACGGGAATCACTTACGAAGAAGCCTCCCGAGGACATGAGGCAGCTCATGAGGCGTATTGAAGAGTATAAGCGCCTAGAAGATGATCGGTTGCAGAGCAAAGGCAAGGCCCCATTAATAAACCGTCCCCGGCAGGGGAATTTCCAGCCGAGACCTCGGAAGGAATGGAGAGCGTAGGAACCATCCTGGCAGGCAGGGGAAGTGAATGCAACGTTCAAGGAACCGATGCACCAGATAGTAGAAAAAATCAAGAATGAGCCATACTTCAGGTGGCCGAATAAAATGGGCGGCGACCCATCCCGACGAAATCAGAACTTGTACTGCAGTTACCATAGGGACAAAGGCCACACCACCGAGCAATGCCGGGTACTGAAAGATCATTTGGGGCAGCTAGTACGGGCCGGGCATCTGAAGGATTACGTGGTGAATCCCGGCGACCAAGGAATCAACCATTTAGGTTGGCAGAAAGACATCCCCCAGCAACCACCTCGCGGGGTAATTGAGAGGATTCTCTTACCCCCGTGGGATAAGTCAGTAACGGGAAGACGGGTGTTGACAGTAGTGCCTGCGAAAAAGTCACCGGACACGGGGCCAGCAGAGAAGAAAGCGAAGTATCGCCAGGAGGCAATCGCCTTCGGGAAAGACGACTTAGAGGGTACAATACAACCACACAAAGATGCGTTAGTGATCACCGCCCGGATAAGCGGTTTCGATGTGAAGAGGGTAATGGTAGATCAGGGCAGCGGGGCTGATGTAATGTATCCGGATTTGTTCAACGGACTTGGGTTGAAGACTCAGGACTTGGGAAAGTATAATGCGCCGCTAGTCTCGTTTGATGGAAGAATAGTGATACCGGAGGGCCGGATTTCGTTACCAGTAGTCGTGGGGGGAAAGGAGGTAAATGTCATCTTCATAGTGGTTAATTCCTTCTCACCATACACGGCAATCTTGGGAAGACCGTGGATCCACTCCATGGAAGCTGTGCCGTCCACCTTGCATGTAAAGATTAAGTTCCCTACCGAGCAGGGTATCGCAGTGGTGCGAGGGAGCCAGCAAATGGCCAGACAGTGCCTGGTAGCTGCAGCAAATTGGGAGGGCCCGCAGACAGGGCAGAATGAAGAGGTCGAAGAGGCCCCATTATAGCAATTACCGCACCCCCGAGAGGATTCGGGGAATGCTTGCGCTGAGGAATTGATAAAGGTCGGAATACTGCCGGACACGGACAAGCACTTCCAGATAGGGGCCAGTCTGACAACCCACGAGAGAGTTGGATTGCTACTGTTTCTTGTTCGGAGCTTGGACGTGTTTGCATGGAGTCCGTACGAAGTGCCGGGGGTAGACCCTGAATTTATCGTCCACAGGCTCAACGTGGACGCCTCATTCCCTCCCAAGAAATAAAGACCGAGGAGAAAAGCCCATGAACACGCTGAGGCTGTTAGGGCCGAGGTCCAGCGGCTAAAGGAGGCAGGTGCAGTAAAGGAGGTCTTCTTTCCAAAATGGCTTGCAAACACAGTGGTGGTGAAAAAGAAGAGCGGCAAATGGAGAGTCTGCGTGGACTTTACAGATTTGAACCGAGCATGCCCGAAAGACCCGTTCCCTATGCCCAAGATTGACCAGTTGGTAGATGCCACGTATGGACATCCGAGAATGAGCTTCTTGGATGCATTTCAAGGCTATCACCAGATTGCCCTGGCCGGCGAAGATCAGGAAAAGACTGCATTCATATCTCCCGATGCCAATTACCATTACACCATGATGCCGTTCGGCCTGAAAAATGCCGGGGCAACGTACCAGCGGATGATGACAAGGATGTTCCGTGACAAGATTGGGCGAACAGTGGAAGTATATATTGATGACCTTGTAGTAAAAAGCAAACAACAAACGCAGCACGAAGAGGATCTTCAAGGGGTGTTCGAGGTATTGCGGCAACATAAGCTACGCCTTAACGCAGAAAAATGTGCCTTCGGAGTGGGGGCTGGAAAGTTTTTGGGGTACTTGATCTCCAGCCGAGGAATAGAGGTAAACCCTTTCCAAATTGTTGCCGTGCAACGACTTAAGTCGCCGAGCAACCCAAAGGAAGTGCAGGTGTTGACTAGAATGTTGGCGGCTCTTAACCGGTTCATTTCTAGATTCTCCGATCGCTGCCATCCGTTCTATCAGCTTCTTAAAAAATGGAAGGGGTTCCAGTGGGATGCCGAGTGTGAAAAAGCATTTCAGGATTTAAAAGAGTACCTGACGCACGCGCCGATACTGACCGCCCCGGAACCTGGGGAGGACCTGTTTATGTACCTCTCGGTGACTGACCACGCCGTGAGCGTCGTGCTGCTAAGCGATCGGGGGGTGCAACAACCTGTGTATTACATCAGTAAGACTCTGGTTGACGCCGAGACCAGATACTTGCCATTAGAGAAGTTGGTTTTGGCACTAGTGCATGCCACCAGGAAGCTGCCGCAGTACTTCCAAGCCCATACCGTGTATGTACTAACTGAATATCCTTTGCAGTCATTGCTTAGACGATCAGACTTCACGGGGCGGATAGCAAAATGGGGGACCAGGCTTGGGGCTTTTGACGTATGCTATAGGCCGAGAACTGCCGTAAAAGGGCAGGTATTAGCTAATTTTGTGGCTGAGTTTTCACCTAGAGGCTCATGCCAGATAGTCTGTCAGACGAGTCGCCGCTCATGGAAAATATACGTGGACGGCGCTTCCAGCTCCACGGGGCTGGTATGGGGATTGTAGCAATTGGACCCGAGGGGATTCGCCTGGAGCATTCTTTCAGGTTCGGATTTAGGGCCTCCAATAACGAAGCAGAATATGAAGCCCTGATAGCCGGGCTAAGCATAGCCTCAAGCTTGGAGGCCCAGGATGTTGAGGTCTATTCAGATTCCCGGTTGATTGTCAACCAAGTTCATGGCAGTTTCGAGGCCCGAGATCCTCGGATGAAGGCGTATTTGGAGCAAGTGAAGCAGAATATGGCCGGATTTGAAACGGTGAAGATCGTACAAGTAGCTCAGACGCACAACAGTCACGTCGATTCCCTCGCCACGCTGGCGTCGTCAGTAGCCAAGGATGTACCTCGGCTCATCAGAATAGAGCATGTTCCAGAACCAAGTATCAAGCTATCCAGCAGTTCGGCAGTCACGGCTATCGCTACGCAGGGACCCAGTTGGATGAACCCCATCATTGAGTTCTTGGCCGAGAACCGGGTCCCCCTCGACGAGAAGGAAGGAAATAGAATCCGAAGAACGGCCCCTCGGTTTTGGCTATCAGAAGACCGGAGGTTGTATCGAAGATCCTTCGGAGGACCATACCTTTTATGCCTACACCCGGACAAAGTGAACAAACTTTTAGCAGAACTACATGAAGGGGTGTGTGGCAGCCACGTAGGAGGGCGTTCATTAGCTCACCGGGCTATGACTCAGGGATTTTGGTGGCCTTAGATGCAGAAGGATGCCGTCGAATATGTGCGCAAATGTGAGCAATGTCAAAAACACGCTCCCCTGATCCATCAGCCCGCCGGCCATCTCAATCCGGTCAGTAGCCCCTGGCCATTCGCACAGTAGGGGCTGGATATACTTGGGCCATTCCCTCGAGCAACGGGCAACCGAAAGTTCGTCCTCGTAGCCGTCGATTACTTTACGAAGTGGGCGGAGGCCGAAGCGTTATCGAACATCCAGGATATGGACGTGAAGAAGTTTGTGTGGAAGAACATTGTTACCAGATTCGGAGTACCAAATTCCTTGGTGTCAGACAATGGACTGCAGTTCGACAGCCGGGCCTTCCGAGAATTCTACACGGATCGGCATTAAGAACAAGTATTCTACCCCGGCGTACCCGCAGAGCAATGGCCAAGCCGAAGCTATCAATAAGGTAATTGTGAATGGGCTGAAGAAAAGACTGGATAATGCGAAGGGGAACTGGGCCGAGGAGCTACCTAACGTCCTGTGGGCTTACCGGACAACACCGAGAAGATCCACGGGGGAGACTCCTTTCTCTCTCACCTACGGCGCCGAGGCGGTTATACCCACCGAGGTAAGTATATGCAGCGCATGAATAGCTAAATACGACCCCAGTTTGAATGACGAAATGTTGGTTCGGCACTTAGACCAGCTGGACGAACGCCGTGAGGCAGCCACTATCCGGCTGGCCGAGTATCAACAGAAACTGGCCAGAAGATACAACCGAAGCGTGAGAGCAAGGAGGTTTGACGCCGAGGATCTGGTTTTGAGAAGGGCAGTAGGGCATATGCGAGACACCCATGCAGGCAAGTTAGCACAGACCTGGGAAGGACCGTATAGGGTTACAGCAGCGGCCGGGGAGGGAGCGTATTATTTGGAGGAACTAGACGAGAGACCACTGCCTCGCCCCTGGAACGTTCAGAACTTGAAGAGGTTCTATCATTAATAAATCACGTGTTCAGTTCGAATTGTAGATTTGCTGGTGTTAATGAAAGAGGTTGTTGGCACAAGCCATTGGCAATATGAGTCTTACAATTACCTAAGGACTGAAGCCTGTCTCTCGGTTCGATCCCTATCACCGAGTAGGTGGAAACCTAATATTTTACTAAGGACGGAAGCCTGTCTCTCGGTTCGATCCCTATCACCGAGCAAGTGGAAACCTAATATTTTACTAAGGACTGAAGCCTGTCTCTCGGTTCGATCCCTATCACCGAGCAGGTGAAAACCTAATAGTTTACTAAGGACTAAAGCCTGTCTCTCGGTTCGATCCCAATCACTGAGCAGGTGAAAACCTAATATTTTACTAAGGACTGAAGCCTGTCTCTCGGTTCGATCCCTATCACC
The DNA here is from genome assembly GCA_023621385.1 of Quercus gilva. Lineage (NCBI taxonomy): Eukaryota > Viridiplantae > Streptophyta > Magnoliopsida > Fagales > Fagaceae > Quercus > Quercus gilva. The sequence continues at coordinate 25,178,430 of CM042480.1, read as the reverse complement.
GAGTAGGTGGAAACCTAATATTTTACTAAGGACTGAAGCCTGTCTCTCGGTTCGATCCCTATCACCGAGTAGGTGGAAACCTAATATTTTACTAAGGACTGAAGCCTGTCTCTCGGTTCGATCCCTATCACCGAGCAGGTGAAAACCTAATATTTTACTAAGGGCTAAAGCCGGTCTCTCGGTTCGATCCCTATCACCAAGCAAGCGAAAACCTTAAAACTAAAGTTTATTTCGAGGACAGAAGCCACGCTTCCAGTCTGACTACATTGGCCGAGCGTGTTGAAAATTTAGAACTAAAGTATTTTCGAATGCACACTCCGAGCAAAACAAAGTTCCTCGGGAAAAGGTAACCCATCATCTGGGAAACAAGCCCAGACTGCATATTTGATAAACAGCACGCCAATACTAATAGTAAAATGAAAGTAACATAATAGCATTAACTGAAACCGCACAATGCGGAATGTTCGGAACGCAATAAAAACCAAGGAAAAATAATGTCTTGTCACCACAACCCGGTGACCTGGGTAAAACCTTTGTAACAACATGAATAATCAAACTAAAACAAAGAAAACGGTTCGGCAATTAACTTGGAGGAGGGTCGGCCCGAGGATCGCTAGTAACCTCCACGCCAGTTGGCTTAGCATGAGAATCAATGGCCTCCACCAATGCCCGCATGCTGGAGGTCTCCTCTTCATCGATAATATGGGGGGCGTTTTGTGTGGGCGTGGCTGTAGGCGGAAAAGGGATCTCGCTTGGGTTCCGCAGCGGAGAATACTCGGGAACCCCCGCGGCTCGAAGCGCAGCCAACCACCCCTCCTCGAACCCGAGCTTGTGGGCCTGGCGGATGACCGGCTCCGCGGAGTTCTCGGCGTCAGTAAACCCCTTGTTGTACCACTTGCTTTCGCAAGCGTCCAGCGCGGCCTTTAAGTCCGCCAACTCCTCCCCCTGGGCTGTCTTTAAACTCTCCGACTTGGCTAACTTCAGCTGCGTGTCCCCCAGCAGCTTTTCCAACCTAGCGCTCTTTTCCTCGGCACGGGCCCTAGCCTCCTCGGCTGCGGCGGCCCTTTTCTCCGCATCCTCCGCAGCTTTCAGCTTCTCCGCAGCAGTGACTTCAGCCACATCTTTCAGGGCCTTTTCCCGCCCAGCATCCTCGGCGAGCTCTTTCAGTTTCCCATCCACAATTTGGGACAACTGCGCGGCCTGAACAAATGATTGTGCAGATAGTATGACAAGACCCCGTGCATAAGTAAATTCAAAGAACGAATCAATGAAAAAACTAAGTGTCATAGTTATAGAAGGTCTTACCGCCATAGTGAGCCATACAAGCCGCCTCCCCACAGACTCCTCCGTCCCCTCCTCGTAGGCATGAACGTCCTCGGGCAAGAGCAAACTGCTTGCCAAGCTCTGAGCAACGCGGCCCCCCTGACCCTTGTCCCAAATTCGAAGGCTGGCAGTCTCCGTGAGGGGCTCGCCTTCTAGCAAGAAGGAGGGTTGCCAGATTGCGGCGGACCGAGAGGTTGATGCACCATCCGGCCGGGGTTGGGTCACCGGCTCGCGAATGACAATACCAGATGGAGGGCGAGATGAGACCCTGCCCGGGCCGGTCTTGTCTGTTCCCTGGCACGTTGCCTTTTACGCACTCGGGTCGGTTGGGCAGGAGTGGACTGAGGTGGTTGGTTCGAACCCTCCTGTTGTTGACCGACTGGCCGTGCACCAGGCATAAAACGACTTATCGTCATGGTCCTCCTCGTCACCATTTCGTGACCGTGGTCGGATTCGGTCTCCGAAGAATCAATGTGTTCGGCTACGGCGCCTTCGACCACCTGAACGGGCGCCTCTGCTTCTTCGAGAACCTCGGGCTGAGCGGGATCTTGTGGCTCGATTTGTTGGAGGGCTCTTTCTCGGATCGCGCGTGACACTCTTTCAGCCGATTCGTCGCGAAGTGGTTGGCGCTCGTCCGAACAAATATACCGTGGCCCAAGATCACGTGCTTCCCCTACCGTGAACTTCGGAGGCAGAAAGTTTGAGTTGCGCACGTCGATGTAGGAAAGCAGGGGGCTGTCAACTAAGAGGGCCTGACTGAACGCTTGCCAGGTGGAGTACACGGGTTCAACGCCGAGGATCAGGTGCGATGCTCGGAGTTGTCCGTCCGAATGAACGAAGATCTCCGACCTAAGCACAAAATTTAGGTCGTGGACGTGCACCACTCGGCAGTCCGACTTGAACCTTTTGCTATCTGAAAAAAAAAAAAAAAATACGAAGTCGGTTAGGAATTACTCACTAACGATAATCAAACAGAAGGTAAAATAAGGGCGCTCGGTACCGACCAACATCGCGCGGTGAAAACGCGCAGGGGAGCTCCTCGGCAAACCAGTTACCGCTCACCCGTACAAATTCCCCCGCAGAATTTCTATTGGAATCAGGCAGGCATGAGATTAGCCGTACCCTCATATCCCTAGTTTTCAGATAATAATCTGAATTGATATTTCCGCATAAACTGTACATGAAATTAATATCATGATGATTCAACTGTAGACCGAACAGATGGTTTAGCCTACTGACACAGCTCACTACCCGGTAAAAGTTGGGAGAGAGTTGGTCAGGGCAAAGACCGTAAAACCTAAGGGTACTCAGGATAAGGGGATCGACCGGGAACCTGACCCCGCCCTCTAGGATAGCCATTAATGGGAAGAAAACAGTATTGACGCCTTGGCACCGTTGGATGTCTATATCACCCTCGGGGCAATATGCAATATCTAAGTCCCCGGGCACATTGAAAGCTGCCCTAAAGGTAGCCAAAGCGGCCTCAGAAGAAAGGAGATAAGAATAACCCATTTCCTATACTAAGGTCTCTAAAAGGAAGAGCTACGATTTGCGAGTACAAAAGAATGCAAAAGAGAATCAGAGAAGAAAGGGTAGAGGACTTACTTGAGGCTCTAAGGAAGAGAGGTCCTGATCTAGAAGAAAGAACGCACAGAGAGAAGCGCTCAGTCAAGCGAAAAGTGAGAGATTAGAGGATGTGAAAAGTGAAGAAGAATGCCTGAAGGAGATATATATAGAGGATGGATGAGGAGTAAATGACAATTAATAAGCCGGCGACGCGAAACCCAACGAACCATTGCGCCAACTGCCACACGCGCGATGCCTCGATTCACGAAGCGTCAGGCAATAATGACAGCCTATCAGACTTAGTGCGCCTTTTGAGAAGCGCGCTAATGACCGAGTAAATCTCCCTGGCCAGGCCATCAACCCCTCAGATTCCTTGATTCATCCCCTGAGAACGAGGGTTGAATCAAGGGGGGGCTAATGTACGGCACCAAACTCCCCTGGGCCTGTTGGATCATTAAGGCCCATTAAGGCTCTACTTTCTTGGCACGCTCGGATGAGGGCATTTTGGTCTTAGCCGTCCACACGTGCTTCCCGAGGCTACGTCATCCCCCGAGGATACTTCCCGGGGAAGTTCTATTGTGCCCGGGAAATCTATGACCGAGCATCGACGACCAGGAGTTGTATCCGCTTAGTGTCAGAGAATGGGAACCATTTCCAAGGCCACTCCCACCTAAACACCCACCTATCATCATTTGTATTGGACCTCCAAATGCACTAGCGACAAAGCTAATCATCACTATCCCACTAGCATCTCACTATAAATACAAGGATCTTGTGGGAGGGGGGTTGGTTGTTGAAAACTTGGAGAGAAAAAGAGAGAGAGGGAGAGAGAGAGAGGGAGAAAAGAATAGAAGGAGTTCTCGATCAGTCTCAGCACAAGAACGACCCAGTGTAGGAAATTCAAGCCCACGATACAAATAGATTGTGAGCCCAAGCGAGTCATAGCTCAGTAGCCTCGTTCTGAGGCCTACACACATACAATATGCATAAATTGTATTCTAATTTTCATTAAAACTAATTCTCAACATACCAATATCAATCAAAAGAAACTATTAAAATAAGGTTAATAAACTAAACTTATATATATGTCGGGTTGAGTTGGGTTGAAAATCTACCAACGATCAACGCAAACTCGACCCTACCCAGGACTAAAACAAAAGTTCTAACCTAATTTAATCAAATTTTCTGTCCCATTTTTTTTGCTTCACTGATAGAAACTTGCCACATGTATACCTATTTAATTAAATCCTAATTTATGCATTTTCTAATTTTAGTTCCCTAAAATAAAAAAATAAAAATAAAAAAACCAAACCATCCCCACGAGTCCTCCACCACCACCAACCATCACTGACACCATTACAAAGAGATCACCAAATGTCATCAATGGCCAACTGCTACCTTTAGCCAGCCATCCACCACTGTCGACTAGTAACCAAAAATAAATAATAAAAAAGTCTCCGACACATCCCCACTAGTCACCACCACCACTCGTCTCCAATGCCACCAAGAAGAGATCGTGATGTTATCAACGCCACACTTCCGCCATGACTAGGTACCCAACCATCGATTTGAAGAAGAAAAGGCAATCATGGGTAACTACTAAGAAGACGTCACAAAACTAATACTAGTCATTGATTTGAAGATAAGGAGGCGGTCGTGGATGATTGTTAATGACATCGGTGATCTCTCCCTAGCGGCACTAGCGAAGATTGGTGGTGGTGGGCATGGTTGGAGTTTTTATTTTTATTTTTGATTACTTTTGGAAATGAAACAAATTAGAAATGATAGTGTACACGTGGCAAATCTAGTGGTGGAGCACCAAAAATAAAACGAAAAAATTTGGACTTACCCAACCAACGAAAACCAATTGAAGATGTTGGATGGATCGGGTTGAATGCATCACTTCTAATTTAGAAGAAAAAAAAAAGGGTAGGCTAGGGTAAAAAAAAGGAGTCATGGTGTACTTTTGTGCTAAAATCTCTCTCTGTCTCTCTCTCTCTCTCTTATACGAACAAAAAAAAAAAAAAAAAAAATCACATTTCGAGTGCTTCTTTTCCCTTTTCCTACATCTTCCTTTTCATACCTACCAAACAAACATAGAAGAAAGCTAGGTACATCACATGGGTGATCTTTGGGGCCCAAAGATGACCGATCAGTTTCTATTGGTCATTCTAGCTTTCATACACCCGTTGGTATTTTTTATTTTTTTCTCTTTTTCGCTGAACAACACCCTTGCAAGTTGCAAATTGCTGATCAATGATAATGGCCACAGTTGAAATGGATAAGGTAGAAAATTAGGAAAAGAAAAAAGGGGTGAAAAGGAGAAAAGTGATAATAATGGTGAAAAGGAAAAGAGTTGGAAAGAAAAGACAAAGAGGTGGCGGGAACGCGTCTTGATTATTGCAAAGAACGCGGCATTATTGTTGGGAAAAAACAGTGGGCGTGTCAACAGGACTTGTATCCTCATCTATAACACTTCACACCTGTCCTTCTCTACCCTTTACTCTCTCTCTCTCTCTCTCTCCACTCTTGGCCACTGTTTTTGCTTCATTTTTTTCAATACTATTCTACTTTACTTAGTATATTTATAGGCTGCTCTGCATAAAGAGACACCATGACAGGCAAAGAAATCCTCCACAAGATGAAGGTATTTGTTTTTCCACATGTTCTTTCGTGGCTATCTTATGTTTTTGTGTCTGTTTTCTTTTTTGGGTCGTTGACCCCCATTGACCTACTGCTTCTTGGCTTTCCGTACGATCTGTTTTATTTTTATTACTCTCTTTTTTTTTTTTTTTTTTTGGGGTTTGGGGGGGTGGGGGGGGGGGGGGGTTTGGTAGTTAGAGTTGTTTGAATTGCATATTACAGACACACACAAATTTACATCGACCCAGTTCTCTAAACTTTATGTTTGGTTCATTTTATGATATCATGATTGATTTCTTGTGGATTCCAGTAACAGATCCAATCAAGATAAAAAATTTTATTTTGAAAGTGAATTTTGTTTACACTTTTAGATTTCTTGTAATTAATCTGAACCATGAAATGGCTTCATATAAATTGGAGAGGATCATAATCAACTTACTTTATAGGTTGGAATGAGTGTATTTTATCATTTGGTATATGTTTCAGGAACTTTTTGGATGCCATTGAAGTAATTCTTATGAATCGAGTACTCTTTAGATCACCAAAATTTCACATTAGTAATGTCCAATGCCTATTAGTTCACACTGACATTTGTGATAATCAATTATAAGAGAATATCATTTTTCTTATAAGCTACTCCACATTCTTAGGCCAATTACGTGTTAGCTCTTGGTAGTCATATAAAAATTATAAATTTGAGACTAAATAACTTTGTTTAAATAATATTTTAAACGGGTGGCTTCAAAGTAAATACTATATTTTTAAAATATTTAAATTAAACCCTTGAAGACTGTTACATATTGAACCTTTGGTAGTTTCTAATTGAACCCTGGAATTTTAAATCTTATTAATATAACCCTGGAACATTTTGGGATTGATTTGGGGGTTTGATGTTTTGGATTTGATTGAGTACAACTTTAATGTATCTCATAACTTGTTCTGAAACATATAATGAGAATGTCCATGATTATAAACAAAAATGTAAGAGTATAAAATAACCTTTTGTAATTCATTATATTGTTTGTGTTAGGTTAGATGATAGCCTAACTACTCTTTTCTTCCTTTAAATGATAAAACATTCCCCGTCTATGTTGCATTTTCCACATTGCTTCTTGCTTACTCACATGAATGGAAAGGCACCTAAGAAATCCAAACAAACAAAAATCCATTGAAATTCTTTGAAACATAAATATATATAGAGTTCGTTAACAGCATTGGATTGGGCAGTCACACATGTGTGCATCTGTGTCTGTGTGCTCACAAGTGCACGTGTACACGGGCTATTTTGTGTGTATGTGTGTGTGTGTGAAACAGTAGCATTGTTTTGTCTATTATTCTGCCTCTCTTTTTCCTTGTGGTGTTGTAATACCACATGCTAGACTTGACTAAATAACAAGGCCCTTTTTCTCAAAGAGTTGTTCCTGACTCTGAGCATCTTTGATAGTCTAGTTCCATATTTCATTTCAATCTCTGTAAAACAGGTTCTGGCTGTGGAAGTGGTTACATAATTTTTAATATTCTGTGCCAATGAACTCTAGCTCAACTGGCAACTCCTTCCCTTGTAACGCAGGGTGAGGTTGTGGGTACAAGACCCAGTAGGTGTGTGTGTAACTTATCAATAAAAAAATAAAAACTAATTATAATAATGGTCTGCAACAGGGAAAATGTATTTTGACATCTGATAGGATGTTTCTGCCCGACCATCTCTTTCACTATTGCTGACAGAAATAAACATATAAAGTTAGTTCACATGCTGTGCATCATTGTGTTGCAATATTGTTATTTATATAAATAAATATGCTTAAATTTTAGTTTGGAAGATGTTGTCAGCTTGAAGGAATGGAGGTCTTCTGTAAGCAATATGAAACATTTGCTTAGTCTTGCACCTGAAATAGTAACAGCCAATGGTGAATCAGAGTTGCATTGAGTTAAGGTGTAAGCTTTTATATTCGATTTATAGCCACGAAATGCTTAAAATTATTTCAGAAGGGAAGATTTCTGAGTTATATTGATTGGACCAAGGAGAATTTTGCAAGATGCTTTATTAAGTCTCTCTCTCTCTCACACACACACGCACACCAGGTTGCTTTTATTTATCTTTTCAAGATGCCTCCCCAACATAATAAAACATTCATATAAAAAACACAAGAAGGAAGGCTTGTTCTCAGTTACTGATCTCTCCATGCCTTAACGGTTTGGTTATTCCACTTCCTCTAAATTGCCCACATACAACTTGTAAAGTGGGGTGTAATTAGACTTCTAGAATGATGGTTGTAGTTTGGTTTGCTTATGCCTGTTTACTTATCATTCTGAAATGGTTTACTCTCATGTCCTTCACAAAAGTATTCTCGTTTGGATTGGCCATTTTGAATATATTTATTGTAGGAAAAGGTTGGGTTAGGTTCATCGGATGCTGACTCTGGAAAAGGAAAAAGCAAGATGTCAAAGAACATTACACATGGCTTTCACTTGGTAAAGGGAAAATCCCATCATGCCATGGAAGATTATGTCGTTGCACAGTTTAAGCAACATGACGACAAAGAGCTTGGTCTGTTTGCAATCTTTGATGGTCATTTGAGCCATAATGTACCTGATTATCTGAGGTCTCATTTGTTTGACAATATTTTAAAGGAGGTAATGCATGCAGTTGAAAGATTTGTATCTATTTCGTTCCCTATATATATGGTATAATTTTTTATGAATATATCAATATCTTAATTATTTTTCTCTCTCCAAGTAGGCTGACTTCTGGACGGAACCAGAGAAAGCGGTCAGGAGAGCTTATCGTGTAACCGATGCTAACATTTTGGAAGAAGCAGTTGATTTGGGTAAGGGTGGTTCAACTGCAGTTACAGCAATATTGATTGATTGTAAAAAGCTGGTAGTAGCAAATGTTGGGGATTCCCGAGCTGTTATCTGTAAGAATGGCACAGCCAAACAACTATCAGTTGATCATGAGCCAAGCGTGGAAAGGGGGAGCATTGAGCAGAGAGGCGGTTTTGTATCAAACTTTCCAGGTAACCAGATTTCTTCAATAAAAGTTACTATTGATCTGAGATGACATTTTTTTGATGCCACATGAAACTTATATCATTCTCATGTGTGTCATAGCATTTAACATAAGCTTATTATTTTTTATTCCTTTTGATGGTGTCCACTCTGCACATTTTAGATGATACTGAAAACTATATTATTGTTGTCACACTTAGTTGCAAGCAATCCAACTATGATCTTTGTTTTATTAATCATCAAAAGATCATAAAGTTGATGGAATTTTTTTTTTTTTGGGGGGATAAATATAAACGTGATGGAACTCTGAAATAGGTTTGCACTTTCTGACCTTTGGTGCTAGAGCTGTTAGCTATGACTATAGAGAATGATTAATGTCATCATCTCCAGCAGTTTCCCACTCGGTGCAATGTTTTATTTACATCTATTTTGATATTAAGATTACTACTCTGATGAGTGCAGGTGATGTTCCACGAGTTGACGGTCAATTGGCAGTGGCAAGGGCATTTGGTGACAAGAGCTTGAAGAAACACCTGAGTTCAGAGCCTGATGTATCGGTGGAGTTTATAGAAAACGACACAGAGTTTGTTATCCTGGCAAGTGATGGATTATGGAAGGTTTGTTTTGTTATAATTTCCGGCCAAGCTACCTCTTATTCATGTCTACTTCTGTTTGATAGTACAAAACATATTACATCAAATTGTTTTATTTAAATTGAACTTCTTCTTTTTTTTCCTTTGAAATATGTTTTGTACTTCTAATGGACTGATTTTTTTTTTGCTCAATCTGGTGCCAGGTAATGTCGAACCAAGAAGCAGTAGACTGTATCAGGCAAATCAAGGATGCTAGATCAGCAGCGAAGCACCTTACTGAAGAGGCACTTAATAGGAAGAGCACGGACGATATTTCCTGCATAGTTGTAAGATTTCAGTGAACTAAGGATTGCTCTCCGCGCTTATGTTTGGTAAAAGTCTCTGTTTTAAGTGATGTTTTGACATCCGTTGTGTAGAAATAAAACTGATGCCTTACATTGTGCCAGGCTTTTATTTTTGGGTTTTCTCTGTATCAGTGTCTAATGTGCAAGCAAACCGTGAGAGAACTGCCTAATTTACTTGTTCTGGAAAATAGTGTTCTTCCCTTTCTTTTGGGGTAATACCCTTGTGAATCTAGCTTCCATAATAAGGAGGGGGGAAAAAAAAGTAAATGAATTATCAGGCAGAAAGGTAGGTGCAATGTTATTGTTTCTAGTTCTTTTGAATTGTAGAAAGAATCATTCGTGCTGGAGAATGCAGTCGTGTTGGTTGGTCTATTGGATAAAATAGACTAACAGAAATTGCTTTGTAAAACATGCTGGGACCCAAAAGTATCTTATGTATGGTATTAGTGCATGAGACCCGCTTTTTATATGTATGTGGGACTCAATACAGATGGACTTTCATATATATCTTGAGGGCGATGTTGAATATAGTCCAATGTTCTAAATGCCGATTCGGTGGCAGTTTCATATAGCCCGCCCAATGTTCTAAATACCAATGTTCTAAATACCAATTCGGTGGCTGTTTCAGTTTGTCCATTAAAACAAAATATGTTTATATATATAATGCAAATTGCACTTGATGCTTTCTAATAAAAAGTTATAATTTGAACCGTGTAATTGTGATTACTTTTAATTGTATCCATACATATGCACAGAATCACACACTAGTAAAAATAAAAGGAATGTAGAAGTCCCAAAATTCTCTCCTAACATACACAATTAAAAACCTTGTTACATTAAAAAAAAAAAAAGTTTCTCTGGACATAGACAGTGCTTTCAGCCTAGCCGTGTGTACTGTAGAATTGGTCGTCCCTTCTGTGAAGGTGCTGTCTGTTCCTTGGAGTAACCTTGTTACTCCAAGGCTTGGTGGGTTCTCTTTCAGGGGATTGGGGAAACACGAGGTTGGTTACAGATATGGACGACTTAGCGCAATCTTGGAATAAACTAACACTTTCCGAGAGAGAAGGGCCAGGTTGTTGTTTGACCAATGAAGAAAGTGTAAAGTAATTCTCCATAGCAGCAAAGTTTCTTACAAGAAGAGCTCTCAATATCGATGCGATAGCCAGGACTTTTACACCACTTTGGAGAGCTCGAAAAGGGTTCAAAATCCAGACGTTTGGTGATCACAAAATTCTCTCTCACTTTTGAGAATAAGGAGGATGTTGACAGAATTCTAAGTAGCAAACCGTGGAGTCTCGATAAACATCTTGTAGTCATGGAACGCTATGAGAATGATTTGCCGTTACAAGATCTTAGCTTCAATAAGACTACTCTTTGGGTGCAGGTACATGGACTTCCAGCCTGATTCATGAGCTTTGAAGCAGCTAGGAAAATCTGTGGGGTTGTGGGAGAGGTGTTGCAGCCTTCTGGAAATAAGGTGTATGATGGAGGAAGCTTTATGAGGGTCCAAGTGTCCATTGATTTAAGTTTGCCTTTGTGTCGAGGTCGCCTTATCTCACTGAACGGAAATAAAGAGGTATGGGTATCTTTCAAATACGAAAGATTACCAAACATTTGTTACTGGTGTGGCCGCCTTACACGTGACGATAGGGATTGTGAATTATGGATAGAAAGTGAAGGGACACTGAGAATGGAGCAGAGAGAATTCGGTCCAAACATTCAAGCACCTCCATTTGTAGCCTCAAGGAAGACGGTAATCGAAGTCCCTGGTTTTTATGCCACGAGAAAGAAGACAAGTTCAAATCCGAGCACAGCTGGGCAACCTCAGGCCGACGGTGACCAAGGAAAATCTCAGGAGTCAGTGACTTCAACTGAGACGGAGCAGAGGCACGAAGAAGACGAACGTTACGATGGCTTCGTTAATGCGCCATCAATGCGTCCAGTAAAGGAGGGAGATATTTCCATATCTATAAAAGATTCTATCCCTATTAATCCGTCGGTTTCTGCAAATAATGAGGGAGTAATATCGCCTATCAATATCGAAATTGAAGAGGATTTAAGGAGTCCTAACGGGTCTGAAACAGAAAAAGGGGAGATTGATGAGGAGTTAATCAGATTTGGGAAGTTTGGTTTGGCTGACCTGGACAAAAATAAAACAAGGGCACGTGAGAATTTTAAGGAAGCAGAATTGAAACACACTTACCTGGCACGTGAGCAGCAACAACAACAATCTTCTAGGGTTTCTAGCCCGACAGAAAATAAACGTGTCCTCCCTCAATGGACACGCATCAACAGGAGTGGCCATGGAAGAGTTGTGGAGCAAACTGAAAAAGTTACAGGGAAGAAAAGAAACATAGTAGAATCTGAGGATCATTCGGGGTTGCCTTCAAAACGCGAGCGGGCTTCTCAAAATGATGATACAAGACTTTTTAGATTGGTGGAGGCTAAAATCCAACCCCGCCAGCAACAATGAGTTATTAAGCATGGAACTATCGTGGGCTTAGGAACCTACATACAGAGGGAGAGCTTGTTGAAATAGTATGGGCAAAAGATCCCTCTATGGTGTTTTTAGTCGAGACACTTACAGATGAAGCAAGGCTAGAGGTTATTCAGAGAAGTATTGATTTTGACCATCGATGGGTGGTTCCAAAGGTGGGCAGAAGTGGAGGTTTGGTACTCTTTTGGAAGTCTTCAATCAATCTCAAGGTAAAGGGAAGTAGCAAAAACTATATCGATGCCATTATTGATAAAAATATGGAGTCAGAATGGAGGTTGACAGGTTTCTATGGTGAACCCGAGACAGCAAGAAGGTCAGAAGCTTGGGATACACTACGGAATTTAAAATCACGTTCTGAGTCCCTATGGTTGTGTTGTGGGGATTTCAATGAAATAATCAAACAGGATGAAAAGGTGGGAGGAGCAGTTTGGTCTCATAATCAGATGCAACTATTTAGGGATGTTATAGACGAGTGTGGATTTATGGATTTGAGGTTTGTGGGTCCCAAATTCACGTGGAGTAGGCACTACGAGAATGGAAGTTCAATTTAGGAAAGACTTGATAGAGGCCTGGTCACCAATACTTGGTTCTTGAAATTCCTAGGTTCGAAAGTTCATCATTTGAGGTGCGATTCATCAGATCATTGTCCATTATTGATTGTGTTCTCAAGTTTGGAATCACCTCCTTGAAAGAAAATATTTTGTTTCAAGGAGATGTGGTTATCAAACCCAGGATGTGGGGAAATAGTACAGGCAGTTTGGAGGAATACTGATGAAATCGAAGGTGGAAGAAATGTCTTAGAAAAAATAGAGAAGTGTGGGAAAGATCTAAGCTGGTGGAATAAAATTGTGTTTGGGAATGTTCGAAAGGAGTTAGAACGGTTGAGGAAATTACTCCCAAAAGCCGAGATTGCAGCCTTGGCTAGCGGGAATAATGATCAGGTTCGAAAAATTAAGAAGGATATTGAGGAGTTGTTGGGGAGAGAAGAAATCATGTGGGCTCAAAGGTCCAGATTACTTTGGGCAAGGCATGGGGATAGAAATACAAAGTATTTTCATAGCTCTGCTACAAAGAGACATTGAAAAAATTTGATTGAAAGAGTTAGGGATGTGGATAGGGTATGGAGAGACCTTCCTGAGGACATAAAAATGGTGATGATAAATTATTATAAAGACCTGTTTTCTTCTACAAATCTGACAGGCTCCCAAGTTGTTCTAGATTGTGTTCCAAGTGTCATTACTGAGGAGATGAACTCCTTCCTCAGTTGAGAGTTTGAAGAGAGTGAAGTGGTTACTGTACTGCAACAAATGGCACCCCTCAAAGTGCCAGGTCCAAATGAAATGCCCCCACTGTTTTATCAGCATTTTTGGGGTACAGTGAAACAGGACGTTACCTCATCTATTCTATCATGGCTTAATTCAGGTACCTTGCCTTCACCCTTAAATCATAGCTTTATAGCTCTCATTCCTAAAACACACTTACCTGAACATGCTCACCAATACCGCCCAATTAGTCTCTATAATGTGCTATATAAAATCTTTTCTAAGGTTTTAGCCAACCGATTAAAAAAATTACTCCCATCCATCATTACTGAACACTAGTCGGCTTTTACCAAAGATAGACTTATTTCTGATAACATTCTAGTGGCTTTTGAGACTTTACACAATCTACAAAGATAGCACTAAAATTGGATATGAGTAAAGCTTATGATCGAGTAGAATGGAATTTCCTTGAAGATATTATGAGGAAAATGGGTTTTAATGAGAATTGGATAAACCTTGTCATGGTGTGTGTGAGGACTGTCACATACTCGATCTTGGTGAATGGGGAGCCGTGTGGTATGATTCATCCAACAAGAGGGATTAGATAGGGTGATCCTCTCTCCCCCTTTCTTTTCCTTCTTTGTACGGAGGGCTTAAATGGTATGATAAAAAATGCAGAAAGAATAGGGGAAATACATGGGTACTCTTTATGTAGAAGGGGACCAAAATTAACACATTTGCTCTTTGCAGACGATAGTCTTCTTTTTTGCAGGGCCACAATGGAGGAGTGTGGAAAAGTGTTGGAGATTTTAGAGAGGTATAAAGGAGCATCAGGACAAGAAGTGAATAGGAGCAAAACAGCACTGCTTTTCAGCAAGCATACCCCAATTGGTGTAAAGCATGACATCAAAGTAGCATTGGGTGTTCTGTTAATCATGCAGTATGAAAAATATTTGGGTCTCCCTTCATTTGTGGGAAAGGGGAAAAAAACTAGCTTCAATTACATCAAGGAGAGAATACGGAGGAAATTACAAGGTTGGGAAGGTAAATTACTCTCTCAATCAGGTAGAGAAGTGTTGCTTAAATCTATTATCCAAGCCATCCCCAAGCACACAATGGGATGTTTTAAAATTCCTCTTGGTTTGTGCAATGAAATTGAAAGTTTAATGAAGAAATTTTGGTGGGGACAAAGGAGTAATCGGAGGAAAATCCATTGGGTGAAATGGGAAGAGATGATGAAGCCTAAAACGGTGGGGGGAATGGGCTTTAGAGATCTTACTTTGTACAATGACTCTCTATTAGCCAAGCAAGCATGGTGATTATTGCAAAATGAAACATCTCTCTTTTATAAGGTCTTCGATGCTAGATACTTCCCAAACACTTCTATTTTGGAGGCACATGACTCAAGACTAGGCTCATATGCTTGGAGGAGTATTCTTAGAGGAAGGGATGTAATTCTAAGTGGCGCTAGGCGGAGAGTTGGGAATGGGCAGAAAATAAAGATCTGGCAAAGTAAATGGTTACCCAAGAAGTGTACAGCACCATTACTTGAATGTCCTATAGAGGATTATGCAAATTCAAGTGTAGATTCTTTAATAGACCCCATTAAAAGAGAGTGGATTTAGAGTTGGTGGATGGGCTGTTTTTTCCAGAGGTTGCAGAAAGTATAAAAAAAATCCCTTTGAGCCATGTTGCCTCAGAGGACAAGCTGTACTGGCCTTACACCAGTAATGGAGATTATACTTGCAAATCAGGGTATAAATATCTAAAAGAAGAAGCTGAACTTTCAGCCATCCCACAAGCCTCAACAAATAGTGACAAGCAACTTTGGAAAAGGATATGGTCAATGAAGGTGCCACCAAAAGTGAAGAATCTAATGTGGAGAGCTTGCCGCAATGCCATGCCCACTAAAACAACTCTACTAAGACAAACCATTTATGTCAGTCCATTATGTGATTGATGCCAGGTTGCCCATGAAGACCCACTTCATGCTTTGTGGGCTTGCTCAGAGTTGGACGTGGTTTGGAGTGATATGGAGCTGTGGAATTTCAGAAACTCAGTCGGATTTATGGATTTCAAGGAGCTTTTGTTGTGGCTTATAGCAGAAGACAAAAATGTGGAGATGTTTGCTATCACAGCTTGGTCCGTTTGGAACTAACGGAACAAGGCGCGACTAAACCAACCTGTAACAACTCTTCATCAAGTAGCTTTGGTCTCTAAAGCTTGGTGGCAAGAATTCAGGGCACAACAAATGGAGCCAGTTGAAGTTGTGAGACATGGTGTTAAAGTTGAAGAAACACGTTGGAGGCTGCCCTCTGTGGAGTTAGTAAAAATTAACTTCAATGGTGCGGTGTTTGCGAATGAAAATCAGTTTGGGATTGGCGTGGTTATAAGGAACGATGAAGGCTTGGTTCTGGCGTCCTGTGCGAAGAAAGTTCCAGTGGCATGTAGTGGATGTGAGATTGAAACCATGGCAGCAGCTGCTGCTCTCTCTTTTGCTTCAGAAATCGACTTTAAACGAGCTATCCTAGAGGGTGACTCGTTGGCAGTGATAAAAGCTTTAAGGGAGGATGCTAGCAGCTTATCTCCTTTTGGTTTGTTGATAGATGATGTCAAGTCTTTAGCTTATAGATTTGATGAATTATCTTACTCTCACACAAAGAGAGAAGGTAATCAAGTAGCGCATGGTTTGGCTAAATATGCAAAAAGCATTT
The DNA here is from genome assembly GCA_023621385.1 of Quercus gilva. Classification (NCBI taxonomy): domain Eukaryota; kingdom Viridiplantae; phylum Streptophyta; class Magnoliopsida; order Fagales; family Fagaceae; genus Quercus; species Quercus gilva. Next base: position 25,162,479 of record CM042480.1, on the reverse strand, counting down.
CGGATTTTGTAGTGTGAATGGAAGATGTCCCACCACAGTTACTTTTAGTTTTACAAGCCGATTTGATAGGCATTCATTAATAAAATTTCAGATTTCCCCCTCAAAAAAAAAAAAAAAAAATGTCTATTAAAACAACTAAGACTTGATGCTTTGGGCACTGTTTTCCCTCTTCTATAGGTGATACTACCGCTGAAGCCTCTGTTGATCCTGCTACTGCTACTGTTCCTCCACCATCTACTTCGGATGATTCAGACATTCTTCGTACGTTGGAGACTGTAATGACTATTCAGGCGGCTCATGGTCAAATTTTGGTGGACATGATTGATGAGCTTCGTGTTTTGCGGGTAGATTTGGAGCACTTGAGACAGTCGCCTCCGCCACCTCCTTTTGATGATGGATTCTAATTGCTCTTTGGCATTCCGTCATAGAAAGGGGGAGTACAGTTGTAGATGAGTTTTGTAGTTAAGGGGAGATTTTTGTATTTGTGGAGCTTATGGAGCTATTAGAATGTATCTAGGTGTTTCATTGTGTATTTACATTTTTTGGCTCTTGATGTATTCTTTGTTTTTGATTGGGTTATTCATGATAAGGGGAGATACATTGATTATATATGTTTCTTGTTTCACATTGCTTATTGATTTATATTTATGAGGTTATTCATGATATATGTCTTTATTTTGTGTTATGTGAAATCAAGAAGTTATTTTGTTTTACTTGTTTTTTCCACACATGCGTTTATGCGTTTGTTAAGTGTTTCAAGAAATATACAGGTCGATTCAGTCGTGTTGCTATCTACACTTGCAACTGATAGATAGTAGTTAGGTTGAATTTGTTGTGTTGGGCAATAATGTTGTAATGGGCTGTTTTTATGTAACTTTGAGCATTTTGTTAAGTTTGTATTTTGTCACAGATTGCCAAAGAGGGAGTTTGTTGAGTTCTAAGACTTTAGATTTAAATGTATTAGAACTTCAATTTGTAATGTTTGCAAACCATGATCAAAATGTTTTAGTCTTTGTTTTAGACTTGCTCAAAGTGTGTTTAAATGTGAAGTTGGAATCAAGTGTAAAAGGGAAAACCCTAGCCAAGTTTTATGTTGCTCTTTATGCTGTGTGTGTGAATCTTCTATGAGATCTAGAGGTGTTTGCCTTCACACATACTTAGGGTTTCTAAGGTTCAAGATTATGTCAAGAACTTGGTAATCATTCAGTTGTAGATTTAAAAGCTTCAAGATACACAAGCGAGAGTGCTTGTACATGCTGGGAATCCAAGAAAGAAGTAGTTCGTGGACTCGGAGCTATCATGGAGTCATGGTAGTAAGTTTCCTACCCAAGGTAGCAATAGGATGTTAGTGGTCTAAGTCACTATTGTGTAAACTTCAATTCTTTCATAGTGGATATAGGTTTACCTTGAGAATAGCTAGGTTAAATCCTCCACAGGTATTTTACCGGTTTGGTTTTTTTTAGGTCATCATATCTTTGTGTTCTTTATTTTTCGCACTTTACATTGATATGATATATTTGTGTTAACCTAGAATTGATAATTTAACTAAGTTAATCACTTGGCTAATTAACTAGGTTAATCTGATTGTGTTTTAAGAGGTCTAAAAATGTACAGGGTATATGGATGGTCATTCTAGTCATCTTTCTTGATTAAATCATGGGTGCAAAATCGAGTGTCTATAGAATGCCCCTCATTGACAGAGCTTGGAAAGTGAATGTCAATGTAAAACAAAGACACTGATTTTAGCAGCCATGATTTAATTGAGGTTGAATTTTCAAAGATTTCCTAGCCCTCGAACCTAAAACTTTGGATCATAGAACTAGTACCTTGCTTTTTAATAAAAATGAAACTACTTGATCTAACTGATAGTTGATGAACTTTGGAAATTATTCTTGACAATTGATGTGACCAAGAGGCTTTTCAATCCTAATCTTGATGAAAGAACTATCTGTGACTAAGGGGCTTTTCAACCGTGATCTTGATAACGGAGTTGTCTGCGACCAAGGGGCTTTTGAACCTTGGTCTTGACGAAAGGTAATTGTCTGCAACCAAAGGGTTTTTCAACCTTGATCTTGATGAAGGAACTGTCTGCGACCTCGATCTTGACGAAGGAATTGTTTGCGACCTCAATCTTGGCAAAAGAATTGTTTGCGACCTTGATCTTGACTACAACCTTGATCTTGATGAAGGAACTATCTGCGACCTCAATCTTGATGTAGGAACTGTCTGCGACCTCGATCTTGACGAAAGGTCTGTCTACGACCAAGGTGCTTTTGAACCTCAATCTTGACAATAGGTCTATCTAGGACCAAGGGGCTTTTCAACCTTGATCTTGACGAGAGGTAATCAAGGGGCTTTTCAACCTTGAAACTGAAGCTGGAATGTTGATTAAAGGGCTTTTCAACTTTGACCGAGCTTGTTACCTACAAAAGTTAAAATTTGGAATTAGACTTAAATTGATGAGTGTTTTGTTGTTTCCTAACTTTTTTGAAATGTGTGATTTTCATTTGTCCTTTATTGGTTTGAACTTTTTATTTTTATCAAGAAAACTTTGATTTTTGTAGTTCTTTGAAAAAGATTTGATCTTTAAAATTTGAAACTTGGAATTTGAAGTTGGAAATTTGGAACTTTGAATTTGAGACTTGAAATTTTGAAATTTGAAATGTTGAGATTAAGACTTTGAAACTTTTACAACTTGAAATTTTGAACATGAGGTTTTGAAATTGAAATTTGAAATTTTGAAACATGAAATTTGAAATATTGTAAACTTGAAATTTTGAAACTAGAGGCTTGAGATCTTGAAAGATTTGAGATTTGAAAATTGAAATTGGAAATTTTGAAACTTTGAAACTTTGAAAATTGAAACTTTGGAATTTTGAGACTTGAGATTTGGATTGAAATTTGGAACTTGAAATTTGAAATTTTAAAACTTTTGCAACTTTGGATTGAAAATTTTGAGGTTTGGAATTTGAAAATTTGAAACTTGGGAATGAAAATTTCGAATTGAAAATTTGGGATTTGGGATTTTAAAATTTTAGACTTTGAAATTGAATCTTTTATCCTTAATCCACTCCAAGAATTTTTTTTTTCTCTTCCTTTTTTAGAATTGATTTTTGATTTTTTAGAAGAAAAGAAAAAAAAAAAAAAAAAAAAAAAGGAATTTTTTTTTGGGAGTTGACTGAGTCAACTTAGTTTGACTGAGTTGACTTAGCAACAAACTTAAGTGTGGGGGCCGAATTTTGGCCCCCAATTTGTCTTGTCTCTCTTTTCTTCTTTTTTGCTTCCTCCTTCATCACCTTTCTTCCACCATTAAAACTATTCATCTTCTTCCTCCACTTGATTTTCCTTCTTTTCCTCACCATTTCTTCTCCAAAAAAAAAAAAAAACTTTTCTAAGCTTCTTAACCCTCCTTCACTCATCTTTCTCAATATTTTCTTAGATCCTTGTGTTCTTGAGCACTTTTACCACACACCCATTTTTTGTGAAACCCATTTTCAAATCCATCTTTTCTTTGCACCAACATGTCTTTTTCTTCCAATGGATCCTCTTTTCTTACTTTTCATGGCAAGAAATACGATCCAACATTTGATTGGAATAATGAGGGGGGGCTCCTTCAAGACCCCAAGACCCATGCTCCATATTCTCACATGGACATCAAGGTAAGTTTTTCTTTGGTTTTTTTGTTTGGAAAAATGTTGTTTCATGCTTCATCGAAAGTTTGATGGTGAGACATTGTCATTTTGTTGTGTGTTCTTGTTGGAATTTGGGGCATTGTATGGTTAATCATGTTGTAATGTTGGCTTTGGAGCATTTTTTGAAGTGTTGTATTTTTGGTCATGGTGTAATTTAAACAATGTTGATGGCTTATGGAATTTTTGATAATGTTGGCAATTTGTGATGTTGTTGAATGAATTTTGTCTTGGATTTTGGGGGCATTGGCATTGTGAAAATTTTTTGTTGTAAGCTTGCATGAACGTAGTCATGATGCATGTGGGAAATTTTGTTGGCATGTGTAAATTTATTTCATGGACATATCAAAATTTTGTGGGTATGAGTATGGATAAACTTGTGGGTATGGAAAATTTTCGTGGATATGGAAGAATTTTTATGGGCATGAAATTTTGATTATGGAAAAATTTTGTTGGGTATGTGATGTTGGATTATGGAAAATTTTGTGGTTATGATTTTGGATATGTGGTAATTTATTTGTGCATGGACATAGACATGTGGAAATTATTTTTTGATGGCTATCTTGGTCATGTAGGAATTTTTTCTTGATGGCTATTTTGGACATGTAGGAAATTTTTTGATTGTGTATGGACGTGAAAAATTTTTGATTGTGGTAAAATTTTTGGTAGGGGTATTGATTTTGAATTTTTATTTATTTATTTTTTTTGTGGGAATTTTTAGACGTGATTTTTGGTCATGGAAAACTTTTTGGACATGTGAATTTGGTCATGGAATAATGGGCTAAATTTTTATGTTGTAGAACCTCAAGAGTTAAGGTAGTCTCCAAATGTTGAAGAGCATATAGGAAGCATTGTCTCCTGCCATCAGGAATATCATCAATGATGCGGGCTTTGGTACTTTCTTTGAAGCTTTACTAAATCAAGAGACTCATGAATACAAGGACCTCCAACTACTCCTCGCTTTGTCAAAACGCTTCTGAGACACCACATGTACCTTCCATTTTCCTGGCATTGGTGAGGTAATGTTGACACCTTACGACTTTTCCGTCATCGGCGGTTTGAAGTTGGGTGATGAGAGAATCCGTGTCCATAACCCCCTTTCTTCAAATGAAATCAAGAAACTTCTAGGTGTAATGCCTTCCAAAATGAGGAGTAAAAATGTTCCTTTGTCGTGGCTATGTGAGAACATTACCAAATGTGATTTGTGGCAAGGGGTACCCGCATGTTCATGCTTCTTTTCATTGGGGCTTTCTTGTGCCTAGATTTAGGCAGTCAGTGAATATGCGTTATTTATGGAGCTTGAGAAACATTGAGCAAATCAAGAATTATGACTGGGGCAATATGGCTTATGCTATCCTTTTGCATTTCATGACTAAGTCTAGGTGGGGCTCCATTTGTATGGCAGGTGAGGTTTGGAATTTTTGGCTATGTGTGGCTTTTGGAAAGTTATTTTGGCTATGTTGTAATGGTGTTGTGAAATTTTTTTTAGGTCTAGATGTATGAATACTTTGGAGTTGGCCCTTAAGTTCGGGAGGAGGTTAATGACATTTTTCCAAGATTTTTCAGTTGGTTGCCCAAACATCGTTTGTCAACACCCTCTAGGCGTTCTTTGGAAATTTGGCACTTGGTGATTGACAACTTAACTACTGATGATGTGAGTCCTTTCCCTTTTTTCTTCTTTTTCTTTTTGTGTGGGATCTTTGGTGCTTAGTGGTGGTTTGGTCATTTTCTCATTCTGGGTTCTGTTGTGATTTTTCAGATGTCTTTGAATCCTTGGGTTGGATATGAGGAGCATACGGAGTGTGAGTGGGCTTTGGAGCTGAATAGCCATCAAGTATTGTGGATGTTGAGTAATTTTTGGGTTATAGGACTTCTTCATTCCATATATCATATCCTGTGGTGGTAGGGGATGTCCTATCCATCAATTCTTCCCATGTCATCACAAAACATTTGAGTAGGTCATAGATCAGGTCAGAAAGGTCTTCCTTACTTTCCTCTTCGATCATTAGGAAATTAATCCTTGGTCCTTTCCTAAAATCGTGATTGGGTAAGGGATTATTAGTGATGCTAGGCCTTGTAAGCGGCGCAATCACCTTATTGTCTATTAGATCCTGCATTGCATGATGAAGGCCAAAACAATTGTCAATATCATGGCCAGGGCCTTGGTGGTAAGCACATCTCTTATTCACGTCAAACTTTGAGGGCAAGGGGTTTGGAATTGGTCTTGGTGCTAAGGGTTTCAGTAACCCTTTTGCTTTTACCTTGTCAAACACTTGGCTTATAGGCATATACAACTCATGAAATTAGGAAAGTATTGGGCAAACAAGTACTTATGGTATACATGTAATAAATTCTTTACAACCATAGTTAACTGTTCTTCTTCACTTGGCCTATTCATCATCTGTGCTGTCTTGGCTCTCCACTTGGTAATGAAAGTAAATAAGGATTCTTCGGCTCTTGCTTCGTGGTCTCGAGATCTCTCCTTGTTATATCCACTTCTATGTTGTACTTGTATTGCTTGTGAAACTCTCTGCAAATGTCCTTTCAACTTCTTGCTCTAGTGTCATCTAGATTGAGGAACCACCTATGAGTGGCTCCTGTCAGAGTGTTTTGGAACATTTGAGCAAGTATTTTTTTAGTCACACCTAGGGGCTGCATTGCCCTCATATACATCTTCAAATGGGACTTTAGGCAACCGGTCCTGTCAAACTTGTCCAAGGTCAGTATCTTGAACTTGGGAGGCAGTCTCACATCAGGCAAAAGTGAAAGGGACTTGTAGTCCATGAGGTCTTCCATCTTACGAGCTCTTCTAATCGTCTCTTCCGTTTTGTTCATTCTTTCATTGATCTTCTTCTCACTCTCCATGGTTGGTGGATTATGGTTAATTTTGTTCTCCTCTTATTTACTCTTCAGACTTTAAAACTGTTGTACCATAAGGTTCATGTCCTCCCTTAGTTGGATTTGACTAGCTACCATGGTGTTAAGTAGCTCTTGAGTGTTCATAGGTTCCTTGGTGTTTGGATGTTCTTCTTCTTCTGCCATAGTGTTAAGAGCTTCAGACTTCTTGTGGCTTAAACTATCTTGTAGGTTGAATATGAGATTGTGATGTTGCAGCAACGGAGTATCTTCTATGCTTACGGGCTTTAGTACTGTAATGGGAGTGATGGGCTTGGAACTGAAGCTACTGGCTTGGCCTTAGGTTCTTTTTGCAGCCTTCCTTCAGATCTTGACCAAATTCTCCCTTTATGACAGGCTTGGTCGGGTTAATCAAAGCTAGGTCACAAGGACCGACCTAAGGGTAAGTTCTAAGTCATTACATTGTCGGGTGAGTTTGTTGTTTCATTGTTTCCTATAGCTAGGACATTACACCTCCCAACTTGTAATGTAATGAACATTGTGTTGGTCCAAATGGCATGGTTTGTCCTTACGGTCAACAAGAAACGATCCAGTGACTTTAGGCTATGAGTTGGTGAGTTCACCACTGGGTACCCGAATCTAATGAAGACCAGTGGTCCATGGTTAGTACTACCACAAGTTGTTGAAAAAGGTGCATACATATTGTTTTGATGTCACACACTATAATAGTTAGGGAAAGCTTTTAACAAACAATACACACAATGAAATATCATACAACAAAGTATCATACAACATCTCAACAAACATAAATAAATAGACAAACAACAATATCATGCAAGACCATGCAAAACTAGGGTACATATTTGGTTACTTAAGTCTAATACGAAGCTTAGGCCTCGACATCTCCAGAACAGTTGTCACTAGGAGAGACCGCCAAACTTGGTGCCTCTTAAAAAAAGAGTGTGATTTTTGGGTGCTTTTTCAAGGAGCCTCTCTTTTTGGGTAAGTGGTGTGGAGTAGTCACTTATTTTTTATACAAAAAAATAAGAAAAACTAAATATAACTATACATGACTGAATTGTTTCATTTCATTGATTGAGTAAAAAAGTACATATTTGATAAATTGAAAATTACATGACTTTGGGTCCTAGTTACAAACTACCAAAAATACATGGCTTTTTGTCCTAGTTACAATCTACCCAAAATAAATAATGACAAAGATAAAGCCTAGGTCTACCTATTCAAAGACTCTAAATTCAGAGGCTAGGTTACAGAGTGGGAAGGTATTAGGCACTTATTCTGCCCAGACAGAGTCCAGTCTTCTAGACTCTTGTAACCAATATACCTTTTATGCATGACATGAATGATATGTTGCACAGATGAAAAAAAAAAAACTAAATCACACAAGTTTATTTATGAATGCATCCTCTTCTTTGTATTAAAAAAAAAAAAAAATCAGATCTGTGTTGTAAAAAAAAATTTAATTTGGTTTAGAAAACTTAGATCTATTTTTGAAAACTTAAAAAAAAAAAAAAAAATTGGTTTTTTGAAGAGAAAAATTCAAATTTGTGCTTATTAAAGAAAACAAAATCTTTTGATTTGAAAATATATCAGATCTGTTTTTTGAGAACTGAGAAAAAAATGGTTTTTGATTTGTAAAAGGTCAAATCTGTTTTATGATAAATAAAAAAAAAATCAGATTTGTGTATTTAAAAAAAAAAAAAAAAACAGATCTGTTTTTATATGTGTAAAAAAATATGAAAAATATTTCTTGAGAAGAGAATTTCATTCATAAAATAAATTTATGTTACTAAATAAAACAAACACAACCATTCATGATCCTTTTTTTTAATTTCAAAATCTACTATGTTAAAAAATTAGATCTACATCTAATGAAAGCATAGCTCAGTTTTTAATTTGAAAAAAAAAATGCAGATCTGCATCTAATGAAGATGCAAATTAGTTTTTGATTTAAGAAAAGTTCAGATCTGCATCTAAGGAAGATGCAGATCCATTTTTGATTTAGAAAAATTCAAATCTGCATCTAAGGAAGATGCAAATCAGTTTTTGATTTAAGAAAAGAATTGATAACATGCAGATTTTGAAATAAGAAAGAGATCATAACAATAATAAAAAGAATCAAGAACATATTTTAACAAAATAAGTTAACAATTCATGATATGAATATTTGACACAGCTACACTAAAATAAATAAACATGCATCATCACAACAAGAGCAATATATAAAAAAAGGGGTTAATAAGAAACAACCTCTTGCATGGAGCACTCTTCTTCTTGACAGGATATTTTAGGGTTTAAAGAAATTTATGTAATTATCTTTGAAACCTAAAAACCCTAGCTTGAGAGAATATCATAATGGGGATCGAAAATATGAGAAATTTAAGGGTATGAGAAAGTGTCTCTCTTGAGAGCATAAAAGAGTGTGCTGAATTTTAAGATCCAGTCTCTATTTATAAAGGTTGGAAGACTCTAAAAAATAGCTCAAATGATTAGAATGCGAATTTAGACGCGTCCTTTTGCAAATAAGTCAAAAAGGATGTGCCTTATCGTCATTCGAAGAGAGTTGGGCCTTAGCCCTTAAGGGTGCCATTCGACACTTTGAAAGTGCTGATTGGCACTCCAAAAGTGTTGAATGGTACTCTTGGGTGCTGATCGCACTTTTGTGTTTGGGTGCGTTTTGAACTCCTTTTTTAGGTTTTCTTGAGCTGGGCCTTGCACTTAGACGTGTTTTCAATCCGTATTCTAAGATTTTTATCTCTTTTCTAGATAATTTAGGTCTTTTTAGCAACAATTATCTTGTAGATAAATACTCTAAAATAAATCTTGATAAAGTTCAGATTATCTACAATTTTATTGTTTTTTAATTATCCCCTTTTTTCCTATGTAAGCAATCCTATTTTAAACATTAATTATCAACCAATCACAAAATTATTTAATTAATTTTAATTGTTTAACCAATTAGAATTAATTTAAATTAATCATGCGTGGTTGACTCTACCTAGACACAATGCATGCTGACCGTGCAAACTTGATCATGTGATATTTTTCGATTCGATGGTCCGATTTGGAAACTGGACATATCGTCGCGATCGTTGGAATCTCAAGATCATTTTTATGATTTGCAATGAATGAATTAATGCATGTACTGAAATCATGATTTTTAGGGTACATGGATGGTCATTCCAGTCATCTTCTTTAATTAAATCATAGGTGCAAAATTGAGTGTCTACAGAGATATGGAATGAAAAGAAGCCTAAAGTGAAATACTTCCCGATATTTGGTAGCAAATGTTGTAAACTCTAGCCGAGCATATAGAGTTTATAACAAACAAACCAAGACTATTATGGAGTCAATAAATGTGGTCATAAATGATGTCATTCTAGAAAAGAGTGTTGAAGAAAGTGGAGATGCTTCAAGCCTTAAGAAGAATGATGATGGTGATAATTTCTCTCAAAGTAGTGACGTTGAAAAAAAAATCATCGGAAAAGGAAATTACTCCTATCACATCAAGAAGAGAAACTAGGTCATCCCAAGTGCCATTAAGTCTGCTCACTCCACCGGAAGTGCAACCTCCAATATTCTGTGTTGATGAGCCTTCTACGTCTAAGAAACCATCATCAAGAGTGAGTTTAAATCATTCCAAAAGCAATATAATTGGAGATTTGGATGAGGGCTTTCGTTTGAGAAGAGGACCTAGCTACAATGTAAATCATGTGACTTATCACTGTTATCTTGCTCAATTTGAACCAAAGAAGGTGGAAGAAACTTTGCAAGATGAAAATTGGGTAGATTCCATGCACCAAAAACTACATCAATTTGTTAGGAATGATATGTGGGAATTGGTCCTAAGACCAAAGGACACTCATGTGATTGGAACTAAATGGATCTTCAAGAACAAAACTGATAAGGATGGTAAGGTTGTGAGGAACAAATTGAGATTAGTGGCTCAAGGATATACTCAAGTTGAAGGTATAGATTTTGATGAGTCATTTGCTCCGGTAGAAAGACTTGAGTCCATTCGGATTCTTCTATCCATAGCTTGTATCAAGAATTTCAAGCTTTACGAAATGGGTGTGAAGAGAGCATTTTTAAATGGGCTTCTCCAAGAAGAAGCATTTGTGGAACAACCAAAAAGGTTTCAAGATCCTTATTTTCTGGACCATGTTCTCCGATTGAAGAAGGCTTTATATGGTTTGAAACAAGCACCAAAGGCATGGTATGATCATTTAACAACATATCTTTTGGATTATGGCTTCAAAAGAGGTTATGCTGACCAGACTCTCTTTGTCAAAAAAGATGAGAAATCTTTTCTTGTAGCTCAATTTTATGTTGATGACATTGTGTTTGGTTCATTAATTGATGCACTCGCTCAAGAAGTTTCAAAAGAAATGAAGAAAGAATTCGAAATAAGCATGGTGGGGGAGCTAAACTGTTTCCTTGGTCTTCAAGTGAAGCAACAAAAAGATGGGATCTTTATATCTCAAGAGAAGTATGCCAAAAATCTAGTCAAGAGATTTGGATAAGACTCAAAGAAACATGCATCTACCCTAATGAGCTTTTCTGCCAAACTTAGCTCTGATCCAGCTGGTGTGAAAGTTGATCCAACCCTATATAGGAGCATTATTGGTAGCCTCTTGTATCTCACTGCAAGTAGACCGGACATATCCTTTGGTGTTAGAATCTGTGTGCGATTTTAAGCAGCACCAAAGGTGTCTCATATGATAGCGATTAAGAGAATCATTTGATATGTCAATGGAACATCCGACTATGGTTTTTGGTACTCAAGAAATTCAAATGATTGCCTAGCTGGTTACTCAGATGCTAATTGGGCCGGATGTGTTAATGATAGAAAAAGCATCTTGGGAGGATATTTTTATCTCGAAAACAATTTGGTGTCATGGATGAGCAAGAAGCAAAACTTAGTGTCATTATCGACTGCTGAAGTTGAATACATTGCTGCGGGTAGTTGTTGTGCCTAACTTTTATGGATGAAGAAATTTCTTCATGATTATGGGATTTCTCCAGGCACCATGTGCATTTTCTATGATAATACAAGTGCCATTAACCTATCCAAGAATCTTGTTCAACACTCAAAGTCAAAACATATCAAAATTCGATATCATTTCATTCGTGACTTGGTGGAGGATAAAGTGGTATGGCTGGAATTCATCAACACTAAATCAAAAGCCTGACATCTTCACTAAACCCCTTGATGGTCTTCAGTTTGAATCTCTTCGTAAAACCATCAGTTTCGGTATCATTCCTTGACTCATCTCTTTGGTGTGACCCACACATTTCTATCATTAGTTCATTCATGTAAATTGGGTCACTCATTTCATTATGATGTTTCTTTTATTGCTTTTTTTTTTAATTGGTTGCTTTGTTTATCTTACTTTTATGCTTTTGTTTTGTGAGTATACAAATCCAAAAACCCATAAAAAGTGAAAAATTCAAAAAGTTTGATCGCTTGTATTGTGTCATATCACATGTTAAGTTTGGCCTAGTACCTTCGTACTAATGGCTAGTGTATTTACAAGCTTAGCTTGTTTTGTATGCACTTTTTAAGTGTGAGTGAAATCTAAAAATCTATGTTTGATTGTTGTAAATAGATCTTCAAGCTTGTCATGAATGTCTTGCCGATAGTCTTGATTGATCTTGATACATGCGTAGACTTGATCTGGTATATCTCATCACATTTATTTTTTATGTCAAAAAGCTTTTCAAATGTCTATCACTAAAAAGAGAAAGAGTTGAAAAAGTCTTACTTCGAAAACTAGTTTGACTAGGAAAGGTGGAGCAAAATGTATTTAAAATGTATGATGCCATAGCCAAAGGCTTATTCTTCAAAGAAATATAAACAATTTCATGGCATTGTTGCTCAAAAATTGAGTTGTATTGATAAAAAAAGTATGAAAAATGGAAGCCAAATGAAAAGTTTCAATCATTGTAAACACTTTGGTGAGGAGTCATACATATTCATTTCTACTAGTGAGATATGTCACTTGACTTTGCACTATTTGATCATTGAAGCTTTATACTAGACTATGGACTAATTCATACTTGATACTCACACACAACATACAAGTCTAATGTTCAATGAATATCTATTTTATTTGTGTGATTGTACGTGTTTAAATGTGATGTGTGTATGCTCAATTGCTTGATGATCAAACCCAAAATTTTTTTTGTGTATTTTATTTGTTTCTGGAAGTGATTTTTGTCACTTTTTTCTTGATAGTTTTTCTCAAAATGTCAAATTCTTTGTGTTGAAAAACTTTGTGTTTGGCCATTTCGCAACTGCCTTCACGAGTGGTCTCAAGTTGCAAAATTCTTAAGAAATTCTGTTAAGATACTGTGTGTGTTGTGCTTAGTAGCGTGTGTGTGGTGCCTAGTAGTGTGATGAGGTGTGCCTGTTGTTGTGATGAAGGGTGCGTGTAATTGTGCTATACTGAGTCATGTGCAATGCAGGTGCATGGTGTAAGGCTTAGTTAAGTGATCAGGTAGTGAGAGTTAGTTAGAAGGCTGTTAGTGGTAGTTGCAGTTGGTAGTTACTGATTGGCAAAACAAAGATTGGTTGTAATTGTATATAACCCTAATTGTGGGAGGATAATAGAGAAGCATTGAATCAATTCAGTTACTCTCCTTTCTGTATCTTTTCTTGTTCTTACTCTGTTTAGAGGTTGTTAGCCTCGAAGTAACCAACATCTCATTCTTTCCTATTCTTCCATTCTTGCCATGACTTTCTTCAATAGTCAAGCTCTTAACAATTTCCAATTTCTTAAAACTTTCAGGCAGAGAGTTTCGCGAGTCCCTTGCTAGTGGTTCTCAACTTAGACTTGACCCACGAAAATCTGCCCTATACATCTACACATTTCGCGAGTAGGCTCACGACTGGTTCGCGAGTCACTGACTCGCAAAATGCAAAAAAAGACAGTTTTAAAGGGCTCGAAAATTAAGTTTTTCAAAAACTCTTGTCTTTTTGCACTTCGTGACTCCCACCCACAAAAACTCAATTTTTCTTCAAAACTCAGCCGCTCTTGCTTGGATTTTGATTCTTGGATTTCTCAAAGGTAGTTTCTAATCCATTTCCTTTATCTGTTCCTTTGATTTTATCTTTGATTTCATAAAACCTAGGGTTGGGGTTATTTTGTGTTCGGTTGGGAAAACTTAATTTCTTGCAAAATTTCTCAATTTTGTTGATTGGGCTTAGTCCCATTGTGTTTGTTGTTGATTTTTTTGGCACCGTGTGGCATTTGAACATGTATTTAAAGCATATTTCATCATATTCATGCATTGTTCATCATATAGAGTTAGTTCATGTATGCTAAGTGTTTGATAAAATGCTCCATAGGCATTTTTGCACTTGTTTGGACTTCGATGAGTACCAAACTTTGGGGATTGCCATGTTTACTTAATTTTAACATGTTTCTATCTTTGCTTATGTGTTTTACACACTTTTCCCCATGAGTGCTTGTTCATGCATTGTACATGCACACTTGATGTACACACCCTATCACAAGTGACATGTCATGCATATTGTAATGCTCTTTGTCTAATTAGACTTCTAGCATTGTTTTCATGTCTTTGTGTCCTATTGTATGCTTTTTTTCTTAGTTTAAGAGTTGTTTACTTGTTTTTGAACTAACTTGTTTTTAATCAAGTTTGTTGCCATTTTTGTGTATGGTTTGTGTTTGTTTCTTTTATAGATGTCTCCTTGCAAGAAAACCACTGCCAATAAACCTCTTAAGTGTTAACGATACAAAGAGGATTGCTTCTGAGATAGAGATGCATTTGAGGCCTTCTCGGAGTATTTTAAGGATGCAGTCATTATTGTAGGGAGAAAGGTGGATTTTAAGTCTCTTGAGGGCACTTTCATTCCTGATGTGTTTAGAGATTGCACTTGGGCTCCTCTTTTCGCAGGCTCAGTGGATGTGCATCATATCCTAATTCAGGAGTTCTTCTCGAATGCCATTGTAGAGGGAGAACACCTAAACTATTAAGAGAGAGGGAAGGAGTTCATTGTCTCAGCCATGTCTATCCAGAACTTCCTACAGATCAGACCAGTGATCCCGGAGTCTTCTCTTCCTTATGACAAGAGGACAACATTAGTATCAGTAATAGCTCCGAATCTTAGGGGAGAACGGAAGAAACAATCCTTACTCACTACTAACTTCTTTCTTGCTATAAGAACACTGGCCTATATCATGCTCTTCAACCTCTACCCAGTGAGGAATCTAATAATTCTCTCTCAACCATAAGCATTATTCCTTCATTACTTGTACTAGAAGAAGGACAGACATTTGTGCTCACATTTACCATCTCCTTGTAAAGTGTGTCAGCAAGAAGAAGTCCCGGATGGCTCGGCCTTTCTCAGGATTGATCATGTCTTACGACATGAAAGGGTCAGGATTCCTTTTGATTTGCCAATCTTGAAGAGGGAAGACCAAATTTCTGCTCAAACGATGACGAGGAGCAAAGCTTGTCTTCGTGGTTTTGAAGAAGGAGAAAAGAAAGTAGAAGGTGAGGACACTACTCGTGGGGGTGGCAACACTGATGAAGACATTGACAACTTCACCCTTAGACTTGAAGATATGGAAGCCTCACCCTCTCAGCCTTAGAAGTAGCCACAGGCTTAGCCTTAGGGACAGCCACATGCACCACCTTATGCCCCCGATCGCCTCGATCTTATTCTTGATTGCCTAAATCACCTGTAGCGATCTTTTGATGAGCACTCAATCTACTCCACACACTAGTTCACTCATCTTCAAGAGCAAATCACTACTCTCTCCACTTAGATTAGAGATTTGGCGAGCATGGATTAGCACCTTTGGCCATTTCGGTCAAAAAGGGGGAGTAGTATTTAGTTGAGGGGGAGTATATTTCGAGGGGGAGCAGAATTTTGAGACCTTTTTATTGCTCTTATAGTTTATTTACTTTGCTATGTTCATTTACATTGCTTTAATTTAAAACTTTCAATAATTTAGTTTAAAACTCAGTTTATCTTTAGTACTTTGTGTATCTTGGTTTTTATAGCCGTTTCTTGATGCTTTGAGTTATCTATTGCTTCTTGCTTTAGTTTCTTTATTGCATCATGTGCTTGTTGGACATGCAATTAATTTTTGCACTGCTTTTAATTGCCTCCATGTCCAGATGATCATTTACTCATTAAATGTTCATTGTGGTCATTTCTTAATGACTATTCATGTTTGATCAAGTTATGCTATAAGTTCATATATCTTTTGTTTTACTTGATCGCATTTTACTTGCTTTTTATACATGCCTTGTATTCTACTTGTCTTGTATTTAATGAAGCTATTTGTTATGTGCAAGTGTTTCAAGATACAGGTGTATATAGTTCAAGTGCTTCACATGTTTTAGATTTAGGTGTGAGTTAATTTTGCCTTTATTCCCATACTCATGTTTTAAGTCTAGTGTCTGTTTAGGGGTTTTGTCATGAAATAGCCAAAGGGGGAGATTGTAAAGTTATGATTTACAACTATGTTTTATGTTGGCTTTAATTTTGTGTCAAGTTTGATTGTAATTCTATTCAATCATTTCCCTGTATTTTTGTGAGATTTAATGTAAGGATTGTGTGTGAGAGTTTGGTGAAGAACTTGTGAAGATGAGGATTTCACGATTAGCTCGTGATTGGCTCGTGACTGCTGACCCACGAAACAGGCCACGTGAAAAGTACATGCTGGAATTTGAAGAGTCTTTGACAAACTGGATTTTGCGAGTCATTCGCGACTCAAGCCAAGTCACGAATGACTCGTGAAACTCTCTGGCTGATTATTTTGTTAGTGTGCTTTTCTCATTCCTTTACCAACAATATATAAACCCTCATTACCCATGAAATATAAGAAGCAGAAGGAGTATTCACAAGAAACTTTTGAAAGAGAAAACCCTTGCCAAACACTTGAGAGTTAAAGATTGTTTAACCACAATCCTCTACATCAATTCTGAAGAGTTTCCATTTACTCCTACCTTTCCATCTACACATCCTTGAGAGGTCCTTACCCAGACACTTGCCTCACCCATTCTAAGTGTTGAGAGAAGTTTTGGTGCCTATGGGAAGCATTGGAAGAAGCCATTGAGTGGCGGAATTGAATTGAATTGCAGGATCAGGATAACTAGTGAAGACAAGACTCTGAGAAGTTTGTTGGTAGTAGGAGTTTGGAGGGCTCAAGTACATTGGGTAGATTAGGCTTGGAGGGACTTTTTGATATTCGTGTACTCCAACTTATTCACTACTGGATCGATTTCGGCTTGGATGGTTATGGAGAGGTTTTTTGCTGAATACTTCAGTTTCCTCTTCGATAATACGTTTCAATGTTATCTTGTGTTTGCTTCTGTCTTCCCTATACTTTAAGCTTTACATTTATCGCTTATTGTACTTGCTTATAGCTTAGAGTAGTGTTTCAATTTATTGCATTTCATTTGCTCTTGTTGCACACTTAGATAAGTTAGAGTAAAAGCAATTAAGTCATAATTTAAAATTGGGGGTCTAAACAAGCATTAGTGTTTTCACAATAATTGAACTTTCATAAGCTCAAGCCTAATTCTACTTTGTATGCAAGCCAAATCTCTTACTTGTACTAGAAGTTTATTAGTCTAGGGTTTAGTCTACTATATCCATGTTATGGTTCATTGTAACATGGGTTTTGTACTACACTCTTATATAATAAAGATGTAGCTCTTAAGGGTTTTTCCTTTATGGACGTAGGTCATAAGGTTGAACCACGTAATCCTCATGTTCTTGTGTTCCAATTTTATGCTTTCATTTTCCGCATCTATTCAAGCATATTCAACATGGAATATATCATTATTAATATTTAACATGGTATCAGAGCCACCTTCTTGTGGCCATGGTTTTTTGTTCTTACAGTGTGTTTAAGAGCAATTTTTATCTTCCTTGGTGTTTCTTCACTGCGTTCATATTCTTTGGTTTCCCATTGCTGCTGTCAAAACTCTTCGATTCTCCAGTATAGTCATGCCACCGTTAGAAGGTCAGCACTACAAGATCATGACCATTACCTTCCTCAAACTATTGTCACAGAGCCAAACTTCATTCAAGGGATCTTCTCAACCTTATCAAATCTCAAGTTTTCATCAAGCTTCCATCTTGAGTTTGAGATGGGGTGTTAGAGATATATTAGCTCATTAGTATAGGCCCAAACATAATTCTACTTTGTGCGCAAGCCAAGTCTCCTATTTGTACTAGAAGTCTATTAGTCTAGGGTTTAGTCTACTATAAATACCAATGTTATGGTTTATTATAACACAAGTTTTGTATTACACTATAATATAATAAAGATGTAGCCCTTAAGAGTTTCATTCGTAAACGTAGGCCGTAAGGCTGAATCACGTAAGCCTATGTTTTTATATTCTTATTTTATGCTTCCATTTTCCACATCACTTTAAACATATTCAACATGAAATATATCATAGCTAATAATTAACATTGTTTAATGGCATCAAGCGATTTCAGTGTTAAAGTGAAATATCTCATCCAGCAGTAGAGGTTTTAAGGCTTCGAAACGTGCTTATCTATTATAGACCAATGTTGCAAGGGAACTCTATGCATCAAACTGGAAATTCTATCACTCATCAATCATCAGGTTGGAGAGAAACTTAGGATATAAATTAAGTGCTCTGTGTAGATAATTAGAGACCAGGTCCTTCAATTTCAAAACTAATATGAGAGGGAAGTACATAGAGAGACAAGCATAGTTACTATAGAACACCAACTTAAGGCCTATTCCACATAGCCATACCAGTTCATAAACAATGACATAAGTAGAACCAAAACAAACAACCCAAGGTAGCTGTTACTTGTTACAAGGATGGTCTCCTCTTAAATATGATGTAGATACGATTTCTCAGTACGCGGCATAGAAAACTATCAATCTTATGCAGGGTAGGGCATGTAAGGATGACAGAAGAGAGAGAGCGTGCCAGAACGAGGAAACCATTGATCTTATCGGATCTGGAGTTGCTTGTAACTGGAATTCCCTGGGATTGTTACCTGAATTCTGCCACTATGATCATCAGTTTGCCTACCCTGAGTTTCCTTTGACTGGTAACCAACCTTTCTGCGGCGCTCATTATGTCCAGCCAAGCGTACGCGGCAGCTTCTTTTAGCTTCATCAAACTCTGATAGATCATGGAACCTATATGGTCCAATTATGAAAAGTTCTCAGATACCATCAAAGTTAAATTCACCGAAAGAGCATACGACATAGAAAAAAAACAGCCTTGTCCTAGTTTTACAGAAGTGGTAAGTGCTAAATGAATTTATAGGCAAGGGACAAATGAAGCTTTATTTCAGCAGAGACAATAATATCTACAAGTAGAAAGTAACTAAAAATTCAAGCAATTTATGTTGATACTGTTGTTCGAATGCCATAACCATTCATTTATTAAAGGTATTCTTTGAAAACTTCCTTTTAGAAAAAGTTCCTGTTGCTGCAACTTGAACCTGTCTTATGTGGTAACTTTCTTTAATTGCATTGCCTCCAGTGTTGGAATTAGAGGGAAGCTCTTTCATTGAATTTAGGACTCTCCACTACTTTTGGCGAACAAGTTCGCACATGAATTCCTCTTGCAAATGTCTAAGATGTTTTAGTATTTTAGCGTAATAGTTACATTGCGTAACATTGGGTCAAAATTAAGTATAGAAGAAAATCACATATTTTAGGAATTATTTTTATTTGCTAACGTTTTAGTATATGATGGAATACACATACATTTACACATAGAAGCCAAACTGGTAGTGGATGTAATGCTAGAAATCACATTCCAAGTCTGCAAATATATTCAAAGGTTTAGAACTGAAAATTAGCTATATTGGGGTCTACAGGTCATTGCTGCCATACATCAAAAGTTTGACTTGTTTGTTTTGGTGAAAAACTTGTAAATTATGCCGATAAAGTTAGTTCTTGAAGTATTCTTTGGAACAGAGAATTATTCGAAGCTTCATTTATATATATGTGTGCGTGTGTGTGTGTGTGTGAGAGAGAGAGAGAGAGAGAGAGAGAGAGACGTTTTTAACCAAAAAGAAATAAAGGATGTAGCTTGAAAATTCTGGGAGAATGATCTAGGAAAATATTTTTTTTCACACAGGCAAGAAAATTTCCCTTATTTACATATAGATTATGATCATCAAGTAAAAAAAAGCAGAGGCCGTGCTAGTACTACAATATTAAAGAAACTTGAATCAGAAACAATGTTAAAAGAAGGTTTAGAGATCCTGGACCTGCTGCATTGCTGACAAAACCGTTGCCTCTGCCCTGCAACAATCACAACAGATGCCTTTGAATGAAGCTCACACACTTTATGACGGCGATGGTAACGCTTTGCATCAGTTAAATCAGCTCCACATTTCTCTGCCTGACAACACGGCGGTGACACCCCACCAGCACCACCACTAGTGCCTTTTTTACCAGAGAAAACAGCAACTGCTCTCTTTCTCTCATTATCTGCAAAGCTCATCATTTCACCACCTCCCTCTTCTTCATCCAAGTCATCATCTACATCTTCTTCGACTTCCTTGTAGACCTTCTCTTTGAAAGTTCGCTTGCCTTCAAAGCTCCTAGCTTCCATTGAGAAAGGTTGCAAGAAGGTAGTGGTGGAGAGTAGTGGAGCAAAGGGGTGGAACTTGGGAGTAATGTAGGTGAAGAAAGTTTAATAAAAAGGTGAAAAAGGTGAAGCAGGACCACAAGCTCCATTGTCTTGAGTGTGTCAGTATATGGTGGTGGAATAGTGAATAACAAGATGTTTATAAGCTAGTTTGGAGAACGGTAAGTTATGATTTGCTGATGTTGGAAAGGTTTGATGAGCCTAATTTTGTTTACCAGTGGTTGGTGCTGTACCGATAGTGTGTTGGAATTACATGCTAGCCTTTTGGAGGGTGTAGATTACATGGTAAACTGATTCCTGTTTGAGGGTAGGAAGTGCATGAATTATCACAATTCATTGTTAAGATTTAGATATCAGACGTACACGAAAAGTTATTATTGTTAATTTGGTCTTTGTAGGATCTAATTTCATAGTTGATTTCTATAAAGTGTCATGATGATTACTATGAAGGATCATTATTTCCCATTTTAACTCTAAATTATTACTTGCATGTACTAGTTTAAATTATGGACCATTGTGGTCCATCTGGACTGAACTTGAGAAACATTCTGAGTTCATATTCAAAGTGTCACATAAATTCATTGTTCCTTGAAATGGACAACTGGTGGTAGAGCCACCTAATTTATAGGCGATTTGATCAGTGCCTGGGTCATAAAAGTCTTATTGAAATAATTAGGATACGTACTAGCCTAAATTCCTTGTCATCTTTAACCGGTACTGTCATATGATCATGATGCACAAAGCGCATGGCAGAGACCAAAACTTGACTAGAAATTTAGAGCAAAAGAATGAGTCTAAGTTGAGTAATAGCTGGGTCTAGGCAACTTGAACGTCTTTAGGATTGACATTTGAGGCAGCTGGATGGATGTATCTTCCTCTAACAGGACCTAATTCCTTCTTTATTGATTTGTAATTTTCTTTTTAGTTGTAATTTGGATGCCGATGACTTCATAACCTAAATGAAAAACAAATGCCAAACAGACGGATTCATCGACTTTAAATAGTACTAGTCTTTCATTAGACATGGGATCTCTCAGTGTCTTTGCTAAGCGAAGAATATTTGTGTATGAGCTCTATGCCTCTTTCTTTTTGCTAAATGAAGGAGATGAATGAAGGAAACTCATAGGCATAAACCTTGAGTTCAACCTCCAATGTGATTTAGAATATCTACTCCATGATCAAATGTTATATAAGGCAAACTTCTACATTAGCGGATATGAAATATTGAATTGCACTGCATTTCTAAAGCCTGTAAAGTTGTTCTTGTTCGCTATGATGGAAGAGGCTTGAGAGGGACACATCATTTTACCAGTGAACCCTTTATTCAACTATACTGTACGAGTGCCTAAAATCACTTCTTTTCAGTTATACATACAAGTAAAAATGTACAGCACGGTGCCCTCTTTGTTTGCCTTTCGAATGGCCTATATATCTTTAAATCGTGCTTTATCTGCCTCTTCTACTTTATCTTTTCCTGTAATAATTTCATGAAATACAACATATATTTAATTTTTTTATAAACCAATATTATGCCTCAATGTTTTTTTTGTTCGGCATACACATGAATAGAAGTCTTACATGGAGAAAAATTTAAAAACTTAAAAAATTAATATAATATAATTGGGTTTAAAGTTAAACTTTTGGGTTAGTGGTGTACAGACCACTTAGCTAAGTCCGTAATAGAGTGGGCAAACTGGTCATTTCCTTTGGGAAATCTTAGAGCTCATCCCAACCACTGACGTGTCCAAGAAATAAATAAATCAAGACCACACATCTATCCTAGGAATATCTAAGGATTCAGGGGCAGTGATGAAAATTCATGACATAATGTTCCAGGTTTGGACAATTGGAGAAGGTGTGCCAAGATAAGGAGTAGGACAAGAGACTAAGAGCTCGCTGTTGCATTGTGGTGGTAGCATCAGGGCATGCCCACTACAAAGATCCAATGTCATGTAATGTTTGAGTAGTCGAATACAAACAAAGGTGCTGAGGACCTGTACTATGGAGTGCACCCTTGGCCATCAGGCCATGTTGTTGTGAGTGTAACCTTAATGCAAACAAGGAACTCAGTAGGCTTTGGCATTACATAATACTCCACTCATCTACTATAGTATCAGTCATGCACCACTAGCTACCTAACAAAGAATGGCATGACAATATAGACTCCAAAATATTGTAGCAACTTTTGTAGTATGTTCATATCCAATTAGAACCTTACAACTGTTATGCTTACTGTGTATTTTGGGTTTATGAGTTATTATGAGGAGCCCTATTGTAATTTGGTTGGTTAGTCTTTTTGGAGTATAAGCGCAGATGTGGCTAACACTTTCCTACGGTGATTCAAAGTAGAGTTTTCTCTTTCTACTTCAAAAACTATGGTTTTTCACCTAGACTTAAGTTTTTAAGTGTTTCAAGGCTTTTAGACTTAGGTTATTAGGTTACATGGTATTCTTACTCCTTATCATGATTTTGAAACCTAGACTATTCAAAGAACGGAAAAATGGAGACGTTTAATGTTTTTAAGGTCAGATCAAATTTAACCAAGGTCAAACCGTGATGTGTCATTTAATCTTTTTAGTAAATTTAATTCATAATTTATGTTTATATATAATAATTTTTCATATCTGACTAACACAACGCTTGTGGCTAAATGGTTGACATATTAGATATGTCTAATGTGTAATTTATCTACTGTATATTACAGTCTCAATTGGAGCCTCTAAAAGCTATTATCCCCCAACAGTTTCCTGGCTTCAAAATACCATTATGTACTTGAGTCTATTAATATTATGGACAAAGGGACCTTATATTTTGTTATATGAAGGAACCAAGTTGAGTAGCCTTGCAACAAAATGAATGTCAACACTACCACATATTAGCATAACAGATCAAATTAATGACATGACCTTGCAACATGAATTAACATGGGCATTAGTAGTTGATTTAAGCATTTAACAGAAGTCATAAGTTCTTCTTGTTCGATTTATAAAAAGAAATTAGAAGAATAAGAGGCAATGGTTTAGAAATGCTTCAGATAATTATTAGTTATCTGATCGTTTTTGATATATTTTTTGTTAAATTTCAGCTGCTACAAAGTGATGTAGAATGATAGGGGATAGGCTGTTAAAGTCAAGAGTTCAGAGCATTTTGGGTAGTGCTTGGCTGCTCTTGGGTAGAGTTTGGATCCATACATGTGTGTAATAGGCACTGCCCATTCAACAATATCATCTGTAATGAAAGTTACAAGGTTTAAAACTTATCATTGCCAAGGGGCAAGGCCATTGACTAGTGAAAAGAAACGAAGGTTTTTAGTCAGTTTCTTGAAACGTTATAATACCCAGAGAGATAAGAATCATAAAGAAGTTATATAGCCTGCTACATGAACTTGGAAGACAAAACTGTTTTTTCAGACATATGCCATGATTCGGCCATAGGACCACCGTGCTCACTGGCTTCCGCGTCGCCGGTGAGAATCAACATCACACCCACTTGATTTTTGTCACAATAATGTGCCCATCACCCTCAGCATTGAGTTGGATTTTGGTCCCATCATCGCTCTTGGATTCTTCCTTTTTTTACAGGGCCCTTCAATGATAGAACCTTGATCATCAAGCATTAGGACTTGAATTCAAGAAAATAGGTCCACATGAAATTTCAAATTTGAAATTCACAAAAATTGTAAAATTGATTTCTTTTCTTATGTTTGCTGGATATTGATCAAGATTTGTTTTTTTTTTTTTTTTTTGTCTATACGGCTAGGGGGAAAAAAAAGAACAAAACTAAAAAACTAAAACAAGGAACAAAGAACAAAGATTTTGTTACTCTTGTAAATAGACAATATATGTGAATTAATTATACAGAATCGAAGATTATGGAAATGAGAAAGGTGCTATTCCTGTCTGTAAAAGAGGATAAGATAGCTGGACAGAGGTCCCCTACACCCTAGTTCATTGTCAAATGTAATCCAATGTTGAATTGGTTGGTCCCGGCAACTTCAATTTTGAAGAATCATGCAGAAGGTAGGTCACATATATGCCCAAAATTTCAGCTTATTCTATCCAAAAGTTGTCCATATTAGATTGTGCGTTTCAATAGCTCAATTAGTAAAGCTTTTTGTCGTCGAATACTATATAGTATATAGTGGTGATAGTGTGGTACCTACACTAACTATGTATGTCCATTTCACTCGCACAAATCTAACTAGTGGCTTTATCAGAAATTGCTTTTCTATCGCGTTTTCTTTTTTATCATTCCTCCTGAACTCTTTATCTATCAAAATTATTCGCCAAAAAATAGACTGCGTATCAGATACCAGAACCCCAGTATTTTGACACAAGCGAGTCCGACAATAAGCAAGGCATTTTGTATGTGGACAGCTAGCACAAAGAGCACATATGCAGTCCATAAAGCCACTCAAAAAGCCTCAAGGACAGTCCAAACTTAGGTCTGGTACAGTCCTTTCTCCTTTGCATGCTCTCCTGCTTTATGCTTTGAATGTCGTTCTTTTTTTCTCATTATTAGCTTTGATTTGGATATGTTTGGAAGGATGAAAGAGTGAAAAATAGAAACAAGCTGAAGAGAAAATTAAAGATACTTTGATATTTTCTCTTATTTGGCAGAATAGAAAGATGGAAGTAAAACAAAAAAGATAGAGAGAGGGGGGTATTTTTCTATTCGGGCTACCATTTTAGTCATTTCAAAAATGGAAGGAAAATATAAAAGAAAATGGAGTATCTTACAATGTAAGTTCATAATCTTAACCTATGGTTTTAAAAACAATTTAATACCCTCTCAAATAAAAAAACAATTTAATACAAGGGTTCCCTCAGGTGAATAGTGTAAGGGCATATTAGAAATTTCATACAAAATACTTTTTTTAAAAATTTTTTATATACCCCCTCTAAAACACTTATATATAAAATTATTAATCCTATCTTGAAATATCTAAGTAGATTGTTCTATAACATTGTTAAAATCAGTTACATAATTTAGAAATAAATAAAATTTGTTTAAAATATCAAGTTCGATATCTGTTATCCATGTTCATTGTATATAATCATAATTTAAACGTAAGTAAAGTAAACAAGTAATGTAATCTTAGTTTAGCCACAAAAAAAAAAAGTAATGTAATCTTAAGTTTGCTTATCATGAACAGTGTCTAGATTTGATTTTTTTGGACAAGCAATCCTGGTGGTTTTAACTACATTAAATGATCATGTGCATCTTTAACTCTTGCGTTTTTCGAATTTCCATGTAATTATGCACTTCATTTGGTTCAGTTTGGTACACTCTACATTTAATTTACTCATGATTTCCTTCCTTACTTTTTCTTCGAACTCAAGTTACCTTCAAGCTTTTTTTGAGAAAGAAAAGTTGCCTTCAACCTTCCACCTTGAGTCAGAGGGTATGTTAAAGATAACAATATTGAATCTTAGTCAATGTCAAATCTATTATCCATGTCCATTCTATCTAGTCATACTTATAGAGCTACCAAATTAAGAATAAAATAATATTAATCTGACTTAAAGTACGTGTAAAGTAATTTTAATCCTATTTGTAAGTAGTTCAAGTAGTGCAAGCCTAGTTTGTTTAGGATTTTAACTTACTATAAATACCTTCAAATGAATTTGTTAGAGTGAAAATTCACCTTCAATTGGGTAGTTCAAAAATGTCGATAGAAGATGTTTTCGAAGAAGTAATAATGGAATATCTGACGAGCTTGCAAAAGAGAAAGGATTGATTGAAGGGGGCACCAATGTGGCACTAGCCTAAAGGTCTAAGTCAGGAGTCCAAAGAGCTAATATGATATTGTAGTGAGTTAAAAGCATATGTGTCTCATGGAGCATGTTTTAGCATGTAAAGCACATCTAGAGAACATATGAAGAACATCTAGAGAATGTACCTCTATTTATGGAGATGTGTTGCCTTTTATAGCTATGTCTTCCAACTGTTGGTTGTCTATCAATTAATATTGTGCATTTATATGATTGGCGTAATGGTTGGCAATAGCTATTCATCCGTCGACTTTTATTCTTCCATAAATGTTGGTATATAGTGCTAGCTCTGGACGATACTTATCATTTATTACTTTGACTGAATCATCTTCTAACTTAATGGGCATGTAGCTGTTGGGTAACAGTCATTTGTTACTTCATTAAATGCCTTTATTAGTCACGCCTTTCATTCATTGTTGGACAGTTGGTGGTGGAAGATGATCTTCTTGTATGGACGATCTTTTAGGTAAGATTTTCCTTCTTGATTTTTTCGTTTAACAGAATTCATTATAATATAAGGGAAATGTTAATGGATACCTTAAGGGTATTGATTTAGAAACTATTTTTAGAAACATTTTATGAGAAAATGATAAAGTAATAAAATGTTTTGACAACCTTTTATATTTCCCCTGAAAGTAGTGTCAAGAATTTCCTAGTATGATTTATTAACAATTGCCCTAAAAGTACCCATTAACATAACCCACAATATAAAACTTAATGGTAAAGATTTAGCCATTAAGGACTTTCCTCTATGGACATACGCCTTTAGGTTCTAACTACGTTAATTTCCTATAATCTCTCTTTTTATCTCTCCACCTTTATTTTCTTCTTTCTATTTTCTCATACATCAATGTAGTTTTGCTATCTTTTTACATGGAATTAGAGCTATATTTTATATTTTCTATTAAAAGTTATTTATAATGACTTGAAACTTTACCAAACAACATTAAATTTCCCTTGATGGAAGTTCTATGTTGTGTTAGATATATGTGTGTGAATGGAAGCTCTACATAGAAAAATGTAAAGAATATGAAGAATTAATTACTATAAAGCAATGGGTTTCAACCAGTGGTATTAAAGCCCAACACAAGTGTATAACCCAAGGGAATTCCTCCCACAAAATAATACAAATGATCTTGAAAATGTCCATAAATGAAGTGTTAATGAGGTTTTGAATTCAACTTCACATTGCAATATCATCTGGGAAATCAGAAATGACAATGGCATTAAGTGAGCAAAGCTCACCCTAGAATTCCCCCCTCTCCCTCTCCATCTATGACAGGAGAGAATGAAGTAAATGTATATATTAATGAAGTAAATGCATATGTGAAAGAGCATGAGGTTTTAATATGTGGCATATTTCTTGAGATTTTTATATATTTAGGTTTCTACCTCAACAAAATTTGTATTTAAATCAAAGTATTAATTGATTGAATTAGCCAATAAAGTAAATGCATATATTAATTATCTATAGTTATTTATTAATTATTTATATTAAATGAATTTATATGTTTATTTTTATAAATTTTATATAAAAACCACTTTTATTTGAATAATAATAATAATAATAATAATAATAATAGATTTAGAACATGACATTCTTCCTCATGTGTAATTGTGTAGTTTGTTTGGTAATAGTTGAAAATAAATACATTTATTTTGTTATATTAATTATTTTAAGTAGTACATTAATTATTTAAGAATAATAATTTTGATATCATTTTTCTAAGACTTATATGAGAAAAATTTTATTTGAAACTTGGTATTCTTGTCTAAGCTTAGTTGCATTTGCACAAATTGCAACAAAGTCCAGTAAAAGAAAAAAAATTAATCACACAATCAAAAATGTAAAAAAATAAAAATAAAAATTAATGGATATTTGCATTTTTATTTTATCAAAAAATTATTTGCATTCTTTTCTTTTCTTTTTTTCTTTCGAAAACACGATATTTGTATTTTTGAATAGACATGAAACATATCTATCTATATTAGTCACTATATCACATAATTTTTAAATCTGCAAACAGATATAATATGATCAAATCACTACACCACTTTTATTGTTTTAATATTTTGTTTATAAAATAGAACACTTTATTACAGAAAAATTATTGAAATATTGGAGGAAATTAATAACAAGTTAGTGATATTTAGGATTGAGCAGGAATCAGAGAAACTCAACCTGCTTGCCAACCCAATTTAATCCAACTCAAAGAGTTTTAATAGATGTCCAAGTCAAGTTCGAGCCATACACTCAGATATATTTTGGGTCGGAATCTATTTCCAAACTCATGTAACCTAACCTGCCTTACCTTGAAAATGAAAGTTCTTACCCCACTTGACCTCACTCAGCCACTCTCTTAAAATCTCTCTCAAGTCTACCTATTCACTTGAATTTTTAAGGTTTCGACAGTTTGAAGGGATTTGTGTTCATTTTTTCTTACATGGGGATGGAAATGAAAATAGATTAGGATTTAGGTTGTCTGACTGTTTTAAAGTTTTGGAAAGGGGTCTGAGAGAGAGAAGTGTCGTAGGGCCAACGTGATTGGCCTACACTTCTCTTCTTTCTTGAGATAACTAACCTTTCTCCATTAAACTTGATTCCAAATTTGAATCCTTTTTTGAATTTGGTATTGTCCATGTTAGATTAGAAATTTGCTAAACTAGAATTCCAACGGGCAAGTTAAGCCTAATTCCATTAGTCAATGATAAAATCAAGCAATTTAAATCAATTATGAGAATTTAAACTTTGCCTTGATTGCGAAAATATTCCTTCTTCTATATTCTATATTTTGTATTGTAGTTGACCCAATTCACTTCTTTACGAAACTAACTCTAAAACATTCGGATTAAAACTAAAACTCTGCTTTGTAAGGAGATAAATCAAGAGGGGAATAAATTTAGATTGCATTTTCTATATGAGTTGGGTCATTATTGCCAAAAGATTTTCCCTTGAAACTTAAATTTGAACTTGAATGAAATCTGGCAAGTAATAAAAGATGATTAAGTCTTATGAGATGGTCAAGCTCTTAAATTGGAAAGAAAAAAAAAAGGCTCAAAATCGCCCCAAGACCCAAGTATCGCCCTCTAAATTGAATTTGTATCTACGGATGGGTTAACCCAAAATTTCAGGGAGGTCTGGGTGAAAGAAGTTTCAACCCAATTTGATTGGGTCAAGGTGCAGGTCGACTCAACTGAAAAGAAAGAAAAAGGCCCAAAAATTACGCAAGACCCGAGCATTGCCCTCTAAATGAATAGTAGTTACAGACAAGAGTTAACTCGAAATTTCAAGGAGGTTTGGGTGAAAGAAGTTTCAACCCGATTTGATTGGGTCAAGGTGCGGGTCGACTCTAACCTGACTCGTACTCATTCCAAATGATATTTCAGTCAATAGCACTCAAACATTATAACACATAATAAATATTATTCATGATCCTTATATTATAAAATATTTCAAAATGCACCGCAGATCATGTGGGAACTTTGCTAGTTGAGTTAAACTAAAAGGTACATGTTTCATGTTTGCCAAGAGCTAGCTTTGTTGGTTTTTCTAACAAAGTCAACTCCACTATATAGAAAATTAAGACAATTACCAGCATTGGTAGTAGGTTACCTAAAATAGGATAAAATGTGAATATAGGTAATTAAAACCAAAAAAAAAAAAAAAAATCACCAATTTCCCTCTTAAGATGGGCTTTAGCTATAGTTGCCCCCTATCTTTATGATGGGAGTACTGTTCATTCCTTAAACATCTGTTTATTACTTTTGTGTCTTAGTAATTGTAAAAAAAAAGTAAAATGAGTGCTTCGAAAAGTGAGAAATGATAAATAAAAAAAAAAAAATGAATAGAGAAATAATATTTAAATAAAATAGAGTTCAGAATGAAGAATCCGATGTGGAAGAAAATAAAAATATGGTTAACTAAAACAGGAAAAGTAATGTCTTATCCTAAAATAAGGAGAAAAATTGAAGTTTTTATTTATTTATTTATCCAAGATATAAATTTTACTTTAACCTAATCTAAGTGTATATATGTCTTATCCTAAAATAAGGAGAAAAATTGAAGTTTTTATTTATTTATTTATCCAAGATAGAAATTTTACTCTAACCTAATCTAAGAGTATATATGTGTGGTGGTAGGTTCCAGTTTACTCAACTGGTAAGTTTCTGATGGTTGAATAAGTGATCTAGGGTTCAATCCCCGCCTACAGCAAAAACCGATTGGTGTCTTGGTCTGATGATAAAGAACTATCATTAGAAGCAAATGCCATAAGTTGAAACTCTTTATAAAAAAAAAAAAAAACAAAAAAGTGTATATGTGTGTGAGACTCCCTCTTGGAAACTTGAACCCCGGCCCTTTCCCCTCACAAGCCGCAAGTACTTATACTTATGCAGTGACCATTGCACCAAGAAAGAAAATTGAAGTTAATACCAATGATATTTGGCCGCAAAATTTTGGTTATTATATCATACTTAAGTTACTTAAGATAAGATATGTTTCATATATATATTGTTTTTTATTTATTTATTTATTTATTTTATTTTTTTCTCTTTCTCTCATATCTCTTGACAAAACCACTCTTTGTCACTTTTACTCCTAAACTTATCATAAAAAAGTTATTTTGAAGGAAAATAAGTTTTCTTTATTCGTTATATTTTATGCTTTATATACAACTAAAATGAAAATTTAATTTGTGGTATTAATTTGTTTTATAGTTAATTCATATTTACTTAATAAGGTTGAGATTGTTATAGATTGTAAGGCTGAGTGAAGCTTTAAATTTTTTCTCAAAAAAAAGAAAAAGAAAAAGAAAAGTGAAGCTATAAAATTATTATTATATTTTTTTGGTGGAAAGAGGACGTATCTATATATATATATATATATATATAACCGAAGCCTCTGAAACTTTCACAATTTTCCACGTCAACACAATATTTAAATATAATATAAAAATAAATTTAAAAAAAAAAAAAAAAACATTAAAACTGATGCATAGAAAATTCAGCCACTAAATAGTAATATATAAATCTCTTAAAACCTAAACCTAAACCTGAACCTGAACGTGAACGGGAGGACTGAGGCAACGTAGAAAGCAAACATCAAAGTGAGGGGAAAAACTCCAGCAAAGAAAGACACTAGTCACGACATTGTTAAATGGTTGAGAAACATTGTTTAACTTACCAATTCATAAAATATATACCTTTGAACTTCTCTCCCCAATCAATTTTGTCCGCATTCCGTGACCTGGATCCTGCTTTGCAAATGTCCCATAAACCAAATACATTAGGAAAGCAAGAGAAGGCACATAAAAGTGTGAATTTTAACATGGTCTGCATGAGATTCAAGGCTTCGACCTATGTGATTAACAGTTATATGGTTTAATCATTATTTTGTACAATTAATCAAGCTTGGTATATGGATTCATCCTCGACTCCTAGCCCTTTTCCCATGGTCAGTCTTATTGCTTTCTACATACTAACACTCAACCATGAATATGATTATAAATATTTATAAGTCAACAATGATAATCAATGTCTATGTAATTTTCTCTTTTTAATCAGTGTTTTTCAGATTCATGGTGATGGGGTTGGCCTCTCTTCATAGAGATATTGATTTTTGTGATTATGTGAAAAGGACTTTGGGTGTTCTAATTTCTAAATAACTGTGATCAATTGTTAAGTGCTTGAGTTTGAAAATTTTTATATTTTTTTTTGTTTTGCTTCTATTTCATAAATACTGCCTACCAAAATTTGTTTTGTATTTTTCAATGACTTCTTTGGATCGATTTTTCAATGGGTCTATTGAGTTCTTTGGATCGCCTTTTCAATGGGTCTATTGAGTGGACTCATAATCTCAATGATTTTCTATAGATTAAGCTATTTTACCGTGTTTTCTTTTCTTTTGTAGCATGCAGCTTATCCAAATTTGGACAGTTCCACCTTTCTTTGGAGTCTATGATAGTCATGGAGGTTAGCATATGGTTTTTATTTATTTTCCATATTTTCCTCCCATATCATTACAAATTTCTTCCAATTAAAATTCCTTTTCAAATTGAAGTTTTTGTCCTTTTTATGCTGGTGTTGATATCTTTTTTAGAATTAATACATTCTTTTAGGTGATATTTAGATTTGCTTATGAATCTTTAAATTTTTTGGCCTTTCAAAAGTTTAATCTTTTAAATTTTTGGATTATTTTTTGCAATATCTAAAACTATTTGGCAGATTTCAACAACTATAGAGTATAGCCATGTAATTTTTTTTTTAGGGTAGCCCATCTTTCTTTTATATATTTTCTATTTTATGGTTATATATATTGTGGGTGAGTAAGCCCAACGCCACATGTTAGGCTTGTGGCCCAATTTAAATATAACTTCCTGTCCGAAGAGATTGAAAGGAACAATGCTTCGCCGTCCTGGCAGACATTCAACCGGGGAAGGATTATTATTGCGTCCGAAGACAATCTGACATGTCCGAAGAAATTCCGCTCATCAGACCTCCAAAGAACTTGATCAAGTAGAAGATTCCTCAGAGGGAGGTGCTGGGCATCCATAAGCACGGAGATATCTTGAAATATCTTACAAATAAAGCTGCCATCACCGCATTTAATGCACTGCAACAACTTTTCTGGCCGCATTTATGTGAAGAAGACACCTGAACAGTGAAACCTCAGCCACTACCGCTCACTGCAGATTAAAGCAAACTCCTGATGTGACTAATACTCAAGTAAACGCTTAGATGAAGGACAAGTGTGCGGTGAGGATGAGGGAAGAAGGTGTATATATAAAGAAACACGTCTAACATAGGAGGGGATCAATTTTTGAGGAGGTAAAAAAGAAAGGCAAAAATCTCTTCGGATTAGAGAGACTTTCATTAAATTATCGCCTGAGTCCTTTTTTCTCTTGTCTCGCTTGCATGAACCGTTGCTAAATCCACATTCAGCCCAGCTGTTTAACCCATTCTCTACAAATTCATTGTTGGGGATTTGTTGGGCTAACAATACTGGAAGTAATTGCGTAGTCCACGAAATCCATACCCTACATATATATATATATATATATATTTTTTTTGTTTCATTAATTTCTAAATCTAGATCCTCTGAATTTTTTATTTTTATTTTTATTTTTTTTAACTCATTGTAACATTGAATAAAGTGAAAATATTTAACATTTGTTAACTATACGGTGCATCGTACGGCTTCGGTTATATATATATATATATATAGATTAGAAATCCATATAAAATACTTTTGCCGACTTAAGCAATCCAAGTCCTAATTGGATGCTTATCAAAAAAGTCCTACTTGGATTCCATAATTATGCTCCACGGATACACACACACACACACACACACACACACACACACACACACGTTTTGTGCCTCAACATTGGTTTTGTAATGTAATAGAGTTCAAGATGAGGCAATTTACTTCGGGAAAATTAAGGTTTCTGCTTGTAGTGAGAGAGCTCTTTAGAGTTTGGGTTTTGTCAGAATATTTTGATACTTTCTTTATAATCTATATCTTTTCCTTGAATCATACAAATTTGTGTATTCTTTTATACACAAATACAAGAGAGAGAGAGAGAGAGAGAGAGAGAGAGAGAGTCAAACTTAAATTCAAACTCAAAACTTGATCATTTATCTCCAAATTTGCAAGGTAAATCATGAGCACTATAAAAGCAATGCAAATCCCAATATATAAATATATTTTTTTAAAGCTAAGTATAGGTATGAGCTCTTCTTCTGTTATTTTCTTCTCCTCTACTTTGTTTAAAAAAAATTATTTTATGGTTTTTCATTGTTTAAAGTTTAGACCCGTTAAAATTTAAAACTTATTGTTTTATGGGTTTGTACACTTTTTTCTTTTTCTTATATTTCTCTTTTGAATTTTTTTCAATAACTTATTCTTTAATTATATTTCTTTT
Organism: Quercus gilva; assembly: GCA_023621385.1. Lineage (NCBI taxonomy): Eukaryota > Viridiplantae > Streptophyta > Magnoliopsida > Fagales > Fagaceae > Quercus > Quercus gilva. The sequence goes on along the minus strand of CM042480.1, from coordinate 25,128,579 downwards.
TTGGCATTTTGGAAGTTTTAACATCTAAATTTGTGTTAGTTTTTGCATTATTTGAACAAGTTTAACAAATTTCAATGACTATTCCATGTATTATTCTTTTGAAGGTAATCAATTTTTCTTTTATATTTCTCTATTGTGTAATCATATACATTTTTTTTTTCAAAAATTTATAGGAAGTAAATCTTATGATTCTTTAACACAAATTGAAGTCATACAAGAGCAAATCATGTAATGGTGTAGTTTCTTAATTAATTTAAGATTTTATAAAATTATTTTAGTTTACCTCACAAATAGGTAGGTTCCTATGCATAGCACAGGTTAGCGACTATTGTATGTTTCAATTGCTTCTTTGTTATTTATTCTTGAGGTTTGGATATCAATTATCAAGTACTAAACAATTAAAATTCAACAATGAAACTCATAGATAATAAATAATCAAGAGCTTATTGCTACAGACACTATGAGTTGTGAGATCACGACTTCAATAATATTCTATATACTCAATAGTAGATTTTAAATCGCTTTTGAAATAACTGGGATTTGTCTCAACTTTTTTTATTTTTTTATTTTTTTATATGAACTTTTGGTCTCAAATTTAGCCATTTCTTTGTTTTGGATTATAGGTTTGGCCATATAGTGGATCTCATCAGCATTACATTGATTCTTTATCTTAAAGATAAGGCTTCTATTTCTACCGCAAGAACTATTTAGGTATGTATCCCTTGCAAACATACATGAACTTAAATTGTCTTTTAATATATGCATGCTTTATTATTTTCCAATAGATTTCCCGTGCATCGCACAAGTTAGTGACTAGTTATTTAATAAACAGGAAGCTTGGTACAACATTGTATGTCTAGAAGCCATAACAGTCTAATGGCTATTAACAAAAGGGCCCAGATTGCATCCCCTAAGGATACATATTTGCAACAAGTACCATGTATATTGACATTTTACAAAATTTGGACATTGATAATATTCTTGAAGTTGGCTATCTTGCCCCTTCCCCTCTTTGCGAGTCTATCTGCCACTCCATTAGCCTCTTGGTAAATGTGACATGGATGGACGATTTAAAGATGGTAAGAGCAACTACATCAGTTGATGCAAAATTGTGCAAAATGGAAAAAGGTGCTCATTTTACACATTTTGAGCAAAAAAAAAAAAACCCACATTAGTGGGTGTAAAATTGTGCATTTATGCACAATTGCTACAATAATCGTGTATATATACACGACTTCTATAGCACTTGCATTTATTATTTTATTAGTTTTTTCTCTCTACTTCTCTCTAGTAACTCTCATTCTCACCTCACTCTCACTATCGCCGATCATCAGAGAATGCCACACAATGCATTAACAAAGAACAATACATCAAAAAACTTCTTCCAAAATCAAGTAGAACAAGAAATTAGTATTACACAGGATTTGTTTGGTTGCCGAGAAAAACAAAGAGCAAACGAGAAATAAAGAAAATTAACCAAACACAGAGAAAATCAACAGATCTTTGGTTGCCGATCGTCTTCCCTTCTATTTCTACTAATTTCCATCACTTTCTCACCAACCAAACAAGAAATAGAGAACCTTAACAACAAAAAAGGCTTGAAGGACCTAGATTTTCAGTGCTAAGAGGAGCATAAGAAGACCGATCCAAGAAGCGAAGCCATTTCAATCACCGGACCGCCGAAACCGAACGCTGACGAAACAATAGAGCTCACACATCGACGAAAACAACTGCTACTTTCCTTTGCGTGTTAGGTCTGGGTTTGTGAGGGAGTGTTGGGTGACTGGGTCTGTGAGAGAGAGGGGCGGTGAGGGAGAGTAATAAAAAATTATTTAAAAAAAAAAGAATATTTTATTGAATAAATGTGTAGAATAGATAAACTAATGTGAGTGTTTTGTAAAAATAAGTGTGTAAAATAGAAAAATTAGCTTTTTTTTGTGCAAAATAGAAGGAAAATTGCATCAACTGATGCAATTGCTCTAAGGATGGTACAATAACACCAAAAGATGTTAGCCAATGAATAACAAATTCTGGAATCTAGATCAAAGATTGATATATTTAAATCCAAGTTCCCATGCAATTTTTAGCCCTTCTCTAACTGCCCATAATCCAGCCGCATTGTTCTACACTTTAGAAGTTATTTTTATATTTTTAGTTATATTATAATTTTATAGTGTAGATGAAAATTATTTTAAATTATTTAAAAATATATATCCATCTGGATATGAAAAAAAAAATTAAAAAAGAGAAAATTTAAAATATTATTATTAAAAATACACGTTACAATTTAGTCAGCAAAAATTAGTTTTTCAAACTAAAAATTTTTAAGATCCAATTTAAGATTGACTTACAAAAAAGCTTTAGTAGATTTGTCATATTATTAATTCAAAAGAAAACGTTAGTAGAATTTGAATATAAAAACTTAATTAGGATTTTTGTTACTGTAAGTATAACTAGATTTTAAATGGAAAAAAAATGATATCAAAGTTAAATAAGTATTATTTAATTAATATTTAAATATAAAAATTTCATTTTAGAGTTGTAGCCTTAAACCCCAAAATGCATTGGGCAAATTAGTGCTGTCCAAGCAAATCGACCACTCAACAGAACCAACCAAACTGATCGGACCAATCGCTGATGGCCCAATCCGATCCCTTTGTCGGTCGATTACAGGTCTAGTCACTCAAAAACCAACTCTGGCAGGTCTAGTGGCAGGTGTCCTCCCCTATAACCCCAGCTACCTGACCTGATCGAAAAACCACCTCAAAAACCCTTGAATCTACCGGATTCTATCTAAACCCGATGACTTTTAGACCCTTCGCCTCTCAAATTCGGCCACATTTGGCCTTTCTTTGCTTAGATCTACTCAGATCCAGTGATGTTTGCTTAGATTTACTCAAATCTAGTGATGTTTGGAATAAATTTGCTTAGATATGACGACTTTTTGTGTGGATCCGACAAGATTTGGCTTAGATCCTACAAGGTTTAGCTCAGATCCATTCAAATTCCAGCCAAATCTTTATCTCCTCTACTCAGATCCGGCGAAGATCTACCACCACCACAGCTCCATCGATTTAACCAAACCGACCAATCCTCTGCCAGAACCCAATCTGACTCAACTCGCGGTGGTTGCCAATCGGTTGTGGGTCTTCACTTCCACCCGATCTGAGTGGGTCGTGTGGGTTGATTACAAACCCGATCTGCCTGACCCATGGACAGCCCTAGGGCGGATTATTGTTTTTGAGGAGGTCATGATAGGAATGCAAATCTTTTGTACCAGTTTTTGTATTCTACTTTATGTTCCAACAATTACAACTTACCATGTATTTGTTTAACTTTCCTTATAAAATAACAAAAGTTTAATATGAAAAAAATAAACACATAACAAATTGTGTTTAGTGAAATATAAAGTATAACACAAAATATGATACAGAAAATATGTATTCATCATAACAGTAGCTTTGCATTTGGTTGAAACTTGAAACTACACTTGAAAACGAAAATAGTGAATCCGGCATCACAATAGTGTACCGGTCGACTTGAGGGCCACTGAGGCACAGACCAACTTCACACTAAAGTTAAAGTTTGAGATCCCAAGTATTTTTATTTTTTATTCTTTTGTGGGAAGTTTATCAGAATACATTGATCATTATTTTACATTAAGGTCCGAAGTCTAAAATAAAAGGCATGAGAAAAAAATTTAACCATTCAAACATTCAAACAAACGAAATAAAATAAAATTCAAAACTAAATTAATATATAAAGATTAGACAAAAATATATATGAAGTGAATATTCTTAATATATTTCTACTCAATCATTTTTTTTATATTCAACTTTATTTTAAAACACAACAATTATCTATGATTGTTTTTTAACTAAATATTATAATAATTTTTCTTTTAATTTATAAAATCAAATAATATTTTATTTTGTTATGAAACCTAATTTTGATTGAAAATGCTTGATTCATAATTTCAATATAAAAAATAAAAAATAGAAAAAAAAGTAAATAGAAAAACAAGTTTTCTGTAAAGAAAATAATACTAACTACAAAAGATGATAATTATATTTATCATTATATGTCCAATATTCTTTTTATATTTATCATTAGTGTTAAGACAAACAAACACATAGGAAAAGAAAAAAAGAAAAGAAAAAAAAAAGCACTTTACATTATGTGAAAATGTAACACTACATCATAAAATCTAAAGTTTCAAACTTTAAACTTTGAGCCCCAAACATCAAACAAGCATCTATGATTGTTTTTTAACTAAATATTATAATAATTTTTCTTTTAATTTATAAAATCAAATAATCTTTTATTTTGTTATGAAACCTAATTTTGACTGAAAATGCTTGATTCATAATTGCAATATAAAAAATTTTAAAAATAAATAAATAGAAAAACAAGATTTCTGTAAAGAAAATAATACTAACTACAAAAGATGATAATTATATTTATCATTATATGTCCAATATTTTTTTTTTTATTTATCATTAGTGTTAAGACAAACAAACACACAGGAAAAAAAAAAAAATAAAATAAAAATAAAAATAAAGAGGCACTTTACATTATGTGAAAATGTAACACTACATCATAAAATCTAAAGTTTCAAACTTTAAACTTTGAGCCCCAAACATCAAACAAGCATATTGTAAAACTAAACACATAATATGTAAAAATGTAACACGACGTCACTCAAACAAGCATATTATAATACTAAACGCATACAATATGTAAAAATGTAATACAACATTACTTAAAATCTAAAGTCTCAAACTTTAAACATTGAGTCCAAACATCAAACAAGATATAGTAATACTAAACAAATATTAAATGAAGTGATTATTTAATATTTAAAATTATTTTTGAGTTATCTTACAGATTGACTAATTGCAATTTGGGGGCCGAAGTATAAATTTTTTTAATCTAAACTTATATATATATATATATATGGTAAAATCATTTTTTTTTAAATTCCAAGTAACTATGGCCTAAGTTAACAACATTTACGTACCTAATTAAAAATACTAGGTACTTGAAGATATTAACTAGTTAAATTATAAGAGTCTTGGCTATTTTGAAGTTTCAACCTTCAAAAAGTGGTAATAAGAAATATTAATGTTCAACTATAAGGTCATACAAACATTGTCTTGTGTATGCAAAGCATAATACACATTGAGACTGCGAATTCAACATCAACACCATTTTATCAACACAATTTTATCAGTTTCTTTGACCAACAAAACTCTTACACAGTGCTCTTCAATCTACCTTTCCATATCCTTCAGGTTGCTTTTCTCATTTTCTGCAGCTTGAATGCTTCTATACTCTGCTGTATCAATCACATTATCATCAGCCTCCGCAACTATTGTCGCCTTGATATGTTGTGTGGTCTTAGTTGTGACATCAAAAGCACTTTCCATTGCCTGTTTAACAGTGTCACTAACATCCTCAGCCGTGTCCATTGCTTTCTTAACACCTTGTTTCGCTGTGTCTGCCACGAAACCTGTCACACCACTCATATCATCTTCATCATCGTTGAAATCTTGTGCTTGATCTTTCGCTTCATAATTAATGCTTGTATTTTTTGTGCTTCCTGTACTATCCGGCGGTACTGATGCCACATTTCTAGGTTCTGAAACCGCTTTGCTACCCTGAAATATATTTACACGTAAAATTAGTTCTTGGTTTAAGGCAAATCATGGTCCATGAAGTAAAATTACGTAGTCACGCTATCTCCCCCATATATAATTTGATTCGTCATCGATCATTTGTTCAATCCAGAAAATAAAATAAAAAGAAATCTTTTTTTCTTCTTTTTGATAAATCATTTGGATGATAGTTATAGTTTGAGTGCATAGGTATAAGCCTTGAGACATGATCGATCCATATCACAAGAGAAAGGCCCATAGCCGTATACACAACAAGCCTTTAATTTTATCACTTCTTACTTCAAGTTTGACAGCATCTCAATCAATTTATTAATTTGATAACTCTTTTTTTATATAAAAAAGAATTACAAAAGCTAAGGTACACAAGTCAAATTACCATAAATAAAACATTTTACTTCGTATTTAAGATTTTTCTTAATTACTTCTTCGGAGAAAAAAAATTTGTTTTAGATATTATAATCGGATCTACAGCCATAGCTAATTTTGTAATATAAACTAATTACCTGGCTATGTAAAATAAATAAATAAGAACACCACAGATTAGGGGAAAATGGGAAAAAAAAAAAAAATATATATATATATATATACACACACACATGAATACCCAAAACAAAAACAAAAACCGACAATATTAAAATGGAATAGCTAACTAAAAGAGGCAGGTAAGAAAGAAAAAGCAGAAAAGAAAAATCCCTTGTAGAAGAATATAAAGACATACCTGGGCATGGTAAGAAGTGGAGAAGCAAGCCCTGCAGAATCTGCCACTTATTTGAACATAGCCAGGAGGGTCATGATTAGGCAAAGAATTAGATATGTGGAAGAGGGCTTTCTTTGCTAAAAGTATTGCAGCCATTTTTCACACAAAGTGCAAATTGTTAACTTCTCTCTCGTGCTTTATATCACCAGCAACACCACCATGCACCACGTGTACGTGTTCTTCAAATCCCTGAAGTAGTAGTATATACCCTGAACAGACTCCATCTGAATAGGTAGCTGAAATATCATACTCCTATATATAGAATAATGTCAAACTATGATAAATGAAGGACGCTATATATAAGAATTTTATTAGTCGGTCGGCGGATTGGATGTGCACTAGGCTCGGGGACTTGGACACGTTTCGGATATGCTGAGGATGACTCTGATTTTGGTCATTTAGCTACTCAAAACATGTTGATTTTAACTTTAATTTTGTGGTGAATTGGAGGTGGTAATGGTATATGTATTTATTGTCATCATACGTTCTTCACCGCTAAAATTTATACGTATATGTGGACTTTTTCCCCCTTGAGTAAAAAACATGAATAACTTATTGAAGAAGAAAAATAATAATTACAAAAGCTCTTTTTTAAGTCTCCAAGGCAAAATTTTGGGAAAGAAGGGGAAAAAATTCCCTCAAGATTACACAATAGAATCCATCTAACTAACATTGTTGGTCACGAAATTCGTTTCCCTATACGTGTGATTTATAAAATATTTTTGAAAAGAAATCAAAATGAACTTAGTTTCATCGACAATATGTTCTATAGGACTAATAGAGAGTGATTGAATTTTGTAGTGGTAGAATAACATTTAAGTAGGGGTGGCAAATGGACGGGTTTGAGTGGGTTTGGGGGTGGGCATAATTGGGTTGAGTATATAAAACTCATTTACCTATTTAAAACCCATTAACAAATTGCTTCTAACCCAAATTCAACCCAACCCCAATTATTATGGGTAAACTCCAACCCACCCAATTACCCAATTATCAAAATTACGAAAATGCCACTAAAGTGAAAATGACCAAAGTACTCTAAAATCCTCAAAAATGACCAAAATACCCTCAAAACCTGAAAATTACCAAAATACCCTCAAAATCCAAAAAAAAATTACCAAAATACCACCGAAACCCGGAAAATGACCAAAATACCCCCAAAGCCCCAAAAAATGACCAAAATACCCCCTGAAATCCAAAAATGACCAAAATACCCCGAAACCCAAAAAATGACCAAAATACTCCCAAAACCCAGAAAATTACCAAAATACCCCCGAATCCAAAAAATGATCAAAATACTCTTGAAACTAAAAAATTACCAAAATACCCTCGAAACTCAAAAATTACCAAAATACCCCCAAAACCTAAAAAATGACCAACATACTCCCTGGAACCTAAAAAATGACCAAAATACCCCCAAAACCTTAAAATTACCAAAATAGCCTCCAAAACCCAAAAATGACCAAAATACCCCAAAACCCAAAAAAGATCAAAATACCCCCTATAACCTAAAAAATGACCAAAATATCCCCGAAACCTAAAAATTACCAAAATAATCTCGAAACCTACAAAATGACCAAAATGCCCCTAGAACCCAAAAAATGACAAAAATACTCCTAAAACAAAAAAATGACCAAAATACCCCCAAAACCTAAAAATGACCAAAATACCCCCTAAACCCAAAAAATGACCAAAATACCCCATAAACCCAAAAAATGTCTAAAATACCTCCAAAACCTAAAAAATTACTAAAATACCTCTTAAACCTAAAAAATGGCCAAATAACCCTAAAAACTATAAATGATCAAAATACCCCCAAAACCTTAAAAATGGCCAAAATAACCATGATGCGTAAAAATTGACTAAAATAACCACAAAACCTTTAAAATTGCCAAAATAACCACAAAACCTAAAAATTGACCAAAATAACCTAGAAACCTAAAAATGACCAAAATACCCCCTAAACCTAAAAAATGATCGATATACCTTCGAAACCTAAAAATTAATTGAAATACCCCTTGAAACCTAAAAAATAACCAAAATACTCCTAAAACCTAAATACGACCAAAATAACCCTTAAACCTTAAAATGACCAAAATATCCTCGAAACCTATAAAATGACAAAAAGGCCCCTTAAACATGTAAGTCGATAAAAATACACCCTAAACTTAAAAAATTACCAAAATCCCCTGTAAAACTAAAAAATGACTAAAATACTCCCTAAACATAAAAAATGACCAAAATACCCCCTAAACCTAAAAAATGACTAAGATACCCCAAACCCCTATTTTGGTGATTTTAGAGGCTTCAAGTGTATTTTGTTCATCTTACAGGATTAGTTGTATGTTGGTCATTTTAGATATTTTAAGGGGTATTTTGGTCGTTTTATAGGTTTAGAGGTATTTTGGTCATTTTAGAGGTTTCAAGGTATTTTTGGTAATTTTAGAGGTTTCACGTTGTTTGTGGCCATTTTAGAGGTTTTGGTTTAATTTGGGTCATTTCAAAGGTTTACGGGTATTTTCGTCACTTTAGAGGTTTGAGGGTATTTTGGTCATTTTTTAGGCTTCAGGGGTATTTTGGTCACTTTTTAGGTTTATGGGGTATTTTGGTCATTTTATAGTTTTAGGGGGGTATTTTGATCATTTTTAGGTTTCGGAGGTATTTTTGTCAATTTTTAGACTTCGGGGTTATTTTGGTTATTTTTAGGTTCCAGGGTTATTTTGGTCATTTTTAGGTTTCTAGGTTATTTTGATCAATTTTTAGGCTTTGGGGTTAGTTTGGCCATTTTTTAGGTTTCGAGTGTATTTTAGTCATTTTTTAGGTTTCGGGGGTATTTTGGTCATTTTTTAGGTTTAAGGGTTATTTTGGTTATTTTTTAGGCTCTGGGGTTATTTTGGTCATTTTTTAGGTTTTGGAGGTATTTTGGTAATTTTTAGGTTTCAGGGGTATTTTGGTCATTTTTTGGATTTTAGGGGTATTTTGATCATTTTTAGGTTTCTGGGGTATTTTGGTCATTTATTGGGTTTTAGGGGTATTTTCGTCATTTTTTTGGTTTTAGGGCGTATTTTGGTCATTTTTAGGTTTCAAGGATATTTTGGTCTTTTTTTTGGGTTTTAATGACATTTTGGTCATTTTTTGGTTTCAGGGGTAATTTGGTCATTTTTTTGGGTTTTAGGGATATTTTGGTCATTTTTAGGTTTCAGAGGTATTTTGGTTATTTTTTGGGTTTTAGGGGTATTTTGGTCATTTTTAGGTTTCGGGGATATTTTGATCATTTTTTGGGTTTCGAGAGTATTTTGGTCATTTTTTGGTTTCAGGAGTATTTTAGTCATTTTTTTAATGTTTCAAGGGTTTTTTGGTAATTTTTAGGTTTTGGGGTATTTTGGTAATTTTTTAGGCTTCGGGAGGTATTTTGGTCATTTTTTGGGTTTTGGGGGGTATTTTGGTCATTTTTAGGTTTATGTGTTATTTTGGTCATTTTTTAGGTTGAGAGGGTATTTTGGTAATTTTAGTGGTTTGGGAGTTGGGTAATTTGTAGAAATGGTACTTGGATCATAATTGGGTCTAATTGGGTACCCAATTAAAACCCAATAAACATTAGTGTTAATTGGGTTTAATTGGGTTAATACCCATTTAATCCAACTAATAATTGGGTGGGTTTGGGCCTCTTTTAAGTGGGTGGGTTTAGGTGGATAAATGGGTTTGGGTTGATTTTGCCACCCCTACATTTAAGGCATCTCCTTCACAAATAGCATATTCGTATCCTAATTCTCTTCCTTTTGTTGCTCCTAATTAACCTTGTTGCTTTGGCTTTTGCTTAAAGATCTTTGATCATTTGTCAACTTTGTCCATGCAAATATAACTCCTTTATTATGATTTCTAGATCCATTGACACTTGGTATATTTTCTCCAATCTAATGACGATGTCAAAACTCATTTTCACAAAATTAAGAAGGGAGAGGGAGATCCCATCGACTTTCTTTCGAGTTCTTTTCTCTTGCACATATAATACCTAGACATTAGAAGTTTAGTGTATATTTTATTAATATGGCTAGTTGAAAGCTAAAGATCAAGTACTTCCCTTATATTTTGTTTAATGATGTGATTTCTTGTCATCCATGTTATATCACAACATATAGCTTTGAATAATATGAAATTTCTTTCTAATTCCTTTGGCACATTCAATTTTGCTTATACATTAAGAAAAATGTTAACCCAGATAATTATGTAATTGAATATATATGATAAAATCTGTTTGGACAAAGACCAAATGGTTTTTTCAATTAGCGTACACCTATGTGGCCTAGGCCTAAACACTAAACAGGCCCTGACTATGACAATCAAAACCCTCAATGTCACTTCGTTAAACTTTACCTTAGCAAGGAAAATTTTAGCAACAATACACACATGCACGCAAAAAAAATCTCACCATTTGTTATGAAGACAGCTAGGACGTCTGTCCAATTGGTTAGATAACCCAACCAAACTCCAAAGCTCAATGGATGGATCCAGATGGCTTTAGTCAATCGGATATAAGTTGGTGCACTTTAAAAACCAAACTTTCGGGTTGAGTTGTAGGTTAAGAGGTTTGAAAACAGACGGATCCGAACTGGCTTAAAAACCAAACTTCAACCACTGTTCTCCCCTTTAATGTTGCCATTCTCAGCCACCTTCAATTGTCGCTCGAACCTTCCGCAACCCGTGAAGATCAAGCCCAATCTGCCGCTCCTCTCCGGTTGACAGCAAGTTGAGTTTCACTCCATTTGATCAGATCAAGTCAGGTGTGGGTTGAGCACAAATCAAACCCAGATCGACCCGTTCGCATCCCTAAGTAGTCAATAGTGATGTATTTCATTGAAATCTAAGAGAGAGAGAGAGATCTAATGTAAGAAAGTGAATTGTGAGTTCTGTGAGTTGAAAAATTAGTGCATTTTTGTCTATACTGGTGCTTCTCGTGCAAACTAAATGGAGTGGGATGAAGATTTTGATTGTAACGGTAATGATAGTAGAGAGTTTAAATTGATAACAATTAAAAATATAAGGTTTAATTTGCTAGATCCGCCCACCTCAACTTCTAATGAGTCCTGTACTTTCTAAATTTCAGGCTCCGCTTGAGAGTTCATAAGAGAATGGAATAAAATGGAATGAGATGATTGTACGGGAATGGAATGAAATGTATTTAAATAAGGGAAAGGAATGGAAAAGAATGAAATGGAATGGAATTAAGTAACCTTGACTGGATGTTTTAAAATAAAGAAATAGAAAAGAATAAAAATGAATAGAATGTAAGTAATCCTGTTTTAGAGCAACATGGAAGGAATGGAATTGAATCATTTTATGACAATATTACTATTAAACCCCTATTTTAAAATAAATTGTTGAATATATAGGGGTATTTTGGGAGTTTTAGTAAAAAAATCATTAAATCTAATTTCATTCCCTCCAATTCCTCCCAATTTCAGGGGGAATGAAAATTTGAGATTTTAAGGGAATAGAGATGAATAAGTGTTCTCTTCTATCCATTCCATTCCTTTCTACTTAAACTCCCAAACAAGGGAATGAACTTTCCATTCCCTCCATTAAAACTCTCAAACAAGAGAGGAGAAGAATATTCTAAAATTATTCTTTTTATTCATTTCCATTCCATTCTATTCGCTCCTCCCAAGCGGAGCCTCAGTGCCAATCACATGTTGTCAGACATTTTTTTGTTGTCACCATTCATTAAAACCCCAACTTTTAAGGTGAGTCATCTACTTACTCAATTGACTTTCATCTCCAAACAACAAACTACATCCTTTTTTTTTTCTTTTTTAGATGAGAGAAAGAGAGGGGGGACCGTGTGTGACTCATCCCTTTGGGCATGACCATAGAGGCACCCCCACTAGGAAATGTTGAATTGAGCCATAACTACTTTGACTAGGGTACCACAGACCTCACCCTAGCACTCCAAAAGAGTTAGCAGTAAGACACAATACATGAGTGCTCCCACCTCCTATCCCAAGTACTCGTCAAGATTCGAATGAGGGATAATTGCACATGCGCATGGATCCTTACCGCTAGGCCACCCCTCTTGGGGCAGCAAACTATATCTTTTTCTCTTTATTGTCTTTTCTCCCACATTTTCTTGTTGCCTTAATTAGTGATTAGACCCCCATGAACATGCCCTTGCAACCATCATATGTTTTTATCCAATAGTGAATTAGTGAACTTGATCTTTCCTGGAAAATTGAGGAAAAGTGGAAGAAAATAAATACAACCAAACAAGAGAGATACCCCACCTATTGCCTTTCATTGAAAGAGAGGCATTTCATTTGGATTCAAGCTCGTTGAAATCCTTATTCTTCGGCCTCTTCCCCCCCCCCCCCCCCCCCCTTGGTCCCTTTTTTTTACTTAATTAGACTTTGAGTCAATTAATTTTATCACATGACCTTTCTAAGGTTTTTTTTTTTTTACTAGAATTTGAGTCAATTAATTTTAGACCACTACTTATTTCTATAAAAAAAATAAAAAAAAATTAGACCACTACTTGTGACGTGATCCTCTGTGCTCTAAACAATTTCTCCATTTTTTTTTTTTGAAATAAAATTTCTTCCAAAATTGGACTCAAATCAGCTTTAATTTAAACAGTTGGATAGTTAGAAAAGGGAAGCTCTTGGCAATCTAAATCAAAGCTTAAATCTATCAAAAGCTATTTGTATATTTAGACCCCTGTAAACTCAGATTGTTTAACCTAATTAATTAACCAAGTTGTTACTTAGGTTTATTATGCAAATCTAGGTTAAACAATAGCAATCATATCACATAGAGTAGAATAATATAGAAGACAAGCGATACGATGACCTAGAAAAACCAATGAAACCATCCAGTTTCAAGGTAAAAAAAAATAAAAAATAAAAAAAAATAACTGAGGATGATTTAACCTAAACAATCTATAAGGCAACAAATTTACTATATAGAATAGAAGTGTTTACAATAGATTTTTCCCTAAATCTAACGGAACCTCTCATAGTACTTACTTACGTGACCACACACAACTCCAAATCCACGGACTCTTCTATCTGAATTTGTTGCACACAAACACTTCAGTTTGTGACTCGAAAATCTCCACTCAAAGATTTAGATCATCAATACAAACTCTCCAATTTGTGACTCCAACACCACTCCTGAAGGTTTAAATCTCTATCACCTTTGATGACTAGTGATAGCAGCAACTTTACAACACCGGATTTTGAGTTTTTTCAAAGAATAATACTGGTAGAAGATTTAAGAGAGTTTTAGGTACAAAAACCTAGATCTACAATAAGAGGCACAAAAAGCACTCTACTCTCTCTAAAAAACCACTTTAAAACATGTTTTAGGGTTTTCTTTAAATATTAAGAGAATTATATCTAAAACTTTAATCACTTAATGGGTTTAATGAGTTGTTGGGCTTTAATTAAATTCTGCAAATCCATATCTCGATCAGTCGAACCACAATCTCGGTCTGTTGAACTTGGCATATTTCGAATTCCTTGAACTTGCAACTTTCTTATTCTTATATTCTAACTTGCAGTACCTCCTAGACAACTTTGTGTTCATAGTTGGCCAATTATTCTAAACTTTTAGAACCTAACAAAAGCTATACTTTTTCATGCATACCTCCAACATTGGTCCATATTTGAACCATGTAGTTCTCAAATGAGTCAAATCAAGAGAATTTAGATAAAAAGTATCATAAGACACTCTTCAATTTTGTTTGTAAATTAAAACCATAAATGACACATCCATCCAACAAGTCTAAACCTAAACACCAACCGAAGTTTTGCAAATGACTACTGTGGGGGTAAAAACCCAAATTCGTACATTGGGCCTTAGGCCTTATTTGAAGATATGGGTATGTCCGAGCAGGAATAAACAATTGGAAAAAAAACCTCAGAATGGAGAATCACTTAAGGAAAGGATAAAAGAATATAGTTCGAGGAGTGTATACCCCTCGAACTTCAAGAATGTCTGTAAAGCCAGTACCTGGGTGGTTTGAGTGAACTTCCAGGAAATTCCAACAATAAGGACGAACCTCATATACGTACAAATGTGATGAGAATAGAGAAATATCTCAAGAAAAAGCTGCAACTACCGCATTTAATGCCTTGCAGCAACTTTTCTGACCACATTTATATGGAGAAGACCCCTGAACAGTATCATCTCAGCGGCCATCACATAAAGAGCCAAAGACGTTACCTAATGGGACAAGTACTTAAGTGAACGCTTAGATGAGGAACAAGTGTACGACAAAGATGTGAAAAGTGAAGATTATATAAATGCAAAAGATCCCTCAAAAGATGGATCGGAAGAAAAGGGAAGGAAGGAAAAAAGGAGAATTTACTGTAGCTCTAGAAATGATATTAACCTTTCAGACAATAATGTATCTCTTCAGACATCAATTTATTCAAGTCAAAAGCATGTATTCTATACTAACTTTCCTTCTAAAATCTTGATTAACTATTGTGTATTTCACAAACAGACTAGTTCTTTTACCTACTCTTTACAAATTCATTGTATTGGGTTTATTGGGCTCACATCCTATATCTTTTGGGCTTAGGCCACAAATCTTGTCCCTACAATTGGCGCCGTTTGTGGGGAGAACTTGAGCTGGAGTGAAAGCAGCGGTTGAAAATGGCTGAACGAGGTCAACAACCAGCAGAGTCCAAGGCATCCTAGAGTGGTGATCCTTTCCTCAACCTCGAGCGAAGAGGCGATCGTGAAGGAAGTGTGCATACAATACATGATAAAAGGAGCCAGTCACGAGGTGATAGTCGTGTCTCCCATGCAAGGGGTGACAAAGACATGCAGCTGGAGATTGAATGGCTGAAGAGGGAGCTACGCCATGCAAAAAGGAAGCGAGCTTCCCCTGACAGTGATGTTTCTTCTGATGATGAAAGAGACATCAGTTACAAACGGAGGCCTCGAACTCCGCCCAGTGAATCTTTTTCTTACGAAAAAGAGTTCCATAACAATCGGCAGTTTAAAAGCCCACCACATAGAGATGTAGGAAACAATGCTATGAGTAGAGCCCTGGACCAAATCTCCAAGTCGCCTTTCACTTATAGGATTAAAGGGGCGAAACTCCCCCGACGTTTTCATCAACCAACATTCACCATTTACAATGGTCGAACTGATTCGGATGAGCACGTGAGTCATTTCAACCAGAGAATGACTGTTTATTCCAAGGACAAGGCCTTAATGTGCAAAGTCTTTACATCCAGTCTTGGACCCATTGCCATGAGGTGGTTTGATGGCCTAAATGCAGAGTCCATAAACTCGTTCCACGAACTCACTCAAGCATTTGGTTCGTGGTTTGTGACCTGCAGGAGAGTCCCTAGGTCGTTAGCCTCCCTTCTATCTTTGAGCATGCAAGAAGGTGGGAATCTTAAAACATACTTCGATAACTATTGGGAATTGTTTAATGAGATCAAGGGCGACTTTGATGATGTGGCCATCAGTACGTTTACGCTCGGCTTTCCATCTGAGCATGGTTTAAGGAAATCCTTGATTGGTAAGCCCGTCACTAGCGTGCGCCAGCTCATGGACCGGATTGACAAGTATAAAAGAGTTGAAGAGGACCAGCAGCAAGGAAAAGGAAAGGACAAGGTTATCCCTCAGGAGAGGAGGGATTTCAAGTCGGACCATTACAGCAATAGTAAGCCGCGTAGGGATTTAGCTGGGCAGTCTGAATCAACAAATATTTAGGCTATCAACGTCATTTTTAAAGAGCCAATGCAACAAGTGTTGGAGAAGATTAAGAACGAACCATTCTTCAAACGACTAAGTAAGATGGTGTGAAACCCTGAAAGACGTAATCACAACCTTTATTGCCAATACTACCAGGATCATGGGCATGCCACGGAGGATTGTAGAAGTTTGTGGAATCATTTGGACCAACTTGTCCGTGAAGGCAAATTGAAACAATTCCTGCATCATTCTAGCGGCCAAGGGGGCCAGGCAATCTCGGAGCCTCGTGGAAATGAGTCATCAAGACCCCCCTTGGGAACTATCAATGTCATCTTTGCTGCATCGGGGAGAACAGGATCTTGGCCATCTAGGATAATGTCCGTGACTCGCCTACCCGCAGAAGACGTTGACCAAGATCAAAAGAGAGCTAAAAGAGAATTCCCACTAATCATGGGCTTCTCAGATGAGGATAAGATCGGGACTATCCAACCTCATGATGATGCTTTGGTAGTTACCCTCAGGATTTGAGGATATGATGTGAAGAGAGTGATGGTGGATCAAGGCAGTGGAGCTGAGATAATGTACCCTGGCCTTTACAAAGGGCTGAACTTAAAACCTAAAGACTTAACTCCCTATAGTTCCCCTTTGGTGGGTTTTGACAAAAAGATTGTTATCCCGAAAGGTCAAATACGATTACCTGTTTAAACCGGTCCAAAGATAGTGGAAATGAATTTCATCGTTGTAGATGCATATTCGCCCTATACAACGATCGTGGCCAGATCCTGGCTTCATGCACTATGGGCTGTTTCTTCCACTCTGCATCAGAAAATTAAGTACCCATCTGAAGGCAAGGTCCAAGAAATTTTGGGAGATCAATCTATAGCTAGAAGATGCTTGGTAGCTGCCATACAACACAATCTCGAAACTGAGTCCTCGGCCCATCCAGGAGAAGACTTATAGGAATCAAAACACACCGCGGTGCCTATCGATAAGACAGCCGAGGAGACAAAATGTGAAGATTTGGTTAAAATCACTATTAGGGATGATCCAGAGAAGTTTTTTCAAGTCGGCTCATAGTTGCCACATCAAGAGAAGGCAGAATTAGTACAATTCCTCAGAAGGAACACGGATGTATTTGCTTTGAACGCCTATGAAGTCCTGGGAGTGGATCCAGAATTCATCTGTCACTACCTGAATGTTAACTCATTGCCCATCCCTAAGAAACAGCCTCATCGGCGCCCCTCTAAGGAGCACGCAGATGCGGTACGAAAGGAGATAACGAAGCTCAAGCAATCTAAAGCCATCAAAGAGGTGTTTTATCCTAAATGGTTAACCAACACTGTAATGGTAAAAAAGAAGAATGGGAAGTGGAGAGTGTGTGTGGATTTCACAGAACTCAACAAAGTGCGTCCGAAAGATCCATTTCCTATGCCTAAAATAGATTAACTAGTGGATGCAACTTTAGGCCATCCTCAAATGAGTTTCCTAGATGCCTTTCAGGGTTATCACCAAATTCCTTTAGCCCTAGATGATCAGGACAAGACCACTTTTGTTACCCCCACTAGGAACTACCACTATAAGGTGATGCCATTTGGCTTGAAAAATGTAGGATCTACATATCAAAGAATAATGACAAGAATGTTTAAACCACAGTTAGGCAAGAACATTGAGGTCTACATAGATGACATGGTGGTAAAAAGAAAAGTAATCTTGGAACATGTGGGTGACCTTCTAGACATTTTTCAAATTCTTAGAAAGCACAAGCTACGTTTAAATGCCTCTAAATGCTCATTTGGGGTGGGATCAAGCAAGTTTTTGGGTTACATGGTGACTCATCGAGGAACTGAGGTCAACCCCGACCAGATAAAGGCTATAAATAACTTGCAACCACCTCGAAATCCTAAGGAGGTCTAAAAGCTGACAAGGATGGCCGCTGCTTTAAACCGATTTATCTCACGATCGGCAAATAGGTGTAGACCTTTTTTCTTGTTGATTAATAAGTGGAAAGGATTTGAATGGAATGAAGAGTGTGCTTTAGCTTTTCAACAACTTAAAGATTATCTCGCTCGGCCATTAATCATGTCTAGTCCTGAGCCAGAATGTGAAGATTTGGTTAAAATCACTATTAGGGATGATCCAGAGAAGTTTTTTCAAGTCGGCTCATAGTTGCCACATCAAGAGAAGGCAGAATTAGTACAATTCCTCAGAAGGAACACGGATGTATTTGCTTTGAACGCCTATGAAGTCCTGGGAGTGGATCCAGAATTCATCTGTCACTACCTGAATGTCAACTCATTGCCCATCCCTAAGAAACAGCCTCATCGGCGCCCCTTTAAGGAGCACGCAGATGCGGTACGAAAGGAGATAACGAAGCTCAAGCAATCTAAAGCCATCAAAGAGGTGTTTTATCCTAAATGGTTAACCAACACTGTAATGGTAAAAAAGAAGAATGGGAAGTGGAGAGTGTGTGTGGATTTCACAGAACTCAACAAAGTGCGTCCGAAAGATCCATTTCCTATGCCTAAAATAGATCAACTAGTGGATGCAACTTTAGGCCATCCTCAAATGAGTTTCCTAGATGCCTTTCAGGGTTATCACCAAATTCCTTTAGCCCTAGATGATCAGGAAAAGACCACTTTTGTTACCCCCACTAGGAACTACCACTATAAGGTGATGCCATTTGGCTTGAAAAATGTAGGATCTACATATCAAAGAATAATGACAAGAATGTTTAAACCACAGTTAGGCAAGAACATTGAGGTCTACATAGATGACATGGTGGTAAAAAGAAAAGTAATCTTGGAACATGTGGGTGACCTTCTAGACATTTTTCAAATTCTTAGAAAGCACAAGCTACGTTTAAATGCCTCTAAATGCTCATTTGGGGTGGGATCAAGCAAGTTTTTGGGTTACATGGTGACTCATCGAGGAACTGAGGTCAACCCCGACCAGATAAAGGCTATAAATAACTTGCAACCACCTCGAAATCCTAAGGAGGTCTAAAAGCTGACAAGGATGGCCGCTGCTTTAAACCGATTTATCTCACGATCGGCAAATAGGTGTAGACCTTTTTTCTTGTTGATTAATAAGTGGAAAGGATTTGAATGGAATAAAGAGTGTGCTTTAGCTTTTCAACAACTTAAAGATTATCTCGCTCGGCCATTAATCATGTCTAGTCCTGAGCCAGATGAGGTCCTTTTTGCCTACATTGCTGTGGCTCCATTTGCAGTAAGCTTGGTATTAATAAGAGTTGATAATGGGGTACAAAAACCTGTTTATTATTTAAGCAAATTGCTACATGAGGCCGAGATTCGATATCTGTCACTGGAGAAAGCCATCTTAGTCGTAGTACTTGGTACACGTAAGCTACCTCATTATTTCCAAGCACATACGATTGTCGTCTTCACCCAACTTCCACTTAAAGTAATACTCCGAAGCACTGATTACACAAGAAGGATGGCTAAATGAGGTACTATACTAAGGGCTTTTGACATCAAGTACATGCCACGCACTTCTATGAAGGGTCAAGTGCACGCGAACCTAGTGGCCGAGTTCACCGAACCCCTGTTGGAAGAATTAAATCCAGCACAGAACATGGATGGAAAATCAGTTGGCGTGATTTCTCAACAAGGTCACCCGACTTGGATAGTATATGTAGACAGTGCAGCAAATCAAAAAGGATCCGGAGTGGGGCTAGTGTTAATATCTCCAGAACAGATCGTCATTGAAAAGTCTCTAAGAATAGGCTTCACGGCCACAAATGATGAGGCTGAATATGAAACTCTACTGATGGGAATGGCAATGGTTCAGAGAATGGAAGCAAAATCAGTGGAAATGTTCTCGGACTCAAGGCTAGTCGTTGGACAAGTGCTAAGGGAATTCAAGGCGAAAGATGAAAGAATGCAAGAGTACTTAAACCAAGTTAAATGTCTGCAGTCAGAGTTCGAATCTTTCGATTTGTTACACATCCCCAGAAATGGTAATGCACATGCTGATTCTCTGGCCACACTTGCAACCTCTTCGGCACAGAATTTGCCTCGGGTTATCCTCGTCGAAGATTTACATAGACCCACAAAGATAAGAGGGGAGGTCGTTTGAATCCATCAAATCAGAGTTGAGCCTAGCTGGATGGACCCCATAATTCAATTCTTGAAGGAGGATACTTTGCCTGAAGATAGATTGGAAGCTGCCAAGGTTCGAAGAAAGGCTACTAGATTCTAGCTATCCGAGAACCAAAAGTTATACAAATGTTCGTATTCGGGGCCATATTTGCTGTGCATGCATCCTGAAACAACTTAATCACTCCTCGAGGATCTACACGAAGGAATTTGCAAAAGCCATACTAGAGGTAGATCCTTGGCACACAGAGCCATTACCCAAGGCTATTAGTGCCAAATATGTAGAAGGAAGCCAATGAATATGTTAAAAAATGCGATCAGTGTCAACGGTTTACACCGAACATACACCAACCCGGAGGAATCCTCAATCCATTATCCAGCCTATGGCTGTTGGCCCAATGGGGCTTAGATATAGTGGGACCATTCCCTAAAACAGTAAGAAACAAGAAGTACATTCTGGTCGGCACAAATTATTTCACCAAATGGGTTGAAGCTGAACCCTTAGCTAATATTAGGGACGTAGATATAAAGAAATTTGTCTGGAAAAACATTATCACTCGGTTTAGGATCCCTCATACCCTCATTTCGAAAAATGGTCTTCAGTTTGATAGCAAAGCGTTCAGAAATTATTACTGTGAGTTGGGGATTACAAATAGGTATTCTACCCCTGCTTATCCTCAAGGGAATGGGCAAGCAACAGCTGTTAACAAGGTCATACTGAATGGACTGAAGAAGAAGCTAGATGATGCAAATGGCAAATGAGTGGAAGAATTACCACATGTACTCTGGACGTACAGAACCACGCCTTGTAAATCTACTAGGGAGACCCCCTTTTCGATAACCTATGGGGCTGAAGCTGTTATCCCTCTAGAGACTGGATTCCCAACGTTGAGGACTAGTTCATTCAATCTGATTAGCAATAATGGACAGCTGGAGAAGAGTTTGGATCTGATTGAAGAAAGAAGGGAAAATGCAATGGTCCAATTGACATATTACCAACAGAAGCTCAGATAGGGTTACACACCACCGTAAGGCTAAGGCCTTTAGAACCTAGTGATCTGGTGCTTAGGAAAGTTGTGGGCAATGCAAAGAACCCAGCCTGGGGAAAATTACAAATCTTATAAGTGTTTAAACTTAAATCTAGTCATGCCTGAAGTCTTCGAACCAGATGATATAGGTTAGTTAGCACTCCATTACAAATCTTATAAGTGCTTAAACTTAAATCCAGTCATGCTTGAAGTCCTCGGACCAAATGATATGGGTTAGTTAGCACTCCATCACAAATCTTATAAGTGTTTAAACTTAAATCCAATCATGCCTGAAGCCCTCGGACCATATGATATGGGTTAGTTAGCACTCCATCGCAAGCCTTAAAAGCATTTAAACTTAAATTTAGTCATGCTTGAGGTCTTCGGACCAGATGATGTGAATTAGATTATGCACTGTTGCCATTTTTGCAAACGCTGAAGTAGATCTCGAACCATGTCGGGCTTCTCAGACCATGTACTGGATCCGAAGTCAACGTTCCACTGTATCCATTGTAAATGCCGAATATAATCCAGTTCAGATATTTGCATCACTAGTAGAATATTGTTATTGGGCTTACAAAGATTAAGACAGATACAGGTTAACATTACTTGCAATAATAAGAAGGTTTATAAAGCAAGTAATGAGAATGCGGAGACTAGAAATAAAAATACGCTTTTATTGATCAAAAGGTGGTATTTCTTAGTTCCTTATTGAGTATCCAAAAAAAATAAAAAAATCCCAGTATCTAAGCCTTCTTTGTGGAGATGACGGGGTCAGTAGCCTGGTTGGACTGGGTAGCAAGAACATTTGGGGTTTGACCCTTTGGTTTAGAAGGAGTCTTCTTCTTACCCAAGTCCCCACCTTTAGCTTAAAGATCTTCAATTTGCTTACCCTAACCACCAACTTGACCAAACTCTTTGGGGGTTTCAAGAGGAGTTTCAAGAAAAGTAGGAAGGATTTGGCCGACCAAGGGCTGTTCAGAGTCAGGACTTGGAAGCTCGTGAATGTCAGGGTCATAGTAAATGCTCCTAGGTCGCCTCAGGTCAGATTCTACAGGGATCCCAGCAGCATCGAGGGCTTTGCCCCAAGTTATGTCACAATAATCTTTGCAGACTGTAGGAAATTCCCTTGTGAGTCTGACTTGAGTCTCTTCCACCCCAAGCCTGTAGGCTGCCTATTTTTCAGCCTTGGCTGCCTCCTTGACTAATTGGGCAGCGTCCTTGGCTTTCTAAAGTTCGGCCCGAAGATCTTTCACCATTTGTCTCTTTATTTCCAGATTAATCTCGGTCAAGTGCAATTGCTTGCGTTGTTCTTCGAGCTGTTTTTCAGCACTCTTAAGGCTTGCATCAAGGCTCTTCCTCTCCTTGATCACCTCTTTTAGCTGCTCGAACAGCTTATCGTATTCGTCCTTAAGATTACCCATCTTCTTTTCAACCTCGGACCGGGAATAAGTTTCCGCCTGGGCTACATTGCGAGCTTCTTTATTCCATTCCTCGGCCACATAAACCTGTTGGGTAATTTGCAAAGCAGAATGAGAAAACTTCGGTATAAGATAAAGAACAAAGGCGAATAAAAATGGCCAACAGGCTAATTGGAAAAATAGATCACATCACTTACCATAGCCAAATCCCTCTT
The DNA here is from genome assembly GCA_023621385.1 of Quercus gilva. Taxonomy (NCBI): domain Eukaryota; kingdom Viridiplantae; phylum Streptophyta; class Magnoliopsida; order Fagales; family Fagaceae; genus Quercus; species Quercus gilva. The sequence goes on along the minus strand of CM042480.1, from coordinate 25,105,657 downwards.
AGGGGATAGGAATAGTTCATGCTGGTTGAAGCGCCTGTAAACATCCATATCCTTGGGCAGGAGAAGTGGTTGCTCCAGGGCCTCGGCAATGAAACCTGCCTTCCCACCTTGGTAATTCCTAACCGAAGTGTCCCAGGGGAAGGGGGCACTGTCCAGCTCCAGCTTGGGAGACCAGATGCGTCATCCTCGGCACACATCAGCAATAAGAGCATCTTCTCGGCTCTCAACAGATGATGCCCTTTTATCCCGTGGATCCTTGGGCACTTTCTGACGCTTATTTCCTTTCGGCAGCTCCACTTCACCTTCCTCAAAGGTATTCGGCCTTTTCTTCTTCGGCACAAGGACTGGCTTTAGGCCGAGGTCAGGAAGGAGCTGAGGAGGTGGGGGAGGAAAATTAGCAGCAGGCTGAGACTTGGTGGTTTCTTGAGACACAGATGTTTTTCCCCTTCCCTTCATAAGGTCTTTCAAGCTCAAAGCCATCCCGTTCTCCTCTTCCGATGAGTCGTCTGGGATGGAAGTTATTAAAACAGGAGCGTGGATGCTGGAATGCCTGTCAACTTCTTCCTCGGCGTCCAAAAGGGAAATTACCTGAACCTCCTTTGATGCCTCTTCTTCGAAACGAAAATTGTCAATCTGTTCCTCTAGTGAAAAGGTCGAGGAAACAGTTCCTTCCCCTACTGCGACTCCTTCAAGGAGAATCTGTTGAACTGGAGGGATGATTAGTGGTACACCCTGCGGAACTGGATGTGGTACGGGGGGAAGATCGTCCGGTGACAAAAAGTTTGATCGAGCTACATCTATCCGATTTATGCGACGGTCTCCCCGCCTTATCGCGTTGCTGACCGGTTGAAACGAGTCCGAGAGTGGCTTAAAACCAAGAATGAGGTGGGCGGCCCAAAGTTGTCCGTCTTCACTTACAAAAATCTCAGATCTTAGTAGATAATTGAGTGTGGCAACGTTAGTCAGACTGAGCCAAGGAGATATGTACCTTTTATCTATTAACACGACGAGAGTTAAACATCATCAAACAATTAAGGTGAAATACAAAAAAAAAAAAAATAATAATAATAATAATAATAATAATAATAATATACAACGCTAGAAATGAAGACTCTAAATCTATTTGTAAGGAATCTAGATCTGGGATGTCCCACCTGGCTTTCCTGGTTGGGTTGGGCTATGAAGACTGTCATGCCACACTCCCGAGACGATCAGATAATCGTCTTTCATCCCCTTGTTAGACTTGGGAAGACAGAAAATGAGCCTAACAATGTCAGATCGGGATTTAGGGTAATATCCCGCTACTTTCTGTCTATGACACTCATACATATGGACCATGTCGAGCCAGGTGAGCCCTAGACCTAATTGTCGACTCAAAGTATCAACTGCTCCTAGGATCCTAAAGACGTTAGGTGCACACTGATCGGGACTAAGCCTATGATTACGGAGGTAATCTCTTGTGACGGGACCCATAGGGAGGGTCATTCCCCCTTCTATAAAAGCTATAATAGGGATTATGACTTCCCCCACCTTGCGGTCTGTTAGTAATTTTTCTGGGGGACAATACCACAAGCCTACATCTTGTGGTATGTGATACTTTTCTTTAAATATCTCTATCCGGGCAGGGCTATCTACTAAGTACTTAAATCTACCCATTTTGGGTAAGTAGAAAAGGGAAAATACTAAGAATAAGAACTGGGAAATGAGAATTTGAAGGCCAAGGAAGCTAGCTGAAGAGAAAATGAAAGGTTTGAAAAAATTAAAACTTAAGCAAACTAGGTTGGGGAGTGATCTTTAAATCCTTAAAAGGATTCTTGTGGACTGGTAAGGAGATGATATTGATGATTTTAAAAAAAAAAAATTTGTGAGTACGAAAGCTTTAGTTCGCTGGAAAGTGAGAAATTGTGAAATGAAAATAGTCTTCTCTAAGGCTTTATATAGGGACTAAAAAATGGGTGGGAGTTATCCCGCCTAAATCCTGAGGAAAAATGTCGTTCGTTGAATCAATGGTTCACCATTAGATGTCAAAGACCTAGCGCCGCCTAGAGCAATCAATAACGCTTCGTAAATACCGAAATATCAGTAGCATTCATGAAGCGCTTAAATTTACGCTCCTACACATGGAAATTCAGGTACTTTTACATTTTTAGTCTTTATTTTTGTTGAAGATCAAAATCCTATTTTTTCTCCTCAGATTCAAGGGAAAAATTAAAATTTTGAAGGGCTATTGTGGGGGTAAAAGCCCAAATTCGTACATTGGGCCTTAGGCCCTATTTGAAGATGTGGGTACGTCCGAGCAAGAATAAACAATGGGAAAAAAACCCCAGAATGGAGAATCACCTAAGAAAATGATAAAAGAATATAGTTCGAGGCGTGTATACCCCTCGGACTTGAAGAATGTTTGTCAAGCCAGTACCTGGGCAGTTTAAGTGAACTTCCAGTAAGTTCCAACGATAAGGACGAACCTCATGTATGTACAAATGTGATAAGAATAGAGAAATATCTCAAGCAAAAACTGCTACCACCGTATTTAATGCCCTACATCAACTTTTTAGGCCGTATTTATATGGAGAAGACCCCTGAATAGTGTCATCTTAGCGGCCACCACTCATAAAGAGCCAAAGATGTTACCTGATGGGACAGGTACTCAAATGAATGCTTAGATGAGGAACAAGTGTACGACGAAGATATGAAAAGAGAGGATTATGTGGAGAAGACCCCTGAACAGTGTCATCTCAGCAACCACCACTCATAAAGAGCTAAAGATGTTACCTGATAGGACAGATACTCAAGTGAACGCTTAGATGAGGAACAAGTGTACGACGAAGATGTGAAAATAGAAGATTATATAAATACAAAATATCACTCAAAAGAGGGATCGGAAGAAAAGGGAATGAGGGAAAAAAGGAGAATTTACTGTAGCTCTAGAAATGATATTAGCCTTTCAGACAATAATGTATCTCTTTGGACATTAATTTATTCAAGTCAAAAACATGTATTTTATACTACTTTCCTTCTAAAATCTTGATTAACTGTTGTGTATTTCACAAACAGCCTAATTCTTTTACCCACTCTCTACAAATTCATTGTATTGGATTTATTAGACTCGCATCCTGTATCTTTTGGGCTTGGGCCACAAATCTGGTCCCTACAACTGTAAAATCAGGTGGATAGAATAAATTGTGATACAAAATTAAGATAATAGAATAAACTGTGATAAGTAGAGCATAAAGTAAAACACGTGAAAGTATAGAACATAAAATAGAATACCAAAATTAAAAAATAAAAAATAAATAAAAAAGATTTCTATTTCATAATACAGGTACATATGGTATTAAATAACCTTCAATGCTCTTTTTTATCATACACTCCAGCACGCCTTCTCAGATCCTCAATATTACTATCATCAGGTGAACTATCAAAATTAGGCCCTTCAGCCTCACGTTCCTTTACTGTTACTGTGTCTTTAATCTTCTTGCTACTCTCTTGGGTCGCTTTCCATTTACCATCTAAAGTCTGCTTAGCCGTGTCACCCACAGTGTCTGCCATTTCTGCTGCTTTTACTGCTCCTTTTACTGCTCCATCTTTCGCATTATCGGTGGTCATGTCTAAATCTATTTGTTTGGCCTCGTACAATCCTTCACTCACAGGGTCATTTGCTATGCCCAGCGGCGTTGATGGTCCACGGTCTCCAACTCCTTCCGTTTCTGCTACTGCGATGCTACCCTGAAAACCAAGAACCATTGAACAAAGGTGCATTTTCACTTGTTTTTGTTTCTTTTGTTTAGCAAATAAATGCTCCTACCCGAGGACTCATGAAAAGAGACAAGATTCTTGCGAATCAATATTATTCCATAGTGCTAATAATATTATGCTCAATTTGCGAACATTTCCCAACATAATTTCTAATCAATTTATCAATCTAGGTGAAGACATTTTGAACTCTATATTTTTTGAGAAGACATTTTGAACTCTCTCAAACAATATTATTCCATAGTGCTAATAATATTATGCTCAATATGCGAACATTTCCCAACATAATTTCTAAACAATATTGATAATTTTCTGTTACTACATACATAATACAAATAAATTTTATTTTTGTGATATTAGTATCTTTATGGATGATACTATAAAGTGATTATTTTGATCACCCCACGAAGAATTATATTTTGTTTCTTAAAGCATGATCGACAGAAGACTTTAACAACCATCCATCTACACCAGCCATAAAAAAGTATATATAAAATATTAAAAAACCAAAAAGGTGGAAGATAATTACTTCAGCGCGTTCATAAGCAGTGGAGAAGCAAGCTCTGCGAAATCTGCTGGACTTAGTTAGAGACAATGGTGATGACTTTCTTTGTTAAGAATATTGCTGCCATGCCAACTCACTCTCTGTGATTCCTAATTTCCTTCACACATTTTTTTTTTTTTTTGCCTTTGGTTGGTCCTATATGATCAACTATATATATATATATATATATGCTCAACATTGTTGTAAGAGTTAAACATAAAAGGTGGCGCATGCAGCGAGTAACACGTCAAGAGGCTTGGAGAGACGTTTTGCCAATATAAGGATGATGCATTTAACAACTCAGCGGTGTTCACTCTAATATTCGGTGTAGAATAGAAGGCAGCTTAGAGTGTAAATTGTTAAATATTAGCTATGATATATTTCATGTTGAATATACTTGAATAGATGCAGAAGAGGAAAGCATAAAATAGAAATATAAGAACATGAGGATTATATAGTTTAGCCTTACAGTTACAGCCTACATCTACGGAGGAAACCCTTAAGGGATATATATTTATTATATAAAAGTATAATATAAAACATCTGTTATAATGAACCATAACATGGGTATATATAGTAGACTAAACTCTAAACTAATAAACTTCTAGTACAAGTTAGAGACTCGACTTGCATAAAAAGTAAAATTAGACTTGGCCCTATGCTAATGGGTTAATATATTTCTAACATGAATAATTGGATGACTAAAACTAGCTTTGTGCTCTTTAAAATTGTCATCAGACTTGTATTCTCTTACTAGAGAACTCATGTAATTACAACAAATGTCCCGAGTGCACATGTAATATCACAAAGGAAGTAGAGTGAGTTTTATAGCATATACTATTTGAGCCACTACCTGCATTCACATCAGAGGTGATAAAACCACTTAAAAGTTATTTTAACAACCCAAAAAAAAATACTATATTGGTGGTGCTATATCTAAAATTATTTAGTAATCAACTACAAGAAACTCTTATCTATACCACGATACTGTAACAATAAGTTATAATTTAAAAAATATTTTTTTTATTACATTCTCTCTCTCTTATTCGTTAATATATGCACTCCTCTCACTTCTCACTTCTCTCTATCGCTCGTCTCTCTCATGTCGCTCTCTCATCATGGTCCGATCTCCGCGGAAATTTTCCTCTCTAATTGTGGTCCAATCTTTGCAATGGTGGTTCTCCTCATCGTGGTCCAATCTTTGCAGCAGTGTTTCTAATCTGGTGTTAGGTGGTGGCCCGATCTAGGTTTGGGTGTTGGTAGTGTTTTGGGTTTTGGGAATGTTTGGGTTTTGGGCATGGTGGCTGTTGATAGTGTGATAGATATTAGGTGTGCTGGCTATTGGTAGTGCTAGGGTTTTGGGCATAGTGGCTCTTGGTAGTCTAGTGGTTGTTGGGTGTGATTGGGTTTTGGGTGTGGTGGTTGTTGATAGTGGATTTTAGGTGGAGTGGTGGGTGTATCTTCTTCTTTTTTCTTTTCATATTGGTGGTGGTGATTGGCAGTGAGTGTGGGTTTGCTGGTTTGAGAAGAAAGAGGCATGACTTTGTTGGTTGCTCTTGTTTCAGAGAAAAGAAGGAGACGAAGAGGAAGAGAGAGAAAGAGGAAGAATAAAGAAAGAATATTTAAATGAAGTAGTAAAAAAATAAAACATTTGATGTATTAGAGTGTGTTTGGATATCGTTTATTTTGCTGAAAACTGAAAACACTGTAGTAAAATAAATTTTAAATGTATGAATAGTGTCGTGGAACCCATTTTTAATAAAAATTTTGTTAAAAAAAGAGGTTTGTGGATCTCATAAACAGTGCATGAAACCCACTGGAAAAGAAAAAAAAGGCCAACTCACGTTCTAAAAAATTAAAAAATTATAAAAAATTATAAAATTAAAAAAAAAAAAAAAAAAACATTGAAACGCAGATGCTAAGTCTATTTCAACTATACCCAAATGGATACTTAGTATATTATGAAGTGATGTATTAAAATAAATAAAGTAGTTTTTGAGTTTTTAAAAGCTAAACTTTTTAACATGATCATTGTGAATGCTCTTAGATCCCAATAGTAGCATGGGCTTGGGGCCCTGTTCTAGGTCCATAACTTTAACGTCCAAGAACCTGGACAAACTCAGGCCCAATTTGGCTTCATTAGCCCAAGAGACTCATTTTGTAAAATCTGTGTAATTTAGACGTGGGCCGCTAAGTATCAAATTTTTTTATTTTTTTTAATTGTTAGCCCAACAGATGACAGAAACATGACCCATATATTTATTTTTTGGGGGAAAAAAACTCTCAATTACGGCTGTTACTAATTTAAACTGATGGCTAAAAAGTTTGATAAGGAACTTTACCAACTTTCAACTATTTCACTCGTCTCCCCACATTGTTTTCCAAACAGGGTAATTAATTTACTAATTTATACAAACCGTGCGTGGAAAATTGAATGTGTACAGATATTGACTGGACATGCATTATTACAAGAATCATCGAAAAAAATAGAAAATGGTATTTGTTTTACTTTGTGATTGATTTAACAATAGAAAAGGGGAAAGAATTTTAAATGTGTATTATTTTTCATTATTTAGTTGCTAACTAGCCTAGATAATTTGAGAGCTGAAATTTGATGGATCTGGCAAGCAAGCAATCAAGAAACTGCAATTTGCAATGCCCATGCAGCACAGGAGAATTAAAGAGGAACTCGGTCTATGAATTCCACATAACTTGGATGCTTAAAATCATGTGGATTTTCTTAATTTTTGAGTCTCCCCCAGAAGTGAAATGATATAAGATGAAAACTTAGTGTATAAAACACTTATAAATGTTTTGACCCCCAAATACAAATTTTCCAATTCAAGCTTATATTCAAACAATATATGTACAGAATATGAAATATAAGCAATACCTAATTTAAGAAACTTCTCTAAGCCATTAATTAATCACAATCAGCAGAAATTAAAAGCTAAAAATAAGGGAAAGAGAGATGCAAACACAAGATAACACCAGCACGTGTTATCGATGAGGAAATCGAAGAACTCAGCGAAAAACCTCTTCGCAGCCCTCCAAGCGATAAATGATTCACTAGAAAATCAGTTGGGATACATGAATAGTAATAAACCCTCTAAGCCTAATCTACCCAGTGTACTTAAGCCTTTCAAGCTTCTTGCTCCAACAAGGTTACGCCGAACTATGTCTTCTCTAGCTTTCCAGATCCCGCAATTAACCCATTACATCAACCAATATGAATTAGTTCTCTCTTAAACTGCTTCCCAAACACCAAGTACCTTTTCACTACTCTGAATTTGGTGAGGTAAAGATTTGGTTTATGATCCTCTCATGGGTATGACAATGGAGATGGTGGGAGTAGAGGAATTTGGATAATCAAGTATATAAGATTATGGATGAATCAATCTTGTTTTTCTCTAGGGTTTCTCTCTCAAAGTTCTCTTTCTTTACTCTACATTTCGTGGGTAAAAGGGTATTTATAGTAAGGTATGAGATGGAATGTGAAAAGTCATTTTTCAGTAAAACAGGGTGCACTGGCAAGTCACTTCGCGACTGGGATGAGTCACCAGTTCCAGTCGCCAGTTACCAGACTAAGTTAGACTATACTTTTTGTCTTGTAGTGATCTAGCTATCTTAACTCTTTATCTTCTTGCATGCTTTACACGTGTGCTTCATTTTGACAAGTCACCACTTGCGAGTTAGCCACAAGTTCTAGTCACCAGTTATCATCTTGTTGTATACTCTTGATCAAATCTTCACACTCTCTCACATACAACCTTTACATTATTCCTACTTAATTAAATACAAAGTTTCTAAATGCTGAATTATAAGTAAATTTGGCACAAAATAACGGCAACACATTTGAATAAATTCAACTTTACATAAAACATACTATGTGCTTTTATAATTCCTTAGTACACATACAAATTGAATGGTGACTTGCCTGTATGTGCAGAATAGGTAACAGAGATCCCACGAATAAAAGATTAAACCAACAGACATCCAGAAAAATAAGTACCCCACATTATATGTAAAAGACATGCAATATCATAGAGCATGGTGAACAGATAGATGAATTGTATACCCTACTCCTCTTTCATATTGATTTAACACAATATTCAACTCTTTGGGAATAGTTTGAAGGGAAGTTGAAATAATAGTATCACTTTTAATGTTCATATCTTGAGATTTTAAGCTTGTCAAACCTTTAATCTGTCATATTGCATTTTCAACATCATCTTGTTGAAAGAGTGAGTGTACTTTTATGGCCTGTTTGGAAGTTTAGAGAGGGAGAAGAGTAGAGGAGAGTAGAGGGGAGGGGAGTAGTGGAGAGGAGCGTAGAGGAGAATGATTCCCCTCCACCTTGTTTGGATGTTTTTAAAATTAATAAGGGGGAAGGGAGTAATTAGCCCTTCCCCTTGTATAATTTTGTTAATATAATAAGGGTAAATTAGGTAATTTATTTGGTCAATAGTTTATGTACTCTACTCCCCCTCCAAATCTCTCCAATTTGGGGGAATTAAAAATGGGGGGTTAGAGGGAGTTGAAACCCCTCCAAACCCCTCCAAACCCCTCCAAACTCCTCTCACTCCTTCCTTAAAAAACTTCCAAACAAGATAATTGAATTACTCTCCCTCCCTCTACTCTACTCCCCTTCCTTTTTTAAACATCCAAACGGGCCATTAGGAATCTCATCCCCTTTTAGAAAGCCCCTTTTTTTAGTCATTAATTGCCGATTCAAGGAAGTAGAATACGAAAGAAGAATCGTCAATATTATTTAGAAGATGGTAGTGGCATTTCACATCAGAAACTTTGGTTTGCACTGTGTGTGTGGGATACTTAGCCAATATTGGATGAAGTCAAAAAGAGGATCCTTTGTCTCAAATCCTTTGGGCTGAATCATAAATAAAATGATGTGGAATGGACGATCTAAGTTTTCCTTGAGCAAATTGATAATCTTAAATCGCAACGCAAGAAAAATGGGAAATGAAAAAAGAGCTAGTACGTAGAATGGACAACCCAAACTTTTATTGAATAATGTGATAATCTTAAATCACAATTCACAAATAAAATTTGAAAATTTCATGAATGGTATTAGCATAAGTCCTCAAAGTCGATAGTAAAATCTTGTGAAATTTAGCAATCAAAACAGAATTAATGTGAGGATTAAACAATTTTAGGACTGTGACCTATGTTGTTTTTCAGCCAAATTCCTTCATTTAAACCTTTGTTTTTAACTAATTTACTATTTGTGATCATTTTTACTTTTGTTTTAAAAGTGGAAAAAAAAATCCTGTTATTTTCCTTTTGGTAAATTTCTCAAATTTTCCCTTTTTTAGGGGGTTTTATTTTTATTATTTTTGTCAAATTTCGTATCTAACACGAATTAGGCTTTCCTATTGATCCTAGGGTTTCTCTAATAGTTTTCCTATGTTAGTTAATGGTTATAAGTTATAACCCACTAGGCATCAAATTATTCAATAATAAAATTTTAGAGAGAACTTTTCTTCTTTTTTCTTTGCCTTGTGGACTACGTTTTCTTTCAGCAGTATACTTGATGCATTTCTTTCCTCAGCTAGACATGTTTGACTTCTTATGCCTATCCCACTACGTCACAACTCACAAACATCCTACCTATCCAAACGAGAAGCATTTCTCATTAACTTTCCTAGGTTCCCATTCAACTAAAAAAAATAAATAAATAAAATCTAGTCATCCTTCGAGGCAGATAGGAACACAATCTTCTAATTCAGGAAAATATTAATGCAAATGAGTAGTCAAAAAAGGAAGCCGCTAGTATATAGTAGGTTAATCTTCAGTAGTCTTTAGACACAAGCAATTAAGTTATTACGGTGGGAAAATGATGATTAACATTGAATTTGAACCCAAAAAAAAAATGGTGATGATTGAATTAACTTGCTGAAATGAACTTGAAATGAATTAAAGGTAGCACTGTACCAAACTTCAACTTCAAACCTTACAGTTACAGACTACAAGACAAGCTAAGTGGAGAATTGGGTTTTGGGAATCTCCATCCCTTTTTTCATATATGAACTAGTCTTGGCCTTGGTAATAGAATCTTTCACAATGTGATAAAGTGAAAGACCACCTATTGGCTATTGCTTAATATTGTCTTTTCTCAGCTGGATGGTACCACTGCCACATGGGGAAGGAGAAGGAGAAGGGCCTGACATCGAGGTCAAGTAGAAAGCAAGAAAAAAAAAATCCAAGTTATCTCAGTAGAACTACTACCTTACTAAAGCCGCTGCCATAGAAAAATAAAGTACGTAAAAACAAGATGAAAGAAAGAGAAAGTAGTTAGACCAACAAATTAAAGATTCCCGAGAAATCAAAGTGTTAGCTTCCCAGACTCAACTTTGAACAGGTCCAAGAAGTTTGAAAAAACTAAAGACTAAAGAAAGAAGCTAGGAAGCAAGCAAGAATGGATTTAAATAAACTAAAAGAATAAAAAAAAATTGAAATAAAGTGATGGTTCATCATTAAATACACCATTTTCTGCGAAAAATTAAAGTACAGTGGTAAAAGCACTAAGTTGTAGGGAAGTAGTGGTCCAACCAGCATCTTTCCACGGGCCGGGGATCATAAGCCCAGTAAAGAAGCAAACTAAATAAAGAAGAGGCTGGGCCTGCCAGCTAGACCAAGGGCCCAATGCCAAGTAGGCTCCCCATTTTTGCAATCAGACACTAGCTAGCGGACGAGGTCCCCCGTCTTGGTAAACATAAAAAGGGTATGTTCACAAAATTTTGCAAAATATTTTTACAACAAATTATAAGTAGTTAGTTGTTATTAGTTCAAATTTGAACCTAACACTAAGATTACTTTTTTACCCCAACATTAACAACCAATAACAATCTGCCACTTAAAATTTGTTGTAAGAATATTGTAGACATATTATTTCTCAAAACGTAATAATGGAGACACTTTAATTTGCCGAGTAATCCACCAAGGAAAAACCCAACAAGTACCATGGAATTAATATAATCGAGGAACCAAGGGAGGTAGCGCCTAATTTTGGAAAGCACTGAATTGCATTCACACGGCTTGTTTTGTGGCCTCCTCACCCCTAAACCCTACACCATTATAAGCCAAAAATTAACCTTAATCACAAGAGACAAATTAAGACTATTGCACTTTCACAAAGAAAACCCTAGAGAGGGATTCCTTTTTCATGCAACAACTCTCCATTGAGCATCTTTGATAGTTTTACTAATCAACATCCATGTGTGTTGATGTTAATACTAGAAAGACTACATCAAATCTTCAAGGAGTCTTGAAATAGCCAAGAGGTTAGTTTGCAAATAATGTATCATCTTGCATCACTTAGAAGGCATAAGGTACAATGTAAAAGTCTGTAATTGCTAGCAAAAGCTTAAAGGGCTTGGATACATCATCTGACTATTAGTTGAAAAGTTTTGTCAGTATAAATTATTATGTGTACTACAACAACCTCCTATAGTGGATTTTTGTTGTTTGGTGTTGCGCTCAGAGTGTTTTTTTTAATTAGGATTTTTACTCCATGAACATATGTTGTCTCTGTGTGTGAGTGTGTATGGTTCTTGTTGTCTATCTTATTGAATGTGTTTATCCACATCAATCATTTTGATTTGAATCTTGATTAATTAATTATCTAGACCAAATCTTAAATTGGTTGATTAAAATTGGTAGTTAAGTGGTGTAAGGGTATAAGCGTAACTTTCAACTTAAAATAGAAAGATGAAGGAACTAATTTTATTAAAGGGTAACTTTTAACTTAAAATAGAAAGATGAAGGAACTAATTTTATTAAAGGGATATGACTAAAGTACACTTTTGACCCTTAGAGTTTGTGGGTTTTTTTTTTTTTTTTTTTTTTTTTTTCAATAAGACCCCTTTCATATCAAATTTTCATTTTTGCCCTTCATGTTTAATTTTTTTTTCATATTGGCCATGTCATCCACTTATGTTAATAATTTCACCATTAAGTACCCTTCATGTTTAACTATCTCATATTATGAACAGCTAGATTACTAAAGGAATGGATGGCATGGCCATTATGAAAACAAAATCAATCTTGAAGGTTCAAAATGAAAATTTTGATATATTAAGGGAAAAATGAAAACAACCTCAAACTTTATGATCCGATTGTGTACATTATTAGTCAAGGGATATTGTTGGGATTAAGGAAGAAGAGAAAGATCACCACCAAGCTTATTTGAAAAAAAAAAGTCCTGTAACTTTATTCATCAAATTCAATATGCAAATAATTTTTCTTGTAAGCCTATAAATAGGGTCCCAAATCACATCAACTAAGAGAAAAACATCAAATCATAATAAATATAATACCAAAGTACACTTCTGGCCCTTAAAGTTTGAATTTGTTTCATTTTAGTCCTTTATGTTTCATAATTTTCATTTTGACCCTTCATGTTTGATTTTGATTCCATATTAGTCATGTCATCCATTTTTATTAGTAATATGGTAATACTTGGCATTACAAGGGTGATGTGTCTTAATGGAAATCACTTATCTAGGCCGTTAACAATTAGATTATTAATAGAAATTGACTTATATGGGTGACATACTCTAATAGAAAACACTTATATGGCATTTAACAATCAAGTTACTAATAGAAGAGGACTTATATGAGTGACGTGTTTTAATGGATGACATTTACCTGACACTTCACAATTAGATTACTAACAAAAATATATGTCATGGCAAATATGAAAAGCGTAGTCAGACATGAAAGGTCAAAATGAAATTTGAAATGTAAAAAGCCAAAAAGAAAACAACCTCAAACTTCAAGAGCCAAAAGTGTACTTTAGTGTAAAATTAACAATCAACTCCCTAAAAACCCTCAAAATAAAATGAAAACTCAAATCAACTCAAATACCATAATTTTGATATATGGAAATAATCAACATTAATTTGTGTCCAAAACAACTCTTTTAAAACAATTCGGTGTCCAAAACAACTTAGGTCATGGCCTAAGGCCCTTTCCTAGAGACTGCCCCAATTTGGGTGCAATAAGTGATATTTTAAAAAAATAAAAGAAAAATTGTCAGTTGCACCTTCACTCTTCAAAAAGTTCAAAAATTTTAATGATATTAGAAAAATTACAATTTTTTTTTTTTTTTTATATAAGTCTCACAAATTGATTACCTCAAAAAAAGAAAATGGTCTAACAAATTAATATGTCACAAATTGGATTCAAATCCTTTAGATTTTTTAAGGTACTCTATTAATAGATTTCTTTAAATTTTAACAACTCTTTTATGATTTAAAGGTTTAGATTTTGCCATGTCAATATTCTACTAACAATACTCTTAAAATAATAATAAAATAATATTGCAAACAAAACAATTAAGATTATTGTTAGTGAAATGGTGATATGGCAAAATCTAGATCACTAAATCATTAAATAATAGTTAAGATTTAAGGAAATCTATTTGGTAGAATATACTAGGAAATCTAGAGGATCTCAATCTGTCACAAATCACAAGAAGTAATTCAAAATACTCATTTATTATCTTTTTAAAGTGCCACCAATTACATTCATTGTCACATCAATTTGTTAGCTTTTGGTACTAAATTTGTAATAGCTTTAGTATTATCCATGAAAAAAAAAATATATATATATATATATATATATATAGGGTCATGTTAACAAGTGCCCTCAGGGCACTCCTTAATAATTCATTTTTGAAAAGTTTTGATATCACTTTTATGGAAAATAAAAAAAGTTGTCAAAATATTAAATACTTTTTTTTCATTTCTCATAAAAAAAATTTTTAAATGGATTATTAATGAGTGCCCTAAGAGCACTCGTTAACATTTCTCATATATATATATATATATATACACATATACACCCACACATTAAAAATGAAAAAGTTACTACAAATTTTACTACAAAAAAAAACTTACAAACGAATGTGATAAGAATATAATTTATAAGACCTATGTAGCAAAATTTGTAATATATATACACACGCATTAAAAATGCAAAAGTTACTACAAATTTTACTATTAAAAAAAAAAAAAAAAAACTTACAAACGAATGTGATAAGAATATAATTTATTTTACTTAAACAATATAATAAGTAAATAAATTTTTTCTTATTGATGGCATGTCAATTTGTAAGATCTAAATAGCAAAATTTGTACTATCTCTAACATCATTCAAGTAAATTAATCAATAAGAATAATGGATTTTAAATAATAAAAAAATTGTAATATAAAACACTAACTAGATTAAGGGTTAGTAAACTAAATACTATAGAGATATTTAAATATAAAAAGGTAAATTTTTTTTAGGTAAAAAGGCAAAGTTAAAACTATCGTTTTAGGCAGCAATTATGAGAAATCTTGATTGCAACTTGGACTAGTCCATTTAATGGATAACGCACTAATTGTTCGATTCTGAGATGGTGACGGTATGTTGCATTGTCCCTGGGCTGATGGGACACGACAATAAAGTAGGTAAGGTTTTGGTAGATTGGGTTTTCAGTTTTGTCATCAATCGTTGACAAGAGGTCCTTTTGAAAAATGGGTGTCTTGGTTTCCAATGAGATTTGAATTTTAGAAATTTGATATAGGTACGTGGGGTAAGGTTTCTGTTGTGATAGGTGGATTTTCATGCCAATGGCAATGAGAATGGGGTATGGTTGGTCGAGGATGGGCAGTTATGCTGGCTTTTTCAACTTTACTTTCCATCAACTTTTGCTCCGAAATCAAATTTGATGCATCACAAGGTTTGCAAAAGGGATATCATGATTTAGGAAGGAAATCATAACACCACCTAAAGTAGTCTGAAATATAGGTTGAACCAAGAGTCTACCCTAGATCCCCATCAAATTTATGGAAAATTTTCCAATGTAATTCTGTTCATTAAACTCAACATAACCATCATGTTTCCTTTCCAAATTATATCAAATAAGGAAAATCAAATCATAACTAAAATAATAATCAATACCCTTCAAATTTTCAATATAAAATAAATTCGAATCCCATAGTCCACCAATGGAATCAATCAACATCTATGAAACACAATACTTCAATGTCATACCAATTTTATATCTGTGTTGTATATAACTTGTATTTGTATCATTTCAGTATCGTACTTGCTATTTTTTGTTATAATTTTTCAAAAATTACTTGTGTCGCCGTGAATATACCAGTACCCATGTCCATGCTTCTTAGGTCAACATTAATATGATGTTTGTAGAAAAATTATGATTTTTTTTTTTTTTTTTTTGAGAATCGAATTAATCTTGATTTGCTGTGTAGCATAATCGATATTTTCATTTTTGCAACGCATTGGAAAACATCTGGAATTAATCAGAGAAGAATTGATACATTACATGAATACTTATTTTCCAGCAAAAGAAATGGCCAAATAGCCTATGTATACAAAGTTCATCTGTCAGTATACAGTACATACGGCTGTATTTGATAAGAAACCAGTCACTTGTTGAAACTCACCCCAATTCCAAACCTTCAAAAACTCAAGATAACCTTTCTTTACAGGTATACCCTCCATTTTTCCTGGCAACCGCAACAGAAAATTAGATCCATAAGAGAAAAGCAATGAAGTTCATTGTTGTGCTTCTTTATATCCAACACCGTTAAGCCATGAAACAACTTGCTCAATAGAGGGCCTCTGTCGTGGATCTCGGTCTAAACATTTACAGGCAATACCAAGCACTTCTAAGAGCTGCTTCTCATGATCCTTATCCCATATTGCTGAATCTATAATTTCTTCCTCCCTCTTCTCAGATTTCATCTGAAACACCCAAGAAACCAAATCCCTGCAGTTTTTGCCTTTGCAAACTTCCACAGGCCTTTTACCAGTAAGAAGCTCGAGAAGAACAACCCCAAAACTATAGACATCACCCCTGATAGTTGCCGTTAAAGTCTGACTATATTCAGGAGGGATATAGCCCAAGGTACCAACCAAATCTGTTGTGACATGAGTATCATACGGTTGCAATAGCCTGGAGAGACCAAAATCAGCCAAATGAGCTTCAAAAATTTCATCCAAAAGAATGTTGCTGGATTTTATGTCTCGGTGGACTATGTTTGGCTCACAACCCTTGTGCAAGTAAGCCAACCCATGAGCTGCGCCTTGAGCTATCTTGAGTCTTGCGTCCCATTTTAAGAGTGAAACCCCATCAACATTCTCATGAAGCCAATAATCCAAGCTTCCATTCTCCATGTAGGAGTAAATTAGCAACCTGTCATTACCATATCGACAATAACCTTGAAGAGCAACAAGGTTCTTATGCTGAGCTCTTGAGAGGGCTTCCACTTCAGCCTGGAATTCACGTTCCATCTGACCACAATCCCCAGAAAGTCTCTTGATTGCAGCTTTTGTCCCATTAGGAAGGTTGGCTTTGTAAACCAGACCAAATCCACCACAACCAATTATGTTCGCTTGGTTGAAATTGTTTGTAGATTTTAACAACTCTGTGACTGTGAGATCTTTACATTCTGAATTTTGAAAGAGCACAAGCTTCGAAGATCCAAGGGCTTCAGATAACCTGCGTGGCCTGCTGAGTTCTTCATCAAAGTTATCAACTGGATCTCCCACATTCTGCCTGGACATTTTAAGCAGTGCAATTGCAAGTAGCACGGCAACCCCAACACCTATGCTGATTGTTATGCCGAAGATGCTGTTTCGACCAAATTTACCATTTGAGCCAGATGAAATAGCAGGTCTTAGCCCTGTATGGCCACCGAGATCACATGGTGAATCTACCTGCCCACAAAGTCCCAGGTTGCCCTCAAAGCTGGAGCTTGGAAAGCTTGAGAACTGTCCCCCAGTTGGGATTGCTCCATACAAGTGATTATATGCCACGCTAAACTTTGACAAGAATGTTAGCTTGCTAAATGACGGGGGGATGGATCCAGAAAGATTATTATACGATAAATCCAACAATTCCAAGTTGCTCATCTCTGAAATGGAGCTAGGGATGGTTCCAGTTATGTTGTTCCTGCTCAAATCTAACACATGCAGTTCTTTTAATCGCCCAATTTCAGGCGATATTATTCCACTTATTCTGTTATTGCTCAGGTATATTGCAGGTGGGAAACTTGAGGCCTGGTTGTATTGCAGACCATTAGCACTCTTGTTTCGCTTAACATATAGTGGAATCCCAGCTGATGCAGTAAGATTTGATGAACTTCCATTTAAAAAAATGAGGCTCTTTAGCTCTGTCAAACTCTTCGGGATTTCACCTGTGAGAGAGTTATTTGAGAAGTCCAAGTAAAACAAACTTTCCATCTGACCAATCCAGTTGGGGATACTGCCATCCAAGTGATTCCAAGACAAATCCAGGACTCGCAACTGCCTACAACTCAATAGCCAACCTGGGATTTGGCCTTTCAAAGCACAATTCCCAATAGCGAAAACCATCAAACTCTTGAACCCACTCACATTTTGAGGAATTTCCTCGCCATGAAAATTCTTTGCAAGAACAAGAGTGGTGAGATTTTGGCATTGCTGAAGCACAGATAGTGCCCCAGTTAGGTTCACAAAGCTGTTGTTTGACAATGAAAGGGACAACAATGATGTAAGCTTTGAAAAATCTTCAGGGATTTGGCCAGTCAATTCATTCTTAGCAAGGCTCAAAATTCTCAATTCACGGCAATTAGATAGGGAATTTGGAAAAAGAGGCCCATAAAACCGATTACTGGCAAGATCAAGTTGGCAGAGGTTGGGCAACCCAGTGAAATTAAGATCAATATAGCCCGTTATCGAATTGTTACGAAGATCGAGCACTCGAAGCTTTGAGCAAAGTGCAAGGGTAGATGGCAATATCCCAGAAAATGAATTTGTGTGTGCAACTAATAGTTCTAGTTTTGTGAGGTTCCCAAACACATTAGGCAGTTCACCTGAAAAATGGTTTTCAAATATGACTAAGGTTTTAAGGCTAGAGAGCTTACTCAATTCCATGCTTAACTGGCCAGAGAAATTGTTTCCAGAGACTGAGAGTTGCTCCAAAGCTGACATAGAATACAAAGAATCAGGAAGAGGCCCTGAAAGTGAATTGAAATCCACATGTAATTGTTGGAGAGAGATGCTGCAATTATCCAAGCCTTCAAGACCGCCCATCAAATGGTTCACAGACACATCAAGAATCTGAATCCCACTTGAGGAACTGCAAATGTGAGAATCAAACCCACCAGTGAATGAATTGTTGCTAATGTTGAACACAACAATATTTGGCAATCCCCCGAGCTCGCGCAAACTCTCATTGAATAAGTTGCTGGAGATATTCAGTTTTTGAATGGATTCAAGACCGGAAAGTGCCTTTGAAACTGGTCCTGTTAGCATGTTATGGCTCAAATCAAGAACTTCCAGCTGCTTCAAGTTTGAGAGCTCTGCAGGCAATTCACCATTGAGATGATTGCTTGAAAGATCGAGAAATTTCAGATGGTCCAGTCGACCCAAAGAGTGTGAAACTATCCCTTTGAGACCCTTTCTGGAGAGAAGCAACTTGGTCACTCTACTGGTAACTGAACTACTATTCTTCACATTCTCACAGACAACACCATCCCATCTGCAGCAAATAGATGCACTGGTCCAGGATGTGACAATGGACCCATTTGTGAGGTTTCCTGCAAAGTCCTTGAGCGCCAACAGATCATTTGGATTACAGGATGAGGCTGGGGTTTTCAGACCCAAACATGAACAAAGAAAGCAAGCCAAGAATACCCATTTGAGGAAAGTCATTGCAACAAGCTCCAGCACCACCATTGCTGAAACCAAAGGAGATTTTCCAGCTCAAATCAAGACCAATGCTCCCATAAACTTAACTGAATTTGCTATTGTTGTGCATGCGCTGCTTTTCAGAAGCTAAGAAGAATCCAAATGAAGAAACTTGGATACCCACATGCAAATACCTCCACCAAAAAAGATAAAAGGACCCAACTTGCAGCTTGCAAATTAAGCAAAAGTTACAAGACAGTTGAGATCACCAATCCCCACCAGAAATCAAATCCCTAGACCAGTAAATTTAGGAACTCAGAAACCAACTTCAATGTGAAAGTGCAAAACAAACACTGCCCAGAAGAAGAAACGTTCAAGTGAAGCACCTTAAATACCCACATCCCAAACCACCTCTCAAACCACAAAAAGACCAACTAACAACAGCTTGCAAGTGAAGCAATTAACAGTGACCATTATAAAAAAAAGTGAAGCAATAATAAATACCAAGTAGAAGCAATGAGATCCCCAGTCCCCACCAGAAATCAAAACCCTTGACCAAAAATCAAGAACCCAACAACTTATTTTGCTGAACAAGCAACAGAGTAACACTAACACTAGCACCCCATGAAGAGAGAGAATGAAAAAACCCACTTTGAAGAAACTTAAAACCCACCTCCAAAAACACCAAAGGAGCCGCAAAAGAACGACTTGCAAGTCAAGCTACAATACCAGATGTAAAACCAAATAAAACACTGATATCAGATCCCAAGATCAAAGATTTCAGTCACTCAAGCAGAAGAGACGAGAGAAGTTAGGAAAAAGGAAGAAACTTTAACTAAGCTAGTAGACCCATGAAGAACCCAAAGAAAGCCCCACCAGTGAAAACCATAAAGATCTGAACTTCATTAACATCACTTGGAAGTGAAGTAACAGTAACCTGTAAACTCAACACTGTACCCACTTTTTCCTCAAATTAGCTGCACCAAATTCAAAACGAGACATGTCTCTCTCTCTCTCTCTCTCTGTCTCACTAATATTCAAAGTCTAAAAAGATGACAGAATCTAGAGGAAGAAAAAAGAGCTATAGATATTTCAAATCAAGGAACAGTAATACGAAAACTGTACAGTGTCATGTGTGAGTGCAATTTTCTGAAATAGAAAAGGAAAGTTCCCTATCTTGGTTGAGAATCTATATTTTAATGGACAAACAGTTGGGGAGGCAAGTCACTTTTGAAACTGAAGACGCAAGAGCTGACTTTTGGACAAATTTTCTTTTGGGTTTTTTATTTTTTATTTTTTTGGTTTTTGCTTCACAGTTTACAAGTCACACATTGTCTCTCCTCTCAGGCTCTGATATTCAATACCTACATATAATTTGCCTGTTTGTTTTCTACAAACTATTAGTAATAATTATTAGTGTGAGGTGGTGGGGTTTTGATTAGGTTGGAGTGTTGGAGTTGGACATGTTTGGTGCGGTCTAACGAGGAAAAAGATATTGCCCCACTCCCACCACCCCCACGTTTACACTTTGCGCGTGCACTCACTGTCCAATCATTTTGTTTTTGTTTGGTAGGCTTGCGACATGGAAAATATGTTGGTGGCCAAGTAATATTTTCCACTCTTGACTATTTTGGCTTTTCGATTCTCACATGTGATTTTTTTTTTTTTTTTTATTAAGGATATCGAGTCACCCTTAATTCTATGGAAATCACTTTTTTCTTTGACTCCTTATACACCATTTTTTTTATAAGTGACAGCTTATATTATATATACCATAATTTCTTTGGAACTCAATTTTTTCAAGATGCAGTGTATGTCTCTTATTCTTACCCATATCAAATTTTATTGAATATCAATAACTATCATATAAATATCAATAATTACATGTCTACTTGGGTCAGATTGGAATTTTTTTCAATCCAACCCAATTATGTCGGATTGAGAAATTTCAAACCCATCAAATTTGTGAAAATCAACCCAACTTGATCCACATGGGTCAAATTGGACCAGTTAATTGTGTATACATGTTTTTTTTTTTTTTTAAAGAACGAAACAAGCCATCATATATTCATTAAAACTGAATCCTAAAACATAGCTTCCAATGCAACTGGAGGTGCATCTTCCATCCAGTACATATCCTCATTTAAGTTACTAGCATATCTAGCTAAGACATGAGTTGCCCTATTACAATCCCTTTTAACCCAATTGATTAATACTCTCCTTAGCCCACGTATAAGCCATTGAATATCAGCAACCACATTCCCAACAACTGACAGGTCCGAACTTGAAGAAGAAAGTGCTTTCATAACATTAATACTATCACCTTCAATTATTAGCTCAGAGAAACTCGCATCAATAGCAAACTCCACAGCTTTTCTACATGCTAATGTTTTTACTTCTTCACTACCTGAAACTGATGTCCCTATAGCAGAGAGTGCAACCATTACCTCTCCATGCTCATTCTGTATCACAGCCCCAAATCCAGACCTTCCTCTCTCGTTGAATATGGCAGCAACAAAATTCATTTTGAAGAAAGGATGAGGTGGTGGACGCCACACATTTCCTCCAGTTTCCCTCGATGTGACAGCAAGTTGCTCTTGCGCCTGTACACTTTCCTCTAGCCATTCCTCAACCCTTGTATTCAGCCATCTAGGATCCTTGAGCTTCACCCCGTGCAATACACAATTTCGTTGATTCCATAACATCCAAGCTTACACTAAGAATAACTCCATCTCCTTTGGTTCCAATCTGTGCATTAAATAGTCAAATAGCTGCTACACATCTTGCTATCCAAGTGGGCATTTTTGCAACTTAGTCCGACTTCTAGCCCACACGTCCTGTGCAGCAGGGCAGTCCTATAGCATGTGCACCTCATTCTCTGGGCTTTGCAAATATATCGAGCAAACAGTTTCTGCAACAATTTTACGTTTTGCTAAATTGAGTCGGGTTGGCAGGATTCCATGGCAAGCTCTCCATCCAAAGATTTTGATCTTGTTAGGAACTTTCATCCTCCATAAAGCCTTCCACACCTTTTGCTCATCATTCCCCCTCGAACACTCTGCCCAATTCTCATTCCTCATGACTTGTCGTGTCACATAATATCCAGACTTCACAAAATATCTCTCATTCCTATTATGCATCCAAATTATTGAATCAGCCACTCGCCTTCGACTTAAAGGGATTCGACAAATGGCCTCCGCATCCTCACTACGAAAAGTTGTCATGACAAGATCTTGCTTCCAACAGTTTGTACCCGATTCAATCAGGTTTGCCACAAACCACTCTCCCACATCCACATTAGTCGGATATAGGACCCTGTTTGTAGGGAGTTTAGGAATCCATTTATCAACCAAAATTTTTATTGATGCCCCATCTCCAACCCTCCAACAACAACCCACCTTTAGAATAGGTAGGGCAGCCATAATACTTCTCTAGACATATGAGCAATTAGGTGAATCAAAAGCATCTAAAAAATGAGACCGAGGAAAATACCAGGTTGAAAAACAGTTGTACAAAAGTGAGTCCTTTTGTTGCAGCAACCTCCATCCCTGCTTGGCTAGCATAGCCAAATTGAAAGTTCTCAAGTCACAGAATCCCATTCCACCTTCCTTCCTTGCAATAGTCAGCTTATCCCAGCATCTCTAATGAATCTTCCTTTCGTTCCCCACCTGTCCCCACCAAAATCTTGTGCACATAGAGTTCAATTCTTCACATAATTTTATTATTAACTGGAATACTCCCATAGTATAAGTGGGAATAGATTGGGCCACTGCTTTGATGAGTACTTCCTTGCCTGCCCTTGATATCAACATTCCTTTCCAACCTTGTAGTTTTTTCCATACTTGATCCTTTAAGAAAGCGAAAGTTTGGTACTTGGCACGCCCAATGAGTATGGGCAGCCCTAAATATGACTCAAACCTCTCCACCTCTTTAACACCCAAAGTTTCCATAATCTCTACCTTTTTGTCACTCTGAGTACTATTGCTGAAGTACACTGATGATTTCTCCAAATTTATACTCTGACCTGAAGCCTTTGCATAAACTTGAAGAATATCAACAATTGCCTCAACTTCATTACGAGTTGCTCGACAAAATAATAGAGAATCATCTGCAAATAACAAGTTAGAAATTGTTGGTGCTCGTCTACAAATTGATACTCCATGGATACGCCCTTCCAATTGTGCCTTTTCTAATAGGGAAGTAAAGCTCTCTACACACAAAAGAAACAGATATGGTGAAAGAGGATCTCCTTGACGGATTCCTCTAGATGGATGAATATTAACAAAAGGCTTTCCA
The DNA here is from genome assembly GCA_023621385.1 of Quercus gilva. NCBI lineage: Eukaryota > Viridiplantae > Streptophyta > Magnoliopsida > Fagales > Fagaceae > Quercus > Quercus gilva. The sequence continues at coordinate 25,082,358 of CM042480.1, read as the reverse complement.
TTAATAAGAACAGAAAATGTAGGTGTAGTAACACATCCCATCACCCTTTTAATCCACCCTTCCGAAAAACCCATCCTTTGCATAATACCCTGTAGGAAAGACCACTCAACCCTGTCATAGGTTTTGTTGATATCCATTTTCAATGCTATCGACCCCTTTTTGCTTTTTTTTTCCTGCTATGCATTGCATGTAGAGTTTCATAAGCCACCAGAACATTGTCTGTGATGAGACGGCCAAGTACAAATGCACTTTGAGTAGAAGAGATTATATGGGGAAGAACCTATTTCAGTCTATTTGCCAGCACCTTAGAAATAATTTTATACATAACATTACATAAGTTGATAGGTCTGAAATCAGTCATTTTCTCAGGGTTTTCCACTTTCGGGATAAGAACAATATTGGTGTGATTAATTTCAGGAACCATAACACCAAAATTCAAATAATCCAAAACTACAGCTATAACATTATCACCCACTATATGCCAAAATTTTTGGTAAAAAAGAGCATTCATACCATCAGGTCCAAGAGCCTTGGTTGGTTCCATTTGGAACAATGCCACTCTGATCTCATCTGCATTAAATTCACTGAATAAAATATTTTGCATATCAGGAGTTACCTTGCAAGGCACTACATCAAGGCACTCATCCATCTGGTCACACAATCCTACACTAAATAAATTCTCAAAATAATCTGAAGCCACCACTGCTACATCCTCCACATCTTTCACCTATTGGTTCTGTACATTTTTAATCCCTTGAATATGATTACACCTCTTTCACTAAGTTGCTTTGGAGTGGAAAATTTTTTTGTTCTCATCCCCATATTTTAACCAAGAAATCCTGGATCTCTGTGCCCAATAAATCTCTTGTTTGAGTAGGAGCTCATCCAACCACTTACTCACTTCCAAAAAATTTTCCCTATTCTCTTCTGTAATCTCTACTTTATTCAACATCTCAATCCTTTTTTGCATTTGTTTGATCTCTTCATTGTCCGGGTTGGACCTACCTGATCCCCAAGCAAATAAATCAGTCCAACAAGTCTCTATTTTTTCCTTTATTAAGTTCAAGCCAGCAACTCCATGACCAACCCAATCCCAAGTAGCCCTTATCATATCTTCACAATCATCCAACATGAGCCAAGACTCCTCAAACTTGAACTTCCTATCCTTCCTAAAGTTGTTCAAGCTGAAACTCTTAGTTTGGAGTATAATAGGCAAGTGGTCTGAAGCATGAGATGAGAGATGTGTGACTGAGCTTAACTGAAATTTCTCCCTCCATTCCTTTGTAGCCACTGCCCTATCAAGCCTCACCTTAGTATTTGCATCCCTAGGCCGCCTGTTATTCCATGTAAAGGGATAACCTCTAAACCCCAAGTCTTCTAACTGACATAAATCCAATGCTTCCTTGAATGTAGCAACCTGTCTGTGCTATGGTGGATGCTTACTAAGTTTCTCAGAGGAGCTAAGAAATGCATTAAAATCACCTATGCAAAGCCATGGGCCATCAATGAATGATTTTAAGTGAGCTAAAAGCTTCCAAGACTTCTCCTTCTTACTTGCTTCAGGCCAACCATAAAAACATGTCAAATACCACTCAAAGTCATCATCTTCCTTAACTTTAGCTAATATGTGATTAGCAGTGAAATTTATAACCTCCAACTTTATATCATTCTTCCAAATCAAGGCCAATCCTTCACCTAAATCCGAGTACTTCACGATGATTCAGTTTGGGAAAGGAAGGTTGTTATATAGTCGCACAAAGCCTTCCTTATCCAACCGAGTTTCCATTAGAAAGCACACCATGGGAGCTTGTTCCCTTACAATTCTGCGAAGGTCACAACCTGTCCAAGGGTTCCCAAGCCCTTGGCAGTTCCAACTTAAGAGCCTCATTGCTCCGGGTAAGGGTGGGACACCACCCCCGCCGATATATCATTCTCCTTACATTGCTCTCATTAAAATTGCCATGCTTCACAACTTGTTCTTCCTGACCAAGGCTGATATCTGTTTCAATCCCCAGATGTGAGCCTCTTTTCCCAAGTGTTGGTAAATTGAAGGCCTTAGTAATTCCACTCAACCCAAAATCCATCCAATTAATCCTTGTCCATTTGCCTTGAGTTTGTGATGAAGAAGGCCTAGCACCTTCAGAGGCCTAACAAACCACTGGTTGCATGGGACTGCTCACCTCATTCAAAATTAAATTATCTCTAATTACCTCCACAGTAACCTTATCATCTCCTTGTCCTACGTTACTAGTGTCCTCAATGCTTGCAATATCATCTCGCTGAAAATTAGCATTAATCCTTTTATTTTTGTGAAAATCAGCATCAATCCCTATATTTTCGTGCTACTGAGATTCAAGAACAATCCTGTAATTCACAAGATTCCCCTCATCGTGACAGCTGCTCGCGTGTTTAGCAGTCTCCCTCTCCACTGTTGGTAACTCCACCACCACCCCTATATGGTTTAATTTCTGCCCTAGAACATCCTCCGCATCAACATCAGAACCTTTTCTCGAGTTTGCACTCAGTTTAGGCGGGGACTTAGCACGACCACCTTCTGACTTCAGCCATTTTCCATACTGTTAATCCACATCGCCTCCATTCTTCTTCCTTATAAAGTGCAAAGCACAATGGCGTATATCGTGACCAAGCAGTCCACAATAATGACAAAACATGGGCAGTCTCTCATATTTAAAGGTCACCCATGAGCATACTCCATCTGATCCTGCTATAAAACCACCTCGTCATAACAGCTTCTAAAGTGGTAAGGCAACTCTGACACGCATAAAGAGATTTTGATAATCTTATTTGCGTCTTCTTTCCACATCCTCCACTACACCTAACCTGTTTCCCACCTCTCGTGCAACCTGAGGGGAGGCCATATCAAATGGAGCTCCCCAAATTTGGACCCATAGTAGTGCATAACTCCACTTTACATTGCCCACATTCATCCCTTTCCTCCAACGTTGAAGCATAAGAAGTTGATTATCAAACGTCCACGGGCCACCCATAATCACTCTATTCATATCAAACTCCAATTGGAATTTGAATTGGAACAAGTTTGCACCAACCTCCAAGATCTGTAACGTGTCCTCCAATCCCCATGCTCGTTGTAGGATATTTTTTGCTGCCCTTCTATTGAAAGATTTTCATGTAAGGAACTTACCAATGAGGTTAAGAGTACAACTTTCAATCACTTCCATTCGTCCTTCATCTGAAATTTCTATAACCTCTGCTTCCTCATCTATCAATTTCATATTTTCCAATCCATGAATCACATCCTCAGCCATGATTAGAGAATTTAGCGTAAGAAAACCAAAAAAATATCCTCAGGTCAAGCCTAAGGGAGGGAGAGACTCAATACTAGTCGAGAAAGAGAGCTCCTACAAGGGAGAGATTGTGTATACATGTTTTACATCTTGTAAAAAAATGAATTTTCAAAATTTTTTCAATAAATTATTATGATTCATATAATATGGTTAAATTATATTCTAAATTTCCAAATTCATCAAAACTATTTTTAAAAATACCAAAATCAATTAAATTAAAATCATTATTGTGGGTCGTGTTAGCATAAAAACTTGTGCAAAAGTTCATGTCCATTTTAGCATAAAAACTTACCTTTTCTGTTATAATAAAAAATAAAAAATAAATAAAAATAAAAAAAAAAAACCTTGTTTTTCTATTTTATATATTCACTTTTTAAAACACCACATATCAAATTATCTATCTTACACAACATTTTTCATTAAAATGTCAATTTTTTTCTTGTGTTTTTTTAATTGTTTCTCTTTCTTCACAAAATTAGTATTGTTAGTATAAATTTACATGGTTACTGTAGCAAACTTGTAAATTTACACAATTATACACTTACTGATGTGGAACTTTTTAAATAAAAATGTATAAATTTACACATTTCTCTATTATATATTTACTAATGTGAGTGCTCATAGGCTCTATTTTGTCATAAGGTTCCATAACAAAACCTTGAGATTTGTGTGTGATAGGCTTTAGACAACTTGTCTCATGGTTTCTACCTATGAACAAGTAGTGGAAGCAAGTGGAGATCTTTGGTAGGCTTTGGAGGACGTGGGAAGTAGCTTTGGTTGCACATAAACAATCAAACAGACATGTTTTGGAATTTCATTGCGCCATTCTTTAATTGAGAAGATACAAAATGTACTGATCTTATAAAAGTAGTTTTCTCTCCCATGTAGGAGCTTTTCTCTCGTCTTCTCTATTTGAGTCTTTCCTCCCTTTAGTACGCCATTAGGGTTCTTCCTAGGGTTCGTCTCTCATTCTCTCCCAACACTACCATGGATCACACGGTGGTGGAGGGGCTACTCAAGCTTCACGTCACAAAGGAGGAAGAAGAAGAAATCTCGATAAAATCGACATGCAAATCAAACTTGTTAGAAGAATGCTCCCTCAGCCTCTTTGGTCATCTATTGGCGGACAGGAATCAGAATCAAAGGGCGCTAAAGAACACGATGAGGTCGACGAGGAAGATGGGCTCAAATCTACAGATCGTGGATGTGGGTAATAAAATCTTGCAGTTCAAATTCAGTTTTGAGTATCAAATGAAGAACAAAACAGGCTGTGGAATTTTGAGAATAACTTGTTGCTATGCCGATAGAGAAGAGGGCTCTTGGCTACAAACATCAAGTTCACTTATTCCCCTTTTTGGGTACAAATATAAGGACTCCCCTTTGAACTCATGTCAGATGAGGTAGACAAAGAGCTCAGCAATAGCATTAGGAGGTCCATCAAAACAGATCGGCGAGCAAGGCACTCTGACCAAGCAAAATTCATGAGAATTAGAGTAGATCTTCAATTAGATAAGCCCCTCAAGAGAGGGGGTAAGGTTGCTAGTGTTGAAAGGGAAAGGTTTTGGGTAAGCTTTAGATATGAAAGGCTTCCAATCTTTTGCTTGCAATGCAGTAAGCTGGGACATGATGAGAAGCATTGTTTGGAACTTCCAAACTAGCAAAATCCCAAGCAAGACGGTGGTTGGCTCCGAGCTCAAGGAAATCCAAGGTTGGGAATGGAAAGATCAAAATCAACGAGTAGTGGAGACTGAGAAGATGGTAATGAGGATAAGATTGAAGAAAACACAAATGCCACAACAAAATTCTCCTTTGCTTCAATATCTGATGGCAACGAGGGTTATTCAGGCAATAAGGACAATCGGAAAAATTCAAATGAAGGAAGCTCAGAAAAGCATGACGTCAGGGTGGGAGATAGGGAACAGGGTGTTACATGTGATCACCCTACCCGGATGGAATAGGTCTTTATTGAGGTCTCAGAAGCACGTGAGATAAGTACCTTCCCACCTATTGGCTTCCCGCGCGGTTTGAAAGAAAAAAAAGGAGCAGAGGACACGCTTTCATTAGTGGGCCGGCAAGCCCATTCAGAAAAGGAGCCAATGGAAGTTACTAGCCCAATTAAGCTCAAAGCTAGTCCAAATGAAGAAAAAGAATGCAAGCTAGAGTCCACGGGCAAAGGGATAGGAAGAAAAATAAAAGCAAAGCCCATTGGAAAAGGATTGATAGGGAGAAAGGAAAGAACAAAAGCCCAAAGTCTGATGCCCATCCTTTAAGCATTGGATCCAAGAGAATGGGCAAATTAGCTTTTTTTAAAGAAGAAATAGATGTTTCACAGAAGAAATAGTGCACAGCAATAACCACAGACCAGAATCAATTTAAGGAGGGATCAGCGGTGGCTACAAGGTAGCACCGCCTGGAGCCATGAGTCCCATAAGTTGGAACTGCCGGGGACTTGGGAACCCCTAGTCAGTTCGAGTCTTGCACGACATGGTGCGACGATGGAATCCCAAAGTAGTGTTTCTGATGGAGACAAAAGCAAAAACCCGACGAATGGAAAGAATAAAAAGCAGACTTGGTCTGAAATATGGTCTCATATACCCTTATGTAGGCCAAAAAGGTGGACTAGCCCTGCTATGGGCAAGAGAGATAGATATGAAGATAAAGAGCCATTCACAGAACCATATAGATGCAGTTATCAATGACATGGAGAAAAGCTTCAAATGGAGATTGATGGGCTTCTATGGCCACCCGGAGACCTACCGAAGGTACGAATCCTGGCACCTTCTTGCTTTTCTAAATAATCAATTACAACTCCCATGGCTATGCCTAGGAGACTCTAATGAGATATTATCTAATATGAAAAAGTCAGGGGGAGCTATTCAGTCTCAACAGCAAATTGATGGGTTTAGAAAGGTGGTTGGCTACTATGCTTTCCAAGATTTAGGCTACTGTGGCTCTGACTTTACTTGGTGTAACATGCAAGGAGGGGATAACAAAATATACTTAAGATTAGATAGAGCTTTTGCCAACTTAGAGTGGATTGAAAAGTTTGGGGAAATGAAAATGCATCATTTGACTGACTCAACATTTGACCATAGTGCCTTGCTGGTATCTGCTTCTGTAATCCAACGTCAAACCTGAGCAAAGTGCTTCCACTTCAAAGTGATGTGGACAAAAAATGTAGAATGTAAAGCCATAATTGAAAATTCTTGGGGGATGGAATTTGATCTCAGTACCCTAAAGGAAGTGATGGCTAATCTTAGTAGATGTGCTGCGGAGTTAACAAATTGGAGCTCTTAAGTGTTCGGGCAGATTCGAAAGAAGATTCAGGCAAAAAGAAATGAGCTAAATTCTTTGACCTTACAAGACAAGGATGGAGCCTTAAGCACTGAGATCAATTGCATAAGAAGAAAAATCAATGATCTCCTTGATGATGAGGAGATTTACTAAGGACAAAGGGCCAGAGCACACTGGCTTAAGGAAGGCAACAAGAATACTAGGTTCTTTCATGCCCAAGCCTTTAAGTGGCTTAAGCAAAACACTATAATGGGGATTTGGGATAGTTAAGGCAGATGGTGTAATGAAAAAGATAACATAGCTCAAGTTGCAATTGATTATTTTAAGAATATATATACGACAGCCTCCCCAACATTGGTACATAAGGTAACTACTGCTATTCCTACACGGGTGATGAAGATATGAATGAAAGCCTAAACAAAAATCTCACCAGGAAGGAGGTTGCCACGGCCCTTAAACAAATTCACCCCACAAAAGCACCCAACCCTGATGGTATGTCTACCATTTTTTACCAAAAATATTGGAACATTGTGGGATGTAGCATTACTAATATGGCTTTAAATGTTCTCAATGGTAATATGTCTTTGGCTAATCTCAACAAAACCAACATTGCTCTCATCTCAAAGATTAATAACCCCAAAAAGATGGCTGATTTTCAACCCATAAGCCTGTGTGACGTAGTATATAAGCTCATATAAAAAACTATTACAAATATATTTAGGGCTCTTCTTCCTCATATCATTTCAAAGAACCAAAGTGCTTTCACTTCCAACAGGCTAATTACTGACAATGTGGTTGTGGCTTTTGAGTTAATGCATTTTCTAAATCACAAAAATGCAGGAAAGGAGGGCTATATGGCTGCCAAACTTGATATGAGTAAGGCGTTTGACAGAGTCGAGTGGTGCTTTTTTAAGGGGGTTATGGAGAAACTAGGTTTTAGCACTAAGTGGGTAAATCTTGTTATGAGGTGCATTACTTCGGTCTCATATTCAGTTATAATAAATGGTGCTGCTTGTGGGAACATCACCCCTACCCGAGGACTTCGACAAGGGGACCTTCTCTCCCTAACTCTCTTCCTCATTTGTACCGAAGGGCTTTCTGCACTTATCCATGAGGCAGCCCGAAACCACCACTTGACAAGCATTTCTATATGTAGGGGTTGCCCAAGAGTCACCCACCTTCTATTTGCAGATGACATCATTCTCTTTTGCAAAGCTAGTGCAGGTGAATGTGCAGGAGCTGAAGCAAATCCTTCAAAAATACGAGGAAGCCTTGGGTCAGAAAATTAACACCGAGAAGTCCTCAATTTTCTTCAATCCCATTACATCACAAGAAGTCAAGGATGGGATCTTTACTACCTTAGGCCCCATACAAGACTTTAGACACACGAGATACTTGGGCCTTCCATCCTTCATTGGAAGATCAAAGAAGCAGATTTTTTCTATCTTGAAAGAAAGGTTAGGCAAAAGCTAGCCGGCTGGAAGGGAAAACTTCTCTCCATGGGAGGAAAAGAAATCATCATAAAAGTGGTAGCACAAGCAATCCCTACATACACAATGGGGTGCTTCCTTCTTCCCCAAAGCCTATGTGAAGAAGTAGAAAGCATGTTGAGGAATTTCTGGTGGGGCCAAAGGCAGCAAGAAACTAAAATGTGCTAAGTTAGCTAGAAAATAATGTGTAAGCATAAAGCAAGTAGAGGAATGGGGTTCAGGAATTTGCAAGCTTTTAACAAAGCAATGCTTGTGAAACAGTTATGGCAAATACTCCAAAACCCAAACTCTCTAGTGGCAAGGGTTCTCAAATCAAGATACTTCTCTACCGGGGATATCCTAAATGCTAAACTTGGTAATTCCCCATCACACTCTTGGAGAAGCATCCATAGTAGCCTTGATATAATTAGAAAGGGAACTCGGTGGAGAGTGGGCAATGAGAAATTAATATACATTTAGGATGACAAATGGCTGCCGACCCCCTCCACCTACAAGGTCATCTCACCTCCAAATGCTACCCCAGTTCCCAATGGTCTCATCACTCATTGACCTAATGACAAAATGGTGGAAAGTGGACATGATAAGAGCAACTTTCCTTCCTTTTGAAGTTGACATAATCCTAAAGATTCCTTTAAGCCACAACCTTCCAGAAGAAAAAATAATCTAGCTAGGGAATAGCCACAGAGATTTCACAGTCAAAAGTGCCTACCATATAGCCCAAAATCTGCTAGAGACAAAAGAAAAAAGAGAAAGCTCTAATGGGGACCCTTGCAAACCATTATGGAGAAAGCTCTGGCATCTCAACCTCCCAGCAAAAATCAAGGTTTTTGCTTGGAGAGCATGTGTCAATGGTCTCCCTACAATGGAAGCCATTTTCTGCAGGGGGTATCTCAAAGTAAGGACTGCCTTGTTTGTGGTAGTGAAGTTGAAAGCATAGACCATGCCTTCCTTAGCTATGATTTTTCATCCTTGGTTTGGAGTCTATGGCTAGAAAATCCACTTAGCACACAAGGTATTAAAAAGTCTTTTCTTAACTCTGCAATATTTATCATTTCTCACTCAACACTTCAAGATTTAGAGCTTTACTTTGCCACGGCATGGGCCATATGGTCCAACAGAAATAGAATACTGCACAAGGACTGTGTCTTTCTCCACTTCAGGTGTGGCAAATGGCTAAAAATGCAGTGAATGACTTCGCTAGCTTTGCCAATTGGGACTTCAGTCCAACAAGATCCTCCCCATCCAATTGGGTTCCATCTCCACCCCCCTCCCCCAAGGAATCCACAAAATAAATGTTGATGGGGCATCTTCAGAGCATGATAGATTTTCCAGTGTAGGTGTTATCATTAGAGACTGCAATGGTCAAGTTGTGGCTACTCTATGTAAACCGCTCCAAGCATGCTATTCTGCAAAACTAACTGAGGTCATTGCATTAGAGCAAGGTGTTCTTTTTGCTCAAGAGCTTTAGCTGCCTCAGGTCATCTTTGAATTAGATTCACTAACTACCATTCAAGCAATCAATGATAAGGCTACAGGGAACAACTATGGGCACCTTATCCAGAGAATCCTTCAGGCTACTGATTCATTTGAGACTTGCCTTTTCAAGCATTTAAGCAGAAGCTTCAATGCAGTGGCTCACGAGCCCCAATATGCTTGAAGAACTAGAAGTCATCTCATTTGGAAAGGAGTTACACCTGCTTTTGTAATTTCTTTTCTGAAAATTGTTCTGTTGTAATTTGTTGGTTTCTGCCCTACTTTGCATGCTTCTCTGTATGACTTGTCTTATTTGGTTTAATACCATTTATTCCCTTTCAAAAAAAAAAAGAAAAAAGCTTTGGTTCGTTGTCTTTCTTTGTACAAGCGTATTTTAACATTTCTTCAAGAAACAAAGAGGTATCCATCAAGCCCTTCCCTGTTGACTCATGTGAACATGTATATGTATTTTTCTTCAATTCCTTATGTCAATAAATTGATCTAAATTCAAATTATTGAAATAATATCTGTGGGGCCCAAATATTTAGCAATCCCAGCCCATTCCATATTGGGCTCAAGTTTCATGCCGAGGAGAGTACAGAATCCGAGGATGAGTGGGAGGAGCCCAAGTCATCAAGGGACTTCGCCGAGAATGCCCATATCCTCGGCAAACCGACGTTGAAGAAAAGAAGCTGTCACTCACCCATTAAATGCACGCCACCAACACTCTGACCGCATCAATGGCGAATTGACTAGTAAACAGTGCCGCCTTGGTTACTTCAACTAACAGAAAGCCTGCAAAGGCGGCTAATGGGACAAGCCCTCAGACACAAGTCCAGATGGCCTACAAATGGACGGCAGGGATCAACTAAAGAAGAATATATAATAGATAGAATCCCCAAAGTAAAAGGGGGGCCCTTCGGTGGGGGAAGGAGAGGGTTTTCTTTCTTTTAGGGTGTTCAAAGGACAACCCTTGTATTTATTAGTTCTAAGGAAAAGAGCTCCTCGGACTGGGCTGAGGACGAAATTTCCTCAAGAACACTTAGTCAGATTTTAGTTGTTCTTCTTGTAAGCCCACGTCGACTGTTGTCTTTCTTGCTAGTGCTTGGCCCTTTTATCCACTCTCTACAAATTTATTATATGGGGGTCGCCCAAAACGGGTCCCCACAATTGGCGCCGTCTATGGGAAAGGACTTGTGCACTAGCAAGTGCGATAGTTGGTGTGAAAAGATCAAGAGCTATACGTCCTTCCAAAAAAAAAAAAAAATACAGCCAATGGCAACATATTCATTTAGAAGGCAACAATCACAAGAAATGAAAAGATGCGAGAAATAAAAGAAATGAAATGGGTTTACTTTTTATTAATATATGAAGAAAAGATACATCTTACAGCAGATGCCCATGTAGACTTGTTCTAAAGCTAACTACAAAGATAGATGCCCATGCAGGCTTGTTCTAAAGCAAACTACAAAGAAAAATGCCTAAATAGGCTTGTGCTGAAGCTAAAAGAAAAGGAAAGGGTGTGAGGCCTAGGCAGGCTTGTTTTAAAGCCAAGCCAAGCGCTAGAGGGAGAGGTGGAGACAGACCTATGTTAAGGCCGTCCACAGCTCCCTAACCAACACTTGCGGCACAAGGAAGGAGAAGGAAGAAGAGGCTGCGGCGCCTGACGATTCCACATCAAGGTTCCACCTGGTTTCCCTCCCAATCCCACAACAACTGGTAGCTGGCGAATCATTATCAGCTTGGAGGGTTGACAAATCCAAACCAGGAGGAGAAACGTTACGTTCCTTTCGGATCCCCCTCCATACTGTAAGGGGAGTTCCATCTTTGGCTAGGTTAAAAAGAAGAAGGATCTTCGGCCTCCTCCTACCCTACCCCCAGCATGATGTCCAGGGTCGAGGTGCCATCCTCGGCTCCTAAAAGGGGCTCAGCCTCCTTATCACCGCCCCTTCTAAGGGCCGCTTCGTTTCGTAGGGCACAAACTACTATTTTGACAGAGCCCTTGAAACGTCCAGAGAACAGTGCGTTTGTGAGATCTAAACTCAAGTGTTTGTGAAGTTTGAAGAAAAGGATCGTCTCAGAAATGTCTTATATAGAAGACAAAAATTGGTGAAAGCCAGCTCGCACAGAATCCTAAGAAAAAATTACTAGAGGCAATAACTCCACCCAATTTCCAAGAGGCTTATCAGCTACTAGATCCTCGTAAATCTACAAGGATATTAATGAGGAGGCGCCTCGCGCATCGAAGCGTCAAGCGCGTTGCTCGAATAGCCCAAAAGACGCCTCGTAATCAGAAGAGGCACGCCAGACGAAGAGGCTAGACCAAAGAAGGGTCCCCTCCTCGGCGGATCAGGTTCAAGGCAGATACTACTCTAAAGGCAGACGCCCCAGCGTCAAGGCCAAACTCCCTAGGAGCGAACTAGGTACTAGACAGAACCAAGACCTTGCATGGTCCTCGGACTCAAGCCTATGGGGAAACTAGTTACCTCTGAAGACAAGTACTAGACAGAACCAAGGTATTGCATGGTCCTCGAACTCAAACCTATGGAGAAACTAGCTACTCCAGAAGAACTAGGTACTAAACAGAACCAAGGCCTTGCATGGTCCTCGGACTCAAGCCTATGGGGAAACTAGTTACCTCAGAAGACAAGTACTAGACAGAACTAAGGTATTGCATGGTCCTCGGACTCAAATCTATGGGAAAACTAGCTACTCTAGAAGAACTAGGTACTAGATAGAACCAAGGCCTTGCATGGTCCTCGGACTCAAGCCTATGGGAAAACTAGTTACCTCAGAAAACAAGTACTAGACAGAACCAAGGTATTCATGGTCCTCGGACTCAAACCTATGGGGAAACTAGCTACTCTAGAAGAACTAGGTACTAGATAGAACCAGGTACTAGATAGAACCAAGACCTTGCATGGTCCTCGGACTCAAGCCTATGGGGAAACTAGTTACCTCAGAAGATAAGTACTAGACAGAACCAAGGCATTGCATGATCCTCGAACTCAAGCCTATGGGGAAACTAGTTGCTTCAGAAGACAAATGTTAGACAGAACCAAGGCATTGGATGGTCCTCGGACCCAAGCCTATGGGGAAACTACCAAGCCTATGGGGAAACTAGTCACTTTAGGAGGTCCAAGCCAATGGAGAAACCATCCCCCCACAAAAATACCAAGTGTAAAGCAGAGACAGGGTCTTGTATGTTCCTCGACGTTAAACCTATGGGGAAACTAGCTGCTTCAAGAGAACCCAAGTACTAGACAGAACCAAGGTCTTGCATAGTCCAAGGACTTAAACCTATGGGGAAACTAGTCACTTTAGGAGGATCTAAGCACTGAACAGAACCAAGGTCTTGTGTTGACCACGGGCCCAGACCTACTGCGAAGCTGACCTCTTGGGTATTAGTAGTGAGCGTCGCAGAGGACAATAATCAGTGTAGTCGGCCGAGGCGTAATTGAAGCCAGTGTCGTACAAGTAATGTATGTATGTATGTACAATATAATACAAACAAAGCGAATAAAAGGAAACGAAATATGCACTTTACTGAGTCTTTAAAAAGGAGTTATATAAGGCAAATATGCTGACATAATTAAAAAAAAAAAAAAAAAAAAAAAAAAAAAAAGAACGAAAAACAAGGCAAAGACGCAACAGAGGATCATTCTTTTAGCTCCATCTCAACTCCCCCCTCAGGGGGCTGGGCAGAGGAGGTCTCAGAATCCTTAGGGCCCTTGCCTGGGACTGCAGCCTGAGAAGGTTCAGCTGGGTGGGGTACCTCTTCTACAAGGGGTGCTTGGACATCAGCTGAAGAGTCTACAGTTTCTCTAGGCGCATCAGCAATGGGACCCTGGCTTGCCTCAACGTTCCTAGGAGGATCAGTTTCCTTGGTGGGCTCGCCCGAAGTAAGGGTAGCTGGGGTGCCTTCCTCAAAGACAACCCCAACACCCTCGGCAGCCACCTCGGCCTCAGAATTTGGAGAGGCAGTCTCACGAATGGCATGAGGGTAATATATGTTCTTCGCCCTCCATAGGTTGGACGAGGCGTCGACCCTTGCCTGTGTAAGGGCCTCATTCTAAACCTGGGAACAATAAAGTCTGTACACCCTAGGCATTTGGGCTCTAAGACTGTCTTCTGTTTCAGCCGCCCCTTCCTTATAGGCATCTTGCGCAGCCTTGTCTTTGGAGGCCTCAGCCTTAGCCTTGGCAGATTCAGCCTCCTCCTTGACTTTCAAAGCCTCGTCCCTGGCAGACTCCGCAGTGCCTCTAGCCTTATCTGCCTCAAGTACCTTTTCCTCTAGGGTCACAATCTTCTCTCTGGCTACCCTCAACTGATCCTCTGCCTTGAGCAGGTTGCCTGTTTGATCTAAAGCCAGTTTTTCAGCGGTAGCAAGGGCCGACTCAGCGGTGTCCCGAGCCGCCTTCATCTCCCCCAACTGGTCCATCGCCTTTTTAAGATCGGCCTTGGAAGCATTGAGGGCCCGCACGGTGTCCGACAGCTTGGTACGCTCCGAGCCAGTAACCTAGCTCTGGCTACTGGCTATGTCCTCCAGCCTACTTGAATAGCCTGCCAATTAAAACCATTGTGCAGCAGATAAGGAGTCACGGAAGGTCAAGAAAATCACAAGCAATCAGAAAACTTACCATGCCCAAGTATTGCTTAAGGCCGAGGAAGACCTCCTCGCTCCTCAAAGCCTCCAGCTGGGCCATGTCTGTAGGGAGTAGCAAAGACCTCTCCAACGCGACGGCCACGAGCGCACCCTCGCCCCCTTGAGGGTTCCTGAGGGAGACATTATCCGTCAGAGGCCCCCCATGGAGCATGGGGGCAAGAAGCCAAGCCTAGGCCCCGGCCTGGATAGAGACCTGTTTCTCTTGGCCTCGGTGCCCTATCTTCAGCTGTTTTGATGACGGTCGACCATTGCCACCACCTCGAGAGGGATCAGACTCTTCGCCCCCCCTAGATCTCTTGCCTTTGTCCTTCTTCGGTGAAGGATTGGTGGGCTTGGACCTAGGCGTCAAACTCTGTTGGGGTGGGGAAGGGGGAAGCTCAGGAGGAGACTTCCCCGGCGCATCCCTCCCCGGCTGCCCCTCAATCAGTGCCAGCAAGCTCTTCTGAGGCCGTTTCTTGAAACTCATCTTTGACTGAGGAGTGGCTTCTTCAGATAGAAAGTCCGCTTCAGTCAAACTAGGGTCACCCAAATCACCAGCAGGGTCCTCGGGTTAATGGGGCTGGTCGAACACGCCAAACTCGTCCTCGAACAGACTTGAGTCAGCAACCTCCTCTTCCCCTTCAACCTCGACAGCTTGAGCCGATGAAGAAGTACCTACCAACAGTACGCCCTCGAGAATGGGAGACCCTTCGGGGATGAAAAATCCGTTCTCGACTATGGTAATGCTATGCAGCCGAGGATCTCCAGCTTGGATCATGTACCTCGAAGCCGAAAACGATTTTTGGATCAGGACGTACCCTAAGACCATGTGGGCGACTCTAACTTGGTTGTCGTCTCTATTCACAAAGATCTTCGACCTCAGCACTGTCTCCAAGTCTTCCTTATTAACCTGGCTGAAGTGACGCTCAAAAGCACACGGATCTGCATAAAAGAAAGCAAGTTCTTGTCAAAATCCAAGCAAAGTAGGACACTAGCACAAAGAACTAAAAACGCTCTCCTAGTCTGGATGCCTCACTTGGTGTACCCTCCACTGTTGGGCACGGAAGGCCCTCATGCCATTCCTCAGACACAATGAGGAAGTTTTTGTTCAGACCCTTGCTGGACTCAAGGAGGCACTGGATGAGCCGGACCCTATCATCCCTCGTCCTCATGTAATAAGACTTCTCTTTCAGGCGCTGGAGTTTGTGGCACCAGTTCACATCATGATGGGTTAGCCTCAGCCCCATCTTCTCATTCAAGGTATTTATACAGCCTAAAATTCTAAATACATTAGTAGCGCACTGAGTGGGAGATAGGCCGAAGTGCCTAAGATAGTTCCTCATCACCGGCTCCATAGGAATCCTCATCTCGCCCTCCAGAAAGGCGATTATAAGAATCACCACCTCACCCTCTTTCCTACTCGAACTCCATTTCCCCTCTCCGCAGTATCTCAAACCCACCATAGCGAGGATCCTATGATCGGCGACGAATTTGTCCATTAACTCCTCAGACTCAACTAACTTCTTAAGCCTACCCATCCTAGAGAACTAACAAGGAACTCAAGTGAACAATACGAACTAGAGAGAGAAGAAGACTTACGGAAACGAGGGAAAGCTCCTCGGGCAGGCTTTTTGTGCTATGGAGAATTGCAAGTACAGTTGGAGATGTGACCAAATTCGGGGTAGGTGCGCAGGATCTCTTGAATGCAAAAGTGAAAGGATGAACCAGTTCAACTGGGTATATATATACCCCCAATTAAAAATAACTGCATGGACTTTCCCGCCCAATGGGCCAGAAGTATCCCCACCGTCCATTCATCATCACACCGTTGAACGTGGGGGGCACAAAGTCGCTGAAATTTAATGAAGGCGCTCTCCAAATACCGAAACGCCAGGAACGTCCCCTAGGCAGTTGAAAGGATTGTGACACTAACAGAAAGGCAAGGCTCAACAGGCCGGGACATTGGCCCGAGAACATCAAAATCCTCCTCCCCTCCCGAGAGGCCGGGCAGTAAAATTTTGAGGGGCTATTGTGGGGCCCAAATATTTAGCAACCCTGGCCCATTCCATATCGGGCCCAAGGTTCATGCCGAAGAGAGTACAAAATCCGAGGATGAGTGGGAGGAGCCCAAGTCATCAAGGGACTTCGCCGAGGATGCCCACATCCTTGGCAAACCGACGTTGAAGAAAAGAAGCTGTCACTCACCCATTAAATGCACGCCACCAACGCTCTGATCACATCAATGGCGAATTGACCAGAAAACAGTGCCGCTTTGGTTACTTCAACTAACAGAAAGCCTGCAAAGACGGCTGATGGGACAAGCCCTCAGACACAAGTCCAGATGGCCTACAAATGGACGGCAGGGATCAATTAAAGAAGAATATATAATAGATAGAATCCCCAAAGTAAAGGGGGGGCCCTTCGGTGGGGGAAGGAGAGGGTTTTCTTTCTTTTAGGGTGTTCAAAGGATAGCCCTTGTATTTATTGGTTCTAAGGAAAAGAGCTCCTCGGACTGGGCCGATGACGAACTTTCCTCAAGAACACTTAGTCAGATTTTAGTTGTTCTTCTTGTAAGCCCACGTCGACTATTATCTTTCTTGCTAGTGCTTGGCCCTTTTATCCACTCTCTACAAATTTATTGTATGGGGGTCGCCCGAAACGAGTCCCCGCAATATCATTTAGTATTTAAAAAAATAATTTGAATTTTCAAGATTTTGATTCTTTTAAAAAAAAAAAAAAACAAAATGAAAAAGAATAAGCTAATAAATGGGCAGGTCTTCCTTTAAAAAAAAAAAATAAATAAAGGAATGCAATTTAAAAAAAGAAAAGAAAGAAAGTTATGTTCTTCTTCTTTGAAGAGGGTAGAATGTCGTTTTTTTTTTAGATAGGTAGATAGTTGACAAAGATGAGGTTTGAACTATATACATAGTTGTGTACAATTCGAAAAAATTTATTTTGGAAACATATTTTCTATATTTATAGGTGTTTAGGATAATGAAATATGTTGGTTAACCAGAAATTTGTTTTCCAGTTGACTGTAAAATAAAAGCACTTATACGGAAATTGGTTTACACTTTCATTTTTTGTAAACCATTTTTCGCTTTACCCAAAACTTATCAATCGAATCTCCACCCCTTTACTATCTGTCACCCAACCACCACCCTCACTAACATCATTAGTCTTTAGTGGCCAAACATCATCGTCAGTGGCCACCAGCCATTGCCACTACGATCCCCGATCATAATATATTTTTCTAAATTTTTAATTTTTTATTATATATGCTGTTAGATTTAGACCGTTGGAAAACACAGTTTGTTTAACCTAATTTAATAGCCAAGTTGTTACTAAGCTCAATTAAGTAGATCTAGGTTAAACAATAGTAAATCATATCATGCACAACGGAAAAGTAAAGAACATAACGATATGATGACTCAGAAAAACCAATGAAATTGTCCAGGTTCAAGGTAAAAAACTTAGGAAAGATTTAATCTAAACAATTCACAAGGCAACAATTCACTAATAGAATGGAAGTTTTTATGATAAACTTAAACCTAAATCTACTGCTATCTTATGTAGTACTTACTCACATGATCACACGTAGCTCCGAATTCATGGACTCTTCTATTATGAATCTATTACTCACAAATGCTCCAGTTTGTGACTTTAAGATCTCCATTTAAAGGTTTAGATCATCAACAGTAGTTGATTTAATGCAACAACTTAACTCCACTAGTACCAGCAATCTAGATCTGATTTCCGGTAGGTGCTTGTTGAATTAGAAGGTTACAAAACCTTACAAATCTCATAGGAGTAACTCACAAGACTTCGAAAACGTGTATTGTGAATTTCCTTTTATACTTAGCAGTGTTGGATTCAAACCCCGAACGTTTTGAAAGCTGTTGGGCTTGATTTAAAAATTTGCAAAATTGTAGTTTGATCGGTCGAGCTCTTCAAATTTTGAATTCTTCTTTCTACAGCTTGTATGTTCTTGAATCTTGACTTGTATCAACTTGAGTAATGTCTAAACCTCTTCAAAGACTCTAAAATCTTATACTAGACTAGTTTTTGTGCTCAATTTGCTAGCATACAACAAAATTTAGTTCCTAAACATTTAATCCTAAATATTTAGAACCTAACATATGTACTTGGGAGATGAGATAAAGTGAGAAAGTAGTAGGAAATATGTTTTTCATAACATTTTCAAGAGTGCAATCAAACACTTTAAAATAATTTTTTTTCAATAAAATATTTTCTATCAAACCAAACAAAGCCAAAGTATCAAAAAGTGATGCCATTATCACTGAATTATCACTTGAACTCCAATGTTATGAAAAGTTATAGATGTAATAGGTGAAAAAATATAAGCCTTCTTTTTTGCATGAAAAATAATATATATATTGTAAGGGTAAAAAACATAGAAGTATAAGAACGGTGCTTGGGTTCTTGGTTAACACAACTAATTTCTAATAAAAAAAGAGATAAAATTTCACAATGCAAAGATCAGATAGATAATTAAAGGAAAAGAAGGAGGAAAAAGACACTTTGATTGATAAAAAACGGTTTCCTGAGGTACAAATGAAGGATCTACGAAAAACTACAAGCTCTTGCTCTCTCTTTTCTCTCTTTCTTGTTTTTCTTTACAAATTTTCTGGATCCCCTTTCCTGTTGGCCCCCTCCTCTTTTTATTCTCCTCCCCTTCCTCCTTTCCAGTTGTGTCTTTCTTGGTTGAATTTGGGGAGATACTTGTCCCATTAGACATCTCCCTGCCATTTCTTGATTATAAAGATAGACTTTTGTAATGTTTCTACTGTTCAAGCCAGTCATTCAGTATTTAATAAGGTTGACATTAGGTGGAACAACTCATTAATGCGGATGTGACAATTACATTGGGTTATGCATCGTCTTCTTTATGTTCCTCAAGGATGGGAATTGAAATTGAGTCCGTGATGAATCGGCTAACCGCTTCTCGGCTAGGCTATTACATCTCGGGACAAGCTTGTTCCTCATATTACCTTGGTAATTGTTCCAAATGGTTTGTTTTCCCTAAAACTTGGGCTCTTCCATAATTGTATCTAGGCCAGGTATTTACTTCGGAAATGTTTCTTTGGTCCTTCCTCTCTAGCCCAAGGTCCACGGGGTAGCTTTGTCTCACCCTCCTCCCCCCCCCCCCCCCCCCAGCGTGCACACACGTGTGTGCGCCTTTTGCATAGCATAACTTATTTTGATAGAATAAAAATAAATTTGAATTCAAATAAATCCTAGGAAAAATTTGTAAAATAACATCTTTTTAATGTTAATTATTTAAAATTGATATTGTTCAACATTTAAAAAAAAGTTGTGTTTTAAGAACAAGGTAAAAAACATTATTTTGCAATTTTTCTAGCCCCAAAATCTTACCTTTAATAAAATTAAGTCTCTAAAAAATACCAAAGAAAATAAATTAACATGATTCACAATTTTTTTTGAGAAGAACATGATTCACTAATTAATCCATAACAAAAGCATTTAACAGTGTAATAACACATGGTTGTAAAAACTTGGGGACTGTTTGGTAACGTTTTTCTAGTAATGTTATTTGTATTTTTTTAAAAACATGTGGATAAAAAAGTGTGTAGAAATACATAAAATGTTATTTAAAAATTGAAAAGTGTTACTTAAATAACCATACCAAATGGCTCCTTATAATTGCTAATGGGTGTTTTTATCTCAAAAAAAAAAAAAAAACCTTCGCTCAAAAAAAAAAAAAAGTTATAATTAGTGTGGTGTATGGACGCGTTGGGGTGGCAAGTGTGGAAGAAAAACAGAGACTGAAAAAGAGGGTTTGAGGTCAAAGGGCTGGGGCTGGGGCTGGGGCTGGAATTGACAAAAGTTCTTTGACCGGTTATAGCCGGTGGACGATGTGGTGAGCGGCGGTAGGCGAACGTCACGGACTTCTTTCCGTAATATTAGTGAAAGTTAGTGAGAGAGAGAGAGACAGACAAAAAAATAAGAGAGATTTCCTCAGCCACCGGCTCGTCGGGTCAACTACTCAACCTGTTTACATGTGAATGCGATATTATCACCAAACCCCATTTACTCACTTTCTGCGATTTTTTGGTTCCCTCCCACTCCCATCCCATTCGTTTTACTTTTTTACACTTTTTTCCCCTCTTTTCCTTTTTATCTTTGGTGCTGAATTTCTTTATCACATTCATTTTTACTTAATTTTTTTTGTACTTTCATCATTATCACCTCACCTCCTATGTTTCCGAATATTTTTTTTAGGCAGGTACAAATGTAACTTACACTTTGATAATATTGGTCAATAAATTTTCCTCTTTTTTGGTCATTTTTTCCCATTAGATTCTCTCTCTCATTTTAGTCCATTCAGTTCTAATCTCTTATTGCCAATTTGCCATTAGTATTGCATTTCTCCAAAATTTTTTATATAAAAAGTAGTTATACTTTTTAATTAAAAATATAATACATATATTTAAAAATATATATTATCGGTCCTCTCTCTCTCTCTCTCTCTCTCTCTCTCCCCTTTAAAACTAAAAGTAGCAGTCATTTCTACATTTTATTTCACTAGATATGTATGGAAGGGGGCAACCACTCAAAACATATTTCACTAGATATGTACTCAAATATTTATCTATGTTATTGTCAATATACATTACTCTAAAGCATCAAAGCAGTGTCTATCTTTGCATTTTGTCAAGGTCTGGATCTAAGTCATTATTGATTTTACCGAGTGCCCTAAAGGAATTATCATATTATAGAGAGATTTTTTTTTTTTTTTTTTTTGTGGAAAAACAAACACATACAAAATGGCTTTTTAATGTGATTTTGACATTTCGATTTTGGATGTTGTTAACTCTTTAGCATATAAATCTCATTTTTGAGATTTTCAATTGGTTTTTTATTTTGTCCAATTATTTATGATTTTCTTTCTTTTTTTCTATTTTATTTTAAAAGAAAATTTATTAGTTTTTAATATTAAAAAAATATCTTTTAGAGGGGTTTAACGATAATAACAAATGATCACCGCGCACCCTTGGCATGACGGTTACACCACAAGTATAAAGTTCTTATGGGGTGGAAGGGATAAGAGGCGGGATTCAAGTCTCTAAGAAAAAGTTTTACACACATATACATTTAAATTATGCTAGAATATAATTTTTATCTTGCATATGAAAAAAAAACGATGATAACAAATTAGAACTTAATAGACTAAATGAAAAAAAAAAAAATTTAGATGACTAAAATGAAAATTGACTAAATTTAGTGGGTGTAATTTTGAGTTTTATAAAGAATGCAATTTAAGAATTACTTCATCTTCTCCCAAATAAGCATTCTATAATCTATATATTTTTTGATCATATGACTCGTTGACTCATATTTAAAGAATCCTATCAACAAGTACTCTAGAGTATTAGTTAAGGTTGAAATTTATATTATACTCACTTGACTTTTTTCATGGATTTAAGCCACTTTCAATGCAAATAGTATTTGTTTATTAAATTTTACTACTTCACGATACAAGTGAAACATTTTATAGCCTTTCTATTGATTGTACATGGCTCCCAATAACATATTTATTTTTTTTGCAAGAACAAACTTCTATATTATAAATGGCATGATACTCATATATATTTAATATTAATACAAAATATAATTTCAAATAAAAATGATGTGGATACCCAGGATTTTCACCTCAGGCCAAGGGTTTCGGCTACAAGGGAAACCCTTGGCTTGAGGTGAAAATCCTGAGTGCCCTTCCTTTTATTGTGGGATAGTTTTTGGGTGAGTTATAGCTCCAAGCCAAGGAATTAATGGTACATTACTTCTTCGCTATATTGCTTATAAGGTAGAAAGAGGGGGAAGAATTCTTTGATGTGGGACTAGCAATGGGCATGAGAAAAAAGCCAAAGGCTACAAGGACACCCTCAGCCTGGAGCTATAACTTACCCAAAAACTACCCCACAAATGATATCTCACATATCCAAATCAAAATTTATTGATTCTGTTATTCTAATAACATGAGTTGCGCTTAAGCAAGGTCACTTAAGCCTTTACTTAAGGTCCTTAGTATAAATAAAAAAAAAAATTATATTTCTATATCTTTAATTAATTTGATTTTCTTGCAATTTCATTATATTTAATGTATGTTCACACACACAAATAAATATAAATATATATATATATATATATATAGAGGGTGTAATTTTGTGATATTACATTATGTATGAACGAATTTAGAAACACATAATGAAATTTGATTATAAACAAAAAGAAAAATCAAATTTGACTAGTGGGAGACAGTATAGGTTGGGTCGATGTGTTAGGTAAAATATTACGACTCTTCCTCGATCCCTCTTTTCTTTGGGTCAGTAGAAGTTTGGTAAATTGTACAAAAGTCTATACTTTAGATTCATCATGCTATGTTGGCAGCTAAGCTGGGCTTCTTTTGTTGCTTTCTAAAATTAGTCATGATTAATCTTCTCGAGTAAGCTTGCACAAACGAAGGGATTTCCTCGTTAGATTGATGGCATTGCCCACAATAAACAAATCAATGACCATTAATAACGGCATTTTTTTTTTTTTTTTTTTTTTTCTGCTTTCTATGTAGTTGACATTGTTCAATGTGGTCTGGAAAGATAGTCCACTACTTCACTTTTAACAAGTATTTTATGTATTTTAACATGCATGTTGAGTGTCATATTTATTTTATGAGATATGAATCATGTTGAGTACATATATTATAACTGCCCACACACACTATCTATCTATATGTATGTATGTATATTATCTATTCCATAAGCATGGCTACAAATTAACATCAATTAGCTAGGTCTAGAGCTAATTGATGTAAAGAAAAAATTCAGATTCAAATCTCCCCCTCTCCATTGTAATAATAGAATTAATATATAAAAATAAAATAAAACATAATCAATTAGTTAATGTGTTTCAAATTAGTGGAGTTTAGCCCTTTCGGCCCATTAATTTGTTTTTCCTGTACGGGCCCTATACTGGATTTTGAATTCTCCACCTCTGAGTCCGTGATAACAGGGACAGGATTTTCTTTATCTGCAGCCTCATTCTCGATACAATTATTATCAACTATAACCTCTGTTTTTGAATTTGAAAGCAGAGCATACACATCCGAAACAATAGAGGTAGAGTTCCTTGTATCCACATCTTCTGTTCCTTTTTTCTCGGCTCCCATTTGAATACGACTCATATCGAATTCAAACTGAAACTTAAACTAAAAGAGATTCGAACCAACTTCTACGATCTGTAAATCTGTATTCAGTCCCCATGCTCTCTGTAGAGTATTCATGGCTGCCCTTTTATTCAAGGCCTTACATGTCAGGAACTTACTAATGAGGCTTAAGTTGCAACTCTCAATCTCAATCAATCTGCGCTTATCAGAAATCTCAATAACTTCTTCCTCTTCTGTCGTTGACTTCATATTCTCCAAGCTATCGATCACGTCTTCCGCCATAATTGAAAATAGAAAATTCAGCCCCTTAGGATGAAACCAAGGGAGAGAGAGACTCGTAAAAAACGAGAGGGAGAGAGCTCCTACATCGCGGAGAGCTTCATTAAAATACTTTTTTTTTTTTTTTTTTTTAAATATGTTTCAAATTAAATGTGTGTTTAATTTAACCATTTTTTAGAGTTTATTATTGGCTATACACATATGAATGAAAGTTTGTATGAAAAATAAAAGATTTAGAAAATAATATAAAACAATTCAAATCTATAAACTTAGACATTTAAGTTAAGTTCCATCCCTATAGATTATATGAATGCTTAATTGTATTATATGAATTATTAATTGGTATCCGCTGAAAGTGCTATCTTCCCAAGAAGTGGTATGAAGACCAAGAAAAAAAATTCTCATAATTAAGAGGGAGTTGTTAGCTAGGATAAATCAAAAATAGAAAATAAAAAATTTGAATTTGACAAAAAAAAGTGAACTGCAGAGAAAAAAAAATCTCATAATTAAGGGGGAGTTGTTAGCTAGGATAAATAAAAAATAAAAATTTGAATTTGAATTTGACCAAAAAAAAAAAAAAAAGTAAACAGAAAAAAAAAAAACTCATAATTAAGGGGGAGTTGTTAGCTAGAATAAATAAAAAATTTGAATTTGACAAAAAAAAAGTGAACTGCCGAGAAAAAAAAAAAATCTCATAATTAAGGGGGAGTTGTTAGCTAGGATAAATAAAAATAAAAAAATAAAAAATTTGAATTTGAATTTGACAAAAAAAAAAAAAAAAAAAAAAAGGTGAACAGAGGGATTTTTTTTTTTTTTTTTTTTTTAAGTACTGTCAAGAAGTTGTACTATTTTAAAATTTGAATTTGGCACTAGAAAAAATTAGGGGACTCAAACGTGCGTTGCAAATCAAATTGTGAAAGTTTTTTTTTTTTTTTTTGGGTGCAAAAGGGGAGTTATATATATATATATATATATATTGTTCATAAGGTTACATAGCAAGTAACATGACACTCTTTAAGAGTACCTAATTCTATTACATCCTATAAATAGTTATAATCATGGCTTAAAAAACGGGACTAGACTGGTCGGTTCAACCGGTTGAATCGAGAACTGGCCACTGATTTGGTCCAAAAAAAACCCAATAATTGATCAAAACCGGCCAAAAACCAAGTTAAACCGAGAACTAGAGGCAAATTTGGTTTTGCCTTTGATTTGTTCTTTAAAACCATAGTTATAATACACAAAAGCTGGGTATATATCATAATAAAAAATCTTGCTTGGTTGCTCTCTTCCGTTTTTGGCTAGTCCATCCGTTACTCCAATCGCCTTATAGTATATGTGATAAGGATGGACAATCCAGTCTCACGCTAAGAAGTTCCTGCAATCATAATCAAAGAAGCAATATCTAGTGCATATACACCAACTTTTGTTAGCCATTGCAAGACTATATTAGAATCAATTTCTAATTTAACATATTTAAATCCCATTTCCCATTCTAATGCTAACCCGTCTCACTGCCCCTATTTCTGATATATTATTGATATCCCTACAACAAATCATATAGGCACATACTTGGGCACCCCAAGTTTTACTAAAAGGAGGACTGCAAACTCATATCAATACATAATTTACAAGATTCATATATTGAGCATGACAAACTAGGTATTTATGAATAGCAAGGAGGGCTACCCTGATTAAATCCACAACAACCATTATCCCAGTATTCTGTATGCAAACGACCCTTCCACCTTGAAAAATTTGCAGGAGTATAGATAAGATGAATCGTAATTTTTCACAGGGAGACACTAGACACCAAAGACCTTGTCATGCAATTGGTTGAGATGTGATAACTAAACCAAAAGCAGTAGGGGGGTTAGTTATTAAAAATATCATACACAATAAATAATATTGCAATGCTTACGAATCAGGCTCATCAAAAAAAAAAAAAAAAAGATGCTTACGAATCAGGCCTAGAGACTTTGCACAAACACAAAATACATTATGGGCACAAAGATATAAAGTAAATATTTTTCCTCACACGACACTAAATGAGAGTATTACATCTCAAAGAGCATCACATGTTTGGAAAGCAATTCACATGGGGAGTAAGAATCTTTTTAAAGGAATGCGATGGATAGTAGGAGATGGAATCAGGATTAAGGTTTTGGAGGATAATTGAATACCAGGAAGGCCCCTATATAAGAGACAGAATCGAAGGACCAATTATGGTAAATGAAGAAAATAGGAGAGTGGATTCGCTAAGACAAAACGAAAGACTGGTATCTAGAAAATATGACACTTCAAATACCCGACGAGCTAAAAGATATCATTAAAGGTATACCTATTGCTCAGAATCAGATATAGCAGGATAAGTTAGTATGGCCGAGTGATAATGGAAGATGCTCTGTGAAATCAGCATCTAACTTCAATTCATATATATACAGGAAAATGTCAAGTATGATAAAGGTTGATGGAATTGGAAATGCAAGATACATTGCCCAAAGAAAAATACGGCATTGTATGGAAAGTTATGTATACGAGATCATCAACTACTAACCAATCACCAAACTAGCCAGGGTTAGTCCGAATTTTACGTGATTGCCCTTGGGGTCAGGAGTTTTGGCTTAATCCCTCTGCAATGGCAGCAGCAAGGATTGCTTACTGGGAACCTATTGCTGCATCAACATTAATTTTTAGTGAGCCCCTGATCGGTTTGGTCCAAGTGGACTGCGGTTTTGGAGGCTTGATCAGCGTAAGAGAGGTTCTTGATTTTTTGTGTTCAGCAAAAAGCTTAAGAGATTCTCAAAATTAACTCACCTTGGCTTGGATGATTGGTGTTTTTTTTTTAAATAGCACTTCATTTCTCATCTTCCAGACCATGTCACAAAGAAGGGCCCCATAAAGTGTGAAGTCCTCCCTTTGGTGACATATTCCCACTAGATGGATTTAGTAAGAACTGAATGAGTTCTTTAGAATTGGACAGACCCAAGCATTCCACCCTTAAAACCCACGGGCTACTGAACCAAGGAGTCCTTGTGATTGTGCAGTCAATAAACAAATGGGAAATAGATTCTTGCTTTGAATTGCAAAGATGGCACATATCATCTATATTACCCGAGACATTTAGCTACTATTATCCATCTGCGAAGTGAAAGAAATTAAGATCATATAGGTAAATGGATAACCCCAACAGAGCCATTTTGTGACGTTAAATATAGACCAAAGCTATTTGGGGAATCCAGGTAGTGGCACTTTAGGAATTTACTGATTCCTTCCAATTTACTATTTTTTGGTAGGACGGTGTTTAATATATGCTAATGACATTTTTAATAAGAGAGAAAAATGGAAACAAAAGTTTCCTATTCTCTTAGTATATAGAAATTAATAGGACAATATCATATCACAGCGATTAAGATAAGTAAATAAGGTACATACACAACACAATTCTCAAAAACAGCAAGTTTTTCAACCAAAAAAAAAAAAAAATCTCAAGGTGGTATGCCATGAATGAAATGCCCGAAGATTGGATTTCTCATCTCTCCTTGTTTGATAGCATGATAGACAAGACTTTAATCACCTTCTGCATAATTTCATGAAAGCCCACTTCCCTGGCAAAGATGAGTCCAGTTTCCATAGCCAAAGCTTCCACTACTTCCGCTTATAACGCCCCTTGCACTCGTTTGGACATAGCAGCTAGCCATTAAACCCCCCCACTTGAGTTTCGTATACAACATCAATCCCTGAAGTTTGGTCCTCATTGAAAATTCTATATTCTTCCTCATGGATCACCTTGTTTCTATTTTTCCATATTGCCCAAGAATTGCACATTAGTTCCTCTACTAGCTTCTTTGAACCTGTGTTTCTTTGGTGGGTTACTACGAATTACCATTCCAACTTTAACATTATGCTCTCCAATCCTTTAGCAGTAAGAAATAAATCAGATAAGGCGTCTTTCTGAGGCGCCCTAACAAACTTAACCCCGTTAAAGTAGTACATTACTTTCACAGCCTTTAAGTAATGACGCCAACATTTGGTGTTGCAGCCACCGCAGCACTTTGGCTTTTCTTCTCTGCCCATCAAGGTCTCGTATAGGACCTGTGATTAATCAAAACAAATTGAATAGTCAACATATATGATAATCATAAACCCAACTAAAATTTCTCGATTATGCATAAGAAAACTCAAAACAAAACTTTTACCATTACGAATCTGTTATTGCGCTCAAAAAGGGAACTTGCTGATAGGATCTTTGGATGACAACTCCGAAACAGGCCATCTATGAGAGTTGTGTAATTTTGTAATAATTGAGCGCCACGCAAATGCAAATGCTTAATATTTGATATTGGAGGAATGTCTTCTTCAATTACTTCAGCTGATACATAGGCAAACTGTAATATCAAAACAATTTACAATTCAGTATTTTTGCAAAAAACAGTTTGAACTTAATACCAGTTATGTTAGAGATATATTAACCCATTTGTATAAGCCTAAACCCATCCCACTTAGTATGCAAGATAAGTCTCTTGTACTAGAAATCCAGGGTTTAGACTATTGTATATACTCATGTTGAGTTCATTATAACACAAGAAATGTACTACACTCTTATATTAAAGATGTAGTCTTTAAGAGTTTTCTCCATACCTCATGTTTTTGTATTCCTCTTTTATGCTATCAAAGCTAATATTCAACCAGTTATAAGCTCAAACTCCTATTTTAGATAGTGAATTATCAACTAGAGTGATAGAAATTATAAACATTCTTTGCATATTGAAAATATAATCGAGATATATATATCAATCATTTAGGTTAACAACTTTTTGACAGATAGAACACTAATAAGAGTTCATTATTCATAACTTCAAAAGCAATACGTGTTACTTTGTTTTGCTAATTAAATTTCTAGTGGAATCCTAGCCTCCATCAATCTTTGAAGTATTAAGAACAGAAAGAATACTACCAAAGTAACAAAACCAAATCTGAATTTAATAAAAGGGGGAAAATGGGTATTGGAGTGCCTACCTAACAATAGATCACTAAAACTGAGAGCTACAGATTCATTTAACCGTCTGCATAACAGTGGAGAGAACGACAAGTCTAAAACTTTCTGTTGCTGAAACATTCCAAGATATCGTCTGAATTGAAGAAACCATTGCTCGGATAAATGATTGATAGGATGCAGATTATGTTGAATTTCTTGTAGACTTGAAGAATTAACAAGAATTGGTATTGGCAGTTTTGAATGGCCTGTATATGTGATTTTGAAGTGACAGACTTTTACAGTTAATCTTAAATATTCTAGGGGGCTCATCATAACAGTAACTCAGATCTAACCTCTTCAGTCGATGACTCGAAATCTCTATGGGGCCTGGGCAGGACAAATATGTATCTAAGGTCTCAAGAAGGGGAAATTTAGAATTAAGCTCTTCAAAGAATTTGTTGGGAAGTTTGAATCTACCAATTTTCAGATCCTTTACATTATTGCATGAAGACACATTCAAATCCAAATCACCTCCAGGCTTAACGGTATCGCCTTCACAGTAGAGAGTTATAAGAGCAGGTGCTTCAATCCTAATGTCGTTAACTTGTCCTATAATTGCCTCCTTAAGCTTTGGATTATGAACAACCGGAAGAAAGTGCAAGTCACATCTCTTCAGAGTAAATTCCTCCAGCAGAGGACAGCAAGATAGGAGATAATTTATTATCACCCAATCAATATCAGAAACTTTCACCATACAGTTCTTGCAATAGTGAAAAAGCAAACTCTGGATATTCGTCGATTGAGGGACTCTCCGGCCACTTGCAACCCTTTAACTTTAACACGATTAATGATTCAGCAACAAAAATAGTCTCAGGAAGAGTGTACTTTTTGATACAAAGGTCTAGCTTTTTTATTCGATTTTTAATTGCTAGTTGTATTCAATCATTGATAAAAGATGTATCTTCAGTGTCGCTAATTAGTGGCGGTTTCAGGATTTTTTTTTGAGGTGGTCACGAAGAAATTTAAATTAAACAAAATCTAATAAAAAAGATAAAGGGAATTGCTAATGAGTTACCTTAGGACATTTGTTAACAATACATTTTAAGAAAGTCTTGACATCACTTTTATGAAAAATGAAAAAACTTATTAAAACATTACTTTTTTTTTTTTTTTTTCTTTTCTCATAAAAACTTTCTTTAACCGGATTGTTAACCAATACTCTAAGAGCACTCGTTAGCATGACCCAAAAATAAATTCATATATTAACAACAACCAAAAAGAAAAGAAAAGAAAAAAAAAAAAAATCCAAATACATGAAGTCTTACAATTTTGTTCTACGAATTTTTTTTATTTATTTTGAAATCATTACA
Source organism: Quercus gilva (assembly GCA_023621385.1). Lineage (NCBI taxonomy): Eukaryota > Viridiplantae > Streptophyta > Magnoliopsida > Fagales > Fagaceae > Quercus > Quercus gilva. The sequence goes on along the minus strand of CM042480.1, from coordinate 25,052,298 downwards.
TGATAATCACATTATTAATACGGCAAGTTACATATTTTTCAAAATTTTAGTTAAATAAAATTTTTCTTGAATTTTTCTTTTTTGTTTGCAAAGACTCAATATATTGTTAAGAGGAACTAAGTTTAAGAACAAAATTTGACTACAACTTAGTTGTAGCTTAAGACTACAACTTTCACTAAACAATTAACATAATTATATATTTTGAAAATTTAACCATTGAATTGTATGATTTTTATGTTCTTAAAACGCATGTCAAATTTCATATCAATTGGATGTTATTTACTATTTGATCCATAAACTTATTTTTTTTGCGTATAATTTTAAACTACAAAAACTCAAAATTTAAATATTTGATTGATGACATAAGTTATTGATCTTTGATCTTCTTGAAATTTTGCAAGTATAAAGGATATAAGAAAAAAAAATGTAATCTAATTGTGGATTTGTCAAAATTTGTATCCATTAAAAAAAAAATCAAGTGAAGTTGTAACCTTAGTCTACAATCAAGTTAATTTTTTGCTAAACTTTGTCCAAAGTTTAATTATGAGCTTACAAAAATTTAGAATGATCACACAATTTTTTAAGAGTAAGAAAATCATAAAATTTTATATATAATAATGATTTTTTTTTTTTTTTTTTTTCAGGTCAGGTGGTCCTGTGACCACCTTGGCTCTAACGTGAAGCCGCCAGTGTCGCTAATGGTCATATTCAACTTAAATTCTCGGACAAGTACCTTCTACAGCTTGAGTATTACTAGACCTTTATCGACTGATTTAAAAAAGCCTCTCTTTCTTCAAAAGATAGATCATCAGGTTCATCAGTATCTGAATTAAAATACGCAGATCGATTTTCTATATCATGATCATTTGAATAATTCAAAAACGCCTCTCCTTGTTTAAAAGACTTTTCATGAAATCTGAAATCATACGTAGGGAGGGAAATCCATGCACGGTGCCATGTCTTGGACAAGAAACTAGTACGGACTGCATCTTTTGTAGGCATGAAGAAGAGGATGTGGTGCATGATGGGTTCAGGCAACTGTGATATACGATCCAATTCATTGATAATAACTGGTGTGTAATCAAATATGCGTCTCTTTTGCTTCCTCTGAATAATCATCTCCTTTATCTTTCTATTTCTCATCCCAATGGCTTTATCAGAACCCTTCTTCTCCATTTGTTGTACGTAGAATCATTGCAAAAGATTACTTGTAAAATCCATCCTCCTTCACAAACGGCAGTTCACTATTAGAGTAAAACTTTAGGCGTGATAAGAACTACCATGTATTAGGGGCATAGTGGTAGCAATTTTTAACCAAACTCGTTAACTCACTTATAATCCACATAATTTAAGAAGTCTTGACCCAACCTAATTAAAGAGAATTGGGTTAAATTGGTAAAGACTCAAATGGATAACTATTTAAATAAGTCCTAATGGGTTAACCACCAAACATGTTGGGTACCTAGTTGTAGCCCAGCTATTTTTATTTTATTTTTTATTTTATAAGAAGTTCACCTATTCTAGAATTTAAAAGTTTAATAAATTAAAACAAAAACAAAGAAAAACACTCCCAAGCCATGGGATAGGCCCTCCTTAGGATAGTTCTTTTAAACTCACCCCTTTTCTTGTTTATGCTTTATTGAATTTTCTTTTCTCATTTTCTCACCTACAAAACGTATCTTAAATTATAAATCCCTTTAACCTTCTCCCATACTTAGGCCTCCATTGACAGAGATCCAAGATCCTTTCATTAGTTGCCACCACTCGCGATTGTTGTGATGCCTTTTAGATGCAAGTCCTCTTCTCTATCGATCAATCTCTCTTCTCACAACTCCTCCATTGTCGATATAAGAAAGGAGCTTCTTCTTTGCCTCTGCTAGTCATTGTTGTTAGTTGTTGTCCCTGGCGGCGCTACTCCCTCTCTAGTTCAATTGGTTCTGACCAAACACTATCAAAGTCCTAAAGTTGTAGTTCACAGCTCTGTTCCCAGTTCTGCAACTGTTCCCAGTTCTGCAGCAAGTGCATCAGCTGCCACACTGGTGCAGCCCAGGCTGCAACACAGTGCAGCAGGCAATGCATCAAGGCAGCACCAGCATGTAGCAGGTGCATCAGCTGCTACACTGATGCAGCTCAGGCTGCAACTCAGTACAGCAGATAGTGCACCGGGGCAGAATCAATGTGTGCTAGATCAAGCAAGACATTTTGATAATGTCACAGCAGGTGCCAAAGCAACACGTATGAAGATTGAAGAGTTGAGTGATTGTTTAGTAACTAAATCTAATGTTGCGCAGTTGAAGAGAATCAAGAATTGTACAGATGCACCTAAACGACAGAATAAGGATGTAGCATAGTTGGAGTTGTGTTGTAAGCTACTTGTAGCTCTGTATATAACTAATGGTAGGCTAGTGACTCACGTGTGGTAGTTAGTTACGTATGTTGGTATGTGTTCACACGTGCAGAGCAGTTTTTATTTAGTTAGTCATGTGCTCTGTTTTGGGTCTTTGAGTATATATATATGTACAGATCAATTCTATCAATAACAGAATTCTATTTTCAATCATAAATTCAGTTTCAATTTCTCATATGGTATCAGAGCAAAACCTCTAGATGCTTCCATTTCTAGGGTTTCTCAGATCAATTTTGGGAATTTTCTCATTTTCTCATCCACCATTATCATCTTCTTCAAGCTTTCTTCGTCAGCCATTGTTGTACTCTACAAGCTTCTAAAGCTCTCTCAATGGCAGAAATAGCAATAGCTAATGCTTCCACTACAGAGACTTCATCTTCTTCACAAGATTTGTATAATCTTAGTAATCCTCTGTTCTTGCACCCTGGAGAAAATCCAGGAGCAGCTCTCACATCTCAACCACTGATTGGAGGAGAAAACTATCCTGCTTGGGCACGATCAGTGAGAAAATCTCTGATTGGCAAGAATAAACTAGGATTTATTGATGGATCTTTAACCATCTCTTCACCATTGGTGAATTCTCCAAATGCTGCTCAAGCATGGGTTCGTGCTGATAACATGGTAGGGACCTGGATCATCAATTTTGTATCACCAAAGCTCCAAGGAAGCATTATCTACAAAGATATTGCTTTAGAGATTTGGATTGATCTTCGAGACACTTTCAGTCAAGGAAATGGAACCAAGATCTTCAATATCCAGAAACAAATTGCTGAGATTCATCAGGGAGAGCAATCACTCACTGATTACTTCATTCAGCTCAAGATTTTATGGGATCAATTGCAGAATTTGAGTCCATTTCCTCAGTGTACTTGTGGTCAATGTATATGTGGAATCAATCAAAGGTTGAAGAATCTTCAAACCAAGGAGTCTACCATGAAATTTCTTATGGGATTAAATGATGTTTTCTCTCAAGTAAGAACTCAGATCTTGTTGATGGATCCTTTGCCTTCTGTCAATAAAGCACACTCCTTATTCATCCAAGAAGAAATGCAAAGATCTGTGACCAACCCTGTTAGAGTTGAATCAATCGTTTTAGCCACCAAAATTTCAGGCAATAATTTCAAGGGGAAAGAGAGACCTGTATGTACTTATTGTGGTAACATGGGTCATACCGTGGAAAAATGCTACAAGTTGCATGGTTTTCCACCGGGGTTTAAGTTCAAGAACAACAAAAATGCCACTGCTTATCAAGTCTGCTCTAATCTTGAGTTGATTCAAGGCAATCAGTGCAATGGAGTTCATGATTTTGCTTTAAACATGCCTGTTTCTCAAACTCCTACTTTCACTCATGATCAGTACCAGCAACTTCTAACCTTGATTGGTTCTTGTTCTACTTCACAACCCACAATAGGTCAGGCCTCTCATGTAGCCAATGCTGTGACTTGCACATCTAATGCCGTTGCAGGTAATTTTACTAACTTTAAGCACTCAGTCTTCTCTGCTAAGATAGTAAATAGGAGAGCTTATGATTTCAACACATGGGTTATTGATACTGGTGCTAGTGATCACATAGTCTGTTCTATGAAATTGTTGACTTCCTATACTGAAATTTCACATTCCATGGTTGAATTGCCTAATGGGGAGGCTGTTGTTGTCACACACATTGGAACCATACATCTTTCTTCTCACATTACCCTTACCAATGTGCTTTGTGTACCTTCTTTCACCTTTAACCTACTGTCTGTCAGTGATTTAACTAAAACTCAACCCATATGCCTTGTTTTTCTGTCCAAATTTTGTTTTATACAGGACCTTACCTGTTGGAGCACGATTGGAATGGGCCAAATGCATGATGGCCTGTATCTGTTGCAAGATTCCAGCTTGAATCAAGCCACTACTTCTCTTGCTGATTTTCTGTCCAAGCAGTCTTTCAAGTCCTTTTCTGCTGCTTGTTCATCTAATCTCTCCACCAATTTGTTTTCCCTTTGGCATTCAAGGCTTGGACATCCCTCTGATGTGAAGGTTCAGTCCTTAAGCCATGTTTTTCCTTTTCTCAAGAATTGCTGTAATAAAACTTGTACAATTTGTCCTTTAGCAAAACAGAAAATGATTCCTTTTCCCTTCAATAATAATAAATGTTCTCATCCTTTTGATCTTGTTCATATGGATGTTTGGGGCCCTTTTTCTGTTTTGACTTCTAATGGTCATAAATACTTCCTTACTATTGTTGATGATGCATCTAGAGCTACTTGGATTTTCTTACTAAAAGCAAAATCTAATGTTAGACCATTAGTTGTTTCCTTTTATAACATGATCCTCACACAATTTGGAACCAAAATTAAGGCCATTAGATCTGACAATGCCTTAGGATTTAGCATTCCAAATTTTTATAATTCCAATGGAATTATTCACCAATTGAGTTGTGTTTATACTCCACAATAGAATTCAGTTGTGGAGAGAAAACATCAACACATTCTTGCTATTGCTAGGGCATTGCAAATTCAATCTAATGTTCCTTTATCTTTTTGGGGAGATTGTGTTCTCACTGTAGCATACTTAATTAATAGGCTCCCTTCTCCAATTCTTGATCATAAAACACCTTTTGAGATCTTATTCAATAAGCCACCTTCCTATTCTCACCTTAGGACTTTTGGATGCTTATGTTTTGCTACTAATCTCACTCCTCATAAGCATAAATTCACTCCTAGAGCTAGAAGATGTGTTTTTCTAGGATATCCTTTTAATGTCAAAGGTTATAAGCTTCTTGATCTTGATTCCCATACTGTTTTTCTTTCTAGGGATGTTGTTTTTCATGAATCCACTTTTCCTTTCACTTCTAATCCTCCTTAGTCTCTTGATCTCATTCCTTTGCCTATTTTCTCTTCTAGTCCTACTCCATCTTCTGTTTTCACTGATTTTCCCACTTCCAATCCTTCCCTTTCTTCTTTGCCTATATCTGATGATACTATTGTCCAAATCCATCATGATTTTGATGAGGATATTCAGGAATTTCCTGATGTACCTGATTCACCTCATCCCTCTCATCTGTCTGGTTAGCCGCTTGTTGGTCAGCCACCTATTGCCCTTAGAAGGTCTACTAGACCTACTAAGCCTCCTTCTTACCTTGCAGCTTACCAGTGCAATCAGGTCTCATCTGCTGCCCTTCCAATTTCCTCCATTTCAGGTACCTCACACCCCTTTCACTCTTATATTTCCTACACTAACCTTTCTCTTTCCTACAAGTCCTTTTGTTGTGCCATTTCTTCAATTATAGAACCTACCTTTTACCACCAAGCAGTAGGTAATCCCAAGTGGCAAAATGCTATAGATGCTGAAATTAAGGCATTGGAAGCTAACAATACTTGGACTATCACTTCCTTGCCACCAGGAAAGAAACCTATTAGATGTAAGTGGGTCTATAGGGTCAAATACAAGCCAGATGGTTCCATTGAGAGGTATAAAGCAAGACTTGTTGCTAAGGGTTTCACCCAAAAGGAAGGGCTTGATTACATAGACACCTTCTCACCTGTTGCTAAAATGGTATCTGTGAAGTGTGTGCTTGCTGTTGCTGCTATGCAAGGCTGGTTTCTCAGTCAACTTGATGTTAACAATCCATTTCTCCATGGGGATTTGCATGAGGAAGTGTATATGTCCCTTCCACCAGGCTTTCACAACAAGGGGGAGCAATATAGTAAGGGGGAGCAGTCACAGCTAGTATGTAAACTCAACAAATCTTTATATGGTCTTAAACAAGCATCTAGAATGTGGTTCTCCAAGTTTTCCACTACTTTGGTTGAGTTTGGTTTTGTTCAATCTAAGGCAGACTATTCCTTATTCACTAGACAACAAGGTGAGTCATTCATTGTGTTGTTAGTGTATGTGGATGATGTCTTAATTGCAAGTAATGATCAGAAAGGGGTTGAGGATTTTAAGGTTTTGTTGGACAAGAAGTTCAAGTTAAAGGATTTGGGAGAGTTGAGGTATTTTCTTGGATTGGAGGTTGCTAGAACAGATAAAGGAATTTCTTTATGCCAAAGGAAATATGCCTTAGAGATATTAGAAGATGCTGGTTTGTTAGGATGCAAGCCTTTTAAGGTCCCTATGGATCAAACCTTGAAGCTTAGTAAGTTTGATGGTGAGTTACTTGATGATCCGAGCCAATATAGGAGGCTGGTAGGTAGACTCTTGTATTTAACTATCACCAGACCTGACATTACCTTTGCAGTCCACAAGCTAAGCCAATTCATGGCAAGGTCAAGAAAACCTCATTATGCAGCAGCTCTTAAAGTTTTACACTACCTCAAGAATGAACCAGGTAGAGGGGTCTTCTTTTCTGCTAGCTCAAAACTTCATGTGAAAGGATTTAGTGATGCTGATTGGGCTTCTTGTCCAGACACAAGAAGGTCTGTAACAGGGTAGTGTATCTTCCTTGGAGATTCTTTAATCTCTTGGAAATCAAAGAAGCAAGCTACTATATCGAGGTCTTCAGCTGAAGCAGAGTACAGGGCCATGGCTCTGAGCACTTGTGAGATTGTATGGATTCTCTACTTGCTAAAGGATTTACATGTCAAGCATGATAGAGAAGCACTTCTGTTCTGTGATAGTCAATCTGCCTTGCACATAGGGTCCAATCCGGTTTTTCATGAGAGGATAAAGCATATAGAAATTGATTGTCATATTGTGAGGGATAAGGTGTTGGCTAGAGTGATCAAGTTGAATCATGTAAGAACACATTGCCAGCTTGCAGATTTATTAACCAAGGCTTTAGGTTATAAGCAATTTTCTAAATTAATGTCCAAGATGGGACTGATCAATATTTACTCTCCCTCAGTCCATCTTGAGGGGGAGTATCAAAGTCCTAAAGTTGTAGTTCATAGCTCTGTTCCCAGTTTTGCAGCAAGTGCATCAGCTGCCACACTAGTGCAGCCCAGGCTGCAACACAGTGCAGCAAACAATGCACCAAGGCAGCACCAGCATGTAGCAGGTGCATCAGCTGCTACACTAATGCAGCTCAGGCTGCAACTCAGTGCAGCAGATAGTGCACTGGGGCAGAATCAATGTGTGCCAGATCAAGCAAGACATTTTGATAATGTCACAGCAGGTGCCAAAGCAACACGTATGAAGATTGAAGAGTTGAGTGATTGTTTAGTAACTAAATCTAATGTTGCACAGTTGAAGAGAATCAAGAATTGTACAGACGCACCTAAACGACAGAATAAGGATGTAGCATAGTTGGAGTTGTGTTGTAAGCTACTTGTAGCTCTGTATATAACTAATGGTAGGCTAGTGACTCACGTGTGGTAGTTAGTTACGTATGTTGGTATGTGTTCACACGTGCAGAGCAGTTTTTATTTAGTTAGTCACGTGCTCTGTTTTGGGTCTTTGAGTATATATATATGTACAGATCAATTCTATCAATAACAGAATTCTATTTTCAATCACAAATTCAGTTTCAATTTCTCATAAACACCCTATCTTTCTTGCACATAAAAAATCCTTGTTTGGATCGATTTCCAAAGCTCACTAAGATTGATTGGTCTCATTCATCTCCAAAGCTCGCGAAGATCGATTTTCTCAAAAATCTCATTGGACTTATTTGACTATGGAGGTGGCAGCCTTATATTGAGTTTGAGGAGCTATATTTCCATGGGGATTCTAGCATTTTACCCTTATTTTTTAAAAAAATTTAGCAAAATGTCCATGTTTCGAAACTATATAAGGATATGCTCCTGTTTCGATACTCGATTACCTTAAAATCAAGTTTCAATGAAATACTTGATTTGTAGAAAATCGAGTTATGCCCGATCAAACTTAAAGAAAAAAAAAAAAAAAATTGCATGGAACTCGAGTTCCATACCTATAGCTACGTTTTTATTGTCCTATAGAGGCATTTTTAATGGTTTCCATGCAAATTTTTTTAAGTTTGATCGGGCATAACTTATAACTACATTTTTATTGTCCTATAGTGGCATTTTTAATAGTTTCCATGCAATTTTTTTTTTTAATTTTTAATTTTTTTTAAGTTTGATCAGGCATAACTCGATTTTCTACAAATTGAGAATTTCATTGAAACATGATTTTAAGGTAATCGAGTATCAAAACAAGAGCATAACCCTATATAATTTCGAAACAGGGGCATATTGCTAAATTTTTTGAAAAATAAGGGTAAAATGCTAGAATTCCCTCCATATTTAGATGATCTATCTTTTTTCTTTTTTTGTAAAACCCTTATTTGTAAATTTTCCTTTTTTTTTTTTTTTTCTTCGTTAAAGCCTTGTTTGATTGCAAAGAAAGCTTAGGTGTAGGAAACGAAAATAGATGAAATGGTACAAAGGAAATATTCTTCATCTTCAGTAGATTTCATCAGCATTAAGAATTTCATTCAGTACCTACCAAAATTTTCTCGTACCCCCATGCAACTTGGAACGATAATACCATGCATTCCACTATGTATAAAATTTTGTCCAGTTTAGGGCTGGCACGTTTCATTTATTTTGTTTGATTTTGGGTAAATTTTAGCCGAAATTCATTTTCCGCCCGGTATTGGTATTGGTATTGGTTTTGGTCTCTTTTTATTTTTATTTTTCAATCCTAAACCTAAAATCAACACATCGTTCGCTAGGTTTATGACTCAAAAGGCATAACCCTGATATACTCTTTCGCTCTCTCAAAGAAACCAACCTGTAGCGGTACAAGTATACAACAATTCCTGAAAATAAATAAAAATAGAAGCACAAATGAACTTGTATAGCGTAAGTGAAAAGCGGCTGAAGATTGTAGAAGAGAGAAAAGTCAGGAACATTGCTTAGAAAATTATGGATTTCCAAGTTGATGATGCCGAAAAAATCACCAGTGAGCCACACGATACTCGCACACTCTAAACAATACCTGCACAACAAAAAAGGAAAAGACCTAATGAAGAGCACCGGTGTGGTGCCAGCCAAATACCCTCCGAAGGTCAAGTTATAACTACTTTCAACTCTAGAGTGCTAGAGAGGGGTCAATTATGCGTACCTTGATCTATGAGGGTATTGGGGTTTTTATAGTGGAACAAGATCGACCTCTTCTCCTTGGAGTAGAAGTCTTTTCCATATAGGACTCCTCATGAGCGTGGATCATGGAATCCTTTCCTTATAGGATTCTAACATTGAGCGTGAAATACAAGTAATTTCCTTATTAATCATGCTTGGTGACCAAGTCATGGGTTTGCTTAAGACCGTCGGTCTTAGGATCGTCAGCTGTCCTTATCCCCTTTAGCTATGGTGCATCAATTCCTCGCTACGTTCTGTGGGCTGCCCAAGAGTGCCAAAGTTATGTCCGTCAGCCTTGAAGTCTTCAGCTTTTCAGTTGTCTACTCCCGTCAGCTTAGACCGTAGGCTCTTTTCTCATATCAACGGCTGACGGGTCTAATCAAAGTTTATTTTTACGTATCAGTTGCCCTCTACTCCATATCTCTGTCAGTAATAACTGACGGGCTATGGAGTTATAGTTTTTTGTTGCTGATTTTCATTCAAGCCAGGAGAGAGAAAATGATGCAGCTGGTATTAAATGTTTTGGACACGCGGCGTACCCCTATTGGCTCCGCTTCTAGACGAGGGCGTCGCTTCGTCTTCCGTGCCATTCTCCCTTATATATATAATCCTCTCCTCTTCATTTTTGCTATTTTCATCTTTGCTGATTCCGGAGAGAAGACCCGTCGCCTTTATTCCATCAACCTTTCCGTGCCGTCAACTACGTTCCTGCTGTCGTTCTTCGACTGTCAACTACTTTGAGAAACTTGTAAGTTCTCTATCTTTTCTTTTTGTGCATTATTTCAATTGATTCCTCTAAAGTGAGGCCGTCATCTTAGGTATTTAGAATAAATCCGTCACTTGTAGGTAGTTAGATGTCAAGTGACGCGTCGAGTGGTCAGTCGTCCGTCCGCGATGGAGCGGGCTATGACGAGGTATTTGGTTCAGGGTCTGAGTCCAGGAGCTTTTCCTATTCGTCAAAGAGGGAAACATCCGCCCAAACTCCTGACGAGGAAATAGAGAGTCATGGAGATGAAGGTCAGGAGGACGTATTAGATGATGAGGGCGAAGTTGAGGGGGATGGAGAAAGGGATAGCGACGGAGATGAGGGTGACGAGGAATCCTGTGAAGGAACCTCAGGAAGTCCTGGAGAGAGTTGTCCCTTCATCCTTCCCGAGGATTGGGCCGTCAATAAGTTTTTACCAACAATGAGTGATAAGGTTTTTAAAGAATTGCGTGTCCATTTCCAAATCCCAGATCATATTCCTATTCGTCTCCCCCGAGAAGATAAAAAGTGCTACATGGGGAGAACTGCAGACGTAGGTATGTATGATGCTATGTTTGCTGCGGGGCTGAGGTTACCCCTGACGGCTTTGCACCGTCAGCTTGCTGACTTCCTCGGTTTATCCATTAGTCAGATTGCCCCAAACTCATGGAGAATTTTTATTGGTGCTGAGGTCTTGTGGGTCGTCTGAGTGGAGGACACCATCAGCTTTCCCTTAACGAGTTCTTTTACTGTTATAGACCCCAGCACCTAGCTTCCTCTAAAGGGATATACCACTTTGCTGTCAGGGAGAAGGAGTTAAGATTAGTATTGGAGATGCCTGATTCAAACAGAAATTGGAAGGGCAGATACTTTTTTGTTAAGGGGACGGACTAGGTATGCCGTTAGGAAGAATGGGTGACCATGTCTCAAGGTTATTTTGATAATACTTGGGGATATGTTAGGGATTCAGGTTCTAGCCGTCAGCCTTTGTACCCGTCAGTTTATTATTTGTATTTACTTACCTGCATTAACATTGTTTACTTGTTTAAGCATAAACTTGTAAACAAAACTAATATAAATAAATATGTTTAGATCCCAGTGGAAGGAAAAGGAAAAATTATACCTTCTAGATGCAAGCCTTGTCTTAAGAGATTTCTGAAATTAAACTTTCTTGAAGCTTCAAGCAAAGCTAAACACCAACGTAGAAAATATAAATAGTCATAATTTCCATGGGTCAAATAATTTGCTTAAGCATTACAACACAACAATTGATTTAACAAAAAAGATTAAAGTATGGATCTAAAATATTGTAGAAAAGAGGGGAGTTTCCAGTTGTCTGGTCTACCAAAGTTTTGAACCATAAATTTGAAAGGGACAGATGTTTGGCTAAAAATGGCCTCTCTTGGTGCAATTACAGTAGCCTAGAAAATTGGACTAATGGTAAGCGGTGGACTCTCATAGAGCATTGTAGAATGGCCACATTAATTTTTGCAATAATATTTTTTTTAATAGTATAAACACAAAAGAAAAAAAATGCAAGATTTCTTGTGAGAGCTCACAAGAAATACTGTAAGCAGTAGGAAGTAAAAAGAAATAAACAAAAAAATTAATGGTCTTTTTGTAAAAGAATAAAGATGCAAACAAACACCAAAGTTGACATTCATCAGGTTTTAGTGTGTGAACTGTACAAAGCTTACCATTACTAACAAATAAAATTCGTAGATTAAAAATCAAGATTAGAATTACCATAACTTGTAGTGGTGAACCTATTTCCATTTTTGACATTCATTAGGTCTTTTCCATTTATATCCAGTGGGGTTTTCAATAAGATTTAAGCTTTCTCACTTTCCTCTCATTCACCAGGGACTGTTGAACCACTAAGCTGTCCTTAGCAATGGGTTTGAAATTATGACCATGATACCCAAGAGTCTTCCCGCATATATATATATATATATATATATAAAATAAAAAGACAGTTTTATATATGATCCCAATTAAGCACTTTAAGATACATGATGCACAAATTATTCTTGGTAGTTAAAAACCAATCTTATGCAGCAATGGTAGCCACCGCTGTTGTCTGGTATAAATCTTTTTTGTTTGGACAGAACCTGAGACCAAGACCACTTTTAAATTAGACCCAAATTCACAAACTCTAATCTCAGTGCACAAACCCACCATGAAATAAATCAATAAAAAATCAAACCTACTTCTCAATATCCCTTAAACTTTCAAATTGATAATCTCAGAGACCATTGTGATTCAATTAATCTCCTTTTACTATATAAACCATCAATACCAATCTCAATATCTAACATATAAATCATAAAAAATTCAAACCCATAGCTCAGTTTCCACTAAAATTTCAAATACACAATCTCAAAGAATTAGAATTTAAAATTCCTTAAGAATTTTGAATTTATATCTAGAATTAAAAGGCTCACAGATCAATGCCTACAGAGAATCTATACACTAAAATCAATTTTCTAAGTGGTAGCCACATGAACCCAGATAAGAATTCACAAAATTAAATCCAAAAAAAAAAAAAAAAAAAACCTAACAATACCTAACAACAGTATTAGCAAAAGAACTGAATAGAAAATCAAAATATTACTTACGCAACAACAGTAATTCAGTCTAGGAATCAACAAAAAGAAGCAAAGCCAATGAACATTAAAAAGATTAGATACATGATATTAAGAGAAAGAGAGAGGGAAAGAGAAAGATTAGATACATGATATTAAGAGCATCTCACCTGCGTAACTGGGCTTGTGACAATGGAGATTTTGTGATGGCTATGATGGGTAACGGCTCAATCATGGGTGGGAGAGATGGCTATGGTGGACTTTCAGGGATATAGAGAGAACGACTTACAAAGGCAGAGAGAACAATTGGTTTTAGACTTAGGGTTTTGAGTGGACTCTCAGGGAAATAGAGAGAACGGCTTAGAGAGGCAAAGAGAACGGTTGGTTTTAGACTTTTAGGGTTTTGAGAATTGTGAGAGGCAAAGGCAAAGAGGCTTATCGGTAAAACATATATATATATATATATATATATATTAATATTACACTAACGTTTTTATTTTTTTGAGTGTCGGGTTTATGGCTTTTTTTTTTTTTTTTTTTGGTTTTGGTTTTATTATTATTTTTTAATATTGTGCTGACGTGGAAAATTGTGGGAGTTTCAAAAGGTTCGCTTTTATATATATATATATATATATATAGATTACACACTCTTTTACACACTTTTTCATTTACTTGTATTTCAAAAAAATACAAACAATATTACTCAAACTACTCTACTAAACTGGCCCTTAAATTTTAAGTTAAGATGATTGGGTAACACAACCAAAGAAGAATTTTGGAATTTTTGAAAAGAAGTGGAGTTTGGATAATGAGTTTTTTTTTTTTTTTTTTAAGAAACGAGTTTGAGCTATGAGTATTAAGTTATAAAAAATGGGTCAATGACCAAATCAAACAAGTCCTCAACCTCCTCACCCCAACTTTATAACTTTAGCCATTTTGACTTAATTTTCCTAATAATATTTCCAATCTTCTTCTTAAAAAAATGATTATTAATTATTGGGAAGAGTTCAAAAACCAAAGTTGACACGCTAAATTTTGTATCTAAATTGCCACATCACAGAATATGTAATTGCAAGTAGTTCGAAGTTGCCTTGCAAATTATGCGGGAATTGCGAAAATCTTCTGGCTTAAGTTTAAGTTGTATAATAATAATAATAATAATAATAATAATAATAATAATAATAGGAAAATGCTAATGAATACTCTTAAGAAAATTATTAAATACTCCCGGAGTACCATAAATGCATAGTTCCTTCTTTCACATAAATGACGAGTCTCACCATAAATTTAATTAGTAGGACCCACCATTTATGTAAGAAGAGAGAGTACACATTTTTTTTTTCTTTTTGTTATCCTTTTGGAAGAACATGTTCTTTGTCAAATAACATGTTTGGCAGCCACAGAATAAAAAATTAATATTTTTGTTTCTTTTCTTGCATTTTCTTAGCAACCAAACATCAAAACCCATTGAGGCCAAAACCCAACCATCACCAAAACACCAAAACATCTCAAATCCAAAATACCAAAACCCATTGAGAGTTAAGCCCATCAATCACCAACTGATTGAGAGAGACCTATCGATTTGAGAGAGAGACCAGTTTGAGAGAGAAGGAGCTTGAGACATTTGGGTCTGATTTTGAGTTAAATAGAGAGATAGAGAGAATGGGTCAGTTAGAGAAAGAAAGAAAGCACCATTATAAATCTAAAATCCTAAATGTTTTTCTTTGCAAAACTAATGGTTTGTCCCAATGGCTCTCTTTGACTTTCATTTTCCATGCATTCCTATCTCTACTAATTTCTTCAGAGCACTATCTTAGCCTAAAGCGTTGCCTCAAATTCCAGTCAACTTCCTTGAATTGGCTAAAAGACCAAAGATTTTTTATTGGGTGGTGGGTATTAGGAGGAAGATACATGAGAACCCAGAACTTGGGTTTGAGGACTTTGAGAACAATAAGCATATTAGAGCTGAGCTTGACCAGATGGGCATCCCTTACAAATATCCAGTTGTTGAAACTGGTGTTGGTGGATACATAGGGACTGATTCATCTCCTTTTGTTGCAATTCAAGTGGATATTGGACGCTCTTGCTTTGCAAGTTTGCTTCAATTCTGGGATTTTTTAGCTTAGCTTCTTGTGTTTGCTTCTTCCTTTTTTTTTTTTTTTTTTTTTTTTTTTTTTTTAATGGAACTATTATGTGAAAGATTGTGAGGAATCAACTTGATATGGAAGTTTTGGGGTTGAAGTTTTCTTTTGAGTGTATGATTGTGTGAGAAAATGCTTATAAAATGTTATTTTTGTTTAATAACATTAACAATATGAGTCATATAATGGGGAAGAACACAAAGAACTTTCTTCCAAAAAAATAAATAATGAAAGGAATAAAAAATTTTAATTTAATTATCTTTTAAGTTAGAAATTCAAAATAAAAATAAAAATTTTTATGCGATTTTTTATTTATTTTAATGCTAATATGGCATTTTTAAAATGCTAAATAAAATTTTATTATTATTTTAATTCCCATGTCAGCATTTAATGTGCCAATAGTACGCTTCGTCTACCACATAAGTAATTTTCATTTGTGAGATAACGAAAAGAACCAAAATAGAACGTATTTTTCATTTTAGGAATTAAAAGCGGTAAAATAGAAAAGTAGGGACCAAAATGAAATTGAGTCCAAAATCCAGAGATCAAAAGTTCATTTACGCATTTTTTTAACTATCAATCTCAGCCATTGAGAGCAATTGCACAATATGCAATATCTTGAACTCAATCCTTTTTGACTTATAAGGCTTTGGCAATTTGAGATTTTCAGGAAACTATGTACTTCTTGGATAATTGAGTGTAGTTTGAGTCTTATTGCTTGTCATGTTGCTTTTTTTTTTTTTTTAATATATATATATATATATATTTAAGTACAAGAACATTTGGTGGTAGGACAAGGTATTAAAACTATTAGTATTGATGGTGCTAAAAAGCTAAATTGCTATTTTTAGCACCACAAACAACAAAATACATGCTACATCAATATTCCATAGTTAAAAATTTTAATAACCTTGCTACAGTAAACTTTTGTCTTTGGTAGTCTACTGTAACTCTAAGAGACTGCAAACTTCTATGAAGAAAGGGTGCTCTCAAAAAAGAGATTTGGGTTCTTTGAAAGGCACTTCTCTTTTTGGGTAAGTGGTATGGAATCGCCACTTATTTTTTTATACAAAAAAATAAGAAAAAATTAATACAACTTTACATGATCAAAATGCTTCATTGTCATTAATTGAATAAAAATAAATACAAGCTTGATAGATTGAATCTTACAAGGCTTTGAGTCCTAGTTACAATCTACCAAAAGATAAAAGAAAGACAAAGCATAGGTCTACCTATCCAAAAGAAACTAAGTTCAGAGGCTAGGTTACGGAATGAGAAGGTGTTAGACACCCATTCCGCCTTATTAGAGTCTAGAACCTTGATAGAGTCCGAACTTCTAGACTCTAATGACCAATATACCCTTTTTGCATGATATGAATGATATGTTGAACATACATGACACACTTAACCAAAACTAACTCACATAAATCTATCTTACTAGTCACTAACCCATACGATGCACAGGTAACTTTTAGCTCAAAATGTTAACATGTCCAAGTTTAAATATTTATCAAATTTTGACTATTTAAAGTTAAATCATCTCCAATATGAAATGGGGAGAGAGTAATTAAACATCTTGTATGACAAATTGTCAAAATTTTAAACATCGTTAAAAATGAGAAACATTCAAATTTTATATAGTAATATATTACATAATCATAATGTGCTATTACACAAATACAATTCCTTGGTAAATGTTAAGATAGATGACAACTATTTTATATAATCTTGAGTAAAATTTAGTCCCACAATTGTAGCATATCACATAAAATCGGAACTACAACCATGTAAAAAGAGAAAATTAAAATTAGATATAATAACAAAATTCTTTTACACCACAATAGAACCAAGAGAATTATTATAATGCATAATCCAATATGAGTATGAGGCTACGAGTTGTACTCTACATTATTGCAAGGAAAAAAAAAAGAACAAATCTAGAATAAAGAACAAATAGGGAGCATATCTAATTAGTTAAGAAATCAAACAGACAAAATTCTAGTAGTAAGGAATAATTAAAATTGTAACAAAATAAATATAAAATAACACAACTTTACCATCAATATGATTTCTATATCTACATCACAACCAATTACTCTGTATTTTATTGGCTTTCACGGAAACTAAACAAAAAAAAAAAAAAAAAAAAAGAAGCATAAATCAATTTGCAATGTTTCTTAATCCAGTGTACTCAATCAAGTATTCTTGTGCCCACAGTGAGATGCTCCATGGACCATAGCAGATGCTCTGTAATTTTAGTCCTTTGTTGATTTTTGGTTGCCAAATTCTCCACGCATTGCAGCAAAAATTTCTGTGTCATTTGCTTTACTCTAACATGAATTCAATTACTCCCCTGAGAAATAAAGAGTGAACCTCCTGAAGTCCAGGCCATAGTCTGCTACTCTCCCAAATCTAACAGACTGTATAACATGCCAAAAAGATAACCAACTAAGAATAGAATAATATAAAAACAACATAGCAAACATGTTTATTAGTTTAGAGAGAAAGCAACATACCATTCCATTGCAATGACCACCATTAACTTCTTCAACATATTTTCACCTTTAAATTAAAAACAACAAAATTAAATGAAACCTTGATTATATAAGGTAGTCAGGTTAGGTCTATTATTAACCCATATTTGTCAAGTGTAACATTGGAACTATCAAATGACATATTCATTTACGTACTTTTCTTTGGGTGACGGCAGAGCATATTCTGATTAATAGCATTATAGCGAGATTTGAGTTGAAGGTAAGGAAACATGTCTATAAAATAATAGGCAACTTTTGACTTTAGATTAAAATATAAACATAATTACATAATGCGTAACTTGTCCAACAAACGACAAAGGAGCACTTCACTTTGAAGGAAACACACCCTCTGCTAGGTTTCACTTGGCGGTGGGAGTGAATAATTGGCATTATCATCATTCCCTGCAATCCAACTCAAAAAATAAGAGTCAGAGAAAAAATGGACTCTCTCCTATTATTGAAACACTTCAATTTGTCTTAGGTATCATCACAAACACTTAGGGGTGATGAGGTTGGAATCTTTTCATATGCTAGCACTAAAGTGCTGGCTATTGTAGACAATAATCTGGGATGATGATAAACATTGTTTCCCCTTGGATCATGACAATAGAAACAACCTACAACATCTAACATTCCATGAGGTAAAAGAGATGACAATCCAATTACAAATTGTAGACCATTGAATTCATTTGATGTCAAGCTTTACATTCAAACTCAATTGCAAGTTGGACTACAAATATCAGTGGCATAATCAATGGAAAATTATATAGCAAAGTATAATTCCAAGCCAAAATTTGATTCTAAGGAACAACATATGATCCAATTCAGATTTTTGCAAGAGAAGAAATAGCATTTTTTTCCTATCCTTTTATCTTATTTTTCCCTCAAATGTGAAGAATAAATTAAAATTTTGAAAGACAACGAAGATGAAAAAATTAATGTATAAATAATGTGACTTCCTCCACTGACAATAATGTGAGTTAAATATAAATAAGCAAAATCGCGCCAACATGTTTAATATAACCACAAATCAAACACTTACCCAACAAAACTTTTTTTAATGTAAATAAGCAAGATCTCACCAACATGTTTAATATAAACATAGGTCATGCACTTAGCCTACAAAACTTCCTAAGAGCAAAACCTTAAAGACACATCACAAAAGCAAACAACAACAAAATTACAACTCAGAAGAGAAACATAACAAACAAAAGATCCTAGAGAGTTGAGAAAAATTACATCTCAACACAAGCAATTAACAACAAAATTACTAAATTTCATAACTTTGTTTTATCCACATAGCAAAAAATAAATTATAGAGCCTACAAATATGGCCACATACCAAAACTATTAACCAAATTATAGCACATGTTAGGATATAAATATCAAGCAACCGAGATGACCAAATTTTTAGTGAAATAAAGTAGAAAAGTGCATTCATGATCAATTGGAAGCCTAAGCAAACCTCAACTCCACAAAAATCATACTTTAAAATCAAGTTCTAATCTACTTCCAAAACATATTTAAACAAATGATTAAATGCATTAAGTACTAATCAAATTAAATAAAAGATCAAAAGAATAGTAAATGTAACATCTCCTTAACAATTTAACCATTACAAACTCTTTATGAAATCCATATATCAAAGTATAGGTGTCAAAAATATCCCTAGATACATAGTACTTAAGTATGCAAGTTATGTTGAGTGCAATATGATAGAGGTTAAAACTGATTTAATTTGAAGGTATAGAACTACAAAATCTCCATATAAAGATAACTAAAACAATTATTTATTTTTAATCCAATAACTAAAACAATTTCAACAATTAAAAAAATTAAGAAATAGGCATTAATAGTTATCAATTCCACTATGAGACAACAAAAAAAGAGAGGGTTTTTTTTTTTTTAATCTAATAACTAAAACAATTAAAAAATTAAGAAATAGGCATTAATAGTTATCAATTCTACTATGAGACGACAAAAAAAGAGGGTTTTTTTAAAAAAAAAAAAAATTAAATCAAGATGATAAAAACTTGCCAAATCTTTTTGAATCAAATCTTGTCAATAAAAAAAATACAACTACAAATATTCCAACTTACAAACCTCAAAGGTATGCCAATATTTCATAGTTTCATACCAGTGCCACATATTTCTTTGTTTGATTATGTTGGAATCTTAGAATTGAACAACAAATAAACCAATAAAATCAACATATATATATATATATATATATACAAAATCCCAAAAGCAGCAAAACTGCTGGCTGCTGCAAACAAACCAAGCCAAGAAATCAATGACAACTCAAAAGGATTTTGTGAATACAACAAAAGGCCAAAATTTATATCAATATGGGAAAAAGAAAGAATTGAATCCAAAAATTATGTACCACCTGTCTAAAGAGAAATTTCATCAAACACATGGTCAGCAACCCTTTTCAAAATCCCCCAATCGTGCCCTTCTTTTTCTCATCTTTCTAAGTCTCTCAAACCAATTCTAAATTTTAAACCTTAATCAAAACCAATTCTAGGCTATATACGTAAATAAAAACTAAACAATTCATATCAAATTTTTTGAATATAAGAAAGTACCTTTAACTGATGTGCTATCGGCGGTATTACGGTGGTGGGATGCCGACTGAAGGTGAGTGCTGGCTTGACAATGTTGGCAGCCCACAAACTTCTCTCTTCAGGTCTCTATTTCTTCTCGATGTTTTTCTTTCTTTGAGGCTTTGCTTGAAAATATGTAAAAACTTGTATGGAGAAATTGTCACAAAGTTCTTGCAAGAATAAAGTACAAAGAACAGAATTGAAAAAAGAAGCCATTTTTCTGAGATTTTCCACCAAATAAAGAGAAATTGTTTCAAAGTTGTGCACAAAAAAATAAATTTCAGAAGAGAGTGAGAGAGAGAGAGAGAGAGAGAGAGAGAGAGAGAGAGAGAGAGAGAGAGAGAGAAGGTTTAGGGGAAGGAGATGTTAAGTGTGTGAGAAGAGGAGAGTTTTTTTTTTTTTGGTTGTTAAGAGGTATCGGGTTTTACGTGTATTTGGTGGGGGGGGGGGGGGGAATTAGATTTATTTTTAAATTAAATTTAAAAAATAGGAAAAAAAATTAAATGCTGGTGTGAAAAATTGTGGGAGCTCAGAAATTTCAGTTATATATATATATATATATAGATGAGTGTATCCTTTTTTTTAGAAAAAATTCAAATCTGTTTTTGTGAATTAAAAAAAAATTGATTTATTAAAAAGAAACTAGATCTGTTTTTGTACAGATAAAGAAAAATTAGTTTTGTAAAGAAAATCAGATATGTGTTTATATAAAGAAAGAATAAGGTTTTTGTAAAAAATATTAGATTTGTTTTGGAGCAAAGTTAAAAAAAAAAAAAAAAAAAAAGTGTGCTTTTTGGTTTATATGTAAATAAAATCATATCTGTTTTGTGAATAAGAAAATCTAGATTTATAGAGAAAAAAAAAAATCAGATCTGTTTTTTATGAATAAAGTAAGAAAATGACTCTTTTTTTAGAAGAGGAACTACACTCATGAAATAAATCTATGTTTCATGCATCACACAAAAACCATCTCAACTTTTGACTTCCTCTTTTAAATTTCAAAAATCTGCTATTTTGTGACAAAGAAAATTTTCTCAAAAAAAATCAAATCTGTATTTCATGAATATACAGATAATTTTTTGAAATGTAAAAAAAAAAAAAAAATCAAATTTGTATTTAATGAAAAAACAGATTAGTTTTTAAGTGTAACAAAATTAGATATGTATTTAATGAAAATACAGATTAGTTTTTGAGGTGTAAAAAATCAAATCTGTATTTAATGAAAATACAAATTAGTTTTAATGTGTAAAAAAAAAAAAAAAAAAAAGCAAAGCTATATTTAATGAAAATATAGATTAGTTTTTGAGTTTTGAAAAGATCAGATCTGAAAAATTCAGATTAGTTTTAGTTATAAAAAAAGGTTGTTAATTAGCAGATTTTTGAGACTCAAAAGCGAAATCATAACAACAAAAGAATCATCTAAAGACATATTTAAATAAAATTTTAAACAACACATGGCAACAACATCAGAAATCAAAATAATAAAAACGTCCTAAACCTATTCATGCATCATCAAGTATAATTAATAGAAAGGAACAAAAAAAGAAAAGAAAAAACTACCTCTTGCATGAGTGCGCTCTTCTTAGTGAATGAATATTTTAGGGTTCAAAGAAATTTATTCAATTATATTTAAAACCTAAAATATTTTGCTTACAGTAAAGAAATTCCTAAAGCTAGAGCCTCTAGAACGTCTTTAACATAAGAGAGAAAAGAAAAGAAGAAAAGAGCCAGAAAGAGGGGAGTCAGAGAGCATGAAAAAGTGTGATGAATTTTGAGAGGCAACCTTTATTTATAGTGGCCAAGATGTTCAAAAAATTAGCTGAATGATCCAAATACAAACTGGGATGCATCCTTATCTCTCTAAAAAATCAAAAAGGATGAGTTTTATCTCAATTCAAGTGCCCTTGGGCTGTGGCCCGCGTTTGTGCCAATTAGCACTTGAAAAGTGCTGATCAGTACTCCAAAAGTGCCAAATGGCCCTTTTGGGTGCCGGTCACGAGTTTGAGTTTTGGTCCACTTTAGACTCCTTTTTTTGAGGTTTTTTTAGCTAGGATTTGCAGTTAGATGCATTTTAAATTCATATTCTAAAAATTAAACTCATTTTCTAATGATTCAGGTCTCTTCAGCAATGATTATCTTGTCGATAAACACTCCCAAAAGTCTTGATTATCTACAATTTTATTGTTATCTGATTATCCTCTTTATTCCCATGCAAGCAAGCCTATTTTTGACCCTAACTAACAAACAATCACAAGATTATTTAATTAATTTTGATTGTCTAACCAATCAAAATTAATTTAAATTAATCATGTCTAGTTGGTTCCACCTAAACAAAATGCATGCAGACCGTGCAAACTTAATCATGCGATATCTTTCAAACCAATGGTCCAATTTGAAAATCGGGCATACCATCTCGACCGTTAGAACCTCAAGATTAGTTTTATGATATGCAATGAATGAATTAATGCATGTAATGCAATAATGAATTTTGGGTATATGAATGGTCATTCTAGCCATCTTCCTTGATTAAATCATGGGTGTAAAATCAAGCACTACAGTAACAACAAAGGCCAAAAATAAAAAAAGTTTATTCTTCTCTCTCTTTTCTCTCATTAATATATATATATATATATATATTTTCTCACCTTCTTTGTCTCTCTCTACCTCGGAGTCTTCTCTCTTTTTTCGGTTTGGGTTTGTGGGCGTAAGAACAAGCCTTTATTTGAACATCATCAATGGGAAGCCTATCTTAGGGGAAGATACAAGTTACACCTTGCCTCTTAGGCAACAACGCACATGTCATAGGAGTCGTGGGTGGGTTGTTGGGTTTGTGGTGTGCGTTGCTAGTTGTCAATGATGTGGGTTTGAGTGGGTTCATCAGTGTTGGTGTGGGTTTGTGGTGGGTTGCTGAAATCGATTTGGTGGTTGTGGTGGTGGTGCCATGGTGGCTATGGGTTGAAGAGAGGAATCGAGAAGAAGAAGATAGAGTGACAAAGAAGAAGAGAGGCATGGGTTTGGTAGCTTGAAGAGCTATTGGCAGTGGTGGTATAATCAAAGATTATAATGGTACTTGGGTTGCATGTTTTTCAAGAGCTATTAGTGTTGTCACTAGTGTTGAGGCCAAGCTATGAGCACTTCAAGATGGGCTCATTATATGTTCATCTCTTGGGATTCAATCACTAGAGATAGAGTTGGTGGATGCAAAAGTTGTTGTAGAGTGGGTGTCGAGTCAAGCTCCTTTGAATATTGCACATTCCTCTCTTATTGCAGATTACAAAAGTTTGGTGAGTCAATTTCCCAAGGTGCAAACCAATCATTGCTACAGAGAAGCCAACCAATGTGCTGGTAGGCTTACCAAATATGGAGCTAAGCTAGAACAAGATTTTATTATCTATGATTCTCTCATTTGGATATCAATTTGTTGTTGTTTTATGATTTTTTTGGTATGTGTTTCGAAAGGCTTATGCCTTACTCTGGTATTTTTTTTTTTTTTCTCCCTTAAGTAATAAGATCTTGGTTTACCAAAAAAAAAAAAACTATCTACCCAAAGTTTTTACAATTTAATGAAGGTTCGTTTGATACTTTGAATGAGGATTACCACAATATTGGTAATTTTTATTACAAAGAATAAAATGTGTTGTCATAAAATAACTAAACATATTCATAAGTTGGGTTGAGTTGTAACATTAGAATCAGATTTAAGATATATTTTAAGAAATATCTTCCTCATACAATTATATTTTCTAATAAATAATATTTTTTAAATTTAAGGGAGAGATTAGTTATTTTATTTTATTTTATTTTCATAATTATAATGCACATATGAGAAGTTTGTTTATTTGGAAATATATTAATTTTAGAAATTATTATACCTACTAGAAAATAACTATTTTTTTTTTAACAAACACTAGAAAATAACTATTAAAACCATTTTATAGAGGAATAATTATTTAAAGAATAGTTGTTCATAAGGAATTACTATTACTTGTAATAAAAACATAGCCAACTATCAAATAGCTATATCATTAAAATAATTATTACAGTACAGTACCTATTATAATTTACCAAACGTATCATAAGTTCTAAATAGTAAATTATAAACTATAGTCCTACATCTCAAATTGTTTATACTATTTAGAAAATTTAACATTAAGGAAATATCATTTAATCTCTTGTCTTTAAAGTTTAAACTATATAAGTTTCCAAAACTACCCTTATTAATTAAAAATCTAGAAAAATAATGGTATTGAATTTTTAAATAAATTTAATGTTATATCAGAAAATTTAAGTATCGACAAATTATTACTCCATTATCTCAAATTACTGGTTCTTTATTCTATTTTGAAATGTCCAATGAATGATGTAAAAGTAAAAATAAAAAGTATCTCATCAAGGCTGGGGAGCAATCATTGCTAGGATAGAGCAAAATCGAACTAGGAATTTAGAAAAAAAAAAAAAAAAAAAAAAAAAGAAGAAGAAGAAGAAGAAGGAAACCTTCTGCATACAATTGGTGAGAAATACAAACAATGCAATTAAAATAAATAAAAGATTACTACAAAAATTAAATAAAAATTTAGGAAACAGTACCAGAGTGAAGATATAGTGTGTGTGGGTAGAATTTATATGAATTAAAAAGGTCACGATCATAAGGGATAGAATTAAGAAGATAGGTTTATTAGGATTTAAGTGATAACTTAATGGTATTGATTTTTTTTTTTTTTTTTTTTTGGTGCCCGATACTTGAGTTCAAACTCCACCTTTCACTTCCTCACTATTTATTTAGAAAAAATAAATAAAAAGACATAAGGCATGTGATATTCAAAACACAAACTTTCACAATTATAAAGTCAATAAATTGCTTATACATTACTATGGTACTGATAACAAAATGAATGTGTGTGCATGCATACAAACATACATACATACATACATATATATATCGAGTGCCCTTAGGGCATTAGTTAACAATATATTTTAAGAAAGTTTTGACATTACTTTTATGAGAAATGAAAAAAGTTGTCAAAACATTAATTGTTTTTTTTTTCTTTTCCCATAAAAACTTTCTCTAATTGGATTCTTAACTAATACCCTAAGGGCACTCATTAGCATGACTCATATATATATATATATATATATCCTGCGTTCCGTGGCCCTCATTCAAAAAACAATCTGTTTGGATACAGTTTATTTTGTTGAAAACTAAAAATTAAAAACTAAAAACACTGTAGTAAAATAATTTTTAAATGTGTAAATAGTGCTATGGGACCTATTTTTAATGAAAAAATTGCTGAAAAGTAAGGTTTGTGGGTCTCGTGAACAGTGCACGGACACACTGGTGTGCTGAAAAGTCAAATATTACTGTTACTGTTCACTCCTTTTTTAATGTTCATATGCTTGGTGCACTGTTCAAAAAAAAAAAAAAAAAAAAAAAAGGCGCAGACGTGAAAACGCTGAATCCAAACAAACAAAAACTCATGAGCAAGGAGTAAAGAGTAAGGGGTCCCCCAATCCATCTCAAATCCCGTCTTTAAAAGAAAAGATTCCCAAACTTTTTATAAAATAAAATTTTATTTTAAATTCAAAATATCTCAATTGATTTTTTTTTTTAATTCTCTTAATTTTTCCAATAAAAAAAAAAAAATATATATATATATATATATATATATCTCTCTCTCTCTCTCTCTTGAATGTAGTTTAAAATATTAAATTTTATGTATCGCAACATTGATGCACAGATTTATTTGTTTTTATTGTTGCTTTTACTTCTTCTACAATGCCATGTATTTTTTAAGGGTTTTTTTTTTTTTTAAACCTACCTAATGAAAGCTGTAATAGGGCACGTATAACAAACAATAATAATGAAAACTAAGATACATATAACAAACATTGATACACGTAAATTATTTTACAAAAAATATAAATATAATCTCTTTAAAAAATCAAGGCTTTTGTAGAACATTTAAAAATATCAAGTGTATTATCATTATGGTTTTAAGACTCAAATTATTTAAAGAATTAGAAAAGAGAGGTTCAAAATTTTTGAAGTTACACTAGAGTTCAACTGAGGTGTAATTATGATATACTATTTATTTTTTTAGTAAATTTAATTCATAAAAATTGTCCTTATATATAATAATTTTCCATAACTTACCATCAAAAGATTTGTGGCCCAATGGTTTCTACTCCGGACACCCAAAATATAGAAGTGGGTTGAATTGTGCATTAAAAACTAGCTTTTAGGCTGATTCAATGTTAATATGGTCGAATGCTTGGCCAAGTTCGGGTTCCACAACTTTGATTATCATACTTCTAATATTTCCAAATTTATTTATGTTTAGTTTTTATTTTTAAATAATTAAAATGACTTGTTTGAATATATTACAATTAGTCTTTTAACTTCATCTATTAAAAATTATATATTGATTATTTTTATTTATAATTTTACTCGTATAATATATATACTAATTGATTTTGAAGTAGTTTAAACATATCAATGATCGTTAAGTCTCAACTCTAACACTAGACGCACAAAAATAATAATAAATTGATATTTGCTAAGCACAAAAAAAATTATAACTTACACTTACACTATATTTTCTATATTAATCAAATTTTATGTTTAATTATATAAGTACTTCTTACCTATGTTAATTAACATTTTTCTTAAATTAATTTTTTATTCGACCTTTTATTTTAATCTTTTCCCATAAGACTAAAATTTTAGCTCTGCCATTAATATATATCCTATTTATAGCTTTTGTGCACATCTTTTATTGCAATTCCTAAAAAAAAATTGTCTTCACTCTTTTGCTACTTTCACCACAATCCCTCTCAATTTTCTTTCATCGCTTTCTCATAAATGTTGAAACCACCCCATAGTGATGAAAAAATTCATTCAACTTGTATTGGTATGGTTCTACATGGGTTTTTCTTATCTTGAAGACAAGACAGAGGTGAGACATCGAACATCCCAAGTTGAACCCCGCACTCCTCGCTATAAAAACTTTGAAATGCTTATCCTATACCATTTTATTGAGACCACATCGTTACTCAAATGTTGATGGAGGAATACAAATCTTATGTCCCACTTTTTTGTATTCTACTAAATTTCTCTAGAGTTTACTGACTTGCGGGAATTTTTTATTATAAATTATAAACCTTGCTCTTGCTACATTGTTGCACATTTTCTTAAATTGACTTGGAGCAAAATTTAAACCTTTCCTAGCAAAGCCTCTACACCTTTGTTACAAGAGGAGTGGACCTTGAAACCAGAGGAATGGAGCTTGAAACTTCAAGTTGTGAAATGTTCGATTGACAATTTTAAAATCAATGGGAGGTTGGATGGATAATCAATTGCATATTCCAAATCCAACTCTCAAATCAGGTACCAGCTCTCGAATTAGGCAAGAGATCTCTTATTTTGATATTTGGAATGCAAGACATTATTTAGTTTGAGTATTCCTTTACAATTCCAATATCACCAGTCGAGACTTATTTTAGTTGTTGATAAAACCCATATCAACCCAATAAATGCCTGACGTAGGACTCGAAACACACTCACACAACATACATTCAATTAATATCCAATCAACTTAGAGCATCACAAATGGTCTAACAAAAAATGGGGAAGGCAGAACATTAAGGAAATAAATATACGGCTGTAGCTAATGTGGAACCTTGTTTAGTAAAGCTCTTGTCAAACACCTCCCGTTATAGCCTCTAGACCATGTGGGGATAAGGTTAAAATCGTCAAAACAGTTTCTCTTTCTATCAAAACAATAACTTTTTTCAAATTCTTAAATGCAAAATCATGTAAAAAAGAGAGGCAAAAGCCTCTGAACATGCACTTTTCTCGTGTAAGGAGGCTAGTTTTTATTAGGCAAAAATGCAAAATTGACCCTCTAACTTTCAGTTTTTGTTATTTCAGTCTTTTAACTTTTAGCTTTGTCATTTCAGTCCTCTAAGTTTCAATTTTTGTCAATATAGTATTCTGTTAGACGTCTGTTAAGTGGTGCCGTTAAGTCTTTTTTTTTTTTTTTTAATTGTAATTAAAAGAAAATAAAATCTGTTATTAAAAAAAAAAAAAAAAAAAAAAAAAAACATTGAAGGGGAATGAGGAACGTGCTTTCCGGCACCAGTTTCACTGAAGAAGGTGTTGAAGTCATTGTCTCCTCTGCCGACAGTCTTATCACTTGGCATCTGGCCTGAAACAAAAAAAAAAAAAAAAAAAAAAAAAAAAAAAATTCAGAGAATTAAATTTACACGTTGCTAGCGGAGATTCAAAGTAACTAAAGTCTAAATATTTCCAAGGGTGAATTTTCAGCAAATGAAATTTACATATAGCTGACTACGCAGAGGCCAACTAAGGCTAATCTAGGTTCTCGAAGTAGCTAAATCTAAATATTTCAAAATTTTAGAACATAAATAAAGCAACAATAATATACAATAATTATGATCTACCACAATATACAACAGATCTAGCCATTCTATGAAAAACTGAACTCGTTTCGAATCGGATCTAACTAATCGCATAACGGAAAAGAAAAATTATTACAATGCGAAAGGCAAAAATGAGAAAGCAAACCTGAATGCCATGCTCGAGGCAATAGAGTTCCCAGCAAGCATTGCCGACCTGAATACTAGCCTGACCGATGTGTATCGAAACACTCTCATTTCAGGGGAAGGGGACGACGTTGTTCCCTTCAATGTTTTCCTTTTTTTGTTTTTTAACAACAGATTTTTTTTTTTTTTTTTTACTTTTAATTACGAAAATTAAAAAAAAAAAAATAGACTTAACGGACCGCTTAACAGATGTCTAACAGAATACTACATTAACAAAAATTAAAACTTAGAGGACTGAAATAACAAAACTAAAAGTTAAAGGATTGAAATGACAAAAGCTGAAAGTTAGAGGGTTAGTTTTGCATTTTTGCCTTTTTATTATCATCCTCATCTTGCAAGAGAATTCCACCATCTATCAATAGTGTCTCGCTCTCCTCACAGAGTTTTGAAAAAATGACCAAAAATATAAAGTTCTATGACTTCAACTTCATGGTTCTTAAAATAGTTAGGCATCAAATCATTTGTAACATTAAGAAATGATGAGAAACCTTTAAGATTCTCTAAAATCTATTTTCCAAGAGACCAGAATCTGGATTGCTTGGGTAGAGATCAGCAGCAGATGAAGTAGCAGCAGTCCACGGGCTGTCCATTGACATTGTTCGCCTCGTGCTCTCACTCATATTGATTTCCTCATTGATTTTATAATACTTTTGCAGTTCCTTCGCTTTCATTTCATCATGTAATAAACTCGTATCTGAAACCAAATCCGGAACAATAATGTTGCCTTCGAGCATGCTCACAACTGAAGACATGGTGGGTCTAGCCGCTGAAGAAACATTAGTGCATAGGAGAGCCACATGGATCACGACCATCACCTCTTCTTTGTTATAGTCTGAGCCCAACCTTGGATCAACTAGCTTAATTAAATTTCCTTCCTCTTTCAAAAGGTGTGCCTAGAAACGGGAACATAACAACAAAGAATTATAACGGGGGATGAAGATTAAATCTTAAATATTTCTATGGAAATACAGAGAGATATCAATTGAGTTATAACGCCCTTGGTAGAGACACATCTAAATTTGCTACTAGTCAACAATCTACACCCATATTGGGAATAAAGGCATTAACATATGCTTAGCCAGAACATAAATAAGAAAGAAAAATTTAGGAATAAGGAAATAAAATAAAGACTTAAATTTCTTAACGTTGATTATAAAACTTTTTATCAATATGGAATTAGCTTACCACCGCACACCCTTAGTGCGGTGGTCACTCCACAAGTATAAAAGCTTGTGAGATGTGGGGGGCAAGGGCTGAAGTTCAAATCTCCAGGAGGGAGACTCACACACATATGCACTTAGATTAGGTTAGAGTAGAAATTCTATCTTGTATAAAATATGTATGTGTGTGTGTGTGTGTGTGTGTGTGTGTGTGGAATTAGCCTTAAATGAAAATGTGACCATCAAAACTTTAGATTGTTAATTGAGCCCTTAGAGTATGGGATGATTTAGATTTTGCCCCCTTATATTTAAAATTTTAGATTTGAACCTTTAATGTTATTTAGTATTTTGACATAAGCCCTTTCATCCATGCTCACTGATAATGTAGCCGTTAAATACCACTCATGCTTGTCACGTGCTAATTAGTCCAAAAAAATCATGACATGTCACTTTTATTATTTCACATAAATTAAATAGTCTAACAAAAGAGTTTTAAATTAAAAAACTAAAAAAAAAAAAAGAAATACATAAAAACTAAAAAAATCAAAAATAAAAGAGAAGAATTCAAATCCTAACGTCTCTAGGCATCTAAATAGAGTGAAATTCAAATAGCTAAAGGCTATTGTGTTCTTGAATTCGACTTCAAGGCTCTTAGTTTAGGGAGTGCAAAGAGATTTGGCTCGATCATGTAGAGACTTGGAGATTTTGAGATTTGGTGGTTTGATTGGCTAAGTGGCAATTGTGGTCATCATGATCAATGATGTCACTTCGACTCAGTTAACCCAAATTAAGAGCTAGAGGGGATTTGAACTAAACAATAATTTTAAAAACTAGAATGGAGAAAGAACTAAAAAGGGGACTAGTTCCCAATTCTCTAGTCCAACATAGGTTGAACCGATGGTCGTAATGTCATAAATAATTTAATAAATAATTATTAAATTAAACAAATAAATTATACATTTATAATAATTAATAATATTAACTAGAAAATATTTTAGATTATTAAAATAATTTGTGAGTGACTTTTTCCATCTTATTATACTAAAAAAATGGAAGCAATAATATGTTCTATATGTTTTAACAAAGAAAATATAAAAATAAAAAAGACCCTTTAGGAGTATTTGAACCAAAAGAAAATACAAAACAATAAAATTATTGGCACAATTATGGGATAATAATATATCATATGGGAGAAGAACCAAATAGTTTGTATTTTCTTTTTCTTTTTTATTATTATATTTTAGGGGCAAATTCTAATAACCTACTATGAGGTTTGGGCTAATGCCAAACAGGTCAAAACATTTCAAAACTGATCAATTTAGTTCCTAATCCAATTCGGTCCGTAAGAGAGGAGAAAAATTTACTAACAAGCCTAATGGTGTTTAGGGACTAAGTTGTTTAGAGACCAAATTAATCAGTTTTGAAATGTTTTGGTCCTAGTTAATATTAACCCAAATATTAGAATAAGTTAATGGAATCAAAATTGACCAATTGGGTTCCTAATCCAATTTGGTCCATAAGAGAGAAGAGAAAAAATTAATAACAAGCCTAAAGGTGTTTAGGGACTAAGTTTTTTTTTTTTTTTTTTTGTTAGAGGGACTAGGTTAAGTTTAGAGACCAAATTAATCAGTTTTGAATTGTTTTGGTCCTAGTAAATAATAAGAATAATAATAATAATCAATTATTATTATTATTATTATAACTTGTATTGTGTGTTGTAACTTGTAACTTGTAAGTTGAAAGAGAGCAGTACAAATGATGAAAATAATAATAATAAAAGAGCCACACAATAATAATATGGCGAAAAGCACATTTTAGTCCCTACATTTTTAGGCGATTCTCATTTTAGTCTCTAATTTTTAATTTTACCGCATTTAGTCCCTAAAATCAAAAACGCGTTTTATTTTAGTCCCTACCGTCATCTCACTAACAGAAATTATCTATGTGGCAAACGGAGCGTACAAGTGGCACACTAAATGCTGACGTCAATATTAAAATAATAAGAAAAATTTTTATTTAGTATTTTAAAAATTAAAATATTAATTTGTCAATTTTAACTAAATAAAAAAAAGGAAAAATAGAAATAAAAGCCAAAAGTCATATGAATTGAGATCTAACTTTGGCTTGATCAAGAACAATAAAAACACAAACCTAGAAAATTCAAAACCCAAAAACATCAGTCAGTTATCTCCCAAAAAAAAAAAAAATCAAACATGAACACATTAAACATTTGAGCAAGAACACAAACCCGGTAAATTTAAAACCCAGAAAATTAACATCAGATCTACAATTCTTAATTCTTAGTACATGAATATTACCATTTACCATCTCAATGTTTTCCAAGACTCTTTTAACAATATCAATTAACCCGAATCTCTCATACTAGCCATTCAAAACACAGTCATTCTCATTGGTTGATTTTTTGGGATTTCTTATTTTCAAGCAAAAAATGAGAAACTTTATCAAATATGAAAGAGCAAAAAGAAGAGCTTGAATGATGAGAAAGCAAATGAGAAACAATATAGGATTATGAGATGGAAAGGAAATGAACCAGCTCGACCCATTAACGAGAATCATCTGTCCACTCAAAAGCAGAGTCTTCAAGGAGCTCTGATTTCAGAACCGAGTATACCTTCAGAAATGTTAACTTCAGATCCACCATTGACACCCCCACAAAGAGCTTTTAGAGAGAGAGTGTGTCAAAGAAAGAGAAAGATAGAAAGACTGAGGAAGAATAGACAAGAACAAAACCCAGAAAGTTCAAAACCCAAAAACATCTAATGTGAGATGAGATAAAAAAAACCCAAATAAAAACCCACAATTCTTCAATCGCCAAAACCACTTTGAAACCCAGAACTCGACCACCACAGTTCTTAAATCACTCCCCATTTGGCTGATCTTGAACCCACATGTTGCCGCCAGCCATGCCGTGACAGCAACCGATCTCAACATCTCTCTCTGACCCAGATCAAACCGACTCAGCCTCTCTCTTTCTAACCCATATCAAACCCATCAAACCAAGATCCCAAGACCTTAAGAGAGATAAAGTTTGAGCCAAGAGAGAAAAAGTTTGACTTGAAAGTGTGGCCATGTGGTGTGAAAATAGAAAAAAAATTGATCAGCCTGTGATGTTTTGGTGTCATGTGAGGGGTTTTATTTTGGATTTATTTGTGTTTAATTTTGTGTTGCCCTGGATTTGATTTTTTTTTTTTTTTTTTTTTTTTGAGATAACTGACTGATGTTTCTAGGTTTTGAATTTTCTAGGTTTGTGTTTTATTGTTCTTGATCAAGCTAAAGTTAGATCTCAATTCATATGACTTTTGGCTTTTATTTCTGTTTTTCCTTTTTTTTTATTTAGTTAAAATTGACAAATTAATATTTTAATTTTTAAAATACTAAATAAAAATTTTTCTTATTATTTTAATGTTGACGTCAGCATTTAGTGTGCCACCTGTACGCTCCGTTTGCCACATAGATAATTTCTGTTAGTGAGATGACGGTAGGGACTAAAATAGAACGCGTTTTTTATTTTAGGGACTAAATGCGGTAAAATGAAAAAGTAGAGACTAAAATGTGCTTTTCGCCTAATAATATCTTATAGAACCATCTAAAGTTTGAAGTCTAGAATCTAACAAATAAGTTGCAAAGAATAATACTAGCAAGTGTACCATTCGCATCGCAAACTTCAAATCTAAGTTTTGGGATTCCTTTCTAGCAAAATTGTTTACAGTTATTGTTCGTTTAGATCCAAGATCCAGCTTCTCCTATTCTTTGCATTCTCCTTAACCACTTCAACCATTCAAATCGTCAACCAAATATCTAATTAGATCTGAAAAATCTCTCTTCATTCAAAACCAGTTCAATCATCCCGGTTGCCAATTCAGGACAGTTAAATCACCAGTTCTCTGGTTTTGAGCGGACTTTTTATGCATTACCAGTTTTTATGAATATCTTGACTGGTATTAGCACTAGTTCACTATTGAATTGATTGAACCAACTGGTCTGGTCTTTTTTTAAAACCATACTATGAGTGTCTTGGTTAAAAACACTTAAGAGCTGCTTGTAGAGCTACAAGGCTTTTAGCAAGAAAAAAAAAAATTTTTAATTGGGTATGGACTTTTTTCTTTACCTAGACAAAATGGCATAGCTTTGGTGCATTAAATTTTTGTCTTTTTGAGCTTGAGTAACATTTAATGGCCGTCTCAAAAATGAATATAGGCAGACGGGCTTGAATTAAACCAATATCCAATAGTAGGGTTTCAAATCCAAAATTTTAAACATATTGGAATAAATCAAAATGACCTTAACTTGCATGTGTATATATAAAATACCCCCTAACTTGTGTTTTTCCAAAAACATAAAGAGCCCAAATAAAAATTAAACAAGAACACTAAAAAGCAATAAAATGAAAAGAGTAAAAGATCAAACTTACCCAATCAAGAAGATTAAAAGGTTCCTCCTTTGGTTAGTGACTAGTGTTGCTCCTCCCACTAACAATTTCCAAGGTAACAACCCCAAAACTATGAACATATGATTTGTCAGTCAAATAACCCCATATTGTGTACTTAGGTGCCATATATCCACTTCAATAACACAAAATTATGCAAAACTTTTCCACCAAGCATATTTCAATGTTTTACCCTTTTTTTAATAGGTAGATGAATGCTTATTATAGCAATATTCAACAAAGTTGAATTGAAGGATACTCAAAACATTTTCCTTGCATTAAGCTCAATATTAAAACTTTCCTATAAAATTTTTTTTTTTCTCCCCTTTTGTTTCCTCACCCATTTCCTTCAAACCAAACTGAGTGTAAAAATTCCCTTGATTTTTCTCTCGTTTTCTTCCCTAATTAATAAATAGTTCCCCAAATGTCTTCTATTCTAGATGTGCTTCCTTAATACCTTCATTCAAAAAATCAAAATTCATGTGAGTTTGATCTCATTTAATGAAGCATTTTCGAATTCATCAATGAAGTTCCTAAATGAAACCCTATGTAAAAGTAAGATGAAAATGGTCTCAACAGGTTGAAGATCAAGAAGAAATGCTTTTAAAAGCCAAGAAAACCTTCATGGAACAAACTCACGGTGCCATAAGCCATAGTCCAGACCTCTAGAGTTGCAACCTTTACAAATATTAAATTAAAATTTGCTAGATAAAGATTATAATGAGATGTTGACACTTGGCATCAATAGCAGCATGCTGTTGGTTTTGTTGATGTAGTAGCAAACTAGCAATGGAACAAATTCTTATATAAGTCTCGAGATTATGCGAAAAGATATGAAGGATTTTTGAGGATGACAAATCTCAGCTCTAAATCCTCACAAAACTGATGGATTTTTCCAATTCCATAATTACTACCAATGCACAATTTCTTCTCTTTGTGTGCTAATAACCCCAACTTCAGACCTAACAAAAAACTCAAATGAGGTCAGTTTCAAGTAAACCACCACCACCACCTTCCTTAATTTTAGAGGGCAACTCTCAATGATGAAACCTTGCTTCCAGCTGACCAGATATCGACTGGGGAGACCCAAGACATGAACATCCCACTCACCCTCTTGGCAGACCACATGCTTTCCATCTCCAATATACCAAAAGGATTAAGCTTGTAGGTGGAGAAGTCTAATGAATACATAAATCCATAAGCAAACTTAAACTGAACTAATATGGGATCCCTAAACACCTCCTTACAACAAATCAACATGTTATAAAATTCGAGGCACACCACTATAGCGTCATAAGCTATGACACTTAGAACTCTCTGACTCTCTCTATGTGTCTTCTATTCCAAACATGACCTCGGTGTTTGATCACAAATCCCCTATGCTTATTACTTTAGGTTTTTGGCAAACACATAGTATGTTGATGGCTGATGACTATAATCAACTATACCAAAATGATTAATATGTGTGTACACACAATTTCCGTAAAAGATGAATCACACGATCACGAAATAGTGTAACAAATAATCAATTTGTATTTGATTTGTATATATGTGAGTACAATCCTCTGTATGAATCTTTACAATGAAAAAGTACAATAAATTCCTCTTATTCGATCTTCAAGAAACGTTATGATCCGAAAGGGCTATGAAGCTTGATCTTGAATCGTGCTTTGATGTTTTCAAGTTGAATGAATAGTTGAATGTGCTTGATTTGATGCGAGGGCCGTTGGCTTCATCTCGAACTTGATTAAAGGAGAATCCCCACTTTGATTTGAAGAAGTAAGAATAAGCCCTGATGAACAATGGAATTCTTGTGAACTTTAGAGATGACTCTCTATTTCGGCAGAGTGTCAGTAGTATTTTCTCTCTGTGTGTTCCCTTTTCTCATATGAGAAGCCTTTATTTATAGGCAACTTCAATAGTATTTAGCTTGGAATTTTCTCTCAGCATTTATTGAGAGCTAATTATGGATTTAATTTAGTCTCCCATTTAATAAAAACTTTCCATATAGGTATTTTCTTCTGACATTGCTATATGGCTTTCTTATTTGATGTTGCCACATGGCTTGATTTCATTTGCTGATCGTCCACCTCATCAATTGGAGATTAATTTGATCACAAATATTTTATCATGAACAATTGGACGGTTGTGAATACATCATAAGATTTTGATGTCTACAATGTGATAATGCAAACATTTATGAGAACATGTTTATAAACTTCAAATGTTGTGTTTGTTGTGTGTAGGACATAAAACAATCAGGGAAAAACTTAGATACAATATCTTATGTATGGTTCCTTAGGTACCCTCTTAAATTTCAACAACCTGATTACTTGACCAAAACACTAAACAATGTAAACACCATCCTACTTTTGTTTCCCCAAGAGAACCAAAAAACCCATTCTGTGAGAAAAACTTAACTCCTTCCCATTAAACGATTCCCCATAAAATATAAGTTTTTTAAATTGGTTATCGGCTCTATGATGTAAGTTCAATGCCTGCAATGCTTGTTCTGGGTTTGGGAACATGACTTCTTTATGTGTTCTTTTTTTTTTTTTTTTTTTTAGTTTAGCTATGTTGGACTCTTAAAGCAGTAGATGTGGGCACTTTCATTACCTCCTTTCCACGTGGTCAAATTGAACTTCTCAAGTGTACCTTTTATATTGGGTGATTGTTCGTGTCTTGGACTAGTTTTTATGAAAGGGAGAGAGAAAGAAGCAAGCAGAGCTTAATTTCTTCACAAACTAAGAAGTCAGCGATTGAGGGTGAAAATTGATAAGTCAGAGAAATTGGGGTTCTAGGATTTCTCGTGTTTTTGTGCATATGGTGTTAACACATACAAGGGAAAACAAAAAAGAAGAAAGAAATGGATGGTGTTAATGCCATATAGTGTTTTGATTAAGTAGACAAATGGCTGAATATTAGGAGGGTTACTTAAGGAACCTGAAGAAACAAAAGAAACTAGTAACTAGAGAAGAGAGGAATAAAATTATTGTATTATTACTTGCTTATTCCACCATGTACAACTCTGATTAAATAAAGAAATCCTAAACTTATAATAGGAATACAATAGCAGAAATAGGAAATCAAATAATCTCTAATTACTCAGTTTCCTTCTCTAAATATTTCCTTCACCTTCATGCCCAAGATTATACCATATATAGCTTTCCACACATACCATGCATAGAATCTGTCAACACTCCCCCTTAAGTTGAGGCATAGATATCTCTCATGCCCAGCTTGTCCAGGATTCTATGGAAGTGATTAGTTGCTGCCCCCTTTGTCAAGATGTCTGCGAGTTGATCTCCACTTCTTACATATGGAGTGCAAATGATGCCTTTACGCAGTTTCTCCTTGATATAGTTTCTATCAATTTCCATATGTTTTGTCCGATCATGTAGAACTGGATTATGAGCAATATTAATTGCTGCTTTATTGTCACAAAACAGCTTGATGGGATCTTTACTGTCATATCTAAGCTCCCTCAATAATATCTTCATCCATAATATCTCACATATCCCATGGGCCATTGCTCTAAACTCAGCCTCTGCATTGGATCTTGCAACCACGGATTGTTTCTTACTCCACCAAGTAACCAAGTTACCTCCAACAAATAGACAATATCCAGAGGTGGAGCATCGGTCTATGATTGACCCTGCCCAATCAGCATCTGTATAAGCTTCTATCTTCAAGTGATCATATCGAGCAAAAGGTACTCCTTTACCTGGTGAGGATTTCAAGTAACGGAGAATTCTACAAACAGCTTTCATATGTGTCTCTCGTGGTGAATGCATAAACTGACTTACCACACTTACTGCATGAGCGATATCTGGTCTAGTGTGTGATAAGTAGATTAGTCTGCCAACTAGTCGCTGGTATCTCCCTTTTTCTACTAAGGGGCTGTTAAGGTCTTCTCCCAACTTGACATTTTGCTCTATTGGATTATCAATAGCTTTGCACCCTAACATTCCTGTTTCTTTGAGAAGATCGAGTATGTATTTTTGTTGAGAAAGAAATATTCCATGCCTTGATCTTGCCACTTCAATGCCTAGAAAATACTTCAGATTTCCCAAGTCCTTTATTTCAAATTCTTGTGCCAAGGATTGCTTTAGTCTTTGTATCTCTTCCTCATCATTTCCAGTTAGCACCATATCATCCACATAGACAATAAGAGCTGTAACTTTTCTTTGTAGTGAATGCTTAATAAATAATGTATGATCAGCTTGACTTTGATTGTAGCCAAATTTCTGCATAGCTCGGGAAAACCTTTCAAACCATGCTCTAGGAGATTGTCTCAGTCCATACAAGGCTTTCTTTAGTTTGCACACTTTACCATTAGAAGCTGGTAGCTTAAGGCCAAGGGGGAGTTCCATGTATACTTCTTCTTCAAGATCTCCATGGAGGAAAGCATTCTTTACATCCAATTGGTGTAGAGGCCAATCTTGATTTGCTGCCAATGAGATAAGAACTCGTATGGAGTTCATCTTTGCTACTAGTGCGAATGTCTCCTTATAATCAATCCCATAGGTTTGTGTGAAACCTTTTGCAACCAATCTAGCTTTGTATCTTTCCACTGACCCGTCTGCTTTATGCTTAATTGTAAACACCCACTTGCATCCAACTGCCCTTTTTCCATTCGGTAAGTCAACAAAATCCCATGTGTCATTTTTCTTAAGAGCTCTCATCTCTTCTTGCATTGCTTCTTTCCATTTTGGATCTCCTAATGCTTCCTGGAAGGTTTGAGGGATAGACGCAGAAGATAACTTGGATAGGAAAGAATGAAATGCAAGTGAGATGTGTTGATATGAAAGAAAATTTGATATGGGATGATGAGTGCATGATCTAACTCCTTTGCGTTGTGCAATAGGAAGATCAATATCATTTATGGTGGGTATAGAGAGAACAGGAGCAGAATTACCTGAGCCGGGTTCATATGATTGCTCGGGAGCTTTAGGAGTAGTCTTACTTTTCTGGCGCCTTGAATAGACCCTTAGTTCTTTCACAGGTGTCTCATCCAGCTTATCATCAGTGGATGACAGCTCATTATTAGCCTCTTGCACTTCAACATCAATGAAATCAGTTTTCAAGTCAACATTAGTGGAGGTACTAAGAATAGGTAATGACACAGAAAACTCCTCATCACCATTATACTCCCCCTGAGGAGGAGTTTGAGGTGAGAAGTAAAATTGTGTCTCAAAGAAGGTTACATCCATTGACACAAAGTGTTTTCAAGAAGGAGGGTGATAACATTTATATCCCTTTTGAGTAGGAGAGTAACCTATAAAGACACATTTGAAGGCACGAGGGTCTAATTTACTCCTAGATTGACCATGAAGATGGACAAAGCAGATACACCCAAAGACACGAGGAGGGATGATAAAATTAGAGGATGGTACAGATAAAAAAAGTACCTCAAGTGGTCTCTTGAAGTCCAAGACGCGAGATGGCATTCTATTGATGAGATAAGTTGCAGTGAGCAAGGCATCTCCCCAGTAGGACTTTGGAACACTGGTAGTAAGGAGAAGAGCCCGTGTGACTTCTAGGAGATGTCGATTTTTTCTTTCAGCAACCCCATTTTGTTGGGGGGTATAGGCATAAGTGGTTTGATGAATAATACCATGTGTATGAAGATATTTTTGAAGAGTACCAGACACATATTCCCCCCCATTGTCCGAACGAATCATTTTTATTGAGGTTTTGAATTGTGTTTGAACCATTTTGTGAAACAATTGAAAGACAATAAACACATCACTTTTGTCTTTTAACAAATATACCCATGTAGTTCGTGAAAAATCATCAATAAAGGAAATAAACCAACGACACCCATTTAAAGAAACAACCCTAGAGGGCCCCCAAACATCAGTATGAATAAGCAAAAAAGGTGCAGAACTTTTATTACTACTAAGAGGAAAAGACACTCGATGGTGTTTAGCTAGTTCACATGTCTCACATTGGAATATGGAAACATTATTATGCTGAAATAAAGAAGGAAACGGTTTTTGTAACAATGTAAAAGAGGGATGTCCTAGTCTCTGATGCCATAACCAAATCTGAGCTACTGAGTCATCTGATTGTACTGTATGATAAGCCTTTTTGAGCCATCCTTGTGCTTTGGGTTGTTTGTCTAGATAGTATAGACCATCCTTAAGGCTACCACTGCCAATCATCCGCCCCGTGTTTAGGTCCTGAAAACAACAGTAGGATGAGTAAAAAATGGCTCGGCAATTTAACTCAAGGGTTATATGAGCAATAGATAATAAATTTGCTGCTAGGTTAGGAACATGAAGCACAGAGGATAAAGGCATGGATGGAGTCACAACAATTGAACCTTTACCACAGATAGGTGATAAAGAACCATTGGCTACTCTAATTTTGTCCTTGCTGGAACAGAGGTTATAGGAGGAAAAAGATGAGAATTTACCAGTCATATGATCTGTAGTTCCTAAGTCAATTACCCAAGGATCATCGTACTCCGTTGACAATGCATTAAGGGCTGTAGCTAAATTACCTGAACGGGCAAAGGATGAGGATGTATCAGTAGGTGTTTCCAATCAAGCCATAAACTGACGCAGCTGTGCTAACTCCTTTGTGTTAAGTGCCCTTTCATGATTAGGAGCTGGAGTAGGTGTTGGAGGTATGTCCTCTGTGGAAGTAGTGTGATTTGCACGTGGACGAGAGAATCCACCAGAACGGCCCCCTCGCCCTCTTGTAGGACGACCATGGAGCCTCCAACATGTCTCTCGAGTATGGCGTGGCCTATTACAATGATCACAGAATAATTTGTCCTTGTCATCTAGAGCATTCTTATTCCAATGACCTTTGTCCCGATTCTTAGAATCTCCTTTGGCACCACGCTGAAAAGTAGTGACCAGTGCAGATTGTTCTGGAGTAGATGAATATAACATGACACCCCGACGACTTTCTTCATTCTGAACATATGAGAACACCTCTTTGAGTGTGGGAAGAGGATCCTTTCCCAAGATTTGGACTCGAACTTGATCATATTCAGCTCGTAGTCCTACCAAGAATTCATAAATACGTTCATCTTCAACAAAATTTTGAAAGTCTATCGCATCTTGTGTACATTTAACTTTGAAAGTTTGATAGTGATCTAATTCTTGCCACAAACCACGAAGGTTATGGTAGTAAGTTGCGACAGACCAATCACCCTGCGAAGTCGCTTGAATACGACGCTTCAAATCATAAACTTGTGCTTTATTTCCCCTTTTGGAGTAGGTTTGAGCTGCTGCATCCCAAATCTCCTTTGCAGTACGAAGAAATAAATATCCCTGACTGATCTCTGGTTTCATAGAATGCACCAACCAAGACATGACTGTAGAGTTCTCTACCTCCCATCTGTCATATGTGGGATCAGTCTCTAAGGGCTCTGTGATTTTCCCATTCAAATAGCCCATTTTCCCTTTATTGCGAATAAACATTAATGCAAATTGGGACCATGTTAGATAGTTTAGCCCGTCCAACTTTTGAGTTGTAATCTGGAGAGTTGGATTCTCACTCAGGGAGGTCACCTGACTCTCTACCCCTCTAGTGTGAGTTTCAGAAGTCTTACTAACTTCTGACTTTTCCGAATCAGCCATCCAAATAAAATAGCTCCACAACCGGGCTTAATACAAAAAACGGAGTAGCACAAATCAAAACATAGAGTAATATTCAAATAA
Source organism: Quercus gilva (assembly GCA_023621385.1). NCBI lineage: Eukaryota > Viridiplantae > Streptophyta > Magnoliopsida > Fagales > Fagaceae > Quercus > Quercus gilva. Next base: position 25,010,341 of record CM042480.1, on the reverse strand, counting down.
AGAGACACATACAGAGCACATAGAGTACGATCTTTTTTTTTTTTTTTTTTTTTTTTTTGAATTACATGGGGTGAAGCTGGGCAGGAAACAGAAAACAAACCAGATGGACGACACCTAGAGAAGGCTCTGATACCATGAAGAAACAAAAGAAACTAGTAACTAGAGAAAAGAGGAATAAAATTATTGTATTATTACTTGCTTATTCCACCATGTACAACTCTGATTAAATAGAGAAACCCTAAACTTATAATAGGAATACAATAGCAGAAATAGGAAATCAAATATAGCTTTCACCTTCACCTTCATGCCCAAGATTATACCATATATAGCTTTCCACACATACCATACATAGAATCTGTCAACAGAACCATATCTAAGATACTGTATCTAAGTTTAGCTTGAACAATTATATATCCATTCTCCTGCTACATTTAGAGTTTGTGTGGGTATAATTGATGATTAAAAAAAGGGTATGAATTTATGATACAAGACACATATAGAGGTGAAAATTCCATTTTGGTCTCTACATTTGGGGTTTATTGTCAATTTGGTCCCTATAGTTTAGTAGAAGTCAATTTAGTCTTTGTTATTTTCAACATGTCAATTTATTCCCTATAGTCAAATCATCACTTTTCTTGCATTTTCTTGAACTTTCTTGGCAACCAAATACAAAAACACAATCACATTTACCAATCTCCAACTCTAGTAGACACACATCAACTCAACAACTAAAAAAAACCCAAATTTGGACCCATAATGACTATAAATTGAAAACAAAATGGATTAAATTGACTACAAGTTGAAAATAACAGGGACTAAATTAACTGCTACCAAAATATATGGATCAAATTAATAGTAAGTCAAAAATGTAGGGACCAAAATGGTATTTTCACCCATATAATTTGATCATTGTGTATCTCATTTTGATTATTACAATGAACATGATACATGACAATAGTAGTCTACGCTTTAACCACATAAATGGTGCACCTATTATATAATCAGATTTTGCAAAAGTGATTATTATATGGTCATGGTAGAATAAATGAGACCACATCAATAAACGTAGAATCAACACATCCATGCTCTAGCTACACGTACAGTTTATGTGGGTTTAGTTGATATTGAAGAAGGTATGAATTTATTATACAAGAGACACAGAATATGATCATTGTGTATCTCATTCTTATTAAAGAATAGGTATGTCTTTAGAATTAGTTTCCAATAATTTCATAAAGATGAAAAGAATGAAGAGAATGCGAATGCATTGTGGATGAAGTAGAGAAGGGCATAAGGAGCGTTGTGTAGTAGAATAGTTAAAGGAAAAAATTTTGTAAGAGTGGTTAATTTCTATGGTATTGAATAGTGATTTTTTTTTTTTTTTAGGTACAAATTTTGAGTTTTGAGAAGCAACATGTTCGTAAAATTAGCATAACTAAAATGAGGGTGTTAATATAAATAAGTGCAAATATAAGGAAAGATAGGATTTTTCCTATTAATGAAAAGATAAGGAAGAATATCTTAAAAAATTTTGATCATGTAGAAAGGGAAGTGATTAATGCACCAATGACAAAGAGAGAATTGATTCAAGTTGAGAGAATGGAAAAAGGTAGAGGAAGACCTAAAATAAAATTAGTAGAATTAGTAAAAATAAACATGTGGTAACAATGAATATGATAGTAAAAAAGAATGCATCTAGCCAACTCTAACTACTCTATTGAGGATCTATAGACAACCCTAATATTTTGAGATTAAAAATTGGTTCTTCTTGTTGTTGCTGTTGTTGTCCTCCTAATGTCACATAACCATTATCCTTATGATATTTTCTTACAAGGAAAAAAACCTATATTTCCCTTATATAAATAAAATTTTATTATTAGCACTTTTTTATAATATTCATAAAAGAGAAATTAGCAAAGGCAGTAACTCACTAAGTTCCAGCGATGCGGGTGCTTATGTGTGTATTGTCTTCTTCATCAAGCTTGGCCAAACCGAAGTCAGATATCTTAGGATTAAGATATTTATCAAGTAGAACATTAGTAGCCTTGATGTCTCTATGAACAATCTTCAATCTTGACTCTTCATGAAGATAAGCCAAACCTCTTGCTATCCCAACACAGATCTTATGTCTTGTCTTCCAATCCAACTTCAACTGGCATTCTTCTAAGCCTTTAATTTATCAAATTTAATCGAAAATCAATTATACATATATACATTATCTTACTTATAGCATGTGTACAAATACCAAAAAAATCAAGTGTACAAAGTAAATTTTTACCAAACAAAGCTCGAGCAAGGCTATGTTTTCCTTGTACTCATATGCTAGTAATAGTTGATTTCCTTCAATACAACATCCATAGAGCTTAACAAGATGAGGGTGGTGAAGAGCAGAAATCATGCCTATCTCATTCATGAACTTGCGATTTCCTTGTTTTGATTTGGAAGAAAGCTGCTTTACTGCAATTGTTGTACCATCTGACAAGAGGCCTGTGAGAATATAATTTCCAACATCTTAACATAAGAAGGAAGAAACTGCAACAAGGATAGGGATTTTATTTTATTTTATTATTATTATTTTTTTTGTGTGTGGAGTCAAAACTCAATAATGAAAGTTCAAATAGAATATATCAATGTTAAATGTAGTGTTAAATACCTTATAAACAGAACCAAAACCACCTTCTGCAACTTTATTGGAAGCATCAAAGTTGTTAGTTGCAGCTCTGATTTGCCTCAAGGTAAACAAACCAGTTTGGAAATCTAAACCCTTTAGATCTGTAGAAGAATCAAATTCACATATGAATTATATCTACGAAAATTGAAAATTTTTACACTTTTTTAAGGTTTTGTCAAAACATTTGAGCAGATGTAATAAATCATAAGTTCTAAAACAGCCATATGCAGTCAATTCCTACAACAGGCATTCAGGCAAAATGATGTTTTCTAGCAGCATAAAATTGTAAATATTTAATATCTTTTATTATGTTGTGAACAGTTAAAGTCATTCTACAAGCATGCGTATCAGGGGCATATATACACATGCAAAAAGCTCCAATGCAACATCCAATTCACTGAACATATAAGTTTTCCTTAGGAACAGATCAATATGCGTTTGCAATACTAAATACCTTGTCCCATTCTGCTCTTCTGTCCTAGACAGCCTTTCCACTAGAGGATACCCAGAACCAGAAATAGAATGCTCCTACAGCCACTATTCCAACTACTTCTGTTACTGATACACTGCTACCATTTTCTGATGGGGGTTTAAAGTCTAATTGAAGAAATGGTTCAAAAGATATAATATTAGTGCCTCAGAAAGGGGGTAAAATCATGATCCAGCCAACCATGTAATGCATAAAGAACACAAAATACTCCATCAAAACCATTACAACCACTTCAATGAAGAAATAATCAAGATTATTTCTCTTCTCAAGTTCTAAATTTAAATGAACACGACTGTTTTTCAAAACACCAGGACAATTATCAGCTTAAATTTTCCTGAATCCAGTAGAGATTTTAAAAAAATAAAATGAAAATGAAAATAAAATCCACTCCATCTGAATTCTGTTTCTGTGGGATTTGTACCCACATACTGATGAAGGAAGCATTAATCATCACAATAATAGTATAAGACTTTAGACACATTCTGGGGTCCTACATATCAAACTAATAAAATTAGACCCCAAAAAAAAATCCTGAATGAAAAGCCAAAACCCAAAAGACTTTAGTCACATAGTTAAATAAATGAGTAGATTGTAGATCCTAGGGCATTACCCTAAAAGAATTTCTTGACAACGCTGAATTTATAGAAAGAAGATAAACATGGATTTGCAAGTTAATACATGGTCTATTTCTAAGCGTCCAAAATTGATTACAAGAAGCTAATGCAAGGTCTAAACCTACCAGGATGAACAGAAATTGCCGAAATAAGAGGACCATAGACTCCTCTTCCAGGGATGCCAGTTGTACCCTTCCCAGCCCAATAAAAAGGGATCTCTAAGGTGTTATTATTCACAACTGCAAGATAATGTTTTATGACTTCATGCCAACTCCACCAGCTTCATCTGCAATATTGAAATCCTTCTCCACTAGCCCTCCCTTCAATATTCTAAACGTGTTAGTGACCAGCTAGTAACAAGCTATAAACATAAGAACTTTGGTTGATGAAGGTCAGAGCATAATGTCATTAAATACCTGAATATAATTATCAAATACACGCCTTCCCAAGCTGCTATATCTATTATCATTGGTGAACTTTATCTCCGCGAAAGGGAGGTTTATTTTGTAAGTTCGAGTTCCCAAACAAAAAGCATGATAAGTAAGAGACAGAGGAGAAAGGCATGCAGTCGTGTATAGTTCAGGATTAGCCATAGCGAGTTTGGAGGAATTTCCCAAAATATAAATGTCCGTTTGTTTGTTATCATCCATGAAGTGACCAGTGCTGCTAAATGCCCAATTTCCTCTCTTAAGGAATTTTGAAGCTCCACCTGGCTCTGTATCATCATCATAATACATAGTATTTCCATCTATAGTTACTTCTGGTCTGCCACAATTTATCTGGAAGTAGTAGACAACTGGGGAAATAGGAAAAATGGATTAGTAACAGCTGAACATTTTAAACATATTTAAATTAATATTAACGCAAATTATATAAGGAAAAATTTTTTTTCCCTCTTTTTTTTTTTTTGTGTGGGGGGGGGGGGGGGGGGTGTGTTTGGGGGAGGAGTGTGTGATGAAACAGAGTTTCATTTGGTGCAGAATCAAGCCAAATAAGACGGTCATTCAAGGACACTGCTCATTCTTGTGTTTAGTACTATTAGGAGGGTGCCCTCATGAGTTACTATATCCAATGAGACTTATGCCACTGTTAGATAAGATAGCCAGATAACTACATAAAGGCTATAAATGGATCCTAACAACAAAAGTTCAATCCCAGTGCATTAGCATTATTCTGCAGACTACAGAAAGACAAAATTTAAAAGATTTATTAAAAATAAAAATGTTTAGTAAGACATAAATAAGATGAGAAAGATTCATAAATATGAAAGCATTTACAATAAATTTCCAATCTTGGGGGCCACAAGCAAGGGAGGGGCCCTCAATTCCAAACACAAAAAATTAAAACATGGTTAGTGCCTAGTCACATTAAAGACTGCAAGTCTGTAAGAAAGACTTGAAACTGTAAAATGATTTAGCAACCACAAAATTGTGTAGCATAGAAGAATTTTAAAACATAGATGTAAAGTAGGATCTCTTAAAACAGATTCATTATTCAGTATGGTTACAAGCGTGAGAGAAAACCCTTCAGGATATACTTGAGGAACTGGTACAGATCTGAACAAAAGCAATCATGAGCATAACAATCTTGAAGATTTTTTTAAAATTTTTTGATAGGTAAATCTTGAAGAATTTTATAATAAATCATTTATAATAGCCCAAACAAGAACTTACTTTTTGGACAAGAAGAGCTTCTCAGACACAAAATATTTCCACTGATAAGGCAATCCAGGTACCAAAGCAAGTCAGCAATATTACATTGTGATTAAATATATGTTACATGACTCAAGACAATATTACATTGAAGATTATAAAATAAAATAAAATAAATGAATCAAGACAATATAAGAAAGTTAATATCAAAAAACCTTTGTAATGCATGATTTGAAAGGTGAACTTAAAAACTTACGTGTCACTCCCCTTTGAAGAGGTTGTAAACAAGTTCCTACATAAAATATCACCAAGTCCAAAGCTTAGCTAGTAAATAAAAGATCGCACTCACACATAGACAAAAGCATTCTTACAAGCTTTGGTGATTACAAATTAAGCTTCCATTGGAAAAGTTGTTATACGAAAGATCACTGCACATAAAAATTATGATGTAATTCATTACCTAGCTAACAGAATGAAGCATGAATAATAAACTTTTATTTTACATAGGATAGTTGATAACATATATGGAAGGGGTAATAATATTTCATTTTTAATTCAGTGAAACTCAATCCTACATATTTTAGGAGATAAAGCTTTCATCCAAACTCCCACATATAAGCTAAACCACTCTGATATGGGAAAGATGCTTACCATTACATTACCTAAGCCCAATATACCTTTGTGTTTTTGATAATGTAAATAACCAACCCCATATGCAAATATCAAGATCATAAGAGCTAACCTAAAATAAGGAGACTCTTTCCTTCATGTTAAACTATGAACTATACAAAGATACTAAAATTTAAAGTTTGAAGTTAAAAAGGAGATATAATACAATAGCTAGAGCTTAGTGATACGGCTCATCACGTTCGATTCTTGGATGATGCATGGGCGGATTGCAAGGGATAGGATAATTGATGTATGCATGGGTGAGGGATTGCAAGGGATAGGACAATTTATGTGCATCAGTGCAAAGGAAAAGATCATGTAGAAGTAGAAGATTAGGCTTTTGATGCTCCTAAAGCAATTAAGTGATTAAAATTTTATCGAATGAATGATTCCTTTTTTTTTTTTTTTTGAATGAATATACAATAGCTGAAGACTATGGAGAGTTGGAAACATTTAGAAACTTTTGGAATCCCCACAATACTTTTAAGAGTTCTGCAAAATGCTAGGGAAGTGTATAGGCAACATGTTTCCTATGACTCCACTAATTAATATATTTTGATGCACTCGTTTATGCTGCAATTGATTAACTATCTAAGATGGTTTTGTAAATTAACCTTTAAAGAAACAACATTCATTGCAAAATAAGTTCCTTTATATATAACCATCCACAACAAATCAGATGGAAGAAATTATATCCAAACATGCAAATAACTACTTAATACCAGTGGTTATCAACAGATGTTGAGAATACAGTTAAACCTAGATTGCCTACATTATACAAGACATTCTCCACAGGAGTTAGCAAAGTAAAGGGGAACAAATAATACTTGAATTTAAATTTATTAATGCATATGATACAAACTCCTTCACATTAATTTGGAAGAGAAGCTTACATGCTGTCTCCGTTTAGCATCCAACCAGGCACTGGTCCACTTAGCAATTTTCCAGTGGTTACTCAATGATGTACTGCTTTTGGGCAAATGCTTATTTATTATGTTTTCATTGAGATAACTACTGCTATTACTTTTCAATCTTTGATTTTATTGTGACAACTGAGATGTCAGTTTTGCTTGATACTGAGGTGACACAAAATGTGTAGGATTGACTATGAGGTCAGTTCATTTATCATCGTTATGGTTTTCAACTAATATCTATCCTCATTATAATTAACCAAACTCTCACTCGACAAATTATGGTTTTTTTATGGAGGGGAATGTTTTAGAGAATAGTTTCAATGTTTTACGCATGTTTGTAAAGCCCCAACAATGCTGGTGAGTTTGCAACTAATTAGATAATGTTGCTTTGTAATGTGTATATATATATATATATATTTATATTATTGGTAATAATGTAGTTGTTCTTTACTTTTTAGAAACCATTAATTATCAATTGATAATTCGCCAAAATGATTCTACCAAGTAAAATCATGTTTAACTCTTAACTGATAGCTATCTCTTTGGCAAACTTTCAAGTTTTTTCTTTTTCTTTTTCTTTTTTGCAATAGGAAAAATACATTATTGACACTGAGCTGAAGTATGGTAGTCTACTAAAAGCCTTAGATCCACAATTAGCCATGAATTACCATAATAGATTTAAAGAAGATACTAAAGAGACAAGACGCGAAGGAGTGACTAAAGAAGGTGGTCCGTAGACTCTAGAGGCCTTGATAATATTAAATTTATTGAGGTTACTCTCTTTCTTATCTGAACATGATTTATCTGTAATTTGATTTTTTTTTTCTTACAGATAAATCATGTTCAGATAAGAAAGAGAGTAACTTCAATAAATTTAATATTATCAAGGCCTCTAGAGTCTACGGACCACCTTCTTTAGTCACTCCTTCGTGTCTTGTCTCTTTAGTATCTTCTTTAAATCTATTATGGTAATTTGTGGCTAATTGTGGATCCAAGGCTTTTAGTAGACTACCATACTTTAGCTCAACGTCAATAATGTATTTTTCCTATTGCAAAAAAAAGAAAAAGAAAAAACTTGAAAGTTTGCCAAAAAGATAGCTATCAGTTAAGAGTTAAACATGATTTTACTTGGTAGAATCATTTTAGCGAATTATCAATTGATAATTAATGGTTTCTAAAAGTAAAGAACAACTACATTATTACCAATAATATATATATATATATATATTACAAAGCAACATTATCTAATCAGTTGCAAACTCACCAGCATTATTGGGGCTTTACAAACATGCGTAAAACATTGAAACTATTTTCTAAAACATTCCCCTCCCTAAAAAAAACCATAATTTGTCGAGTAAGAGTTTGGTTAATTATAATGAGGATAGATATTAGTTGGAAACCATAACGATGATAAATGAACTGACCTCATAGTCAATCCTACACATTTTGTGTAACCTCAGTATCAAGCAAAACTGACATCTCAGTTGTCACAATAAAATCAAAGATTGAAAAGTAATAGCATTAGTTATCTCAATGAAAACATGATAAATAAGCATTTGCCCAAAAGTAGTACATCATTGAGTACATCATTGAGTAATCTGCAAGCTGCACTACTTGAGAAAACTAAATAGATTAAAAGCAAGTGCAGATTCAGATGTAGGCATGTAGTTGGGCATAGTTCTCACATCTCAAAGCAGTTCTTTGACACATAATTAAAGATCATTTAAAAAAGAGAAGGAGCTGATACCAGTCATAAGGTAAAAAATTGTCCACTAAAGCATTCCATAATGAATTAGAACAAATGCATAGAAGGACAAAAAAAGAGAAGTACTTAAAAATCATCAGATATCTCTACTAGGAATTCTCCGACTGATAGAAACTCCATATGCAAATCATTGACCTTCAAAACAGTTCAAAGAAAACATAATTTAATCTATGAAATAATCCAAAACAAAATATTGAAATAATTTCTAGTTGTACTCCTGCATCAAGTTTATATATATATATATATATATATGTAAGACAGAAGTAAATGAACAAATATGATATAACCTGCATTTACCTTTTCTCCTCTCAGCTGATATAGAAGAAGATTTAGAATTCGAAAATGAATTCGAAAATCAAATGATTTTATATGAATCGCCCTCATCACATCTTCAATGCAGATCTGAGTATCAAAATTCAATAAATATCTAAAATGAAAATTTTGCCCATGCCTATTACCTTCCGTAAAATAAGTCCTTTAAATTAGAGAAAGAATTCTTAAAGTGCATTTGGTTGGGGTGAAAATTGGGTGATGGAAAATGGAGCAGAGAAAATATGTGAGATTTTGGGTGAGAGAGGCGTATAGTTTGGGTGATTTTGGAAAAGAGAGAAAATGGTGGAGTTCAGCGCTTTTCCCCTAGCCCACCACTCTTCTCCATTCTTAAATTCTTCTCTTATCCTAAGTGATTGAGCAAAACATTGTAAATAATATATATATATATATATATATATATCTCAGCACTAACTTTAAGGATATGTTTGGAAGGGAGGAGATGGAGAGAGAAAAGCGAGGAGTAGGGAAGGTAGCTAGAATTAGAATATACTAAAAAATTGTTACATTCTGGCCGCCTTCCCCTATCCTCTCTCTCCACCATCCAAATATAATGTAAAGCTCTTCATCTGTATATACAAAATAATGTAGTAAAAAAGATGTACCTTTTTGTTAAAAAGGCCATGAAATTCAAGTAGATCTAGAAGTGGCCTGAATGGGTTGCTTTTAAAAGCATCTATCAACTTAGCAATCAATCTTTGATGTCCTTCCTGTATCTCAAATGGAATTACATCAGCAAAGTCTATGTTACTTAGAATGTTTAAAGATACTTTTAGTGAGGTCCGAAAGAATTATTTGTATTTTTACCTTGCATCCAATTTCTGAAACAGAGACTCCACTGGATTGTAGATGCAATATCTTTTCATTCAAACAATCCAGCTGCATCATCAAAACCATAAATTTTGAGGATAAAAAGAAAGCAAATACATGATAGCTAAATTTATAGATTAACTAATTATAATAATACTAACATTAGTAGAAATTATTAATAAATAAAAAAAAAGACAATATTTCTTTCAGATTGTTACCTGATAAATAAAACTTTCTGTGAATGAAAGTACAGGTAAATGTTCGAATAATGACTCTGGCCTGTTTTCATCCATGTTATGAAACATAAAATAGGCTTTGCACTGCAAAATAGATTTGCATTACCCCAAAAAAATTAGATAGATTAATTTTGCTAGCAAATATATTTGTTAAATGAAAGAAATGAGACATCAAATTTATCAAGAAGATTGTGAGTAAAAGTCTATAGAGATCAACATTAAAAAATAAGGATGATCAATAATATTGTTGGGAAATTTACATTTAAACCCTATAATTTAGGTGGTGTAACATATTAAACCCTATAATGTCAGAAGTGAAAAATTAATCCAAGATTTCAAAAAGTAATAAATTTAATCCATATGATTTCAAAAAATAAACAAATTAAATCTTCTACCTATATTATGATGAGGATCCTTCCCTCCCATTTTAAAACCTCTAATTCTCATCATTTTTATTTAAACTAGCATGTAATCCATGCAAACGCATGGATGCATATAAAATTAAACACAATTTTTATTATAAAAATATAAATAATTAGTCAAATTATTTATAAAAAAAAAATATCATGAAATAGTGTTACGTGCTATTTATACGTATGCATTAATTCTAATTCTAATTGAATTTTTTCTAAACTTTATCTATTAATATATATATATATATATATATATAAATAGAGAGAGAGAGAGAGACGGAGGACATGTGACAAATAAATTATCTAAAGGTCAAAAATCAACCACATCAAACAATTTATTTCTCAAAGCTTCTCTGTCTCTTTTCCTAATGGTGGCCCACCATAATTTGGAGCCTAAGGTGAAAATTTCATGTGGGGCCTTTCATATGTAAATATTAATTAAATAAAATTATTTAATAATAATCAAACCAAGGTTAATTTGATACATCAAATACATAGTTTGATTAAAATACCAACTTAACTAATGTTAATTTCATATAGAAAATTGATTCTCATACTTGAAACATAAATTTTAATAAAAAGAAATAAAAATATATTGTGACTAAAAAAGATACTTTATTTTGGATAATGATGATGTATAATTAAGTAAAGTTGTAATCTAATTTTTAAATTTATTACTTGTTTTTAAGAGAGAGAGAGAGATAGATATTATTTAGTGTGTGACTTTGTAGGATATTGGTTTACAAAAATTAAAATCTCAAACTATTAGGGGAGTTTAATTTGTAATTGATGATTTAACATATTTACAACATTTTTTTGAAATATTTTAGGGTTTCAATTGGGTTAAGTTGTTATTGGTCTTGTATTTGGGAAGTTTTGATAGAAATGAAAACGAAACATGCACTAAAGGTACTACAAAATATTCACAATATGATATGACAATGACTATGATCAATGAACTTCAACAGCTTAATTAATGAATGTTCAAATTTCTTTATTGTGATATTTTCAAAAATCATTTTTTTTTTTGTTTTTTTTTTTTGTGATTAGTCACACTTCAATTTATAATCTTATGGTCAAAATTTGTGTTATCCTTAACATGTAATAAAAAAAAAAAGTGCGCAGCTCCCCTCCAATTTTAAAATCTCCACCTTTCAAACACCTCTCAAGAAAAACTTTCTCACACTATTTTCTTGGGACTCATTAACTACTGCAACTACTTTTCTTTGTTTTGGTTGTGTATGCACAAAGACAGATTATTCATCAAAGAATAAGAGGGACACAAAAGAGACTGACAGCCCGCTCAAATCTCGCTCTTTCCGCTTCTTCGATCTCTGCCGATCTCAAAAATCACGAAAGAGATTGCTGGGATGCTAGGTTTTTTTTTTGCAGATTTTTTTTCCCTTTCAGATCTTTTTTTTTTTACAGCACCCAGCAAAAGAGAGAGGGTTGGAGTTTTAGGGAGAGAAAGCCTAGGCTAAAGATAGAGAGAGATAAGGGAGAGATCAAATGTTAGTTAATGTGAGAAAAATCGTTGGAATTGAAAATTTCTGAGGCGAAAATTTTAGAGCCCAAGAGTTTATTTAAGTTGATTTAGCCGAGAGTTGATTGAGCCATTGGTGAGCAATGGGTCAACATCAATAGGGAGAGTCCATGTTGACCCATAGCCCAAGGGTTGATTCAAGTTGATTTAGACAACATTCCTTAATTTAAATAAGTAGTCTTTTCCCTCAAAAAAAAAAAAAAAATAGAAGGCATCCAAAAACCACACCAAACTAATTTCTAATAAGAAAAAGAAACACAAATAAAATAAAATAACTCTGACAGCTTGTGTTTTTATGTGTACTTACAAAATACTCAAGGATACCATTTGCTTTTAGCATTGCATCCAAACCAACCCTAGGCTTGCCTTCAGAAATTGTTTGTAACGTATCATTATAAGTCTCATTCTTATTATCAGCCACATTTAGATCAAAGCCTGAAATAACAGTGGAAAATTTAGTGAAAATATATATAAATTTATATGGGAATGCTAAAGAATTTTTCAACCAATGTCACAAAGAATTTTTCTTTTTTCTTTTTAAAGAAAAAAAAAAAAAAAAATGGCCTTCAAATGATCACGTGAGATAACCTTAAAAAATGAGTAGGGGTAGCCAATATTGGGTTTTACCTGACCTGATGGGGGATTCAGATATTAGGGTGGGTTTTTTTCTTACACCTAAGCTTGTTTGATAGGGTACGGGTATTACCCGACCCAACATGATGATAATTTTATTATATATATATATATATATATACACACACATATATATTGAAAAAAAAAGTTTAAAAAAAAAATTTCCATAAAAATATCTAATTGGACCAAACAGTTTCAAATGTGGATTCAGAAATGAAATTATTAAAAATGAGATGTGTATAAATGCTCCTGCCTGAGAATCTACTGTCAATTCTTTTTTTCTTTTTGCATCGTTTCTCTGTCGGCCATTTCAAATACAATTTTGATTTTTGGGCAAATAACACTCCCTTCCCTTGAGGTTTAGAGAAATGACACTCACCCCCAAACTTGAAAGAAAAAAACACTCTCCCCCCTGAGATTTAAAAAAAATAACACTCCCCCCCCCTTCTGTTAATATTAGTAACGGAATATAAAACATATTATAAAACATGTTGCTTATGTTGATTTTTTAGTCTCTTATAGCACCTTTCTAATTGATTTTTTAAAGTTTGATGATCCTCTTAGATTTTTTAATCGCTCCTCTCTCTCTAACACTTTGGATCAAAATTTATGAAATAAAACAATTTGTTGAAACTTTCAAGCTTTTATTGTTTAAAAATTAGTTTGAAATTTTCAAAGTCACTTATCAATATAAAAAACTTTCAGAGTCAATTTTGGAAATACATTATTAACTAAAGGGTACATTAGTGCACAATATTTTTAATGCCAATTTAACAGAATTTAGATAAATAAATGTCAAAGGGGGGAAAATGTTTTTTTCCTTTAAGTTTGGGGATGAGTGTCATTTTTCCAAACCTCAAGGGAGGGGAGTGTTATTTGCCCTTGATTTTTTATTTTTACAACCAAAAAAAAAAAAAACCTTATAGATTAAATACAAAAAAGAAACACATAAAGGGCTGTTCAGACCCGACCGCCGTCCGACAACCCGGCCAAACCGCCCGACGACAACCTGATTCCGGCCCCAACCGAAGGTCCAGTCGGTCGGCGACGGATTTCCGTTCTCCAAAACCGACACCGGCGGGTCGAGTGGCGGGTTCGCACCTCCAAAACCCGAGCAACCCGAACCCGACGGAACTACAAAAAAATCCGGCCAAATTCTGCAAAAACAAGCCAGATCCGGCGAGATCTCGACCAGATCGAGCGAGATCTAGACCAGATCCGGCTATATCTAGTGGGATTTAGCCAGATCCGGCCATACCCAACAATTTCTAGCAAAAAAAAAAATGCAGATTTCAGAAAAAATCCAGTTTCCGGCGATAATTTCCAGTTCCGGCGAAAGTTCCAGGTTCCGGCGACCATTTTTTTCAGATTCCGGCGCGAATTTTTTTAATTATAAACCCACGTGACAACTACTTAGGCGGCGAAAAAATAATATTAAGATATTAACTGTTTAAAACAAGCCAGATCCGGCGAGATCTCGACCAGATCGAGCGAGATTTAGACCAGATCCGGCTATATCTAGTGGGATTTAGCCAGATCCGGCCATACCCAACAATTTCTAGCGAAAAAAAAATGCAGATCTCAGAAAAAATCCAGTTTCCGGCAATATTTCCAGTTTCCGGCCATAATTTCCAGTTCCGGCGAAAGTTCCAGATCCCGGCGCGAATTTTTTTAATTATAAACCCACGTGACAATTACTTAGGCGGCGAAAAAATAATATTAAGATATTAACTGTTTAACACATAGGAAAATCTAAATTCTATAAAATCTATATAAAATCAATATGCCGTAGGTATAAACTGTTTATTAAGATGCATAGGCAATTAAGGGTTGCTTCAGTAAAAATCAAAAGTCTAAATTCATAAGAAGTAATTTTTATTTGAATTTTTAAAAAAATGAAAAAACTAGAGATAGAGAACAAAGATATTAGTTACCAGACGAAGAAAAGGAGCTGCATAGGGGGGCAATGCGAGGACGGGCCCAACCCAATGTGATTCCATCACATGCTGGAGACAGATGTGGAGAAATCACAGGAGGACGAAGTGAGGAACACAAAGCAAGTGGAGAACTCATTTCTCAGAAAAACAAACTGATAAGTGTGAAGGAAGAAGAAATTGGGAAGTGATATACAGAAGTGAAAGAAGATCATGAATTTAAATATGGCCGAATACTATTTTTGTTATTACTCCCTTTTTGGTCCTGATTTTGTATTTCATCTTTTTTAGTCCTTGAATCAAAAAAGCGTTCCATGTGTTGGTGATGATTATTCTGGTGTTCAAGTTGATTAGAGGAGTGTTTTTACTAGGGGAGGACTAGAGGTATTGGTGGAATGAGCCCACATTGGCCGAGCTCAACTCAATGTGCACCAGAGCCACCAGCTGAAGTGGGTTAGGGCCAAGCACGTGGTCTATGACTACTGCACTGACACGGCTAGCTTCCCAGCGAATTATTGGAAACATTAAGTCTGTATTTGGCCCGTGAATTATTGGAAACATTGTAAAAAAATAAAAATTGGATGGGTTGTTGAGGTATCAAATCAAAGGTAAAAAAAATATGCATTGGGTATGGGTCCGTAGTAAAAATGGATGGAATAGGAGGAGTGGGTGATTATGCATTGGGAGATTATGTAATCAAATGTCATAAAGCATGTGCTTCATGTTTGTTCCATAATTTTGTTCTTGAATTTTCTGGTTGTATGGTTGTAAGATATTTCATAGTTTTAATGTGATTTTAGATTTTCTGTTGTATCATTTGACCTAACCTAATAATTTGCTGCTACTAGTATTGTGGGGAATACCAAGCCAAATTTTTTTTGACCCTTGTACAATAATCTTATGGTGCAGTACATAGTAGGGTGGTAGCTTAATATATATATTTTTGCTTAATATATATACTCACAGGTGTTGGCCCAACACTTACACTATGTTTGGTTGGAAGGATTATAGGGAGGATGGAAAACAATGGGCGGAAAATGGTGTGGAAAACAGTATTTTCCACTGTTTGGGAAGCGGAGGAAAACAGGGAGGATGGAAAACCGGGAGAAAATTTTCCTCCCGAGCCCACCAATTTTTTTCCTCCCAAATCGGGAGGAAAACTGTGGAGAGAAAATTGCTCTCCCAACACTTTTTCAGAAATACCCTCAAACACAACAGCTACAAACACAAACACAATGGCTAAAACCACAAAAATCTCTCTCTCAAACATCTCTAAACTCAAGTATAATCAAGCATAATCAAGCATAATCAAATTATCACAATACAAACTCAAAAACACAGTTTTAAAATTAATCAAATCATAACAATAAAAGAAAAAAAAAGAAAAAAAAAAAAGAAAAAAAAAACAAAATAGTTTAGACAGAAGCCATCTGACCCATCTCCGGCTTCGGCTCTAGCTGGGCAACTGCTGTTCTTGAGACTTGAATGAGGGAGAAGAAGAAAAAGAAGGGGGCGGGGATAGAGATAGGATGTGTGTGAAGGAGATAGCGTAGGAAAAAAAAAAAAAACAGTCAAACACACAGAGAGAGCGAGCTGGAGAAGAAAAGAGAAAGAGAGAGGATGTGCTGAGACTTGTGAAGGAAAGAGAAAAAGAAAAAGAAGGGGGGTGGGGATAGAGGCAAACGTGTGTGGAGGAGATAACATAGAAAAGAAAAAAAGAAAAAGAAAAAAGAAAAAAACGAATGGATGAAATGAAAAGGGAAAAAGGGGAAATAATATAAAGAATAAAAAAATTCTATTTATGAAATGTTACTGTAATATTTTCACAACAAATTTTAAGTAATAAATTGTTATTAGTTAATATTGATGAGTAAAAAATAATTTCAGTAGTGGGTTCAAATTAGAACTAGTAACAACTTTCCACATAAATTTTGTTGTAAAAGTATTGCAAAAAATGTTGTGGACGTGTAACACTTCTCATTGAAAAATATAATTGTTGGTCAATTTTATATTATTTAATTAGTACAAATAAATCTATTTTTTACCAATTATGTAATAAGGGTATAATAGTAAATTTATATAAACTATATTTTCTATCCTTCTATTTTTCTCTCTAACCAAACAAAAGAGTTTTCCACCCTCCTACCTTTCCACCGCTCCAACCAAACACACAAGAGGGAAAACTAAATATTTTATATCCTCTCACTTTTTTATCCTCCCACAATTTTTTATCCTCCCCCTTTTTCACTCCTCCATCCAAATAGACCCTTAGGGAGAACTCAGGAGGGATGAGGACAAAAATCATCATTATTGAATGTAAACAGTGATGAGAAAAAAAAAAAAAAAAAAATCGTGCATCCCAAAGCAATGAAGAAAATGAAGTTATCGTCTGTTTAGGCGTGCTGATATGTTAAGGCGTTGGAGGATGACAGTAATGGAGTTTACTCCAATAGAGTTTGTACTGACATTGTTTTGTAGTTTTAACGTTATCGTCTGTTTAACCAAAAAGAAGAAAATGAAGTTATAGGCAAAGAGTGGTCCTAAAAGCTTTTATTGGGGGAGGACTAGAGCCAGAGGAGTGTTTTTGTGAGGTAATTTCTCAGTATACATTGTCCCAACAATGCAATTTCTTATCTCCCCACGTTACGCGTGTACTGCCTTTGTTTATATTATTGCCCGAGCTCTCAAGGCTTTGGAATCATTTGAGTATGACATTTGATAATCAGTACTTTTTTTTTTTTTTGGTAAACATAATCAATACTCTTTACTATTATGTGCTGATGATAATGATATTTCTTGCGGGGTCCATATTAAAATTTTATTGCTATGTTACAGATGTCCTCGGACGGTCCAAATCACAATGAATTTGATTTTGAGTTTTTGGGCAACACTACTGGTGAACCACACACCATTCAAACCAATATTTATGTGAACGGTGTCGGGAACACAGAGCAAAGAATGAACCTTCACACAACCTGATTTCTATGACTCCATAAAGTCCAAACAGCAAAAGAAAACACAATTTTCCAAGGAATGGGAGGGCACAAATCTGCCTTATCATTTGCACAGTTAGATGATAACCACGAATGAAAGTTTTGCACAAAGAAGTTCCCATTATTGACCGATACTCCCAGCTGAAACCATATATCCTTGATAGTGGGATAGTCTCGAAGAGCATGAGAGATTGTTTCAACACCGGATTGGCATAAAGGGCAAGTGACATCAGTATTAATGCCTCTTGCTGCTATGCGCTCTCTAACCCCAACACTATTGTGGCAGCATTTCCATAGAAAAAACTGAATTCTAGGGAGAGTTTTTAAATCCCAAACCCACTTCCCATGAAAAGGTTCAACATCTCCCAAATTTTCTGCAAGTCTATAAGCACTATGAAGATCGAAATCTCCATGTTTGGCCCCCACCCAAACCAGTCTATCTTGACTTCTAGTAGTTAGAGCGAAAGGAATTGCTTGGATCTCCTTCTTGCAATTCAAAGGGAGATCAAAAGGAATTAGATCCCAATTCCACCCTGATTCATTAACAACATCTCTAATCTTCAGCTTCTCACTTTCCAAAGGCAAAGACCCTTGAACCACCTGCCTTAAAGGACCTTGGCTTGTCCAAGAATCAAACCAAAAACTCAGATTGCTCTCCCTGCCAGGAAACCACCTTGTTCCATTGTGAAAAACAGATTTAGCCTTCCTCATTCCAGCCCAAACTTGTGAGCAAGGAAGCTTATCACTATTCCTTGATCTCAGTCTTTGCTGGGAACAATACTTACTTTTGATTACTTTGGCCCATAAGGAGTCCCCTTCTATTTGAAACCTCCAATTCAGCTTTGCAAGAAGACTTATGTTCCTCCCCTTGGCTGTTTGAAGGCCCAATCCACCTTCCCCCTTCGGTTTAGTGACTTTTCCCCATCCTATCCAGTGCATCTTCTTAGAAGATTCAGAAGACCCCCATAAGAAATTCTTGCTAACCCGGTCTATATTATCCAAAACCTTAGCTGGTAAGTGTGTGCATTGCATCACATAATTAGGAATTGTTGACAAGGATGACTAAACAAGCACTGCCCTTCCAGCTTGAGAAAGCAAGCTAGCCTTCCATCCCCCCAACTTTTGCTTCATCCTATCCACAATAAAATTGAAATCCCGACTCGAGGAGCCCGGCACTTTAATGGGGATACCAAGATACTTCCCAATTGTCGAAGTGGACTGAAAACCAAGGATATCACTGAGAGATTCCTTTGTATCACAATCCACATTGGGGGAAAAATATACTCTAGACTTGGATTCACTAATTGTTTGTCCAGAAATAGCACAAAACTCATCCAAAACATCTCGTATGGCTGAACAATTTGTATGGTCAGCTCTAGCAAACAACACAAGGTCATCGGCAAAGAATAGGTGAGAAAAAGCCGCTCCACCTCTAGAGGCTTTGATAGGAATCCAAATGTTCTCCTCACACTTCTCTTGGATCAGCTGCCCTAGGTAGTCCATACAAAGGATAAAAAGATAAGGGGAAAGGGGGTCTCCTTGTCTAATACCCCTTGATGGGCAAAACTCTTCTAAACAGCCCCCATTAAACAGGACGGAAGAAGATACTGTAGACACACAACTCATTATAACTTGAATCAAATTCTCCGGGAGATTAGCTTGCACAATGATGGCATTATCCGTTCCCCTCCTTCCTGGCACAAAGGCTGTTTGGAACGGTGAAATGAGCTCCCCCAAAATTGGCCTTAATCTTGCCACAATAATCTTGGTAATAATCTTATATATCGTGTTACACAAGCTGATAGGCCTATAGTTTCCTATAGTTTCAGGCCCTTGAATTTTAGGAACAATTGCTATATGGGTCTTGTTTAAGTAGCTCGGAACCTTTTTTTCTACAAAAACCTTTTTAACCTCAACCTTCACCGAGTCCCCAACAATCAGCCAAAATCGTTGAAAGAATCCCGCGTGCAAACCATCCGGCCCCGGGGCTTTAGCAGCTTTAAGAGACCATAGTGCTGCCTTGATCTCCTCATCTGAAACTTCAGCATCAAGATTATCTCTATCACTATCTGTGAGAGAGAGTTGCCAAGAGGTAATGGGAGAAGTATGCCGATCAGACCAGACCTGAGAGGTGGAGTAGAGATCCTTGAAACTTTTATTAATATGATCCATAATATCACTCTCATCAAAAAGCCAATCCCCCACACTATTCTTTATGGTTGAAATACGATTCCTTTTCCTTCTTACTATGGCTGAGAGATGGTAGAAAGAAGTATTCCTATCTCCAAAAACCATCCAATTAACTCTGGATTTTAAGGCCCAAAGCTCCTTTTCCTGGGCAAGGGCTAGGTCCAAATCGAGAAATAGCTTCTTTTCCAACTCAACTAAGAAAGCTGAAGGCCTGGAAGCTAAAGCTTTCTGTATGCCATTAAGTCTTGACATTAACTTCTTCTTCTTCTCAAATATATTCCCAAAATGAGATCGATTCCAGGTTTCTACCTCTTTAGAGAAGCTCTCAATGGCCATTGGTAACAAGGCTGGATTTTTCCAAGCATTTGCTACCACCTTGGGAAAGGATGGATCGGACACCCAGAAGCTTTGGAATTTGAAAGGCCTCTTGAGGAAGGTGGAAGGTCTGGGTTGCGTTTCCAGCAGAACAGGGCAGTGATCAGAATGGCACCGGGTCAAATGTGTGACTTTTGCTTCTGGAAAGAGGCCAAACCACTCTGGATTAACAAAGAAACGATCAATTCTCTCTTGGATTAGAGCATCCACTTCTCTGCGGTTAGTCCACGTGAACCTTGGCCCCGAAAACCCAAGATCAATCATATTACACTTATCTAGACATTCCTTGAACAGTAATGACCTGTTAACACTAATTTCTCTACCACCGAATTTATCATCAGTATTAAGGGGCTCATTGAAATCCCCAGCAATAACCCAATGTAAATTATGATACCCAGCTACAGTAGCCAAATTATTCCATAAAATGGTTCTTTCTTCAAGCCTAGGACTAGCATACACAGCAGATAAAACCCAGGAAAAGTTAGAGCTACGCACCTTGATAGACACGTGAATTTCCTGCTCGGTGTTGGCCATCTGAGTCACTTCCACCTTATCTGAATTCCACATAACCCATAATCCACCCGCGTATCCAACAGTCGCCGTATGGATAGCTCTATCAAAAGGTAGCCTGTCGATGATTTCCTTAGCTCTCTCACCACCAAGCCGAGTCTCCATCACCATAAAGACAGCCGGATCATGATTCCGGGTTAACTCCCTAACATGTTGCTGAAAATTGGGCTTCAGCACACCTCTACTATTCCAAATAATGATATTCATGGATAAATGATGGATCAGATTGGAGCACATATCAAAGGGGGGCATCCGCACCGCCCCCATTCTCAAAATCCATCCTATCTTCGTTAACACTTCCTTTTTCGCCCCTTCCCTAGACATCGAGTCAGGCAGAGCTTCAAACCTCCCATGATCATCTCTCTTACTATTGAGTGAATGTTGAATTGCAAGATCGGTTTGAAAATTTGATTGAGCTTGGTTGCAAGGCAAGGAAGAAAACCCCTCCTTACACTTTCCTCCATCATCTAAAATATCAGACTCCCCGCCTCTAGCAAAATCCTTACGATCCAACCCAATACCTGCGTGACTTTTGCTTTGGTTACTGCAATCACCACCTCCTGTATCACCATCTCCTGTAACACCACTATCCTTCCTCCAAGCTTGATGACCCACTTTGGTTTGAACAGGTGCCGCGAATTGAAATGAAGTGGAAGACTCTCCTCTAGCGCCATCAGCGTTTTTCCAGGTCCAAGCTTGATTAGTACCACATGAAAGAAAGGAGTTAGAATCTGCGGCTGCCTTAGAGTTAAATGAGGGTGCCCTATTCCTCGCAATACCCTTTTTGCCCCTAACTGAAGGGCTTGTTCTCGTGTTGGACTCAATCCTGTTAGTCCCAGCAACAAAATTTTGGTTTGCTATATGACCCACGAAGTCTAGCCCATCCTGAACAAACTTCCCATTGGGCTCGACATCAGCTCTTAAGAGAGTATTGGGCTCTTTGACCCAGCCCTTCTTTGGAGAGTTATAACTTGTCCCCTGCCCAACCTCATGTCTCAGCAATTTCTTCACAGAACCAGTGGGGCCCTCCATCTTTATAGCACTCCTTGACACCCTTTGTCTTGCCTTTCTACGTGTCACAATCATCCACGGGCCGTACGAATCATTGTCCGTATCCACACCACTACCTTCTGTCATACCAGTACCTGAATTTGTACTATCCGTAACATGCGCTACGTGTGAGCTAACGGGTTGATTCTCATGCTCACTGTCAGCCTCTTTCGCCGGCGAATATGGTTTCCGAATTGTGAACGGGCACACATCCTTATTGTGCCCTATCCTACCACAGGAAAAGCATAACTTATGAATGCCTTCATAAGTCACCGTCTGCTCAAACCTGCCAATGAGAACCGTGTTGATTAGTGGCTTATTGATGTCTATCTGTAAACAAAGCCTGGCATACTTCCCTCTTGCTTCCATGGCTGTCTGAGAGTCGATTCTCAGAACCTTTCAAATAGAGTCTCCAATCTGCTTAAGGACCTCTGTTTCATATAGCTCCAAGGGGAGAGCATGAAGCCGAACCCACACCACTATAGAGGTGACATTGGCTGTTTCTGGTTTAAACAGAGGTTCCCACGGCCTGATTGAAAGGAAGTGTCCGCCAATGAACCACGGTCCTTTTTCTAGGACTGAGTTTAAATCTTCTTTTAGAGAGAACCGGACAGAGTAAAAATCATATCCTAGATCCACTAAATCAATCCTCCCAGACGGTTTCCAAAGAAAGTTAAGTTTGCTTTGGAGAAAGCTAAACCCAACTGTCTTGCCAAAAAGCTTTATAATCAACGTGTTTGCCCAAGGTCCCCTTATCTGCAGCTTGGTTTCCCTGGAAAGTTTCACCGCCGCTAAACCTTCTCGGAGTTCCACCACCTCATCATCTGACTCAGCTTCATCTTCCATAAATTCAGAGAAATCAAAAGCTTTGGCGAAAGCTCCTGGGATTTCTCCCACTAGCTTTTCCTTAAAAGACAACTTTGAGGATCCCCATATATTTTGATGTCCCTGGGAGTGACCACCTTCACTGGCTCCATCGTTGAAATCAGCGTGGTGGACTTCCTTCACCTTCTTTTTGCTTCGAGATATCTCTGTTTCCTCTTCCCTAGAGAGCACACGGTGCTTGGGACGTGCCGTACTCATATTGCCTTAACATACATGCATTTACCAATGAGGAAATAGATTATGTTCACACCCTTCAATAAATGACATTTCATTTTTGATCGAGGAGGTTAATAAGATAATTATCACAAATTCCACAATTGAGCAAAATGTTAGCCTTACATCGCAATCTTATCTCTAACATACACCAAACTGGCAAACTGTATTAAAAGACCCTTGCATGCATTGCATTCGGACTTTGTCCAGAAGATGATATAAAACAAAACTGAATTTATACGTTTGCAAAAGACATATGCATGAGTTATATATGAACTGGATTAATAAATTTGATTTAGAAAAAGTTAAGCTGCTTAATTTCGTCTCTTCAGACTTACCTGTCAGTCTATTAATTACCTATAACATCTCTCAGATTACCCTAAGATAACATGGGGAAAAAAACAAAATAATTTACTAATTTCAGAACCTCATATCCATTTAAAAATAAAAATAAAAATAAAAATAATAAACTGGGAAAGGGACTAGTCCTAAATGTAAAAACAATTCCATCCTTTCATCCATTTCCCTGGCTAGAATACAATTAAGTTTTGTATGTTTTCATGCAATGTGCTTGAACTTTTATCGGGTTTATTTTGAAGAATGATAGGCTCTTTCTTGGAAGTTCATCAACCATGAATTGTGTTTGAGTGGCACAATCAATGGGTCCTGGTCACACTATTGTACTATTCTTTGTGACAGTGGGATGAGGCATTTAAGTAAGTTCTACAATGTCTGTCTCAGCTTGGATTGACACCCAAGGCTACCGGGTCAGAGTTTGCCAATTGATCCGCAATGGTTAGTTATGCAAAGAAAGACGGAGGTCAAGATAATTGAACAACGGATTGCCAAGTACCGCGAAGATCTTCTAGCATTCAAATTGCACGTTCGTGCATAATATATATACGAGGGGAACTCCACAGATAGTTATCAGAAATAATTATGGAACCAAAAAATGTAGCTAATGCTCAATCTGAAATCAATGAAAAATATAATGTATTCTAGATTCATGCACTCATGAGTCATGATGGTAATGGTTGATCGATTATTGCATGGTAATATGATATCATTGAAGAGTTAATTATAATGATCTAGACTTCGTGGAATCCACCAATTCTTAATGGATTTAAAGTGCATGACTGCATGTATCTCTGAACACATTTTATTATATGCAATTGTGGAAGAAACGAGGTAAAAGAATTTTATTGCCACACCCTCAAAATAGTCCCCAAAATTTAGTGCATCTCCAACGTTTGTGAATTACTTTGAGGGTCTAGGAACTAGGAAGTTCCTTTTGTGGGACTTTTAAAATTCTGGGGTGATACCTGAAATTTTGACACATATAATGGTCATTTTGGAGATTTAGAATTTTTGTCAAATTTATTAGTTTTGGTGTTCTTTTGGTAAATTGTAGAGGTTTAGGTGCTATTTTGAAACATATCATGGTCATTCTTGAAGTCTCTGGGATGTTTTGGTCATTTAAGTGGTTTTTCATGCGCAGTTTAGTTATCTTGGACATTTTTGGGATATTTGGGTTGTTTAGGATTTTTCATGAATATTTTTTTCAATTTTGATCATTTTGGGGATCTTTTAGTCATTCTAATGGCTCAAGGGTTTTTTTTTTTTTTTTTTTTTAATTTTTTAATAATCATTTTGAATGTTTTGGGGTTACTTGGGTCATTTTGGAGGTTTTCACGGTATTTTGGTCATTTTAGGATGTGTTTTATGGCTTTTTTTTTTTTTTTTTTTTTTTTAATTTAAGAGATTAGGAAATAAACTATGAATTAATTGATGTGTTCAATTTTATCCCCTTGGATTAAGCAAGATTTTTGGCTCATAGTGTTCAAAGAATGACAGGTCGAACTGTCAAAGGCCTAGTTTTATTTATTCAGTTCTTTTTGGATTTCAAAAAATTTGTGTACAAATAACTTTATGCATAGTACACTATTGATTTCTAGACAATAGAAGATGGAGCTTTGTTTTTTATGATCTACAACTTGAGTTACTTGAGATTTCAAATGGCGTGTATAGATAACAGGAATTAGATATTTGGATTTGGGTAATTAAAATCCAAATATATTATTTGGACAATTTTAAAAAGCAGAGGTTTTGAATTTGACAAATCCACCAAGGATTTTAAACCTTTAAAATGCATAAATTTGAAATAGGAGTTTCAATTTGTGTTCGCGAGTCAAGTTTGTGTCGTGTCGAGCCATGAGTATTCGGCTATATGGGTTGACCCAAAGCAGACCTATTTAGTAAACTTGTCAAGAATCTTCAACTTTGTTGAGGTTCAAAATATCACAACCTAAGGCCCAAGGAAATAATACATTGGGCTGATCCCATGAGAAATAAAACTAAAGAAGTAAAAAAGTTGGGCTTACGAAATAAAGAGAAAAAGAATGAAGAGAAGAAAAGGATGAGGGGTCCAAAGAGTTGGGATCTAAAGGTCCACAAAGGAAAAAGCTTTAGAACCCATGAAGCAAGAGGAAAGGCCCAACCAGCCAAGAATGGCTTCTTACTTCCAATAACATGTACTTCTTTTCCTTTGCTGTATGCTACCTTTTCTCTCCTTTGTTTTTTTTTTTTTTTGAAACTATTGTTGGACCATAGTTCCTGAGGATATATTTTGTGGCAGGTCATGGGCTAGGTACTTAGTGTTTATGCTCCTACATAGGTCCTCAGCTAGGTACTTTGGATACTTATCCTCATCCAAGTCCTAGGTCATGGACCAGGCGAGCTTTTTTGTGACAATTCCTAGGCCAAGTACTTAGGAGGCTTGTTTTCCATCCCAAGTCCTAGGCCATGCACTTGGATCGATTCTGAGGCAAGTCTTGGGCCATGTACTAGAAGAAGATTTTTTTTTTTTTTTTTTAATTAAGTATTGGCCTAAGTACTCAGCTAGGGTCTTGGCCGAACTTAGGCCATATTGAATAATATATGTAACATTATTTAAGCATAATTGTATAAATGCATGTGATGGGTGCCTAAAACACGATCATGGCTTACTCAAAATGAAAAAAATAAAAATTCAAAAGAAGATTTCTTTGGAATTCATCATAATGACTTAAAGACATTGAAAAAAAATGGGCCTACCATAGGGTGACCTTTTCACATAGATTATAAAAAGGGGTACTAAATAAGGTACTTGCCAAAACAAGCATAGGACAAAAGATATTGAGCAATAATAACATAAAGGGTGATGGAAACACTTAGTGAGATGAAGGATGACAAAAAAGTGCCTGGTGCACCCAGAACTTCACGTGTAGTACCTTTAACCATTTTCCATTTATGGGATCCGCTAGGAAGGTCCCATCCACCTTTGCTAGGTAATAATATCCACTGTCATGGGCTTCTTTAACAACGTAAGGGCATTCTCACTTTGGAGCAAACTTTGAGGGTCCTCGGATATTCTTCCTTACGTGTTCTACTACCCTCAATACTAGCTGCCCCTCTGCAAAGATCCTTAGGTATAATGCTTGCTCATATGCCTTGGTCATTTTCTGCTAGTACCTCTGGCTTATCCTCCTTGCAACTTCTTGTTTCTCCTCTAGTCCTTCCAAGTCTACTAGCCTTTCCTTGGCGTGTGTGTCATCTGTATCTCCCTAGATCTCCTCAAGTATGATTCCTAGCGTGAGGACAGTTAACTCTATTAGGCTGATGACCTCCGTCCCATAAATAAGGGAAAACAGTGAAAATCCTGTAGCTGCCTTCAGGGAACTCTTGCATGCCCAAAGTACATATGTCAGGTGGAAGCTCCACTTTCCCCCATACTCATATTTCATTTTTTTTTTTCTCAGGATCTTCAACATCACCCTATTAGTAGCCTCAGCTTGGTCATTTCCTTATGGATAATAAGGCGTGGATCTCCTATGTTTAGTGTGGTATTCCTCCAATAGGCTCCTCACATCCTTGTTTACTAATGGGGTACCATTGTCACTGATCAGCTTTCTGGGGATCCCAAACTGCGTGATGATTTGCTCACGAATGAAGTTTGAAACTGCTGCTCTAGAGTCCTTCTTTAAAGGGATGGCCTCTACCCATTTTGTAAAGTGTTCAGTGGCTGCTAGGATCCATATGTGGCCATTGGAAGATGGGTTTATGGGCCCTATAAGGTCAAGCCCCCAAGTATGGAAAGGCCACGGGGTAGTCATATCTTGTAATGCGTTTGGGTGAGTGTGTATGGCATCCCCTAGTACTTGACATTCATGACATGTTTTAACTAGCTCTTTAGAATCTTTCTTCATCGTGGGCCAGTAATATCACAATTGCAGTAGCAGTTTATGGAGCCTACTCTTTCCGAGGTGACTCTCAGATTCCGAGTAAACTTCCTTCGTTGTTTCCCTGGCCTCCCTAGGCCCTAAGCATCTCAGGGGATCCCCATTGTACCCTATTTTGAATAAGATCCCATTCTGCAGAAAATATCAGGCAACTAGATTCTTGAGTTGGTAAGCCAGCTTCCTGTCAGTTGGTAGGATTCCTTGAGTCAGGTTTCCCACGAACGAGGTCCTCCAATCTTTTGCAACAAATCTATCAAGGTGTAATCTTTCAACTCTTTAATACTTCCCCTACACTCTAACTTTTCCATTTCTCTCTTTATCTCACTCCTCCAATCTTCTTCATTTGGTTTCTCTGGGAACATCCTTTTGAGAGTTTCTATGATGGAGCTTTGTTGCTTGCTTACCCTTATTGGGGTGCTTTCTTCCTTAAAAGGCATCTAGGATCCCAGGGTGGCTAGTGTGTCAACGAACTAGTTTTCTCTTTTTTAGGTGTACTTCACACTAAAGGTCTGGAATTTCCCTTCTACCTTCTGTGCCCAAGTCCAATAGGATGCCAGGCTTTGTTCCCTTAATGCAAAGTCTCATTTGACTTGGGAAACTACAAGGTTGGAATCTCCCAGCACTCTCATATGCTTGATCTCCATACCAAGTGCTATGGCTAGCCTCATACTCAGCGGCAATATTTGACCAAAGGAACTCAAGTTTGAAGGATAATGGCACGGTGTCCCCATCTTTACAGCTCAGCACAACTCCTATGCCATTTGAGGCTGCCGTTGCTAACCCGTCAAACCTCATGGTCTACTTCCTTGCTAGGAGATCTACCACTACCATTTTACCCGGGATTTCCTCGTTTAATGGGCATTCTTCTTCTCCAGGGAACTGGACTAGCAGATCTACTATAGCCTAATTCTTGATAGCCTTGGGGGTCCTTAGGCCAATATCATATTGAGAGAGCAACACAAGCCATTGTGCTACCCTTTCGATCAACAAGGGCTAATGGAGGAGTGCCTTTATAGGATAAGACTTTGTTACTAGGAGGATTTGATGGGTTGAAAAGTAACGTTTCAACCTTTGAGATGTATAAATTACCACTAAACATGCCCTCTCTATCTTAGGATACTTTGTTTCCATATCTTTTAAAGCCCTGCTCACATAGTAAATGGGCTCTTCATTTCCCTTATCATCTTTCTAGGCCAAAAATGCCCTTATTGCTTGAGAGTTAGATGCTAAATATAATAGCAGAGGTCGCCCACGTACTGGTGCTTGTAAGGTAGGTAGATGATTCATGATTTGCTGGATCCTTTGGAAGGCTTCCTGCTGTTCAAGCCCCTAGGTGAACTCAGCTCCCTTTTTTAACAATTTGGTTAGTTCACTTATGACCGAGGCTAGACCTAGTACAAACCTTCTGATGTAGGAGACCCTTCCTAAGAAACTTTTGAGCTCCCTAACTGTTGTGGGCTTTTTCATGGTTGTTATGGTAATGGCTTTGGCTATATTTACACTTATGCCTCTATGATGTACCAGGAATCTGAGAAACTTTCCAACGGATACCCCAAAGGCACATTTCAAGGGGTTCATGCGCAGCTTGTACATCCTACATCTTTCAAAAACTCATTCGAGGACTTGGAAGTGTTCTGCCTTGGTCTTTGATTTCATGACAATGTCATCTACATAATCTTTCATCTCTTGATGCATCATATTATGGAAGATAGCTATCACGGTATGCTGGTACGTGGCTCCTGTGTTTTTAAGGCCAAAAGGCATCACAATATAATAGAAGTTCCCAATTGGGGTCCTAAATGCTGTTTTCTCGGCATCCTTAGCAGCCATCCGGATTTGACTATATCCACTATACCCATCCATGAATAAGAACATGGAACTTCCTACAGCTAAGTCTACGAGGAGATTAATGTTAGGTAAAGGAAATTCATCCTTTGGACATGCTTTGTTTAGGTTGCAAAAATCCACACAACATCATATTTGGCCATTTTTTTTTCTTCACGGGAACTATGTTAGAAAGCCATTTAAGGTGTTGGATAGGCTTGATGAACCCTGCCGCAAGCAACTTCTTGACTTCTTGAGTGATTTGAGCTTCTATCACGGTGTGGAAAACCCTAGCTGGTTGGATTACTAGCTTAGTCCTCAGATCTACATTGAGTGAAAGGACCACCAGCCTGGGATCTAGGCCAGGCATCTCATCATATGTCCATGCAAACACATCTACATATCTTTTCAGTAATCCCACTAACTGCTCCTTTTCCTTTGCTGATAACTAGTTGCTGATAAAAACAGGTCTTGGGGTCCTGGTTAGCCCTTAGGTTTACTTTTTCCAACTCCTCTTTAGGTTGAATCTATGCTTCCTTCTCCACATCCATTGGGATCTCTTTTTGAGCCATCATGTAGTCTGGTGGTCCGAGAACCTCCTGCAGAGTGCATTCAAGTCCCGCATACTTTCATAAGCGATATATCATCCTGCCTCTAGGTTCCCGAACTACTACACATTCCGAGATCTTGAGGAACTAGCTTCCTTCTTTTGCCTTTTCCTGTTTAGGAGGTCCCTTAGGTCACAAGTACCCCCTCCTTATTCTTCTTCCAAAATAGGTGCCCTTGGGGACCTTGGTGTGGGATCCTCGTTATTTGGTGCTAACTCATCATAAAACATTGTTTCTACGAAGTTCACTTCTCCTTGATTGAAGGGATTTGGTTTGGCAAGGATCCTTATGGGTCTCCCATTTAGTCTCCCTTTGACACATTGGTGGTACGTTGAAGGGATGAAGCGGTGCTTATGGAGCCAAGGTCGCCTCAACAAAATGTGATAAGAAACTTCTAAGTTGATCACATAAAACCGAGTCAGAGCTACCATTGGGCCTACCCTTAAGGCCAATTACACGTTGTT
Organism: Quercus gilva; assembly: GCA_023621385.1. Classification (NCBI taxonomy): domain Eukaryota; kingdom Viridiplantae; phylum Streptophyta; class Magnoliopsida; order Fagales; family Fagaceae; genus Quercus; species Quercus gilva. The sequence goes on along the minus strand of CM042480.1, from coordinate 24,980,218 downwards.
GAGGTTCAAAAAATCATAACACAAGGCCCAAAGAAATAGCACACCAGACTAATCCTATGGAAAGTAAAAATTAAAGGAGTTGAGCTCACAAAAGAAAAGGATGATAGGCCCAAAGATTTTAAGCCCAAGATCCGTGAATGGGCAGGTTTTAGAGCCCATGAAACAATGGAAAAAAGGGCCCAGATCAGAGAACTAAAAAGAGTCCAGTAGAAGAACAGAGCCCGGGATCTCTGAGACATACAGCACAGCTAGATAGGATCAAGACAGCTCAAAGGGAATACCAATAAAATGCAAGAAACGAAGGAAAGATATGTCCTTCTCAAGCACCCAGAAACACAGCAAGAAAGCGAAAAGCTTAGACCAACCACTCACGATGCAAGAAAGCAGTACCTCGGGGAACCCAGAATCGGGAGCTATAAAGGGAAGTAGTAGGGAAGACCTTTGGCCCAGTAGAAATGGATTCCACTCACTTGAGAAAAATGACAAAGAGGGAGGACAACCGAAAGCTGAGTCTGAAAAGGTAAAAAGCTTTGAGGAACGTGAAATTGAGAACAGCTCCCAAAGCGCATCGGAATGGAAAGTTAGCCGCGGGCTTTCAAAGAAACAGCACCAAAATGAGGAAATTATGAGAGAAAGGGAAAGGCTCGGCCTTCTGAGTGATAGGCACAAAACGGGCTCTGGTACCCAAGGGAGCAAAGGAGGGGAATCAGTAGTACCCCAAGACCTTAGAACGATAGTATAAAAAGGGAAGACAGTCAGCATTGAAGGGGCATTTAGCAATAGCGAAATCACAATAGAATCATTGAGAAAAATCTGTCAAAATTCAAAAAAAGTAGGGAAATATCTCCAGGTATCCAAGAAACAGCCACTAGTACGTACTTGGATTCAAAAGGATTCAAACTTTGCAAGTCTTAGAAGCTGAGATAGTCATCTAAGTCTGTAATTTTTAACCTTATTTGGACCTTGTATCACGTCTTAGTGAGCACATTGTAACTCATAATTAAGAGAAATAATGAAATATTTTACACGGCTCTAAGGATCCTTAACAATTATTTGCGTACTGTTTATTTACATTGTCTTCTTTTTTTCCTTTCCTACTGTTTTCCTTACTATTCAATACATATATTCTCCCTTGCTAGTGTGTACGTATTGTAGGATTCTTACTCTGTGCACCACTTGGTTTTTAAACAACCCATTTAGTTGTGGTTAACCAAGCCCAGTCCTTTCAAATTACAATAAAAGGCCCCGAGATCCTCGCCTCAGTTTGGGCCTGGATACTGTTAAAAAAGTGACCTTCACATTTTGGCGATTTCATTGGGAACTGGGTAAAGGAGAGGGAAAAGGCAATCCCCTCGCAAAGCATGGCTCTAAGGCCAAGGAACAGCAAAGGCACCAATGGGCCACCTGTGGCCTCTAAGCCTGTAGGAGAAAATGAAGTAGCCTCTAGACAAAGGAATGAGGTGCCTTTGGTAGAACATGAAGTAGTATCAGGCCAAATGCGTGCAAGACTAGAGCCAGACCCTGTGGCTCGAATGGCAGAAATGTTGAAAGATTTGCAGCAAGAAATTCGCCTTCTCAAAAAAGGCAGGACACAAGAAATTAGGGACAATGTCCCCCTTATGATCAATCAGGACAGAGCCCAACCAAATGGAGGGTCAGCAGTAGGAGGGGGTGGCAACCCTCAATACCTAACATTGGCAAATGTTAATGCCCTTTTGGAGCAAGAAAGGAAAAAACTCTCTAGGATCCCCAAGCAATTTTCTCGAGATCCCTCGTTCCCACCAAAAATCCTCGGCAAGCCATATTCCAAGGGATATGAACCCCCGAAGTTCCATCCTTTTGATGGAAGAAATGGGAGTGCTATGGAGCACATGAGTAGATTTATTCACACTATGAGCCCCTACGCAGGAGACAGAGAACTATGCCTTAGGGAGTTTGCTAAGTCCCTAGTGGATAGAGCATATACTTGGTACACCACGCTGAAGCTTGGGTTTATTAAGACTTAGGATGAAATGATGGAGAGGTTCTATGCAAAGTACTATCCCGGTGAAGACAAGGTCACCTTCCAAAGTCTTTAGATGGTAAGGCAAAGGCCCTGAGAAGATCCGGTCCAATTCATCAAAAGATTTGAAGATGTTTCTCTATACTGTTATGGAGACCATAAGGAAAAAGAGCTCGTGGAGACCTGCATATCCAACATGCTCTTTGATTACAGGCTTAACCTCGAAAATCTATGCATCACTCAGTTCGCTGACTTGCTACAGAAAACCAGAAGGACAGCACAGACTATGAGAACAAAAAGAAGGCCAGTACCCTAGGCCATGACAGCATCGGAAGGAGAGAAAAAGGAAGAGGCTTGAAGGGAAGGTGTTCGAAGAAACACCAGTGATTCCATGCACCGCAGAGGAATTAACCATGTCTTGGACAAATGGATTAGAGATGGAATTGTTAGGCCTTTCACTGTGTCCAGGCCACCAACTGAGAAAGAAAGGAAGAATCCTTTGTTTTGCAGAATTCACAACTATGTTAAGCACTCCACCAAGGATTGTTGGACCCTCCGCAGGCTCTTTCACAAGAAATTAAGGGAGGGAACCTTGGAGCTCACTCAGAAGGAACCCGAAGTGCAAAAGAATCCCCTACCCAACCATAAAGGGAAAGGAGTGGTGGCCATGGTGATTCACAGGAACCCAGCGGAAGCAGAAGAATCTGAGGGATCCTTCCACCCAAGCACGGTCAGGACTCTCCAGAAGAACCCTAAGTTCAAGTCACTGTTCAATCAGTTGGGATTTGGACCAGAAACAAAAAGGGTGGCCACCGAATCCCTTATGAGTATCGCTGTAGATTCAGGGATGGAATGTCTCACGGCAGAATCCCATGTTAGTCGAGCTTACTTGGAAACAACCAATGCAATAATCTTCACTGATGAAGACATGGAGGTCGGGCATCCAGACCATCATAGATCCCTTTATCTAATGGCCACTATAAATGGTGCCCAAGTCAGAAAAGCGCTAGTGGACACAGGGGCATCGCTCAATCTCATAGCCTTGAGTACCTTAGAAGCCATGGGCTTGATAGGCAGAAGGATCCTAGGGGCTCCCATGGAGATAATAGGATTTGGAGGATCAGCAGAATCAACTAAAGTATATGTGTAATTGGCCTTAAGAGTAGGGCCAATAGTAGCCCTGACCAGATTTCATGTAATCAATTTAGAGGTTTCTTACCATGTACTGTTGGAACGCACATGGCTCCATAAGCACCGCCTTATCCCATCCACGTACCATCAATGTGTTAAAGGAAGATTGAATGGGAGGCCCATAAGGATCCCCGCCAACCATAGCCCTTTCAGCCAATGAAAAGTGAACTTCATGGAAACAGTGTTCTATGATGAGTTAGAACCAGATGATGAAGACCCCACGCTGGGTACCCTAGGGACGCCTATCTTAGAAGAAGAAGGAGAAGGGGATACCCGTGTTGAGAAACCTCTTGGAGAGGAAAATAAAAATGAGGGAGCCTAGCGCCTCAAGATCCCGGGAATGTGTAGTAGTACGAGAACCCGAAGGAAGACTAATTTATCGTTTATGAAGGTGCACGAGGCCTGAATGCATCATGCAGGAAGGTCTCGAACCACCAGAATGTATGGTGGCTCAAGAAGAAGTCCCGGGGGAACCGGCTAAAGAGGCATAAATTCAATCTGAGGAAGAATTAAGGGAAATAAGCTTGGGAGCTAAGCTGGGATCCCAGAAGCCTGTTTTCATTAGGAGTCAGCTGACAGCACAAGAAAAAGAGCAACTAATGGCCTTGCTCAAGAAATACATTGATGTGTTCACATGGACCTATGATGAAATGCCTGGTTTGGATTTGGAACTGGTGGTCCATTCTCTCAACGTAGACCCAGGGGTCAAGCTGGTAATCCAACCAGCCAGAGTCTTTCACACTGATATAGAAGCTCAGATAACTCAAAAAGTCAAGAAGTTGCTAGCGGCTGGTTTTGTCAAGCCCATCCAGCACCCCAAGTGGCTTTCCAACATAGTACCTATAAAGAAAAAGAATGGCCAAATCCGTTACTGTGTGGACTTTCGCAATCTGAATAAGGCATGTCTTAAAGATGAGTTCCCTCTGCCTAATATTAACCTCCTTGTGGATTCAGCTACGGGAAGTTCTATGTTTTCATTTATGTATGGGTATAATGGGTACAACCAAATTTGCATGGCTACCAAAGATGCAGAGAAAACAACATTCAGGACCCCAATTGGGAATTTTTATTACACTGTGATGCCCTTTGGCCTAAAAAATGTAGGGGCCACGTACTAGCGAACCATGACAGCTATCTTCCATGACATGATGCATAAGGAGATGGAAAACTATGTGGATGACATCGTGGTGAAGTCAAAAACTAGAGCAAGGCACTTTCAGACATTTGAACAAGTTTTTGAAAGGTTCAGGAAGTACAAACTACGCATGAACCCCATGAAGTGTGCTTTTGGGGTGTCTGCTAGAAAGTTTCTTCGATTCCTAGTACATCACAGAGGCATAAATGTAGATCTAGCAAAAGCAATAGCCATTGCGACAATGAGGAGGCCTACAACAATAAGGGAGCTCAAGAGCTTCCTAGGGAGAGTTTCTTACATTAAGAGGTTTGTGCCAGGATTGGCTTCGGTCACGAGTACTTTATCCAAACTGTTGAAAAAGGGGGCTGAATTCACCTAGGAAACCGAGTAGCAAGAAGCCTTCCAAAGAATCCAGCAGATCATGAATCACCTTTCCACACTCCAAGCACCAGTACGTGGGCAACCCCTGTTGTTATATTTAGCATTAAACTCCTAAGCGATAGGAGCCCTGCTAGCACAAAAGGATGATGATGGAAATGAGTAACCCATTTACTACATGAGCAGGATGCTTAAAGACGCTGAAACCAGGTACCCCAAGATAGAAGCGGTATTTTTCATCTCACCAAATCTTTTTGGTGACTAAGTCACACCCCATAAAAGCACTCCTACATTAGCCTCTCTTGACAGGAAGGATAGCACAGTGTTTGATTCAGCAACAACATCTTCAAATGGACTGGAAGTTATACTTAGCTGCGAAGATAGGGACACCATACCCCTGTCTTTTAAGCTTGGGTTTTCCTGTTCAAATAAGGCATCTGAATACGAGGCATACTTGACTAGTTTAACCATAGCACTCAACATAGGAATAAAGCATATGAGAGTTCTAGGAGACTCCAATCTTGTGGTCTCCCAAGTGAAAGGTGACTTTGCACTGAGAGAACAAAGCTTGGCAGTATACAGGACTTGGGCGTAAAGGCTAGAACTGAAATTCCAGACCTTTAGCGTAGAGTACACCCAGAGGAGTGAGAATAGGTTCGCTGATACACTAGCCACCCTGGGATCCCAAGTGTCATTCAAGGGGGAAGAGACTTTAGTAAGAATAGGTAAGCAGGAACATTCCATCATAGGTATCCTCAAAAGGATGTTCCCTAAAGGACCCAAGCAGCAGGATTGGAGGAGCGAGGTTAAGGAGAAAATAAAAAAGGCAGGATACGGAGAGAGTATCAAGGAACTAAGGGACTACACTCTAATAGAAGGGGAGCTATACAGAAGGCTGCCTAGAAGGATCCTATCCCAGTGCATCAACGAGAAAAAAGGAAAACTGAGATTAGAAAAACTACATGACCAAGCCTGTGGGGTTGCAGAAAAAATCAGCCTATACAGAAGGATCCAGCGCATGAGGTACTGTTGGCCAAATATGAGTAAAGAGGTAGCAACTATACAGGAAAAATGCCAAAAATGTCTACTCCCAATAAACAAAGAAGAAAGCTACACTGTGTTTGTTACAGAAGATTGGAGAACACCATTCATAGAATATTTGGCTCAAGGGATCCTACCAGCTGACAGGACATTAGTCCACCAACTCAAAAGGCTTGTAGTCAGGTACCCTAAGTTGCCTAGGTCCAAAGGAAGCCAGAGAAGTAGTAAAGGAAGTTCATTCTGGTAATTGTGGAAGTCACCCAAGGAAAAGAAGGCTCTACAAGCAGTTACTATTGCTGGGGTACTATTGGCCCACAATAAAGAGGACTCCGAAGAACTAGTCAAAACGTGCCATGCCTACCAAGTTCTCCGAGATGCAATCCACACCCACCTAAACGTATTACAAGATATGACAACACCATGGCCATTCCACACTTGGGAGCTTGATCTCATAGGGCCTATAAACCCCCCTTCTAATGGTTACATATGGATCCTAGCAGCCGTTGAGTATTTTATAAAACGAGTAGAAGTTATCCCTTTGAAAAGGGCCACCAGAGCAGCTGTGGCAAACTTCATTCGAGGGCACATCATCACAAGTTTCGCGATCCCTAAGAGACTGATCAGTGACAATGGGACCCCGTTCATAAACAAAGATATGAAAAACTTGACTGAAGCATATTACATCAAGCATGGAAGGTCTACACCGTACTACTCACAGGGAAATGGCCAGGCTAAAGCCACTAATAGGGTGATGCTGAAAATTCTTAAGAAAATGAAACATAAGTATAAGGGAAAATGGAGTGACCACATGACAGATGTACTTTAGGCATGCAGGAGCTTTATGAAAACAGCCACGGGATTCTCACCGTTCTCCTTGGGTTATAGGACAGAAGCCATTAGTCCTATGGAATTAGTAGTCTCCACACCAAGAGTAGTGCTTGAAGAAAACCAGGAGGACACCGAGGAAGCAAACAATGAAAGGAGGTTAGTAGATCTGGAAGGGATAGAGGAAGAAAGAGAAGTGGCCAGGAGGAGAAGTCTGAGATACTAGCAAAGGATGGCTAAGGCATATGCACAAGCAGTACACCCAAGGGCCTTCACTAAGGGACAGCTGGTATTGAGAACAGCAGAACATGTAAGAAGAAACCTCCCAGGACCCTCCAAATTTTTTCCAAAGTGGGAAGGACCCTACATCATCAGGGGAGCCTAGGATAGTGGGTATTACTACCTCTTAAAGGAGGACGGGACAATCTTGGAAGATCCCATAAACGGGAATTGGCTGAAACAATACTATGCGTAAGAAATGGAGAGATTTCAGTACATCAAGACCCTTTTGCCGACTCTCCAACCTACTAAGTGTTTTATCATTTCTTTGCTTTTGTTATGAATTCTTGTTTAAGTAATTTTGTTCGAGAACCCATAGTAGAAGGACACTCTATGATCCTTACTTTTTTGTGTTCCCTAAATGGTAACTGTGTTTTAATTCAATGAAATCTCTCTTATTTCCCTTCAATTATTAAATTCTAAATCAAATATTGTAAAGTCCAAATATGGGCAAAAATTGATGGAGGATACCTGGGCCAAGGAAAAGGAAAGAGAAGAACTTTGACACATGACCCAGGACCCACCTCACAATTAGTTCAAAATACATGGTCTAGGATCATAGGCAAAAGAAAGTGTCCAAGATACCTAGCCCAATATTTAACCAAAAAAAAAAAAGAAAGAGCCTAACATGTTCATGATCTAGGACTAAAAAAAAAAGGAGGGGTGAACGCACCCAATGTACCCAATTCAGTTCCTGCGCAGCAAAACAACCACCAGGGTACCTGATCTAGGACTTGCAGTAAAAATAAAAAAAAAATAAAAAAAATAAAAAAACCTTGTAGGGACCATGATGTGCATGAAATATATACAATAAAGTACTCACATATCTACATATTTAGCTTTACTTTTATGTTATTTTGTAACTGATTATATAATATCTTTATGTTGCAGGTAACAAAGGCTTTACATGCAAAGTTGGGCTAGGCCAATTGAATCTAGCCAACTTACATCTAGCAAGGGCCATGATGAAGTCAAAGAAGGCCAACCTAATTAAATTTAAGTTCAATTGGAGCAAGGAATCAAAGGAAATTTGCACCAAATCCAAGTCCAATTTGGATTAGGATTCCGGCCTGCACATCAATTAGTATTTTCGGCATAACTTTCGGCTCAGATATTCAATCGAGATGATTCAAGTTGGGCTGGAAAGTTAACTTAAAGGAATACAACTTTGTAGTTTACCAAAAGCCTGAATTCTAACGTTAAATGGTCCAAAATAGTCGGTTAAATGAAGTCTAAAAATCTGGGATTTTCTCCAAACGGGAATTCAACTTGTAATAGGATTCCTTGACCTATTTAAAGGCTCTTTAGGGCAAAATTCAAGGGGGCTAAGGCTAGTGCTAGGGCTGAAGGCTGAATGTATAGAGAGCTGCGGCTACCTCTTCCATGACAGTTAGTTTTAATTATTTTTCTAGTTTAATGCTTAGTATTTTATTTTTGTATTTTCTTTCAATTACTATGAGTAGCTAACTTTATAATTAGGGTTAAGGATGAAACCATGTTAAGGATTATTAATAATATTTATGATTTGATTTTTCCCACAATAGTTGTTCTTTAATGATTTAAATTGTTTTTGCTTCATATCAATTGACTAAGATGAGATTCTAGATATGAGTTCAATCATGTTTTTCTCATGATTTAGGATTTGTCTTAATTAATTGAATGTTTGGTTTATTAATTCTTGATTATAAAATTAGATATCGTTTGTGATTTGTCTGTCAATGGATACAATTTCTGATTTGATTTTTAGAATTGGATATATCTTGTGATTTGTTTGGTTACAGATACAATTGATGATTTGATTTTATACTTAAGAAGCGAAGAAGAACATGCTTTTGATTTTTAAAATAAGGATTTTAATGAGAATATTTTCCATGATAGCAAAATTGATTTCTAGATTATCATATAGTGGTTAGGAAAAATTAATGATCATAAATATATGCTGATATGAATTAATAAGGTGGATTCTAAAACCTTAATTCCTTTCTCTTGATTGTTTACATCTTTTTATTGCTTTATATCTTTTGCTTAGTTTAACTATTTGCTTAATTTTATTATTTGCTTAGTTTATTTAATTTTAAAACAACCAATTTTTATTAAACTAGATTAGGATTAATTTGGTTAAGATTTGATTTAATTTTCCTACGTTCATTCAAGTTCCTGTGAGTTTGACCTCGTTTTTGTCAAACTATACTTCAATACGGTTCGTACACTTGCGAGTACTTTAAAATTTCACAAGTTTTTGGCGCCGTTGCCGAGGACTTGGTTAGGAAAATAAATTAGGTCTTAATTGAATTTTTCCTTCTACTAGTTGTAGTTAAAATTTATTTTTTTAAATAAAAAAAAAAATTCTTTGTGCTTGGTGTATGAGAACTTGGATACGTGATAGAGAAAATTGTCTTGTTAGTTTTGATTATTCATCCACAATGGGAGAAATAGGAGAAGATTATATCCATGTAAAGGAATTTCTTGAGATTTGTGCTACTTGTAAGTTCCAGAATTTCACTGATGACTCTGTTCGCTTGCGTTTATTCCCTTTTTCCTTGAAAGATAAGGCAAAAGCATGACTTAATTCTTTGTCACCTGGATCTATCACTTCATGGGAACTGTTGGTCACAAAATTTCTCTCTAAATTTTTCCCAATGGCTAAGACCAATGCTTTGAGGAGAGAAACTGTAGATTTTTATCAAGATGAACAAGATAAGTTTTATGAGAGTTGGGAGAGATTTAAGGACTTGATCTTAAAGTTTCCCCATCATGGTTTTGAAACATGGAGACTAGTACAATATTTTTATAATGGTTTGACTCAGACAAATCGTAACATGATTGAGTCCATGAATGGTGGTGGATTTTTGAGTCTTACGGGTGATGAGGCATACAAATTTCTTTAGAATTTATCAGAAAGCTCACAACAATGGGATTTTTCCAATCGTAGAGAGAGATCTGCCCCTGCAATTAAGAAAGGAGGATTGTATGAAGTCAGTGAAGATTTAGACATAAAAGCTAGTTTGGACAATCTCACTCGTAAGGTTAAGGCTTTAGCTTTAGGTAGGGGGATGAATTCTGTCAATCAAGTTCAAAGTGAAACATGTTCTATTAGTGCAAGTCCTATGCATACAACACAAATATGTCTTTCTGCAGCTGGGAACCTTGATTTTTATACTGAGGAAGCAAATGCATTGAATAATTATGGAAGGCCATTCAACTAGCCAAGCCATTCAAGAGATAAAAGGTTCCACCCATTTGAATACTCAAGCTATTTCAAAGTTGGAAAATCAAGTTGGTCAGTTAGCAACCCAAGTTGGAGAGGGGGAAAAAGGAAAGTTTCCTAGTCAACCTATACCTAATCCAAAAGGGCAGTATGCAATTAATGGTTCTTCTAGTTCTACTCATGCACATGAATCTGTTTAGTCTTGATAGGCCACAAACGAATTAACCCCTTGTGATAAATTAATTGATTAATTAGCCAAGTTCAATTAATTAATCAAATTAACATGCAATTGCGTGGCAGCACAAACAAATCACTAATAAACTAAATATGCAGCGAAAATTAAATGACACGGTGATTTGTTTACGAATGGAGAAAACCTCGCGGCAAAAACCCCACCGGGTGATTTTCAGGTCACCACTCCCAAAACTCCACTATTATCACAACAAGCGATTACAAGTAAAGGATTTTCAAGTACCTTACCAACCTACAGTTGAACCTTTACCCTAATACCCAATTGGACTTGTTCTGTAGTGACAATTTCCCCTTTTTGATGCACGGCTCCCAAGTACATGACTAACCAGATGCGCAGATCCCAATACGTGACTCCAATCACCAACTAGAAATAAGGGTTGGCTGCAAAGTTCTTCAGTTCGTACACATGATGAAGATCAAGAAGATGCTTGGTCACAAAACCCAAAGGTGCACATACACAACAACTTCTTCAGAAGAGATGAACTAGGTTAAGAACTTTGTCTTCGGTTACAAATTGCTTGAACAGAGTTTGCTCAATGCTTGTGCAACTTGTATATCTGTTGACGGTTCTTAAAACAATCTTTTTATATGTCTAAGATTAGGAGAAAAGAATGCCCAAAGACACATTACGGATCCCAAGAAATCAGATCAGAATTCTGATTTTTATAAACCTTGACAGCTAAAAGCTGTCGAGTAGGTGTCGAGACATGGGGCTGAAACAACTTACTGAAGCTCGGCAGATGCAGCTGTCGAGCTTTAATGAAATTGCACTTTCAGCTTGTTTTCTTGAACAAACTTGAAGGCTTCAATACTTGATCTTCAAACATGATTTCTTGAAGTATTTCAACACATCCTAAATCTACCCAAATACAAGTAAAGTGCGTTTTGTCAAAAGATTAGCCAATTACATAAAAGTATGACATATGTTCTTAACATGTGATCCACATATGTCCTAATAATCTCCCCTTTCGGCAATCCGTGACAAAACTACAACTAACAAATGATTATGAGAGAAGTCATAAATCACTCAACTCATTTTCACTTATTTAATACAATATAATCTATCCTAACACAAACTCTTGAAAAACTTTGCAAGAAGAGAGTTTATGGCAAGTAGACTTTGACAACCTGTATTTCTGAAACACTTTAAACAAAACTCATCAAGGCATCTTTGTGTGAAACAAAAATAATAGATTGCATACAAGTAAAGAAACATGTGTATGAAGAAAGAAAAGAAACAACACATGTAAGAGGTAGGTGAAAGAAACAACATACATCCACATATAGAAAGAAATAAGTACAATGTATGTCAGAATGATCACAAGACCAAATGTACAAGAACAATGTATCTATATAAGAAGAAAAGAAAAAGATACATCATATCCTCACTACATCCCTCAAGTATCAACACTCACTCTATAAAAAATGTCCTATACTAACTCTCCCCTTAAGATGACTACTCTTATATCCCAAAATTACTCCCCTTTTTGTCACGAGTCACAAAGGGTAGAGTGTCAAGCAGACATCTCATCAGAAGAGCTAGCATCTCCATCATCATCATCCGAAGCATCATCATCATCACCATCATCATCATCATTAGCCTCAGCATCAGAATCAAAAGCCACTAGAAGAGGTGGTAAAGGAATAGCCTTAGGAGCAAAACCACCCATGGTTGCCTGACGTCGTGCAATATGACCAACACGAATGTTCACTTGATATAACTCAGTAGAGAGCGTATCAAGACGAGCATCCATGCGCTGCAGCTACGCCATGATGTCTCCAAGAGATACATTGCCCATAGAAGAGGAAGGAGCAGATGTAGACGGAGTAGATCGAGAGGGTGCCGAAATTGAGTCGAACCGGAGTCGAACCGGAGGGAGGAGCTGCTGACTCCTATCTGACCTAAATTGAGCCTCACTACGTTTTACAGTAGCGGCATCTATGGCACACATGACAGAGAAGTGATCAGAGGAGGAAAAAGGAATAGAAAAATGGCATAAAATCCTCGTGATAGTAGAAGGAAAGATGAGCTTATCACAGGTAGCCGTATCCCTAAACACATCTATGATGGAAAGAATAAAATGTGAAGGAAAATCTATAGTGAGGTGCTTTAATAAAGAAAGCAAAAATCAAGCACGAGGCTCTGTGATAGAGTTATAGTGAGAAAGTGGGTGCAACACAAAAGTCATCACCATGTTCATGAATCTAGGACCTTTAGCAAAAGGCTGACATGGTGTAAACTGACGCTTACCCCAGACAGATAGGTGCTCACAGAAAGAAGACATCATTTCGTCTTTGGACACAGTCCTCAGACGCTCACAACCGGGGTAATCAGGATGCGCTACCCTCGAAACTCTAAGCACATCCGCAACAAGATGTGGTGTGACAGCAAAGCACGTACCTCGAACGCGAGTGTGAAAGAGAGGTATTGAAGAATCAATCTCGTGCATGTTGGAGTAAAACTCCTGTATAAGCACGAGAGGGCAAGTAACCAAGACGCCACACAGTGACTCCCATCCCCGACTGTAAATGACATCGGGAAGGTCAGTGTCGGCGAAGTCCGCCAAAATGACTCAGTGTTCCGAATGAACACCTCGTCGAGAGAAGTTCTCCAAGAATGCTTTACGGGCATCCTCATCACGGAATCGAATTTTAGAAGGAGTAGGATCAGAAGAAGATGATGCCCCGGAACGAAGAGGGTTCCGAGACGGAGCAGACTTACGTTTAGGTGCCATAGACACTACTAACGTAAATAGAATGAGAGAAAGGGAGAAAGAGACAATCAAAAAAGTCCCAAAATATTTCAAATATATCAAGATATATTGAAAAAGGAGTACGTATGCATGGGATATGCATGAACATTTGACATGCAAAAGAAATTTCATCATGGGTTTAGCCCAATCCAATCCTACCAGCACACAAACATATTGCACACATCTAAATGCATGAAAATACTGTTATAATGCAAATGAGATGCAATGCATGAGTTTTTTTAACATATTTAAATGAAAACCCATCCCAAAATTTAAAAAAAAAAAAAAAAACTCAACAATTTTGAAAAACCCCAAAATTTTTCAAAAACCCCAAAACCTAAGATTCAAAAACATGAAATGCATGAAATATGAGAAGAAAAGAGATCATACCAAGTGATTTGAAGCAAGAAAGGGCCGAAAATCACGTGGGTTGAAGGTTTGGAGTGAGAAAAGTGAGTTTGGAAGATGAACAGGTGCGGATAGATTGAGAGAGATTAAGAAAATGAGAATCAGATCACACGAGGATTTTATATAGAACCTCAGTAAATCTCGACAGATACAGGTATCGAGGAAATACTAATAAAATGCAAAAAACGAAGGGCAGATATGTCCTTCTCAAGTACCCAAAAATGCAGCAAGAAAGCAGAAAGCTTAGACCAACCACTCACGATGCAAGAAAGCGATACCTCGGGGAACCCAGAATCGGGAGCTATAAAGGGAAGTAGCAGGGAAGACCTTCAGCCCAGCAAAAATGGATTCCACTCACTTGAGAAAAATGATAAAGAGGTAGGACAGCCGAAAGCTGAGTCTAAAAAGGTAAGAAGCTTTGAGGAACGTGAAATTGAGAACAGCTCCCTAAGCACACTGAAATGGAAAGTCAGCCATGAGCTTTCAAAGAAACAGCACCAAAAGGAGGAAATTATGAGAGAAAGGGAAAGGCTCGGCCTTCTGAGTGATAGGCACAAAACGGGCTTTGGTACCCAAGGGAGCAAATGAGGGGAATCAGTAGTACCCCGAGACCTTGTAACGATGCTATAAAAGGTGAAGGCAGTCAGCATTGAAGGGGCATTCAGCAATAGTGAAATCACAATAGAATCATTGAGAAAACTCTGTCAAAATTCAAAGAAAGTAGGGAAATATTTCCCGGTATCCCAGAAACAGCCACTAGTACGTACTTGGATTCAAAAGGATTCAAACTTTGCAAGTCTTAGAGGCTGAGATAGTCATCTAAGTCTGTAATTTTTGAGCTTATTTGGACCTTGTATCACGTCTTAGTGAGCACATTATAACTCATAATTAAGAGAAATAACAAAATATTTTACACAGGTCTGAGGATCCTTAACAATTATTTACGTACATGTTTATTTACATTGTTTTTTTTTTTTTCCCTTTCCTGCTGTTTTCCTTACTGTTCAATACATATATTCTCGCTTACTAGTATGTACGTATTGTAAGATTCTTGCTCTGTGCACCACTTGGTTTTTAAACAACCCATTTAGTTGCGATTAACCAAGCCTAGTCCTTTCAAACTACAACAAAAGGCCCCAAGATCCTCGCCTCAGTTTGGGCCTGGATACTGTCGAAAAAGGGACCTTCACACACGTACCCTTCAGTGGATTTTGCAACTCCTCTAAATCTTGTTATCTCCACTAGAGCCCCTAGGATCCTCTTGATAGCCATGCCAACAACCTCTAGGGTACTCAGGGCGATGAGGTTGAGTGAAGCCTATGTCTATCAGTACTCTCCTAATCTGAACACCATTTATGGTGGCTGTCAAATAAAGGGGTCTTCGATGATCCACATACTCAACCTTCATATCTTCATTCGTGAAAGTTATTGCATTAGTTGTTTCCAAGAAAGCCTGACTCGCATAAGATTCTACAGTGAAACACTCCACCCCTGAGTCTATTGCTATGCTCATGAGGGACTCTGTCACAATCCTTCTTGCTTCTGGTCCAAATCCTAGTTGGTTGAATAGGGATCTGAACTTGGGGTTCTTCTGGAGGGTCCTAACTGTGTTTAGATGGAAGGACTTTTCTGACTCTTCCGTCTCTACATCAGTCAGGTTCCCATGAATTACTACAGCCACTTCTCCTATTCCCTTGTGATTGGGAAAAAGGTTCCTTTGCACCTCTGATTCCCGTTAGGTAAGCTCCAGGGTCCCCTTCCTGAGCTTCTTATGAAAAATTCTTCAGAAGGTCCAGCAATCATTGGTGGAATGCTTGACATAGTTGTGAATCTTGTAAAACAGGGGGTTCTTTCTTTCCTCTTCAGTGGGTGGCCTTGACAAGATGAATGGCCTGACAAATCCATCTCCAATCCATTTATCTAGGACATGGTTCATCTCCTACATAGTACATGGGATCACAGGTGGTTCTGTAGTCACTTTTCCTTTAGGCTTCTTCCTCTTTTCTCCTACCAAAGCTGTCATGGCCTAGGAAACTGGTACCCTTTTTGTTTTTATGGTTAATGTTGTCCTTTTGGTTCTTTGTAGCAAGTCGGCAAACTAGGTTATGCATAATTTTTCCAGATTAAATATGTAATCAAAGAGCATGTTAGATGTACAAGTCTCCACGAGTTCCTTTTCTTCATGGTTTCCATAACAGTTTAGGAAGACATCTTTAAATCTTTTGATAAATTGGACGGGATCCTCCCCAGGCCTTTGCTTCACCATCTGAAGGCTCTGGAAAGTGACTTTATCCTCGCCTGGGTAGTACTTTGCATAGAATCTCTCCATCATCTCATCCCAAGTCTTGATGGACCCGGGCCTCAAGGTGGTGTACCACATATATGCTCTATCCACTAAGGACTTAGCGAATTCCCTTAAACATTGTTCTTTATCCCCTGCATAGGGACCCATGGTATGAATAAATATACTTACATGCTTCACAACACTCCCATTCCTCCCATCAAACGAGTGGAATTTTGGGAGTTTATATCCTTTGGGGTAAGGCTTGCCAAGGAGCTTTACTGGGAATGAGGAATCCTGAGAAAATTGCTTAGGGACCCCCAAGAGCTTTTCCCTTTCTTGTTCAAGAAGGGCATTTACATCTGTTAAAGTGAGATATTGGGGACTGGCTTCCCTTTTTACTGTTGACCCTTCTTCTGATTGGACCCTTTCTAGGTTGACGAAGGGAGGGGCGTTGTCTCTAATCTCTTGGGTTCTTCCTTCTTTGAGGAGACAGATCTCCTGCTGGAGGTCCTTCATCATCTCTGCCATTCAGACCATGGGGTCTGACTCTCGCATCTCGCGCCTTTGCCCTGAGGCAACTTTGTGTTCTACTAGGAGTACCTCGTTCCTCTGCCTAGAAGCCACTTCATTTTCTCCCACGGGCTTTGATGCCACGGGTGGTAGGTTAGTACCCTTACTGTTCCTTGTCCTTGGAGCCATGCTTTGCAAAGGGACTACTTCTTCCTTCTTCTTTGCCTAGTTCCCAATGGAGTTGCCTTAAAATGTGAGTTCTTATTTTGGACAATACCCAGGCCTAAATGGAATCAAGGATCTTGGGCTCCCAAAGAGTTTTATAATTGTTGTTTGATAGACTAGGCTTGGTTCACCGCAGCTATATTGGGTTGATTACGAACCAAGTTATGCACCACATGGATCTTACAACACATACATATTCATACATATAAATATATGCGTATTGTAAAGTAAATGGCCGAGGAACAATAAAGAAATAAAGAAAAAGCAAGTAAAGATGTCAGGGATCCTTAGAAAATAGAGTGATATTTCATTATATTGAGTTTTAGTACATTGGACCATTCTTTCCACTAAGATGTGTCACAAGGTTCAAATAAGTTTAAAAGTCACAGACTTAGATAGCTTTCTATAGGCTTCCAAGACTTGTGAGATTTGAATCCCCTCGAATCCAAGTGTATTCTCTTATGCCTGTCTCAAGATCCCTCACAGTATTTTGCCCTTTTTTCTATTTTTTTGAGATTTAAAGGAGTTTTCTAGAAGGCCTCTATGTTTTGATTCCTTATTGCTGAATGAATTTTGTTGATGGCTTGATCTCCTTTTATAGTACCTTCCTAGAGTTTTTGGTGTACCATTGATTCCCTCCATTTGCTGTCTTGGGTACTAGAACCAATATTGTGTCAGCAACATTAATGACTGGTCCCTTCCTTATTTTCTCACTACATTCTTCTTTTGAGGTTTCCCCCCAAAAAGTCCCAACTGACCTTCCTCTTTTAGGGGGTCCTAAGGGTTGGCTTTCAATCTTCTCTTCCCAAAACTTTTAGATGGACCTTTTCAAACCCCACCTTTTGGCTACTTCACCTTTTGTTATTTTCTCTAAATAGGTAGATTCATTCCTATTAGGTTGAAAGATCCTCATCCACCTTCCTTCATGGTTCACCCTCCTGTGTTCCTCGAGGTACCAAGCTTCTTTTTATGAAGTGCTAATTCCTAAGTCATCAGCTTTTTTTCTGAGTCATAAGCGGCTGATGGAACATGCCTATCTTCGTTCCTTGTGTCCATGAGCATGCTTCCTTGAGCTATCAAAATTCCAGCTGATCCTTTCCTGCATTTCTCAAGGATCTCCCTGGTTCTAGCAATCCCAAAGTATTCCCTTTCTGGGCTTCCCAGAGAACTCTCCTCACAAAGGCTGGGTTGAGCTTCCTTTTTCCTTTTTCTTCCTTTTTCCAAGGCCCCAAAGCTTGCCCATTCATGAGTTTGGGCTTCCTCTTGCTCATTTTAAGTGAGCCCTAGTTGGCGAATTGGACCTTGCCTATCTTCGAGAGCCCCTTTAGTTTTAGATTTGAACACTTGTAATATTTTGGACCTCAACAACAATAAAGATCATTCTTGAACAAATTGGGCATTTTGGGTGCTTGTATATCCTCATTTGTCCTTTTTGAGGTTTTTCACATATCCTTATCGAGTTGGATGCACTTGTTATGGTTTTGCTGTCTCTACTCTATCCAAAGTTCATTCCACTTAGTCCCTCGTGGATAATTACAAATTTCTATTGTGAATGATCCACTCGCACATAGGTCAAGCATGTATTCACTATTCAGGAAAGCAAACAGGTGTATGGCTACCTTGGCTGATCTAGGGAGATAACACAGACCGAGGATTTTGTTTTGTTTGAAACTACCTTACTTTTATTTGTTGTACTATGTTTTTAATCATTTAGAGGACACTAGTCTCAATCTTATTCTTGTTACTTTATAGTTCATGTATCTCCTTAGTCACCAATATATATGTACATGGAAAATTTTAAAATAAACATAATTAGACTCATACTTTGTTATGATAATTTGTTTTATACTTGTGTGAGCTTAATTAGAAATTACATATTTATATGTAATTAACGTAAATATTTCAATATAATAATTACAATCAAATCATAAAATAGGTAGTATCTTCTCAAAAAAAAAAAAAAAAAAAAGTAGTAAAAAAAAAAAAAGAGAAAAAATTAGTCGGAGTTACATGATTGAATACACAAGGTGTAATCTAAGGTATTATGAAATACTAAAGATTAAAATAGATAAAATAAAATATAAAATAAATAGTAAAATACTTTTAAATACTTCTAAACTCTCAGTTTTTTTATTTATTTAATTGGAACAGTATTTATTTATTTATTTTAAATATTGACAATAGAGTTTTAGTTTTAGTTTTTTCTTAAGAATCAAAGAGTTTTAGTTAAAGTATAACATGTTAATAGTTTTAATATGCATAAAATGAGTCATGTGGTGATTTTATGCCTACAACTTGTACAATACTACTTATGTTTAGGCACATTGGGCCATTTTTATTATTTTAAAAAATAATTACAATATATTATTAAAATATTAATAAAAATTATTATTGTAGAGACTGGGTTTGAGCACAATTTTGGATGAGTGGACTCAAACTTAACTAGCCCAATACAATAAATTTGTAAAGAGTGGGTCAAAGAGCTAGACTTTAGCACATGGACAACAGTCAATATGGCGTTCATAGCAATCAAACAGAGATGAACTGAGATTAAGAAAGTTTGTCCTCGGCACAATCCAAGGAGCTTTGCTCTAAGAATTACAGAATAAGAGTGGTTACAGGAATTCTCCAGCCCCCCCCTATGGGGGGTTTCTCCTATTATATAGTCTTCTTTCATTGATCTCTACCTTTCACTTGTTGATCATCCAAGCCTATACTTGAGTGCCTGTCCCATCAGCCGCCTTTCCAAAACCTCCTGTGAGTTGCAGCAACCAAAGCAGCACTGTTCAGAGGTCATTTCCTCATTAATGCGGCCAGAATGTCAGTTGTGGGCATTTAATGTGGAGGTGACAGTTTCTCCTTAGGCTGCTCCTCCACCATGCTCCCATGGCTGATCCATGGTACTTGTCCTTTTCCTTGGGATGTTCTGGAAGGCTGCCTTTGATGGCACACCGCTCTTCCCCTCAGTGATCTTGGTTGGTCGAGGACGTGATTATCCACGGCGATGTTCCTTGTTCATCCTCGGACGCTGCTTCCTCCTCGGCGTGGGCCTTAGGCTTAATATGAAGTGGGCCGGGGTTACCAAATTCTTAGGCCCCACAATAGCCCCTCGAAATCCTGCTGTCCGTCTCCTCGGACGGGGAAGAGGATTTTGATGTCCTTGGGCCCTTGTTATGGCTTAACAAGTCTTGTCCTCCATCAGTGCCAAAGTCTTTTCATCTGTCCAAGGCATGTTTCTGGCGCTTCGGTATATAGAGCGCGCCCTCATTAAACCCTGGCGGCTCTGTGCTTCCCACGTTCAACGGTGTGATGATAATTAAATGATGGGGATCTTTTTGACTTTATGGGCGGGAAAACCCACACAGTTACTCTTAACTAGGGGTATAAATACCCATTTGAATCAATTTACCTCTTTACTTTTGCATTCAAGAGCTCTTACGCACATACTCTAAACTTGGTCAAGTCTCCAACCGATCTTACGTCTCTTTTCAGCATAAAAAGCCTGTCCGAGGAGCTTTTCCTCATTACTGTAAGTTTTCTTCTCTTTCTAACTCGTATTTTCTCCCGTCTGAGTTTCTTTTCCTCTTATTCCTCTCTCTCTTTCGCTTTTCCCTGAGTCTTTTGGTTGTTCTTTAGGATGGGTAGGTTTAAGAAGTTGGTTGAGTCTGAAGAGACGATGGAAAAATTCATTGCCGATTATAGGATACCCAATAATGTGGGTTTGGGGTATTATGAAGAAGGAGAGTGGTTTATTAGGAGAAAAGAGAGTGAAGTAGTGATTCCTATAATCACCTTCCTAGAAGGTGGTATGAGAATCCCTATGGGGCTAGTGATGAGGGACTATCTTAGGCACTTTAGACTAGCTCCTACCCAGTGCGCCACCAATGTGTTCAGGATCCTGGGTTGTGTGGACGCCTTGAACGAGAAGATGGGGCTGAGGTTAGCCCACCATGATGTAAACTAGTGCTACAACCTCCAGCACTTAAAGGGTAAGTCCTATTACATGAAGACGAGAGAGGATAGGGTTTGGCTTATCCAATGCCTCCCGGAGTCTAGCAAAGGGTTAAATAAGGACTTTTTCATTCTGTTTGGGGAGTGGCACGACAGCCTCCATTGTCCGACAGTGGAGGGGACACCAAATGGGGTATTTAGAGTAGGAGAGGGTTTAACCTTTTGCGTTATCGTAGTCTACATTGCTTGGTTGCTAATACGAACATGCCTTCTTTTTTGCAGATCTGCACGCTTTTGAACAGCACTTCCATTTGGTCAACAAGGCAGACTTGGAAACCGTACTCAGGGTGGAGATCTTCATGAACGAAGCTGATAATTAAGTTAGGGCTGCCCACAAGATCCTTGGATACGACCCAATATAGAAATTGTTCTCAGCTCCGAAGTACGTAGTCAGAGCCAAAGATCCTCGGCTTCACAAGATTACTGTAGCAGAACACGGGTTCCTGCTTCCTGAAGGATCTCTTATCCCAGAGGGTGTTCCTTCGTCAGGCCCTTCTTCGTCCCATCAGACTGCGGTGGACGAGGGAGAAGGTGTAGAGAGAGAAGAGGGAGTTGCTGATTTAGGTCCGTTCGAGAACGAATTTGGCGCCTTCGACCAAGTCAATTTGCCCGAGGACCTCTATGGTGACTTTACCGACCCTAACTTAATCGAAGCGGACATCTTGTCAGAGGGGATTTCTTCTCAGGTTGAAATGAGTTTCAAGAGGAAGCCCCAAACCAGCCTGTTTGATCTGATTGAGGGCCAGCCGGAGAAGGACGCGCTGAGGAAGCAACAACCTAAGCTTCCTCCTCCTCCACCTAAGCCTCAGCTTATGCAGACTAGGTCATCTTTTGCTCAGCCGACCTTGACTCCTCAACTCGAGTCCGCTAATCTAAAGAGGAAGAGGCCATTCAAAGGCAAAGAGCCAATGGATGGGGGGAGATCTCACTCCTCCCAATAGGAGGACGAAGCCCGACGACCTTCCAAGCAGTTGAGAATTGGGCACCAAGGCCAAGAAAAGGAAGTCACCCGACAGTCCGAGCCCTAGGCCTGGCTGCTTACCCCCATGCTCCATGGGAAGCCCTTGATGGATAACGCATCCCTCAGGGATTTTCGAGCGGGTGAAGGCACTTATGTGACGGATGCCCTAGAGAGGTCCCTGCTACTCCCCACCTATATGGCCGAGCTGGGGGACTTGAGGAGGCAGGAGGTTGTCCTTAGTCTCAAGAGGTACCTGGGTATGGTAAGACCTCTGACACTTGTGCCTTCATTGAATTTTGCCCCTCGGTTCCCAACTTACTATGAGCTTGTTTCAATTCGCAAGCTGTCTAGGCAAATTTTAGGTTGGAGGAGGAGGCTAATGACCAGAGCAAGGCCCTGGATAAAGAGCGTGACAAGCGCTTAGATGCTGCGCGGACCCTTAAAAACTCTGAGGCTAACCTCAAGATGGCAAGGGAGGAACTAAAGGAGATGGTGATGGCCAGAGATAGTGAAGTATCCGGCCTAGCTGGCGCTCAAAGACAGGCCGAGGACCAGGCAGGGCGCCTACGAGAGGCTAAGGATCAACTGTAGATTGCTAAGGAGCAGATTGTTGATCTGAAGAAGAAGCTGGCTAAGGCAGGAGGGGCCAAAACTTTTGCCGAGTGGGTCAGGGACGAGGCCTTGAGGGCTAAAGCGGAAGCTAAGTTCCCAGTAAGCCGAGGAGGAGGCTTTTGCTTTGGGAGTGGCTGAGACTGGGGCTAATCTTAAGGCCCAAGTACCTGGGGTGTGCAAACGCTACTGCTCCCAGACTTGGAATGAAGCCCTCAACCAAGCTAGGGTTGAGGCTTCGTCTGAGCTTAAGAGGGCTGAGAGAGTGTACTACACCTCCGCCATTCGTGAGGCTGCCTCCGCCAACTCTGTAGCTGACGCTGCCTTTGAAATGACAGACGAAGGCAAGGCCAGTGCTGCCAAGGACCCAATTTCAACTGATGAGCCTACCAAGGATACTGAGCATCAAGGGGTGTTAGAGAAAGAAAAAACCAGTAACCAAGAAGCACCCTAGGGTGCGATGAAGCCTCTTGCTGACTCTCAGGCCACCATTACTGACTCTCAGGCTCTTCCTGCCGAGAAAGAACTCTCCGAAGTTGCCCCTCCGAGCCAGGATCCCAAAGCATCCGATACAACTTCTCAGTAGACCCCCAAGGACAAGCTGTCTATCAAGTTGAAGAAATAGGCCACTTTGATGGGCTATCTTGTTTTGCCGACTTGTGCCTTTATAGTCTCCTTTTCTTTTTCATTTCACTCTATTTTTCATCTTTATGATATTGTAATGAAACCATTTTTTGTAATGGATCTTCAACGTCCGTGTTTATTTCTTTGAATGACGTTGCCCTTTTATTTATCATGTTTTAACGCTTTGCTCAATACTCGGTTAATTTTAGCGGTGTGCCAGTAATACTTGGATAATTAAAAATGTCAAACCCATGACGAAAATTTTTGCTTCAGATTTTAATTGAAAACTACATAGTCTCAGCAATGCAACTTGTTTCCTCTTAGAAAAATCACAAAAGAATCTTGGAATGCTTTAAGTGACACTTATGGGCTTGTTTTCGTTTTACATCTTTATCGAAGTAGGATGGGGCAAGTGATCCGAGGCACCAGACCCCCCTTTTAGCTGTGCTTGTAACTTAGGTGAATGCTCACGCTCTGTTTTGTTAAAAGTAGCTAGTTTCCCCACAGGTTTGAGTCCGAGGACCATGCAAGACCTTGGTTCTGTCTAGCACTTAGTCTCTTGAAGTAACTAGTTTCCTCATAGGTTTGAGTCTGAGGACCAGGCAAGACCTTGGTTCCGTCTAGTACTTAGGTTCTTCTTGAAGTAGTTAGTTTCCCCATAGGTTTGAGTCTGAGGACCATGCAATACCTTGATTCTGTCTAACACTTAGATTTTTCTTGTAGTAACTAGTTTTCCCATAGGTTTAAGTCCGAGGACAATGCAAGACCTTAGTCCTGTCTAGTACTTAGATTTTTTTGAAGTGGTTAGTTTCCCCATAGGTTTGAGTTCGAGGACCATGCAATACCTTGGTTCCGTCTAACATTTAAATTTTTCTTGTAGTAACTAGTTTCTCCATAGGTTTGAGTCTAAGGACCATGCAAGACCTTGATTCTGTCTAGTACTTTTTCTCTTCTTGAAGTAACTAGTTTCCCCATAGGTTTGAGTCTGAGGACCATGCAAGACCTTGGTTCTGTCTAGCGCTTAGATGCTTCTTGAAGTAACTAGTTTCCCCATAGGTTTGAGTTCGAGAACCATGCAAGATCTTGGTTCTGTCTAGCACTTAGATTCTTCTTGAAGTAACTAGTTTCCCTATAGGTTTGAGTCTGAGGACCATACAAGACCTTGGTTCTGTCTAGTACTTATTCTCTTCTTGAAGTAACTAGTTTTCTCATAGGTTTGAGTCTGAGGACCATGCAAGAACTTGGTTCTGTCTAGTACTTATTCTCTTTTTGAAGTAACTAGTTTCCCCATAGGTTTGAGTCCGAAGACCATGCAAGACCTTAGTTCTGTCTAGCACTTAGATTCTTCTTGAAGTAATTAGTTTTCCCATAGGTTTGAGTTCGAGAACCATGCAAGACCTTAGTTCTGTCTAGCACTTAGATTCTTCTTGAAGTAACTAATTTTCCCATAGGTTTGAGTCCGAGGACCATGCAAGATCTTGGTTCTATCTAGCATTTAGATTCTTCTTGAAGTAACTAGTTTCCCCATAGGTTTGAGTCCGAGGACCATGCAAGACCTTAGTTCTGTATAGCACTTAGATTCTTCTTGAAGTATCTAGTTTCCCCATAGGTTTGAGTCCGAGGACCATGCAAGACATTGGTTCTGTCTAGTACTTCATCATTACTGCTTGGAGTGAAAGGACTTCTCCTTAGTGTTGGAAAGCTTGCCCCTAAGGTGATAATGGCCTTGAGATTACTTTGCTGAGGAGGGGTCCTTCCACAGACCAGGCCTTGGCCCAACACTGACCTGGACATAGGCGGCCTAGTCTTCCACCTCCACGTATGACAGTAGCCACATCGCGCCACTTCTTCGCCACTTCTAATTACGAGGCATCTTTTGGCTATTCGAGTTGCGTGCCTGACGTTTCGGTATGCGAGGCACGCCCTCAATAATATCTTTGTGGATTAACGCAGACCTAAGGGCTGGTGGTTTCTTTGGAAATTGGGCGGGGTTAATATCGCTTGTAATTCTTCCTTTGAATTTCGTGCGGATTAATTTCCACCAGCCTTCGCCTTCTATATAAGGCACTCTAGGGGAATCGTTCTCTTGCATTTTACAAATCCTTGAGTTCAATAGGAACTTTAAGTTCTCCACCTTCTAGGCATTTCCAAGGACCTTGTCAAGATTGTGATCAAGGCCTAGGGAAATGGGATGGCCCTGGATAAGGGCAAGGGCAAGGAAGCCAAGCCCTCTTCAAGAACCGAGAATGCCGCCCTGATCTTGGACGACACACTGGAGGCAAAGGAAGCAGAGGCCAAAGACGTTCCTACCATTCAACTAAGCAAGAAAGAAGACCCTCTTTCTTTAGCAGAGAGCCGAAAGCGGGTGTAAATCGCATCAGGCTTTCGGTGCGACAAAGTTTGGGTCTCACCTTGATGGTAAGGCATCTTGCAGTTAGGAGGAAGGTTCGTGAGAAATATAACATTTCTCTCCAGTGCGCGGGTTTGCCTGCCCTTCAAGCTGGTAGTGATTCGCGTCTAGTTTACTTGCCGATGGAGGTTTGTAAGATTGCGGAACGGTTGATGCCCCAGTGTTACCGCCTTCAATGCTTAATTATCATGAAACTGGGAGAGATTCAAGGGGACATCTTGGGATGGGGCCATCAGGTGCTTCCGCTTCCTCTCCTTTCTCATCGCCGGTTCCACCCATACTGGCTCAATTGCTGCTGGTAGCCTTAAAACAAACCTGCCTCAACCTCTCTTTTTATAGTTAGCTTTAGAATAAGCTTGCCTAAGCCTCTGTTTTCATGGTTAGTTTTAGAACAAGCCTGCCTAAGCCATTTGGTGTATGATGTACTTTTCCTTTATTTAATAAAGAAGTGGTTGCATTTTTTACTTACTTTACTTTCTGAATCTTTCATTTCTCTGCGATAATTGTTTCATGAGTGAGTGTGTTGTTATTTTTCCCTCCAATGGGACTTGGAGTTGGTGTTGTTGACGGTAACGAAAAATTGTCACCCCAACTTTAACAAAACCGGCGGTAGCATTCAGCTGCTAACTTTAAATGAGCTAACAACGTGGGAACAATCAGGAACATAACTATGTGCTCTATACCGCAGGCTGCGCAATCATCAAAGAATGTTGCCAGTGCGCGTTAATTTTCCCGAAGCTGGAGGTTCGAGGACCCGGCCTGGTTAAGGTTCCGTTTAACCGCAATAAAAGATTCCAGGATATCAATATATTCCTTCTAGGCTACCATACCCACGAGAACCAGCCCCTTGGTAGGGGTACGGGGCATATACTTGATATCAGGAGCCCTTAGGACTGTCCCTCATTTAGCAATCCTCCCCGCGTAGTCAGTACTTTGAAGTGTATACTTGAGCGAAGGCTGAGTTACGGCAACAATTGTGTGTACGTTCTTGGAAATAAAGGGGAAGCTTCCATTTGGCATGCACCACTGCCAAAATGATCCTCTTCAGGGACCCTTGCTGATGGGAGCTCGATCCTACCATAATTAACCATTGCACTCACTAACGCACAAGTTCTCCCCACAGACAGTGCCAATTGTAGAGACTGAGTTTAAGCACTTCTGGTTTTGGATGAGTGGACTCAAACCCAACTAGCCCAATACAATGAATTTGTAGAGAGTGGGCCAAAGAACTAGACTTTAGCGCATGGACAACAGTCAATATGGTGTTCATAGCAATCAAACAGAAATGAACTGAGATTAAGAAAGTTTGTCCTCGGCACAATCCGAGGAGCTTTGCTCTAAGAATTACAAAATAAGAGTGGTTACAAGAATTCTCCACCCCCCCCCCCCTCTATGGGGGGTTTCTCCTATTATATAGTCCTCTTTTATTGATCTCTGCTTTCCACTTGTTGATTGTCCAAGCTTATACCTGAGTACCTGTCTCATCAGCCGCCTTTTCAAAACCTCCTGTGAGTTGCAGCAACCAAGGCAGCACTATTCAGAGGTCATTTCCTCATTAATGCGGCCAAAATGTCAGTTGTGGGCATTTAATGTGGAGGTGATAGTTTCTCTTTGGGCTGCTCCTCCACCGTGCTCCCATGGCTGATCCATGGTACCTGTCCTTTTCCTTGGGATGTTCTGAGAGGTTGCCTTTGATGGCACACCGCTCTTCCCCTCAGTGATCTTGGTTGGCCAAGGACGTGATTATTCTCGGTGATGTTCCTTGGCAATTTGGGCCTTCCTTGTTCATCCTCGAACGTTGCTTCCTCCTCGGCGTGAGCCTTGGACTTAATATAAAGTGAGCCGAGGTTACCAAATTCTTAGACCCCAAAATTATAAATTACTAAAAAGTTCTAGCAACCTAAAATTGTTTTTGAACTACTTTTCAAAGGGTATCAATTAGCTAAATTGGTATAAATCTTATTATTGAAGATATTTTGGTTCAAATCCACCATTATGTCATCAACTTAGTGTGAGAATGACTTTTAAGCCAGAGTATAGCTTATTACGTGCACTATTTGCGAGTCCCATGTGAGTTCTCTAAGAAAAGAACTTATTTTAAGCTTCAATTAACTTTTTCTATCATTACTATGAGTCCCATTTAGCTTGTTTATGGTAAAAAAAAGTTGCTATTTTTCAATTACCGCTCCTTGATGCAAAGAATACAATAAATTTATTTTATTTTAAGTTTTTAATTTTTATCTACACCACTTTTAACAAAAATGTAGATACACTGAATAGACACTATTAATAGTATCTAAAAATTACCCAAAAAGAAAAGAAACAAAATGAGAAAAAAAAATGTACAAAACAAACAGACTCTATTCAATATATGGACATGTATGGATGGGTAATTCGTAGGTACTCTCGAATCATGAAAATGATATTTTTTTCTCTCATATTCGTAATAAAATCAATCCATTAAATTTATGTTAAAATTTACTATAAATGTGAGATAAGTGTGTATCGTTTGATTGTATCTATGAATTTTCCCGTAGGACAATTAATAGACACGCTAGTGGGTAGTGGCCTAGTTGGGTAGTTCAAGATTAGGCCCACACATTTTTGTATTTGTTCTTATCCTATACAATTATAAACCGACACGTATGCTTTGAGAGATGGCGGAGATGAAGAGCATGGGAGTGGTAGGCAGCGGTCAAATGGGCTCCGGAATAGCCCAGCTCGGCGCCGTCCACGGCCTCGACGTTTGGCTTATTGACTCTGATCCTCTTGCTCTTTCCAGAGCCTCCAAATCCATCTCTTCCTCTATCCAACGCTTAGTCTCTAAAGCCCAACTCTCTCAGGTTCTCTCTCTCTCTCTCTCTCTCTCTCTCTAAATTCCAAAGTAAGAACAAATTTTTTTTTTTTTAAGGGTTAATAAAATTAATGGGCATGAGTTGAGTCCACATGGAAGACCTATTTTAACTAGGCTGCTCATGCGTTTCTGAATTTGGGTCGTGCTGAATGGAGTTCTTAGCATGGCCTTTGATCATAATTTTGTAATGGGTTCCTTTATACTGTGAGTGATCCTCGTTGTTTTCAGGATTTTCAAATAAGACTAATATGGCATTCAATGATTCAAAATTTTGGGGTCATTTGCTGATTGTACCTTTACTAGAAAGCATAGTAGCATTTACTTGATACTGAAATTTCACCAGGGCTTTTTGGAAATGTTTACTGGCTTAGTGCCAGTGGAACTTAGAATCCTGACCTTAGTTCCTTTATATCGTTGATGAACCTGACCGTATATGAGCTTCTTTAAGAGATTCATTAAATAGGACATCCGGTCTAAAAGTACAAGTGAAAGTTCCTTGACTTTGAGTCCTTTTGTTCCAAATTAGTTTGGGGCAGTCCTGTAGTACTAACTACTAAGGGTGTTTGGATACTGTGTATTTTGTTGAAAATTGAAAATTAAAAACTACAAATACGGTAGCAGTCCTTTTGTTCCAAATAAATAAATAAAAAAGGAAAACACTGAAACACAGACGCTGGGTCTGTTTCAGCTGTACCCAAACGGGTAATAAGTGTGAGTTTTTTTCTCCCATTGTCTTGAACCAGATAATAAATGTAAGCGTACTTGCACATTTAACTATAGAGGATGTGCCAAGCCGTTGTCAATTATAAAAAAAAAAAAATAAAAAAAAAAAAGTTAAGCTTGTGTCCAGTGCGTTAGAGCCATTGGACACATTGGGGTTCAGACATATGTCCAGTTTTGGACATGTGTCCAAATCTCAACATTACTGCACTGGACACAAGCTGTGCCCAAAAAAAAAACAAGATGTGCAAGGCCCTTGTTGCTTGCTTATTTACCAAATATGATAATATATGGATCCGTGGGAATTATTCTTTAGAACTTGCTCATTTTACTTCCCACACTTCCCTTGGAGCCGAAAATTTATAAGGAAAAGAAAAATTGTTCATTGTATTCTCTGTTGAGGATACCAACTGCAGGCCTCCAGGCTCCATCACATGGTTGGATGATGGACGCCTGCTGCCAGTTGGGTCTAATTTATTTATTTGATCTTATTTAATTTAGGGACTTAGTTTTATTTTCTGTTTGAAACTTTTAGAATAGACCATTCTGCTGACAAATTGAGTTTGAGGTTGCATTATGGCAGTGACTTCCTTGCAAATCCTTGATGTTTTACCAATATGGATGCTGCACCCAACCCTACCTTACTCCCGTTTAGATTGCAAATCCCATTTAGCTTGTTTCTTTTTAGGATTCGAGGGATTAAACCATCTTCCTGGCTCAGCTGTCTTTGCATTTTACAAGATTGTGAGGACAGAATCATGTTTATATGACAAAACAAAAAGGGGGAAGTTCTCATGGTTGGCTGTAGATTCATGCAAGTTTATGCTATTAAAAAATTACAATTTTGACAAAACTTGTTAATAACAAAATTTGTGGGGATTGAGGGATATCCAAGTGGTTCCAGCACTTCTTGTGGTGATTTGGCATGGCGGTTTGAACCCAAAAAAAATTGTTACCAAGACTTTTCAATTCTATTCATCAATAAAAAAACATTTTGATTCTACTTAACAGGCAGCAGGTACTAGTGCCTTGAGACGATTGCAGTGTACAACAAACTTGGAAGAGCTTTGTTCAGCTGATGTTATCATTGAAGCTGTTGTGGAATCTGAAGATGTGAAAAAGAAGTTATTTCTTGAACTAGATAAGATTGCAAAAAGTTCGGCCATTTTGGCATCTAATACAAGTTCCATCTCCATTACTCGTCTAGCATCTGTGACTAGCAGACCCCGCCAGGTTATACACAGAATATCTTTCCTTGGCCTGAATTATGATTAAATATCTGATAATAATTGACTTGCTTAAGTTCAAGCAGAGCGTTCTCTTTCTTTAAACGTTTATACTTATTTTACCACACGAGAAATCTGATTAGCTCAAACCAACATATTATTGCCTTTGCAGGTGATTGGCATGCATTTCATGAATCCTCCTCCTATTATGAAACTGGTTGAGATTGTGCAGGGTGCAGACACATCAGATGAAACTTTTAATGCAACAAAAGCCTTGGCCAAGAGGTGATTGACCGAAATTTCATGTAATGCAAAAAATATTATTATTTTTGTTCCCCTAGCAGACCGTCTTCTCCAGCTGCCCCTAATTCCCATAGGGTCAACAGACCCTGGTCCTGTCTACCTAAGTAATACAGAAAATAAACTTTAATCTCTCTCTCTCTCTCTCTCTCTCACACACACACACCACAACAAATTCTGGCATGGTGAGCATGTTCATGTGCATACATCTGCTCACCTGATATGGCTGCTAAAAATTGTCTCTGTGAATTGACAATAATAATAATTCTATTGTGGCATATGTCCCTTCTTTCCTATGTTTTTATGTAGCTCTACCTACTAGTTATTTATCCTCTTTTTTCCCCTCCTATTCAAAGCATATTTATTTTTCCCCTAGGAGGAGCGGGTTGTTTATAAATGTTAATAGATATTTATTAATGGTGATAGATTATTATAGTCTGTTCTGTTGATAATTGTCTGGTGATTGTGAATATTGCAGGTTTGGCAAGACAGTTATAAGCTCTCAGGATTATTCTGGCTTCATTGTAAACCGGATCCTAATGCCTATGATAAACGAGGCATTTTTCACTCTCTATACTGGTGTAGCAACAAAGGAAGACATTGATACTGGTATGAAGCTAGGAACAAACCATCCAATGGGTCCTCTGCAGCTTGCAGATTTCATCGGTTTGGATGTCTGCTTGTCAATAATGAAAGTTCTTCATGCTGGTCTTGGGGACAGTAAATATGCTCCCTGTCCTCTTCTTGTGCAATATGTTGATGCAGGTCGACTTGGAAGAAAATGTGGTATTGGGGTGTATGACTACCGTAAACCATCACCTCGACTTTGAGCAGTTCTCATTTTGAGAATGATAAAGTTCTCGGTGTCTGTCCATGGCTGACCTTAGTCAAGTTGATTGGGTGACAGATTCCTGCAGATGAGTATCAGTATGCCTACTCATTCCTGGACAATTTGGGCTCTTAGCCATGTGGCATATCAAATAATGGAACTCTTAACCACTGTTTTTCTGTCCATATTACATCATGTTTTAGATTCCTTTTGGTTTAGAGGAATGCTACTCCTACAACCATTTAAAAAAAGAAACAGAAAATGGTACTCCTACAACCATTTTAGTTTGTCTCAAAGACTCCAACAGTGGGATTCATAATGGCTCTCAGAGATAAGACAAATTCTCTTGTTTATAATGTATCATATTGGGGGGCCACTTCTATCTATCTCCTTTCCCATCCCCCACTTTCAATTGAGGACTTGGAAGGGCTGGGTCCTAAGTAGTGGTTCTCTTTTTTACTAAATCTTATTTAAAAAAAAAAAAAAAAAAAAACTTGCTTTGTTTACATCTGTTATTGTCTAAATCCCTGATTGCAAAAGGAATACCAGCTGTGTACTATAATCAAGAAGAACAAACAACAAACAAAGTCAATAACTGGTCATAAAACAGATTACAGTTACAAATCAACACGAAACTAAACAATAAGCTATCTACAAATCCTTGTGATGTTCATGGAAGATTTGAAAGCCATGGACACTTGGCTCTGTTTTGTTGAAAGGACGACAAATTGGGTGGATGGAAAGTGTTGGGAGAATAGAAATGTGAGAACCTCATGAATCATGATAATAGTAAACTTTAGCAAAGCTGTATTTCGTCTTTTGCGAATGGTATGCAGATTCTTTTTCATATTCTGGTATAAAAAAAAATCTAAAAAAAAGGATTTTTATTTTTTATTTGTTAAGTTGTAAATTTCTTGTATTTGTGTTAGTTTTATTCCTTATCAATTTCTTTGTAATTCAAGCTTAAATTTTTGGTATTTGTAGGCATTGTATGTAATTGGGTTGGACTTCAAGATGGTGTTGTTGATGTGCAACTTTGCACCCCACGAGTTGGAGTTTTGGCAACGTTACAAGTATTTGAAAAGTTGTTCGGACACAATTCACGAGAGTGGGTCACTTAAATTTCACAACTGAGAATTGAACTAGAGAAAAATTTAGACAGATCACTTGTTGTACCTTTCCCCTTCCCACTATAAATACTTCAATTTCCTACAAATTTAACTCTATGCACCCACCTGAGAGTTGAGAGAATTGTATCCATTGTTGAGAGAGCCAAACATTATCAATTCTCTACACTTTCCCTCTCACCATAGCCAAACCTTGGGAGGAGATTATCCCAATCACAATTATCACCATCTATTGAGTGTTGTGAGTGAATTGGATGGTTGGGAACCATTGGTGCTTGCCAATTTTCAGCCTTGGAGACTTGAATGTGGAACCGGACTAGGTTTGGGAGTCAATAGCTAGATTGAAGAATGGAATCGGCGTAATCGGTTGTGAGCAAGAGTTTTGAGGGCTTGAGTATATAGATGGCATTAGGCTTGGAGGGTTTTGTGTGGTTTGCTTATCGGACTAGTAAATCATTTCAACGGTGGTGCCGTAGAGAGAGATTTTTACTTTGGTTTTCCTCTTTAAAAACACGCCCGATGTTTTCATGTGGTTTGCTTCTCTTCACTTACTTCTTTATAGCTTATTTAATTTGCTTATATGCTTATCTATGCAATCGTTGGTATTCATGCTTAGTTGCATTGCTTAATCACGTACACTTGGCTTTAATTGATAGATTAACCTTAATTGACTAAGTCATAATTTAAAATTTGGGGTCTAAACTATTGCTTTTTTAAATTAGGCAATATCTCAATATTAATAACGTTGCTTTAGGTATGAGAATAGGGATTTAGTTGTCAACATCACGTTTGTACAAATATGATTTATTTAAGGAAGTAAGTGCACAATGGAGATTTATCTAAAGGGCAAAACTTAGTGATAAAGTTTGAATGTATAAAAATGTGTAGAAAATAATCAAAATATACAAGTAATAGTTTATTTATATAGATAGGATATGTGTGTTGTACAATAAATATAAGTGAACTTCAAGAAAACCTAGTACATTAGTGCATTGGGCCTAAGTGCGTTAAGCTTATATTCTAACAATTAGTTTGTTAATATACTATTATAGTTGAATTTGATTGAGAGATTTAAGATATATAATCTTAAAAACGGTATATAAATTGTGTCTATTTCTAAAATCCCTCTTCGTATATTTTAGAATACAAGCCTAACGGAATTTAGGTCTACTATACTTCACTTGTACTACTCTATTATTGCTTGTACAACACTCTTATATAAAAGCATTCCCGACAATATTACGTAGTATAATATAATAATGCATAAATCTTATAACAAAGTTACCAACCTTGTAGAAGTCACTAACTTGGTTTTTCCTTGGTTATATATTAGAATACAAGCCCCACGAGCTGCAGGTTCATTGTACTTACCGCACTCATATTGTCTGTGCAATACTTTTGTATAAAAGTAGTCCTTATGATATTGTATAATAAGATAAAATTTAGGTACAGTATTTAGGTGTTATTTTTTATGTTCATCTCTTAAAATTTTGTCACGTGAATTTTTTCTTATAAGATAGAAGTGTATTTTTAAGTTAAGATAGTTACATGACTGAATCTTGAAAAATGAATGTAAGTAATAATACCTAAGGAACTGGACTTAAATTTTATCTAATATAATAATACATTGTATTTTACAGTATATACTCAAAATTCATAATCACAAGTCACAACCAAACGTGACTCTTCCGCAAAGTGAATTGAAAATGGTGTCACCATAATGAATCTGGTAGATTGATATCACATGGTAGTCCAACCACAATACAAAAGCGGGGCTGGCTTGCAATCTATTGAGGTTCTACCTTTTTCCCAAAAACGACAATAGATAATGAATTTAAAAACAAAAGAATTGCCCCCAACTTGTTAATTATTTCAATCATAGCATTATTAAAATAACCAACTAAGTGATGTAGCTACCAAGTGTTACTTCCACATTGGATGGCTAAATATTATGGTCTCTCGAAGATATGTTTTAGTATTACTCACCCATAAACTAAAAGTTTTAAATGTAAATGTTCTTATACTAAAAACAAAAATGCAAATCCTTAATACCTTGGTAATGTAGAGATAGAAAATGGAAAAGACATGTAACGTGAAGTCTTCCTTCTCTATTGCTTGACAGCTTGTGCGAGACAGAAGAAATCAAAAGGAGCCCCTCTTTTGAGCTAAACATGGCCCACATTTAAAGGAGCAATGTATGTATAAACTTCAATGTTCAACTTGGGTAGCCCCACCACCCGTCCCTCACACCCTAAAGCTGGCATTATTAATACGGAAGCACCTTTCTCTATTGATAGAGACTGAAATGGAATCCGAGGAATTAATAAAGGTAAGAAAATGTACAACATACACTATTAGATAAGAAAGAAGATAAAAAGAGAGAGCAAAGTTGAACTAAAAAAAAAAAAAAAATTATAGTTAAGGTGTTTTGGAACAATTTGAAGGTGTGAGCAACGGCGAAAGCGATGAAGTTCTTGTTCCAGTGCCCATGTTGCTCGTGTTTCTGCTTCATGAAGCCCAAGACGGGCAAGGCAAAGGTAAAGGAAGTGGCCAAGGAAGCGAAAAAGGAAGTGAAGGAAGCCAAGGAAGATAAGAAAGAGTGACAAATGTATCTCAATTGAGCAATGTTGACTAGTAAATGATCCTTTTTAGTATGCACAAGCAACTGAAATGCGTATCTACTTCTTTCCTCCAAGTTCATATCCTGATATCCATTTGAAAATGTGTGATGCCTCTCTACTAATAATTATTATTCATGGGAAATAATATAAAAATGTTACATTATCATCGTTTTGTTTTAGTTGCTTGCAATGTATGCGAACATCTGCATTTGACATCAATGCTTATATAGCTGGTATTTAAATATGTCCATTTGTTGCAGATTTGATACTAGTAGATCTGTTAGACTTGTCCTAGTCATCATCAATTGTTAGAAGGTAGGATTTAATTTCACATGGTCCATCCTCTATGGCAACTGCATTTCTATGTGTAGCATTTAAAAGATTGTTGCAGAGGTTTAGTCAAATTCATCAATTCTGGTTGTTGAGTACTGAAGATTTAAACATTACATAAAACTTGTGTGCGCTCACGTAAGTGTTGTTGGAAAATGAGTGTGTGTGTGTGTGTGTTCGTGTCAATGTCAGAGAGAGGGAAAGATCTTGTTCAGGCAATCCCCCCACACCACCTACTCACACAGGATACAGTAGAATTTAGAAACTGAAGTAACTTTACATAAGCTACATGCTCCAATTTCGCTGCACGTATAATGGAAAGCAACTGAAGTTCCATCTGCATTTTCTCTCTAGGAAATCAGGTTTTGATAAGCAAGAAAAGTGGATAGTTGAGCGGTACTATCAATTCTACCTAGGGGAAACGGAAAATTTCTTGTTTCATTACGGGACGTGTAGGAATTTGGGCACAAACACTTGGATAAGTGACCAATCACTCAATTTCAATTTCAGACCACTGAAACTTCTCCTTGGTTGAAAGCTGAAACATTGTTCCAAAAATTGCTAAAAAAAAAAAACATTGTTCCAAGAAAGAATTTCTTTCTCATTACTTTTTTTTTTTTTTTTTGGTGAAAACTTTCTCATTACTCATATCATAAGAAATTAGTTTTACGGTTAGAATTTTAGGAATATTACATTTGGACTACAAGTAGAGTTAATTTGGTTCTTAAACTTTCCATTTGAAGTTTTGAACCGTTGAAAAATCTAAACAACCAATGGATGAATGGTTCTGAGTCTTCTGACCCCTAAATTGGTTTTCTACTAAATTTTAATTGATTGACCAATTAAACCCAATTTAATGGTTAGCCAATTACATATTGTATGGATAATCACGAAACACAAAAAATCTCTAACTCACACATCCAATATAGTTACTTAAAGATAATTTTTGTACCAAGTGAATTTATTCCCGACATAACCTAAGTCAAGAAAACCACATTCATCCAAAGCATTGTGAAAACCTTACACCTGTTGAAACGGCATCAGACGACCTCCAGCCTTTTCTGATGAAGATATCTCAATAAGCTCCATGACTTGTGACATTTAAAAGTTTTAGGCACTCCGTAAAAGCTAGTGAAGCACCAAGAACTATCCTTGCCCTTATTCCTTAAGCATCAAAGGTGAAGAAGTTTCAACATAAACAGCACAATTGTGTTTCCAAAATAAATCTAACCCTCCACCACAGTTAACATGGGACACAGCAAAATAACCTCCAAAATTCAATTTATCACGGATTCCAATTAGCCTAGCTTCATCCAAACATATTTTAGCTAAGAACACAATTGCAAGATTTTGTGCCCGTACTAAATCAATGAGCTCATGTGAGGAATTTGGAAAGGGCCTTTGGAGCAAGTAAGTTGCAATGATCATCTCCCAAAGAGAGGGTCTTTGGAGCCAGTAATATTAACCAAAGTAGAGTCCAGATTAATAACCCCGCAAGAGACACATTTCCGAAGTATGTGATCCGGGGCGAAGGCATGTAGAACCTTCGGGGGGCCATGCCCCCCCCCCCCCCCAAAAAAAACTTTTAAATCTCTTTGTAATATATATATATATATATATAAAACCGAAACTTTTGAAGTTCTCACAATTTTCCACATCATCACTATTTTATTTTTCTTTTTATTTTTTATTCTTTTTATTTTAGGTTTTATATCTTATAACAATAATATTGAAAAACGTATACAAACTTGGAGGCCTATTTAAGGGCTCCTAAAAACAAGGAAATAAATCACCTAGACCTAAAATAACGTTTTTTGCATAAAAATACCAAAATCTCTTCTCTCCTTAAAACCCTAGCAATTACTATCTCAAAACCCTAAACTCAACTTCACTTTAAGATTAAAAAAATAAGAAGGAGAGAGACTCACGTAAAAAAAAAAAAAAAAAAAAAAACATAGGTTTTGTCTTTTTTTATTTGCTTTCATATGTGCCTGAAATTTTCATTCTATCTTATTGTTTTATTATATTTAGAATTGATTTTCTTATAAGTATTTGGGTTAATCTCTATATTTTGATAGTGTTTTTATGGGTTTGGTTTTTGGGTTGAAATTCTAATAATTATTTTATATTGTATATGACAGATGAAGCATCTCTATTTTTTGGAGAAAAATCAAAGCTGCAACCTATGTCTTCCAGCCCAAGGTGTGGTAAATTTTTATATGTTTTTACTTTATTGAGAATTTTTATTTGGGTTCATGTGATTTTTTGTTTTTTTATTAAAGCTTTGATTTTTGTTGATTAATTATTTGTTTGGATTAATTTCAATTAATTATTTGTTTGGATTCAACGTAGAAGATAATTGAATTAGGTGTTATAAATTTGATAATGTTCCATGTTTTGAATTGTTTATATTATTTAGACTCCTGGTATGACTTTCTCTTCTCTCCTTAAAACCCTAGCAATTACCATCTCAAAATTC
Source organism: Quercus gilva (assembly GCA_023621385.1). Classification (NCBI taxonomy): domain Eukaryota; kingdom Viridiplantae; phylum Streptophyta; class Magnoliopsida; order Fagales; family Fagaceae; genus Quercus; species Quercus gilva. Next base: position 24,942,626 of record CM042480.1, on the reverse strand, counting down.
TAAACTTAACTTCACTTTAAAATTAAAAAAAATAAAAAGGAGAGAGACTCAACTAAAAAAAAAAAAAAAAAAAAAAACGTAGGTTTTGTCTTTTTTATTTGCTTTCATATGTGCCTGAAATTTTCATTTTATCTTATTATTTTGTTATGTTTAGAATTTATTTTCTTCTAAGTATTTGGGTTAATCTCTATATTTTAATAGTGTTTTTGTAGGTTTGGTTTTTGGGTTGAAATTTCTAATAATTATTTTATATTGTATACAGCAGATGAAGCATCTCTATTTTTTGGAGAAAAATCAAAACTGCAACCTATGTCTTCTAATCAAAGGTGTGGTAAATTTTTATTTGGTATATTATATATGAATTTTTTGAATTTGAAGGGTTTTGTTTGGTTTTGAAGTAAAATTTGGAGATTCTATAATATGCATATTATTAACCCAATTTTCTATTTCTAAATTTCTTAGATTTTATTATATCAATCTTTTTTTCTTTTAAATTTTTGGTGGGCAAATCAGTCTCTTACTAATTCTTTTACCTTAACGTGATGTTGGTTAATTGTCATTTTATTTAATTATCCCGTGCATTGCACGGGTTAGCGACTAGTATTATATAAAAATAAGTTGTGCTCATCTATATCTACATTTTATATATATTTAAAAATTGAAGCGTGACATTTATTATTGTTACACTCTTGTTAAGTCACATCAGCAGCTACGTCATCCACATATTTTTTACATTTTCTTTTCTCTGTTTAAACTTTTATTCCCCCCTATTCTCCAAATATATATATATATATATATATATATTCTTCTCCCTATTAGTTTACACCTACTGTTACACTTTTTCCAACTTTTTCCCTTCCTTTTTGTCTCTTTATCATCTCACTACTCTCTACTTTACCGTTACATTTTCTTCCTCTTTCTTATATTTTGACTTTTCTTTTCTCTATTTTATTTTGTATAAATTTGATATTATTTTTTCCAGTTAATCCATATTTTTTCCTACAAAATTGTGAGTACTCTCTCTCTCTCTCTTTATCTCCTCACTACTCTCTACTTTACCGTTACACTTTCTTCCTCTTTCTTATATTTTGACTTTTCTTCTCCCTATTTTATTTTGTATAAATTTGATATTATTTTTTCCAGTTAATCCATATTTTTTCCTACAAAATTGTGAGTACTCTCTCTCTCTCTCTTTATCTCCTCACTACTCTCTACTTTACCGTTACACTTTCTTCCTCTTTCTTATATTTTGACTTTTCTTCTCCCTATTTTATTTTGTATAAATTTGATATTATTTTTTCCAGTTAATCCATATTTTTTCCTACAAAATTGTGAGTACTCTCTCTCTCTCTCTTTATCTCCTCACTACTCTCTACTTTACCGTTACACTTTCTTCCTCTTTCTTATATTTTGACTTTTCTTCTCCCTATTTTATTTTGTATAAATTTGATATTATTTTTTCCAGTTAATCCATATTTTTTCCCTACAAAATTGTGAGTACTCTCTCTCTCTCTCTCTCTCTCTCTCTCTCTCTCTCTCTCTCTCTCTGGGTAGATTTTTGTTCTTTCTTATACCTCTAATTAAAGTTTATGGTTCTTTTTTCTTTCTTTTTTAATATGTGTTTTGGTTTAGAGAGTCTTCTCTTTCTCTTTTATAACTTTGGTTGAATTTCAGTTTAGCTTAATACTTAATTTCTTTTGGAAATAGGAATTTGAATACATCTGCCAATTGTTTGAGTAATAAATTATTATAAAGTCTATTTTTTATTCTTTAGTTTCATTTTAATTTTGGCTGAGATAACATTACAGTTTTATGATGAGTTTTGATTATTATGATAATTTCCTTATTCCTTAAGAGATAAGAAATTTAAATAAGAAATTTTAAACTTATAAAGTTTAGTTGTATACACTACGATAGAAGTTAGAAGGATATGGTTCACCTTTAAAAAATATTAATCAAACACACATAAAATAATAAAATGATATATTTGTAGAGATAAAAAGATTAAAAAAAATACTTGTAGAATTTATAAATAAAAAAAATGCTTAAAGTAATTGTTAATTTTTATATATTACACATCATTACATAATATTTATATTCTCATGCATCGCGTGAGTCTAGTGTACATATAATGATTGCCCTTCCAAAAATGATTTCACTTGCCCAGTTCCTATTAGTTTTTATGCTTTTTCCCTTTGAAATCTCTCACTGGCTTTATGATTCGACTATATTAGTTTCTCAAGGTGCTTCACCCAAAAAAAAAAAAAGAGAGAGAGAGAGAGAGACTTAGTAAAGGCTATAAATCCAAACTGCATTTCTTTATTTCTCTCTTCTATTATGATCATTTTTTTGGTAAAAAAATTGATATTTTTCTCAACATCCCCATTTTCCCCTGAAAGTTATATATTTTTCTAAAATTTATCACCTTTAGTTTTTTTTTTTTTTTTTGGTGAAGAGAATTTGATTTGTTTCAAGAAAGAGAGATTGGGTTGCAATGGATTTATGGTACATTTTTCTTTAAAGATTTGAAAAAGTAAATTGCTAAGAAGTTCCATGTGGAAATGATAATTGTGGATGAGAAAGCCCAATGCCACGTATTGGGCCTAGGGCTCGATTTGAATATCACCTTTTGTTCGAAGAGGTAAAAGGGATCAGCACAGCTCGTTTGGTGAAAATGCACTTGAGAAAGGAGGAATGGTGCATCCGAAGACAGCCTGTTGGTCCGAAGAGGTTCCACTCATCGGATCGCTGGAGAACTTGATCAAGTAAATATACTGAAAACCCCAACAACCCTCCCAGCAGATTCCACGGTAAAGAGTGAGCTCTGGGCACGCCTGAGGGTGAGAAGAACATAAAATATCTTAAAGGAAAAGCTGCTACTACCGCATTTAATGCACTGCAGCAACTTTCCTAGCTGCATTTATGTGGAGAAGACACCTGAACAGTGCAACCTTAACTACTACCACTCACGGCAGACTAAAGCAAACATCTGATGTGACAGTACTCAAGTGGACGCTTAGATGAAGAACAAGTGTACGATGAAGATAAGGGGGAAGATATATATATAAAGGGAATAGGTCTCACAGAATAAGGGGGTATTCATTTTAAGTCTGTAAACTTTTAACCTCTTCGGATTCAAAAGGATTCCTACTGAATGCTAGTCTAAACACCATCTTGTTCCTTGTTTGTCTGTTTAAATCGTTGCTAAATCCATTTCCAGTCCAGTTGTTTAACCCACTCTCTAAAAATTTATTGTTCAGGGTTTCATTGGGCTGAGTCTATAAAGTCTGCACTTGGCCCATCAAAAATTGACCCTACAATAATAAATAAAATTTATTATATGAAGAATCACCATCGAGCATAAGTTTGATTAGAGATGTTAAATTCTGTCTTTTATATTTTGTTACATGTTTATAGCAAATTAGACAATTTGATGTACTTATTTGAGTTTATAATATGTTAAATTTGATATATATATATATATATATATATATATTACTTAAGATGTATAATTAACCTATGAATACATAATTTGGCCCTCCAAGTTAAAAATCCTGGCTACACACCTACATGTGAGGAATTTAAAGTTTGCACGTGGACTGAGCTTAAGATATCAAAAAGAATATTTGATATATCAGGACTGAGCTTGAGATATCAAAAAGAATATTTGGAGGAATGTAGGGAATCACAAAGTGATGAACTAACTCACGTGCTGGTAAAGAGTCCTTATAAACGTGGATAGCTTTGTTATAATTATCCATAGAAGGAAAAATTAAACCAACCTTACTCTAAATAGTGGTGGCTCTTGGATTTTTTTTTTCTTAGGAGATAAATTTTGTGGTCTACATAGTTTTATCACAAATTTTTTCCATAGTACTAAGAAGGTAATAAAAGATAACCTATAAATTCATTTCATATATTGTTTCTTCATATAATTAACATACTAATTATGATTGTTGAGATTAAATCTTGGAAATAATCTATTGTTTCTAAATAAAATACCACTACGCATCATTGGCGTCATGGTTACTTCGTAAGTGCAAGTTCTTGTGAGGTGGGGGGGCAAAGGTCGGGATTCAACTCTCTAGGAGGGAGTTTCACACACATATATACTTAGATTAAGTTAGAGTGAGATTTCTAACTCAAATTTAAAAATAAAAAATAAAAATACAATAAACATATTAATTATTGTTGTCAAGTGGACTTTAATTATTATTACTTAGAATATTTTCATCAATTAGTTTACATCTTTACTTTGTACAATTCTTGTATTTAACAATTCAACTCAACGTTGGCAACTATTGGTCTTTGTAATTCTATTAAGAAAATTTTTGTTGTGTGTTAGGGTAGTTTTTTTTTTACTCCTAATTTTATTTGAGTACCACCTATTTATTTTCAAATACCACTAATAAGTTATTGGGTTTTCCCAAATATTTTTTGCTCTATTATTATGTTAATCACAAATGATTCATATCTCATTATCTAAATTGGGACATGATATAAACTATCACAAAAAGCCAAAAAAACTCAAATCTTATCCAATTTTATTATCATTATTTAACTAAGCTCAATTCTCATTGGCAATATTAAAAGCCCAAGCTAACTACTTGGCACTATTTTGTGAAAAGCCCAAAGTTATCAATACTTGGCAAAATATTATCTCATAAGTATTTCACTTAAAGTTCAATGATAAACAATACTTGAAGTTCTTAGAACCTATTACTACAATATTACAAACCTATGAAATCTATCTTATAAAACCTGAAAGTTCAATATGGGTATAAACCACCCTTGAACGTTTTAGACCCCAATTACAAATTATCAATTCAAACTTATTATCAAACAATTAATGTGCGGAATATGAACATAAGCCAATCACAGAATTGATAACTAATCTAAGCCAAATATAAACACATCCACAACAGTAAATATAAGGCAAAGATAAAGGGAAGGAAGATGTAAACACACAGACAATACACGATGTGTTATCGAAGAAGAAACCGAAGCCCTCGGCGTAAAACCTCTCTGCCGCCCTCCAAGCGGTCAATAATCCACTAGAAAATGTAGTTGAGATACATGAACAGCAATAGACCTTCCAAGCCTAATCTACCCGATGTACCTAAGCCCTCCAAGCTTTTTGCTCCTACGAGGTTGCACCGAACCTTTTTCTTTTCTAGCTTACCGGATTCCGCTATAGCCCATAGCATCAACCAATATAGATTGGTTCCTTCCTAACTGCTTCCCAACAGCACCAAATAAACCTTCTCACGGATGTGGGTATGGTGAGAAAAGGATTTAGTCAAAAGCCTCTCAAAGGTATAATAATGGAGAAGGAGAGAGAAAAGGAATTTATAGAGTCTCTAAGGTAAAGATTGGGGATGAGGCAATCTTGTTTTTCTCTATGGTTTCTCTCACAAAATTCTCTCTAAAAGCTCTCTCAATATAGTGGGTATAAGGGTCTATATATAGTGTGGTGAGAAAAGAATACGAAGAGACAGTTTTTGCCAAACAAGGTAAATTGGCGGCTTGGTCTTGCGGCTTGTCCAAGTCACGAGTTCAAGTCGCGACGTAATGGCTTGGCTAGCCTGGAACTTTTGTCCTGTAGTGTGACAACTGGCGCGACCCTTCAGCTTCCCTATGTGCATCTCACGTGCCTGCTTTTGGCTGCTTGCCAGTCGCGATCCACTCGCGAGTCCTAGCCGTGAAGCTCTACTTCTTTGCACATACTTGAACTTTTTTTCACATCTTCTCACACACCACCCTTACAATTTTCCCACCTAAATACAAGGTTACTAAGTACTAAATTACAAGCAAATTGGCACGGAATAAAGCCAACAAGATGGTTGATTAAACTCAACCTTACAATCTCCCCCTTTGGCTATTTCGTGACAAAACCCTACAACAGACTCTAGACTTAAAACGTGAGTTTGGAACAGTTGAACAAAACTCACTCACACCTAACTCTAGATTCCGTAAAGCTCTTGAACATATGAATAAGGAACTCCTGAAATACAATAACATAGCAATATCATTGTATGCAGAAAACTTGAAATGCATATAGAGCAAAAGTAGCATGATCAAGCAAAAATAAACTTAAGCATTAAAGCAATAATTCATGGCTAGATCAATCCAGTAGTCACTTAAGCAAAAGTGATTACTATGTTCATTCACACAAGGAATGAACATCTGGACATGCAAAGTGATAAGCTCAATTGAAGAGTATCATTTGCAAGTCCAACACTCAACCAATGCATACAAACATATATGCATCTAAGAACAATCCTACAAGGGCACAAGAGTGACAATACTTAAAAAAGGAATGCATAGCATTATGATAGAAGTACTGATTTAACAAAGCACAAATGCTGCATAACGCATGGTACATACCACAAAGGCCTACAAATGTGCAAAAGAGCAGGGAAACAAACCCTTAAAACTTACAAAAGCAACATGGGTACAAAACAAAAACATAAACCTTAAAAAACCTACAAAGGTAGCAGGTACAAAACGGTAAATAGTACTTCCCTTATCATATCACTCCCCCTATCATGAATCATAGGAGCTGTGATGAACTTGGAACATATATACTTGTAACCTGAAACACTTGCACAAAACACATTAGACCCTCAAGGTAAAGCAAGTGATAAACGGACAAGTATAATGTAACAAATATATTGCGATCAAGTAAACATGATGTGAAACATGTGAGCAACTTGATCAAAAACCAACACCAAGACAAAGTATTTTTTTATTAGCTCAATGTCTTCTCCCCCTTGGTACATGCATCTCCCTTATGGAATATCTCTCCCCCCTATAAATGTACACAAAAAATAGAATTTCTCCCCCTAAGAATGTGTACAAGTGTCATTTAGAAATGACAAAAATTCTATACTCTCTAGAGTATACTCTCCCTCTTTTTGTCAGGAATAGACAAAGGGTTAAGAAGAAACGAGGGTAAGAGATAAAGGTATGAACAATAATAATGATGCATGAGAAAATGAAGCTTAATCCTAAGACATGACAAGCTAGGATGAAGAAACAATGTATGAACCAATGCATGACAAGGGTAGCAAGGTGTGTGCAAGAGGTGGCTATGTGCAATGCATGACCAATGCATTAAAAATGCACATGTGGGGTAAGGTGTGTTAAATACACAACCAATGAACCAAATATGTTCCTAATGAGGAAACATGAGACACCCCAAAGTTTGATACTCATTAGAGTCCAAACAAGTGAGAAAATGCCTAAGAAGCATTTTATCAAACACCTAGTATGCACACTATGAAGAACAAAGTGAAACAATGCATGAACATCATGAAAACCACCCTTAATACATGTTCTTTTTGTCACAAGGGGCCAACATGTAAAGCAAAACATCAAAAGAAACCAATCCTATACAAAAATTTGAGAAAAAAATTAAGTTTTCCCAACCCCTATGATGAAAATCCCAACCAAGAGCACAAAACTCTCCAAAACATAATCCAAGTATCCAAATCAATGAAAAGAGTTTAAAATTACCTTAGAGATGTTAATGGAATGAAAAACCATTCAAATTGGTTGGGTTTTGATGTAAAAATATTGAAAAATGGGTTTTAGAGAGGATGAGAGAGGTTTAAAGAATTTTCCCACAAAAAAGTTCTTTAAAAACTGATTCTGGGCGTTTCGCGATTGGTGAGTTGCGAGCTGAGTCGCGAGAACGATTTTCATGAAATTTTTCTAAGTTTTTTTTGCAACTTGAGTGCCCACCCGCGAGTAAGTCGCGAATCTCTCTACCAGAGATCCAAAAAATGCGAGGAAAATGCATTTTTCTAGTTTCGCAACTCGCGAGTCAGTCGCGAGTTAGTCGCGAAAAACTCTGATACCTGTTTTCCAATACCAAAACCAAATGGTTGCCCAACACACCTAGGTTTAAACCTAGTGCAGACCAAACACTGAGAGTCAGTGCTCTCTTCAATCCTGAGACTAGGCAGTGGGATCGTTCTCTCATCCATGCCCTCTTCCACAACTCCACTAGAGATGATATTCTGCCCATTCAGCTCGGCCACTCCAGCTCTCAGGATAAGCTTTTCTGGATAGAGACGAAGAGTAGGACCTTCTCTATAAAAACAGCCTACTAGGTTGCTCTCCGACTTCACCGACCTGTGACTGGGGAGCACTCTCTCGCTAGGCAAGATAAGCGGTTGTGGAATGAAGTCTGGGTTTTGAGCACTCCCCTGAAGGTCCGCAACTTCATATGGCATGCATGCTCCGATGTTCTCCCTACTAGAGTCAACCTTCTCCGCCGAAAAGTGCATATCGTTCCACGGTGTACCCTCTGTGAACAACACGATGAGACCACTGGCCACATTCTCTGGGAATGCCCCTTTGCCCCCAATACATGGGCCTTAGTTCGAGGCAAAATCCAGAAGAGTAACTCTGAAGCTCCGTATTTCTACCTCCTAGCTCGCCAGATGTTGGACAGACTCCTAAAGAAGGAGCTGGAGACTTGGGCCATGACTGCCTGGTCCTTATGGAATGCTCGGAACAAATTCCACTTTGAGCATGTTCAAACTCATCCCACGATGGTCTTCCGAAGGGCGTCTTCTCTCCTTGAAGAATATCAACGACTCATGGCTGCACTCCCTCCTTAGCGAGCACCTCTAACGTGCTTATATCCATCTTATAGGCTTTATATAATATCCTTGTTTCTTTGTATTTTTTATGGAAGTAGGTAGCTAGCCACTGCGTTGGCTATCTTTTGTTTACTTTCTGTGGGGTTTGTCGTGTACTTTTTTCATTTTAATAGACTTCTATCGTCTTCCGTCAAAAAAAAAAAAAAAAAAAAAGATTTAGAATTAGGGACTCAAGATATTCAAAATTTTATTTTAGAGTGTCAAAATGAAAAAAGAAATTATAAAATTACTTCCATGGAATTCTCATATTTCCCCAATTCGGGGATAATCCATGAGGCCTTCACTGCTGTAGGCTGAACAGCAGCCTTAGCACCAATCGTTTCCTTCAAAGGCTGCCCTTTAACATCATAAATACCAGGGACAAAGACAACGCTTTTCCTAGAGGCAATTTGCACTGTGGAAAATACTTAAAGAGTTCTTTTTTTTTTTTTTTTTTTTTTTGGTTTCTCAAGGTATTCCCAGGCTTCGCCCGGAACTAATCCTCCAAAATACTATTGGACGCCAAAAGCGGGGACGTTTCTCAAGAAAGTTTGCTGCATTCACAAGGGCTCGAACTAAAGACCACTTGCTTAAGAGACCAGAGCCCCTTCCACTCAGGCCAACCTTTGTTGGTTCTTAAAGAGTTCTCAAAGTTTAATAGTAGGCCGTGCAAATAAATGGTAAATGAGCCCAAAGTGGTTTTTGGCCTATTACATGTATTAAGCCATAGCTCAGGGGTCTATTTAACAACCTCAAAGATACATTAACACCCTTAAGAAGAAAGATCTGGCAACCCATTTTAGTACCTTAAAGATAAACTAAAACCTGTCAAAAGAAACATGTGTGTCTATTGAGGTGTCTCTCAAAAAGCAAGTGAGAGAAAGGCATAAGTGAATTTCCAAAGAATTTTTTTTTATTACAATAAAGGAGTAATCTATCTCAATTAAGCCTACTACAAATAAATTTTGAATTTTGATAGAATTAATTTTTTTTTTTGAATATTACACTTTTTATTTTTATTTTTTATAATTCAATTTACAATAATGGGAAATGGTGGATTTGAATGCCAAATATCTCCATTAAAAACACTAAAAAATATTAGCCGAGTTATAATGCTCTTAGTGTGAGAACATTATACAGAATAGTTTTATGACTTTTATCTTTATCATTAAATTAAATTAAAGAATGTATTTTTAGTCATAGAATAGTGGTTTATTTCTAAAACAAATACTCCTATTTTTTGGGTAAAATATTTCTAAAATATTTTATTTTAAAAGAAAACACCAAATCCTCGCTGCTTTTGCGACGTGGCTTGAATTGGAGTTGGTGAAGGATTTTTTTTTCAAAATAACATCATTTTTTTTAACAATTTCGTTAGTTAGCAGAGTTTGCAAACTATTTAAAAAAACTAACATCTCGAGCTTGAAATCAGGGCCAACCCTTCCCTTAGGCAAGTTAGGAAATTGCCTAAGGCCCCAAAGTGAAAGGCCCCAAAATTTTAAAAAATAATGGGTAGTAGGGGCAAAAAAAAAAAAAAAAAAAAATTTAGTATCAGATGAACCAAAAATCCGGTTAAACATTGTTATCCTCTAGACAAACCAAAAATCATCCAAATAAATTACAAATCCGGTCTAAGAGATTGACCACAAAACAATCACAAGTCAAAACAAATAAAACAATTCAAACCCTAAAAATTTTTACCTTTCTCTCTGCTCTCCGCCTCTCTCTGTCTCTTATTCTCTCTGATTCTCTCCACTGCACTGTTCACTTCTCATCTGCTCAAGCAACTGAAGCAAGGCAACAAGCCTGGACTGCCTCTCTCAACTGCTCAAGCTCTTGGTTTCTCTACCAGTCCGCCTCTCTGGCCCTCTCTCATTCTTTCTCTGAATTTGCTCTCTGCCTCCCTCAACAGTCAACTACTCAGTGCTCACCAACCGTTCACTTCAGGTATAAATATTTGGGGTTTGGGCACTTTGACTTCACTTGTAATAAGATTGAGAAACTGAGATTAGGCCCTGGTTTTAGACCTTCAAGTGTTTTTTCTTTTTCTTTTTCTTATAAAGCCTGGATTTGTAAATATATTAAGATTCAGCCATTTTTGTAATAAGATTTAGCCCTTTTTTTGGGGGGGCGGGGGGGGGGGGGGGGGTTATTAATAGGATTTGTTTTGTGTTTTTTTGTGGGTAGGTCTTATAAATTAATAAGCCTTGTATTATAGATGTGCTTAATGGCCTATTTGGATGGAGGGGAGAAGGAAGGGGAGTGGAAGGGAGTAGAGTAGTGTTGACTAAAAATAAGCTAATTTTGTACTAAATCTACTCTACTCTACTCCCCTTCCCTCCCCCTCAATCCAAACAGACCATTAATTTTTGTTATGCTTGTGCTTTTTTTTTTTTTTTTTTTTATAAATTTTAATCTTGTGTTTATATATATATATATATATATATATTAGTTAGTGGTAATATATTGAATAAGTCTTTAATTATGTAGGTTAAGATTGCTAAAAACTTGTTATTGTTCGGTGAAATTACAACAATACTTTTTATATAAATCAGGTTCTATTTCTCATTTACTCTACACTTGTATTATAGATGTGCTTAATGGCCTATTTGGATGAAGGGGAGAAGGAAGGGGAGTGGAGGGGAGTAGAGTAGTGTTGACTAAAAATAAGCTAATTTTATACTAAATCTACTCTACTCTACTCTAGTCCCCTTCCCTCCCCCTCAATCCAAACAGACCATTAATTTTTGTTATGCTTGTGCTTTTTTTTTTTTTTTTTTTTTTTTTTTTTTTTTTTTTTTATAAATTTTAATCTTGTGTTTATATATATATATATATATATTTTAGTTAGTGGTAATATATTGAATAAGTCTTTAATTATGTAGGTTGAGATTGCTAAAAACTTGTTATTGTTAGGTGAAACTACAACAATACTTTTTATATAAATCATGTTCTATTTCTCATTTGCTCTACACTTGAAAGTTATTTTTTATTTTAGTCTTTATAAATATATCGTTTGATTAGAAATGTCTACTGGAAAATATGCATCAGGATATGAAAATCTTTAAAAAAAAGAAAAAAAAAATTAATTGAGTCTCAAAAAGGATCAATGGATAAATTTTTTATTAGTAATAAACAAAATATAACACAAAATTTAGATGAAAATATCACAAATGAGCAAGATACAATGAGTCTCAAATACATGCATTGCTTACAGGATTTTACTAATAATACCTGTTACAGTAGCTTCTGCAGAAAGAAGTTTTTCAAAATTAAAATTAATAAAATCATATCTAAGATCGACAATGTCCCAAGAAAGATTAAGTGAATTAGCTATATTATCGATTGAAAAGGAGATGTTAGAAGAACTTGAATACAAAATTTAATTAGTCAATTTACATCTCAAAAGGCAAGAAAAATAGATTTTAAATGAAATATATTATAATATAAAAATATTAAATAAACATTAATTTAATTAATATATAGGTATAAAAAAGGCCCCATTTTTAGTTCTCACATAGGTCCCAAAATGTCTAGGGCCGGCCCTGGCTCGAGTGCAAAAGTCTTGAGTTTGATGGAACTCAAGTTTTAGAAACTCTAGTTCCTTGCTCTTTTTCCTTGGTTCCTTTTCCTTTGTTCTTCATTCTCCAAAGGCCAGACCTTTTCTCTAGACCAAATCAAGAACAAACCCACAAAGACCAAATCAAGAACAACCTCAAGAACCCAGAAACACCCACCCACAGCAAAAACCACACCCACAAACCCACAAATCACAAAAATGGTTTTGGTTCAGGTTGAGAGAAATGAGCTAGAGATCGGATCACTGCCGATGGTGGCTATAAGTGCTCAAAAAATAAGGCCCAAGCCCACTAAGAATAGTGGTACCTTACCCTTTATACCAAGCCCAAACAATAAAATTTCTAAGAGAGTGAGAAAAGTACTTCAAGTGCAACTATAAACTAAGTTCTGGGATATAGTCGAACAGATTAGAGTGATACAAAAGAGAAATTTAAGTAGTGATTGGAAGTAATGCTCTCCTTGGGTTGGTCCGAAGATTAGTTTCTTATTTATGAGTGTTACAAGTTCTAGACCAAATTATACACTGTTCACTTTCTTCTTTGTCTATTTCTATGAGAAAATAATATCCATCCTCCTTTCTGAGATGTTCTCTTCTTTTTATACCCTTCCTCCTTACTTCCTAACCCTCCGCCTGTGTGCCTTAAGGCATTTCTCAGGATACTTGTCCCATCAAACTCTGCTAAAAGTGGTAAAAGAGGCTGCTAGGTATGAAGTTACTGTTCAGGTATCATTTCCACATTAATGCAACTGATATGGTTGGTATAGGACATTCAATGTGGAGGTGGGAAGTATCTCTTTCAAGAAGCTCCTTCTCACATCCTTTACCACCACTGTGGCTCTCTCCCCCCTCCATGGTCCTTCTTAAGATACTAAATGCCCATACTTGTACTTTCATCCTCGAGTTAACGGAATCCTTGGAGTTTATTCAGCTCTTCAGATTGATTTACACAAACCATTCCTTGTTCTATTCCTCTTTAGTCCTTTAACCCCTCATAGTGGCAATGATGGTCGAAGGAAGAGCCAAGAAGCTCAGCCATGGAAGTTCAGAGAGCAAAGGAGTGGGTTCATTGTTTTTTATTGATCTGGGTTTGTTGGTTCTTTCTTCTTTGTTGATTTGCCTTTTTCCTTGTGATCTCTGCCTTCTTCTTAGTGAATTTGTGGAACTCGAGTCTTAGAGACTCGATTTCCACATTGATTTTAACAGAAAGCGAGCCTTTGATACTTGAGTTGCTACAATGAAGTCGAGTCTAGGACACTTGAGATGTTAGTTTCCTGAATAGTTGGGAAATGATGCTAACTAACGAAATTATTTGAAAATGGGCGTTATTTTGAAAAAAAAAATCCAGTTGGTGAACTATCTTGTTCTTTTCCTCATTAAAAAGGTGTCATTGCCATAAAGTGAAGTAGGGAGGGAATTAAGTTGTTCTTTTCCTCATTAGTTTGGCCCAACGTTTAAATTGTAATTTTTTTTTTAACCTTTTCCGTCTTCAAACCACAAAATGTAAATCCAGGTATGCATCTACAAAGTAATGAAAGTAGGCAAATTTAGTATTAATTAAAATTTCTCCAACAATGATTAGAAAATACAAGGCATAATAAGTAGTTTAATTATGACGTAAGAGTAGTGTCTGATCATTTTCATATATGTTAAACTCACAGACACTCCCCAATATAGCTTCATGTTGTTCTAGCCATCCTTAATGGCCAGCACCACAAAGACCTTTGCAGTATATATCGCATCTGGAATAGCCATAGTTTGGCGGGCACCGCTTAGGATAGCAAGCCTTATAGCATTGAACATCATACACATAATAAGCTTCCCCAAGCTCAACACAAGCCGCAAACATCACAACCATGGCAATGTGGAGCAGGGCTACCACTTTATTGGTTGAACCCATTTGCGCTCTGCTTCTTTGTACTTTGTTTGTAGCCTTTAATTATAAATTGTGATGTGTGGGGTTTTGTTTTGTGGGAGTCTTTGCATTTTATAGCAATATATTTTCGTTGGAAAACAAATGGGAGTTAAGAGTAAGGGAGTCAATACTGTACTGAAGGCTATATCGGTTTGGCCAACGGTATGATATATTTCGAATACCGGTCAATACCGGTGTACCATTTCAAATTTACTGCTATTTTTTACTATTTTATACAATATACAAAGTTATATTTCTAAGAACTCAATACATCACTTTGGCAACTTTTTATATTTTTTGATGAAGTTATCAACGTAAATATATAAAAGTGAAAACTATTAAATAATCCAACACCCACCAAACTCAATAAATACGAGTCCCACGTGTCAAAAGATTGGTGACACCAATTCAAAATATCATCTGATGTTTTGAGAAAATCAAAAGCAAGTGTACTCTTTTGACCAAGTTTACTCAGCATTTACATTGAAAAAGCAAAAGGAAAGTCGAGAAAAGTAAGAGTCCGTTTGGTTGGTGGAGTAGAAAAGTGGGAGAATAGAAAATTGTGGGAGGATGGAAAAGAGTGTAATAAACGCCCATCTGTTCAGAAATTAAGTCCAGAGAATAGTAATGAAACATTTGTAGTGTCTCATTCTTGCTAAGCTGATACGCTTCCCCAAGAAATACTTATATGTATCCTACTGCCACAATTTTTTTTGCAGTATATATCAATCTTGTTGCTTGTATTATATTATATTGTCTCTGGGCTGGGGTACAAATAAGTATCAAACCCCAATAAATACACTTAGGATTTGGAATTACATCATAAGTAATTCTTATTATATTCTTGTGGAGGAATAAGACTCAGTGGGAGAGCAGAAGTGGCAGAAGGAATTGTTTGTTGCCTTTTTTTTTTTTTTTTTTTTTTTGATTTATAAAGTGGTTTTCTCTGTCTGAACATTCTGTTTTTCCACGTAATTGCTTTCAAATATGACAATGATGATTGTGAAAGGGTCGTACTGACAATCCATGCAACCACTCCACTGCACTCCACATATGGCCAAGAATAAAAAAATTCAATAGCAAAAGTATGCATAAAGCCACAAACGTGACCTATAATATGATTAAAAAACTGAAGGTCCGCATGACTGGAGCTATGTTTCTTGTTTTTCAAGTCCTGCGATACCGACCTCGAATAATATATAATAAATTATATATTGTTTTAAAAGTTTAAAAATAATAAATTTAATTATTTAACTATAATTTTAACAATATACATCTAATGTAGCGTTAAAAGTATTGCGTTCATGACAAAGTCTAGGGTATGTTTGGTTGAAAGTACAATATGATGGATAGAAAATAATAGAGAAAAAGTGAGTTTGTGTGTTGTTTGGTAAAGAGTGAGGGAAAAAAAAAATTTAGGTGGGGCCAGACATTTTCCACTAGGCCCACACAAAATTTGTCTTTATGAAATGGAGAGAAAATAGGGGTGAAAATGTCTATTGAGGGAGAAAGACAAAAGTAACTCTCCTTTTTTTCTCTTAAAGTTTCACCTACCCCACCTAATTCCCACTTTCTCAGCTCTTATCATCAATCTTTTCATACTCCATAAAAGTAGTTATTTCTCACCTTTCTCTCCCTAGTAGGAGCTTTCTCTCTTCCTTTTGTAAGAGCACTTTCCCTCTCTCCCTGTAGATGAGATCTTCTCTCCCATTTTCTGTGGGTTTACTCCGTAAAGCTTGTCCTCACACTCTTAAATAAACTTTCAACAATATCTTTTAGAATACTATGGAACAGGAAATGATTGATGGGTTGCAAAATATGTGCCTCACGAAGGAAGAAGAAGAAGGGATACCCATTACAACAAGAAGCAAATCAGATCTTTTGGAGGAATGTTCTTTAAGCCTTTTTGGCCGTCTACTCTCAAACAGGCAGCAAAATCAAAGGGCTTTGAAGAGTACTTTGAGGTCCGCTTGGAAAATGGGTTTGGAGCTGAAAATAGTTGAGGTAGGGAATGGTATTATTCAGTTTAAGTTCAGCTCTAAATATCAATTGGAGTGGGTGGAGAATAGTGGCCCATGGAATTTTGAGAATAATTTGCTCCTTCTTTGCCGGTGGAAAAAGGGGCTCTCCACAGCAAATATGGTCTTTACCCATTCCCCTTTTTGGGTACAACTATGGGGTTTGCCATTTGAACACATGAGTGAAGATGTGGGCAGAGATGTTGGAAATAGCTTGGGACGTTTTCTTGAAATGGACAAACGTGCTTGCCAATCGGATCAAGCTCTATTTATGCGCATCCGAGTTGAGCTTCCGATCGACAAACCGCTTCGCAGAGGTGGTAACGTTGTGAGTCTTGATGGGGAAAAGTTTTGGGTCAACTTTAAATACGAGAGGCTTCCCACGTTTTGCTTCCTGTGTGGTAAGCTTGGCCACGATGATAAGCATTGCCTGGATTTCCCAAACTGGTAGTCTACTCCCAAGCAATACGGTGAGTGGCTGAAGGCAGGTGGTTCTTTCAAAGGGAATTCAGGCCGACAAAGGAGCACATATAGAGATGGACGTGATGAGGGGAACGAGAACTTCACAAAAGGCAATGGTCAGTCAATGGAACGAAATCTCCATTCCGATGTGGCGGAAGGCGGAAGAGATAAAGCAGGAGGAGGAAGTATTCGAAATTCAAAATCTGCTGATCACACGTGTGGAGGTAATATTTCTGAAGCCCAAAGGTATCAAACAGCAGATAGTGGAGGCAGATGGGACGGATTGGAAAAAGGTGACCAACTTTTGAGATTAGAGTTGAACCAAAGTGTTGACACGACAGCACATAGCTCAGAAGGTTGCGTAGATGCAGACACAAGGAAGGTAGAACAGAACGCTTTTTCAAAAATGGGCTTCCCACCTCACTAGACCGAAACTTGTCATGAAGTTACTGGCCCAAACAAGCCCAAAAAGGAGCATCAAACTGTTGGCACGGCTGAGACTCACAAGCTGGCCCATGAGGTTAGTAAAATGAAAAAAGGGAATGGACGATTAAAAAGGGTTGCTAGGGAGAAAGGGCTGGCCCAAACCCAAGAGGCTGGGAATAAAAATCAAATTTTGGGGGTTAAACGTCTGGGTTCTGTTATCTTTGCTGAGAATGAAGAGAGTAGATGTTACAAAAAGCAGTGTGGTGGCTTCTCTGAAAATGTGAATGAAGGAAGTTTATCGGCGATGGCTGCTAAGTAGCACCGCCGGGAGCCATGAATTCACTATGTTGGAACTGCCGGGGGCTTGGGAACCCCCGGTCAGTTCGTGCGTTGCACGACTTGGTGCGACGTTGGGATCCCAGAATAGTGTTTCTTTTGGAAACTAAGTTAAAGAATAGGCATATGGAGAGAATTAGAAATAGATTGGGTTTTGCAAATGGCCTTCTGGTGCCAAGCAGAGGCTGTAGTGGAGGCCTGGCTCTTTTATGGAAGAGGGAAGTGAACTTGAACATAAAGAGCTTCAGCAACTTTCATATCGATGCAACTGTAATTGAGGTAAGCACTAATGTAGAATGGAGAATTACTGGTTTTTACGGTCACCCTCAAACGCATTTGCGCCATGAATCTTGGAATTTACTTTCTCTCCTCTGTAGTCAAATGCAACTTCCTTGGTTCTGTTTTGGAGACTTTAATGAGATTGTTTCTATGGAAGAAAAATGGGGAGGTGTAAACAGAACGCAAAATCAGATGGAAGGTTTTCGTAATGTCATCAACTCATGCGGATTCAGGGATTTGGATTACAGTGGACCTGACTATACATGGTGCAATATGCAAAAAGGGGATGGAAGAGTTTACCTAAGGTTAGACAGAGCTTTAGCCACGTGTGACTAGATAGAGAAATTTGGTGAAGTTAAGGTCCACCACCTGGTTGACTCTACTTCAGATCACTGTGCTCTTTTCACCTCTAACCCCCAAGCTATTAAAAGACCTAGATCTCGTCGTTTCCATTTTGAGGCCTTTTGGACGAAAAAAGAGGATTGCAGAGGAGTTATTGAATCGGTGTGGGGCTTTTACAGTGATATGAACACTCCTGAGGGTATGGCTAGTGGTTTAAAGATTTGTGCTGCTGAGCTTGCTTCTTGGAGTTCTTCCACCATTGGTCAGACTCTTAAGCTGATTCAGGAAAAGCGGAAAATGCTCTCCAACTTGACTGGGCAAGACAAGGATGGTCTTCTTGGAATGGAAATTAACAATGTTAGGAGAGAGCTTAATGGGCTTCTAGATGATGAAGAAATCTTCTGGGGACAGCGTTCTAAGGTTCACTGGTTAAAAGAGGGGGACAAGAACACGAAATTTTTTCATGCTAGGGCGTCTGAGAGAAGGAAGCAAAACATGATCACTGGAATTTGGGATAAGTTTGGGAGATGGTGTGAAGACAAGGACAGCATTGCCAATGCTGCAGTCACTTATTTTGAGGACATCTACTCCACTTCCAATCCAAGTCTGATTGATGAGGTTACAGCAGCAATTCCCACCATTGTAATAGAGGAAATGAACATGGAGTTGTCAAGAAGCTTCACCAGAGAAGAAATTGTGACTGCTCTCAAACAGATCCACCCTACAAAATCTCCAGGGCCAGATGGTATGTCTGCTATCTTCTTTCAAAAATATTGGGATATTGTTGGTTCTAATGTAACAAACATGGCTTTAAATGTTCTTAATTTTGGCATGTCATTAGATGTTATTAACAAAACCAATATTGCCCTCATCCCTAAAACTAACAATCCCAAAAGAATGACTGACTTCAGGCCCATTAGTCTATGTAATGTGATTTACAAGCTCATTTCAAAAACTTTAGCTAATCGTCTTAAAGTTTTTCTTCCTCATATTATCACAGAAAATCAGAGTGCATTTACTGCAAACAGACTCATTACAGATAATGTACTTATAGCCTATGAGCTAATGCACTACCTAAAGCACAGAAGAGAGGGAAGGAATGCTTTATGGCAACAAAGCTTGATATGAGCAAAGCCTTTGATAGGGTTGAATGGGGCTTCATTGAAGGGGTCATGAGGAAAATGGGATTCAATGAAGGGTGGATTAGCTTGATTATGAGATGTATCTCCTCTGTTTCATACTCTGTTATTATCAACGGTGATACCTTTGGAAATATTGTCCCCTCTAGAGGGCTAAGAAAGGGAGACCCCCTCTCTCCCTAACTTTTTCTTCTCTGTGCTGAGGGTCTCTCGGCCCTCCTCCATGATGCAGCAAGAAACTAGCTATTGAATGACATATCTTTATGTAGAGGTTGTCCCAAGATCACTCACCTTTTCTTCGCCGATGATAGCCTCCTCTTTTGTAAAGCCAATAGCGAAGAATGTGTGATGCTTAAGGGGATTCTTGAGAAATATGAGGCAACCTCTGGGCAAAAGGTCAACTCAGATAAGTCCTCTATTTATTTTAGCCCAAATACAACAATAGAGCAAAAGGAGGAAATCTTTAATATCTTGGGTCCCATGCAAGACTCAAGGCACAATAAATATCTGGGCCTCCTTTCCATCATTGGCAAATCCAAGAAGCAAGTCTTTGCGGAAATCAAAGAAAGGGTGGGTTTGAAATTGGCGGGTTGGAAAGGGAAGTTGCTCTCTTTGGGGGGGAAGGAAATTCTTATCAAAGCGGTGGCCTAAGCCATCCCTACCTACACAATGAGTTGCTTTCAACTTCCAAAAAGCCTTTGTGATGAGCTTGAAAGAATGATGAAGAATTTTTCGTGGGGACAGAAAAACCAAGAATCAAAATTGCCTGGATTAGCTGGAGAAAGATGTGTAAGCCAAAGTCTCTTGGAGGTTTGGGGTTCTGAAATCTTCAAGCATTCAATCTTGCCCTTCTTGCTAAGCAAGCTTGGAGAATTCTCACAAATCCTAATTCTCTGGCAGCTCGTATTCTCAAGGCAAAATACTTCCCATATTGTGATGTGCTTAATGCTAGCTTAGGTAGTAAACCCTCCTACACATGGAGGAGTATTCACAATAGCCTTGGGGTGCTTAAAAGGGGCACTCATTAGAGAGTTGGTAATGGCCGGAGGATTCATATTTGGGACGACAAGTGGCTGCCTTCCCCTCGACTTTTAAAGTCATTACCCCACCTCGAATAACTGAAGACTTCCCCATGGTCTCCTCTCTCATCGACCCGGATAGTTGGTGGTGGAAAATTGACTCTATTCGTGCTCTCTTCCTTCCGGTTGATGCAGATGCTATTCTCAAGATTCCCTTAAGTTATAATCTGCCTGATGACAGAATCATTTGTATAGGGAATAAAAAAGGAGAGTTTACTGTTAAAAGCGCCTACTTTGTTACGGTTAATCTCCTTGAATCAGCTGAGGTTGTGGAAAGCTCTTCGGGTGACCCCTTTCTGCCACTATGGAAGAATCTTTGGAAGCTTGATCTCCCAGAAAAAGTCAAAATTTTTGCTTAGAGAGCTTGCTTAAACGGCCTGCCAATGTTGGTCAACATGCATTTGAGAGGTTTGTGTGCCAACACTACTTGCCCGATTTGTGATGAGGGTGTTGAATGCTTAAATCATTGCCTCATCTCTTGTGACTTTGCCCTCTCTGTTTAGGCCCTTTGGCAAGATTGCCCTCTCAATTTGCTGCTAGAAAACCGTGATTATAAGGACCTTGCTCTGAATTTTCTTGCAAATTTCCCTCCTCGGCACTTGCTGTTTTTCTTTGCCATTTCCTGGGCGATTTGGTACAATAGGAACTAGCATGTACATGGTGAAACGTGCCTTTCACCCCTTCAAACGTGGGAGATGGCCCAAAGATTAATTGATGACTATCAAGGCGCCATTAATATGAATTTTCCCCCTTCACAGATCACTTCTACGGGCTGGTCTGCCCCTCCTCATGGTGTCTTTAAGGTAAATGTTGATGGGGCATGCTCTCTAGAAGCTGGTGGGAATTCAGGGATTGGTGTTGTTATCAGAGATGAAATCGGTAAGGTTATAGCAGCTCTAAGTAAGCTGCTGCCTTCAAGCTTCCCAGCCGAGTGGACGGAATTACTAGCTATTGAGCAAGGCCTCCTGTTAGCACAGGAAATGGAACTCTCTCAAGTCATATTGGAATCAGATGCTCTTGCGGCTATTCTTGCTATTAATCATGGCAGTACAGGGGGTGAAGCTGGACATTTGGTGGAAGGAATATTGAGAGCCAAAGCTTTGTTTTCTTGCTGCTCTTTTGCTCACTTGAAAAGGGACTACAACATGGTTGCTCATAAGCTTGCTCAGTATGCCAAGACTAATCATTGTATTCAAATTTGTAAAGGTGTTACCCCATCATTTGTTTCCCATCTGGTTGTATCAGATTTAGTGCCTCTCTTTGCACCTCATGTAGGCAGCACTCTGTTGTAATCCTTTTCAGGTTTAATGAAATTGTTTTACCCCTCAAAAAAAAAAAAATCTTTTCATACTCCTCTTCACAAGCACCTTCACACCTCAATAGTAATAATAAGAACATCTTTTTTTTTTGGTTACTTTTTTTCTTTTTCCTTCTTCTTGTCCTTCTATCGATAATAATCTCAACTTAATTTTCTTTGTTTTTTTTTTTTTTTTCTTCTTCTTTTTGTTTTGCTTAGCAATGTTAATTTTCTGCCCAGTATTAACTCAAGTTAAATTCTTTGGCTTAGCAATATTAATTTTGCCCATGTTTTTTATGATGTTGCCCACGATTTTAATTAGATATGTTCTGCCTAATATATATAATTTGTTGAACTTATATATTCAAAACTTTGTTGCCCACGTTTTTCTTCCCAGCAAAGTTAATACATAATACAATTTTTATTGCCCATAAAATTTATATTATATATAATAATAAAGAAAAATAATAAAAATTTGTGTAATGTAAATTTTTATATTATTTAATAAGTATAAATAAATTTATTTCTTACATATTATGTAACAATGACATATCAATCAATTTATATAAATTACATTTTTTATCTTCTTACTTTTTTCTTCAACTAAATAAAAAAGTTTTTCACCTTCTCACTTTTTCACCTCTACAACTAAACACACACAAAGAAAAACTAAAATTTTTTTTTTTATCCTCCCATTTTTTCACTCCTCCAATCAATCAGACCCTCAGTCAACCATGAGAATGATTAAAAACAAATGAGGGTGATCATACATACCATTGAAGTGGCATAATTATTACTTTTAAATTTATTTTAATGAACAATGAAAATATTTCATGATCAAAGCACTGTGGTACAGTTGCATGAGCAGACAAAACAAGAAAACACAGAAGGAAACATTACTATACCTGCAGCCAAAGCTGACCCACTAGGCACTAGCAAATACTAACACAAAAGAGGCCTAGACTAACAGAGTATGGGATGATGATCCAAAGAATTCTGCTTTGAATATTGGTATCCTTAATGTTCTGATCTTGAGTGCATATGAGCCTGTTTGGAAAACCAATTTAAAACCAGTTTTTTTTTTCTTTTAAACAAAAAGTGGTGGATCTGATTCATGTTGAAATTGTTTTTAAAATTTTGTTCTCATCCTTCTCTCATTGATTCTAGCAAATTCTATCAGCCCACGTGTCACATATGTAAACAATCCCACACCAATCAAGCTTACAAGTTACAATGTGCCACAGTTGGTTTTCCCAATTTGAGTACTGTATAGTACTGATGCCATCAACTAAAGGCCTACAATGTGCCACAGTTGGTTTTCCTTGAAATCAAAGGGCACTCTCAAGTCTTTAACTTCAGCTGACACCTCTGAGAAAGAGACCTCAAACTTACCCCCATTAGTTGCCAAACCAAACAGTGCCTTGAACTCTACTAAAAACTGATTATTAGCCTCAATAGAATCTTTGTGAGCAGCATAAAAAATCAACTGGTCATCAACAAAACATAGGTGAAACAGATTCACTTTTGTTACTTATAGGATGGTACATGAAACCATTCCTTCCTGCTCTTTTTTGCAATATGAAACTTGTGAAAACCGTTATAATCAGTACAAAGAGGTAGGGGGACAAAGGATCCTTTAGCCTCAACCTCTTTTTCACTTCAAAATATCCAAATAAACCACCATTCAAAGCTATAGAGTATTTAGGAGTAGATATACTTGTTAGGATTCCTGCTGGAATGCCCAAGAAGATTTTGATAGAAATTCACTGCCGTACTTG
Organism: Quercus gilva; assembly: GCA_023621385.1. Lineage (NCBI taxonomy): Eukaryota > Viridiplantae > Streptophyta > Magnoliopsida > Fagales > Fagaceae > Quercus > Quercus gilva. The sequence continues at coordinate 24,919,327 of CM042480.1, read as the reverse complement.
TTATTCTGGTTCATGGCTAAGACATATTGCTGCTCCAACGGTTTCGACCGAAATTGACGTTGTCCGCCCGAAACGAAACCGAACCGAACTGTGGTTTCAATTGAAGGCTAAATATTCAATGATACTCCATAGTTGACTCTTACATTATAATTATTTGTTTTTTCATTCTAGATTGGGTTAAGTGGATCACTTGAGACACTTTGCGGACAAGGATTTGGAGCAAAAGTATACAGACTGTTGGGGGTTTATCTACAAGCTTCTTGTATCATATCCTTCCTCTTCTCTATCATCATAGCCATTATCTGGTTCTATACAGAACCTATACTAATCTTACTTCATCAAGAAACTGAGATTGCAAAGACAGCCGCTCACTATATAAGATTTCTCATTCCTGGATTATTTGCATATGGCTTCCTGCAAAACATCTTGAGGTTTCTTCAGACACAATCAATTTTGTGGCCCCTGGTCATATTCACAGGTCTACCATTGGTTATTCATACTGGCATTGCATATGCTTTAGTACACTGGACATCTCTCAGTTTTGTGGGAGCTCCATTGGCAGCTTCAGTTTCATTATGGCTATCAGTCCTTATGTTGGCCTTGTATGTGACTTGTACAAAGAAATTTGAGCATACATGGGGGGGATTTTCATTGGAATCATTCCAATACATTCTTCCAAGCTTGAAACTAGCCCTTCTCTCTGCAGCAATGGTATGGTAAGTGTGCTTTTAATTCTATTGTGTCCGCTATTCTTAATGATTATGCCTTTTTTTTTTTTTTTTTTTTAATAATTAAAAAAAAATAAAATACTGTGACATAGCTTATTTTGATTTGAGAATATATTTTAGAATGACAAAATATGAGGCAGTCTTGTTAAGATAGAAAATATGAACTAAACACTCACCAATGATTGATGAAGTGTTCTGAATTTCAGAAAATTTTCTTTATATTAGTGATATGCCATGGCCAAGTGAAATTCCAAACTGATCGCAAATTAAACAGGCTAAAAGAACCCAGTCCATACTGAAATTAGCATTATGACCAAAATTACCCCAGTACATAAGTTGAGCCCTAAGACATGGTATCATAAGCACAGTCATGACCTTATAACTTTCACAAGTCCTCTAATTAGAAATTTTGTCAGTTTGGAGTACTGGGCTTTCGAGATTCTGGTTCTCTTAGCGGGATTGTTGCAAAACTCAGAAACAACCACTTCATTGATTGCTATGTGGTAAGCTTCACGGTCATTTTCCCTAGCTGTATCAGTTACAGACTTGATATTTTTGCTCTAATAATTCTTTTTTGAATTAAAACTTCAGCGTGAATACAGAAGCTATCGCTTTCATGCTCTCATGTGGTCTCAGTGCTGCTGCAAGGTTAGTTTGTATAATACCTTCGTTTTAAGTTGTCTTGTTCTTTTTAAGCTCTGCATTTCCTTTTCCGTTGACAAAACTTAAAAGGAAAATTCCTCCAACCCACATTTTATGCCATGATTGAAATAACCATCAACATTTACTTTTAATCACATGAATTTTTTAATAGTCATGTGACTTGTTAAGAAGACTTAACAAGGCCTGTGATTAAGTACATGTGGATGGTCTCTAAAAGCCACATAATTTGTTGGAAGAGATTCTTCAAACTAATTTAGAGGAAAACTTTGTCTTTTCTCTGGTATGTTCCAAATATTGAAAAAATTTAACTTATTGTGACAGCACAAGAGTGTCAAATGAGTTGGGAGCAGGCCATCCCAACCGGGCAAAGAATGCCATAGGTGTGAGTCTAAAGCTCTCTCTCCTTGTTGGGGTCACACTTGTTTTGGCTATTGCATTTGGTCACAATATATGGGCTAGTTTCTTCAGTGATAGCTCTGAAATCATTAAGGAATTTGCTTCAATGACTCCTCTGCTTGCAATTTCAATATTCATTGATTCAGTGCAAGCTGTCATTTCAGGTCTGAATCATACAATTTTCTACAATACGCTCTATCTACCTCATCATTACAAATTTTCATTTTCAGTTTCAAGGCTAATGGTTTTGACACTGCAGGGGTGGCCAGAGGATATGGTTGGCAGCACTTGGCTGTTTATGTTAACTTGGCGACCTTCTATATCATTGGTTTACCAATTGCATGCGGCCTTGGATTTAAGACGAATCTGCAAGTTAAGGTGAGCTTATATCATGATACTATGAACAAAGTATCTACACATCGGTTAAACAAGTCTGCATAGACGTACAAAATTTGATTTTTCTTCTTCACAAATTTGAGAAACAATCGACTACAAAATTTTTGTAATGTTTCCTTTGTGTGCATTATGTTATACAGGGTTTGTGGATTGGCTTGATCTGTGGCCTCTCCAGCCAAGCTGTTGCCCTCTTTTTAATTACACTGCGAACCAAATGGGCTAAACTAAGCCTCCCCGAGAAAGACAATAGAGAAAACCCAGTTTTGGTTTACTTGAATGCCAAGCTGCGGAAAAGAGATGAACAACATGGCCTGCTTGGGTGAACTAGGCTGGGTTTGGATAGCACTGAAAATTAAGGAGAACTCAATGCGCTTGCTTTTTTTCTATGGGTCTCGTGCACTGTTCACGGGACTCGCAAATACGGATTTCAGCAAATTTTACTTTAAAACTAGGTCTCACGGCACTATTCATTCATTTAAAAATTATTTTACTATAATATTTTCAGTTTTCAGTAATAAGTGGTATCTAAACAGACCCCTAATAAATGACCAACGACACACATTATGTTGCATATGCATTTTGTAGTGACAAGTTTTAGCATGTGGTTTGGCGAATATTTCACCATATTTGACAGAGATCCCGTAGAATTTAATAGATCTTTGCTGAATTTGGTGATAACCCCTATTATGCATGGGTGTGGATTCGGATTCGGGTGTGGGTGAGGGTGCGAGAATTGGCAATTTTTAAAAAAGTAGAGTGCGGGTGCAGTAGACTGTGGCAATTAAAAAATTATTAAAAATATTTTTATTTATATTTTCTATATATTGCTAAGCTTATCTTTTTATATAACGGTAAACATATACCAATTTAAAAGTAATGGTAAACATATATTAATAAATTTAAAAGCATATTTATATATATATATATATTATTATAATGTTTACACAACCCCAATTTTAGCCCAATAACATATTTATAATATTAAATTATTTTTCTTTAAAAAAAAAAGTAATGAGGTGATAAAATAAAAGTATTAAAGAATAATAAAAACTGATGGGTAAAGGTGATAAAATCAAATAATCAAAATCTATATTTTTACTGTTCTCACAAGTTTCAACATTTTCTATCTTTTTGACTTTTCAATTTTTTCTTCTCTCAGAAGGCCACAAGAAGCAGAAGAATGGAGGTTAGCAACATGGTGGCAGCCCGTTTCAGCCAGAATTGGGCCATATTGGCCATTCCGGCACCTATTTTCGTCGAAATTGGCCTGAATTGGCGTGAATCTAAAAACAAAAACAAAAAACAACGCGGCACAGACACGCTGTCAGCGGCATCATGCACCGCACACCGCGTCGAGTGCGAGTGCGGCGGCCCTAGAGCCGCACCCATACTTTCTAGGATAACCTTCACAGATCTAGTGACAGGTGCAGAATTATGTACAATTGTGGGGGCCGAGTTTTAAAAATATCTCCATTATTGCTAAAAATTAGCCTCATGTCATTAGGTTTCTTAGCATTATAAAGACTATATATAATGATGGCAGTCGTATAGTTTGTGCCATCATCCTTAAGAAAGATTTTTTTTTTTTTTTTTTTAATTAAATCTAAGCAAAAATGGCTATAAAATCTTGATATGTACAAAATTCTTCTTCATTTTTTCTTTTATATTTATTTAAATTTTGTTTTATTATTTTTCCACTTTAATTTATTCAACAAAATGATAGGGGCTTTATTCACTAATTCTATCTAGTATATTGTGGCCTTAAATTTGTCTTTGGTATAACATTTGGAGAAGCAAATGATGTACCATTGTGCTAATATAAAAATTGGTATATTCAGACTTAGAAATTCTCAATATATTACGAGTTGGATGATATTGGTTGTTTAACTTTGTTAGTATTTTGAGTGCTAATTTTAATGGAAGATGCTATTTTTTTTTTTTTTTGAATATTTTTTATACATCTCTATAGCAAACTAGATAATGTCCCTCGCGATACGTGGATGCTTGGTAATTTCATTTGAAAATAATTTTTATTCTTTTAAGACCCATATATAATATTCATTTTGTTATATTGCATTTATGATATTTCCTATAATATTGCTGAATTCTTTGAAGTTTAATATTTTTTAATTCATATTTTATAATTTTTTCTTATCCTAGAAGTAATTTCTGACTATTGAGTGGGTTTTCTTTACTAATCTATGTTGAGGGGGGAAATTGATGCCTTTGAATAAAATGTTGGGAAACCAAGCTGAAACTCGACTATGGGCTCTTGTGATGACACCCAAAGGCTTTCGGTGTGATGACAAGCCTATCCGAGCAAAACAAAGGCTTCACTTAACAAAACAACAACAAAAGCCCAATGAAAAATACTTTACAATACTTAGTTAGTACATTATTGGTCCTGTTCTGATAGTTCAAGGGAAATAAATTCTCTAGCGGTAAGGGTGAAGTTACGCTTAAGTCCAAAAAAATAAATGGTCCAATGGTAAGGGTGAAATTTCACAGTCCAGCAATCAATGATTAAATAAATTTGGGAAAGTGTTAACTCCTGAGGGTCCTTGTATGTCTCAGTCAAGAGGAATTTATTGTACTTTTGGCCATTATTACATCAATGTGAGGGAAGAGTTCGATCGTTATAAATACATCATATCCTTCGACAGTAAAATAAAAGGTAAAAATTAAAGGTTCCATAGGAAGAAGAAAAAGATTAATTGGCATGGTGTGAAGGGAGAGAGAGATCTCAGTTCAGTGCAGCAACTATTAAATTAAGATTTTGGTGAGTGTGTGTTTATAAAGCATGAACGAGGTGAATGTGGTCTATTTTGAGTGAGTGGGATAGGATTAATACTGAGATTGAAGCTTTTTGTGAGTAATGACTGTTTGTGACTAGTTGGAAGACATTTATGAGTTGTGATTGTGTAAAGGGGGGAGAAGAATATCTGGGATTAGATGAATGTAGGCTAAAGATGATGAGTGGTGAGCTTAAGGAAAGCTAAACCACACAAGCAAAAATGGCAAACGAATCCAAAGTCTCAGAGGGGGGTAGTTGTCTTCCAATGGGCTAAGGTGTTTATGTTTTTATAATGGAGCTTTAGAGAAGCATTAATTAACAAGAATCCAAAAACGTAGGACTAATCAAAGGTAGTGAATCAAGGTTAATCTTCCTGGGATTTTTGGTCAGAAGTAGGAGATTTACTTTAGGGGTTGCCTTGCTTCTTTGGGTAATGATGGGATTTTAGAGTGTTTTGCATTAAATGCTAGGATTTCTGGGGCTGAGCTTAATCAATGGGATTAAGGCGTGTATCAAGAACGAATCCTAATGCTACAACTGAGATTTAGACCCCCAGGAAGTAAGATTCAACACCCCAAGCCAGGTGTCAAACTCTAAGTCCACTTCAAGGGGTTCCACTAGAGATCCCTTTATGCCCTCCAAACTACATGTTCCCAATTTTTTCCCTTTAGGATTCATGGGCTTGGCACATGAATGTCTTGAACGTTTTTAACATTTATAGCATCAATTTGTTGAAATTTGGATAATTTGGTTTTAGCTCCCCTTCCGCTGGAGGTACAGTCTTGAGGAAGATGATGGAGTTCCATCATCCTTTAGACTTCAGCTGATATGACAGCCCTTGGGGCACTGTTCACGTCAAGTATAGGGTAGCAAAAAATTGATGGGACAGCCCCTAGTTCATCCTCAAAGGCTTGGTTCTCTTGTAGGGGTCTCTAGTTGTTTTTCGATTAGGGATGAACAAGGACTGGTTGTCCACTCTCAATCATCTGCCTCTTACTGGGGGCTTTTGGCTTGGCCTTGCTTACATAGGCTGGTTCTTTTAGGCCAGGTTGTGTGCATCCTACAAAATGGACATTAACAACACATGTTTGCCATGAGTTTTCATTCCCCATGGACTTTTGTTAGTAAATATTTTGGATTTTTTTATAGATACTTGCAATGGGCCTTTGGGCAATTAGTTGTAATATTTGGAACAATAAGACAATCTTCAAAATGCTTTTGTAAATCATTTACCGTGAATTTCATATTGTAAATAATGCTCGTGGTTTCTAATAACCTCATCTAATTTAAATGTTGAGCTTGGGGGTTTGAATATTTACCATGGGTGTTGATGTTGTGACACAAATGGTGATCATGCACTTCATGGGTTTATAATATGAGATCATAATCTCCAAGATAACTCCCAATGGGTTTTTATAAGACGATTGCCATAGCAATATTTAAGCAACGATTATACCATAATATATTTTTTTTTCTTTGCCAAGCATTAATAATCTGGGCTCTTTGATAAAATAGTGCCAATGAAAGATGGGCTTTGGATATTGCCAGTGGAAACTGGGCTCTTGATGTTGCCAATGAAGATTGGGCTTTTGATATTGCCAGTGGGAACTAGGCTTTTTTGACGAATAATTTGCCAAGGGTTTGAATCATGGGCTTTGATCGTGGGGTTGAATCTCTATATATATGAGATTGGAATTGCATAGTTATTAGAAATTTCTAGGAATCTATACCATAGTATAAATTTAATATTTAAAATAATAAAATAACATCTTGATAAAAGGTAGACTTTATTTCTAAAACCGAACACTTCATTGATGGAAAATACACGTTTGTATCACATACAAAACATACGCAACGGAAAATTAACAGATCTACTTCATTCGTAATTGATAACATGTTCTATGTAAATTTCAGAATATAAGAATAAGAGAGTGTACATTGGTATGGTAAAATTCAAAACCAAAGATGAAAAGTACTTGGAAATACGTTTAATCTTTACTCCAATTCCACTTGATACCCAAGAAGTATGGTCTCTCAATAAATTATATGTGTATGTTCTAGAGAGAATGAAAGGGTGTCTAACACTCACATACAAAACTATTGATGTAACTTACTCAAATTTTGTATCTTTCTCTCCTAATAACTTATTATCTAATTAAGCTAGCCTTTTGGGCCTTTCCAATTGGGTTTTAGTGTGTGGCTTGGAGTGAGACCAAAAAGGGAACAAATAAGACACTAGCTCCAATGGGCCTTAAACTTTTCTGTCAACTCTTGACAAGTCCAAAGTTATCATTAATTATATTTAATACCACTATATAAATATAATTGCACTCTAGGCCTTATTAATAAATTATATTCCAAAACTTTATTATACATGCAACCCCTTCATAAAATATTCGTAGTAACATAAAGTCATGAATGAAGACTGCCACTTTGTGAATTATTATATCTTAATTCTTGAGTACCCGGTTTGATCATTTTAAGTTATTCACCATATATTTATGAAATCCAATTTCATAAATATATACTTTAGTCTTACTAAAGTGGTTAGGCCTAACTCTCTGAATAACAAACCCATTAAACTTATCTCAAGGGAATATTTTATATCTCCGTTAAGATACTATGAATTCCATCTTGAAAATATATGTTCCATCAACACTAAATGTGGCTACCTAACATACTGAGGTTTTGACCGTTACTTTAGATCTCACTCCTGATATATCAAAGCAACCTACATTTCATAATCAGATCCATTATTCTCTCAGGATTAAGAGTTCATGTAAATATAAGTCGTGAGATTTATTATTCAATTGACAGTCATTAGGAGAATAATAAATCTCACAGTGGTCTAATTCAATATGTCTTAAGTCTTAAAACATATCAACATATCAATTAGAAGTCGCCACTTCCATGATCAAGACAAATCATCTTAGTTAATATGTTTTTTTTTTTTTTATAGGATCTTAGTTAATACGTTATAGTCTTCATAGATGAAATATTAAATTTCATCACTGACTACGAACTATAATTCTGAGTTTACAAAGAACTTGTGACTTATATCTTCTATGACTTAATTACATAAATCACATACTATATATCTCATGGACTATATGATAATGTCCAAATATTCATGTTACCATTATTTCAGATGATAATAAAACAACTTTATTAATTACAATATTAAGTCATACATAATGTCATACTTAATATCATAAATAGCATTATAAAATAGGATTTAAGGGCACTAATCCTAACAATCTTCCACTTGCCCTAAAGACTATTATGCACTAATCTAACTCTCATTCCCTCCAAATGTGACTCGAAAGTCCTTTGAGGCAAGGGTTTGGTAAATGGATTTACTAGATTATTTACACTTTCAATCTTTGCAACCACCACATCTCCACAAGCTACAATATCTCGAATGATGTGGTATTTCCTCTCAATGTGCTTTCTTTTTTTGTGATTCCTTGGATCTTTAAATTGTGCAACTGCTCCATTATTGTCGCAAAATAATGTGATTGGAACTTGTTCCATTCATATTACACCAAGGTCAAAAAGGAATTTCTTGAGCTAGACAGCTTCTTTTGCCGTTTCACAAGCAACAACATATTCTGCCTCCACGGTGGAGTCTGCAATACAAGATTGTTTTACACTCCTCCAACTTATGGCTCCACCTCCCAAGGTGAATATACATCCTGATGTGAATTTTCTGAAATCTAGATCTAATTAAAAGTCTGAATCTGTATAGCCAATAGGTATCAAATCCTCATTTCGGTAAACAAGCATATAATCTCTCGTTCTTCGTAGATACTTAAAAATATGCTTTACAGCTTGCCAATGTTTTGGTCCTGGATTTGACTGATATTAGCTGACCATGCCAACTGAATAACAGATATCTGGTCTAGTACGGCATACATGAGACTTCCCACTGCAGAAGCATAAGGAACTTGTCTCATCATATCTACTTCCTCTTGAATCTTAGGCCTTTGGTCATCAGACAGAGAAACTCCATGTCTAAAAGGAAGTAATCCTTTCTTGGAGTTTTGCATGTTAAACCGTTCTAGAACCTTATCTATATATCCAGCTTGTGATAAGTCTAACATCTTATTCTTGTGATCTCGCCATAGATTGATCCATAGAATAAAGTTAGCCTCATCCAAGTCCTTCATATCAAATTAGCTTGACAACCAAACCTTTACTGATGACATTGCCCTTACATCATTTCCAATGAGTAGAATATCATCAACATAAAGCACTAAAGCACTAGGAACATTACTACTTTATCTCGATGTCTTTTGTACACACATGGTTCATCAAGATTTTGTTCAAAACCAAATGACTTAATTGCTTGATCAAATCTGATGTTCCATGACCTAGATGCTTGCTTAAGTCCATAAATGGACCTTTTTGACTTGCATCCCATATGCTCTTGGTTCTTTGCCATGAAACCTTGTAGTTGCATCATATAGATTTCCTCTTCAAGATTGTCATTGAGAAATGCAGTCTTGACATCCATTTGTCAAATCTCATAGTCATAATGAGCAGCATTAGATAAGAGAAATCTGATAGATTTAAACATTGCTACTAATGAAAAGGTTTCTTCATAATCAATACCTTCTTTTTGTGTATACACTTTCGCCACTAGCCTTGCTTTAAAGGTTTCAACATTTCCATCTATCCCTCTCTTCCTCTTGTAAACTCATTTGCAACCAACAAGTTTAATGTCGTTAAGCGCATTTATAAGATCCCAAACTTGATTGGAATACATAGAATCTAATTCAGATTTCATAGTTTTGACCCAATGATGTGCATCTATATCATTCATTACCTCCTCATAAGTATAGGGATCCGATTCAGCCTCTTCTGAGATTACTTCATAAGTTTCTCCTAAACTTATAAATCTTATAAGAGACCAAACAATTCTCCCACTATAACGAGGCACCTATGTGCTAGACATCTCATGAGTAGTATCTTGTGGTGTATCTAATACAACCACATCATCCCTAGTTTCATCCATTGGTCATTTAATTACAGGTTCATTCATTTCAACCAACACAACTTTACTTCTAGAAGTAAAATTATTCATATAGTCATTTTCCAAGAATTTAGCATTTGTACCAACAAAAACTTTGTTATCTTTACGACTATAGAATAAATAACCCCTAGTTTCTTTTGGATAACCTACAAGCAAACACACTTTTGATTTTGGTTCCAACTTATCAGGCTTCCCTTTTAACACATGTGTTGGACAACCCCAAATGTGGAGATATTTCATACTAGGCTTACGCCCACTCCACAATTCCATGGGCGTTTTGGGAATAGAATTTGATGGAACTAAATTCAAAAGATGTATTGCTATATTTAAGGCATAATCCCAAAAAGAAATCGGTAAAGTTGAGTAACTCATCATGGACCTAACCATTTCTAAAAGAGTCCTATTCCTTCTTTCTACTACACCATTTTGTTGGGGAGTTCCAAGTGCAGTCAATTGGGATACAATCCCATTTTGAGTTAAGTAATCCTTGAAATCTCCAAGAAGGTACTCGCCACCACTATTAGATCGAATGGCCTTTATGCATTTACCTAATTGATTCTCAACTTCAACACTAAACTCTTTGAACTTTTCAAAGGCTTCGAACTTCCGTTTTATTAGGTACACATAACCACATCTAGAGTAATTATCGATAAAAGTGATGAAGTACTCATAACCTCTTTTTGCCTAGGTTGACATAGGACCACAAACATCTGTATGAACTAATTTGAGTAAATCTTGGGCTCTTCTACCTTTGGCATTAAAAGATCGTTTGGTCATTTTACCTTCCAAACAAGATTCACAAACTAGAAATTGATCAAAGTCCAATGGCTCTAAGAGTCCATCTTTGATCAGTTTTTGAATTCTGTTTGGATTAATATGACCCAAACGCAAGTGCTAAAGATATGCATCATTAGTAGAAGGAAAATTTCTCTTTAATGATTTTACATGAGAGTCATGATCTAATTCAGAATTATATAATTCATGCTTATCAGGAGTTAAAATATAAAGACTATCAACAATATTGCTAGAATTTTACCCTTCTTTATTACAACATTATCTTTAAGGATAACACAATATCCATGTTTACCTAAATAAGTTGCAGAAATTAAATTCCTACGAATATTAGGTACATACAGACAGTCTTCCAATATTAAAACTCTAGACTCAAAACATAAATTATAAACACCAACAGTTACAACCAGAATCTTGCTCCCATCAGCCAAAGTAAGAAACAATTCCTATTCTTTTAGTTTTCTAGTCTCCTGGAACCCCTACAAAAAATTGCATATATGATTAGTATAACCTAAATCCACATACAAGGAATCCGTAGGATTTTGTACACATATTTCAAGGAGGAATGAACTATTCAAACCCTTATTATTGGCAATCCTGAATTTTGGACAATTCATCTTCCAATGTCCTTTCTCACCACAATGGAAACATTTTCCTTTGATCTTCTTTCCTTTGTCAGCAACCCCTAAGGCCTTTGTTTACCATCTTGCTTGATGAAGTCCTTCTTTTTCTTCTTCTTACCCTTGCCTTTCGACTTAGGTTGAGAAGTAAAAGCTTCACCAATATTGACTTCAATATTAGAAGTACCAAGAATGTCTTCTGCCGCTACCAATTCATTCATTAATTTAGACAATGAATAAATCTTTTTGTTCATATTATAATTAAGTCTGAATTCCTTAAATGATTCCAATAGTGACTGGAGTATCATATCCACTTGAGATTCTCCATCAATATCGGCATCTAAAACTTCCAATGTATTTAGATTAGAGATCATTGTAAGACAATGCTCTTTCACTGAACTACCTTCAGCCATTTTGGTATTATAAATTTGCTTCATGGTTTCTTGCCTTGTAGAATGGCCTTGCTCACCAAACATTTCATTCAGACTTAGCATAATGTCCGAATCTAGTTCTACATCCTGCATTTGATGCTGTAGAACATTTGAGATAAATGCTAGGATGTAGCACTTGGCCATCTCATTAGATTTTGCCAACGATCATATCGTTGTTTTTCCTCAAGAGGAGCATCTAATGAAGGAAAGCTAGGACATGGTTGAGTAAGCACATATTTGTGCTCTTCAGCTGTGAGAATAATGTCCAAATTTCTTTTCCAGTCAACATAGTTGGATCCAGTTAATTTGTTTTGATTAAGAATGGTTATAAGTGGGCTAAATGATGCCATGTTCAAATCTGAAAATAATAAACATGAATCTAATAAGTAAACTGGACATTATCAATTTAGCATATAAACATATAGTATGGAACCTTAATAAAACCATAATATAATATATGCAACAACAACCCAATCCCACAATTAATATTTCTCAGAAGCGAGGTCATACCAATCACTATGATTAGACAAGAATTATTCTCATTATTAATGCTATTATGATAACTTTTACCAAACAAAAATAATTTGCCGCTTTTCCTTTAGCCTCTAAGTAATAATGACATAGTTCTGAAGGGAGGTTAACATTAAACTTAGTTTAGTGTACACCATTGACTGAATTATATGTGAGTCATTAAGTAACTCCACGGAAGCGTGGCCGTTCTTAATGTAAAAACACATATCATCCATCATTAAGAAGTTTAACCTATAGTACCATGAATTAAACACCCTCCGAAGGAAGCAAGGCATATACGCCAAGGCAAGGCACTTAATAACACTACTATAAACTGACAATGAAGGCCGTGAGATCCAACCCTTGTATTTCTCTCCCACTAGATGTTTTAAAATGAAGGTTTTTAAATTTAAAACATGCATAATCTAATTACACGTAGCCTTGCTCTTTATACAAGTGAAAACACTTAGAAAAAATTCTAAATTTCTAATTTTCGATCGATCAAATGTGCCCCTTGATTGGTCGAAAAAATTAAAAAATTCGAACTTGACAATCGGTCGGGCTCAATCGATACTCAATCGCTGCTCAATCGATCGACTAGTAATTTAATATCAATCGAATCAATCAGATTAGCCCCTATTTCACTTGATTGATCGAAAGCAATTTTCGATCAATCGAAACTCGTGAATTCAAATTTCCAAAAATTTTCTAAGGCAGTTTTCTACAGTTTTTCATGAACAAACAAGCATCATATGAACATGATAGACAAAGATTGATATCAAAACTGAATTTCATTGATGTTATAGCCTTAAAGTTCAATTTAACATACTTAAATTCAAATTTAAACAACATCATAACATCAATATCAGTTTTTATCAAAACGTAGTTTCAACAACCATGCAGAAAATTAAATGCATAATCTTCTAATAACATGAAACTATTATCTCTAATTCCAAAACTCACAAAACATGTTATACAATTCGAAATTAAAGACCGCTCTGATACCATTTGATGGAAAATACATGTTTGTATTGCATACAAAACATATGCAACGAAAAATTAACGGACTTACTTCATTCGTAATTGATAACATGTTCTATGTAAATTTCAGAATATAAGAATAAGAGAGTGTACCTTGGTATGGTGAAATTCAAAATCAAAGATGAAAAGTACTTGGAAACACTTTTAATCTTCACTCCAATTCCACTTGATGCCCAAGAAGTGTGGTCTCTCAATCAGTTATGTGTGTATGTTCTAGAGAGAATGAAAGGGTGTCTAACACTCACATACAAAACTATTAATGTAACTTGCTCAAATTCTGTATGTTTCTCTCCTAATAACTGATTATCTAATTAGGCTAGCCTTTTGGGCATTTCCAATTGGACTTTAGTGTATGGCTTGGAATTGGACTAAAAGGGAACAAATAAGACACTAGCTCCAATGGGTCTTGGGCTTTTCTGTCAACTCTTAACAAGTTCAAAGTTACCATTAATTATATTTAATACCACTATATAAATATAATTGCACTCTAGGCCTTATTAATAAATTATATCATAAGACTTTATTGTACATGCAATCCCTTTATAAAATATTCGCAGTAACACAAAGTCATGAATGAAGACTGCCACTTTGTGAATTATTACATCTTAATCCTTGAGTACCCAATTTAATTCCTTTAAGTTATTCACCATATATTTATGAAATCCAATTTCATAAATATATACTTTAGTCTTACTAAAGTGGTTAAGCCTAACTCTCTGAATAACAAACCCATTAAACTTATCTGAAGGGAATATTTTATATCTCCGTTAAGAGACTATGAATTCCATCTTAAGAATATGTGTTCCATCAACACTAAATGTGGCTACCCAACATACTGAGGTTTTGACCATTACTTTAGACCACACTCCTGATATATCAAAGCAACCTACACTTCATAATCAGGTCCATTATTCTCTCAGAATTAAGAGTTCATGTAAATATAAGTCGTAAGATTTATTATTCAATTGACAGTTGTTAAAAGAATAATAAATCTCACGGTGATCTAATTCAATATGTCTTAACTCTTAAAACATATCAACATATCAACTAGAAGTCACCACTTCCATGATCAAGACAAATCATCTTAGTTAATATGTTATAGTCTTTGCAGACGAAACGCCCAATTTCATCACCGACTATGAACTACAATTCTGAGTTTACAAAGAACTTGTGACTTATATCTTTTGTGACTAAATCACATAAATCACTTACTATGCATCTCATTGACTATATGATAATGTCCGAATATTTATGTTACCATTATTTTAGATGATAATAAAACAATTTTATTAGTTATAATATTAAGTCATACATAATGTCATACTTAATATCATACATAGCATCATACAATAGGATTTAAGAGCACTAATCCTAACATTCCTCAACCACTTCATTCTCACCACCAAATCCCAAACACTTTATTCATAATCTAAAAAAAAAAAATTTATTTGTGTATCAAGATAAAGAGAATGTAATCAAACAAAGAAAAATTAGCTAAATATACTTCAATTTATCAATTTTAATTGCCTCTAATAAGACCTTTATATCTTAAAAAAAAAAAAAAAAGGAGAGAGAGAGAATGCTAAAATTCAAGAAAAGTATAAGCTAAAATTGGGAGAACTGATCTTGTATTATTAATTTCACACATGGGCTTTGTCTTTATATAGAGAAGTAGAGCATACTAATTAACTTACAATCGTATATCAAAACCGTAACAGAAAATTAAATAATTTGAAATTAATCCTAACAAACCGCAACAACTATAATCAACAACACTAACCAAAAAAAAAAAAAAAAGAAGAAGAAGAAGAATATTTAGTTGGATAAGTACTATACATAAAATACACATGAGAAAGAACATAAAAATTATGTGAAGAACTACTTAATTGTAGCTTTGATGGAGGGAACTAACAATATGATTGTAGTTTGTACACCATTTGCACACTACTCTTGAATAATTGCAACTAAAGCTAAAATAATCTTGATTCACAAAGAAAACTCCAAAATAATCATAATTTTTTACTTTTATGGTCGAGGATCATACCAATACTACACTAAATAGTAGTAAAAAATTACAAAGAAACTAAGAAATTGTGAGGGCTAAAACAAAATAAAAAAGCACCTAACCTATGGCATGAAGATTAAAGGTCTATTTGGATATTGCTTATTTTGCTGAAATTGAAAACTTATTACTAAAAGTACTATAGATAAAAATAAAAGTTAACTGAAATAGTACAGTGGGGCCTATGAATAGTACTAAAAAGTGCAATGGAGCTCATTAATAGTAACAAAAATAAGCTGAATAGTAAAATAATTTTCATTTTTCATTGGTATTCAAACGAAGGCTAAAGGCTATGGGTAGGACTCGTAGGTATATATAAAGTAGCAGAAGTGCAAGAAATGAAAATGGTGAGTGGAAACGTGAAAAGTTTTGTACTTTGTGAGAAAGAGGAAAGTTTTGAAACAACGAACCCAATAACATGAAGAGTCCTTATCTTTTAAATTTTAATTAGCCCTTATCTCTGACGTGGCACTTGAGGAATGTCCTGATACAATGAATCTAAGAGAATAAAGAGTTTTTATCTTTAGAATTTTAATTAGTCAATATCTCTAATGTGGCACTTGAGTAAAGAATTTATGTGAAAAAAATTCCTTGTCAAAGAGAGCGCCACATGGCAGAAATTCATGCTTTCTCACAAGAGGTCACTGCTTTTATATATATACTAGTCTTTAACCTGTGTGATGCATGGGAAAATTACTGAAAATGAAATTTAATGAATGCTAAGCAATTATGCAAAATACCATTTAAATTAAAAGACAAATATTAGTGAATGTTGTTATCCTTAACTGTTTGTGTTACATCTAGAGTTTCATATCTAAGTTACTACAATACTACTTGTAGCAGCTGAAGATCACAATATAAGTATATTACAAGAGACCAAAACTTATATTATCTTCAAGCTTTCTTTAGCCTTACAGAGTCCCTAACAAAATTTCTTTTGTATTGAATTTGATTTCTGAGGGCTTATTCAAAATTATTTGAATTAAACCTCAAAAATTAGAAAAAAAAAAAAATATATATATATATATATATAACATTATAATGTTGTAGCTGATTAATATACAAATAAACTACCAATTTAATATGATAAATCACTATTAGTAATTTAGAAAGCAAAAATTAACAAAATTAAAGTTGTTACCCATTTAACCTAAAACTTTTCATATTCTAAAGTTGTCAAACACCTATTAACAAATAGCTATTAATATAAAATATTCAGTAATTTCTTCAATACCGCAAGTTGTTTATGCTGTAAAAAATTTGAGAGAATAACATAGCAAGCATCTTAAACTCTTTCTTGCTTGGATCCTACAAAATAATATATATATATATATATATAAATATATAAGATTAGGAAAAAAAAAAAAAAAAAAAAAAAAACAACAACAACAACAACAACAACAACAACAACAACTAAAGAAGCAAGCTGTTTGGCTAGCATACCAGCTAGTTAATTTATATCAAAAAACATAAAAATCTTATAATCAAATAGAATCCATCTTAAAAGTAAATAAATACATGTGGTACAATCAGATAAATAAAACGTATGTCAAGATGATCAAGTTTGGCAATGAAGAAGACGCAACAGCTATTGATAAGGGTAATCTCTATCTTAAACTTGTGATAATGATGAAGATGCAGCAACTACTAATTATGCAGATCTAATTTTGATTCAACTACAACAAAAATGACGATAATTACCATAAAAAAATTATAAAAAAAAACAGTCTTTTATGATATAGCACATCAAGGGGAATAAATAATAAACAAACCTATGAACTAAACAAATTTCAGACACATATAAACAAAAGTAGAATAACCACTAAAATGTTTCATTTCCTTAGACAATGTGGCTCAAGTCACAGTAAGCCCTGAAATGAAAAATTATGAAGAAAAAAAAGACATTGTGACACTTCACAATAAAGGTTGGGTAATAATGATAATATTTAAGGCACTACGAGAAATGGTGCAGCGCTAGGATCCCAACATAGTCTTTTTGATGGAGACTAAATTGAAGATAAGTGCCATGAAAAGAGAGGAGAAAGCTAGTTTTGTTTTTGGTTTGATTGTTCCAAAAGCTCAAAATTGTGGAGGTTTGGCAATGCTTTGGAAGAAAGAGATCAAGTTAGAAATCATGGGATATGCGGGAAACTTCATTGATGCAATAGTTACTAATGAGTCTTCTAATTTCAAGTGGAGAATAACCAGGTTTCAAGGGCACCCTGAAACGCATAGAAGAAAAGAGTCTTGGGAATAGTTAAAAAGCTTGAGTAGAAGATTCCAACTGCCATGGATTTGTTTTGGAGATTTTAATGAGATTTTGTTAGTAAATGAAAAATGGGGAGGAGTGCAAAGATCCCAAAGGCAAATGGAAGGGTCCAGGTCAACAATAGACTCCTGTAATTTCAAGGATTTGGGATATCTTGGTATAGACTTCACATGGTGTAATATGCAGGAAGGGGATGATTGAATTTATCTAAGACTAGATAGGGCTTTGGTAACACAAGACTAGATTGAAAAATACAAGGAGGTTCAAGTCCACCACATTGTGGACTCCACATCTGATCACTTTGCTCTGCTAGTCTTAGATTCCTTTACTCCTCGACATCCTAGAAAATGCCGGTTTCACTTCGAAGCAATGTGGATAAAAAAGAGAGAATGGAGGGACATAATTGAGGCTGCCTGGGAAAATAGTAGAAATCAAAATACCCCTTGTGGTATGGCCGAGAGACTCAATCAGTGTGCAGTTGAGCTAAATAGGTGGAATTTGGCCACCTTTGGGAAGGTACCGAAGCATATCTGAAAAAAAAAAAAAAAAAAAAAAAAAAAAAAAAAAAAAAAAAAGCTCTTAACAATATGGTAGCATGCAAAGAGAAATCAATAAGCTAGGAAGGGAGATTAATGACCTTTTGGATAGTGAGGAGATTATTATGGCCATAGCAAGCAAAGGTTCAGTGGCTTGGGCTTGGAGACAAAAACTCGAAGTATTTCCACTCTAAAGCATCGGGGGGTGGGGGGGAAGAGGCCCACCTATTTTTGGGTTAGACCATGGAATCATTTAGTTGATTTATGGTGTAGGTGTAAATGAGCGGATTGTTATGGAGTTGGTCAGTTATAAAATCACAAAAATAACATGTGTAAAGAGAATATATGCATACAACAAGTTTTGTGACAATTTTTTCACGTAGTAACAAATATGGTTATATATAATTGTGTAAATATAATATGTGACACTCGTCTATAACGAATTTTGATTTTGCATTTGTGACAGAGGATTCAAAATTCCCTTTGTTTATGCCCCATTAATCAATATCTTTTACCATTCTCATCAACAAAAAAAAAAAATATATATATATATATATATATATCTTTTACCATTACTATATATAATTGCAAAAGCCAATTAAACTTATTCTAAAATCAATATATTTAAAATAATATACTAAGCAATTCTACTTTATACTGACGCAAAATAGAAGGGGGGAAAACCGATATAAACACAGCATAAAAACTTCCAAGAGAAAGAAGATTTAAAAATTAAAAAAAAAAAAAAAAAACATTTATTTCCTAAGCACAAAAATGAAGTGTCATAAACAAAACTAAACTCTTGATTTGTGGCCTTCCGAGTTCAAACTATAGGAAATCCTCCAATAGTCCACAAAGAATTGATGCATATGATTGGTGTTAAATCTCTTTTGTGCAAATGCAAACATTTTACATGCAAACTGCAATAGTAATGTAACTTTTTTTTTTTTTTTTTGAGAATATTAACTTTAAGTACACACACATGGGGAGAGGGGAGACAGTTTTTTTAAAAAAACTTACAGTGGTGTATATCTAATGTAACTTTTTTTGATAATGACGTTTTCACTTTCCCTCATTTTAGGTGGATGGTATTAATCGAAGTCATTGTACAATTAAGTGATGGAAATAATTGAAGTTATCACGAAAAAGGACCTTTATTCCCATGTCTTTTAATAACGGTTTTCCTCATAGCCACATGCATTTTTCAAATCCATTGATTTTTTTTTTCTACGTTACCGTGGAGAAAGAGATTTGAATAATTGAATCCTAAAGATTTTTGTTAGAAATAATAAAAAATGTTGATTAAGTTACACCTATCTTTGCAGTTCTAAAGTATCTCTAAATGAGTTACCCAACATGTCACATGTCACATCATCTTATCACATATTTAAGAATAAACACAATCACATTCAATTAATTTTAATACCCATATATAAATCTAACTAAATTAAGAATTTATTGAGATGTTATTAGATGTGGTAGGATGTATTAAATTTTAAGTAAAATACACATCATTCTTATAGAATTTAATCTCTTTCTAAATTATTTCTCAATTAAAAGAAAGTTTGATCAATCTCTGTAAGCATTAATTAGAGATTTTTTCATTGTTTCCTCCCAAATAAAGGATAGGTACAGAGCAACATGTAATAGTCAACAAAATGAAAATTATTTATTTTTTCATAAAAAATAAATAAATAAAATAAAATCTCACATTGCATCAACTGATCAACGTTTCATTAAAAAACAAGAAAAAAAACAACTTCCGGATCGAGTGGCGCATTTATTGGATTGGGCCGCACGACCATGTCAAAATCGGATTGGATCTGTAAGCCTTAATTAGAGATTTTTTCATTGTTTCCTCCCATATAAATTATAAAGGATGGGAAACAATCCGTCTCAATCCTAATCTCACCTAGTCTCAATCCGTCACAATCCTAGTAAGACTGACATGTAGTATTTAAGAAGATCGTATGGAGAAGAGGCTGTAGAAGAAAAACAAAAATTCTTAAACCAAATATGTCACCAAACACAAGTTCAGATAGTGCTGCACCCTCGTTAGAGGCTAGCGATCACCATCACAGTGAAGAAGAAGAAGAAGAAGAAACAAATAGAGGGTGTTGTAAGAATGTGTTGGATGTGGTAGAGGCCAAGACCCAATTGTTGTTTTCCCTACCAATGATTCTCACCAATGTTTTCGCCTACTTAATAACCTTAATATCTGCCATGTTCGCCGGCCACCTTGGTAAGCTCGTGCTTGCCGGTGCAACTCTTGCAAACTCGTGGGCAGGTGTCACAGGCCTCGCTGTCTTGGTAACTCTTTCTATCATGTTCATGTCTTTCATTTCTTTTATTTATCTTCTTTTTTTTTTTTTTGAGAAAGATTTCTTTTATTTATCTAGTTTTCCTACAGCAAAGATTTTATAATTTTTACCCCTTCGTTAAAATATTATTTTTTAATTCTTTTTTATTATCAATCTCATCTCTTCCCCTCTCTTTCTCTGTGTATTTCTCTTTTTCCAAACAAAAACAACCAAAACCCACCCTCACCACAACAGACACCGCCAGCCACCACCCCCATCAGAAACCCACTGCAAAAACCAAACCCACTGCCACACCCAAAGAAAACAAAAAATTATCAGCAGCGATCAATGATCCAAAACCGGATCAAATCTCAGCCGTGATCCACGATCCACCGGTGAAAAGGAAAGAGAACCCACATATCACCGACCCACAAAACCACGATCACCGACCCACGATCACCATCACTACCAGCTGAAAAAAAAAAACAAAAACAAAACAAAACCCATCACCACCACACCCACAACCAGCCACAAAACCCATTACCACCCCCACTCACAACTAGCACAAAACCCATCACCACCCCCACAAAAAAAAAAAAAAAAAAAAAAAAAAAAAAACGTAAATAAAACCGGCCGGTTCAACGGAAAACCGGCGTGGTCGAACCGGTTATGACCGGTTGGGTTGAAAACTTTTTTTTTTTTTTTATACAGGTTGGGTTGAAAACTTAAAACTACGTTCTTTTTTTACTTTTTTCCAACCTAAAATTACGTCGTTTTGGAACATTTCGGTCAGTTTCGGACGAAAAATGCTTTTCTGCCCTGAGTGCTTCTGCCTTTTGCGAGAGTTTTTTTGACAAAATAAAGAAAGGAAGAAAGGAGCAGCCACTGCACGGTAACGACGTAATTCTCTTCAAGATTTTTTGACCAAAAGAAAAATAACTCTGAAGAATTCTGTAGGCACTGAGAAAATCGAAAAGAAGCATTGGGAAGGTAAAAATATTAAATGGGGTGGATGAAAAAAATTTAAAATACTAATAAAAAAAGAATAGAAAGCAAGAGATAAAGGCGTAGCATTAAAAACGGTGGAAGATTTACTTAAAAAAAAAAAAAAAAAAAAAAACGGTGGAAGAGATAAATAAATCAATCAAACGGTGAAAAAAAAAAAAAAGAGGAAAAACGGATTGGACTTAGCTTAGGCAATTGGAAAAGTTCCTTTCTCACGTCACTTCATCTGCAGTAGTTATCAATTTGGACAGAAACCTGACAAGTAAAAATTAACCTTAAAAAATAATATTTAACTTTATTATATTAAAGAGGTTTGTTTTGTAACGTTATTATGTTAATTTTTTAAAAAGATGTTATGTATTGTATTTTTTTTTTTTAAGAAAGCATATTTATTATTATTGATTTGTTAGTTTTAGTATATTAAAAAAATATTAATTATTTATATAATTTAAATAAATAATAATTAAATTATATATGACGTTATCGGTTTGACCCTCAGTCGAATTTTGAACTCTGAACTCTGGTCTGACTAGAAAATTGGTAATTAGTTCATTTTTTGATTTTTTTTATTGTATCAATTTTTAAAACCTTGGGTCCACATGACTGGAGCTATGTTTCTTGTTTTTTAAGTCCCACGATGCCAACCTCGAATAATATTTACTAAATTATAGATGGTCTTAAAAGTTTAAACAGTTTAAAAATAATAAATTTAATCATTTAACTATAATTTTAACAATATATTTTTAATGTAGTGTTAAAAGTATTGAGTTCATGACAGAGTCTAGGTATGTTTGGTTGAAAGTAAAATATGATGGATAGAAAATAATAGAGAAAAAATAGAAAAGAAAATAAGTTTGTGTGTTGTTTGGTAAGGAGGGAAGGAAAGGAAGGAGAAAAAATAGAAAAGAAAATAGGTTTGTGTGTTGTTTGGTGAGGAGGGAAGGGAAGGAAATTTTTAGGTGGGGCCAGGCATTTTTCACCTAGGCTAACACAAAATTTGCCTCTCCAAAATGGGAGAAATTATAAGGTCTTCATAGTAGACAAGTGATATAGTCTACCATTCTACTAAAAGACTTCTACTTGTTTAAAATTACTGAGTCAGAAATTTTTTTTAAACAGAAACTGATTACTGACTCAATAATTTTAAATAAGTGAAAGTATTTTAATAGAATAATAGACAAGTAATGTGGTCAACTTTAAACACAGTATAATTTGTTCTGAAATGGAAAGAAAAGTGTAGTAAAAATGTCTGTTGTGAGAGAAAGACAAAAGTAACCTTCTTTTTTTGCTCTTACAATTTCACCTGTCCCACTTAATTCTCACTTTCCTAGCTCTGATCGTCAATCTTGTCCTACTCCTCTTTACAAGCATCTTCACACCTCAACGGTAATAATCAGAACATCTATTTTTCCTTTTTTCTTTTTCCTTCTATCGGTAATTATCTCAACTTAATTTTTTGTTTTTGTTTTTTTTTTTTTTTTTTTTGCTTAGCAATATTAATTTTCTGCCCAGTATTAACTCAAGTTAAAATCTCTGGCTTAGCAATATTAATTTTGCCCATGTTTTTTATGATGTTGCCCACGATTTTAACTAGATCTTTTCTGCCTAGTATACATAAATTGTTGAACTTATATATTCAAAACTTTGTTGCCCACGTTTTTCTTCCCAGCAAAGTTAAGACATAATACAGTTTTTATTGCCCATAAAATTTATATTATATATAATAATAAAGAAAAATAATAAAAATGTGTGTAATGTAAATTTTTATATTATTTAATGAGTATAAATAAATTTATTTCTTATCTATTATGTAATAATGGCATATTAGTCAATTTATATAAATTACATTTTTTATCTTCTTACTTTTTTCTTCAATCAAATAAAAGAGCTTTCTCTCAAAAAAAAAAAATAAAAGAGTTTTCTACCTTTTCACTTTTCTACCTTCTTATTTTTTCACTTTTACAACTAAACACACATAAAAAAAAACCAAATTTTTTTTATCCTCCTACTTTTTCACTCATTTAACCAAACAAACCCTCAATCTAGTATGAGAATGATTAAGACCAAATGAGGGTGATCATACATACCATTGAAGTGACATAATTCTTTTAAATTTATTTTAATGAACAATGAAAATATTTCTTGATCAAAGCACTGTAGTACAGTTGCATGAGCAGACAAAATAAGAAAACACAGCATGAAACAAGAGAGTTTTGCACCTTTTTACTTTTCCACCTTCTTACTTTTCCACTACTACAATTAAACACACACAAGAAAAAATTAAATTTTTTTTATTCTCCTACTTTTTCACTCATCTAACCAAACAGACCCTCAATCTAGCACAAGAATGATTAAGACCAAATGAGGGTGATCATACATACCATTGAAGTGACATATTTCTTACTTTTAAATTTATTTTAATGAACAATGAAAATATTTCATGATCAAAGCACTGTGGTACAGTTGCATGAGCAGACAAAACCAGTTATTTTGAGGTTTGCTCAATCAAACAGCCTTTTTGTGAAGGATGAGGTTATTTTCAACAGCTTATTTTGCTTAGAATTTAAGCTAGGAAAATAAATAAAATAAAAAAGTGAAATTTTAGAAAGTGTTAGCTCACTCCAACTTTATCCAAGCATGCAATTTGGATGTCAAACAATATATATTGAATACATGCATACCAACTTTTCTGACCTGGCTGGTGGCCATACCATTATCCAATTGGTATGAAAGAAAACAATTTAGCTGACGATGTACTGGCACTGGCAATGTTAGTGTCTGTCATACATAAATTCTAGGATGGCAATTTTTGCCCAACCCGCGGGTACCCGGCCCGGTCCGACCCTAATGGGCCGGATTTTACCCGGTCCGATTAGGAATAGGGTCGGGTATGGGTTTAAAAAAAAAAAAAAAAAAAAAAAAAACCCCGAAACGGGTCCGAGTCGGGTCCGGGTTTTATCAAAAAAATCCGAAACCCAACCCAAATAAAACCTGGTTTCCCTGAAATTACAAAAATATCCCCTATATATATATATATATATAGCTATAATCTAACCCTAAAGCCCTCATTTCCCCTCAGCAGCAGCTCACGCCTCCCTCAGTCCTCATTGCCTCACTTTCCTCTCCCACTCTCACTCACTCACTCTCCTCTCCTCTGACCACCACAGCCACAACCAAGCGTCCAAGCCTCACTCAGTCTCCTCTCTTCTCACCACGACAGCCCAAACGATGCCCAGAAAACCCGTTCATCCGACGGACAGTTCGCACTCAAGATTTCCTTCACCCTTTGATCGAAACCTCCACTGTTCCTCAACGAATTCGAAGCCACCAAACCCCCAAACAACTTGTCGTTGAAGAACATCTGTCGAACCGCTGTACTGCTTTTGCAATTACCGAGAAAAGAAGCTGAGAAAATGGGTTGGTTTGTTAGATCTTGGATCTGTTTGGATGGCAAGAAAATAGCCGAGATTCTTTGTTTGTGATTTTGGGATTTAAACATGTATATTCAATGATTTAGATCTTGTGATTTTGGGATTTTTGATCTTTTATTTAAACATGTATATTCAATGATTTAGATCTTGTGATTTTGGGATCTTAGATGTTTTATTTAAACATGTATGTTCAATGATTTCTGTGTTTGTGATTTTGGGACTTCTGTGTTTGTGATTTTAGTTTTGTTAATTATGTACTGTCTCTGCACTTTTAAGATCAACTTTCCTATTGTATGAAGCAGTCCAATCGTGAGATTTGATATATGTAAATCAATGTTTGCGCGGGTCGTGAGATTAGATTTTCGTTACTCTGTTTAGGCTTCAATTCTCTTCTTCTTCTTCCCTTTTTTTTTTTTTTTTTTTTTTTTTTTTTGGGTTTGGCCCAAATCTGGTTGGCCTAAACGGGGCCCGTGGGGGCGGGTCCGGGCCCCGGAAAAAAAATCCGTTTAGTAAACGGGCTAGGTTCGGGCCACGAGCTAAGACCCGCGGGTCGGGTCCGAGTATGGAAAAACCCGGCCCGAACCCGACCCGTTGCCATTCCTAATAAATTCTCATTAAATTTTCCAATTGTAATGTTAGTAAAGGATTTGATCTCCATTTCCCACTTTTTATCTCAACAAATGGAGGATTTTCTCCAACCCCATGAGCCGTCAAGAGTTGTAACCTCCCAAATAGAACCTAAGAGCATTCACATCAGCATGTGCATTTTACACATTCATTTTTACACTAAAAACCTACATTTTTTACTTTACACATTTACTTTTACAAAACACCCATATCAATTCATTTATTTTACAAGATATTTCAATAAAATATTCATTATACTCTATTCTTTTATTATTTCTCTCTACCTACCTGCCTTAAATACCCGTGCTCTCTCTCTCTCTACCATTTTCTGATTTCTTTTACTCTCTCACTCTCTCTCTCTCTCTCTCTCTACACCCATCTCTCTGGTCTTCTCTTCCAAATCACAAAACCCATCCGCCACAACTCCGATCCACCAAACGCCACCGATCCACCACCAAAGCTCCGCATCACCGATCTCCACAGCTCCGCATCACCGATCCACAGCTCAACCGATCTCCGAGCTCCAATCCACCACGCTGAAACCGATCTCCGATTTACGCTCCGATCCAATCTCCGAGCTGATCTATGCCACCAAACGCCACAGCTCCGAACCACCGCTCTGATCCACCACCAAATCTCAGCAGATCTCCGAGCTCTGATCCACCACGCTGAAATCGATCTCCGAGCTCTGATCCACCACGCTGAAACCGATCTCCAATCTACGCTCTGATCCAATCTCCAAGCTGATCTATGCCACCAAACGCCGCAGCTCCGAACCACCACTCCGATCCACCACCAAATCTCAGCCGATCTCCGATCTCTGTGTTTGTGTATCTCTGTGTTTTTTTTTTTTTTTTTAAGCAAGTGTATCTCTGTGTTGATTTGTCTATGGATGTGTTTGTGTGTGGATGTGATTGTGTGCATCTTAGGAAAAAGAAAAAGATGAAAAGTTAGTTTACTGAGTTTGTTGAGTCGGAGAAGAGAGAGAAAAAAACGAGTGAACGGAAATTAGTAAAATAATCTTTACACGAGCTACAGTAGCCGTGTGTATTTACACGGTTACTGTAACTCGTGTAAAGATATAAACATTTTTACACGGGTTTAGAAGAGCTGATGGAGAGCATTTTTAAGCAAAAATGTGTAAAAACTGTGTTTTACATAATTTTACATGGTTTTAGAGGTACTGATGTGAATGCTCTAATGTTGCAAATAGCCTCCATATGGCCCACATAATGGCAGCCATATTCTTGCAAAGACCCAACCAACACTCTTTTTGAGGAGGATTGATGTCAGACCAAGCAATCCTGGCAGCATAGGGTTTGTCAGTACCTCCATCCCAATAGAATTAATTGATTACCTCTGCTCCATTAAGTTTTTCAAAGAATGAAATGTTTGCCCAATTTGAGTACTGTATAGTACTGATGCCATCAACTAAATGCCTACAATGTGCCACAGTTGGTTTTCCTTGAAATCAAGGGCACTCTCAAGTCTTTAACTTCAGCTGACACCTCTGAGAAAGAGACCTCAAACTTACCCACATTAGTTGCCAAACCAAACAGTGCTTTGTACTCTATTAAAAACTGATTATTAGCCTCAATAGAATCTTTGTTAGTAGCATAAAAAATCAACTGGTCATCAACAAAACATAGGTGAAACAGATTCACTTTTGTTACTTTTAGGATGGTACATGAAACCATTTCATCCTGCTCTTTTTTGCAATATGAAACTTGTGAAAACCGTTATAATCAGTACAAAGAGGTAGGGGGACAAAGGATCCGTTTGCCTCAACCTCTTTTTAACTTCAAAATATCCAAATAAACCACCATTTAAAGCTATAGAGTATTTAGGAGTAGATATACTTGTTAGGATTCCTGCTGGAATGCCCAAGAAGATTTTGATAGAAATTCACTGCCATACTTGTTATTCTGGTTCATGGTTAAGACATATTGCTGCTCCAACGGTTTCAACCGAAATTGACGTTGTCCACCTGAAACAAAACCGAACCGAACTGTGGTTTCAATTGAAGGCTAACTATTCAATGATACTCCATAGTTGACTCTTACATTATAATTATTTGTTTTTTCATTCTAGATTGGGTTAAGTGGATCACTTGAGACACTTTGCGGGCAAGGATTTGGAGCAAAAGTATACAGACTGTTGGGGGTTTATCTACAAGCTTCTTGTATCATATCCTTCCTCTTCTCTATCATCATAGCCATTATCTGGTTCTATACAGAACCTATACTAATCTTACTTCATCAAGAAACTGAGATTGCAAAGACAGCCGCTCACTATATAAGGTTTCTCATTCCTGGATTATTTGCATATGGCTTCCTGCAAAACATCTTGAGGTTTCTTCAGACACAATCTATTTTGTGGCCCCTGGTCATATTCACAGGTCTACCATTGGTTATTCATACTGGCATTGCATATGCTTTAGTACACTGGACATCTCTCAGTTTTGTGGGAGCTCCATTGGCAGCTTCAGTTTCATTATGGCTATCAGTCCTTATGTTGGCCTTGTATGTGACTTGTACAAAGAAATTTGAGCATACATGGGGGGGATTTTCATTGGAATCATTCCAATACATTCTTCCAAGCTTGAAACTAGCCCTTCTCTCTGCAGCAATGGTATGGTAAGTGTGCTTTTAATTCTATTGTGTCCGCTATTCTTAATGATTATGCTTTTTTTTTTTTTTTTTAATAATTAAAAATAAAATAAAATACTGTGACATAGCTTATTTTGATTTGAGAATATATTTTAGAATGACAAAATATGAGGCAGTCTTGTTAAGTAGAAAATATGAACTAAACACTCACCAATGATTGATGAAGTGTTCTGAATTTCAGAAAATTTTCTTTATATTAGTGATATACCATGGCCAAAAGAAATTCCAAACTGATCTCAAATTAAACAGGCTAAAAGAACCCGGTCCATACTGAAATTAGCATTATGACCAAAATTACCCCAGTACATTAGTTGAGCCCTAAGACATGGTATCATAAGCACAGTCATGACCTTATAACTTTCACTAGTCCTCTAATTAGAAAATTTTGTCAGTTTGGAGTACTGGGCTTTCGAGATTCTGGTTCTCTTAGCAGGATTGTTGCAAAACTCAGAAACAACCACTTCATTGATTGCAATGTGGTAAGCTTCATGGTCATTTTCCCTAGCTGTATCAGTTACAGACTTGATATTTTTGCTTTAATAATTCTTTTTTGGATTAAAACTTCAGCGTGAATACAGAAGCTATCGCTTACATGTTCTCATACGGTCTCAGTGCTGCTGCAAGGTTAGTTTGTATAATACCTTCGTTTTAAGTTGTCTTATTCTTTATAAGCTCTGCATTTCCTTTTCCGTTGACAAAACTTTAAAGGAAAATTCCTCCAACCCACAATTTATGCCATGATTGAAATAACCATCAACATGTACTTTTAATCACATGAATTTTTTAATAGTCATGTGACTTGTTAAGAAGACTTAACAAGGCCTATGATTAAGGACATGTGGATGGTCTCTAAAAGCCACATAATTTGTTGGAAGAGATTCTTCAAACTAGTTTAGAGGAAAACTTTGTCTTTTCTCTGGTATGTTCCAAATATTGAAAAAATTTAACTTATTGTGACAGCACAAGAGTGTCAAATGAGTTAGGAGCAGGCCATCCCAACCGGGCAAAGAATGCCATAGGTGTGAGTCTAAAGCTCTCTCTCCTTGTTGGGGTCACACTTGTTTTGGCTATTGCATTTGGTCACAATATATGGGCTAGTTTCTTCAGTGATAGCTCTGAAATCGTTAAGGAATTTGCTTCAATCACTCCTCTGCTTGCAATTACAATATTCATTGATTCAGTGCAAGCTGTCATTTCAGGTCTGAATCATACAATTTTCTACAATACGCTCTATCTACCTCATCATTACAAATTTACATTTTCAGTTTCAAGGCTAATGGTTTTGACACTGCAGGGGTGGCCGGAGGATATGGTTGGCAGCACTTGGCTGTTTATGTTAACTTGGCGACCTTCTATATCATTGGTTTACCAATTGCATGCGGCCTTGGATTTAAGACGAATCTGCAAGCTAAGGTGAGCTTATATCATGATACTATGAACAAAGTATCTACACATCGGTTAAACATGTCTGCATAGACGTACAAAATTTGATTTTTCTTCTTCACAAATTTGAGAAACAATCAACTACAAAATTTTTGTAATGTTTCCTTTGTGTGCATTATGTTATACAGGGTTTGTGGATTGGCTTGATCTGTGGCCTCTCCAGCCAAGCTGTTGCCCTCTTTTTAATTACACTGCGAACCAAATGGGCTAAACTAAGCCTCCCCGAGAAAGATAATAGAGAAAACCCAGTTTTGGTTTAATTGAATGACAAGCTGCGGAAAAGAGATGAACAACATGGCCTGCTTGGGTGAACTGATAAATGACCAATGACACACATTATGTTGCGCATGCATGTTGTAGTGACAAGTTTTAGCATGAGGTCCGGCGAATATTTCACCATATTTGACAGAGATCTTGTAGAATTTAATATATCTTTGCCGAATTTGGTGATAACCCCTATGAAGCATGGGTGTGAATTCGAATTTGGGTGCAGGTGCCAATGCAGGTGCAAGACTTGGCAATTTTTAAAAAAGTAAGGTACGGGTGCAGTAGGATGCGGCGAATTGCGGCGAATTAAAAAATTATTAAACACATATTTATTTATATTTTCTATATATTGCTAAACATATCTTTTTATATAATGGTAAACATATACCAATTTAAGAGTAATGGTAAACATATCTGTGGGGCCAATTGCCCAAAAAGATAACAGAAAGTTCATAGGAAGTGGGCTAGTGGCCCAACGGCCTAGTCCGAGAACACTCACATGTCCGAGGATGGTTAAATAGAGCTATTTTGAGAATAACACAAGACAAAGAGACGTAAGTCGTACCTAATGGCCCAAACCACGTCCGAGGATAAGATTTATTGCTCAAACCAACGTCCGAGGTGGATGTAACTCTTTTAATAGTCAAGGAACTTCACAGAATTACATGCAAACTAATTAATGAATATTGAACAAAGAAGGAACCGGAAAAGGTAACAAATATCTTCTAAAAGCTGCTACCTCCACATTAAATGCTTCCCAGCTAACTCTCTGGCCGCATTAATGTGGAGGTGATACCTAAATAGTAACCAAACAGCCTTATGGCCACTGAGCGGAGGATCCAGGAAGTTCTAGATGGGACAGAAAGAAGTTCTCAGAATGGAACCTATACGTGTACAGTGAAAGCAGGATGAAGAAGATAGTATATAACGTGAAATCAGAGTATACTAGAGAGGACTTTTTGAAGAAAAAGAGAGAGAGAAAGAATCCAGAGAGATATACACTAAAAACCTAGCCGAGAAGAAGAGAGCTAGAGTTTTTTCTTTTATTTAATTTGAAGTTCCTTTTGCTGCACAAGAACGATGTCTTTTTTCACTCACTGGAACTAGTTCTTATACCCATTCTCTAGAAATTTTATTGTTTGGGCTTGTTGGGCTCGAATCTCATCCCTTTTTTAGGTCTAATACAATTTGAGTCCTTACAATATCTATATCTATATATTGTTAAAAGCTGAAGCGTAGCGTTTAATGCTGCTACTTTCACGTTGTGCCACATCAGCTGCCACGACATTCTTTTTTTCTTTTTTTTTTTTAAATATAATTTTTCCTATAATTTTAAAATGGTTTTAACAATTTTCAGCAATATAAATGCAGCCCACTACTTATTTATTTACTTCCACTATCACTCCATAATAAATTCAGCCCACTACTTATTTATTTATTTCCACTATCACCCTATAATAAATCTGTATAATTAATCTCGGACACCTCTTATTTATTTAGTTCCACTATCAAGTCCAACCCAAAACCTTTTCAGTTCAACTTTAAGATTTTGTGTGAGCCTTTTCAGCTTAAAGAAGGGGAAAAAACAAAAAAACAAAAAAACAAAAAACAAAAAACAAAAAACAACAAAAAAAAAAAAGAAAAAAAAAAAGAAACAACAACAACAACAACAACATTGAAGCCTTTCAAGCTTTTGGTTTTTTTTTTTTTTTTTTTAATTTTCTTATAATTTTTTTTACATTTATTTATTTTTTTAATATTTACACTTCTCCAACCTTTCTCTCTCCCATACCATTTCATCCCTCCATTTCTTCTTCAGTCTTTCTCTCTCCCTTACCTTTTTATCTCTCCACTACCCTCTACATTAATATCATTCTTCCTCTTTCCCTTCATCTTCCTTTATTTTTGTCTCTTCTTATTCACACCCTTTTACTATAAATTTGTCACTATCTCTTCTATTCTATGCATAGTTTTTCCTCACCAAAAAAAATGGTTCCCTCTCTCTCTTTAAATTTTCTGGTGGATTTTTTTTATTTTTCTGGTGGATTTTTTTTATTTTTCTTGCATCTCTATTTTAGGTTGATAATTGTTTATATTTTTTAAAACTCTATTTTAAGTTAATGCGATTTAGTTTTGTTTTTTTTTTTTTTTTTCTTTTTTATTGTTAAATGTTATCCTATTGCGTTCTAAAGAATTAAATATAACATATAAAAATATTATATTATTCTATTACATAACATGATTTGAATAATTTGGTATTTATTCTGTTACATAGCATGATTTTTTATAGTGCTCAATTTAGATGTTAAACTATGAGACTTTACTAATTTTTGTTTATTTTAAATCCTTTGTGGTGGACAAAGTACTCTTAATAGTTGTTTTAGAAGTACTCTATAATGCCATTTATTTAAAGAAAAGCTTAGCCAAACAAAAATAATCAGATAGGTGACAAATTTTAACTTTTGCAATTTTATTTTAATTATTATTATTTTATAACAATGCATGTATAGAAATGTAATTCTTAGATTTTGCTAATAATTGTTTATTTGATGGTATGTTTTGGGTGGCCAAAATTATAATTTCTACAAAAAAAATAACCTTAATAGATTATCAAAAACAAAATTTTATCCTAATATTGGTTCAATTAATCATTGTTAAGTTTTATTAATTTTTTTTTAGTTTACGTTTTGTTGGTGTTTTGGATTATTCCTATATTACATTTATGATTGTTCCTATAATAAATAAAAATATAGTTACAAAATACATTACTCAAATTTAAAAGCATATTTATGTACATTATTTATAATGTTTACACTATCCCAATTTTAGCCCAATAACTTATTTATAATATTAAATTATTTTCCTTCAAAAAAAAAAGTAATGAGGTGATAAATTCAAAGTATTAAAGAATAATAAAAATTGATGGGTAAAGGTGATAAAATCAAAGAATCAAAACCTGTTTTCACAAGTTCAAACTTTTTCTATCTTTTTGACTTTTCAAGTCCTTATCTCTTATACTAGTATACCTATTCAAAAATCTATCAACAGTCCACAACTTTCTCCCTTACTCTATTTGTCACAGTTTCACGAGCTCAGTTTACTGCCTTCACCAGTTAGTGCACATGAAGTTGTGGCGTCCTTATCTCTTCTTCCTTCTCTCTCTCTCTCACTGTCTTTTTCTTCTCTCACAATGCCACATGAAGTAGAAGAATGGAGGCCGGCAACATGGTGGCGGCCCGTTTCAGCCGGAATTGGGCTATATCGGCCATTTCGGTACTCTTTTCCGCCGGAATTGGCCCAGTTTGGCATGAATCGGCCCGAATCAACGCAAATCTGAAAACGCGATCAACGGCGTCACACACCGCACACCGCGTAGGGTGCGAGTGCGGCGGCCCTAGAGCCATACCCATGCTTTCTAGGATAACCTTCATGATCTAGTGACAAGTGCAGAACTATGTACAATTGTGGGGGCCTTGGCCCCCCAAAAGTTTTAAAAATATCTCCATTATTGCTAAAAATTAGCCTCATGTCATTAGGTTTCTTAGCATTGTAAAGACCATATATAATGATGGCAGTCGTATAGTTTGTGCCATCATCCGTAACAAAGAGTTTTTTTTTTTTTTTTTTAATTAAATCTAAGCAAAAATGGCTATAAAATCTTGATAGGTACAAAATTCTTCTTCAATTCTTCTTTTATAATTATTTAAATTTTGTTTTATGATTTTTCCACTTTAATTATTTAACAAAATGATAGGGACTTTATTCACTAATTTTATCTAGTATATTCTGGTCTTAAATTTGTCTTTGCGTTAAACATTTAGAGAAGCAAATCTATAAATTGATGTACCATTGTGCTAATATAAGAATTGGTATATTCAGACTTAGAAATTCTCAATATATTAAGAGTTGGTACATCGGGCTAAATCGGCCATTTCGGTACTCGTTTCCACCGAAATTGGCCCAGTTTAGCATGAATCGGCCCGAATCAATGCAAATCTGAAAACGCGATCAACGGCGTCACGCACTGCACACCGCGTAGAGTGCGAGTGCGGTGGCCCTAGAGCCACACCCATGCTTTCTAAGATAACCTTCATGGATCTAGTGACAGGTGCAAAACTATGTACAATTGTGGGGGCCTTGGCCCCCCAAAAGTTTTAAAAATATCTCCATTATTGCTAAAAATTAGCCTCATGTCATTAGGTTTCTTAGCATTATAAAGACTATATATAATGATGGCAGTCGTATAGTTTGTGCCATCATCCTTAACAAAGAGTTTTTTTTTTTTTTTTTTAATTAAATCTACGCAAAAATGGCTATAAAATCTTGATAGGTACAAAATTCTTCTTCAATTCTTCTTTTATAGTTATTTAAATTTTGTTTTATGATTTTTCCACTTTAATTTATTTAACAAAATGATAGGGGCTTTATTCACTAATTTTATCTAGCATATTCTGGTCTTAAATTTGTCTTTGCATTAAACATTTGGAGAAGCAAATCTATAAATTGATGTACCATTGTGCTAATATAAGAATTGGTATATGCAGACTTAGAAATTCTCAATATATTAAGAGTTGGATGATATCAGTTGTTTAACATTGTTAGTATTTTGAGTGCTAACTTTAATGGAAGATGCTAAATTTTTTTTTTTTTTTTTGAATATTTTTTATACATCTCTATAGCTCTATAGCAAACTAGATAATATTCCATGCGATACATGGATGCTTAATAATTTCATTTGAAAATAATTTTTATTCTTTTAAGACCCATATATAATATTCATTTTGTTATATTGTATATATAATATTGCTGAATTCTTTGAAGTTTAATATTTTTTAATTCATATTTTATAATTTTTCCTTATCCTAGAAGTAATTTCTGACTATTGAGTGGATTTTCTTTACTAATCTATATATATGAGATTGGAATTGCATAGTTATTAGAAATTTCTAGGAATCTATACCATAGTATAAATTTAATATTTAAAATAATAAAATAACATCTTGATATAAGGTAGACTTTATTTCTAAAACCGAACACTTCTTCAACCACTTCATTCTCACCACCAAATCTCAAACACTTTGTTCATAATCTAAACGAAAAAATAAAAAATTATTTGTGTACCAACATAAAGAGGATGTAATCAAACAAAGAAAAATTGGCTAAATATACTTCCATTTATCAATTTTAATTGCCTCTAATGGGGCCTTTATATCCTTAAAAAAAATAAAAATAAAAAAATTAAAAAAAGAAGAAGAAAGAGAAGAGAGAATGCTAAAATTCAAGAAAACTATAAGCTAAAATTGAGAGAACTGATCTTGTATTATTAATTTTACACATGAGCTTTGTCTTTATATAGAGAAGTAGAGCATACTAATTAACTTACAATCGTATATCAAAACCGCAACTAGAAAATTAAATAATTTGAAATTAATCCTAACAAACCGCAACAACTATAATCAACAACACTAACAAAAAAAAAAAAAGATTTAGTTGGATAAGTACTATATATAAAAGATACATGAGAAAGAACATAAAAATTATGTGAAGAACTACTTAATTTTAGCTTTGATGGAGGGAACTAACAATATGATTGTAGTTTGTACACCATTTGCACACTATGCTTGAATAATTGCAACTAAAGCTGAAATAATCTTGATTCACAAAGAAAACTCCAAAATAATCATAATTTTTTACTTTTATGGTCGAGGATCATACCAATACTACAGTAAATAGTAGCAAAAAATTACCAAGAAACCAAGAAACTGTGTGGGCTAAAACAAAATAAAAAAGCACCTAACCTATGGCATGAAGATTAAAGGCTATGGGTAGGACCGGTAGGTATATATAAAGTAGCAGAAGTGCAAGAAATGAAAATGGTGAGTGGAAACATGAAAAGTTTTGTGCTTTGTGAGAAAAAGGAAAGTCTTGAAACAATGAACCCAAGAACATAAAGAGTCCTTATCTTTTAAATTTTAATTAGCCCTTATCTCTAATGTGGCACTTCAAGAATGTCCTGATACAATGAATCAAAGAGAATAAAAAGTTTTTATCTATAGAATTTTAATTAGTCAATATCTCTGATGTGGGACTTAAGTAAAGAATTTTTGTGAAAAAAACTTCCTTGTCAAAGAGAGCGCCACATGACAGAAACTCATGCTTTCCCATATGAGATCTTTGCTTTTATATATACTAGTCGCTAACCCGTGTGATGCATGGAAAAATTACTGAAAATGAAATCTAATAAATGCTAAGCAATTATGCAAAATACCATTTAAATTAAAAGACAAATATTAGTGAATGTTGTTATCCTTAACTGTTTGTGTTACATCTAGAGTTTCATATCTAGGTTACTATAATACTACTTGTAGCAATTGAAGCTCACAATATAAGTATATTACAAGAGGCCAAAATTTATATTATCTTCAAGCTTCCTTTAGCCTTACAGAGTCCCTAATGAATTTCTTTTGTATTGAATTTGATTTCAGAGGACTTATTCAAAATTATTTGAATTAAACCTCATAAATTAGAAAGAAAAAATAAATAACATTACAACATTGTAGCTGATTAATATACAAATAAACTACCAATTTAATATGATAAATCACTATTAGTAATTTAAAAAGCAAAAATTAACAAAATTAAAATTGTTACCCATTTAACCTAAAACTTTTCATATTCTAAAATTGTCAAACACCTATTAACAAATAGCTATTTGTTAGGTTTTTAGACCCCTTAAAACAACAATTGGATTAACCTAGAGAATTAGCCAAGTGTAGTCAAATTATGCAAATCTAGGTTATCACAATCAAACAATCATATCAAGAATATATAGCAGTGGAAATATAAATAACACAATAATATGATGACCCAAAAAATCACACGGTAAAAACCTGGGGAGGATTTAACCTAGCTATCCTTAAGGTAAACTTGAATCTACTATGCGAAAAAATCGAAGTTCATACAATAAGACTTACAAGCTCCCCTCTTGACTTCCTATTGCTACCTACCAGTAGAACTTACTAACACGACCACGTGCAAGCTCCGAATCCACAGACTCCTTCTTTCTTGGATTCTCCACAAGATACAAGCACTCCCGCTTGTATTTCTTTAAGCTCCAATGGCAGCAACTGAGTTGATCATCAAGGTGTTGACAATATCTCTACCTTGAAAACCCTAAGTTTATGTGAAGAAAAGCTCCTCAAGGATCTCACAAGAGATTCACACAAACCGCAAAGTATAAGCAACAATACAACCAGAGCAACTCTCAAAAACGTAGTTAGGATTTTGCCTTATATACCTAGGGCAAAAAACATAAAACCCTAAACGTTTAATGAAATAGGGCTGAGTTGGAAATTCTGCAGAAAAACATTCTAGCCGACTTTCGATCGATCGAGCCAAGCCGAAATGTACTAATACATCTGCAGCCTCTCGATTCCAACTTTACATGAAATACACAACTTTGAGCAAGCCTAAACAGGACTAAACATATTGTTTTGATCATGGTTTGCCAACATTACACATTAGAGTTCTAAATACATAAAATTCTAAGTCTTTAGAACCTAACAAACTCTCCCTTTGGCAATTCGTGACAAAATACAAATTAAAAGCTCAAAGTTTACACATAAAAGCCCTTTATAAAAATAATGCTCATAACACAATAATCCAACCTAACTACTATCCATCAGTTGCAAGTGTAGACAGCAGCTCAATTGAATCAACCTGTGTATTCCTAAAATACTCAACAAACGTATAAACGCATGTGTGACAAAAAAACAGTAAATCAACAAGTATGTAAACTAACTCTCTCCCTAAGTTAGATACAACAAAAATAAATCATTCTTGTATGTTTCACACAACACAAAATAAAGATATATATCAATGAATACTCATGAATACAAATCAATAAGCAGTGAACACAAGAATCATATATATCAAAAATGTATCTCCCCTAACATGAATAGCCCAAAAAAAAAAAATGATATCAAAAGAAAGTATACACGTTGAAGCACCTAGATACATCTAATATCACCACTAGCTTCGCAAACAAAAGAAAAACTCCCCCTAACTACAAAATCTCCTCTACAAGTCTCAAAACTCTACTCCCCCTTTCTGTGACGGAATGCCAAATGACAATCACATGCCATCATGAAAAAGAGGTGGTGAGGGTGAACAAAGATGCGCCAAGTCAGCTCTCAAAGCACGTAGCTCATCAAGCAAGTCCACCAAAATCTGACCATGAGCCGCTTAAACGGTCATGACAGTCTCCAAGGTACGACAAATATCGAAGTCATCTGAAGGAAGTGGAGGAACAGCAGCAGCAGCAGCATCACCAGCAAGATCAGGAACATCCTCACCAGCAGGACCTGTTGAAGAAGAAGGAGGAGGTGCGGTACCAGAAGGCTCAGACCTAGGGTGTTTAGAACCAGCTCGAAGATGAGCAGCCCTCTGTCTAAGAAAAGACGCACCTATGGGAGCAATAACATGTACGGGCTCAGAAGAAGGGAAATCATCTAGACTAAGATATAACAAAATCCTATAAATAAAAATAGGATGAACAAGAGCATAAGAGGAATATGAACTCCTATAAATTTCATTCAAAGAACGAAGAAACAAGTGAGGAAAACTCATAGGAGCATCGATAACTATAGCGTACAAAAAGACACACCGCTCAAGAGGAATGGTGTGAAGATGAAAGATATGCCAAATAGAATGACAGACTATCCTAAGAAAAAGATAAGTAGTCTCAAGAAACTCAGCAAAAGTAATCTGAGGATCAGAACCCCACTGGATAGAAGACCTAGTGATGTATAACATGACATCATCCAAAAGTGGAGATTCATCATACGAATAAACAGGGTGCAGGACCAAAGGTACCCCTAGAGCATTAGCCACTACCGTAGGAGTAATGACGAACTCTACACCTCGTATCCAACTCTTTACCAAAGTGTTGGAATCATAGATGCGGATAGAGATGTTCAAAAAGAACTCTTTAATTAGGGTAGTTAAAGAAGGAGGATTAGAAATATCCAGCAAAGGTAATCAGCCCCTACGCTCAAAATTTGCCCTAATGGCAGGATCAAGCTCATCTAACACAACAGAACGCTCAGACCAAATTTTTCTCTTAAGGTTCAGCTTCTCAAAAATCTCTTGGTTTTTCTCACTAGGAAATCTCTCACGGTCAAATGAAGGTGGGGGAGGAGAAGGTGAGGGAACAAACCTACGAGCTCTAGTTTTCCTAGGCATGATGCTAAGGAAAGGACAGCACAGAAAAAACCAAAAGAACAGACACAAAACACAAACCAAGGGCAGACTGCAAATTAGCACAAAAAAATATAGAACATAAATCTATATGATGCATGAATAATCAAAATGCTATGATGCATGTACTAATGCAGTAAAACTAAGTTCAATTTAAGTTCAATTTCACAAAAGTGGCTTGAGCAAAGAGTTCCTTGACAAAAACTTAAAATTTAAAACCACTTGTTAAGATTTTGAGAAAAATTCGAGAAATTGATCATCACACAAGATAGAATACACATTATAATGATCAATTACATCAAATCAACAAGCCAATTGCATCAATTGAACCCAATTTGAACAAATCCCCAAATCGGATTAGAACAAACCCTAGAAATTTCAATTTCTCACAAATCACAGAATTGATCAAATTAAACCTTCAAGATCAAGTTTATAACATTCTAGAACAAAAACCCAATGATCAATTTCATAGAAAAATGTTTGAATCATCAAAAACCCCAAAATTTGTTAAGTCCAAAAATTATCCTTCAATGCATGAAAAACTGAAAATAAATGAAAAACAAAGGGTATAATGGACATACCGGCCCTTGGAGAGAGAAACCATGCAAGAAATTGGCTAGAAAACGACAAAAAATTGATGAGTAAGCTTGCTGAGTCGGAGAGAGAGAAAAAAGTTTGAAAAACTTTTTGAAAAGTGATTTGAACAAGTCAAAGTCTGAGTTTTAAAAAACTTGATTCACGATATTCGATCGATTGAAAATTACATTCAATCGATCGAATCAACTCGAGACTCATAAAACATTTTAAGCACATTTTCTATCGATCGAAAAACAGAATAGATCAATCGAAACAGGTAGAGGCTTACAGAATTTTGAGAAAAATCACAGTTTTGAAAAAACAACATAAGTTGGGCAAATAACTCCTCAAAGCATTAAAATTAATGAACAAAATGCATGAGTATGAGATGAGAATGCTTTTTCAAAAACCCATGTTTTGAACCTAGTTTTTCCTCAAAAAGATTTCAATCATTCTCCCTTTAAATTCTTCAAGCAACAAATATGTTGTACATAATAACTCAAGGTATTTTCAAACTTGGTTGGTCAGACCAAAAACACACACAATAACATGTACAGTGTTTAGCAAAAAGTAACTTGTGTAATGTATGCTACTAGCAAAAACTTGAGATACATGTGAAGTGATATGTGAATAGCAATCAATCACAAAGTCTACAAAATTCATCACTTAGAATTTAAAAGAGACAATCACCTAAAGAGTTACATCATATAACTCTCACATCTCCTATAACAAAAGCTTGCAATCATATAAGTTTCTTGAATTTTGCCTCATAATATACACACCAGTTTTAATTGTTCAGAAACTTATTAAATAGCCGGGATAATGTACACACCAATTTTAATTATGTGATTTGATATCAAGTCTAATAGTACACACCAATTTTAAGCATTAAGCAATTAAACTGAGGCTACACCTTATGTTCTTTTTGTGCATGTGCTACACTTTCTTGAGCACAAAATCTTACGATATGCACTAAGATGTTCATGATTGGCTAGTAAACAGTGGTGAGATGGTTATTTATGTCTTTCTCAAAATAATCAAGTCCGACAGTCAAATAACATGTGACTTCAAGATTAAGACAAAGTGATCAACACTATAAACATCTTTCCCACACAACATGCACTACAAAGTTCAAACTAGTAAAGTGCAAGAAATAAGCTCATCAAAGCTAAACAAGGTACACAAGATATGTTATGTGCAAGTAAATTTACCAACCTTGTTTTCCAAAAGCCAAGAAAAATAATGCCAAACATAATTTGTTTTCCTCCTTTTTTTTATATATATATATATTAAAAGAGAAAAAAATAAATAAATCCTAGAATGAAATGCATGAATGTAATGTAATGCAAATCCTAGAAAAAAAAAAAAAACAAAAAACCAAAGAATAATGGTCACAAAAATAAAGCAATGAAGCACAAGGACCATTTCAAAAAGACTCAATTAGATTGACTCTTTTGCAATCAAAACCTTTTAGATGCACCATGAGCATTGGAGTTTCTATTCACATTCGAGTCTTTTGCATCAATAGATTTCAGGAATGCTTCCATCCTTACTTTCCAATATACATAGTTATTCCCATCAAAATGAGGAGGAATAACAAAAGAGTGTCCGTGTTCCATGACAAAAAGGGTCAAGGATTAGCTCAGAGATCAAAAGATCAACAATAAGAGAGCTACCTGCTCTGATACCACATGTTAGGTTTTTAGACCCCTTAAAATAACAATTGGATTAACCTAGAGAATTAGCCAAGTGATTAACTTAGTCAAATTTTGCAAATCTAGGTTATCACAATCAAACAATCATATCAAGAATATATAGCAGCGGAAATATAAATAACACAATGATATGATGACCCAGGAAACCACACGATAAAAACCTAAGGAGGATTTAACCTAGCTATCCTCAAGGTAAACTTGAATCTACTATGGGAAAGAATCAAAGTTCATACAATAAGACTTACAAGCTCCCCATTTGACTTCCTATTGCTACCTACCAGTAGAACTTACTGACACGACCACATGCAAGCTCCGAATCCACGGACTCCTTCTTTCTTGGATTCTCTACAAGATACAAGCACTCCCGCTTGTGTTTCTTTAAACTCCAATGGCAGCAACTGAGTTGATCATCAAGGTGTTGAAAATATCTCTACCTTGAAAACCCTAAGTTTATGTGAAGGAAAACTCCTCAAGGATCTCACAAGAGATTCACATAAACCGCAAAGTATGAGCAACAATACAACTAGAGTAACTCTCAAAAACGTGGTTAGGGTTTTGCCTTATATACCTAGGGCAAAAAACATAAAATCCTAAACGTTTAATGAAATAAGGCTGAGTTGGAAATTTTGCAGAAAAACATCCTGGCCGACTTTCAATTGATCAAGTCTAACCTTCGATCGATCGAGCCAGGCCGAAATGCACTAATACATCTGCAGCTTCTCGATTCCAACTTTACATGAAATATACAACTTTGAGCAAGCCTAAACAAGACTAAACATATTGTTTTGATCATGGTTTGTCAACATTACACATTAGAGTTCTAAATACATAAAATCCTAAATCTTTAGAACCTAACACTATTGATATAAAATATTTAGTAATTCCTTCAATACTGCAAGTTGTTCTTGCTGTAAAAAATTTGAGAGAATAACACAACAAGCATCTTAAACTCTTTCTTGCTTGGATCCTACAAAACAATATATATATATATATATATATATATGTGTGTGTGTGTGTGTGTGTGTGTGTGTGTGTGTGTGTGTGTGTGTGTTAGAGAGACAACCAATTATGATAGTATTGGAGGCAAAGTAAATGATTAGAAAATAAATTGAAGAAGCAAGCGGTTTGGCTAGCATACCAGCTAGTTAATTTATATCAAAAGACATAAAAATCTTACAATCAAATAGAATCCATCTTAAAAGTAAATAAATACATGTGGTACAATTAGATAAATAAAAGGTTTGTCAAGATGATCAAGTTTGGCAATGAAGAAGACGCAACAACTATTGATGAGGGTAATCTCTATCTTAAACTTGTGATAATAATGAAGATGCAGCAACTACTAATTATGCAGATCTAATTTTGATTCAACTACAACAAAAATGACGATAATTACCATAAAAAAAAATTATATAAAAAAACAGTCTTTTATGATATAGCAAATCAAGGGGAATAAATAATAAACAAACCTATGAACTAAACAAATTTCAAACACATATAAACAAAAGTAGAACACCCACTAGAGTGTTTCATTTCCTTAGACAATGTGGCTCAAGTCACAGCAAGCCCTGAAATAAAAAATTATGAAGATAAAAAAGACATTGTGACACTTCACAACAAAGGTTGGGTAATAATAATAATATTTACACCCTTTGTCCCAATTTGTTATTTAATTCAACCATTACTCCAAAATAAAGAAGAAAGAATATGTATACCTTTCCAACTGGACTCCAAAGGAAATTGTAAAATGACAGCTTTATTTTTTTCCTATGTATGCCACATTCCATATGATATATATTTTTCCAATGTGGGACAATTACCCATTCTTTTTTTGGGAAACAAACACACACACACACACACACACACACACACAAGGAAGAGGGAAAAGGGAAAATGGTTCTAACACAAAGGCACACCACAACTCCACTCAAAAGCCATGGTAACTTTTAAGGGAGGGTGGGGCAAGTTATACTACACATAACACACTCTCTTAAGCATTATGGGACAATTACCCATTCTTTTTTTGAAAAACAAACACACACCACACACACACACACAAGGGAGAGGGAAAAGTGTTCTAACACAAAGGCACATCACAACTCCACTCAAAAATCATGGAAACTTTTAAGGAAGGGTGGGGTAAGTTATAGTATACACTACACACTCTCTTAAGCAATGTGGGACAATTACCCATTCTTTTTTTGAGAAACAAACACACACACACACACACACAAGGGAGAGGGAAAATGGTTCTAACACAAAGGGAGGGATTCACTTAAATGAGGAGACTAAGAAAAAAGGAGAAGTATCATGTTTAGATTATAGTATTGAATTTTAAACTTTATAATTCAATTTGCTAACTACTAAAACACCTTAGTAAATTGAATTTCTGCAAGCACGGATTTTACCATACAATTAAATTTCTGCGAGCATGGATACTACTAAAACTTTATCATTCAATTTTCCAACTGCTAAAACTCTATCACATAGATACTACTAAAACTCTGTCACACTAATTACACAATATAAACCGATAATGTTACCGTCAAATAGAAACGAACAATCATATATAAGTACAAATACCCAACTTAAATACATAAAAACCCATATATGACCCACAACACAAAAGAGGTAGTAACAAAATTATTTAAAAAAAAAAAA
Organism: Quercus gilva; assembly: GCA_023621385.1. Taxonomy (NCBI): domain Eukaryota; kingdom Viridiplantae; phylum Streptophyta; class Magnoliopsida; order Fagales; family Fagaceae; genus Quercus; species Quercus gilva. The sequence goes on along the minus strand of CM042480.1, from coordinate 24,875,102 downwards.
AAAAACAGCAATAAAAAAGAATAATACTATTAATCTAATCCTTACATTGAACTATTATGCAGGACAGCCACAAGAATAGAGGTCAAGAGCAACTGAGATTTAGAGATACCTGAACTAAATCATCCAGCATTTCAGTTTTAATATAGTGTGAGGAGAGGAAGAAATAAAAGAGTTAGAAAGCCAAAGTCTAGCGTTAGGAAGCTAAAAGGTTGCTATTTGAGATTATAACCGTGGAACACAATTGGTTGCCGTTTGAAAGTTTAAGAGATAGGGTTAGGAATTATTTTTCTATTTATTAGTATTTTTAAATTTAGGAAAACTATTTTTAAGTTGTATTAATATAGTGTGAAGAGAGAAAGAGATGAAGGAGTTAGAAAGCCATAGTCTGGCGTTAGGAAGCTGAAGGATTGCCGTTTAAGATTGTAACCATGGAACACAAAGGGTTGCCATTTGAAATTATAACCTTGGAACACAAAAGGTTGCCGTCTAAAATTGTAACCGTGTAAGAGAGAGGGTTGGAATTTATTTTCTTTTTATTAGTATTTTTATATTTAGGAAAACTATTTTTAAATTATAGGACTAATTCAAGAAAAAAAATGGTAATGACATGGCTGCTAATGTGGCTCAACCTAAGCGTAGTAACATTCAATGCTACACCTCAAGTTTTAGTAATTTGGTCTTAGCAAAAACAATAACAACAAATCAATTACAAATCCTTGCAAAATAAATCACAAAAACCCAATAACCTTTACCCAATTTCTCCCTCTCACTTGAGAGTTCTATACCCCTCTCAAATGACTCCACGCTCATAGCCATTGAGACAACTCCTATACCACATATTGATTGCTTCATCCACACATTAGTTAGACCTTGAAAATATTAAGATGTGTCAATTGACTTGCAAAACTCTTGATTATAAAATCCTATTTTTTTTTTCAAAAGAAAAAATACAATTAATAATTAATAAATTAATGCTAATATGCAACTTTGTCAACCTCTAGTATTAATATTCCAATTTTTTAAAATCTTTGAACAAAGAACCTCGGCCCCCCTTAAGTTTGAATCTTGGTTCTGTCCCTACTTTTATTAGTATTTTTAAATTTAGGAAAACTATTTTTAAATTATAGGACAAATTCAGGAAAAAAAAAATAGTAATAACATGGTTGCTGATGTGACTTAACTTAAGCGTAGCAAAATTAAATGTTATGCTTCAACTTTTAGTAATATATAGACTAGTAAGTTACCCGTGCAATGCAGAAATAATATTGTAATATTTTATATAAGATTGTTTTGGAAAATGTTATATATTTATTATAGCATAATTGTTATAGAACTTTATTAGAAATTAGTTCATCATGGGGTTTGGCTTACCTCCAGTACTTTTTTTAAATGAAATGTCCTTTTTATTTTAATGAGAAACTGCCACATCACCATCTAACTAATTAAAAGGTGAAGATTAAAACCTACTATCACTTGCCATTGTTATTTAAAACAAAAAGAGATGTTTAGTTTTAAAAAGTATTGGAGGTAAGCCAAACCCTTGATCATAAAAAGCAATAATTAAAAATTGCACTCACATATCCATTATAATTATTCAATTGAAGTAGTGAGAAATTAAATAATAATAATAATAATAATAATAATAATAATAATAACAACTTTGAAGGAATATTGTAGAATAAAAGTTAATATAGAATGTGTCTTTCTCTTTCTTCTTAATTTTAAAACAAAGTACATATCCCAAACACCCATAGTCAATTACATCATTTACAAAACCCACAAATCCACAACGTCAGACCTTAAAATCTGTCGGGGGAGAAAAAGTTTTCCTTCCGACAAATGAGATTTATATTGGGTTGGGGGTTTAAACCGAAACTCGACAATGGGCTTGATGCACGGCCTAAAGGCTATCAGTGAAGATCCACAAAATTCACTTTATTTTATGCCTTAGGCCTAGATTGAGACTGACAAGAATGACCCATAAACAATCCCTACAACGGACATGTCAGCATGGTTTAAAAAAAACATACTATAAGAAATAGCCCAGCAGTAAGATGTTTTTGCAGAAAATAGCCTAGCGGTAAAATGTTTCTGCAAAAGATAGCCCAGCGGTAAAATGTCCCAACGATAAAGTAAGATAAAACAGGGTAAATCTCAAGCTGTTAGTTATTTCACAGATTAAGGAAATTATCTATATTTTCAGACTCATCATCCATTAGCTCTAGAGAAGAGTCTTCTAATACAACAATGCGAGGGAAAAATGCTATAGTAACAGTTACATCATAACCATCAATAGTAAATGAATAAGTAAATATCATGGGTTCCATAATAACAAATAATGAAGAAAACTTAGTATGAGATGAAGGGAGAGAGAGAGATCCCAGCTAGCGCAGCAAGATCATTATAGTGCCAAAACTTTCTCGTGAATACAGTGAGTAATGAGGGACGTTCCAGGTAGTATAAGTAGTAAGAGAGAGGGTGTATAGTAAGGCTGCTAGAGGTTTCTGCTAGGAGTAAATAAATGTTTATGAGTAAAGTTATGATGAGTGTTAGGAGCTGGGGAACTTAGAGAAGGCTTCAACCGAGACGTTGAGGAAGAGTTCCTCTTTCTTGGTGTATATCTTAGTGTGTTGGTCCCCTGAAACATTAATGGAGAATTCCATTTATAGTTAGGTTTTAGGGGGTAATTAGCAAATAATATCTGCTAAATCTCTCTCAATTTTCAAAAAATCCTTAGAGAATCGTTCCCAAGATTTTAGCCAAAAGTGGTAAGCTCAACTTTTAGAAGGTTCTTGCTGTTTTAGGTAATAACGACTGGGATTTTGACTTAATGCTGATTGGCCTTGGCTGATGGGATTAGAGAATGCATTAGGCTAATGATTTTGGTTATGCTGCTACTAGAATCATAACTCTCTAGGATAGATTGTATCACCCCAAGCCAGGTGTCAATCTTGGAGCCCTTACTAGGAACTCTGCTGGGATCCCCTTGTTACCCTCCAAACCACATTTCCCTAAGTTTCCCAATTTGGGGTTCATGTGCTTGGTCCATGAACCAGAGAATACACGTTTTTAGTATGAAAATGAATTGATTTCAAGTTGTATCGGGAGCTTTAATGGCCTGGTCAAGGCTGCTTTTGGTTCTTGACTGAACGGGCTGGAAAAGAAAGAAGAGACAGTTGGCTGAAGCTTCCTAGCTTTCTGTTACGTCAGTTTCAGCTTTATGTCACATGAAAAATGATGGAATTTCAGCTTCCGAAGGAAGGGTTTAACCCCTGATGGAAACATGTCCTCTTCTGATCTGATTGGACAAGTTGGAACTTGATGGGATGGGCTCCAGCTATTTAGTTGTGCTGAATTTTGGTTGGTCAGCTCACATGAGCTTCAGCTGCTGGGATTTGTGTGTGGGCTCGCCGGGTCAATTGGGCTTTGTAGTTGAGCTCCTTTGGGCTTAGTCATCCCTAAAAAATGAAGAGTTTTGCCATGGGTGATATACATGGACTTTTGTAGTTTAGTTAATTATGGAGAAATAAGCATAGTTTCCCATAAATTTTGTTGAGAGAAATGTTCTTAAGAGGTGGGTAATTTATATTATTTTTTGCCAAGAAATAGTTTTGGGCTTTAAGCATAGTATTTTGGTCCTTCATAAATAGTTGCCAAAATAATATTTGAGTTTTGTAAAGTAGTGCAGAAATAGTATAGGTGTCAAATTAGTATTTGGGCCTTGTAAAATAAGTGCCAAATTAGTATTTGGACTTTGTAAAATAGTGCCAAATTTATATTTGGGCTTCATAGGATTTTGTAAAAATATTTCCGTGTAGCAACGGACTTAGTAGAAGTGTCGTATCGTAATGGGCTTTAGAGATGCCGCATTGTAACGGGCTTTAAAGATGCCGCATCATAACGGGCTTTAGAAGTGCCGCATTGTAGTGGGCTTTGTAAGAAGGTTTTGTTGGGCTTTTGGGCTTTACCCACAAGTCAAATGATTTTGGGCTTTCTGTGGAGATAGTGTAATTTTGTGGCCCAATTTTGGTAGCAATATGGTGAGTATTTTTGTGAAAACCCAAGTTGGATAATATGTGGGATATAATGGATAATATTTATAAGAGGGCCTAAGGCAATTTATGGGGGCTTATATATGGAATATTTGTAGGAGCCCAATATCATGGAGAATATTTGGGTAATATATATGGGGAATATTTATGTGGGCTTAAAATAGTTTAGGGGCTTGTGTGGATATTTTTGTGAGCGGGCTAATGAAATTAAGGCTCAAAAATTTGTACCTCAACAACATCAAAATCGTAATTGTCATCGTTATTCAATATAAAATGCGAGCCCCCCTTCCTTGGTTGTAGCTAGCTCATATTGGTTAGGATTAAATAAAACAACAATGTTAGAGTTAGGTACATGTTGTCAAAAGATTGAAGATAAATAACATCATTTTTGGTCTATATGTATTTGACATGCGATGGGATGGCATGAAGGGTTATGGGAAGGTATATATAAAGGGGTAAAAGTGCAAGAGGTAAAAATGATGAATTAAAATGTAAAGAGTTTTGTGTGTATGTGTGAGAAATGTAAAGTTTTGAAATTTTAAGACTTACATTTAAGGGAGTTAGACAAAAGTTGTGATATATGATATATATATACATATATAGGACAAAATTGGCCAATGCCCTTTTTGTGCAAATTTTACAGCCTTTTGCCTCATTTTCAAATTAATTAGGAAAATACTCCTCTTTTAAAACTCGATTTTCTCAAAATCAAGTTAAGCCCTATAGTGGCATTTTTAAAGAGTCTATAATGGCGTTTTAAGGGCCTATAGTGACGTTTTGGAACTCGAGCTCCATGAACTCAAGTTATAGGGAAAAAAAAAATTTTTAAATGCCTATAACTCGAGTTTATGGAACTTGAGTTTCAAAACGCCACTATAGGGCTCCAAAAAAAATTTTTTAAAACTCGATTTTGAAAAAATCAAATTACAAAATAGAGGCATTTTCCTAATTAGTTTGGGAAGGAGGGAAAAAGGCTGTATAATTTGCCCGAAAAGGGCATTGGCCAATTTTGTCCTACATATATATATACATATATATATTAGTTAATAATTGTTAATAAATAAAAAGTCAATAAGATAATTTGTGGAAAAAAATTCAAAATTTTGTATCATATTATCTTTGTATAGAATATAAAGACGTGAACGTACGTGAATGCGTAGAACTCAACTAGTTTAGCAAAATTTGGTTGACTTTATTAATCCACTGATCGTGACAATTATGGCCACAGTATTTTTTCTTTTTTCTTTTTTGGTGAAACTAAAATTGCATTAACACAAAATAAATAAATAAAAGTTAAAATAAATATATAGATACAAAATTAAGAGTTATGCCGGTAAAAAATTTGAAAAACAAAATTTTGGCAGGAATGATAAAACACACACCACAGTCCAATCCAAAACAAGAGTATAAGTCAGAAATTCTTACATTTTATATAATATATATATATATATATAATTTTTTTTTTCCATTCACTGATAGTCTTTGTTAATCTACTTTAGTCCTAATAGGCTTACTGCCTGGAAGGCTGGAAAAGAGACAAGTCCAACCTAATACATATTTTTCTTTTTTGGGAAATTAAAGAAACCACGCATATTTTCAAAGGTCAAAACAAGTCTTCAATTTGTATTTTTGCTTCCCCTTTCCCCACCCCACCACGATTACTATTTTCTCTTCGTAGCCGCCTCTCTCTGACTCTCTCTGTGTTTTTTTCTTTGGCATACGAGTCTGCTATTAATTAGATTAGATAGTCCACCAAAAGGACTCCAAGGTTTATCATCATATATAATAACCCTAAAGTCCAAGTCCAAATATAGTTCATTCACTTTCCCCGATTGCCTAAGGTAGGACTACATGCATCTATATGAGTTTATATATAACTCACGCAATTATCAAAATCCCTGTTGTTTGTGTCGGTTAACTGCATTTCTATTGCAACTGGCTCACAATCAAACGTATAATAATGACTACCCTCATCAAGCGCGTGAGATGAGTTTTTTTTTTTTTTTTTTTGTTAGTGGTCCTATTTTGTAGGAAAAAAAACTGTGTTTTCTTATTATATATATATATATATATATAATTTTTTTTCTCAAAATATATATATATATATAATTTTTATTTTGAAAATTTAATTTATAAGTGAATAAATCAGTTTGAAAATTAACAGGAAAATTGTCCTATTTTTTAGGCAATGTTTTAGTGGAAGTTAGAGTTGCATTTTTACCGGATTGTCTTTTAGTTTTGTCTCTACTTAAACATAAGGGTGTAAGGGCATTTTTGAACTAAAAAATAAGGAATCTAAACAAGGAAAACCCCTTAAATAAAGAGGAATTTGCAAAAAATAGAACTTGAAAAGCCGTTGGAGCCTTTGATAAAGTCCGTTTAAATTGTTTAGAAACCAAATCTAAAAATAGAAGAAGAAAGAAAAAGATGTAGAGCTAAACTGAATGTTTTCAATTTAAAGAAGAATGAGAGAAACTGGCAAAGTATACATGACTTTGTGAGTCTTAAAGTATAAGAGTTTTAATTTACATATTTATCCTTGTTAGTTAAAAATTTATAAGCGGGTATGATAAGGGTATTTTAGGTATCAAAATTGAGGAATCCAAACAGGGGAAACCCCTTAAATAATAGTATAGACTAGCCTCATTATGCGCGCTTCGCGCTTGCGATGAGGCTCTTCTTTTTTTGGTTTAGTATCATATATTTTTCACTTATCTCAATTTGAGGTTTATACTTTTTCTCACAAAAATTGCCATTTAGAACTACTAATATGGTCAGAGATGGTTTCTCAAAAAAATATGGTCAGAAATGTCATAAGGCTAGATAAAATATTTATAATTAAAAAAAAAAGATTAACCAATACCGCAAAATTAAAAGAAAATAGATATGAAAGAGACTAAAAAAAAATTAAAAAAAAAAATAAGAAGAGGTTGTTCGGTGGGAGGACATTACCAATTACCAAAGTCAAGTAGATGAGTAGATTCTAAATGGCTCTAGAGTGGCGATAGAAAAGAAGAATTGCCAAGATTTGCTTTCTCTCCCCACTGGCCAAATCTCTTTTTGGCAGCCTCTTCTTCTTTACACGTAAAAACAGAATAGTTACAGGATAAAAAAGAGATGACAAGAAAGTGCAGTTTTTTTTCTTAATTTATTAGAGAATTTGGTTTACAATTTGTTGTAAAAGGAAGGAAAAAAAAAAAAAAAAAAAAGAGTTTAGTAATTGTATAAGTGGAAAACATGGCTGGCAAATTAAAAGAAAATTTTTAGGAGTGAAACATGGTAAATCTAATCGGTTAAAAAAAAGGGGAAAAATGATTTTGTTAATTAAAAAAATTGAAAATCGTTCAATAAAAAAAAAAAAAAAAAAAAAAGTGGAAAGTTATCAAAAAAAAAAATTTTGGAAAACTAACGTGAGAGAAAAATGTGGAGGTGGGAGAAAAAAAAAGTGTTTTTCTCTTTTTAATTTAACTAAAAAATTGGAATTTTTAAATTACTAATTTTACATGTCTAATCCTATGATTTAAGCCTTAGAAACAGATAAATTTGAGGATGTTTTGAGTATCTAAATTGAGGAATCCAAACAGGAGAAACCCCTTAAATAGTAGTATAGAAAAATAATAACAATAATTACAAAAATAAATTTTATAAATTTATGTTCTTATGAAAAAAATAATAAAAAATTGTGCGAAGCATGGTCAAAAACTAGTTTATATATAGGGCAAATTACAACTTACCAACCTGTGGTTTGACTAAAATTTAAGTTGTCCATCCGTGATTTGAAATTTGGCACTTTACCCACTTGAAGTTAACTCAATTAAAGTTCCATAATCCACGTTTGTTAAAAATGAGGCTAAATATGTAATTTTGCTCTCGTATTATGTTACTCTCCTCCCAAAACATAAAAAACATAAAAGAATAGGGGAAAACAAGATCAAAAAGTGAGGATTTTGTAAAAATTAAGATCAATAACCTCATTGGTCTAATGTTTGTTCTTAATTTTTAAAAAACCTCACTTTTTGATATTGTTTTCACTTGTTCTTTTATATATATATATATATATATATATGTTTTAGGAGGAAAGAAATATAAAATGAGAGTACAATTAAATATTTAGCCTCATTTTTAATAGAAGCCCTAATTGAAACTAGCCTCATCACATGCGCTTCGCGTGTGAGATGACTCTTTTTTTTTTTCTTTTTCTTTTTTTTTGTTAGTGGTCCTATTTTGTAGGAAAAAAAAACTGTGTTTTTTTATTTTTTATATATATAGTTTTTATTTTGAAAATTTAATTTATAAGTGAATAAATCAATTTGAAAATTAAGAGGAAAGTGGTCCTATTTTTTAGGCAATGTTTTAGTGGGAGTTAGAGTTACATTTTTTCTAGATTGTCCTTTAGTTTTGTCTCTACTTAAACATAGAGGTGTAGGGGCATTTTTGAACTAAAAAAATGATGAATTTAAATAGAGAAAGCCCCTTAAATAATAGTATAGATAATAATAATAATAATAATAATAATAATAATAATTGATAATGGTGGAAATCAGTAGGCTGGATGCTTCGGGCTTGAATGATCTGGAGGGCCTGAAAAAAGAAAACAAAGAATCAAAGGAAACCGGGGTTGACTGGCCAATAACCCTCCGATGATGAAGTTAGTTTCTATCTTCCAAATCTAGAACTCCAAATTTCTAGGAATTCAGTAAAAGGGAAAAAACTTTCCTTTATTTGTCGGGAATGAGTGTTTATATAGTGCTATGCAAGCAGTTACTTGTCTCATAAGTTCCCCCACATTTGTGGACATCAGAAGCTTTACACTCACTTCTTATAACTGCCATAGAAGTTAAGATATTTACTCTCATCTTCCGTAACTGCTATTGGAAGTTAAGTGTTTGACAGGAAGTTACATTGATGCATTAGGATCTCACCACGTGGTTCAGTTCACGAACTTATGTAGACGAACCTTGCGTTGAGGGTCATCCATGTCCGAACAACCTTGCAAGGTTTGGACAAGCTCCTCTTAAGAACCCATGAATGATAGTAGGTTTAGTTATCATGATACTTTACATCCTATGGACGGCTACTCAAGGACGAGTTTACATTCTATGGATGACTACCCAAGGGCGAGCTTACATTCTATAGACGATTACCCAAGGACGAGCTACACTTTGTCTTTCCCCATCGATAATAATAATAAATTATTTTTAAAAAAATTATAAACGGCTAAACTCACCTTATAAGTTCAACTAAAATTCATTTAAGTTCTCCAATTTTGTTTTTATTCATTTCAATTTTCTAAATCTCAAAACTCCTCAATTCAGTCACCTATTAATGTTCCATCTAGTATTGTCGCTTAGTCCCCAAAACAATATTAGTTTTGGTTTGTTTTTAATATTTTATATTTATTTTATTATTTATTTATAAATTTAAAAAAATACGTTAGTTAAAAATAAATTTAAAAAAAAAAAAACCAGAAAAAAAAAAATCTGGGCAAATTAACAATGTAGACTTTTGAAACGAATGCTTTCACATGTACTCTTGAGAGACGGTTTCAAATCTAAACAAATCTAGAATAGTCTTGAGTTCAATCTAAACAAATTGTATCTCAAATCTACAAATACAATTTTGTCTATTAGGAAACCTAGGAATAAATTATGGGGCTTTGATTGTATATCTCCTTCCAACCATATGAAATATATATAGGTTTAGTAATGTACAGAGCGAGGGCGAGATCTCAAAAAAAAGATAACAAGTACAGAGGAGAGATCGAGCGACATCGGAGAAGTGTTTCCGGCAAAGATGCTAACTTCTTTCCCCTATTTGTGTGTGTGTCGTGTCTCTTTCTCTCTCTTGTATTGGGTTAGGGATTTTGGTGGGGTGGGTGAAGTATTTTCTTGTTCAGATTGGGTGTACGATGTGTTTGCCCAGTTTTTAATTTTCTGGGTTCTTTTTAATTAATTTTTTTTTAAATATTTATAATTAATTAATTAAATAAAAATTATATATTAAAAATATACCAAAATGACGACATTTTGGGGAGCTTAACAGAAATACTAGATGGAACTTTAACGGAAAACTGAATTAAGGTGTTTGGAAACTTACAAAAACTTAAATAATCAAAAGCAAAGTTAAATGACTAAAATTAATTCTAGTGAAATTTAAAGGGTAAGTTTCGTATTTTAGCCTAATAATAATATGTGAGGTATACGAGGTATTAGTATTACACTATAATTGTAAAGTTGAATTTATTCAATTATGTGTTGGCTTTGTTCCGTGCCAAATTTACTTGTAATACAACATTTAGAAACCTTGTATTTGTGTGGAAATAATGTAAAGGTTGTCTGTAAAAGAGTGTGAAGATTTGATCAAGAGTGTGCAACAAAAAGGTGACTCGCGACTGACTCGCAAGTGGTGACTCACCAAAATGAAGAACACTTATGAAGCATGCAGGAAGATGAAGAGTCAAGCCAGCTGGATCACTATATGACAAAAAGTACAATTTGGCCTAGTTTGGTAATTGGCGACTGGAACTCGCAACTCATCCCAGTCGCGACTGACTTGCCAGTGCACCATGTTTTGCTAAAAAATGTCTTTTCACATTCCATCTCATATCCTACTATAAATATCCTTATATCCACGAAATGTAGAGAACTTCTAGAGAGAATTTTGTGAGAGAAACTCTAGAGAAAAACAAAATTGATTCATCAACAATTTTATACACTTGGTGTTTGGGATCATAAACCAAATCATTTCCTCACCAAATTCAAAGTAGTGAGAAGGTTCTTGGTGTTTGGGAAGTAGTTCAAGAGAAAACCAATTCATATTGGTTGATGCAATGAACTAACAGGGGGATCCAAAAAGTTAGAGAAAACACATTTCGGCGTAACCTTGTTAGAGCAAGAAGCTTGGAGGGCTTAGGTGCATTAGGTAGATTAGGCTTGGAGGGTCTATTGCTATTCATGTATCCCAATTGATTTTCTAGTGGATCATTTACCGCTTGGAGGGTGGCGGAGAAGTTTTTGGCCAAGTTTTTCGGTTTCCTCTTCGATAACACATGCCGGTGTTATCTTGTGTTTGCATCTCTCTTTTCCTTACTCTTAGCTTTTAATTTCTGCTGGTTGTGATTAATTAATAGCTTAGAGTAGTTTGCTAATTTGGGTGTTGCTTATATTTCATATTCCGCACATATATTGTTTGAATATAGGCTTGTATTGGAAAATTTGTATTTGGGGGTCTAAACATTCACAAGTGTTTTATACACTAAGTGAGTTTTCAATTGGTATCAAAGCAAGTACACTTTGACAGATTTCTATACCCTTAGTGTGATCCTAGACCCCTTGTAGCTATGGATGAAGTTATGGAAAAGGCTATGTTGAATTATGGCGCAAATGTTTATGATAATAACTCTATGAGTATTTTTAAAGATTGTCCTAACAATGAACTCCTAGAGTTATTAAAAATAAAGAAACATGCTAGAATGTTTGTTCACATGCTAAAATTTCTTGAACACAAAAACCATGTCTTATACAATAGTCTATGTGAGTCAAATTCATTAGTTAAGAAGTATAAAAGAAGAAATAGAATATTGTGTGACAAGGTTGATCGCCTTTAAAAGAGAATTCAATCTAGTAAGAGAATAGAAAATGAAGATGATTTTCTTTTTAAAGATCAAGAATGCTTATATCATGCTTGCTTGTTTATGCACACCTTTTTGAAAGTATTCAATTCTTGTTTATGGTATCTTGATAGTGAATGTTCTCATCATATGACAAAAGATAAATCACTATTTAAGTCTCTCAAAGAGAAGGTTGGTGACTATGTATCATTTGGGAAAGGAAGTCATGCTCAAGTTCTTAGCAAAGGGACTATTGAGATACCGGGCTACCTCTATTAAAAGATGTTCTATATATCAAAGGGCTTAAGGTGAATCTCTTGACCATCACTCAAATATGTGATGAGGACTTTCTTGTTCATTTCTCAAAGAAGGGGCGTGTGATCATAAATGAAGTAGGGATTTAAGTCTTTGAGGGATATAGGACCACCGACAATTGCTACGGAGTGGTTCATACGCCAAATATGTTTCATAGGAGTGCCCGAGTCGATGTGTTGGAACTTTGGCATCAAAGACTCGGCCATGCAAACTTCAAATAAGTGGCAAAAGTGTCCAAACTTGAAGCCGTTGTGGGACTCCCAAAATTCGGGAAGGTGGAGAAGACCATTTGTAGCGCTTGTCAAATGGGAAAACAAACAAAGGCGAATCATCAAAAGGTGAATGTGATCTCTACATCACGTTGCTTAAAGCTTCTCCATGTTGATTTAATGGGACCCATAAGAACAGAAAGCTTAGGAGGAAAATGGTATATTTTAGTCATTGTTGATGATTTCTCAAGATACACATGGGTGGAATTTCATGGAGATAAATCAGAAGCATATGAGAAGATGAAGACTCTTTGTAAGAAGCTTCAAAACGAGAAAAGTGTACAAATTGTCAAGATAAGAAGTGACCATGGCAAGGAGTTTAAGAATGCAAAATTTGAGTCTTTTTATGAGAAGAATGGGATCAAGAAAGAGTTTTCAACTCCTAAAACTCCTCAACAAAATAAGGTGGTCGAAAGGAAGAACCGGGTGATTCAAGAAATGGCAAGAGTTGTGCTACTCAACAAGAAATTCCTCAAAAATGTTAGGGGTAAGTCGTGAAAATCTCATGTCACATTAGCAATAGAATATTCTTCCAAGCGGGAACAAAGAAGACCACATATAAAATTTGGAATGGGAAGAAGCCAAAAGTGAAATACTTCTGAGTCTTTGGGAATAAGTGTTATATTCTAAATGATCAGGAGAACCCTGGAAAATTTGATGCAAAGTGTGATGAAGGTATCTTTCCAGGTATTCAACCACTAGCTAGGCATATAGAGTCTTCAACAAGGGAACAAAAACGGTAATGGAGTCTATCAATGTGGTTATTGATGATTCCATAACAAACATAGCAAATGATGATAATGGAAAAGGAACAAGCTCCAAAGAAGCTATCGTTAAGATTGAAGCCCAAGGTGTTGAAGTGGAAGAACATTCATCGGAAAGAGAATCTACTCCCGTGAACTCTAGAATGGAGACAAGATCATTGTCTAGATCCCCAGGCCTCTCATCCCTCTTGAAGTTCATCCTCCTATCTCCCGGAATGATGAAGTGTCCACCTCAAAGAAGCCATCATTTAGAGTGGTTAAAAATCATCCAGAAAGTAACATTATATCGGTTCTCTAGATAACGGTCTTTGTCTTAGAAAAGGGAGCTTGCTTATTGCAAACCATGTGACTTATCATTACTACCTTACTTAATTTGAGCCAAAAAGGGTAGAAGAAACTCTTCAAGATGAGAATTGGGTGGATTAAATGCATGAAAAACTGAATCAATTTGTGAGGAATGACATATGGGAACTTGTTCCAAGGCCTAAAGACACTCATGTCATCGGCAACAAGTGAATTTTCAGAAATAAGATCGATGAGGATGGTGAGATAATAAGAAATAAGTCTCGATTGGTGGCTTAAGGTTACACTCAAGTGGAAGGAGTAGATTTTGATGAATCCTTTGCCCCCATGGCTAGACTTGAGTCTATTTGCATCCTTTTGTCCATTGCATATACTATGGACTTCAAACTCTACCAAATGGATGTGAAATGTGCCTTTCTCAATGGGTTCCTTAATGAAGAAGTCTTTGTTGAACAACCCAAAGGTTTTCAAGATCCTCACTTCCCGGATCATGTTTTGAGATTGAAGAAGGCACTCTATGAATTGAAATAAGTACCTAGAGCATGGTATGATCGACTTACAAATTATCTCTTGGATAGAGGATTTCAAAGAGGGTATGCCAACCGGACATTGTTTGTGAAGAAAGATGAGAACTATCGCCTTGTAGCTCAAGTGTATGTTGATGACATAGTGTTTGGAGCCACCGAAGACACTCGTGCTATAAAGTTTTCTGAAGAAATGAAGAAGGAATTCGAAATGTGTATGGTGGGGGAACTTACATTTTTCTTGGGTCTTAAAGTTAAACAAAAGAAGGATGGTATATTCATCTCTTAAGAAAAATATGCAAGAAATCTTGTCAAAAAGTTTGGACTAGATTTCAAAAAGCATGCCTCCACTCCCATGAGTTCATCTACCAAGCTTAGTCTTGATTCTTCCGGGGTAGAAGCAAGTCCAACTTTGTATAGGAGCATCATTGGAAGTCTCCTATATCTCACTGCAAGCAGATTGGACATTGTGTTTAGTGTAGGATTACGTGCTCATTATCAAGCAGCTCCTAAGGAGTCTCACTTGACGATTGTGAAGAGAATCATATGTTATATTAATGGCACTTCCGAGTATGGTTTATGGTACTCAAAAGACTCTAATGATTGTCTAGCCAGTTACTCGGATGCAGATTGGGCAGGAAGTGTTGATGACCGAAAGAGCACTTCAAGCTAATGTTTCTATCTCGAAAACAATCTTGTTTCATGGATGAATAAGAAGCAAAACTTGGTATCTCTATCTACAGCTGAAGCCAAGTGTATAGCTGCTGGGAGATGTTGTACTCAACTTCTTTGAATGAAGAAACTTCTTCATGACTATGGGATTTCTCAAGAAACGATGAGTGTGTTTTGGGACAATAGTAGTGCCATAAATCTTTCCAAGAATCCTGTTTGGCATTCAAAGTCCAAGCACATAGAGATTCACTTTCACTTCATCCGTGATTTGGTGGAAGATAAAATCAAATGTCTTGAATTCATTCACACGAACAACCAAAAGGCGGACATCTTCACCAAACCTCTCAATGGTCCTCGGTTCGAATCGCTCCGTAAGACCATCAATGTCAATATCATTCCTTGAAACTCATGCGTGTTGTGTGTTTTACATATCTATCTTGAATTGTTCTTAATTGAGTGAAGCACACACTACTTTGTTGGTTTCATGTTTTTAATTTTTTTAAAAGCTTTGGTTGTTTGTTGATTTTGATCATTCATTACTTTGCTTTGTGTCAAAAATCCAAAAACACATAAAAAGTATAAAATTCAAAAAGTTTGATCGGCAGTATTGTGCATTGTCACGTGCATGTTTAGCCTTGTACTTCTGTATTAATGGCTTTGTGCATTACTGAGCTTAGCTTATTCTCTATGCACATGTATCTTTGTGGGAAACATCTTGACATCTATGTGATTGTTGTAAATAGATCTTCAAACTTGTCATGAATTATTAGACTATAGTGTTGTTGATCTTGAGACATGCATAGACTTGTGCCTATATCTCTTCCCACTCATTTTTTTTGCTTAAAAGCTCAACCAATGTCAAATCTCGAAAAGAGATAATAAGCTGAAAAAGCCATTGCACAAACTAGTATTTAACTAGGAAAAAGAGAAAAGACTTGTATTTAAAATGTATAGTGCCAAAAGCCCAAAGCTTACTCATCAAATTGAAATATCAAAAATTTCAAGTATCAATCTCAAAAAGAGATGTAAAGATCAAAATGATTGAATGTTATCAAAAGAAAAGAAGCCAAATGAAAAGCTTTTAACTCAATGTAATCAAGTTTATGTGGGAGGTCATATATATTCATTTCTACAATTAAGATAGGTCACTGCTGCTAGTTGTGTATGACTTGGTTGAATCATCCTGGAGGCAATGTTGGAGGCAGTAATCAAGTATAGGGACTTGGGTTTTAAACATGTTTTGTTCCTTAGTGATAGTAGGAGAGCTGTGCAAGTCAACAACTACCAAATCACTCCTAGTTGGCAAGAGAAGAGCTTTATGGCTGATTGATCTTATCTTTTATCCGCTGATTTTGTCTATCACTCAGTGTACAAAATCACTCAGTGTTTGTCCCAAGGATTGTAATTAGTAGTGTTAATTCTCTAGCTAAATTGGCAACGAAAATGCCAATCAACTGCTGTATGGTTAATCAGAACCTTTTGTAATGTTTCCTCTTTCTGGAATGGTATAAAAAAATAAAATAAAAAACAACTTTTAATATTCTTTTTTAATGGAATCTTTTCAACAAATTAAGTAAGGTTATATCCCATGTGTTAACCCGAATATCCTGCCACTTGAACAGAAAGATAATAGTGGCAAAATATTTGACTTTCTATTTTCAATGATATACTCTTATATTGTTAACGTATTTCACATTTTCTGTATACATTCACTTTCCAAGTTTTAAACATGGACATAACATTTTTGCTTTTTAAAATTTGTACATCAACACATTCAATTATCTATATTGTATTTTCATTTTAAACTTTGTTGTTTTACAATAATAATAAAAAAAAGTGAAAATAATACTTGACAAGTTGTGATTGATATAGCATAAAGTAAAACACAATTGGTGAGACAAATAACATGTATTAAGAGAAATATAGGTAATCTGTTAGTTCAAGTCTAGACATTGATAATGACTAATGAGTGTAGGAAAAGGAAAATACTTAGAAGTGCTTTGTGCTCTACAATAAGGAAAAATACACCATGTTTTGGATGCATGAGTTATCTCCTTCAAAGAGGAGGATGGATCTGACAAGTATGGAGTCCACTCTTGTGTGAGAGGAATACTTATATATATATATATATATATATATGATATATGATATATCCCCAAGATAGGGGTGGACTTCACACATGGAAGGACTGCTTTGGAACTACCAAGAACCGAAGAAAGAAGTAAGTCTAGATTGTACTAATAAATATGGCAAGGGAGAGCGAGATATATACATATGATGACGTATTCAAGAGTGGCATCTATTATCTCGTGAATTCTTATTAATGAAGGACAACATGCCAAAATATCTTGCATAGCTGTCAAATTGATGTGTCTATTAGTCTATAATATTCCATAGTTCCACTTGATTATCACCATTATATTCTGACAAGTGATAGAAGAAGAAGAATACCACGAAGAAAATGGATATGTTAGCGAACACAAATTTAGAAAGTAAAACACCTTTGATAGAGGCTGGTCATGGTGAAGAAGAAACTAAGAAAAGATGGTGGCAGAAAGTGTTGGACGTGGAAGAGGCCAAGAAACAAGTCTTGTTTTCCCTACCAATGATTCTTACAAACGTTTTCTATTACTTGATCACCTTGGTATCTGTCATGTTTGCCGGCCACCTTGGTGAGCTTGAGCTTGCTGGAGCCACTCTTGCAAACTCTTGGGCAACTGTCACCGGCTTTGCTTTCATGGTAACTCTTATCTGTTATTGTAGTTATGTGATGAATATCTAAACCTTCTTTTTCTCCTATGTTACCCTTTAGTCTTTATTGTTGCTCAGTTGATCACAGATCATAGGTAGATATGGATAAGCACGGCCACAATTTTTTTTTGCCAAACTGTTTTTTTATATGAATGAAAATCAAGTTAGTCTGTGGATAAGCACTGCAACATAATCATTGCTGGGAGGGAAAAACGGTTATGCTATCTAGTAAGGAGTACAAAGGATATCAAGGTACAAGTAATCTAAAATACGATTTGGTATTTTATATGATCATTGATATTGTTATTGGTCTTCAGAAAGAAAAAAAAAAGGATCGGGTAAACAGAACTTTAACAGAGGGTTTCCTATTTTTAAATTGCAATTTTGTTTCTGACAAAAAAAAAATTATTCATCTTTGTGTAATTCCCTCCACATGTGACAAAAATCCGACAAAGATGATGATGGTGATAGTAAAGGCTCGAATCAAGATTCCATGTAATTAGTCCAAAAGCAAAAGTACAAAGATGATTATATCAGCATATAGATAAGTCCACGAGTTCGGTCTGTTTCAAGCTGTCGGCCAAGTTTTATATTCATGTGATAGCACTCCTTGAATACGCATCTACTTTGCTGTAACTGTCCTGTAGCACAGGAATGCTTGAATAAATAAATGAATACGTAAAGAACTCCAAGTCATGATAGGCCAATAGTCTTGTAACTCGGTGACATTGCCAGGTCTGTTTAATAGAGAGAATTTGGGTTTAAATCCTCCCACCCCCACCTACTGTAAGAAGAAAAAAATAAGTAATTAGAGTTTTAATTTACTCTTTCAGGGTTTAATTGTATGTCATTAAAAGCAATTGTGAAGGGGCAGCCCTACTTTCACAGTAAATTTGTTGCTATACCTGATATATAGCTTATAGATTGTGACTCAATTGCGTCCAAGATGAGTTATACTCTGATTAGATTGCATAGTCAATTCATTGTCTTTGTAAGCTGTGTTCTTATTTACCCTTACTATGATGCTTCATTCTTTAATGTTATCTTTAGGTTGGTTTAAGTGGAGCACTTGAGACACTATGTGGGCAAGGGTTTGGTGCAAAATTATATAGAATGTTGGGGATCTATCTACAAGCCTCTTGTATCATATCCTTTCTATTCTCTATCATTATATCCATCATCTGGTTCTATACAGAGCCAATACTGACCTTACTTCATCAAGATACTAGCATCGCAAAGACCGCCTCTCTCTATATGAGATTTCTCATTCCTGGACTATTTGCATATGGCTTTCTGCAGAACATCTTGAGATTTCTTCAGACACAATCTGTGGTTATGCCCATTGTTGTATTCTCATTGATACCACTGATTATTCATATAGGCATTGCATATGCTTTAGTGCATTGGACAGGTCTTGGTTTCACAGGAGCTTCTTTAGCAACTTCAATTTCATTATGGCTGTCAGTCATTATATTGGCCATGTATGTAGTCTGCACAAAAAAATTTAACCACACATGGGAAGGATTTTCATTGGATTCATTCCATTACATTTTTACCAATTTAAAACTAGCCCTGCCCTCTGCAGCAATGGTATGGTAAGTGAAACTTCATTTATTTCATCTCATTACTATGCTCTTCAGCTCTTGCTAATTGTACAGAATTAACATTAACATAGACTTACAGAAATATGTGAACAACATTTAGAATATAATCGAAACCCTTTGTAAAGATAGAAAGACAATCACTCAGACATGTTCAACTAAGTGTTGCAGAATTTTATAAAATCTTCTATCTATTATTGGTGTACCATGACCAGAAAAGAAAAAAAAAAAAAAAAAAAAAAAAAAAAAATTGAGCCTGGTCTGAAATGAATTAAGGAAACCCAGACCTAATTAAAGATGGCAATTTGTCGAAAAAATTCTCAATACACAGGGTTTCAGCTAGTGAGTCATTATAACATACTGATCTATTAGGAGACATAGGAGCATGGTATGAAACATGACCTCAAAAATTTTACTAGTCTTACATGGTCAAAATTTTTGCCAGTTTGGAGTACTGGGCTTTCGAGATTCTAGTTTTCTTAGCAGGACTAATGCAAAACTCAGAAACAACTACATCTCTGATTGCAATGTGGTAAGTTTTACATCTTTTCCCCTAGTTTTTATAAATTTTAAGATCTAATCTTCACGATTTACTCCAAATTTTTCCTTTTTTGATTATATATTCAGTGTGAACACAGAAACTGTTGCCTACATGATCACATATGGTCTCAGTGCTGCTGCAAGGTTAGTAGTTGAACAACTTCTAGTGGTTTGTATTTATACCTTCTAGTTCTTCCATTCTGTATTTAGTCACAGATATTGAGAAAAATAGAACTGATGATTACAGTACGAGGGTGTCAAATGAGTTGGGAGCAGGCAATCCAAACCAAGCTAAGAGTGCCATGGCAGTTGCTATCAAGCTCTCTGTCCTTCTAGCACTCACAGTTGTTTTGGCTCTTGGCTTTGGTCATAACATCTGGGCTGGATTCTTCAGTAACAGCAATGAAATCATACAAGAATTTTCTTCAATGACACCTCTACTTGCAATTTCAATAATTTCTGATTCTGTTCAAGGTGTCTTATCAGGTAATAATCCTCAACTTTTCTTTTATATGTGCAGATTATTCCACAGTTATTGGTGCTAATGATTTAGATACTGCAGGGGTGGCCAGAGGATGTGGTTGGCAGCACTTGGTTGTGTATGTTAACTTGGCAACTTTCTACTGCATTGGAGTACCAATTGCAGGACTTCTTGGTTTTACTTTGAAACTACAGGCTAAGGTGAAATATATTTATAGTAGTCTGTTCACAAACACGCCTAAAAATCAGTATACTTGCCTGCATAGACATAAGATTTCCATATTTCCTTTATAGCAACTTGAGAAGCCCTCGTGCTTAGAAAGAAGTTTAGTTATCTAAAATTTGCCTGCAATGAATTATTCTGTACAGGGTTTGTGGATTGGCTTAATCTGCGGCCTATCCTGCCAAGCTGTCACCCTCTTGTTGGTTACACTGCGAAGAACATGGGCTAAACTGGATCTCTCCAATAACAACACAAATGAACATCCAGTTTTAGTTTAGAAAAAGGTCGTCAAGCATTGTCAGTGATTAGCAACACAGGCTACTTGGGTCCGTGACATATCTTGGGAGACATATATGCAGTTTAAGCATGAGATTTTGCAGCTTCCTTCAAACATTGAACTTTTGGCCTAGCTCGAGAACTACGACTTACAAAAAATTGCAACTACGGTAAACTGGCTCAAAAGAACAAGATTAGAAGAAGGCTAGGGTCAATGTCCTTCAACATATTAATCTGAAACTAGTGTTGTAAAATACAAGCATTTATTTTCTCTTAGTTTGAGATGTGTTAAAGGACCCCTCAATAACCCCTAGATGGATTGGGATCAAGCAGCATTAAAAGGCATCCCAGAACTCATACTAATTATTTAGATTAAATATTATAAATATATAAGTGTAACAAGTACCACCTTATTTTCTTCTTAAAAAAGGAAAAGAAATGTACCACCTTATTTAAATTTTGTTATTCAAAGCTTAAAATTGGTGCCGTTATAATCAGTTCTAAAATGAAATAACTTAAGCTTTCTTTTTTCTTTTCTTTTTTCTTTTGATAATTCAATAGTTAGAAAAAATGGGATTTAAATCTTGGATATTTCTATTTAAAACACAAATTAGTGTCAACTAATTCAGTAACAAGACTCTTGGCTAAGCTTATTATATTTAGTGTTAGAAAATAACTAGTAGAAATTTTTGATAGAATGCTCTTAATGATCTTTTTTTTTTTTTTTTTTTTTTTTTTTTTTTTTGATCAGAAATATTGGATATATTCAATACCGAGAAACCACACTTGAACAAGATACATCTTTTGAGACCTGCCTAGCTATAACAGGTGGGGTATCCTCAACCCATACAATACAATCATCAACTGTTAAGGCATTTTTTGCCATAAGATGGGCAGCCACGTTCCCATTTCTGCGGACATGGACTGCAGCCCAGGAATTAAAGAAACCGAGGCTTAATTTGGATCCTTCGATCACCTTCAATATCGACCAAGGAGTGGTAGAAGAGTTTGATAGAGCTGAGATAACAGTCAAGGAGTCACTTTCAATCACAACATCTTTCAGTCCCAGCTCCCACGCCAAAATAATCCCTTCCTGAACTGCCATAGCCTCTGTTTCCAGCGCCTTCAGTGGAAGCTCCAGCTTTTTGCTCATTGCTCCCATAATCTGCCCCTCCGCATTCCTGATCACCACACCAATACCACAGCAGCCACTCTCTTTACAAACAGCCCCATCTACATTTGCTTTATACCAGCCCCGATTCGGAGGGGTCCAGGTGGGAGAGAAGGGTCTAGGAAGCTTGCAAGGGGGAGGATTCTCAAGCCGAAATTCCTTCAGATACTCCTCCACATCTCGGCAAAGTTTCTGAGGAGTTTTTTGTTGACCACCATGCCTCACCATGTTCCTTTGATTCCATAACCCCCATGCTGTGGCAGTAAACAGCTCCCAATCAACATTGGGTTTTCTCTTCCTAATCTCCCACACAATCTCCAAGAACTCCTCCGTTAAGTAAGGAAGATGTGGCAGTTTAAGCTTTGAAGACCCCCAGACTTCAGCAGCATATTTGCACCCCCACAAAACATGTTCCACGGTTTCACACTCCCCACAAAAATCACACCCCTCCTCAATATTAACGCCCCTTGATTTTAACTGGTGTTTTGTTGGTAGAATATTCCTACATGCTCGCCAAAGGAACTGTTTCAGCTTGTTTGGGCATCTCAGTCTCCATACCAAGCCCCATAATTCATGCATACTGGTGTTGTCTGAGGAGCTACCCCTGTCTGCCTTCTGAGATTGATCTTTTAGCCACTTTTGAGCCACCCTATAGGCACTTTTCACAGCAAACTTTCCATTGGTAGTCCACGCCCAAATCACAGAGTCTTCAACCAGCCGAGAACTTAATGTCATGCCCAAAATAGTCTCGGCTTCATGTGGGAGAAACACTTCTTTTACCTTATCTATATCCCAAGACCTTGTCTCCTTGTCAATGAGGCAAGCAACCAGATCAGATGCAAGAGGAATTTTCGGACTGACCACCATGAAAGAGTCCGGAGTGGGAATCCACTTGTCCTCCCAAATCTTCACTTTCTCCCCATTACCAACAACCCATCTGGCACCATTAACAACAATATCCTTGGCTGCCATCAAGCTTCGCCACACATATGAGGGTCTACGGCCCATTTTGGCTTCTTTGAATGTCGAATTGGCAAAATACTTTGCTTTGAACACCCTGTGGAGGAGTGTGTTTGGGTTTTGCTGGATTCGCCATCCTTGCTTGGCGAGTAGAGCGAGATTAAAAGCTTTGAGGTCTCTAAACCCCATTCCACCCTCCTCCTTTGGAGAACAAAGCTTTTCCCATGCAATCCAACTCAGTTTCCTCTCATTATCCTTTTGTCCCCACCAAAACTTGCTCATCATAGAATTAAGCTCTTTACACAGCGTATCCGGGAGTTTAAAGCAACTCATGGTGTACGTAGGGGTTGCTTGCGCTACCGCTTTGATAAGAATTTCTCTACCCGCATTGGAGAGGAGCCGACCCTTCCATCCGGCTATTTTCCTACCAACTTGATCTTTGATACGGCTAAAAGCCTTCCTTTTTCCTCTCCCCACAACGGCGGCAGCCCAAGGTATTTCTCATGATGCTGTATAATTTGGGCCCCAAAAAGCTGTTTCACTTCAGCTTTCACCCCCCTGTTGGTATTCTTGCTGAAAAATAAGGAGGTCTTTTCTTTATTCAATTTCTGCCCCGATTCGGCCTCATACTCCTCCAACACTTTAAGTACCCTTTTACCTTCTTCCACGGTCGCTCTACAAAAAATTATACTGTCATCGGCAAATAAAAGATGGGAGATCTTTGGTGCCCCCCTCTTGACTGACACTCCCCTAATATTACCCTCACACTCTTCCTTTCTTAGCCTTGCGGACAGCCCCTCCGTGCACAGCAAAAATAGGTAGGGAGATAATGGATCCCCCTGTCTCAGCCCCCGGGATGGGATGATCTTGCCTTTTGCTTCCCCATTTATCAAAACCGAATAGGATACCGTAGAAATACACATTAGCATAAGAGATATCCATTTGTCGTGGAAGCCCAATTTCCTCATTATCGTCTCCAAGAACAGCCACTCTACCCTGTCATAAGCTTTACTCATGTCGAGCTTCAGGGCCATCAAAGCTTCCTTGCCTTTTTTCCTCCCATCAATACAGTGCATAGTCTCAAAGGCCACTAACACATTATCGGTTATAATTCTCCCTGGAACAAAAGCACTCTGGGACTCATCAATAACTACATTAAGAATCCTTTTCAGCCGATTAGCAAGGACCTTAGATACAATCTTATAAATAACGTTACACAAACTAATAGGTCTATATTCAGTTATTTTTCGAGGGGCTTTAGTTTTAGGGATAAGACAAATATTGGTTTCATTTACACCACAGGGCATCACACCAGTATTAAGAATTTTTAACACACAGTCAGTCACATTTACACCTACTAAATCCCAGAACTTTTGATAAAAGATGGGAGACATACCATCAGGGCCCGGAGCCTTAGTAGGATGCATTTGTTGAAGAGCGTTCCACACTTCATCAGCCTGAAACTCAGCACACAGCAAGGAGTTCATCCCCGACGTAACTTTAGGTGTGATGGTACTAATGCACGCCTCAAAACAATAAGGATTATCTGACTTGTAAATTGATTCAAAGTAGTCAATAATAATACCCTCCAAAGCCCCAGGATCCTCCTGCCACGTACCATGCGAGTCCAAGAGACCCGTAATGCTATTTCGCCTTCGTCTTTGGCTAGCGGTAGCATGGAAAAATTTTGTGTTGCGATCACCCCATTTCATCCACAAAGCCCGTGACCTCTGACTCCACATCATTTCCTCCCTAGATAGAGTTTCATTAATCTCCCTCTTAAGGTTCTGTATTTCATCTCCCCTGTCATGGAGATTATTTAAGCCCTCTAGGTATTGTAACCGCTCCCTTTTCTGCTTTAGAATCAGCCCCACATTACCAAATTCCCTCCAATTCCATTGTTGAAGTTGTTCTTGGCATTTCTTAATCCGGTCAGTAATCTGGCAATTTGAGTCCCCTATCTCTGACTCCCACGCATCCTTCACTATCTCTCTACATCTGTCATCTCTAGTCCACATGGCTTCGAACATAAACCTCTTCTTGGCCCGTCTTCGTTTCTGTTCCTTACTACATCTTAGATACAGCAGACAATGGTCTGAGATAGGCATTGAAACATGAAAGAGTCTTGCATCAGTGAACAGCTCCAGCCATTCCTTACATCCCACCATTCGGTCAAGCCGTAGCTTTGTCCTGTGGTTTCCGTGCCTGCCGTTACACCAAGTATATTTCTGTCCAAAGAAACCCAAGTCAACTAGGCCACAACGATCAAGACAATCGCCAAACGCCTCCATCTGTTTCGCTTCTCTGTCCGGCCCCCCCAGCTTCTCTCTCGGATACAAGATCTCGTTGAAGTCTCCAAACACTATCCATGGCATATTGCACTGCGCATGAAGCGCTTCCAGGAGTTGCCATGACTCACCTCTCTTGCTGGTTTCAGGTTGGCCGTAGAAGCCAGTCGCCCTCCACGGCTCGGCAGAACCAACCCCGTTAACCACAACATCAATATGAGAGTTGGAGCAGCTTTTGAAGCTCACATCGGTCCCCTCCCTCCACAATAACGCTAAACCACCACTTCGACTGTCACTCGGCACAACTATTCCTTGAGTGTACTCAGTTTTCCGTTGAATCCCCTTTATCCGATTCGCACTCGCCTTCGTTTCCGCTAAGAAGACCAGTGTTGGGTCTTTTGCTTTCACCTCATCGGTGAGAATTCGAACTGCAAGGGAAGACCCCATACCCCTGCAGTTCCATGCTATAATACTCATTTGGCTCGGCGGGGCTGCACCGCAACCGCCGCCTCATCGCCATCCATTTGGTTGTGTTGCACAGAGCCCTCATTAACCTTGGAACTCCCCTTTCTTTTCTTTTGACTAAGAGTATTTGGGTCAAGCTCTTGGAGAGGCGTTGGGCCCTCTCTTTTCTGGCTACCTGAGCTCCCAGCCGAATGTACCCCATTTGTCTTCACGTCCCTTGCAAGCCTTTTCCAATGCTTGCTTTGTGGGCCGAGTTTCTCAGAGACCCACCCTTCTTTTGGGTCATAATTCATTGCAACTGGGCCCATAACGGTTTCTGGGCTTTCTTCCTTTCCCTCGGTCATATTCTTAGGCGCCATCCTGAATTCAAAAACTGACTCTTTCAGCTGCACCATATCTTTTTCCCACTGCATATCCTTTGATTTGACTGCCTGCACCTCTGTTCTGACCCCTGCTCTATCAATCAAAGGGGTTTCCTTGTTCCCCAGCTTTTCCTCCAGGCCTATGACCTTGTCACTCTCATGTACCTCCGACCCTACCTCACGGCAATCGATTGGCCTGAGGTCTACCCTCGTCTGATCACTGCACTCCGGTTTTGAATTTGAACTCACTTGATTTACCTTGCCTCCACTTCTCCCCGCCTTCTCACTGGATTGTATTCCTACCTTTTCTGGCTCACCTTTGACGAAACTATGGCGTTTTGGGTCCTTAAAGCCCATATCCAACTGGTTTGTACCCCAGCTACTTCGCCTTAAAGGTTCTCCCCTCAGCTAGGCTCCGTATTGCATCCTCCCTTCAGCCAATTGATTTTTCTCCATAGATTTTTCTGGGCACTCTTTCAGGGCATGGTTTAGCATTCCACACTCATAGCAGAAATTAGGAAGTCTCTCATACTTGAACTGCACCCACCGGCTCTCCCCTCCCTCAATGATAACTTTCTTCCCCCGTACCAGTCTTTTAGTGACATCCACACGAACTCTTACTCGCAGGCATTTTCCCCATTGGACCCCGGACTCTGAAACATCAACCTCCATAACCTCACCTAGCTTTGATCCGATCGTCCATCCCGTTTCTTTTGTTCTGCTTTTTAAAGGCAGATTAAATATCTGAACCCAGAAAGGCGACCACCTCATCATGATATCCTTTGGCACAAGCTCCCCTTCAAACTCTTGGAGGAGCACCAGTTGTTTTTCGAAGCTCCAGGGGCACATATCCATAATCCTCTGTTTATCCTTTGCATCACCAAACTCCGCCATGAAGAGCTCGTCATCAATTTCAGAGATTTGGAGACTCTTGTTAGGCTTCCATAGCATTTTCAGATTTTTCCTTAAAGCATCCAAGTTTATGCTTCTTTGTGATAGGACCTTCAACACTACACAATTTTTCCCCACCGCTCGGGCTGCTGTCGTACAGCTTTTCCCCAGCACAATACCATCATCTTCCTCCTCAGTGAAGGATAATTTACCCCACAGCTGTTCAAGTTCTTCTGCCATGGAACTCTAAAACTTCGTATTGACCACTACTCACTAGAAGGACTTGCTAGATACAACAACACCTTTCAAAGGAAGCTACAGATATATAACAAAACCCCACCTCAGGGGGGTCACCTCAAACTCCTGTAAGCACGCTACAGGACGAAACACTGCTTCCACATGCCCAAGCGCATGAGAGCACTCTAAAGCTTGGTATTACTTGCTACTTTTTTCTGAGAAACTTTCGAAAGGCTAACATGGTGCCTAAAGATTAGCTGCTCTTAATGATCTTGATTACCCATAGCAAACCCCAAAATTAAGACTAAGGTTTAGTTATTGTTATTTGTAAAAGTAATACATGGACCAATCTATGTTGTCCCCAAACATATATTCAATAGTCTAGACTCTATCTAAATCCAGAAAATCCAAACAGCAATCTAAAAGGAATTTTTGGATCCTCTGTCACAAAACTTAAACCCCATATTCTTTGACGCACAAGCAATACTCGTTATGTAACGAGTGTTACATATTATATTTGCATAATTATATACAACCATATTTGTTACTACATGACAAAATTGTCACAAAACTTATTGTACGCATAAGTTATTCTCTTTACACATATTATTAATTATTGTGTTTTTATAACCAACTCCATGACAATCTGCTCATTTACACCTACACCATAAATCTACTAAACGGTTTAACCCAAAAATAGGTTGGCCTCTTAAGTCTTAACTCCCCCACTTGTTTAATTTCCAACGTAAATATATTGCTATAAAATGAAAAGACTCCCACAAAACAAAACCCCACACCGCCACACATCACAATTTATAATTAAAGGCTAAAAAGTACAAAGCAGCAGATGAGCGCAAATGGGTTCAACCAAAGTGGTAGCTCTGCTCCTCATTGTCATTGCCATGGTTGTGATGTTTGCTTCTTGTGTTGAGCTTGGGGAAGCTTATTATGCGTATGATTTTCTATGCTTTAAGGCTTGCTATCCTAAGAGGTGCCCGCCAAACTATGGCTATTCCAGATGCGATAAATACTGCCAAGGTCTTTGTGGCGGCTATTAAGGATGGCTAGAACAACAAGAAGCTATATCGGGGAGTGTTTGTGTCTGTGTCTTTAACATATATATATGAAAATGATCAGACGCTACTCTTACGTACGTCATAATTAAACTACTTATTATGCCTTATATATTTTCTAATCATTGTTGGAGAAATTTTAATTAATACTAAATTTGCCTACTTTTATTACTTTCTAGATGCATACCTGGATTTACATTTTGTGGTTTGAAGACGGAAAAGGAAAAATAAAATTACAATTACAATTTAAACGTTGGACCAAACTTTAATTCCTTTATGGCAATGACACCTCTAATGAGGAAAAGAACAAGGTCCATTGCTAATACTATTAGTAATATTCTTGATCTTAGTAACTTCTTTTTAAATTGTAAATTTAGGTGGGTTAGAAGATGCTGCAATACTGCTGCCTATGTGGCTGCTAAGTATGCTATTAGATTTAGTAGTGTTTGGTGTTTCAATATGTATAGTCTTCCTGTAGAAATTGCAGTTGCTTGTAAGGCAGATAGCCTCTGTTTTGTTTGTTGAATGATAATGTTTGTTTAGCAAAAATGAACAAGGTCATTACCAACTTTAACGGACTCCAATTCAAGCCACGTCACAAAAGCAAGGTGGATTTGGTGTTTTCTTCTAAGATAAAATATTTTAGAGATATTTTACCAAAAAAATTTCTATTTTAGAAATAAACCGTTATTTTATGACTAAAAATACATTCTTTAATTTAATTTAATGACAAAATATAAAATTACTCTGTATAATGTTCACTCACCAAAAGCTTTATAATTCAATCGACAACAAAGATGTTCTGCATTCAAATCCACTGTTTCCTATTATTGTAGATTGAATTATAAAAAATAAAAATAAAAAATGTAATATTCAGACAAAATTTAATTCTATCAAAATTCAAAATTTATTTGTAGTAGGCTTAATTGAGTTAGATTATTCCTTTATGGTAATTTAAAAATAAAATAAAAATTCTTTGAAAATTCTCTTATGCCCTTCTTACTTACTTTTTTTTAGAGACATCTCATTAATAGTATCAAAAAGTACAATAAGAAACGTGAATAATAACAAAAATAAGTTAAATAATAAAATAAGTTAACAAAAATAATCTTTTTCAAATGAACACTTAGTGTATCTTTCAGCTACTCAAATGGTTTGCAAGATCTTTCTTCACAAGGGTTCAATGTATCTTTGATATTGTTAAATAGACCCTTGAGCTATGGCTTAATAATGCATGCAATGGGCCGAACACTACTTTGGGCTAATCTACCATTTATTTGCACGGCCTACTATTAAACTTTGACAACTCTTTTTGAGTATTTTCCTCATTGCAAATTGCCTCTGGGAAGAGCGTTGTCTTTGTCCCTGGTTTTTATGAAGTTAAAGGTTAGCCCTCGGTGGAAACGATTGGTGCTAAGGCTGTTGTTCAGCCTACAGTAGTGGAGGCCTTGGAGATTATCCTTGAATTGGGAGAAATTATAGGTCCTTTGATGGACCATATTATTTGTCTACCATTCTATTAAAAAACTTCAATTTGTTTAAAATTGCTGAGTCAATAATTAATTTCTGTTTAAAAAAAAATTTCTAACTAACAATTTTAACCAAGTGGCAGTTTTTTAGTAGAATAGTGGACTACATCACTTGTCCACCATGTGGACCTTATAATTTCTCTTGAACTGGGGAAATATGAGAATTCTATGGAACCCCCTAAGCTAGCAAAAAAAGATATATATATATATATATATATGAGATGAGTTCAAGTTATATCGTAGATTTCTAAAAAATCAAACACTTAAAAGAATCTCTCAAAAATAAAAAATAAAGCAGTTAAAAGAAAACATTATTATTCATTACTATATCATTAAATACTTACCAAATTAATAGCATCCCTATTATCTCTTTCCTTATTAATTACTAATTGTGTTTTTTTTCCTCTCTCTTTAGTCTTTATTAAGTCCTTTCACTATAATCTTTTTTTTTTTCTTCTTCTTCTTCTTCTACAATTCATCAAATGTTTCTACCCACTTCATCTTTCTAATCTTTCCTTCCTTCAGTTAGTTTTTTACTCCCCTAAATAAACCTCAATCACTTTTCTCATCCTTTTTAACAAAATGTTTAAGATCATGAATTCTTGAAAATAACTTCTAATTATTTTTAGTTTAGGTTCCTTGTATCTTGTGTTCCAATTTTATTTACTTGATTTTTTTAAAATCTTTTTTAAATGATTTGCAAACAACCTCGTCACCTAAGATGTAATCTGATTATCTTATCATTAAGGATAGACCTCTATAGACTTAGGACATGTATTTGGTGTGGTTGCCGAATATTTCCTTATCTTCATCACTTGTATTTGAATTGAAACTAGTATGATGATTAGGATCAGTAGAGTCCATAACAGGGCTCAAGTAATTGAAGCACAAACAATTATGTTTTTTATAACTATTTGTAGCTTCTGCTGTGAATAACAAAAAAAATCCTTTCAATTTTTTTTGAAGGAAAAAAAATCTTTTCAATTGCTACCAAAAACAAGAGTCAGATAACTTTCAACTGTTCTCAAAACTAATCTGAGCTTATTATACACTAAACAAAATATCAAATTTTTTTTGAATTGCATTCTACAATATCAACGTTTTAAGAGATACACATAAACAAATTGTATTTACATATTTAAAATCTCAAACAAAACCACTCAATTACATCAAGTGTGATATATGAATATAAACAATTTTTCTTTTTTGGTTAGACCACATGGAAGCGGCTAGTGAAGGTAGAAGGTCTACCTTTCAATTGCTTGTTGACGAAATGGGAGGTTTGATTGTTTAGTGTATGATAGGCTCAGATTTGAAGTATTTTTAATTTCCTTTATTTATTTATTTTAAGGAGCAAATTGAAAGTTATTTGACTCTTGTTTTGGGTAGTTTTGTGAAATCAATTAAAATGAGATTATTTTTTCAATTTTTTTTGTTAGATTGTGTTAAAGAAAATATTATCTAGTGGAAAGCAATAAATAAGGAAAGAGAGAGAGAGAGAGAGAGAGAGAATGCTAGTATTAATTAGGTGATAAGGTGGAAAACAATAGCATTTAGAGTGGGTTTGGATCCACGTTTGAGTTTTGCTTTTGCATTTTTCTCCTTTTTTTTTCTTTTTTTTTTCCCTACTGCACGCGTTTCAGAGGGGACAAAATTTACTGTTCACGTACTGTTTAACACTGTTCATGCACTGTTCATGAGACCCACAATCACTTTATTCAGAAAAAAAAAATTTAAAAATAGGTCCCACAGTACTATTCACACATTTAAAATTTATTTTGTTACAGTGTTTTCAGTTTTCAGTTTTCAGTTTCAACAAAAATAAGTTGTATCCAAACGGACCCTTAATGATGTTTTTTTAACCATTAGATTTCTTAGAAATCTACGGTGTAAAAAATGTGAAAGTTTATAAGAGTTACACCATGTGTAACTCTCACTTGTAGTACTAGAGCCCCAGTAGCCTGCTACTCCAAGCAGTTGTAACTTACCCCCCCTTTTGGTATCAGAGCCAAGTTGGCCGATATTAGTGTTTGTAAGTTACTTTTAATTTCAATCAAGTTGGCGGCAGTGACGCCATAGTTATCCTTAAATTACTTTGAAAATATGCATGATCATATTTACTCTCCTTTGAATATATTTTACATCTATTTTCTGATAACACTCTCATTCATCCATTCTTTCATCTCACTTGTGATTATCTTTTTATGGTAGGCTGAGCCTCCTTCTAACCCTCTGTTTATCATTCTTTGTTCATTTGTCCCTGTTGTTCAATTATAGCCCAGATACTTGCTTCTTCTTGTTTTTGTGTTTATCCAGAAAATCTGTTGCAGATGTGTACTGTTGAGACTTGTAAGACCGTATCTGAAATGTTAGGCAGCCCGGTAAGACCACTGATTCACCTCCTGTTCTGTGTTGGTCGCCCGTGTTAGCCGAGGGAAGGCGTTTTAGGGTTGTACGCAGTGGAGAGATTGTGGCGTTAAGAGGTTAGCTTGAGTTCGGAGAGGCAGTTGTCCCATTGTATCACTCTGTTGTAGACCGAAGGATAGATCCAGAAGTTAGGAGTTAAAAGTATTAAGGTTATAGTTGTTTAACTAGGCTTTTAATCAAAGATGATGAATAGGTTGTTCAGGAGTAACTCTACCACCAGCCAAAGATCATCCCTCCCTGAGATTCCTCAAGAAAGTGGAATTCTCAATTCAGAAGAATTAGAGTTGTCAGATCTAGATCTAAAATTAGGAGATTGGAATATCCCTAAGTTCCCTACCAACAAGATCTATAAGTCTTCATGGTCCCTAACCAAGATGTTTAGGACAGATTACCATGTTAGAACCATAGAACAAGTTTATGGAATTAACAAAGAGTATGAGACTTGCTATTTGTTATCTTCCAAAACCTTGAAAGCCCACAAGAAAGCAAGACACAACTACCTGCACATAGGTTTAGTCCAGATTGGAGTCAAACCCTTGATTAGAGAAGGACTGAATTGTTCCATTCTCATGGCCCTTAGAGACACTAGACACATCAGGTTTAGTGATAGTCTTCTAGGCACCATCCAATCTAGCCTTAGTGGTGGACCAGTTCATTTTGACTGTTTCCCCAATTTCACAGTTTGCTTACATAACCCGCATATCATGAAAGCACTCACCCTCAACATCAAGACCCATGGTACCCTCTTAGTCAAAGGAGTTTACCAGATAGCCTTGATCTACAGGATTTATTATAAGTGCATCAGGACGAACTTGAATGTTCAAGCACTTAACTACAAACAGATAGGAGAAACCACTCTTATCCAGACAACTGACCCCAGTTCCAAGATCCAGGTTCCAAAGACCCTGAAATGGACTGATGTCACTTTCCCAGACGATTGGCTTTTGGAAAATGAGAATCATCATTTGCTCAACCAAAACCCAGCCCAGAACCCAGACTTAGACTTCGTCCAGCAGTTAGCCGATGGTACGGTTAGGATGAGTTTTAACCAGTCTAGGTTTAGATTACCAGTAGATTCACCACTTGATTTTGATGAATCTAGGTTTAGATCTCCATTTGATCTACACCGACCTTTTAGGCAGCCACCTATCCCTATTAGAGATAGACCTGCATCCCAGTGTAGCTCGTCCAGACCCCTTGCACCTTTTCCCAGATCTAGAAGAGATTTAGGATTAGAACTCCAAGGTGTCCAGACCAGATCCCAGGTTAGCACACCCTGCTACACAGCCAAGCAAGACTCAATTGTTGACCAAGATGACAACAATGAGCAGAAGAACCCTTCCCCGACAGGAACGGACATGTTGAACCCTTATCCTCATGACCCACAGGATCCTTTTCAGCAAGAACCTGAAATAGACCCCCAGCTCATGACCATTAGGAAAGAGTTCACCCCAGATCTAGTTGCCCTAGGCAATGAGTTTGAATCAGAAGAAAACAAACTCAAAAAAGAAGCCTATAGAGCCAACCATACTTTGGACCAAAAGAAAGAAGTTTTGGAAAGTTGGAAAATCTTCATGAAAGAGATATCCAGTAATGTCCCTTTCTTTGAATATTTTGAGAACCACTTTGAATGGCATAAAAAGTCTTGTGTCATTACCAAAACTAATTGGACCAAACTTCCAACCAAGGATCCCAAAGATCCATCCAGTAGCTCTACCAATCCCCCAGAGGTTGTTAGATCTCACCATCCACCCCAGGAAGCTATAGTTTTTAAACACCGTGGTACTGATTTAGTTGCCTCACCCTTCAAGACTCAGACAAGCCCTGAAGAACAGGTTGTCAAGAAGGTTCTAGAGCAGAACAACTACACCAACCAGTGTTTAGGAGTTATAGGAAAACAGCTTGATAGGATAGAAGACAGAATTGATAACAAGGTCATCCTCCAACCAGGAAGCCCTAGCAAACCTGTCAAAACCCTAGAAAAGCCATTAGTCAAGCTCCCTACAAATAGGCAGCCCAGTCTTAAACCTAAGGACAAAACAGCCTTAGAGATAGTCAACCAAAAGCTTGAAGAACTCGTGAAGAAGGAACCTTCACCAGTCACCACTTCAACCTCAGTTGACCAACGCTTAGTTGTCTTAGATAAACCTAAGGACCCGATGGCCTTAGAAGTTGTTGACCAAAAGCTTAAGGAACTTAGAACGAAGCAAGAACCAGTTCTCCCTTCGCCTAAGAAACCTAGCATGAAGCAGAGACCAGTCTCCCCTTCACCCAGGAAACTTAGCAAGAAGCAGGAACCAGTTCCCCCTTCTCCTAAGAAAGCCCCCAAGCTTAGTGTCTTAGACATCCATGCAGCATCTAGCAGTTCTAGCAGAACCTCCTCAGAAAATGAAAAGGAGATAGAACATCTAGAAAACCAGTTTAAGGGTTTACAAGTGAACAAGTTGCTTCACCCTAGTGTAACCCCGACAAACTTACCCAAGAGAAAATCCAAATACAGAGGCAAAGAAACCTCTAAGGATTACCATAGGAAGAAAACTGCATCCAAGTATTATAGAAAACAGAAGTTCAGTAAGGACAATTTCTATAAGAAAGGAAAATCCAAGTCCACAGGAAAACCAATTTCCAAAGCATCAGGAAAATGCTTCAACTGTGGAAAGAAAGGTCATTTCAGTAAAGAGTGTAAAGCTAAGGCTAAATCCCTTATCAATACCCTCATTAGTGACCAAGCCAGTAAGCAAGAGATCTTTAAGCTCCTTGAACTTGATCACTCGGATAGTGACAACTCCACGGAGATCCAACAGATCTACCAGTCATCCTCTGAATCCTCTAGAGCATCCTCTAGTTCCTCTAGTGGCCCAGATGAACCCATTCTATGCATTGATAGTTGTTGTAGAACCAAAACTCTCAATGTTCTCTCTAAGCAAGAAGAGCTGCTCTTAGATCTCATAGAACAGATCGAAGACCCAATAGTCAAAGCTCAGAAGCTTACAGAATTTAGAAGAACCTTAGTTAAGGAACCCAGTGATCCTAAACCTAAGTTTCAGGAACCCAAAGTTGATTTGGAAAAAATCTACAATAGGTTTACCAAATCCAAGAAGGAAGTTACAGTTAGCGACCTTCAGAAAGAAATCAAGGAAACCAAGTCTGAGGTTAGAACCCTTAAGAGTGAATTAACCATCCTTAAGGTTGATCAGAATCTCCTTGATCAAAGAGTTAGGAACTTGGAGAATACTTCTCATCAAGGCAATGAGGAAGGAACCTCATTACAGAACCCTTCTGATGTGGAAGTAGAAGAAGTTGAAGAGACAGTTAACCCTACTGCAGACATGGTTCAAGATCAAGAACAGCAGTCTAACGACAAGTTCTTAGTAACCATCAATAGGATTAACTTCCAGAAATGGCACTCCAAAGTCAGGATTGTCATCAGCAGAGATTTTGAATTTGAGGTTATTGCTTTGATAGATTCAGGCGCTGATCTCAATTGCATTCAAGAATGCATCATTCCCTCTAAGTACTTCAGAAAAACCAAAGAAAGGTTAACTTCTGCAAGTGGAGGTAAAATGCAGATTGAATTCAAAATCCCCAAAGCTCATGTTTGCCAGGATAATACGTGTTTCAAAACCACATTTGTCCTAGTCAAGAATATGACAGATAAGGTTATCTTAGGAAACCCTTTCATGTGTCTGTTGTATCCTTTCACCACGGATAGTGAAGGTATCACTACTCATCCCTTTGGCCAGCCAGTTAAGTTTAAGTTTCTTAGGAGCCCTGAACCTAGAGATATTAATACTCTCCAGGAAATTGCTATCTCCAAGACCCTTAACCTTATCAATGCCAAAGTTCCTCCATCCATGATTCCTTATGATCAAGCCAAGAACCTTGATTCATTTGCAATCACCATTCCATTCGCAAAAGATGACTTTGTTAGCCCAATTCAGCTCCCAAACTCATCTCAGCATGTCATTTCATTCAGGCATTATAATTATATGTGTTTCATGCCATTCCATGTTTTAAACAAAAGTATTTTTGAAAAAGGGAATCAACATACTTGTTTAAACCAATTTTGGCAGGATAAGGAGCATATAAATCATTATAATACCATTAGTAAGTGGAAAATGGCTTCTTCAAAGAACAAAGGAAAAGCACCAGTACAACCTTCCCAAAGTTTGTCCAACAATGATATGGTGTTTACCTTACAAGAACTTTTGTCAAGAACCCTACATTTCCATAATGGAGTTCACAGTGAACTACCAAAGCCCATCAGGTTCCTTCTTGAAAACCTTGAAGCAACCTCCACTTTAGAACATAGCACCCTTTTCCAAAGAACCCTTAGAACCCTAGAAATTTACCTAGTCGACCTTGAGGCGAGAAATGAAGCCATTACTAGTCAACTCTTTGGCAAAGAGGAAATCCATTCAATGGATAAAACGACTATCATGGGCACTGATTATGCAAAGTTTAGCCTTAAGGCTCAGACTATCTTAAGAAGTGCTATTGCCAACTTGCCCCCAGAAATACAAACTAATATTTTTGGTTGCAAGGCTATGTTCGAATCATTTGATCAATGGTGCGAGCATTTCAAGATTTTGGTCACTACCCACTTCCCTGTCTACAATGAAGAAAATGCTGATGTTGACACAAAAGTGGATCGTGCCCTTGCACAGTCTGTATGGGAACAATATTTTGGAACCAGCCACAGAGCCTATGAAAATCGGCATCCTTTCCCTGGTCTCATAATCAACTATGAAGATGGACTAGACGATGGAACGGATGAAGAACAAAGGAACTCAACCTGGTTGTCCACAATGTTTGAATATGGGTTTGTCAGATTAATCAAACTGACACACCATGGCCAAATTAGCCAGTTCCCCCAGATCATTCAACAAGTTGTCCAGAAGATCAGAAGTCCTTTTGTATCCATTAGATGTTGGAGCACCCTCCCACAGTGGGACGGTAACAATTGGATGACTGTCATTCCCTCTAGACACCTTGTACTCATTAATGGTTACACCTACAATGGTCCTTGGTTTGAAGGAGACTCTTATTTATCATACGAAGATCCTGATAGCCTCGCAGAATGTTGGCGTAACTATTTCAACAATGAGATACTCACTGTCGCTCAAGAATTATGGGCAAATTACCATTTTGCTGGAAGTACTGGAAGAATTTCGGTATTCACCACCAAACCTTACTCTGAAGCAGCCATGGATCTCAGATGGATTAATCACAATAATAATCCAATCAGATTCATCACTAAAACCCCAGAGTATGAAGCCCTGAATTGGTGTGGTGTCTGTAATCAGTTCGCCACTTTTCATGAGCATGACTACCATCATAGTCCTCCTTCAGATTATTATGGTACAGACTAACATCCAACAATTCCTTTCAATACAAGGTCTTAGTCTAGCCTAGACTCCGTCCAGATCGCGAAAAATTCTAGTAAAGAACAGATCTTGCTAAGCAATTGCAGATCCAAGCAGAGAAGTTAGAGTCAGCAGACAGAGTCTCTCCTGCCTCATCTGAAGCTTCAGTCAGCAAAAGTCCATTGGACCCATTCCAGGAATCACAAGATCCTTAGGATGGCTACAACTTGGACGAAGACTAAAAGTGTTCCGGATAGTCTCAATTATTATCCCGAACAGTTTCTTTGACCCGGTTACTATTCATCTACAGTCCAGATCACTGTACATGCACAGTACCCGCACCCAGCAGATTCCAGACAGCCTATTATTCATCCACAGTCAGAGTTACTTTTGATGAACAGTACGCCAGAAAAGCAAGGGGACAAATCACTATTCATGAACAATGACAGTTACTGTTCATCAACAGTGCCCGACAAATTATCCTGAAGTTACTATTTGCTTTCGGCTGAAATGATTTTCACCCAAGGTTAAAGCAGATTTACCTTCCGGATTTCCAGCAGCATCCAAGGCTCTCCTTCAGCAGATTGTTAGCTCCCTTCTCCTATAAAAGGCAGCTCCCTCTCCAGTCTGAAGCAGGTGTTAATTTTTAGGACCGATTCAGTTTCTAAAAATCCTCTCATTACAACCCAGAACTTGTAATCAGATGGCCTCAGTTTCTTTTCTAGTTTACACTTGTAACGCCATAGTCATGGCTTTGTCAACTGTAACCTATTTATGTTTCCGCACTCTCACTTGTAGTACCAGAGCCCCAGTAGCCTGCTACTCCAAGCAGTTGTAACTTACCCCCCCTTTTGGTATCAAAGCCAAGTTGGCCGATATTAGTGTTTGTAAGTTACTTTTAATTTCAATCAAGTTGGCGGCAGTGACGCCATAGTTATCCTTAAATTACTTTGAAAATATGCATGATCATATTTATTCTCCTTTGAATATATTTTACATCTATTTTCTGATAACACTCTCATTCATCCATTCTTTCATCTCACTTGTGATTATCTTTTTATGGTAGGCTGAGCCTCCTTCTAACCCTCTGTTTATCATTCTTTGTTCATTTGTCCCTGTTGTTCAATTATTGCCCAGATACTTGCTTCTTCTTGTTTTTGTGTTTATCCAGAAAATCTGTTGCAGATGTGTACTGTTGAGACTTGTAAGACCATATCTGAAATGTTAGGCAACCCAGTAAGACCACTGATTCACCTCCTGTTCTGTGTTGGTCGCCCGTGTTAGCCGAGGGAAGGCGTTTTAGGGTTGTACGCAGTGGAGAGATTGTGGCGTTAAGAGGTTAGCTTGAGTTCGGAGAGGCAGTTGTCCCATTGTATCGCTCTGTTATAGACCGAAGGATAGATCCAGAAGTTAGGAGTTAAAGGTATTAAGGTTATAGTTGTTTAACTAGGCTTTTAATCAAAGATGATGAATAGGTTGTTCAGGAGTAACTCTACCACCAGCCAAAGATCATCCCTCCCTGAGATTCCTCAAGAAAGTGGAATTCTCAATTCAGAAGAATTAGAGTTGTCAGACCTAGATCTAAAATTAGGAGATTGGAATATCCCTAAATCCCCCACCAACAAGATCTATAAGTCTTCATGGTCCCTAACCAAGATCTTTAGGACAGATTACCATGTTAGAACCATAGAACAAGTTTATGGAATTAACAAAGAGTATGAGACTTGCTATTTGTTATCTTCCAAAACCTTGAAAGCCCACAAGAAAGCAGGACACAACTACCTGCACATAGGTTTAGTCCAGATTGGAGTCAAACCTTTGACCAGAGAAGGACTGAATTGTTCCATTCTCATGGCCCTTAGAGACACTAGACACATCAGGTTTAGTGATAGTCTTCTAGGCACCATCCAATCCAGCCTTAGTGGTGGACCAGTTCATTTTGACTGTTTCCCCAATTTCACAGTTTGCTTACATGACCCGCATATCATGAAAGCACTCACCCTCAACATCAAGACCCACGGTACCCTCTTAGTCAAAGGAGTTTACCAGATAGCCTTGATCTACAGGATTTATTATAAGTGCATCAGGACGAACTTGAATGTTCAAGCACTTAACCACAAACAGATAGGAGAAACCACTCTTATCCAGACAACTGACCCCAGTTCCAAGATCCAGGTTCCAAAAACCCTGAAATGGACTGATGTCACTTTCCCAGACGATTGGCTTTTGGAAAATGAGAATCATCATTTGCTCAACCAAAACCCAGCCCAGAACCCAGACTTAGACTTCGTCCAGCAGTTAGCCGATGGTACGGTTAGGATGAGTTTTAACCAGTCTAGGTTTAGATTACCAGTAGATTCACCACTTGATTTTGATGAATCTAGGTTTAGATCTCCGTTTGATCTACACTGACCCTTTAGGCAGCCACCTATCCCTATTAGAGATAGACTTGCATCCCAGTGTAGCTCGTCCAGACCCCTTGCACCTTTTCCCAGATCTAGAAGAGATTTAGGATTAGAACTCCAAGGTGTCCAGACCAGATCCCAGGTTAGCACACCCTGCTACACAGCCAAGCAAGACTCAATTGTTGACCAAGATGACAACAATGAGCAGAAGAACCCTTCCCCGACAGGAACGGACATGTTGAACCCTTATCCTCATGACCCACAGGATCCTTTTCAGCAAGAACCTGAAATTGACCCCCAGCTCATGACCATTAGGAAAAAGTTCACCCCAGATCTAGTTGCCCTAGGCAATGAGTTTGAATCAGAAGAAAACAAACTCAAAAGAGAAGCCTATAGAGCCAACCATACTTTGGACCAAAAGAAAGAAGTTTTGGAAAGTTGGAAAATCTTCATGAAAGAGATATCCAGTAATGTCCCTTTCTTTGAATATTTTGAGAACCACTTTGAATGGCATAAAAAGTCTTGTGTCATTACCAAAACTAATTGGACCAAACTCCCAACCAAGGATCCCAAAGATCCATCCAGTAGCTCTACCAATCCCCTAGAGGTTGTTAGATCTCACCATCCACCCCAGGAAGCTATAGTTTTTAAACACCGTGGTACTGATTTAGTTGCCTCACCCTTCAAGACTCAGACAAGCCCTGAAGAACAGGTTGTCAAGAAGGTTCTAGAGCAGAACAACTACACCAACCAGTGTTTAGGAGTTATAGGAAAACAGCTTGATAGGATTGAAGACAGAATTGATAACAAGGTCATCCTCCAACCAGGAAGCCCTAGCAAACCTGTCAAAACCCTAGAAAAGCCATTAGTCAAGCTCCCTACAAATAGGCAGCCCAGTCTTAGACCTAAGGACAAAACAGCCTTAGAGATAGTCAACCAAAAGCTTGAAGAACTCGTGAAGAAGGAACCTTCACCAGTCACCACTTCAACCTCAGTTGACCAACGCTTAGTTGTCTTAGATAAACCTAAGGACCCGACGGCCTTAGAAGTTGTTGACCAAAAGCTTAAGGAACTTAGAACGAAGCAAGAACCAGTTCTCCCTTCGCCTAAGAAACCTAGCATGAAGCAGAGACCAGTCTCCCCTTCACCCAGGAAACTTAGCAAGAAGCAGGAACCAGTTCCCCCTTCTCCTAAGAAAGCCCCCAAGCTTAGTGTCTTAGACATCCATGCAGCATCTAGCAATTCTAGCAGAACCTCCTCAGAAAATGAAAAGGAGATAGAACATCTAGAAAACCAGTTTAAGGGTTTACAAGTGAACAAGTTGCTTCACCCTAGTGTAACCCCGACAAACTTACCCAAGAGAAAATCCAAATACAGAGGCAAGGAAACCTCTAAGGATTACCATAGGAAGAAAACTGCATCCAAGTATTATAGAAAACAGAAGTTCAGTAAGGACAATTTCTATAAGAAAGGAAAATCCAAGTCCACAGGAAAACCAATTTCCAAAGCATCAGGAAAATGCTTCAACTGTGGAAAGAAAGGTCATTTCAGTAAAAAGTGTAAAGCTAAGGCTAAATCCCTTATCAATACCCTCATTAGTGACCAAGCCAGTAAGCAAGAGATCTTTAAGCTCCTTGAACTTGATCACTCGGATAGTGACAACTCCACGGAGATCCAACAGATCTACCAGTCATCCTCTGAATCCTCTAGTGCATCCTCTAGTTCCTCTAGTGCCCAGATGAACCCATTCTATGCATTGATAGTTGTTGCAGAACCAAAACTCTCAATGTTCTCTCTAAGCAAGAAGAGCTGCTCTTAGATCTCATAGAACAGATCGAAGACCCAATAGTCAAAGCTCAGAAGCTTACAGAATTTAGAAGAACCTTAGTTAAGGAACCCAGTGATTCCAAACCTAAGTTTCAGGAACCCAAAGTTGATTTAGAGAAAATCTACAATAGGTTTACCTAATCCAAGAAGGAAGTTACAGTTAGCGACCTTCAGAAAGAAATCAAGGAAACCAAGTCTGAGGTTAGAACCCTTAAGAGTGAATTAACCATCCTTAAGGTTGATCAGAATCTCCTTGATCAAAGAGTTAGGAACTTGGAGAATACTTCTCATCAAGGCAATGAGGAAGGAACCTCATTACAGAACCCTTCTGATGTGGAAGTAGAAGAAGTTGAAGAGACAGTTAACCCTACTGCAGACATGGTTCAAGATCAAGAACAGCAGTCTAACGACAAGTTCTTAGTAACCATCAATAGGATTAACTTCCAGAAATGGCACTCCAAAGTCAGGACTGTCATCAGCAGAGATTTTGAATTTGAGGTTATTGCTTTGATAGATTCAGGCGCTGATCTCAATTGCATTCAAGAAGGCATCATTCCCTCTAAGTACTTCAGAAAAACCAAAGAAATGTTAACTTCTGCAAGTGGAGGTAAAATGCAGATTGAATTCAAAATCCCCAAAGCTCATGTTTGCCAGGATAATACGTGCTTCAAAACCACTTTTGTCCTAGTCAAGAATATGACAGATAAGGTTATCTTAGGAAACCCTTTCATGTGTCTGTTGTATCCTTTCACCACGGATAGTGAAGGAATCACTACCCATCCCTTTGGCCAGCCAGTCAAGTTTAAGTTTCTTAGGAGTCCTGAACCCAGAGATATTAGTACTCTCCAGGAAATTGCTATCTCCAAGAACCTTAACCTACTTTCTGCCGAGTATCAACACCTTAGGTACCTCAAAGAAGATCTCAAGTACAAACAAGTTGAAGAACAACTAGTTTGTAAAAAGACCCAAACAGAGATCACCAAGTTTGAAGAAAGATTAAAGCAGGAAGTCTGCTCTGATCTACCCACAGCCTTCTGGCATAGGAAGAAGCATGAAGTAACTCTTCCTTATGTCAAAGATTTCAAAGAAAAGGACATCCCTACCAAAGCTCGACCTATCCAAATGAACCAGGAACTCATGGATACTTGTAGAGCAGAAATAGAGGATCTCCTAGAGAAAGGAATAATCAGAAAATCTAGATCACCATGGTCTTGTCCAGCCTTTTATGTCCAGAAAAATGCTGAGATAGAAAGAGGTGTCCCTAGATTAGTCATCAATTACAAGCCCCTTAACAAAGTCTTAGAATGGATAAGGTACCCAATTCCCAACAAAAGAGACTTAGTCAATAGGCTCAGTAAAGCAGTAGTTTTCAGTAAGTTTGATATGAAGAGTGGTTTCTGGCAGATACAAATCACAGAGTCTGATAGGTATAAGACAGCCTTTACCACACCCTTTGGACATTATGAATGGAACGTGATGCCCTTTGGACTCAAGAATGCACCTTCTGAATTCCAAAACATCATGAATGAGATTTTCAATCCATTCTCCAGCCATGCCATTGTGTACATCGATGATGTCCTCATTTTCTCAGAATCCCTGAACCAACATTGGAAA
Source organism: Quercus gilva (assembly GCA_023621385.1). Classification (NCBI taxonomy): domain Eukaryota; kingdom Viridiplantae; phylum Streptophyta; class Magnoliopsida; order Fagales; family Fagaceae; genus Quercus; species Quercus gilva. The sequence continues at coordinate 24,832,108 of CM042480.1, read as the reverse complement.
CACCTAAGAGCTTTCCTCCATACAATCAAGCTCAATGGTCTTGTTGTTTCAGCCCCAAAGATCAAACTTTTCCAAACTCGTATAAGGTTCCTAGGCTTTGATATCCACCATGGTGTTATCAAACCCATAGATAGGTCCATCCAGTTTGCTGAAAAGTTTCCAGATGAAATTCTAGATAAAACCCAGTTGCAAAGGTTTCTAGGATCTCTCAATTATGTGTCTGACTTCTATCAAAATCTTAGGCCTCAGTGCAAACTCCTTTTTGATAGACTTCACACCAATCCATCCCCTTGGACACCTGCCCATACTTCAGTTGTCCAAAACATCAAGAAACATGTCAGGACACTCCCCTGTTTAGGAATTCCTTCAGATAATTCTTTCAAGATTGTCCAAACTGATGCCTCTAACATAGGTTATGGTGGCATTCTTCTCCAACGTGCTAGCCCAACTTCCCCTGAACAAATTGTTTGTTACCATTCCGGAATTTGGACTCCCACACAGATTAATTATAGTACTATAAAGAAAGAAATACTATCTATAGTACTATGCATTTCAAAATTTCAAAGTGACCTTTTGAATCAAAAGTTTTTATTAAGAATTGATTGCAAATCTGCAAAACATGTTTTAGAAAAAGATGTTCAAAACATTGCATCAAAACAGATTTTTGCTAGATGGCAAGCCATTCTTTCCATTTTTGACTTTGACATTGAATTCATCCAAGGAACTCAAAACAGTATCCCTGATTTCCTAACACGTGAATTTTTGCAGAGTCCAAACCAAGATGTCCGGGAAAAGACCCATTCAACCCCAACCCCCAAAACTGCCTAAACAGCAAACTACCTCCAGTACCAGTCAGGCAAAGAACCCTCCTGGTCACCAGTTAGTTCCCCTTTCACCTGCAGCCCTAGCTAATAGGTATGTGGTTTCCACGATCCCAAAACCAAACTACCAGAGGCCGTCATATGGCCAACCCAGTTACAGTTCAGCCTTAGCAGCTCCCCCTCCTAGGGCAATCACCCCTTACACGGTTGATGAACCTTTTGATCCAATTGTCCCTCAGAAGCTTTCCTTCAAGAAAGGAACCTCCTCCTTCATTAGGAAACCTTTTGTCCAACACATCTCTTATATTGAACCTCATTTAGTTCATATAACAGATCCTCTAGCCTTAGCCATGGAAGTTTTACCCACAGGTTGGCACTTCCTCCCTAAGCACCCAGAAAAGAACATCAAATTCTATAAGAGCATACTCATCCAAGAAGACTCTGCTCGCATAGAAAACATTGTGAACAAAACAAACCCTTCTGAAGTCCTTTATCACAAGTTCATCTTCACAGGTTTTGTCAGTTGCGAAGAATGGGGACAGCATCCCTCTTTGCTTAAAATTCACAAAGATGCAGGCTTCCATTATAGTTACTATGATTATATGGACGCTTTTGAAAAAGTTTTACTTTACCAGAACAAGAACTTTGATCATTCATGGTTCATCATGTTTGACAAAAAATGCTGCAGTTCAATACCCTCATGGTTCCTAAAGTGGTGGGAAATGTTTGGCTCAATTCCACAGATTTTCCCAGAACCCCTACAGGACGCCCTCAGGTTTTTTAGGTCCAGATATCAACCTTCAAGGCATAATTCCCAGTTTCCGGCCATCCTACATATGACTATCAAGTATAGGATTCACTGGATAAGCATGTGGAATTATCAGATAAACAACAATCTTTTGGATAGGGAATTCTCAGTTAAATGGTGGGACACTTTCAGATTTCAAACTATCATCACCCAGTTACACAAAGACTTCCCTCCTCCAGTTCCAAGAGCAATTCCTTATAAAACAAGGTCTCAGTCTAGCCTAAACTCCGTCCAGATCGCCGGAAAATCTAGTAGAGAACTAAAAGATCTTGCCAAGCAATTGCAGATCCAAGCAGAGAAGTTAGAGTCAGCAGACAGAGTTTCTCCTGCCTCATCTGAAGCTTCAGTCAGCAAAAGTCCATTGGACCCATTCCAGGATTCACAAGATCCCTATGATGGCTACAACTTTGACGAAGACTAAAGTGTTCCGGATAGTCTCAATTATTATCCCGAACAGTTTCTTTGACCCGGTTACTATTCATCTACAGTCCAGATCACTGTACATGCACAGTACCCGCACCCAGCAGATTCCAGACAACTTACTATTCATCCACAGTCAGAGTTACTTTCGATGAACAGTACGCCAGAAAAGCAAGGGGACAAATCACTATTCATGAACAGTGACAGTTACTGTTCATCAACAGTGCCCGACAAATTATCCTGAAGTTACTATTTGCTTTCGGCTGAAATGATTTTCACCCAAGGTTAAAGCAGATTTACCTTCCGGATTTCCAGCAGCATCCAAGGCTCTCCTTCAGCAGATTGCTAGCTCCCTTCTCCTATAAAAGGCAGCTCCCTCTCCAGTCTGAAGCAGGTGTTAATTTTTAGGACCGATTCAGTTTCTAAAAATCCTCTCATTACAACCCAGAACTTGTAATCAGATGGCCTCAGTTTCTTTTCTAGTTTACACTTGTAACGCCATAGTCATGGCTTTGTCAACTGTAACCTATTTATGTTTCCGCACTCTCACTTGTAGTACCAGAGCCCCAGTAGCCTGCTACTCCAAGCAGTTGTAACTTACCCCCCTTTTGGTATATATATATATGAGATGGGTTCAAGTTACACCTAATGTAACTCTAAATAATATTACACCACCCAATAACTTGTTAATAAATTTATATTTTAACAATTCCACAGTTGGATTACATATTCTATTTGTTCTAAACATGCATGCCAATTTTCATACTTATCGGGTATTATTTATCATTCGATCCATAAACACATATTTTCTGCATTATTTTAAATTACAAAAACTTGAATTTATACAATTAATAGATGACATGACTATTGATCTTTGATTACCTTAAAATTTTGCAAGTATAGAGAATATATAAAGATAATGTAATCCAATAGTCGATTTATCAAAATTCACTTCCAATTAAAAATTATTGATTGGTGTAACATTGCTTAGAGTTACACCTGGTGTAATTTTAAGCAATGTTACACCACTCAATATTTTTAATTAGATGCGAATTTTGACAAATTCATCATTATATATATATATATATATGGTTGGGTTTAAGTTACACCTGATGTAACTCTAAGCAATGTTACACCACTCAATATTTTTTAATTGGATGCGAATTTTGACAAATCGACCATTGGATTACATTATCTTTATCTATTTTCCATACTTGCAAAATTTCAAGGTAATCAAAGATCAATAGTCATGTCATCAATCAATTGTATAAATTCAAGTTTTTGTAGTTTACAATAATGCATAAAAGACGAATTATGGATTAAATGGTAAATAATATCCATTTGATATCGAAATTGACATGAATGTTAAGAACATATAGAACATATAATCCAACGGGAGGATTTTCAAAATATGAATTTTATAACAGGTTATTGGATGGTGTAATATTGCTTAGAGTTACACCAAGTGTAACTTGAACCCAACCCTATATATATATATATATATATATAATTTCTTTTTTTGTTTTGACCCCCTAAAATAAAATTTGAACATCTTAAATCCCTAATTCTAAATCTTTTTTTTAAGTCTAGGTCCAACTGAAATAAACTTAATATGATCCCCTTAATAATCTATTTTTGTAAATAAAGCTACAATTAATTAAAACTTTTGATCAAATTTGCGAGTAACGTGGCTGAATTTGAATTTGTTTTTAATTTGTTACATGTAAATGAGGATCAGGGCATGGGCCAGTTAGTCAATCAGTAGTTAGTAAATATTGACACTAAAAAAACAATTAAACAATTATACAATGGGTGATTCTAAATAAAAAAAATTAGACAAAGGGGTGGTACAGAGGAGTAATTTAGTGAAGAAAAAAACAGATGTTATCACAACAAAAAAATTCTTAATAAAATTATAAAGACCAATAGTTGTCAAAGTTTAGTTGAATTGTTAAATAAAAGAATTGTACGGAGTAAAGACATAAACTAATTGATAAAAATATTCTAAGCAATAATAATTAAGGTTCACTTAACAACGATAATTAATATGTTTATTATATATATATATATATATATAATTTTTTTTTTTAATCTGAGATAGAAATCTCACTTTGCCTTAATTTAAGTATATATGTGTGTGTAAAACTCTCTTTTAAAGACTCTTGCCCCCTAATCCACAAGAACTAATACTTACAAAATGACATTACACCAATAATAAGTAGTAGTATTGTATTTAGAAATAATAGATTATTTCCAAGATTTAATCATTGGACCAAACCTTAATTCCCTCCCTTCAAAGTCCAAATGAAACTTCACTTTATGGCAATGACACCTCTAATGAGGAAAAGAACAAGGTCATTTCCCTCAACAAAAAAACAAAAACAAAAACAAAAATCTCCAATTCAAGTAAGAACGTCACAAGTATATTTAAAGCATTGTGAGTTTGGTGCGCTTTCTTCTAAGATAAAATATTTTGGAAATAAACTATTATTTTATGACAAACAATACATTCCTTAATTTAATTTAATGACAAAAGATATTGTAGGGGTGGGCTTTGGCGCCTAGGTCCAGAAAATAAATGGATTAAGGCCCAACAAGCCCAATATAATAAATTTGTAGAGAGTAGGCTAAAAAGCTAGGGTTCAATGAAGTGGACAACGCCCTAAATGGGCTAAAGATGGTAAGAGAGCAAGACAAAACAATGAATAGACAAATGTGGTGTATAGAAATTTTTCCTCAGCAATGTTTGAGGAGAGTAGTTCTTGAATATATTTCTCTTAGATTTGATTATAGTTGATGTTCTTAATACTACGGTGGTTTTTCAACAGATTTCCCCCCCTCCCTCCTTGAAGGGTATCTAACATTATATATCTCCCTGCAGACGATCTTGGCCCTCCATTTATTGATCGTCTAGTCCATCACTTGAGTGCTTGTCCCATCAGACACCTTCTCTAAACCCCTTGTAAGTTGCGGCAACCAAGGCAACACTGTTCAAGGGTCTTCTCCACATAAATGCGGCCAGGAGATTTGGTGGAATGCATTGAATGTGGGGGCAGCCACCATCCCTTCAATCATGTCAGGGCTAACTCCCTCTCCGAAACTTTTTCTCAACAGCAGGACCTACTCTAGCAATGTGCCACTGACGTGGCCTTACTATCCGAGCTTGTGGCCTCCTCGGCACAATAATGGGCATCTTGGCCATGGATACAACACGTGGTACAGGTACCTTATCTAAATTCTTGTGCCCCACAAATATTATTACATAGTATAATATTCTCAGACTCCACCTTACTCTTTACCACCATATGGTTTATGTAAACCTAATTGCTCTTGCCTAGTTGTGGTTCAAATATCCTAATTATCATCCTCCAATAAGTAGATCCCGCGTTCTTTAGCCCAAAGTGCATCACTTTGTAATGATAATTCTTTGTGGGCGTAACAAAGGAAGTCTTCTCCTGGTCACCCAAAGCCAAGGGTATCTGGTGATATCCCTGGAAAGCATCCAGGAAGCTCATCCGAGGATGTCCTATGGTTACATCCACCAGCTGGTCTATTCGAGGTAGGGGGAAAGGATCCTTTGAGTAAGCCTTATTTAAATCTGTGAAGTCTACACACACCCACCATTTCTCACTTTTCTTCTTCACCACCACTATGTTGGCCAACCACTCTAGGTAAAACACCTCATTTATGGCCTAGCCCGCTTAAGCTTGAGCACTTCTTCCCTGACAGCGTCAGAATGTTCTTTGGATGAGCGCCAAGGTGGCTGCCTTTTGGAGGGGACAGAGGGATTAATGTTTAAATGGTGACAAATGAAGTTTGGATCCACCCTAGGGGCCTCGTAAGCTTTCCATGCAAACACATTGATATTTTTTCTAAGAAAATCTATTAGCTCTTCCTTCTCTTGCAGAGGTAGCTAAATTCTGACCTGGAAGAATTTCTCGTCGTCATTGCCAATAAAAACTCTTTCTAGTTGCTCGCACCTAGACCCTTCTACCATTTTCCCCGTAGAAAACTTCGACACCCATGATTACTATAAGTCCCTCGCCGCAGATATCGAGGACTTTCCCCCAGTTTGATGTCTAATTGCCGCCACCATGCATTACCTGGCCATGGATTGGCTTCCCACCAGTTCCTCAACCCGTTCCCCAAACGGATATTTCACCTTCAAACGTAGAGTGGAAGGTACAGGCCCTATGACGTAAAGCCAAGGCCTTGCCACAATGGCAATGTAGGGGGAATAGGCATCTACCACAATAAATTTCACTTCCACAACCTTTGTCCCTGTCTGAATGGGTAGTTGGATTTGGCCTTTTGGAAAGACAATCTTGTCGTCAAACCCTATTAGAGGGGAATCATAGTATGTCAGATCCTCAGACCTAAGCTTTAATCCCTTATATAGGTTAAAATGCATAATCTCCACACCACTGCCTTGATTTACCAGCACCCTCTTTACATCATAGCCTTCTATCTTGAGAGTAACTACTAGGGCATCATCATGTGGCTACAAGGTTTCCATTTTGTCTTCGTTGGAAAAGTTCAAAGTTAGTCAGGCCTCCACTTTACTCCTCTTCGGATCTAAGGACGAGCCATCTGTAGACGGCCGAGCTACAGTCATCACCCTAGATGGCTGAGAACCAGTCCTTCTCAGGGAAACTAGGATGACGCTATTGTACCTAAAAGTGGTCTTGCGGAAGCGTCCCTCTGAGCCCCTGGCCCTGCCTAGCCGCCATGTCTGTTAGGCTGATGCAAGAATTGCTTCAACTTTCTCGCCTTAACTAATTACTCTAAGTGGCTCCACAGAGTCCTGCAATCCTCGGTAGTGTGCCCTCATTCCTAGTGGTAATGGCAATGAAGACTCTGGTTGTGCTTCGTGGGGTCTCCCCCCATTCTGTTTGGCCATTGAAAGTATGGCTCATTCTTGATATTTTTCTAGGATTTGGTGTATCGGCTCTCGGAACACAGTACTAACTACCTGAGTAGTAATAGGTCCAGAATGCCCCACAAAATCTCTTTGAGGTTAGTTGTTATTGTATCTGTCCGACCTGAGATCCCTTCTATCTTAAAGGACCACCTTAGCCTTCTCCTTTCCCTGTTGCTAGTCCTTGACCCGCTTATACTTATCAATGCTATCTATGAGCCTACGCATACTCCTGACTGGTTTCCTAGTCAAAGACTTCCTCAGATCATGCTCAGCCAGCAAGCCAACCTTGAAGGTCCTTATAGCTACATCATCAAAGTCCCCATCTATCTCGTTGAACATCTCCCAATACCTGTCGGAGTACGTTTTCAAGGTCTCCCCCCCTCCCCTTTACATCGCCATGGACAACAAAGAGTCCAAAGGCCGAAGAACCCTGCTGCAAGTCACAAAATGGGCCCAAAATGCCTAAGTAAGCTCCTTAAAGGAATTGATAGAGCCTTCCTTCAGGTCGTCAAACCACCTCATCGCCACAAGCCCCAAGCTTGATGGAAACACCTCACACATCAAGGCCTCGCTCTTGGAGTGCACAGCCATCCTCTGGTTGAAGTGCTCATATGCTCCACGGGATCCGTTCTTCCATTGTACAGGGTGAACGTTGAATGAGCAAAATGCCGGGGAAGTTTTCCCCCTTTAATTCTACACGTAAACGGTGATTTGGAGATCTAGTTAAGAGCCCTACTCATAGCATCGTTGCCCAGACCTTTGCGAGACGGACTCTTACTCCTCTTTTTGTGGTGATGGTCTTCACCGTACGAAAAAGAGTCACTAGGAGGAGTCCTAGACCTGGGCCTGTAGCTACCATCCTCCTCATCCTCAAAAGAATGGTCAGAATCTAAGGGAGTCTTTTTTCGTCACTCGCGGCGTAGCCTCCTACAAAGACGGTCAATCTCCAGTTGTAAGCTCCTGGTATTCTCCTCGTAGGAGATGTGACTCTCCCCTCGAGACTGACTCCTGCTAGTATGCGTGGTGTGTACACTAACCTCAAGATCCCTCCTCCGCTGAAGGTTGAGGAACTGATCCTAACGTTGGGAACCAATAGACTCCTCCCGGTCCTGCCCTAATCCGGCCATGGTTGGACGTCGAACTCACTGAAACTCAAGCCTTTCCTGCAAATGGCGCCAATTATAGGGGCGGAATTTGGCGCTTAGGTCCAGAAGATAAATGGATTAAGGCCAATGAGCCCAATAGAATAAATTTGTAGAGAATGGGCTAAAAAGTTAGGCTTCAATGAAGTGGACAACGCCTTAAATGTGCTATAGATGGTAAGAGAGTAAGGAAAAACAATGAATAGACAAATGTGGTGCATAGAAGTTATTCCTCGGCAATGTCCGAAAAGAGTAGTTCTTGAATATATTTCTCTTAGATTTGATTATAGTTGATGTTCTTAATGCTATGATGATTTTTCTACAGATTTCCCCCCCTCCCTCCTTGAAGGGTCTCTAACATTATATATCTCCCTGCAAGCAATCTTAACCTTCCATTTGTTGATCGTCCAGTCCATCACTTGAGTGTTTGTCCCATCAGACACCTTTCCCAAACCCCTTGTAAGTTACGGCAGCCAAGGCAACACTGTTTAGAAGTTTTCTCCACATAAATGCGGCCAAGAGGTTTGGTGGGATGCATTAAATGTGGGGGCAACCACCATCCCTCCAGTCATGTCAAGGCTAACTCCCTTTTTGAACTTTTTCTTAATATCAAGACCTCCTTTTGTAATGTGCCACTGACATGGCCTTACTGTCCAAGCGTGTGGCCTCCTCGGCACGATACTCGGCACGATAATGGACTCCTCGGCCATGGATACGACACGTGGCACAGGTACCTTATTTGAATTCTTGTGCCCCACAGATATTATTACACAATATAATATTTTAACACCAAAAGCCTAAAATGCCAAAAGCATTATTACTCAGCTAACACTTTTTCTTTTTCTTTTTTGTATTTTTAATGGAGATATTCAAATCTACCATTTCCTATTATTGTTGATTGAATTAAATATATATATATATATATATATAAAGTGTAATATTCTGACAGAATTTAATTCTTTCAAAATTTATTTGCAGCAAGCTTAATTGAGTTAGATTATTCCTGAGTTATGGCATAATACATACAATAGGCCGAAAAACACTTTCGGCTCATCTTGCATTTGCACAACATCCTATTAATCTATGAGACCACTTAAGTATTTTCCTAATTGCAAAATCACACATAAATGTCACACAAATAATTTATAAATTGAGACCTATAAATTTATAATTAGTGTATTTTTGCACACTGCACACATTCTTCTATTATAATTAGTACATTTGGGATTTTATTTTTTCATACTTCAGCTCCCTCTCAATCAATATCCTGGCTCTGTCTCTGATTTTTTAAAAATAATATTTTTGGGCAATAAAAAAATAGAAACTTAAAGGGTAAAATACGAAAATTACCGACGTTGTAGACTTCATTGTAAAACTACTCTTGATCTAGGGGGAAAATTTTTAATAAATCAAACTGCCATTTTGAAGTGCACCAACACAAATCCGCTCATTCACACAGGTTCATCCTAACAATGAATGAATAGGTTGAGCACGTGGTCTCTCACACTTTAGTTTATATGTATGGTGAATTCAGATGATAATATTTTGAGAGCAATGCACAAAAGTCATGTGATTAAAGCAATGTTAAATCAAATGATTCTAATTAATATATATATACACACACATCTATATATATATATATATATGTGTGTGTGTATTAAAACACATGGGGTATGATTTTAAAAAATAGTCAAAGTTTGAAGAATATACATATGTATTTTTTTTTTTAATTATTATAAACATTCAATTATTATACAAAGAGAATATTTTCTATAAGAGTATTAATATATATATAGATATATTGTAAACATTTTAACAAAGCAATATACCATATTTTAATAGGATTAATTTTTAAATTACAAGATAACTATATAGTTATCTTGTAATTTTATGATATTTATTCTATTTTTATGAAAAGTAATTGGATTCCATTCATAATGAATACACACATATAAGGTCAGCCACGGCTCCCTCAAAGAAATTTTCTGACTCAATCACTAGTTTTTGCCTTTCTTGAAATCTAGAAACCAGATTTAAGTAAACGACTTTAAGGTCACTTTTATCATTTATGATTTTTTTTTTTTTTTTTTTTTTTTTTGGGGTTAGAAACCATTGTTTTAGGGATTTTGTTAATGAATTGATGACTTGACATTGTATAAACCTTTCATTATAAAATAATGTCAAGATTAAAAGAAATCGACGTGGTAAATATTTTTCTTAAGTATTCTAGAGGATTTTGATTTATTTAGATGTGACAAATTGGATTACAAGTTCAGAAACTAACAAATTGGACCATGTAACTATCCGTTAACTTCCAAGGTCATGATTTTCAGTTTGTTTTGTTATGTCGGTTTTGAGGCTTCACACCATTGGCTTGCCCGCACTTGTCTGTGCTCCACAAAAACCACGCTTCAGTTTTCAAAACCTAACTAATAAGGAAAGCAATCCTTATAAAAACTATGAACTCCACTCAATAACCCTTCGTGTTTAATTTTCTTGCAAATAACAAAGCACCTACCACCCCAGTAACGCAGGAAACAAAGACAAAGCAAGAAAAATGGCATCAAGCAAGGTTTCCATAGTGCTTTTCATTACCATGATCGTTTTTCTGGCATCCTCTAATGTTGGAGAAGCCTTGATGAGATGGCGAATAGACCAGACATGCTACCATAAGTGCGACATAGCTTGCATGAATCAAAAAGGCCATGACGAGGGTCGTTGCCAGGATAATTGTAACCACTATTGCTCTGTTTTGGATTGTATTTTTTGTTGGTGATATCAAGATATGACAGTGTGAAATTTGAACTGAAATGAAGATACATTCTATAATTCATGTTTGTACGCCAATCTTGACTAGTAAAAAGGATCTTCTAAGGCGCAGAATTACTTCGGAAAACCTATTTTACCAGATATAGGATTCAAAGTATCTCGCAGATTTGTGTGCTTACTTTATATTGTTGTTTCCTAAATATTGATCAGTGTAATGCTGCTCATATAGAATTGATTTGAAACTTGCCTTTTCGGGTGTTATAATATGTTCTGTGTTGCTTAGTTTTCTTCATCTTTAGGGGTCTTTTCAGCATTGTTATAACAAGAAGAGGTTTATGAAGATTTTCTGCGTTTTGGCACATCAATTGCACAATAAGAGACCAAGTTATACATGTAGTTTCGTATACAAATTTTATAACACTATATTATAAGAAAACAAAATTTATGTTTGTATGTCGGCATGCATTGACAATCATCAATGGTAAAACCAGAAAATATAGATGGCCTATATAGAAACTTTTGAAGTGGAGGGGATAAAGCTTCAGAGCTACTAATGACGGCACACACGTCCGGCTCTAGAGTAAACTCCTTCCTTCTTTACTAGTAGTTAATGTGAGAGTTTTAAAAAAGAGTTGTTATAATACTACAAACTTAACCACAAATCTCATGCATACACAGTAGACTCTGACCGGCTACCTATCACTTTCACATAAACTTATTATTTTTTTTCCACAACTTAACAATTTGCTACGTGAAAGAGTTGTAGCAAAAACTTTGACTAAGTTTGTGATACTAGATTTTTTTTTTTTTTTTTTTTTGTTTAAGAAATTTGTTTAATTACAGTATGTTTGTATTACTATTAAGAGAATCCTAAAGAAGAGTGAATTAAAAAAAAAAATTTCATTTTATATTTGGATAATTAATAAGTAAACAAGTGGAGAGAGAGAGAGAGATGAACCCCTCGTCTAAATTTAAGCCACTTTGATGGAAAGGAGATCAAAGAAAGTGATCATGTAAAACATTCAAAATATGTTGTAGATTAATTATCATACAACCTCAATGGGTGTAACTTCTCTCTCTCTCTCTTTGTTTTTTTTTTTTTTTTCCTTCTTTTTTTTTTTTTCACCTTCCGTCCATTACCAAAAAAAAAAGTACATATTACTTATTATAAACTTCAATTTCTTTTCTTATTGATAAAGCCGAAAATGTGCCTCATCAGTATGTGCCTCGTCAGTATGTTCCTCGTCAGAATGATGGACGACCTTCGGACCTGTTGTCAACACAAGAAGAAAGCAAAAAGGGTACCTTCGCCGGCGTGAGGCCAGCTGGGAATACTCCGATGCTTAAGTCAGATTACACAATCCCAAACTTAACTTGCTCACAGTTCGCTATTTTCTGGTTTTTTTGTTCTGTTACCTTTTTCTTCGCACCGGGCTCACCTTTTATATCCTTTCCTGGGTCGGTGCAGTTATGTTCGTTAAATGCTAGGTTGAGCGTTTATCTCCTGACCGTTGCATTTAATGAACAATGATTGCCTTAGTTATGGCGTAACAGACGACCGTTACGTCGCTCCTGTTTTCGTAACTGCTCCTGATGTAATTATGGAAGGCCAGCTATCCGGCGGGTGTTCAGCTGTGCTATTAATGCACGTATTCCTTACTAATTGTGATGACGGGGTCTTGCCCCTATGTTCATCTTCTACAGGGATGCAGAGTAGATCGTCTTGCTTGTCGACGATCAATCGCAGGTATCCGTCAGTTGCCCCTCCATTTCGTAATCGTCATGAGTTTGGACGATATTCGGAATGTGATTGGACGCGACGATTCAGTTTTCTGCAATTTCCAACGCCAATCGTCCCAGTTTAAATGCGAAGCGACTGCCCCTTCGGGAAATAGGCACGTGTTGACTCTTGGTTAGAGGTGTGTGTGAATTTTCATTGTTTTTGGTGCGCTTTAATTTTGGGTTTTCTTTTTAGAGAAAACCATTCCCCTACCTTCCTCTTATTTTGCCTGCCTCTCAAAGCGCCAAGTGATTTTCATCTTCAGAAATCCTGGTAAGGTTTCTTTGCTTTTGCTTTAATGGTTGGTTTTGAGCATCTTAGTCAAGAGTGCCCTTCGGTCTCTTTTTTCTTTGCCAGGTTGGGAGTTTTTCTTGAGCATTCTTCTGGTCGACGTCCTCCATTAGGTCTGTTTGTGTCTCGTGACTCTGCTATTAGGCCTGTTTTATTCACTCTCTATCCTTTAATCCATCAGTCTTTAGTTAGGTATCACTTAGAGATGGATCCAATCGAGTATAGGGCAGACGATGTTAGGTCGAGCAAATTGGAGACTGGGTTGTCTTCCAACGCTAAGTCTTTGAATCAAGTGATTGATACAGCAGTTGGCTACCCTCATCTTCTTCTTCTTGTCCCTTACATGCCCTTTCTGAGTCTTGTTGCTTGAAGGTGAGTCATTTGAAGGGTTTTAGGAAGAGGTTTCAGTTTCCCAAAAGCACTTCTGTCAGGTTGCCTCGTCTGGGTGAGAAAGCTTGCAACTTTGCTCACGGGGAGGTTTGTTTTTATGAGGCTCAGTTTTGTGTGGCCTTCGATTCCCAGTTCACCCTTTCATTTTGCACTTTTTAAACGCCCTTCAGATTGCCCCTGGTCAGCTCGTCCCCAATGCTTGGAGGACGGTAATAAGCTGTATGGTCATCTGGGTATCTGCCTGTGATGGAGAAATGATTACAGTGAATGAATTTTCGTTTTTGTTCCGTTCAAAGCCATCTACCCATTATGGGTATTTTGAGCTTCTACCCTGGGATAGGAAATTCAGAGTAGTGAGGGATTTCCCTTCATCCTTCTGTGATTGGAAATCACGGTACTTTATCATCTCTGGATCAGGTTGGGAAACCTTATCTGACGATTTATGGGGGGAAGTCCCAAGATTGCTCCAAAAATGGGAGGTTCCAGTGCTAGGTGCGTATTCTTGTGATCTCTTTCTGCTCTTTTCCATGACTTGAATGCTTATCTGACGTCGTTAATGTTTTGGTTTGCAGATCTTGATCGTCCTGATCTCGAATACCAATATCGCAATTGAGTTCGAGCTGCTCTTGATTATGCTCGTGAAATAGAGGATTTTGATGATCTACTCGATCCTCGTCACTTATATGATTGCTACTTAGCTCCTGAGCCGTCAAAATACGTTTTAGAAAAAATTCGTCGGGAAGAGAAAAGTAAGTTCGTCTGTCAACTACTTTATTTCCTCTGACTTTCGTTTGTTATCTGACCAGGAATGACTCCTTTCTATATCGTCTTTCTCTTTTTGCAGAAATGGCAACTCGATACAGTAAAGACAAATATGCTTGTATTAAGAACTTGAAGAGCGAACCTCTAGCCAACTTGACTTCAGGCTCAAAGAAGAGGAAATTAGGTGATGAGAAGGCTGAAGCTTCTTTTTCAAATCCTTCAGTTCATGTTACTCCTCCCTCTCCAACTCCATCTTTGGGACTGCTGTCACTCCCCCAGTGACTCGTGCCAGGGGTAAGAGCAAAATTGGGATGAGTGTATGGGACGATCCCACCACAGCCTTAGGCCGTGCGCACAATGTCATCACAAGTGATGAACTGAAGAGTTTGTCGTCCATTCCTTCGCACGAACTCGTCAGTCGACATATCCACAAGCTGGTGCAGGTATATTACCTCAATTTCCTTGCCTTACTTATTTGCTATGGAATGTGTACGACCTTCTTTCCCCTCTCTTTAGGTACTTGGAGAGTCTTTGCGTATCACGACAGATTATTTGAGTGTGGAGGAGAAGATTGTGATGGCCTCATCAAAAGCAGAATCCATTGAGGCTAAATGTTCTCAGCTGAAGAAAGATCTGATCGTTGCGATGAATGAAAGGAACGAAGCTAATTAGAGAGTAAAGGAGCTCACTGAATCCTTGTGTGTTGAGAAAGCTCTCATCGTTCAAAAAGACGAAGAGATCCAAGCTGCCTTGATGAAGACTGACGAGGAAAGGGAGAATGTTATTCAAAAATTCAAACAATCAGAAGAATTCTCAGACCTCCAATTCTTGCAATACTTCAAAAGGTTTTAACTTTTACATCGCTGGACCACGAAGCATCACAGCTCGGCTATGGATTTTTCTAGCCTGGACTTTGAGAAAATTGACACTGAAGTCCTGGAAAACAAAGCGAAGGAATTGGAGGAAGCTGAATCTGGGGTGCCGGAGAAGGATAAAGCGGCTGAAGACAAGGAGGAAGACGGAGCGGTTGGAGATAAGGTTGCTGATGAACCTCCAACCCTTCCTTTATAAGTGTCTGTTTTGAAAACAATATATTTTTCCCTTCTATGTTTGGGGGTTTCTTTTGCTAACAAATACTGGTTACCTCCTGTTTTAAGGTAGATATTTCTCTTTTTGTAGTGACGGGTTTCCCCTTGGTTTTGGGGCCATCTATTAAATTGCTTATTACTTTATTTATGCCATCATATGCTATTGCTTCTCTTCCTGAATCTTTTGTTCTTGCAATCTTTTTTGATACCAGCTGAAGTCTGTGCTTGATTTGGGCATGGAGTTAGTAATTGCTTTGATTTCGTCGCATGAGGTGAATCTCACCACTAGGGGATTTTTATCCCGTGGTTGTTCTTATGAACCTTATCCCGTGGTTTTCAAGATAATTTTTTACCTCGTCGGGGGTTTTCAACCCTGCGACTTAAACTTTAAGTTTTCACAACTTAGGTTTGGATTTTAATCTCGTCATTATTATTGACGGGATTTCTATCCTTGTGATTTAAACTTAGAGTTTTTACCACTTGAATTTCTAACCTTGTCACTAATTCAGACGGATTTTTTTAACCTTGGGATTAAACTTTGAGTCTCCATCACTTAAGCTTGGGTTTTAATCTCGTTATCTTTATTGACGGGATTCTTATCCTTGTGATTTAAACTTGTAGTTTTTATCACTTAAGCTTGGATTTTAATCTCGTCATTTTTATTGACGGAGATTTTTATCCTTGTGATTTAAACTTATAGTTTTTATCACTTAAGTTTGGACTTCAACCTCGTCATTCTCATTGACGGGATTTCTATCCTTGTGATTTAAACTTGTAGTTTTTATCACTTAAGTTTGGACTTCAATCTCGTCATTATTATTGACGGAGATTTTTATCCTTGTGATTTAAACTTATAGTTTTTATCACTTAAGTTTGGACTTCAATCTCGTCATTCTTATTGATAGAGATTTTTATCCTTGTGATTTAAACTTATAGTTTTTATCACTTAAGTTTGGACTTCAATCTCGTCATTATTATTGACGGAGATTTTTATCCTTGTGATTTAAACTTGTTTCAACGAAAGTTGTTTGTCTTGGGGCGTTTGTCATGAGATACGATGAAAGTAATTGTGAAAACACCTAGTCTGTTTTATTCATCCTTGTTCATAAAGATGAGTTACAAGGACACAAATTTATGGAAACACAAAAGTGCTACATGTAAAGTACTGAATAATAAATCAATACTGAATAGAAAACGAAACAAGTGCATAATGCAAAATAGATTTCTTCGCTTATCTATGTGTAAATAAATGAGATGTCCCGAATCCCAGAACTTATTAAGGCTGAATCTTCATTCTCCTTATTGATAATATTTCTTGAGATGCTCTGCATTCCATGGACGAGGTAAAGGCTTCCCCTTCTCGTCTTCTAAGTAGTAACTGCCCCTTCTTAAATAACGAACGACCTTGTATAAGCCTTCCCAGTTAGGGCCTAGTTTCCCGTCGTTTAGATCTTTTGAGGCTTATGAAACCTTCCGCAAGACCATGTCTCCTGGGTTGAATCGTTTCAGCTTGACCCTCTGGTTGTAATACTTCATCATCCTTTCTTGATACAGCGTCATCCTTTGTGCAGCATCGTCTCTGACTTCGGGTAGACAATCCAAGGCTAGCTTGAGACCTTCATCGTATCTCTACTCGTCATACCAAGCTTTTCGAATGCTTGATATTCCAATCTCCATAGAGATCACCGCTTCAGTTCCAAAAGTCATCCTAAAAGGAGTCTCTCCTGTCGAGGTCCTTGCCGTTGTTTTGTATGCCCATAAGACTGCTGGGAGCTCGTCAAGCCATGCCCCCTTTGCCCCCTCAAGTCGAGTTTTGATCAGCTTGAGCAAGGTCCGATTTGTAACCTCTGTCTGACCATTGGCCTGTGGATGACTAGGTGAGGAGTAATGGTTCTTTATCCGTAACTCTCTGCAGAAGTCTCTGAACTTTCTGTTGTCAAATTGTCGTCTGTTGTCAAAGATGATAATGCGGGGGATTCCAAATCGGCCAACAATATTCTTCCATACGAAGTGCTGTATCTTCGCCTCTGTTATAACTGCAAGAGGTTCTGCTTCCACCCACTTTGTAAAATAATCAATGGCAATGATGAGAAATTTTACCTGTTTCTTACCACGAGGTAGGGGGCCCATTAGGTCGATTCCCCACGTGAAGAATGGCCAAGGCGAAGTTATGCTGGTCAAATGCTCGGATGGGACATGCTGCACGTTCCCAAACCGCTAGCATTTATCGCACGTCTGGACAACTTGAGCTACATCCTTCTGCATTGTTGGCCATAAATATCCTGCACGGACAACTTAATTGATGAGTGACCGTGGCCCGGAATGATTCCCACACACTCCTTCATGGATTTCCCTTAGGACATATTCAGCATCCCTTGGGCCCAGGCACTTCAAGTAGGGTTGGGAAAATCCCCTTTTGTATAGCTCGTCGTTTAAGATTGTAAATTCGGATGACCTGACCTTGACTTTACGGGTTTCAACTGGATCTGACAGAAGGCTTCCAGTCTTGATGTAAATGACTACGGGATCCATCCAACTTTCTTCTGAATGTACACAACTTATTTCAGGGCCTTCAATACTTGGAAGATATTGTACTTCCAGTAGCAAATCTGGGCGTCTCTTGCTGGTATCTGACGATGCCAGCCTAGCAACCTCGTCTGCTTCAGAATTCTCTTATCGAGGCACCTGGATAATCTTGACATCATCAAAATTAGAAATTAACTGATTAGCCAAGGCCATGTACCTCTTCATTCTGTCCTCCTTAGCCTCGTATTCGTTGTCCAGTCACCAGTTTTGAATCAGAGTTCAATGTCGGGCTCCTTACTCCAATAGCCTTTGCCACCCGCAGGCCCGTTAAGACAGCTTCATATTCTGCTTCATTATTCGTCGCAGGGAATTGGAGTCTCACCCCATACTTGATGACATCATTTTCTGGGGAGGAGAGAATCACACCTACTCCACCTATGCCCAATGCTGCTGATCCGTCCGTGTGTACTATACAATGTCCTGATTCTGGACCTTGCTCGGCTGTAGTGAATTCAGCAACGAAATTTGCCAGTGCTTGGGCTTTGATTACTGTCCTGGGCCTGTAGTCAACATCAAACTGGCTCAGTTCTACTGCTCATTGAACCATTCTTCCTGCTGTGTTTGGTCTACCCATGGCCTTTCGCAGTGGCTGGTCCGTCATTTCCAGTATTGTGTGTGCTTGGAAGTAAGGATGGAGCTTCCTTGACGTAACGATCAAAGCAAAGGCTAGCTTCTCTATCTTGGGATATTTTGCTTCTGCCCCCTGGAAAGCCTGGCTGGTGTAGTAAACTGGCCTTTAAACTTGGACTTCTTCTCTGATAAGTGCCGAGCTCACTGCTGTTTCAAAGATGGCTAGGTACAAGAATTGATCTTCCCCTTCGACGGACGAGCTTAACAATGGTGGTTTGGACAAATAGCTTTTAAGAGCTTGGAAAGCCGCTTCACACTCTTCTGTCCAATGGAAAGCCTACTTCAGAGTCTTGAAAAATGGGAGACATTTGTCCGTCGCTCTGGACACAAACCTATTCAAGGCTGCTATGCGTCCTGTCAACCTCTGAACTTCTTTCACACTCCTTGGTGACGTCATATCTAATATGGCTTTGATTTTTTTGGGGTTAGCCTCTATACCCCTCTGTAAGACCATAAAGCCCAAGAACTTGCCAGATGACACCCCAAATACACACTTGGCTGGATTCAACCTCATTTGGTATTTCGTTAATACATCGAAAGCTTCCTTGAGGTCGTCTACATGCTGCTCAGCTTTTCTACTCTTTACTAGCATGTCGTCGACATAAACTTCCATATTTCTCCCGATCTGCCTCGAGAACATCTGGTTCACCAAACTTTGGTATGTAGCTCCTGTGTTCTTCAGACCGAAAGGCATGACCCTGTAACAATATAACCCCTGGCTAGTAACAAATGCAGTCTTCTCCTGGTCTTTTTCACTCATGCGGATCTGGTTATAGCCCGAGAACGCATCCATGAAAGTTAGTAACTCATGGCCTGCTGTTGAGTCCACCAGCTAATCAATCCTAGGGAGGGGAAAGCTGTCCTTAGGGCAAGCTCGGTTAAGATCTGTAAAATCCGCGCACATGCGCCATTTCCCGTTAGACTTTTTCACTATGACGACATTGGCCAACCACTCTGGATAATATACCTCGCTAATGAATCCAGCTGTTAAAAGCTTCTCTACTTCCTCCATAATTGCTTTGTTCCACTCTGGGGTGAAAACTCGTCATCTTTGCTGGACTGGCTTTTTGGTTGGGTCGACATTCAGCTTATGTTCTATGACTTCGTTTTCTATCCCCGACATATCTTCGTGGGTCCAAGCGAAGACATCTAGATTCTGCTTGGGGAACTCCACAACTTCTCTTTTCAAAGCAGTGCTAAGTCCTGTCCCCACCTTCGTCACTTTCGTCGTCTCCCCATCTACCAGGTGCACTTCTTCTAGCTCTTGGGACGATTCTTTTGATTCCTCTTCCACTACCCACGCGTGGTTTTCTTTTGAGGCCAGGATTGCTTGGTAACATTCCCTTGCCAACAGTTGATCTCCACATATATGACCTACCCCATTTGGAGTCGGAAACTTCACCTTTAAGCAGTAGGTCAACGTTACTGCTTTAAGCCTATTCAGTGTGGGTCGTCCCAAGATGACATTGTAGGATGACGAGCAATCGACGACCAAGAAGTCTGCTTGATTGTCACCTGTGCTGGGTATGTTCCAGCTGTAACAGATAGCGTGACAATTCCCCTTAGGTAAATTTTATCTTCGCTGAAACTGACCAGGGGAGAATTAAAGGATCTGAGCCTCTTAGGATCCAATTTCAGCTGTTGGTAGGCCGTCATATACATTATGTCTGCCGAGCTTCCATTGTCCACTAGCACCCTCCTCGTGGCAAATCCTTCCACCTCCAAAGTGATGACAAGTGGATCATCATGGGGTTGCTTTATTCCACTCGCATCCCTTTTAGAAAATGTGATGTCGTCATCATATGACCGTCAATGCTTCTGAGACGGGTGCTTCATATGAACACTATTGACCTGTCTACAGTACGTCTTCTTCAAAGACTTGTATGAGCCTCCTAATACTGGCCCTCCAGCTATTGTCCGTATTTCTCCCACGACTTGCTTTGGATGATCTCGTCTGTCATCCTTCGCGTCGTCATGATTTTTATCTTCAGTCCTAAGCCGAGGCTGATAGTCCCTTTTTACGAACTTTTGAAGCTTTCCATGCTGAATCAATTCTTCTATTTGTTCTTTCAAATCACGACATTCATCAGTGTAATGACCATGATCCTTATAAAAACGACAATACTTCTTTGGGTCACGTTTCCTCGAGGACGTGCTCAGTGGCTTAGGCCATTTCAACCCTGGCTCGTCCTTTATTTGCATTAGTATTTTGTTAGCGGGCATAACCAACAATGTGAAATTCATCTTTTTCTTCGAGGCATCAGGACCATTCTTACCAGCCTTTGTGTCCGAATACGAGTCCTTGCGATCTCTTTTCTTTCCATAAGACTCGCTGGTCTTGTCCTTCTTTCGTTTTCGCATTAAGCCTTTGGCCGTAAGGGCGTCCTCCCATTCATATACTTTTGGGTTTTAAGCAGCAAATCAATCATGGAGGTTGGTGGTGTCTTGCCCAACGAAAAGATAAGGTCGGGATTATTGAGCCCCGCCTGGAAGGTCGTCATGATGACCTGATCGTCAACTTCATCGATCTCCAATACAGCCTTGTTGAATCGTTTCACATTATCCCTCAAGTTCTCCCTTTCTTGTTGTCTTACCTTCAGCAAGTAAGAGGTTGGCATTTTGTGCCGCTGTCCGCCGATAAAATGGCGAACAAAGGAGTCACTGAGTTGCTTGAAATTCTCAATGGAAGACGCTAGCAACTTGCTAAACCAAACTCTTGCGGCTCCTCTAAGGGTGGCCGGGAATGACCTACAGATAACCTCATCCGGGGTTTGTTGCAAATTCATGATGGTTTTGAAGGCTCTGGTTTGTACCATCATAGAATTCTAGCTGTGGCAAACGGAATTTTGGAGGCAAGGGGCACTCCAAGACACTGGGCGTAAAGGGTGAAACCGCCTATTTCAGCATACCATCCAAGTTCATTGCCATTTTTCCCTTCATGGCATTTTTTACTTCATCGAGCTCTTTCCTTAGATTCTGCATCAAACTGCCATTGCCAGGTACAGACTGTCCAGTGTACTCCATCACATCCTTTCCCTTGCTATTCGCAGGGCTGCTGGCTTCTTCGTCATGCTTGCTTCGACTTCACCGATGAAGCGAAGTGTTGCTCCCCTCCGGACGGGCTCGTCGTTTCAGTTCTTCGTTTTGCTTCATTAACTCTTGTACATTTGCTGTCAAAGCTTGGATTTGCTAAGCCATCACCACAGGATCTAGAGGTGTTACTGCTTCGCCATCCATCTCTAGACCAAAACTTTATCGGTAGGAGCACAATGGTCAATTCCCACAGACGGCATCAAACTGATAAAGCCGAAAATGTGCCTCGTTAGAATGATGGACGACCTCCAGACCTGTTGTCAACACAAGAAGAAAGCAAAAAAGGTACCTTCGCCGGCGTGAGGCCAGCTGGGAATACTTCGATGCTTAAGTCAGATTACACAATCCCAAACTTAACTTGCTCACAGTTCGCTATTTTCTGGTTTTTTTTGTTCTGTTACCTTTTTCTTCACACCGGGCTCACCTTTTATATCCTTTCCTGGGTTGGTGCAGTTATGTTCGTTAAATGCTGGGTTGAGCGTTTCTCTCCTGACCGTTGTATTTAATGAACAATGATTGCCTTAGTTATGGCGTAACGGACGACCGTTGCATCGCTCCTGTTCTCATAACTGCTCCTAACGTAATTATGGAAGGCCAGCTGTCTGGCGGGTGTTCAGTTGTGCTATTAATGCACGTATTCCTTACTAATTGTGATGATGGGGTCTTGCCCCTATATTCGTCTTCTACAAGGACGCAGAGTAGATCGTCTTCCTTGTCGACGATCAATCGCAGGTATCCGTCACTTATCATTCCTTTTGTCTCTAATTAAATTATTAAATTATTTGCTTTCGTGCTTTTCCTTCACTCAATTTACTCTCTCCAAGATAATTTTAGGATAAGGAGGAATCATTTGAACACTTTTTCCTCTTCTACCATTTCGTCGTGATTGCATGACAAAATTCATCTTGGCCAATAAATTTGAGTTGTATGGGATTCACACGAACGATTGAATGAGTAAAGGCTATCGTCAACTCTTCTTCCTCCCTAACCCTCTCATCAAAAGTAGCTCCCAAGTTCTTTCTCTTTATAATAGCTATTGTCTGTGATTAATTGTGTCACTCCTAAGAAACGAAGAGATTTTTAAGGGCATGTGATAATCCATCATCCAAGTTTCTGAAAAAGTTTTTGAGAATTAAAACTTTCACTCTAAAGCATGGATCTCAATGTCTACAAAACCCAAAAGACCCTCATCTTGGTTTCCCTATGTCACGGTTGGTTGAGGTTCAACTTTGATTGGCATGGCATCTCACGATTCTTATGCCATCCTCGTTACTAAATATAGGAATAGCCTGGCTAGTAGTCGTGAATTGTGATTACTGCCTACATCGTTACTCTTTTAGCTTTTTTGAAAGCAAAGATCAGGCTATGAGTAGTGATAGTTACACACTGTGTGTACAGAACACACAAACATGATTTCAATTAAAATTGTGAAATCTTGTTTTCAAAACACATTTTACCCTTTCAATATTATAATTGAAAATCATTTTTTCAAAACACAATTTTTCATAAACTGTGTAATGGCACTATATAATTAATTAGCTATGTGCAACAATATTTAATTAGTGCATTATTATGAGACCAATATCGATATAGAACCTTTACAATACCCCTATGCTTCTTAACTAGTCAACCTCGATAATTGTTGAAAATATAGCATGATATTACAAATTTTACTATGTAAATCTTAACCAATGTGTCACAATTATGAAAAGTAATTCAAACATTCAATTGCTATATTGTTGATTTGGCACAAATCACATTCATATTACACAAATTTATAAGTTTATATACTAAAATTTATAAATTTTTTTTTTTTTTTGGTGTCGTTTCTCATGTAAATAGGGATGTGCAAATTCAGCCATTCTTCGGCTTCTTGGGTCTTGTCTTGTAACCACGTTGGGCTCACGTGAGAGGTGTGTAGCAAAGGGTGCAAGCCCCTTGGCCCATTTTGGTTTAAGAAAATTCATTTATTCAAAGGGAGGAAAAAGTGAGAGAAAACTTTCAGGCTGTAATAAAAATAAAAGGGTAAGAGCACTCTCATCAGGTGTGTCAAATGTGCCAAATGCCAAATATTTGACACATTTGACACACCAATCATCAAAAACAGCCATTTATCAGCTGTGTTAAAAGTCTCAAAAAAATGAGACACGCTACAGTACCGTCTCATATATGAGACGGTACGGACGAAAATGCCATTTTCAAATATTAATTTTTTATTCGACATTTTCTCTCTCCTCTCAATATTTAATTCCACTTTTTCTCTCTCTTCTCATTATTTCCTCCCTCTCCAGCCGATGCTCTCTCTTTCTTTCTTCTTCAGAATCTCAGATCACCTTCCCTCACCTTCAAATCAGCAGCGATCAAGCCGCCATCACCGATCAAGCTGCCTATAGCCGATCAAGCCGTCTCATCGTTCTTCGTACGCCATCGTTCACCGGTACGGCGGCCTCACCGATCAACGGTGGACCATCGTTCTCGCCATCCTCGCCGCGATCTCGCGATCCTCGCCGCGATCTCGCCAGTCCTCGTCGCCGATCTCGCCATCCTCGCCGCGATCTCGCCATCCTCGCCGCGATCTCGCCAGTCCTCGTCGCCGATCTCGCCAGTCCTCGCCGCTAATCACGTCGCCGACCTCCACAGCCGTCACCGATCGTTGGTTGAGTTTGGGTCGGCATTTTATTCTTTATTTTTTTGATTGGTTGAGTTTTTTTTTTTTTTTTTTTCTCTTTTGTTGAGGTTTTTGGATTTGGAATTTGTTGGAGGATCCGGTGATTGTGGGTGTAGTTTGTGGCGGTTGATGTGCTGTTGGTGGTGGTTGTAGCGGCCGTGGTTGTTGGTGGTCACTGGTTGTTGTTGCGGCAGTGGTGGAGGAGTTATTGTTGTTGTTGTTGTTGCTGCTGTTGTTGAAGGAATTTAATATATTATTTTAATGTAGTGTAAATATTATTTTAATGTATAGAATAGAAATATAGGACATCTGGTAAATGACATGTTGTAAAATGGTGTGGTAAAATGATAAAGTAGGTTTTTGGTGTTGTAAAATGGCATTTTTTATGAGAGAGCTGATGAGAATGCTCTAACATACTCCAACTTCCTTTCATTATAATTAGGTAATTAGGTAAAAGAAGTTAAGAATATACTCCATTTTGAGTTCGTGTTTTAAAAACATAATTGATATGGTGATGTGTGTACATTAGGTGTCTATTTGATAAAAATTATTTTTGCCAACTTATTTTACTATTCAACTTATTTTTGCTACTATTCATGTGTCCTACTACACTTTTATACTATTTATGAGTCTTTCTGTACTATTTTAGCTAACTTTTATTTTTATCTACAGTATTTTTAGCAAAAAATTTTCAATTTCAGCAAAATAAGTAGATCCTAAATGGACCCTAGGTGTGTAATAAAAATTTTGTGACTGTTATTACTCAAAACTATTTTTGCAAAAAAAAAAAAAAAAATTACCTACCCAATGTAAACCGCAATAGATCATTACGTTCAAAATTATAGTTAAAAAATAAATGCTACAAACTAAATTCATCTGATAAATTTTATAGTATCAAATGTCGTACAAAGACCATCGCTCATGTAGGTGAGTTAGTACTTGGGTTTCCTAATGACCTATTGCTCGGGGGTTCAATCCCCCACAATTACCTAGCAAAAAAAAAAAAAAAAAAAAAAGGTCGTACAAAGAAAGGAATGCCATAACAATGGGTTCAGAGAACCATCACCCATAGGCCTAGTATGGACCACAACTCGTGATTGAACAAGGTCCAAACCCCACAACCCCACCAGTAGTTGTTAAGTCATTGTATGCGTTAATGAAGTCCTAATTGAGCATCACCATTGACTGAGCATCACCATTGGTGGTTGCTTAAACTCCAATTTAGTGCCCAACATTGGTAGAGCCAAAGGCAATTTGTTTTTTTGACTTCTTGCTATAGTAAACTACCAAGACTAGCAGTTCACTATAGCAAGAAGTCATAAAAAAAAAAATTAAAAAAAATTATTTTATCACTTAGTTGAGTTTCATAGTAAAAAGGAACAAAGAGGAAGTGAGAAAGAAATTAACAAAAAAATAAATAGTACTTGACTAATGGTAAAAATAAGATAACTGATGTAGGGTGTATTGTAAAATTATGTGTTAAATTAAATAAAATAATTTTTTGTAGCGTTAAATACTAAAATTTTTAACTCCGTCCATGTGAATACTTTATAATCAAAAATTGTAAACAGTCAAAAATAGAATGTGAGGGTAATGAAAGAAAAAATACAAAAAGGTTCTCATGCGGTTGTGGACCCACTCGGTACATAATGGAATTGATGAATGATTATAAGGTGGGTATGGGTATTAAAATACTTTCTTTCTTTTTTTTTTTTTTTTTAACTTTTTACGCTATACTGGTTTTTGTTTTGAGTTATTAATTAGTAAGGTGGACAAGTTCTTCTATATATCAATTATGATAACGTGACCACAAATGAAAAGAAGTGAATAATAAAACAGACATGTCAATTTTTTTTACAATCAAACTCCAAGACCCATTACTTTTCTTTCAAAATAAAAAAGAACCACTCCCCAATCAAAAAAAAAAAAACCATTCCTTTTTCTTTTTTTTTTCAATTTTGTATTGTGATAGGAATTATGAGTTTTAATTACGCTCTAAAGTCTAGCCCACAAAACACTTGCCACCACATTAAATTCTAAAAACACTATACGTACCGCTGAGTCTCCATGATTATGCCACGTCTAGAGTCCCCGACAAAAACAAAATAAACGGTGGCTAATTTATTGTACCATATCAAAAATTCACACGATTTTTATTTTTCAATATTTTCTTCCCTTGTGAACGTTAGAATTCTCTTTATAATAATAAAAAATATATACATCCCTTCAACAACTTCGGTTTCCACACGCTTTAAAATTTCTATCTTCCAAAGACTTGATAAAGAATAGATCTACTTTCCTAGAAACTTCGAGTACCATCATCATATATAAATATAAACAGAGTCATAAATCTTCAAATTAATTAGGAAACCGTATTCTTTGTTTTCATTCCCTCATTAGTCATGGCGTTTCAGAGGCACATGAATATCTTCTTTTTCTTTCTTCTCTTTTCTTGTTTTCTCTTTTCCTCGCAGGCTTCCAAATTCTACGTTGGTGGAAGAGATGGTTGGGTCTTGCACCCCTCCGAGAATTACACCCACTGGACTCAGAAAAACAGGTTCCAAATCAATGACACTCTCGGTAATTATTTAAGTCCTTTTCCTTAATAATCACTCAAAAATTACAATATATTTTGTGAATAATTTTGTAACTCAATTAGTATCTCCTAATTATAATTTGTATATTTTGATATTTTCCTTAATTTATTCAAATTCTGCGGTCGAAATTATTGATGATAATACTTTTTTTTTTTTTGGTTTTTGATGGTAGACTTATATTTATATGTGGGTGTTTGCTTGTTTTTGTTTTTGTAGTTTTCAAGTATAAGAAAGGGTCGGATTCAGTGTTGCTTGTGAACAAAGACGATTACTACAATTGCAACACAAAGAACCCAATAAAGAAATTAGAAGAAGGTGATTCTGAGTACAAGCTTGATAAGTCTGGGCCATTCTTTTTCATAAGTGGGAAGGAACAAAACTGTGAGAAGGGACAGAAACTAATTGTAACTGTTTTGTCTCTGAAACACAGCAACACCAGTCACCAAAACCCTCCTCCTCCTAAAACCCCAATAGCACCAACACAAGCACCAACACCAAGTAGCAGTCACACCCCAAAAGTTCCACCCTCTCTTCCGCCAAACTCTCTAGCTCCATCAAGCTCTTCACCTGGACCATCCATAGCCACAAGTCCATTCTCACAAGGCCCTGTAACTAATACCCCAGTAACATCACCATCACCATCATTTTCACCATTGATTTCACCATCATCATCACCATCGTTTTCACCATTGATTTCACCACCATCATCATCACCATCATTTTCACCAGGACCAGCTCCATACTCTTATGGGCCTGCGCCAGAAGCACCTTCTCCAGAGTCCAACGCTCCAACTGAGGCACCAACTTATTCACCAGCGTACTCATCTCCGCCACAACCAGAAACACCTTCGCCAGAGTCACCGTCAACGTCACCGTCACTGTCACCGTCACCGCCACCGTCACCGCCACCGTCACCGGGGTCAGGCACTCCAAGCGCAACGCCGCCTGCACAATCATCTGGATGGGCAGTAACTCCCACATATGTGTTAGTGAACTTAGTGGGTTCGGTTACTATTTTGCTGAGTGTCTCTTTAGGTCCTGTCTTTTAGAATAAGAAATTTTCATTAGTGGGATTTGTTATTATTATAATAGGATTTATTTTAGTTTTTCTTTTCCTTTTCTTTTTTTTTTACTTTGTTTTGTTAAGAGTTTTTTTTTTTTTTTTTTTTTAAGAATTTTTCAAGTTTAGTTTATTATAATTTATAGACCAATTTAGCTTTTTTTTTTTAGATTCAATAAGATAAATAATCGTGTGTCTTACTCTTTTTGTGAAAAAGAGTATTATGATGATTTTTTTTTTTTTGAGGATTTTTCTTGGGTATCAATAATATGAATGAGCCTGCTCATTTCCCTTTCTCTTTTTTCTTTTTCTTTTTTTCTTTATCTGCATTTTATCATTTTAATATTTTTTCTCTCTATACCCCAATTCTCTTCAAGTCATCATTATCATTTTTATTTTATTTCTCCATGTAACATCTTTTGGATTCCCGTTATGAAACAACGAAAGTGCTTGTTATTGTTATTTAATGCGTTGGTCCGATTTTTCTATACTATCATAAATATTAATAATGAGGTTTTGACATGTTCCAATAAAATATGGCTCTAAGATTCAAAAAGTCCTTCTAACTGCTTTTATGGATTGAGGTCAAGTGAAATAACTCTAATTATTATACCATACAATATATTTTAATGATTGTAATAAAAAAAAATTAAGAAAGTGACATTTAATATCAACTATTGAATAAAAGTAGTTTAAAAAGTATATATATAAAAATAAAAATAAAAGGTTAAAAGTTAGAAGAGGTAAAAAATGGAAAAAAAATAAATAAATAAAAATTTTGACTCAACCAAAAGTCTCTACTTCGTGACTATAATCACTTATTTTTGTCACCATATATATTTCAACATATTATTTTATACTAAATTATAAACTATACCACTTAAGTTTGGGCTAATTTTAAATTTATCCCATAATGAAATTTTAAAACTTTAATCAACTCTTCTAACAATAGGTATCATTTGGATTTACTCACTTCCATTAAAGTGCTATGCCTAACTGTTCATTGAGTGCCAAATTAATCAAACATAAAGGATACAAAATCAAACAATCCCCAACATTGAGGGTTTAAGATCAAAATAAATACAAACATAAAGGGTGTCGTTAGGGTGCCAATCTGGTACTAACCAAAAATCTACTCATGACGCTTTGAAAAAAATGAGCAAATCCAAACAATACTTAACATTAGAAGAGTGGATCATAATTTTATAAGAAAAATCAAAATTACCTTAAACTTTAGGGATATAATTTACAATTTAATCTAATTTTTTATATAGAACTTTTAAATATATTTTTATACAATAAACAAAATAAGTTGAACAACTCATAAAAATAAGTTCATCCAAACATACACATTACCAAAAAAAAAAAAAAAAAAAAACTCAAATCTTCTGGGAGCACTCTATGACTTTATGGTTTATAAACAAATCCTGTTAAATACTAATGGAGTTGAATTAGATTAGTGTTTCTTTGTGTTAATTGTGAAAGTCTATGGAGCACTGTACACGTGGGACTTTCTTTTTTTGGTATAATAATAATTATAATTATAATTAATAAAACAATCTTACCTTCGTTTTTTTTTTTTTTTTTTTTGGAAGAATAAAAGAACCTTACCTAGCAATATTTATTAAGGAAATAAAATTAAAATTTTGCTTTGCTTACCATCCCAAACAATTTTTTAATATTTTTATAAATTATTATTATGGCAAATTTTTATTAGTTTTCATTTGAGTCCATCACTTTTTTATTTACTAAATAATCGCTCACTATATCAACTATCTTTTTTTAAAAAATGGTAATTCTAGCATTTTCTATTATTCATATATGAAATTTAATGTGCAGCACTAACCAATGCCCCCTCCCCTCGTTTGGAAATGGGCACTAGAGTGGAAATTTGCAGAAAAGTCTATGGAAAATGGAGGACCTAATATCCATTGAAATACAATGACCGACTTAAGTCTGCAACAAAGTAAACGCTTAAGAAGTCAAAGATTCAAGAAGTGTCGACTTTGTTGCGTTGCGATGATAAGTGTCCGTTTGTGATTGCCGTATAGCTGGGTTATAGACTTAATTTTGGTGATGGTGCTTTAACGAAAAAGAATAATAATAATAATAATTATTATTATTATTATTCGTATAAAAAAAATTTATTATTATTATTATTATTATGTGATAAACTATAATGATAAATAATGTAAATTTTTTTTTTTTTGAGAAATAGTTTCAAATCTATAGCGTCTGTTTATAAGAAGTTTTTCCAATTAAATTATGTCGGCTTAATAACTTAATTGATAAAGATATTTTAGATATAAAAAATGATGATAAAAGATTAAATAAATATTATATTGTCTACAATATAAATCTTACAATGTTAGTACAATGTAAATTAAGAATTTTTCAAAAGAAAAAATTTCATGCATACATTTGTATTAGGGGTATCATATGTCTTTTTCAAAAAAAATTTTGATTTTTTTTTTCTTCTGAGAGAAAATTTGGTTACAAACTTAAATTGTAGCCAATGGCTACTCGCATTCAATAAAAAATTATTGAGTAGAATTGTAGTCAAACTTTGTCCTAAAATTATTAAATTTTTTATTGTTTTATTTTTATTTTTTACAAAATTTAGCTTCAAACTTAGTATGTTGGATTTTTTTATTAGATGTAAATTGTGAATTTTTGACAAATTCACCATTGGACTTTTTTTTTTAATATCCTCTATACTTGTAAAATTTTTAAAAGATCAAAATTCAATAGCTATATTACCAATTAAAATATTTAAAATTTAAGTTTTATAGTATTAAATTATATATAAAAAATAAGTTTATGAATAAAATAATAAATAACATCTAATTAATTGACACAAAATTTAACATGTTAAAAACATAAAGAATATATAATCTCTAATAATACGTTTTTATACTAATTTTTTTAGTGAGAATTGTAGTCAATCCATTAACCACAATTAAATTTGTAGACAAACTTTGTATTTTATTTTAGTGTTCTTTTAAAAATTGCTTATTTAATTTTTTTTTTTTTTTTTTAAGCGTAAGTGAATTTAAAAAAATTGTACGTAAAAGTTAAAATCTAAAGTTATAAACTGTAAATTCTTCCCGTGAGACTTACGTAGCTGAAAAAAAAAATGACAGGGGGATATTAATATCAACTTAGTTATTCTGGAAATAGACTTGTCTGAACAAGTAAACATTAGGCCAGTCCCTCTCACTCTCAGCTCTCATAATCTCAATTGAAAAACTGCAATAAACAGTGTTCCATTTCACATCGGCCCCTAAAGCTGCTAGAAAGTTAAGCTGCAATAAATGGTCGGTACCGCAAATTTTGTTGCGTTGTCACATTAAGAAACATGATTCGAACTATCTGTACTTTTTTTTTTTTTGTTTTTTTTAATTTATAGAAGAAGTGTCTGTACTTGAAAATTGAAATCATCACTTCTTCTTCTTTTTGCTCTTAACCCTTTTTTAAGGAATATGAAATTATGTCTTGAACGTGCATATGGACAAATCTTTTTTATTTTTTTAAATAATTCTAATGTAATGCTTAACTAACAAGTAATGAGGCCCCTTATCCACTAACAAAAGTGTACATGCTTATGTTTCAAGCTTAATTATACTTTTTATTGGGCTGTTTTCTTCCAACTAAAGCAAAAGAATTTATCCATTAAGCTGTAGGCTAGGAACAAGCACATTAAAAATCCCACAATTGCTAGTGAATTGCAAACACAAATATCTTTGATATGGCCCCTTATACACGAGTGACTCTGCATTTATATTTTTTACATTCTAGCATTAAGACAAAATATTAGTCATACATATTAAGATAACCTTCGTAAATATCCTATTAGCAATACCATTTAGACAACCAAGTAACTATCTAAAAATGTGTGAGCTGGACATATATTTTAACAACAGCACAACCACTTAGCCATCCATCTAATATCTTTAATTTAAAAATTGGACAAAATTGATAAATTAGTTTCTACTTTCTAGCCAATGGTTACAATTTTCACCTTAAAAAATTTAACATGGTATATATTTTAAAATTTTAACTATTAAATTGCACATTTTTTATGTTCTTAATATACATGTGTCAAATTTTGTATTAATCAAATATTATTTACTATTCGATCTATAAACTTATTTTTATGAACAATTTTAAACTACAAAACTTAAAATTTAAATATTTAAATAATGATATAACTATTAATCTTTAATTTTTTAAAGATTTAGTAAGCATGGAAGATATAAAAAATATATATATAATCTAATGATAAATTTATCAAAATTCACATCTAATAAAACAATTGTTAACAATAAATTTGTCAGTCAATTAAAATTTCAAATAATTTTAAATGTAATAGTTTATTAATTATTATGCCAAAATTTTATATTTTTTAAAAAAAGTATATACTTTTCGTCTGAACAGAGATTTAAAAGTGAGTCCCATGCCTAACTTTATAGCTCTTCAATTTCTTTATTATGTGTCAAAGTCGGGCTCAGGTGTCTGACAGGTCGACAGTTTACGCCAATATCAGTAAATCTGATCTTAGGAAAAGACCTCTCTCGTAGTCTGATAATTACCAAATCTGCTTATCTTTCTTTACTCTACCGACGAACACTTTGACCGCTTGCAAAGCTTTTCCTCCAAAAAAAAAAATTGACCGCTTGCAAAGCTAAATAGCTTCTTTTTTTAGCTATAACTTTTTTTTTCTACACTCAATGAGTTAGCTAGTTTTCACTTGTTAATAGTTATCATTAGAGCCCGTTGTTAACATTTTTTTTTTTTTCTATACCACTAATAATTATCACATCAACTAGTGTAAAAAATTTTGTCTCTAGAATTTCTCATTCTTGCCTAAAAATTCTTTTAAAAATTTTATTATAAATAAAATAAATTAATTTGTAGCATATTATCACATATTTAATATAAAAAATTATCAAAAACTATATCTTTTAATAAATATTACATTAATAATTCACTAAACAGAATATCCAAAAACGGTAAAGGACGCAATATTTTTTCATTATTCTCTTGTATTCTCTTATTTTATAGATATATAACTTTTATTATATAGTTTAGAAAAAATATATTGTGGTAGCTTATTGGAGAAAGTGGGAAGCTTGTGAATGAGAAGTTAATTTTCTTTTCCACGTATCTTACACGTCCGAACGAATAAGAATTAAGAAAGAGTTGGACTAATACTAATTCAAATTCAAATTCAAAAGGTGGAACATGAAGTCCCACTCCCACACCCACACCCACGCGTTTCTCTCGTGGGCCGGGGCAGTGGCACCTATGGCTATATTACTTGTCCCTGAAAATGCACAGCAACTTCTACCTTGCTGGAGGCCTAGGTTAAAGGCACAGCGACTTGACTTCAATCAACCGCTGAGAAGCTTGGACCAATTAATAATTTGTGTACTATTTTCGTTTTCTTTCATTTTCATGGAACAGGGATCATGGATGTGAGTGATGGTCGAGACTCGAGAGGAAATGAGAGAGTTTTTAATTTGATCCCTTGCCTCTAATACACGTCGGCAAGAGGATAGACTTTATTAGCTTCAAAGTTCCCAACTACGATCTATCACCTCACTCAGTTGCATGGCGTTTGGATTTTCTTTTTTTTTTTCAATTGTTTGAAAATAATACATATATAAGAAACTTATAATGATTTTAAGAATTTAAACCTTATTAAAAACCATATGATAAATTAATATCAACCCTGATTTTGTAAGGAGATGACGAATTCATATTTCGGTTTAAAGCCTATTACCAAAATATCTCAAATTAATTATATAAAAAGTATCCAAATTCTAAAATTATTGGATTTGATTGGATTGTTGTTGTCTTTATTGCTTGGGTGTAAACGTGGAATAGTTTTTTCTTCACTCTTCACTTGATCAACAAACATGTTTTTGTTTATTTCTCAAAAAAAGGTCACTCACATATTGGCGGGTTCCACACACTGTGGGGCCCGCCAGTCTGTGAGATAATTTTCGCCTTGAGGGGGCCATATGCTTTAGTTTGTTTGATTGAAGAAAACTAAACGACAAAAGTGCTTGAGGGCTTTAAAACTAAAAGCCCAAACTTATTGGTCTATTGACTCCAAAACTAGGCTTGACCCGTAAAAAAAGAGACTTCTTAGTCGACAAAAGGTTTTCAAATTCCAACGAGGGTATTTCTTTCCACTTCACTTGTAAGCCCATTCAACAATGCATATAAAGACTCTGACCAGTGTCAACTTCTCTTTTTTTTTCTTTTCTTTTTTAATGAATGTGTCAACTTCATATTTACACCCTTCAACTAGATTTTCTCGTATTATATATTTAAATTACATTCATTGGACCAATTCTTACGAAACAAAACAAGATAAAAATAAATAAATAAAAACTATTATATATTTCCGAGAATTTAGATTTAGACACTTACTTTATTTTGAATTTGTGCATTCTAAAATATTGGACCAAGCTTTTAACATGAAAAGACTTAAGACCTGCCCTTTTCACTTTTCAGTAACTATTCAAACAGTTTAAACTAAAGAAGTCAATATCGTACCAGAAACTGTACCAATTTAGCCAGCGGTACGATATATTTCAGACACCGGTTAATACCGATGTACCATTTCAAGTTTACTGCTATTTTTTACTATTTTATACAATATACAAAGTTATATTTCTAATAACTCAATATATCACTTTGGCAACTTTTTATATTTTTTGGTGGAGTTAGAGTATTAGCAGTAGTGAAGCTAAATAACTATATAGCTATTTTAGCTTCACCAAAACACAAAAATGCATGTTACAATAGTGGAGCCATAGCTAAAATTTTTAAAAATTTTATTTTAAAAATTATAATAAGTTACTAAAACAAATATTAATATATATATTTTTTTAACTCATATCTCTCCTACCTTGTCAATATCTTTTTTTAGCCCTCTTTTATTCTCTCTCTTTTTTTTCTTTTTCTTTTTTACAAGATAGAATTTTTACTCTACCCTAATCTAAGTATATATGTGTGTGAAGTTCCCTCTTGGAAACTTGAACCCCGGCCCTTTCCCCCCCACACCCCACAAGCATTTATATTTGTGGAGTGACCACTGCATCCAAAGTGTGTGGTGGTCTCTCTTTTATTCTCCTTAACTCACTACTCTCTCTTCTGTAATAATTGATATATTAAAAGCTCATAAATATTTAGAGGGTGTTTGGTTTGTATTTTCAAACAACCATTTTCAGTTTTTAAACAACATTTCATGCATTTTCACACACTTTTTCATCCACACGTATTTTCACAAATATTTTCAAATAACAATTTTCAGTTTTTAAACACATATACCAAACAGGCCCTTAAAGACTAACGAATAGAATTGTTAGATAGAAATGCTTTTCAAACAAAAAAAAAAAAATAGAAAAAAGAAAATTTGAACATTCAAAATAATTGAAATAATTTTCGTTACCCGATAATTTTTTTATTCGAAATGCTTAGAGTTTCCAAGTCCTACACCCACCCAGTCAACTGGTGGAAGTCCTAACTCATTAGGATTTTCTTTTTTCTTCTCTTTTTTCTTTTTTCATTCTTTTTTTTACCTCCACAAGTCTTGCTTACGATTGTAGCCCATTAGTCTTTCATTATAATTTTTTTTTTTCATTCTTTTTTTCATCTCAACACGTTTTGCTTTGAAGTCTTGTCACGTGCTTCTTGATTGACTACTTAGTTTCTACTTTCAAGTGAGTGTACCAAAAATAAAAAGAGAGACAAACACACGTTGAGAAATAAATGAAGAAGATGAAAGGGCTGTAGAAACAGAGGCCGGCGAGACAAAGGAAAAGAAGAAGAAATGCATAGCAAAGACAAATACAAAGAAGAGGAGGAAAAACCTAGGTAAGAGTGAGGAGGTGGATCTTGAAATTTGGAGGGTTTTTTGAGTTTTTTTGTTTCGCCCAGTATCTATTTTCTGGCCGAAACTTGATATTTATTCCAGTATGCCCAAAACGGCTCTAGTACAGCCAGTATTTAAACCGAAACGAAACAAGAGCATTTCTATACCAGCCTAAGCACAGGTACAGCTAATTCCAGCGGTACTGGCCGATACGGTATGAAATTAACTTCTTTGGTTTAAACACTAAAAATTGTGGAGCAAAAAAAAAAAAACACGTTTGATAAAGGATTTCATTTAAGAGTGTTTGAGTTATCCTTCTCATTTTAGAGTGTTTAAATAATTTAGAGAACTCTTCTTACCCATTTTCAGTTTTCAAATAATATTACTCAATAACACTTTTTTAAATATTTAAAAAATGTAAGACCCACTTAATAAAACCTAATAATACTACAACTCTTTTTCTCTCTCACCTTATCTTTTTCTTTTCCTCCCTTCTCTTTCACGTTCCTACTCTCCTCTAATAAAATAATTATAAAAGTTACCACTTTTTAAAATA
The DNA here is from genome assembly GCA_023621385.1 of Quercus gilva. NCBI lineage: Eukaryota > Viridiplantae > Streptophyta > Magnoliopsida > Fagales > Fagaceae > Quercus > Quercus gilva. The sequence continues at coordinate 24,795,838 of CM042480.1, read as the reverse complement.
TATATATATACACATACCAAACACACAATTAAATTATATTTTAAAATATATTATTTGAAACATGATATCAAACACATTTTTTACACTATGAGTACTTTAAACACATATTTTCACAACACTTTTTAAAAAACCACAGTTTTAACATAATTTTGAACAACACTTGAAAGCGCTACTACCAGACAGGCCTAGGATGTGGAATTTAATCCTTGTGCTTGCTTTTCAATTCCTCCATTAGTGTTCATTCATGGCCTTGACTTATCTAGCAGTTAGTTGTCTTTTCTTTTTCCTCTTAATAATTAAGAAGGAGAAGGAGAAGAGTAAATAAAGCTGTTATAAGTGTAACTCTGGTCTTGGCCTTTTGGACTTCTTGGCAGAACAGGAATTCAATGTCTGGAGAGGCAGGTCAAGGTTAAAGTGAAATAAATAAATAAATAAATAAACAAACAAACAAACAAATTGAAAGCAAAATTTGTTAGTGTCAGAAAATTTGTAAGTCTGCTTTTTTTTTTTTCTTTTTTTTTTCTTTTTTTGGGTTGCTTGATTTTCATCTATTTACTGGTGAAGCTTCTCATTCACACTCATGTTATTGGTTTGTCATCTCCCAACACTTCACTCATCTACGGCAGAGTTTAAAAAATAAAATATAAAAAGAAGGGGGGGGTCGTTAAGAAAAGAATCCACTGATTCATATATGCAGTTATAAGGAAGAAAAAATTTTCTGCAAAAAGATACACAGTTCTGTATATAAGGAGGTAGAGAGACTCATTAGATCAAACAGAATTTCTAAAGGCCTCAAAAGGGTAGAGATGGACTTATAAGGGGAAACATAACTATCTACCATGAGGAAGACTATGGAAAACTAAAAAATACACCATCACAAATGAACATCAATGAACTGCTGTGGGCACTCAAATACAACAGTGGTTTAAAATTTGTCAAAAGAAAAACCATCTCCGGTGCCGGCTCCTCTGCAACAACATATCAACATGAGTCCTTAAAATTAATAAATTGCAGAAATATAATATGACCAATTTTGCAAGCACGTATAGTTGTTTCCATGGTTGGAAATAAAAATAATAAAGGGGAAAAAAATTTTACAAGCCAATCTATCAAAAACTCTATCCCTAAAATGAATGCCCATTCAAGATTCTAACCATTTAAAGGAACTTTTAATGACAAATAGATGTTATAATAAAGGATATCATAATGCAGAATAATAATTGTATTCACAAGTTGGGCAAAGGTAGTTGTTAGATCTATTTTGATAAATTACCGTTTATCCCAAAAACTTAAGCTGATAAGAAATAGTAAATTTATCATTGAGGGCCTATTTGGTTCTCACATCACTCACATCTCATACTCATATCTCATATTTTATTCTCTCTTTTTCTCTTAACTTACTCCCCAACGTGTTTGGCTTTAGTTTTCTGTTAAAAATACTCATCTTTAACTCAAAATAGTGCGTCCCATAAGTCTGACCAGTCAGAACGGTAACGATACTCACAAGTCACAATTCTCCTCCTCCTTCCCTCAACTACCACTGCTCCTCCTCCTCCTCCTCCTCCTTCCCTCACAAACATGCCAACACTGCCAAGATCCTCTTCCAAAAAGACATGGGCAACAAGTGTAAAACCCAACTCCGCCTCCTACCACCACAGCCTTGGCTAAAAATGCCACTCCACCTCCTCCCACCACTGACAACCACTGCAACCCACAAACCCACTGATCCCAACGCCACCATAAACAACCCTTAAAAACCCAACTCACAGCACCCAACCACCGCACAAAACACAACCCTTGTCCCACCAATCTCACCATCGAAACCCACAAACCCAACACGTGGAATTTACTCCCCTTCACAAAAAGGCCCAAGCTCTCCCTTAGGGGTGTCCACGGGTCGGTCTGGGTAGGGTTTGTGTCCAACCCGGAATCGACCCGCCCACATCGGAATGACCCACTCACATCGGGTGGGAGGTTGAATGACCCGCCGCCGACCGCCGACAACCTTGGTTCAAGTCGGATCGGGCTCCGGTGGACAACGGTCGGAGTGAGTTTCAACCTCCAAATCTTCGCCGAATCTTCACCGAAAATCACCAAATCTTCACCGGATCTCGCCGAATCTATTGATTTTTCTTCGGATCTGTGTGACAACCATGGGATCGAAGCAAAAAACACCACCTCAAGCCCAGATTTGAGTGAAAACTTCCATCTCATCGCCGGATCTAACCAAAAACTACCAAATCTTCACCAGATCTGAGTGGATCTAGATAGATCCAGTCTTCTTTCACAGGTTTCGTCGGTTGGATCGGGTTCATCGGGTTTTGGAGAAGAAAACCCGCCATCCGACCCGCCTAAATCGGTTTTTCGTGGCGAAGACCCGCCACTGACCGTCACCGGTGTCAGGTCGGCCAGTTTTCGGGTCGGCCCGGGTGGTTTGGGCGGGTGGGTCAGTTTTCGGTTTCTAGTGGACAGCCCTATTCTCCCTTAATAAGTCGGACCCAACACGTGGGATATTTAATTTTAAAATGGGAGGTAGTGTAGACATGGTATCACCTACTCTCCTACCATGATAAATTACTGCACATCCCAAAAGCTTAAGCTAGAAAGATTAAACATTATTCTAACACATTCAAAGTACAAATTTTCAACCATAAAATTCCCACAACAACAATAGCTTATCAAAAAAACAATCCCACAACAGAGTTACCTGTTTCGAAGTTCAAATACAAGGAGAAGATTGAATCCAAACTCAGTATACATTAATCAAAAGGACAGATCATCCACATAACATGAATAGCACTTAATGCGTAATCTTTCCTATACCCCCACCAATGATTTCAATCCTACAAATTAAGACAATCTTTGCCCTACGGATTAATGTTTAAATGGAAATCAGATCATTTGGGAATCAGATCAGGAAGGAATTTTGAAACACCATATATACTTGATCACAAAAATGTGGTACGATGAAGGCAGAAAGATCAAACAAAATTAAAGGTGATGAGCCAGTTTTGAAATAGTCAGTTTTTGTCATAAAAGGTAATTGTACAGAGATGCTCCAATGCACAAGCTGTATCATGCTTCAGCATGTACAAAATATAGCCATTACCTACATATGTTTTTGAAGCACCAAATGGAGCATCCAAGAAATGACAGATGGAATTTTAAGTGGCCAATTCGGAACGCATAAATAGACTTCTTGTTCCGAGTAAGGATTTCAAGTTAGTTTTTTTTTTTTTTTGTTAGGGGGTGGGCGGTGGTGGTCTTTCAATTTCCAAATTCCAAATAAGTTCTAGGTAACCCAAAAATAAGTAAATGATAAGTGAAAAGGAAAGGCTAAAGACAAACCTTATGACAGATGGAAATGACAGATGGAATTTTAAGTGGCCAATTCGGAACGCATAAATAGACTTCTTGTTCCAAGTAAGGATTTCAAGTTAGTTTTTTTTTTTTTTTGTTAGGGGGTGGGGGGTGGTGGTCTTTCAATTTCCAAATTCCAAATAAGTTCTAGGTAACCCAAAAATAAGTAAATGATAAGTGAAAAGGAAAGGCTAAAGACAAACCTTATGCTCCTGATTTTGTGATTGTAAGACAATAGGTTTAGACAGGATGCCATTGTCAATGTTTTGAATGTATGGTTGCACCTTCTCCTCCAACATCTCATTTAACTGAAAATTAAAATATAATATAATATATAGGATCAATGTACAGAAATGGATGGTTTATGACTATTATAACTTTGACATAAGATGTTACAACAGCAACAAAGTTGTTGTCCCAAAACTATGGGGTTGAATATGGATCCTCAATAGACTAATCGAGGTCATTCACTATATTCTTCTTTGCCATTCTATCTTATCCAAAATTATACTCTTTGTCACCTCCTTAATTAAGATGTATTTTTTACTACTAGTAGTATTATTTTATGTATACCTCTACATATTTTTGTTCCCTCAACTTAAATCAAATCACTCTTTCTCGATTCTTAAAAAATAAAATAAAAATAAAAAACCATTCTTTTCTCATTGGTGTATTTATGGCTCTCCTTCACCCTTCACAGATGACCAAACCATCTGAAGCAACTCTCTCTCTCATCTTTTCATCAATGGAGGCCACCCCTATTTCATATCCTATCTTTCCTTCTATTTCCACTTATCCATCTTACTATTCTCATTTCAATTATGCACATTTTATGAACATGTTCCTTAATAGCCCAACATTTAGTACCATATATCATGGTTAGTCTTTTTATAGCCTTGTAAAACTTTCTCTTAAACTTTCTCTTTAACTTAATAAGTATTCTACGATCTCACAATAATCCCAATGTGCTTCTCTACTTCAACCACCCTGCTCTTCTTTTATGTTCTACATCCTCTTCAATCTCACCATCCTTATGAATTATTTATCTAAGATACAAAAAATACTCACTTTTTGGTAAAATTAATTCTCAATGGATTGCAAGAAAGTACTTGGGAAAAGCAGGTTAATGCGTCACCATGTAGACAAGGAACCTCTCCATTTGAAATTGATTCATTTCATGGTTTAGATTGAGTATTACAGATCTAAATGTCTATTCCATGGCACGTCATTTAAAATTTTAAATGATGTGACACTTTATACATTCTCAGATCCAAGAAACAAAATCTTAAACCGCGAAACGGTCTCTCTCCATTTCAAATGAAATTGAGAGGATTCTGTTCCCTGCCATTAAGATATGTGCACGTATGCATTTTTGTCAACTTCTTGGTTTCTTTTCTTTTCCCTACAAAACTCATGCAGTGAACAACTTGACTACTGTCATTAAAACTCAAGGATTTCCAGATTCTAGAACTTTTCCTTCAGAGGTCTCAGTACCAACCTCATAACACTAGGACAAGAGGCCATTGGCTATCAGTAAAATACTTAGGAAGGTACTAATGTGACATAAATATTGTTCAACGTGACACTAGAAATACAAAAAATAATGAAAATACAATAATATTTTCCCTCCACATCGCAATTATTCCGTTAACTGGGGAATGAATATAAGGAAATAAATTTGATTCCTCTATATGCTTAGTTGACAAAGTAAGTCAAAGCAGTCACCGGTGTTAGCATGGGATTGCTGTACCATACATTCAAGGTATATTAGTGATAGAGGTGGACAAATGGGCACTACGGGTGCATAGTGGCTCCTATGCACATGCTTGTACATGTCTCACACACAGTTCCTTGCCACTATAATAGGAAAATGAAAAGGCCCAATATATAAAGCTGTAGCTCTCATTATTTTCTTTATGAGTTTTAGTAATTTACAGGTTGCAAAAGAACCACTTTCCCATGTAGTTAACCATCTTTTAAGACCTAGGTTTCAAACTTGATTTCCAGAAACCACAATGTTGTCAACATATCAAATATTTTTCAAACATTAAAATTACCTTCATAGCCCACATAAAAGTCAGAACTAACCTTTTCCTGACGCCATTTAGTTTCCCATTGAACATCCTTGATTTTATCAGCAATTTCTCTTTGTGCATTAAGAAGAACAGTCATCTCATACAATTTCTCTGGATCTTTCAGATCTTCCTCACTCCAAGAAGATGCATTAAGTGGAAGTTCTAGCTCCTGCCAATGCTCTGCAGTTAGTTCAAAACATTCAAAGTATATTCCTCATCTCTGATGCAACGCAGAAAATGTTCTAACTCATATGCCCTTCTATTTGTATGCAATCTATATCTAAAGAGAAAAAAAATATATTAAATCAACAGCAAGAGAGAGTAGATATTATAAAATTCAGGACCAATTTGTAAAAGCCAAACTAGAGTTAGCAAGTCAAACCACAATTAAATGCATCACATGCAGAAAGAGAGCATATAAATTGTGGTCACCAGCACATGGTCTCATCCAAAGAAAGTAACATTGAAATAAGCAAGAGAGAGAGAGAGACTGAGAGAAAAAGGGATATATTTAACTAAGATGCAATCTATAAAAGCATTAGCATTTCAATTCACACTTCAATGCATTATATGCAAAAGCAGTAGATAAATTTTATGAAACATTAAATATGAATTTCTAATTTAATCTGCTGAAAAAACATAACAATGTGAAATACTTGTACCCAAATATCAGTCAGACCCCATTTACTAGATACTCAGTTCTATTATCTATTGTTAGACAAAGCCAGGTCCCATATAATAAATTAAAAATAGAAAATAGAAAAACAGTACTTCAAATACAACTGCAAAATTGGTCTTCATATTATGTAAAACTGCAATAGGTCCTTGCAAAGTGAAAAACTGAAAATTCCTCCCCCACCCTTAAAAGGAATAAATAAAACCTTAAAAGACAAAATCACTACCATTTAGACAACTGAAAATTTTGAAGAGCTTCACACTATCATACTTAGACTACTGAACATTTTGCAAGACATAAAGAAGACATAAAATATAAGATGAAAATATATGCATAATAGTCGTAGTTTATGCAATGATAGCTGTTATGAGACTGTAACAAACATTTGTGCAACAGCAAATGTCGGCTTTGTATGTAAACCCCTTTACAAAAATCAAAACCACAGTTGCCTGTTCCTGCTGCTGGTTAAATTTCTTTCTTTTTTTATGCTTTTTGAAAAATCTGATAAGTATGATCATGTTCTGGCCATCTAAAAAGCCCCAGTTATTCAGCCAAGTTCCATCAGCCCCAACAGTTACCCCGTGAATTGATTTTAGTCAAGTCGGATTCCTAACCAACATGCCAAAATATTTTTCATTTTTCAGATTTTTTTTTTTTTTTTTTGATAAATGGCTAAAATAAAAAATTCAGAATATGATTGAAAAGTATACAAACATTGAAAAGTAAGAACTAGGAGCTATAGAATGAAGGCGAAGAATACGCACACCCCAGCTTGGTGGCCGTGGTGGAGGATCAAGCTTCATCACTTCTGCCTCCAATGCCTTCTTGGCCTTGTGGTAGGGGATATTTTTCACTATAACAGGATCATCCCTAGCACGGACAGGATCTATAGAAATCAAGGCCTGTGAATCATAAACAATATTATAAGAAGAAATATTTTGCAAAAGTTGAATCATGGGAAACAATATGAGCGTCTATAGAAGCCCCTGTGAATCTAGATGTATTAGAAGCAGTTATTAATATATATTTCAAATAAAATGGAAAAGAGTATAGTGGAAAGATGAAGATTCAATATTGCCTCTTTTAGAGCCTGAAACTGATCGATAGAGATCGACTTTTATTTACACAATCACAAAGCTCTCTGGAACTATTACGCAAATGCACATACAGAAGAATAAACTAATAGCAGAGATTTCATTTGTAAATAATTTTTTAACACCTGTTTATATGATCATTTGTACCTTTGATTTATTAAAAAGTGAGATTGGGGTGAGTAACAGGAAAATTGCGGAATAAGGATAAATTTAAGTGAAAAAAATCGACCTAATTGGCATAAGACTTACGTGGAAGACCAAAAAAAAAAGGGACGTAAAACAGATAGTGGATTTGTTTCTGTCTTTTGTTGAATCTTTTTCGTAGCTCAGTAGATAATTTGATAAGCCAATGATTTTTTTTCCGTGTTTCAGAATATAGTTAACCAACATGTTAACTAATCGATTACAATAAACTGGATCGGATTTTGCAGTTTCTTCTTCTGCAGTACCTTGACATGACCTGAGCGTGAAAGGAGTTCAAGAATCAGTTTTCTTTTTATAAGGGCTAAAATCATTTATTTTGGCTAAAAACACATTTTTCAGCATTGTATGAAACTTGGAAAGAAGACATCAATCAGAAAGAAAATGAGAAGATATTTGTATTTATGTGGAGAGAGAGAGAGAGCACTAAGATTCTGTATCTTTTGAGATCTGATTTCCACTTACAAACTATTGAATTTCTTCTCATTCAAGTCAGACATTGACATTTGACAATTGTACCATGAATGTCTTACAACTGTGACTGTGAGTCTGTGATCAACCATCTCTATTTTCAAAGTAAAACTTGAGCATATTCTAATCACAAAAGTCACAATTGTTTCTCCCCAATAAGGTAACTAGAGAAATCCCTTTATTTAATTTGCTGAATAAAAAAGGTGGAGTCCTGGGAACAAGTCACTTTCCACCATGACGAGTTAAACCTCTGCGCTAGATGGCCCCACCAACCAAGGTACTAGTGCATCCCACCGTAACTAGAGAAATCTTAATTGCATACAAAAATCACATTGGTTTTCTTACTGTTTTAATAAATTAATAGAACCATCATCTAAGAATAAAATTATCTTACCTCCTGCAAGTGCTCCCAGCCTGGTCTTCGCTTTGCCACCACATCTCGAAGTTGATCATATTGCATGGAGTCCTGAACCCAACAAAAAATAAATAAAGAATTACAGGAAGACACCAAGAAAATCGTGCTTAACAAATTAATCAATGTGATAAAGAAGCCAACATAAAATGTGACCTAAAACAATGAAATTGAAAGGTCATAATATTTTACTCTAGAAGGAATAGTACAAAATCTACCAATGTCAGGTAGCACACCCGTATTAATTTATAATGTCATTACCAGTTTCTATGAAAATACAAATAAAGCACCTTTAATAATTGAAGAACTGAGGAGTCTGGTAAAACACCATTTAAAATAACAGAAGATCAGATAATATACTGGAGATATTCTAGACTATTCAATTCTTAGAGAAAAACAGGTGCGAGGGACAGAAAAGAGCATAAAAATCTTTGTAAGAAAAAAACTTACATATATCATGAATTTTAAAAATGAACATAATTATCCATAGATATTTCTTCCATAAGATTTAGGTTCCCAACTTTAATGATTGCATCTCAAACCTATATATCATTGCAAAAGGCTTCTACATTATTTAGCTTTAATCTTAGGACATGAAAGAGGGTACCAAATCAATTCGGAACAATCCTGACAAGACAATGCAGCAATAATGGATTTGTGTTTTTTTTTTTTTTTTTTTTTGATAAGTATTATAATGGATTTGTTTATAAATCAACTTTACCAAACAAATATATTTTTATGTATAAGGATGCTTTAGAATCTAAAGGCTTTAGGTTAAGTAGGTTCAAAACAGAGCACATGGAGTGAAAGTTTAGTACAGGGAGAAACACCAATGGAGTATAAAACTTGATGGTAAGAGATACGAAAGCGTTAGTGTTTTCAATATCTTAGGGTAATACTCCCTCTATCCCAAATTGTTTGGCATGTATTCCATTTTGGGATGTCCCAAAATTTTATCATGTTTGAAAAGTCAAACACCATTAATTTATTAACATTCCCTTTATGCTCTTAATTGATTTGTAGGAGCATTTTTTTTAATTAAAAAAAATTAAAAACCTAAATTTTGAAATCCACTATACATGCCATCTTTATTCAAATTATTAAAAAATAATAATAATAAAAATAAAAATAAAAACCTTCAAAGATAAGGCAGTTAATGATAAATTTGTTTAAGAGTAATTTAGGAAATTTCTAACTTTTTTTAAAGAGATAAGGTAGTTAATGATATTTCCCTAAATAATTGGGTTTTTCTAATTAGGCCAAACAATTTGAGACGGAGGGAGTATTTCATAAGAATGGAGAGATCGAAAAGAATGTAGATCATAAGATAAAGCAAAGTAGACTCAGTAGAGGAGGTTGGTGTACTACAGGCGTAAGAGGGACTCAAGGGTGTGCGATGTGGAAGAGTATTAGCACAAGAGCAAAGAGCTTCTTTGGACAGATAGTGTACGATGTGGGGGGGCACCGGAGGGCCATCATATTCGGTTCTAGCACAACCGTTGGAGTGGACATACACCTCTAAAGGATCTTTTTCCAAATTTGTATGCTTGTTCTCAGTCTAAAGAAGCTTGGATTTCTGACTTGATTGTTTCTACATCAGAAGGGAGAGAGGAGTTGGAATTTACAATTCCATAGAGCATTTCACGATTGGGAGCTCGATGGTGTTAGTTCTTTTTTTCAGCTTCTTTATCTTTACTCCTATATGCCAAGAGGTGAGGGGGATGATAAGCTATCTTGGAAGTTGACTCTGACTGGTGTGTTTGATGTACGCTCCTATTATAATTGGCTGCCTGGTACTCTTACTAATGTTTTTCCTTTGAAGAACATTTGGTGTGTAAAAGTGCCTAAAATGGTGTCTTTCTTTTTATGGATAGCAGCCAGGGATGGGAGACTTACCATTGACAATCTTGTTAAGAGAGGTCAATCCCTAGTTAATTGGTGTTGCCAGTGTCGGTGTGATGGGGAATCTATGGACCATCTTTTACTTTACTTCACTGTAAGCATGCTCATGCTTTATGGAGTGAAGTTTTTCAGGTGTTTGGGGTCCAATGGGTAATGCCGAAGATGGTTATATCTCTTCTTTTTGCATGGGAGAATAACACCTATCAACTATTTGGAATATGATTCCAGCTTGTCTAATGTGGTTAGTTTGGCAGGAACGTAATAACCGCATCTCTGAAGATAATGAGAGATCCTTTGATCTTTTAAAACCTCTTCTTTTTGATAGTTTATTTCAATGGGCTAGTATTTGGGGTTTTTCGCAATGTATTTCAATTTCTTCTTTCCTACAATCTGTTAGCTTTAGCTCGTGCACTTTTTGTATTTATTTCATGTCCAAAGTGTTCATCATCGTGAACACGATGTTCATTTCATTCAATAAAAGCCTTATTATTTATCCAAAAAAAAAAAGATAAATAAGAGAATATAAAGTGGAGAAGTGGAGAAATGTATCAAGAGTACTATGTGATCATAAATTATCTATAAGTTCAAAGAGAAAGTTTTATAAGACTAGCTATACTATATGGTATTGAATGTATCAAGAAGCAACATGTTCATAAAATGATTTAATGAGTGTAGCTGAAATGAAAAGGTTAATATGTATAAGTGGAAATACAAAGAAAGATAGGATAAAAAAATATATAAATAAAAATTCATTTAAAGATAAGGGTGGTGCCCATTGATGTAAAGAAGAAGAAGTGTTGTTTGAGATGGTTTGATAATATGCAAAGGAGAGCAATTGACACACCGATGAAGAAAAGTGATTGGATTCAATTCAAGCAAATGAAAAGAGGTAGAAGAAGACATAAAATAACAATAGTAATACTAAAAATGACATGTTAAATAAAGAGATAATACAGAGTATGATTCTTGCAACAAGAGCAACCCTCGAGTTTTGTTGCAACCATTGAGCTTGGAACCCAGAGCAGACTCCAATGATAAGCAGGAGGAAGGTGAGGATGATGCCAAGTCATCATGCCCCTTATGCCCTAGACGACACAAGTGCAATGATGGTCAGGACAAAGGGTCATGGACCCAACAAAGAAGTATACTTAATTAAAAAATGGCTAAGAAGAAGAATACATGTGGCCAGGGCAACCCCGATTAGTATATTGAGGATTCATAGCCAATCCCGAAATTTCGGTACTATAATCTATTATTATTGTTGTTGATGTCGCGTCTTTTATATATATGGGTAGATGGTTGGGGGAGGGGGGGTTGAACCATAGATATGGGCACGACAATAGATGTCATTACCATTGGACTATCACTTGAACCCCTTTTGTTGTTGCATCTATGTATTAACCTTCAATAAATGATAACTTTGTGATGATTTGTTAGACCACTGCTATTAGGGTCTTAATTGTATTACTCCTGTAGTACATTTCCAGTGTAGAATATAATTTGGTAACAACTTCATCTAGTCAATTCTTGGGATAAAATTTTTTATGTTAACAAAACTCAGGTCTACCATTTTCAGATCAAATTTGAGAAGTGGAGATTTGTATAAGCACATATATGATATATCCAGTAGGACTAGATTTAGCTTTGCCCTCCTTTTAACCAATCAATTATCAAAGCAAGAAAAAGCACAGTTCAATGGGCAAGCAGCAATATGTATGTGAAACGACACTAGGTGCCTAACTGAAAATCTATGACTCAGTAACTATGGGAAAAATAAAGCAAGATGCATGCAAAACCTTGTATTGCCACCAAATTTTCTGCTTAACATCATCATCATAGTCGAATCCACCCACAATCTGAGGCAAGGTGATCAACCAAAATGCAGCAATGCTGGGATCCCTCATGCTGTGAACTATATGCTGAAACAGTATACAAAACCATGAATTAGATATGAACAAGATGTCTATATTAATATCAGGTGCACTGGCACCAATTCTATCATCCTCTGTTAATCAACTTCTTCATCAGACAGATTACAGGCCATCCATGGTGGATCCATTATCAAGCATACGTATTCAGAACACAAGCACATCATATTCCGTGATGCCTTTGGGAAGGCATATGCCTTATTATGTGATAAGAGCATATGTCTATAAGCTCTTCAGGAATTTAACATAAACCACTCATATATTACCATGACTCAGAAAAATCAAGTCAGGAACATTCAGGTAACTCTGACCTTCACTTTTCCTAGCATACAGGAAACTGTGCTGTAATCATACATAAATCCATTTTCCCCTTGATTTCAATGTTAAAATCAAAGACAGAACTGTAGTAAAGTATATTTATTGAATTCTTAAGCAGCATGGCAGAGTTACAACTTACAACGATCATTATGTCATAACTAGAAACAGAAATGATATTTGTAGAGGCATGACAAGACAAAATGCAAGTCAAGGTTATAAAGAAGGAACATGCCAGAGAGCATCATTATTTATTTAATTGAGTTAAGTAAAATCTTCATTTTTTTTTAATAAGTAAAGATATTTTATTGATAAAAAATATTATTTCATTCTCACGCTGATGACACAACGTAACCTAAAATAATTACAAAAGAATTATTAATAAAATCTTCATTAATTTCTCTAATAGGAAAACACACCCCTCATTTTCCATTCCATGAGAAGTGAGGCTGGTGAGGTAATATGCTGCTTTATAAGGATTTAGCCCAACCTTTTCCTTGAGGGCTGCAGATTATTGATCATAATCCTAGGATTTTACATCACGCACTTTTACCTTTAGACAAATGGTACATGGAACTCTAAATTTTAGATGAAAACTGAAGAATTCTGAATACACTTTCACTAATATTAATAACATGATCATGAAATTATATGAAGAGTAAAACACTAACCTCATAGGGATAGTCCATCCTTTTCAAGACATTATAGGCCTTCCATGGAGGCTCCATGATCTGCAAGAAAGACACAAAGAAAAATATAATTATGCATTTTAAAATTGGACAGATGAAATAAGAGCAAATAGATATAACACACTAGTGTGACTTGTTAATATATGAAAACCAGGTTTATTAAACATCTTAAAAGTACAAATCTCAGCACATTGAAAAGCTCATATAGTGTCTAAAGTTCTAGCTTATATGAACAGCCTCAAAACTTGGAAGGTGATGCTGTTCAGGAAATTACCATTGGACTTGTGCAGAATCACTCCCACAAGTCAGAACCAGACTCAATATGTAAGTCAAAGCACCTTCTCCAAGTTGGTGCAAAATCAGTCAAGCATTGAGAGAGTTAACAGCATCTTCACCAAGGATAGAAGCTTTTTAACAAAATCATGGAACATGCCATGAAACAAAAATCATAAGTGATAGTGTATTAGAAGGCACAGGGAACCACCCTGAGCACACTAGAAGAATGCACAAGACAAACTCCTAGATTATAAGTAATAATTCATCCTCTAACGATGCTGCCCAACATTTGGCCAAATGCTTTGTACTCAAAAAATTGCCAAATCAATCATTTTTCTCAACAACGTAATCTGTTATATACTATTCTCGTTTAATGTGTCTAGGTGATCGAACAATAAGGTCCACCAACATGGCCAACCTTCTTGATTCTTGATATTTCATGGCATTTTCCAATGATCTACATGATTACAAAATTCCATGACATGCTCCTAGAACCCAGTTTTACTTCAGTTTACAATCACTCTATTCCAATACAGTCCGATGTCATCAACTAAAAGCATATAGTATCCGTGTAAATTTTCCATGGAATAAATTATGATTTGTAACTGGATCAAGTGAGTTATCCAAAAATGATAAAAAGACAGGAGAGTTTAAACATAAGTCTTAGTGTAACAACCCTCTCTTATAGTTCTTATAGACACCAGTATTTTGCTTAAAATTATCCCAGTATAATCATATAGAAGCAATTTCAAATGGTCATCAGAAAATTAATAGATGATAAAAGTAATCAGTTGATCCGAAAAAATGGATGGTATGTACAAACTGGTTGGTCTAGTCCAATTAGGGGCATTGATCTTTCTGGTAGTTTTGAGACAACATGCCAAAGTACGAGATGTACAACCCAAAGGAATTCTCCTATGCAATTTCAACACATCTTTGCTAATACCAACTCCTTATCAGAACCAGTTTGAGATTCAATCTTGAATTATGGTCTGTCATCAATGTTCATGTTCATGGGCATTTCTTTTCCTATCAAATTCTTGTAGGGTGGAGTTCCCCTTGCATTCTTCTTTCTGATTAAACAATTAATACTACTTTTTCCCCTTCCTTCTGACTAGTATAATCTTAGCAGCCAGACAAGACAATTTTGATTAGGAATCCTCGAAGTGAATGGAGAACATCTAGAACCAGATGGAGGCTCTACAAGTAGGGCAGTGGGTTTTCTTTTTATACTGCCTCACAATGACTGGAGGACCTACGGAATCAGATGGAAGCTCTAAGAATGAAAAAGTATTACTAGAATGCTTTTGAGTGGATTATGGCATGAAGCAGTCTTCACTGCTGTATCAGAAATCCTTTTGAAGGAGAAGTGCATGAGATACTAAAGCTCCCGAATGTACTCCCAACATTTAGTAATCTTTGTCGGAATAAAGAAACTATATATGCAAGAAGAAAACAAAAGTTGTGAATTTGCTAAGTTGTGGCGTCAGAAAACATGCAGCAATTTCATACGCGCACTAGTCTTAAATAACTTTTGACAATGCTCAAAGTAAAATCTAATCAGCATCAGACGAGAACTCACATCATCTGCAGAGATTCTGACTTGTAATTTGTGTTTGCATTCAGGACAGCCCATTACACCCTGCAATACCAATGTATATTTTACACAAAGATCAGAACCTAACATTGAGATGTTAAAAGATTATAGTAAATTTTATGCCTGAATGGATGTCAAGAAATAGCAAACGTTACATGCAGAAGCACATGCCTTGACTATCACGTACAAAGCCATATGTGCTTGAGAATATATTTCTTACCGTCCCATCGCAAGTTGGGCAGTCTTTAGTTGGCAAGGGGACATGAAGATCAATGGTGGATGGAAGGTGCACCAACTCTGCCCGATTGTCCACAATGGCATCTGCAACACATTCAGCTGTTGCCTTCTCTCCACTGGAGAAGGATTCATGGCAGAGAGATATTACACAAGAAATGCAATTTTTGGACACTAATTAAAGCTTGATTCCATGGAGACAGCCAATGACAATAACAATGACATTTGAAAGGCAAACAGCTATATTCTATATATTGGTAGCTATTCCAGCTCTGTAGCAGGTTCAATAAGCTTTTGAATTTTGTCATGGAGGGACAGAAACATTATCTCTTATATAGTTACAAGGTTTGCAATCTAAGAAATCAAAACTGATTAGAGAGAGGTTACCCTTTCAAGGTGTAATTTTTAACTTGGTAATGCACCCTCCCTGATCCTCTGCACTTAGTACACCGCAATGCCTGCCACCCATTGCAAGTACGACAGTTTCTGCACATCAAGACCATTTCCAGGGAAGAAAGCATCAATCATTAATTCACAACAATATACATTTCAAAAGGCAAACCAATCTGGTGCATTCATTAGCCTTATATCAAAGCCTACAAAAATTTACACCAATGAAAAAATAACTTAATATCTGCACTGACAAATAAATGAAAAATGGACCCCAAGTACACCCCCATTACCCCCCCCCCCCCAAACAACCATGAGCACTCTTACAATCAACTTTTACGACCACGGTGGAAATACAACAACCCAATTTAGCTCTACAATATCACAAGATTGCTTTGCTAACAATAACATAGAGAAGTGGTGAGTGTAAAGCAGTGGGAAAGGAGGTGCAGTTTCAAATGCATGTAAAAGAAATGAATAATATATAATTTACATACACACCCAAAAACTATTAAACGGCAGAAAATTTATAGATTTTGACTAGAGAACTGCTATTGATGGACAAAGGCTTTAGTCCAAATTCAAAGGGATATTGACAATTACCTCTGACATATCACTTTCTTTCCAAGCTCCAATGCAATGTCATAAGTCCCTAGAGTAGCAACAGCCTGCAATTGACCCACAAAGCATATAAATATAAATCTAAATGATTTAACCACAAGAATATCATGCAAGTCCCACTGACCAAAACACAAGCATAATTCAATGAGCCGTAAAATCAAACAATCTGAAGTCCAACCCACAACACCCAAACAACACAAAACCCAACAAAAAATGACCCACTTATCCAAATGACAATTACACTTAAAACAAATGACAAATAGCACCCACAACAGACACTAAATTCCAAGAATTTGCATTCCAACATAAATTCACATTAGATTGAACTTTGTGAATTTTAAGAACTCACAAAGACTGAAGCAACCCAATTATCCAAGTAACAATTACACTAAAAGCAACATAGAAAAAATTCCCATGATTTCCACACCAACACAGATTTGAGATTTCAAATTTGATTGAACCATGTAAATTTCAGAAAAACCAACAACAAATATTGAAGCAACCCATTTAACAAAATGGCAAACACCCCCAAAAGCAACCGCCAAGTTCTCAAATTTTTGTACTTATCATTAAAAAAAAAAACAGTGATTATGAGAAGAAACTCACGAAAATAGAAAAGTAAGAGAGCTTGGAGATGAGCTCGGGGACGCCGAAGCCACGAGGAGCAGAGCCAACAATGTCGAAAGCGAGAGTGAATGGGGAGAGAACGAAGTGTACGGGGAAGTCGAAGATGTCAGAGACTTGTTGGCCATAGCGAGCTGTGAAGAGCTTGTATTTAACATCTGCGAACTTCTTCAAGTTCTTCAACATGCGCTGTGTTCCACTTGACATGGCAAAGAGAGAGTGAGAAGTGAGAACTGAGAACCGAGAGGATAGAGTTTTTGGTGTTGGGTAATGTAGTATTGTAGTGCACAGACCAAGGGTTGGGTTATCCGGGCTAAGCTTATCAGTAGTGCTGCTTAGTGCTATCTATGTCTGTCACCAACACAGTTTCCCAATTTTGTCATATTTATTCTATGCAGATCCATTTGGATACAGCTTATTACTTCTGAAAGTTGCTGAAAATTGATTATTGCTAAAAATAGTGTAGCAAAATAATTTTTAAATGTATAAATAGTATCATGAGACCTATTTTTAATAATTTTTTTAATGTATAAACAGTGTGTAAACAGTGCCACACTGTTCATGTACAGTAATTTTTTCTCTCAAAAGTCAAACAATGCGGCAAGAAAAAAGAAAAAAGAAAAGGAGAAAACGCAACTGAGGTAAAACACACCGCAACTATAAGTTTTATCCAAACCCTCACACAATATACTAAAAAAAATTTTTTTTTTTTAATGTGATATATATATATATATATAATTTAGAATTTAATTGGATTTAATATCTTCTATTTTTGCACCCAATAATTCTCTTGCCATAAAATTAAAAAATTAGATGGACACGTGATGCAAAATTTTTCTCTTAGGAAACTTAATTTTGCCGAATTTATGATTATAACATTGAATGTGGGATTATATTTGGTCCTATAAAATGATACATATGTAAAACGTCAATGTACCCATCAAACATAGTGTTCAAAAATACAATATGAGTTTTTTTCAAAAGAATTGTATTGTTGTTAATATTACTTATTTTGTCTATGACTAGTTTTGATACCGTTGGAGGATTTTGCTTTTTAAGGCAGAGAGTATTTGTAGAGGTCTTGAATGATTTGGGGCAGGGCTTGGATCTTACCATTCATCGTAAATCTGATGATGATGATCTTGGTGTCCAATTAATCAATTATCCAGATGGCGTCTTTAAATTCAAATTTCGACCACATGCTAAGGGCACTACCCTATTCTACTGTACTTTTCATTGGTCAAATGAGTTCCGATGGTTTGATATCTACGTATTTGATAGAGACCATCCTCAATGTAGTAACTGCTTTTTGAAGATTAGGCCTGCTGGTCCATGTAAGTTAATTTACGGCACCAGCCAATACGTTCTTTTGCTTTCCGTGGAACTCAAATTAATTTTTAGAGTAGGTTTAGTAGGTTTTAATAGGCACTATAATATAATAGTTATTCTTATAGTTTAGCTATTCATTAGTTTAGTTATGTTTTTACTACAATGAATAGTTATTCCTTATGAATAGTTATTATTTAAAACGAGGAATAAGTAAGATATTTCCTACAATATATCTTTAGTTTGGTTTGAAATGTTTTCATTCCATTGTTTTCAAGGTTTATTTATTATTGTATTGTCACCAAATAAATGAATAATAATAAGCATTACATTACATTATTTTGTATTTCTTGTAATTACTATTACAGTCTACCAAACGTGCCCTTAATCTCACTTTAACACTCGAAACCTCCCATCATATGATGCTTAGTTATTAAATAATAATTTCCTTATTTGTTACAAAAACAATTTTCCAAAATAATATGCTTGTCAAATATTTTCTTGTGTTAAATAAGAACAAAGTTTAGCTACAAAGTTGGTTGTCACTAATGACCACATCTCCCACTAAAAAAATTAACATTGCTACATATTTTGAAAATTAAACTATCAGATTACATGTTCTTTATATCCTTAATGCACACATCAAATTTCATGTCAATTATATATAATTTATTATTGTCAAAATTCACATCTAATAAAAAAAAATATTGAATGAAGTTGTAACTATTGGCTACAACTAAGTTTGTAGCCGACCTTTTTCTGTTATATAAAGGGTCAACATTAAATTTGTACTCTTCGATGTACTTGAAAATCTTAAAGGAAAAAGTTGCTAATCTCTATTTTCTTTTGTTAAATTAAGAGTTTATACATTATTTATCAAATTTTGATAAAAAAACTATTAGTTGACCACAGATGTTTTGGATCAATGGTAAAACACAATCATCTTGGAGCGAATAATATGAATTGAAATGTTATTTCTGGTTACTTAAGTCTTAGTACTCAATTAATTGGCATGTCCTTGTATTTTTATGACATCTAGGATTGAAATCCCTCTCCCCCATTGTAATTATAAAATATAAAATGAAAATAATAATAATCAATTAATAATAAAGTTTTAATGTTGATTCACTTAGTTTGTGCCCATTTTTTTGTATACAAAATGTCTTTGTATTATTTAATGGACAAAGTTTAGTTACAAACTTAATTATAGCCGAAGGCTACAAACTCACTTAAAAAATTAATATGGTTACATATTTTGAAAATCTAACAATTGGATTGAATGTTCTTTATGTTCTCAACACACATATAAAATTTTGTGTCAGTTGGATTTTATTTACTTTTCAATCTATTAACTTATTTTTTATGCATCATTTTAAACTACAAAAACTTGAGATTTTAACATTTGAATGATAACGTAGCTATTGATTTTTAATATTCTGAAAATTTTGCAAACATGGAGAATATAAGAAGAAAATGCAATTCAACGCTAAATTTGTCAAAATCACATCCAATAAAAAGATATTATGTGAAGTTGTAGCCTTAGACTATAACCAAGTTTGTTACCAAACTTTGTCCTTATTTGATTAGTTCAATGCTTTAATTTGTTTTCTAAATGGAACTCAAAGAGTAATATATCATTGTTCAATCTAAAATAAAAATGGACAAAGTTTAGTATCAAACTTGGTTATACCCTAAGGCTACAACTCCATTCAATATTTTTTTATTATATTTGATTTTTGACAAATCCACACTAAGATTACATTTTCTTATTATATCTTCTATACTTGTAAAATTTCAAAAATATCAAAGATCAATAGTTATGTTATCAATTAAATGTTTGAATTTTGAGTTTTTGTAGTCTAAAATTATACATAAAAAGTAAATTTATGGATCAAATAATAAATAACATCCAATTGACAGGACATTTAACATGTGTATTGAGACCTAAAAAATATACAATTCAATAGTTAGATTTTCAAAATATGTAGTCATGTTAATTTTGTTAGTGGGAGTTTTAGGCCTAGGCTAGAACTAAGTTTGTAGCCAAATTTGTCCAATACAAAGTTCAAATTTGTATTGAAATTTTTAAATCAATTCAAAAGAAAAATTCATTTTCACATAGATTTCTGATGCTTATTGTCTCATTTCAAAAAATAATATCGTTGCCTTACGTGTTTAGAATAGTTTATCATGTGAGACAACTACAACTCAAGCTCTCAAAAACATATCAAGCGGCAATATTCAACAAATCGATCTTTGAAGTTCAATTCCTACTCTCAATTAAAAGGCATAAATAATTATATAGTAAGTCTATAAATCCAAGTTATAAATACAAAGTGTACATCTCCAAATCCAAACCATAAATTAGAATTTCATAGGATAATTATAAGCCAAAAAATTCCAACAATAGGTAATTGGAAGTTAAAGAGCTTTCACATTATAAATGGTCTTAAAGAACTTTAGATGAAAGCAGTTTAGTGTTGAAGACATTAAATTAATAAATAATTAGCTAAAAATCGAATAAGTAGAAAGTTAAAAATGTAATAATTAAATTAACCAAAAAAATAAATCAACTTAAAAATATTAAAACCTTATATAATAAAAAATTTATATATAGTTCACAGGGATCTAGTTATGCAAATATTATGCTCACAATATAACACAAATATATAATGACTCTGATCAAAATAAAAAGATCTACATCGCGATGGAATGAGTTGTATGCAAGGTGTGATCCTTTTTGAAATAAAAGTGGTGCAAATTTACAAAGCACAAATTGTGCTCATGTTTTCCATAAAAAAAAAAAAAAAAAAAAAAAACACTTAAAAAGGAGTTTTATAACAAAAAATACTTAATCGTGCTTAGGTTTTTCAACTAAATTAAAGCATGTGACAGCATTTTCTATGCAATATTGATGTAGGGTCCGTTTGGATACAAATTATTTTTGCTTAAACTGAAAATTGAAAACACTGTAACAAAATAATTTTTAAATGTGTTAATAGTGCCGTGAGACTCATTTTTAATATTTTTTTTTTCTGAATAAAATGGTTGTGGGTCTCATGAACAGTGCGTGAATAGTGCCGCTACAGTGCGGGAACAGTGCCGCTACAGTACATAAACAGTGATAATTGTCCCCTGAACAATGCTGCTACAGGTCAACATATGTGGCTAAAAAAAAAAAAGAGGAAAACGCAAACATGGAAACGCAGATGCCCCATACGCCCAATCCAAACAGATAAATAGTACAAAAGCTATAATAGTAGAACACATCTAGTTCAAGAAAATAATCTCGAATTCATGAGAGTTTCTCGAATCTACGAAGAGAGATAATCTAGAATCTACCAGAAAATATAGAGACAAAAGTTTGAATCTTATTAAACTGAGTTCTAAATTTGAATAAACTTTTACAAACTTGGAGGTCAATTTAATGGCTTTAGAAAACTCGTTTGACAAGAAAATATATTCTAAAAAAAATCCTAGTTGCTACCTAGCCATAATAGGACTCTAATTTGACTTAAAACGCATTAAATGCACATAAAATCATGGACATACTAATCCTAAGACTAAATTTCTAAAAATTACATAAAAATTAAAAACTAAAAATAAATAACAAAAGTATAATTGTAGATTTTGTCCAACATTAGATCCCATCACTTGGAAAATACTCGTCCTTGAGTTGATATTCGAGATCTAAAATCTTCCATGCCAATCAAACAAACACTTTGAATGCTTCATTTTCTATCTTCTTGCCAAACTTGAAAGTCATCAACTGAGCAACTTGAGATTCTTTTTTCTTAGTTTTCATGCAGTTGGCAAAATTTACCAAATAAGAGTTAGTGATTGAATCAAAACTTTAGTTTAGTGCCTCCCACCAAAATAATAGTAGGAGTTTGAGACTTGCTTTGATTTGATTTCACCGAGATCATTGACAATTTTGTCTTCAATTTCTTCCTTCCTAGTCTCTACAATCTCGACTTTAATATCTTTCTTTATAATAGGATTTTCATATATCTCTTCCACAATTTCAATTTCAAGATCTTCTTTTATAACGAGGGTTTCATTAATTTCCCTGTAAAACCTTATATTTTCTTCAACATGCAATTCCTCCCTTAATGTGGAATATGGCTCTTCAAAATAATTTACCAAATATGAACTTTTTGGTTAGTAATCTTGTTTCGTACATGACAATATTTCATCATAATTCCAAGGATAAAATTTAATAGAAATCATATTTTTCATCCTTGGCCATGAATGAATTGTGTCTTTATCTTGTCGAATTCTATTAGACTATATGTATTCCCACCAACTTAAGGCATATCCACTAAGTTTATATAAAGCAAGTGTAACTTTTCTCTCATCAAGAGTATTCATATAGTCAAATAAATCTTCTAGATCAAGTAAACAATCAAATTTTATTTTATTTTATTTTTAATAAAAACAACCATTAAAGGTTGCTATTCTTTTATAAGGCCTGTTAAAATCTTGTTTACCAATAGGTTGCTCGAGAGTAATGTCTCCATGATTATTATATTTATCCATATTGTTTCCATGCTCTAAAGACACTATTCTAACAAAGATATTTGTGAGTGCTTGTTGTATGTATCATAATACTTAATGGTTGTCACGTTGATATTTGATGATTTTTGTCATTGGAATTGTTATTGACTCGCACGTTAGCCACGAGACTAGAATAAGTTAAGGTTTTGATATCAACTGATGCGGTGCAGAAGGCACAAGAAGCAAAATACGTCTACTTCAAAAAAATCTATGGGGGTTCCTTATAGATAACTTGGAATCCACTAGAAAAATATGAAGCAAAAATACAAATTTGTATTAAACTAAATTTTGAATATGAAAAAATGTTTATAAACTTCGTCGATAAGAAAATATATTCTAAAATAAATCCAAATTTATGCCCTACCATAATAGGACTTTAATTTGACTAAAAAAAAAACCTTTTCTTTTGATAAGAAAGACTTAAAAAATATTGTAGGGTAGAAATTTGGTGGACTACGCAATAACTTCCCGTATTATGAGCCCAACAAATCCCCAACAATAAATTTGTAAAGAATGGGTTAAACAGCTGGGCTGGATATGGATTTAGCAACGGTTCATGCAAGCGAAACAAGAGAAAAAAGTACTTAGGCGATAATTCAATGAAAGTATCTTTGATCCGAAGAGAATTTACCTTTCTTTTCACTTGGTAAAAAATTATCCCCTTCTCTATGTTAGACATGTTTCTTTATATATACACATTTTTCCCTCATCCTCACCGTACACTTGTCCTTCATCTAAGCGTCCACTCGAGTATTAGTCACATCAGGAGTTTGCTTTAATCTGCAGTGAGCGGTAGTGGCTGAGGTTTCACTGTTCAGGTGTCTTCTCCACATAAATGCGGTCAGAAAAGTTGTTGCAGTGCATTAAATGCGGTGATGGCAGCTTTATTTGTAAGATATTTCAGGATATCTCCGTGCTTATGAATGCCCAGCACTTCACTCTGAGGAATCTTCTACTTGATCAAGTTCTTTGGAGGCCTGACGAGCGGAATTTCTTCAGACATGCCAGATTGTCTTCGGACGCAATAATAATCCTTCCTTGGTTGAATTTCTGCCAAGACGGCAAAGCATTGTTCCTTTCAATCTCTTCGGACAGAAAGTTATATTCAAACTGGGCCACAGGCCCAACATATGATGTTGGGCTTTCTCACACACAATAGCCCCTCACAATTCCAATTTTTCCTTCGCATCCGAAGAGAAAAAATGGGGTTTTGATCTGGCCCAGTGAAAGCATTGAATTTTTGACTCCACACGTGTGTGCACGCATGTATCTGGGCGCCTTCTTTATTACCACTGCTGTTGCGTCGTTTCCGAGGCGTCATTAATTGCGCCAGGCGGTGTCTTGTCCATGAAATTTAATGGCACGTCGCAAATCCAACGGACGAGATTCCCCTAAAAATTTCGGGCGGGATAAATCCCAACGCCTTGCCCACCTCTATATAAAGTCCCAGAGGGGGTTATTCTCTCACTCTACAAATTTCAGACTCTCCAGCGAACTCAAGCATTCAGACTCCCAAAGCCTTCTCTGTCATCTACTTCGAATCGTCTCAGAATCCGCTACCATCTTCCCGCGAGGCTAAAGAACATCTTCCAATCCGATTCTGCGTAAGTTATTTGCTCGAGATTTTCGAAATCTATTCAGATTTCCTCTTCGGCCTTTGGTAGATTTTCTGTAGGTGCTGTTTCGCATTCCCCTCCCTCTAACCTAACTCAAAAATGGGTAGATTTAAATACCTAGTGGACAGCCCCTCCCAGATAGAAAAGTTTAGGGTGACATATCGTATTCCTTAGGAAGTGGGCTTGAGGTATTGCCCCACGGAGGGCTTACTAACGGATCGAGAAGTGGGTGAAGTTATAATCCCCATTATTGCTTTCCTAGAGGGGGGAATGACCATCCCCGTGGGTCCAGTTACCAGAAGTTACCTTACCGCCCATAGGCTTAGCCCTGACCAGTGCGCACCTAACACGTTTAGGGTTTTAGGAGCAGTTGACGACCTCAACCGTCACTTAGGATTGGGATTAACCTGGCACGATGTGGTACACATGTATGAGTGTCGTACCAAAGAGGGAGCGGGATACTATCTAAGGTCCCGATCCGATGTCGTCAAACTTCTCTCCTGTCTCCCCAAGTCTAATAAAGGGATGATAGACAATTATCTGATCGTCTCGGGCGCATGGCATGATGGAATTCATTGCCCAACCCAGCCAGGAGAGCCAGGTGGGACATCCCCCATTGAGATTCTCTAACATTTTTTGCTTTTGGCTAATTGGAATTCTCTTCGTCATATTTCAATCTTTTTTGATAGTTCTATTGCAATGTTTACAGATAGACGTCACGTAGGTCCTCGGCTGAGTCATTCTAATACCGCAGCTCTGAACTACCTTCTTCGGTCGGAGATTTTTGTAAGTGAAGACGGACAGCTCAGGTCCGTTCCCCTCATCCTCGGCTATACTCCGAAGACCGAACTTCAGCCGATCGGTAACGCAATAACACTCGGGGATCGCCGTATCAACCGCATTGACGTAGCTCGGAAGAACTTCTTAGCTCCCTTCGACCTCGCCCCGGTGCCCCATCCTAATCCGCAGGGTATACCACCGCTCGTTCAGCCCGTTCAACAAGTTCCCCTTGAACCAGTAGTAGAGGAGGAAAGAGTTGCTTCTACACCCTCACTTGACGAGCAGATCGACCAGTTCAGATTTGAGGGTGAGTCTTCGAAAGAGATTCAAATTATAGAAGTCAAGGAAACAGATAGGCAATCGGCTGTCCATCCAAAGAGACTAATCGTGTCTGCGTATTCTTCGGACGAAGACATGCAGAGCTTATTAGAGTTGATGAAGAATAGAAAACAGAAGGCCGTCTCCAATGGTCCATCCCAGCCAGCTGCGAATCTCCCTCCCCTTCCTCCTCAGGCCCCTTCAGATCCCAGCTTCATGCCACTGCCGGATCTAAAGAAGAAAAGGGTTGCGACCGAGGCTGAAGGCACTGAGGCTGTGCCTAAAAAGGGGGCCAAGCAGCAGATTAGATTAATAACGTGAACGAGTGTCAACTAACCCGAATCATCTGGTCCGAAAAGGGAAGTGTTAACTAACCCAAATCATTTGGTCCGAAGACTGCAGGCATGATTGGATTTAAGTGTAAACACTTAAGTACCGTAAATGGGAAGTGTTAACTAACCCAAATCATCTGGTCCGAAGACTGCAGACATGATTGGATTTAAGTTTAAACACTTAAGAACCGTAAATGGGGAGTGTTAACTAACCCAAATCATCTGGTCCGAAGACTGCAGGCATGATTGGATTTAAGTTTAAACACTTAAGAACCGTAAATGGGGAGTGTTAACTAACCCAAATCATCTGGTCCGAAGACTGCAGGCATGATTAGATTTAAATCTAAACACTTAAGAACCGTAAATAGGGAGTGTTAACTAATCCATTTCATCTGGTCCGAAGACTACAGGCATGATTGGATTTAAGTTTAAACACTTAAGAACCGTAAATGGGGAGTGTTAACTAACCCAAATCATCTGGTCCGAAGACTGCAGGCATGATTAGATTTAAGTCTAAACACTTAAGAGCCGTAAATGGGGAGTGTTAACTAACCCAAATCATCTGGTCCGAAGACTGCAAGCATGATTGGATTTAAGTCTAAACACTTAAGAGCTTAACATAACAGAATGGTATTATGATTGAAAGGAAAATTCTTTTAATAGTAGTACATTTTGAGGTTATTTACATTCCATAGCCGGGACACTACATGATTATCCAGGTCTTCTAGGAAGTATGCTCCAACGCTAGCCCTCGAAGTGATGCGATACGGCCCTTCCCAGTTCGGTCCCAGCTTTCCTCAGGCTAGATTCTTTGCGTTGCCTACTACCTTCCTTAGGACCAGATCACCAGGCTCTAGGGGTCTCAGCCTCACATTGGCGTAGTAGCCCTGCTTTAGTTTCTGCTGGTAATGCGCCAGTCGGACCATTGCATTTTCCCTTCGTTCTTCAATTAGATCCAAACTCTTTTCCAGCTGCCCGTCGTTGCTGATCGGATCAAAGGAGCTTGTCTTGTCCGTTGGGAATCTAGTCTCTAGAGGTATCACGACTTCAGCCCCATAGGTCATCGAAAAGGGGGTTTCTCCAGTAGACCTGCGAGGTGTAGTTCTGTATGCCCACAATACGTGAGGCAACTCTTCCACCCATCTACCCTTGGCTTCGTCCAGCCTTTTCTTCAATCTGTTAACGATGACTTTGTTGACAGCTTCCGCTTGCCCATTCCCCTGTGGGTATGGAGGGGTGGAATATCTGTTCGTGATTCCCAGCTCACTACAATAGTTCCTGAATGCTTTGCTGTCGAATTGGAGCCCATTGTCCGATATAAGGGTACGGGGGACTCCAAACCGCGTGACAATATTTTTCCAGATAAATCTTTTCACATCCACATCCCTGATGTTTGCTAGAGGTTTGGCTTCGACCCACTTGGTGAAATAGTCCGTGCCGACCAAGAGGTACTTCTTGTTTCCCGCTGCCTTAGGGAATGGGCCTACAATGTCCAGCCCCCATTGAGCGAAAGGCCATGGGCTGGTTAGTGGATTAAGAACGCCTCCAGGCTGATGTATGTTCGGCGTAAACCGCTGGCATTGATCACACTTTTTGACGTACCCGTGGGCCTCTTTCTGCATATTCGGCCACCAATAACCCTGAGTAATGGCTCGATGAGCCAAAGACCTCCCACCGGTATGGCCTCCACAGATTCCTTCATGCAACTCCTCTAGTAAAGGTTCAGTCGCCTCCGGGTGCATGCACAATAGGTATGGGCCTAAATAGGAGCGCTTATAAAGTTTGTGATCCTCGGACAACCAGAATCTTGTAGCTCTTCTCCGTATTTTGTCCGCTTCCCCTTTTTCTTCAGGCAACGCATCATCCTTCAAAAACTTGATGATGGGGTCCATCCAACATGGGCTGGTTCCGACGCAAAGAATCTGGGATGCCTTTTTTCTTAACTCCGTAGGCCTCTGTATGTCTTCGACAAGGATAACCCTTGGCAATTCCTGTGCCGAAGATGTGGCAAGGGTGGCTAAAGAATCGGCATGTGTATTGCCACTTCTAGGGACGTGTTGCAGGTTGAAGAATTCGAACTCGGATTGCAGGGACTTAGCCAGGCTCAAGTATCCCTGCACCCTTTCGTCTTTCGCCTCGAACTCTCCCAACACTTGGCCGACGACTAGCCTTGAGTCCGAGAACATCTCAATTGACTTTCCCCCCATCATTCGTACCATCTTCATCCCCATCAACAGAGCCTCATATTCTGCCTTGTTATTTGTTGCCGGGAAGTCTAGCCTTAATGTTTTTTCGACAATAATCCTCTCTGGGGATATTAGCACTAGCCTCACTCCTGAGCCTCGCTGATTCGATGCGCCATCCACGTACACTCCCCAAGGCAAGGGGCTCCGTGAAGAAACCATACAAACGGTCCTTCCTTTAGTGCCCAGCATAGGTGTTACCTCCTCTAAATGGGGCTCTGTGAATTCAGCGACTAAGTCCGCAAGGACTTGGCCCTTCACTGATGTGCGTGGCATGTACCTATCAAAAGCCCCGAGGATCGTCCCCCATTTGGCAATCCTTCCGGTGTAATCGGTGCTTCGGAGTATGGCTCTAAGAGGAAGTTGGGTGAGGACTATAACCGTGTGGGCTTGAAAATAATGGGGCAGCTTCTTCGTACCCAGCACAACTGCCAGAATGGCTTTCTCCGGTGGCAAATGATGAACCTCCGCTTCTTGCAGTGACTTGCTTACGTAGTAAACTGGTTTTTGCACACCACAGTCCGTTCGGATCAGCACCAAGCTGACGGCATTAGGAGCCACAGCGATGTAAGCAAACAAGACTTCATCTGGCTCGGGACTGGACATGATGAGAGGTCTAGCCAGGTAATCTTTAAGCTGCTGAAAAGCAATAGCGCATTCCTCCGTCCATTCGAAATCCTTCCATTTATTGATCAATGAGAAGAAAGGCCTACATCTGTCTGCCGATCTGGATATGAATCTATTAAGGGCAGCGGTCATCCCCGTCAGCTTCTGAATTTCCTTGGGGTTCCAGGGAGCTCGCAAATTACTGATGGCTTTTATTTGATCGGGGTTAACCTCGATTCCCCTGTGAGTGACCATATACCCTAAGAACTTGCCCGATCCGACACCGAAGGAATACTTGGAAGCATTCAAGCGCAGTCTGTGTCCTCTCAAAATCTCAAAAACATCCTTAAGGTCCCCAATATGCTCAACTATGACCTTACTTTTTACCACCATGTCGTCGATGTAAACTTCCATACTTTTACCCAACTGTGGCTCAAACATTCTGGTCATCATCCTCTGATAGGTAGCCCCTGCATTTTTCAAGCCGAACGGCATTACCTTGTAGTGGTAATTTCCTACAGGGGTTACGAAAGCCGTTTTCTCTTGGTCGGCGAGAGCTAGCGGTATCTGATGATAACCCTGGAATGCGTCTAAGAAGCTCATCCGAGGGTGTCCCACAATGGCATCAACTAGTTGGTCTATCTTTGGCATGGGAAACGGATCCTTCGGACAAGCTCTATTAAGATCGGTGAAGTCCACACATACCCGCCACTTTCCGTTCTTCTTTTTTACCACCACCGTGTTAGCCAGCCATTCAGGGTAAAAGATCTCTTTAATAGCCCCCGCCTGCTTGAGTTTCATCACTTCATCCTTAACCGCATCAGCATGTTCCCTCGAAGGACGCCGTAGCGGTTGCTGCTTGGGGACGATGGTGGGATTAATGTTTAGATGGTGGCAAATAAAATCTGGGCTTACCCCAGGGGCTTCCGCAAAGTCCCATGCAAATACATCTACGTTTGCCCTGAGGAACTCTATCAGCTCTTCCTTCTCTTGAGGAGGCAGCATGGATCCGACTTGAAAAAACTTCTCTGGGTCGTTATCCACGACTACTTTTGCCAAACCTTCGCATTCCGATTCTTCGGCTGAAGTCTCGGTGTCCAGCACCGAAGGTTTTGATTGCTATAAACTCTCTTCGTTATGGTCCAAGGGCTCAGCCCGAGGTTGGTGCTGGATAGCTGCCACTAGACATTGCCTGGATGTAGACTGATCTCCTCGGATCTCCTCGACTATCCCGTCGGACAGATATTTAATTTTCTGATGAAGTGTGGAGGATACGGCCCCGAGGGTATGAAGCCAAGGCCTGCCCACAATAGTAGTGTAGGGTGAATAGGCATCTACCACTATGAAATCTACCTCCACCGTCTCACGTCCGGTTTGCACAGGTAATCTGATTTGGCCTTTCGGGATGATCACTTTGCCGTCAAAACTGACTAAAGGGGAGCTATACGGAGTTAGGTCCTCGGGGGATAAGTTCAGCCCCCTATATAGGTCTGGGTACATTATTTCTACAGCACTGCCGTCATCTACCATTACCCTCTTCACATCGTATCCACCTATTCTCAGAGTTACTACCAGGGCATCATCATGCGGCTGCACAGTTTCGATTTTGTCCTTGTCCGAAAATCCCAAAACCGGAGCCTCCATCCTGGGTCTCTTCAGCTCTCTTTTAGCACTCTCCGACGACAACCGAGCAACAGTCAGTACCCTGGATGGGCAAGATCCCGTCCTTCCTGGTGCGGCAAAAATAACATTAATTATACCCAAGGGAGGTTTCACAGAATCGCCTCTCCTAGGCCCCGCATTTGCGTGATTTCCCTGACCGTATGAGTGGTGTAGAAGGTGTTTTAGTCTGCCTTCGTTGACCAGCTGATCCAGATGGTCCCATAGGCTCCTGCAATCCTCAGTAGTATGCCCATGGTCAAGGTGATACTGACAGTAAAGATTGTGGTTGCGCCTTTCGGGGTTTCCTGCTATCTTGTTCGGCCTCTTGAAGAACGGTTCATTTTTTATTTTATCCAGGACTTGGTGTACTGGTTCCTGAAAAACCACATTGACCGTCTGGAAGTTCGTTGTACTTTGTCCGGCCCAGTCCTTCCTCGGCCTGTTGTGGTTTTGCCTGTCCGTCCTGAAATCCCTCCCATCCTGAGGGGTGACCTTCTCCTTTCCCTTACTCTGTTGTTGATCTTCTTCAACTCTTTTATACTTATCGATCCTATCCATCAACTGGCGTATACTGATAGCAGGCTTGCGCGTTAAGGACGCCCTTAAGGGATGTTCAGTGGGAAGGCCCAGTTTAAAGGAGCTGATGGCCACCAATTCACAATCTTCCTCTACCTCGTTATATGTTTCCCAGAACCTATCTGAATACAATTTCAGAGTCTCACCTCCTTTCATACTGACTGAAAATAGCGAAATCATAAACTGCAGAACCCGTCGGCACGTGACAAAACGTGAACCAAATGCTTGAGTCAGCTCTTGGAAAGAGCTTATAGATTTTCCTTTCAAATTGTCAAACCACCTCATGGCTATCGGTCCCAAGCTGGATGGGAAGACTCTGCACATCAGGGCTTCGTCCCTGGAGTGGACGGCCATCCTCTGGTTGAAATGGCTCACATGTTTCACTGAGTCTGTCCAGCCATTGTAGATGGTGAATGTAGGTTGGTGGAAACGTCGAGGGAGTCTAGCATCCTCAATGTTACGAGTGAAGGGAGATCTGGAAATCTACTCCAGGGCTTACTGATAGCGTCGTTCCCTACGCCTCTAGGTAAGGGATTCTGAAGGTTCCCCTCGTCACGACGCATTTCCTCATAGGTAAAGGATTCGCTGACTGGCGCTCGAAGTTTCTGTTTGTAAACAACCTCCTGTTCGTCCTCAGCATCTTCATCAGAGTACGAGGGACTGCGCTTTCTCTTCGCATGGCGCAACTCCCTCTTCAGCCTATCGATTTCCTTCTGCATGTCTCTGTTTTTCTCTGCATGGGACATGTGGCTCTCTCCGTGTGATTGGTTTTGATCGTCGCGTGCAGTGTGTACGCTACCTTCACGCTCTTGCCTCCGTTCCAGATGAAGAGAAGGGTCGATGTGCTGAGACGACCTAGACTCCGCTGGTTGTTGCCTTGGTTCAGCCATTCTTCGAGGTGTTGCTTCCACCTTGGCTCAAGCTGTCCCCACAGACGGCGCCAATTGTAGGGTAGAAATTTGGTGGACTACGCAATAACTTCCCGTATTATGAGCCCAACAAATCTCCAACAATGAATTTGTAGAGAATGGGTTAAACAGTTGGGCTGGATATGGATTTAGCAACGGTTCATGCAAGCGAAACAAGAGAAAAAAGTACTCAGGCGATAATTCAATGAAAGTATCTCTGATCCGAAGAGAATTTACCTTTCTTTTCACTTGGTAAAAAATTATCCCCTTCTCTATGTTAGACATGTTTCTTTATATATACACCTTTTTCCCTCATCCTCACCGCACACTTGTCCTTCATCTAAGCGTCCACTCAAGTATTAGTCACATCAGGAGTTTGCTTTAATCTGCAGTGAACGGTAGTGGCTGAGGTTTCACTGTTCAGGTGTCTTCTCCACATAAATGCGGCCAGAAAAGTTGTTGCAGTGCATTAAATGCGGTGATGGCAGCTTTATTTGTAAGATATTTCAGGATATCTCCGTGCTTATGAATGCCCAGCACTTCACTCTGAGGAATCTTTTACTTGATCAAGTTTTTTGGAGGCCTGACGAGCGAAATTTCTTCGGACATGCCAGATTGTCTTCGGACGCAATAATAATCATTCCTTGGTTGAATTTCTGCCAAGACGGCAAAGCATTGTTCCTTTCAATCTCTTCGGACAGAAAGTTATATTCAAACTGGGCCACAGGCCCAACATATGACGTTGGGCTTTCTCACACACAAATATAAAATGCACCTAAAAGCAAGAAACTACTAAACCTAAACCTAAAATTTAGAAAAGTAAATAAATAAAAAAAATTAGTAAATAACAAAAGTCTAATCGTAGATTTTGTCGTACAATCAAATATAAAATGTATTATTTTTCCTCTTGAGTGGTTGTAGGACAACAATTATTTTTTTTGCCATAACTTTGACATGACAAACTATGAGCAGTTGGCTATCTCTTTCATATGAGTCCATCATTTTATCTTTACTACTCATAATCTATTACATTAAAGTTGTGGCAAAAAAGAAGAAGAACTGCAATGTCCATAATATTTTCATAATACTTTTATAACAAAACATAGGCAACCAATTGTTATTGGCTATGGTGGGCAAAAAGTAATTTAAGTTGTAAATTCAAATTAAAACCGATAACAACTTGCTACCTATAATTTATTGTGAAAGTGTTGTAAATATGTTGTGGACCTAACACTTCTAAAAAAAAAATTGTGGTAATAAATTTTCTCCTTTCCTTAAGAACAATTAAATTATTAGTCATATGATTGCATTTAATGGGATAACATAGGATACAACACCTAAGATTTCTTAAAATATTCTATCAAAAAAAAAAAAAAAGATTTCTTATACTCCCTCATTTCCAATTTGTTTGTCCTGTTTGAAAAGTTAAACTTTTTAAGGGAACATTATTTATTGTCTTGTCTGCCTTATAAAAATGTATAAGTTTACAAAACTACTCTTAAATAAATTTATCAACTTTTAAAAAAAGAGTTATTCTTAGTAAGGTAACTTAAAAAAATGCCCCAATTAAATTGATTTTTTTTAAATATTAGTTAGTTTTATTTTCAAATAGTTTTAAAAATAAAGTAGGGGTATAATAGAAAAATTAGTAAACTAATATTTTTTTTTTTTATTTTTAGAAATAGGACAATATTTTAGGACATCTCAAAATAGAATAGATGACAAACAAACTGAAACGGAGGTAATAATAAAATTTTGTCCATAATTTAATGTTTACATGACAACCCATAACATGCTTCCTTGTAGTATTAAGAGTTTTTTTTTTTTTTTTTTTTTGATAGGTAGTATTAGAGTATTCTCATCAAAAATGCTAAATATTTTAGCATTTATCATTTTAAAATTCTACTTTATCAATTTTAACATACTCTTTTATAATTTACCAAACATCATAAATTTTATTATTTTAAGATTTATAGTATTTACCCATCTCATGAGAATGCTCTAAGAGCTCATGTGAAAATCGAGAAGGCCAAGCTCGTCACAGTAGTTGCTCTATTTCCAAGAGCCTGCAAATAAATGCATGAAACATGAAATACCATTAATTCAAAATGTTAGGCAAGCCCATTTGACCGCATTAACCAAAAAAAAAAAAAACCTTGAGCATTGCAAATTGCAAAACAGATTTTGATTTTATGCAGACCATTAATCCTTCATTAAACCCAAAATAATAAATACTCCTCCTACATTAAGATCAAAATTCCCAAGACAAAACCAAACCAATTATGCTTTTTGAGAGTCAAAACCCAAACCAATTAAATTCATACACGACTCTTAAAAAGAAAGAAAATTAAATTAAATTCACACAAGCACAGCTTAAGACGTGGCACTAAGTTTCCTTTTTCATCCAATCAAAACCCACAATTTAGTCACCAACATGTAACACAAACTCTAGCTCTAACAAATATGCTCATGTTACCTCACAAAATCTCACCCACCCACCCATTTTCTCACTCTCTAACACAAACTGAACGCAGACTACATTATAAGCTAAATCCACACGCACGCACTGTCTCTCTCTCTCTCTCTCTCTCTTTTTCTCTGTGAAGAATCAAAAATGGCAGCAGTGCCAGCAGTTGCAGTGAATGGAGTGAAGGTGGGTTCAGCTTCACAGGCATACCTGGAGAGCAAGGCTGTGAAGGACACAAAGTCTTTGATCTCAGACCTTTGCCGCCAGTTCTACAATCTTGGTTGGGTGTCTGGGACAGGTGGGAGCATCACCATCAAGGTCCACGATGACTCCATCCCTAAGCCTCACCAGCTCATCGTCATGTCCCCCTCTGGTGTGTTGCTCTTCCTCAATCTTTGTTACTACTACTTTTTGGTTTCTGGGTAATCTTCATTCTTGCTCGCCAGCTTGTGTTTCTAATTTTTGTTTGATTTTCTGGGATTGTGTTGTTCGAGCTAATTGCACACTTGGGTTCTTCTGGATTGTTCATGCTCATCTGGGAATAATGTGTAATTCAAGTTTTCTGCCTGCTTGTGTTCCAATTTTTGATTGGTTTTCTGGGATTGTGTTGTTCAAGCTAATTACACACCTGCTGTTCTTCTAAACCATTTGGTTTCTGGGTATAGATTATCCATGCTCATCCGGTAATGATGTGTAATTCAAGTTTTCAACTTGTTCTTTTGGTTGTTTCATTTCTGGGTGTTGGTAATTTATGATTAGTCTGGGAATTTGTTTTTTCAAGCTCAACTGTGTATTTGTGCTCTTCTATGCTGTTTGATTTCTGGGTATTTGTTATTTGTGCATCCTTCCATGCTGGTTGATTCCTTGGCCAATTATCTATGTTGTGGATTCCTCTGTTATTTGAGCACTGGGGATATGAATTGAGGTTAACTGTGTGTGCTGTGTATTCTCATGAGTATTTTAATATATGAGTATTGATCATATGAGCTCAATAATCTGGGTGTTTTGTACTTATCAATATAAATAAATAAATAATTTGGGTGTTTTGTAATGTCTGTAGGTGTTCAGAAGGAGAGAATGGTGCCAGAGGATATGTATGTGTTATCTCCAGAAGGGCCTTTCTTGTGGGAGCCCTCTCCTAAACCATATCCACATAAGCCTCCTAAATGCTCTGATTGTGGTCCTCTTTTCTTGAAGGTATCAATAATCTGTGCTTCTTAAATAATTAATATCAGCTAACTGTGAGATTCTTTTTGTTTGGATATTGCTTGATCAATCCGGAGATCAAGCTACTCTGAATTCTATATGAATCCAGATTGGGTTATGTGTTGTGTAGTTTTCTGTATTAAAGTTGAGCTCATGTATATATGTAGACATATTTATGATAAGAACAGGAGCTTGAAACAAAAAAGTAAAAGTGACCGAGATGCGAGGGAAGAACTTTTGTTTAACATTGTCAGATGAGAGTTTTTCCATTACTATATTCTGTTTTAGTTTGAGGTACTAACTTTGTTGATGCAAATGAAGCATGTTTCTTTTGAATCTTGACTTCTACAGCTTTTATTGCGGATATTTGGCATTTTTAGTTAACCTTGTTTGTTGCATGATCCCGGAGTTGTAAAGTGTTTTCTGGAGACTGGTCCTTGACAATCCTATAATAAGAAGTTTTCATCAACTTTAGTTGTGCATGTGAAAGCATGTTGCATCAATTATAGAGGCCTCACCTAACCGTTGATTAATGCTGTAGTCTATGTCTCTCTTCTTTCAAATACTTTTGGGAATGAAGATATGGTTATGAATTTTAATTGGAATGATCATTAATCATTAGATCTTTGTTAGGGCGACTTCTGTTTTATTTTATTTTTATCTTTAAATTTCTCTGTTTTGATCTTGTGTTTTTCTTTAATAAAGTCACAATTGATGCCTAGATGACCCTTTTTTTTTTTCCGCAGGCATATGACATGTGTAATGCTGGGGCTGTTATCCACAGTCATGGAATCGAATCTTGTCTTGTAACAATGCTAAATCCATTATCAAAAGAATTTCGAGTAAGTTTTTGATTATTGGTGTGTTTAAGCAGTAATAAATTTTATCTATTTGATAATGTTTTAAAGTGGTTAGCCTTTCTACAGCTAGTTTTACCCACAGCTCCCCCCCCCCCCCCCCCCCCCCTCTTTTATTTCTTTCTTTGACTTGGTCATGCTTGTTGGCAAATTTGCAGATCACTCACATGGAAATGATAAAGGGAATCAAAGGGCATGGTTATTATGATGAACTTGTGGTCCCCATAATAGAGAACACTGCTTATGAATTTGAGCTGACAGAATCTCTTGCTAAAGCTGTATGTTTTGTTATACATTTCATTCTGCATGATGATTCGATTGCCTTATAATATCAATTTGTGGATGGCACATTGTGCCTTTTTTTTTCCCTGGTGCTTTTTGAGAAACAAAAAATGATTAATATTACTATGGAGCACAACCTTATAATACAAGCATGTAAGTACATAAGTTCATATATTAGAAAACTATGTACATATTTTCCTCTATAACTTAATTTCATTATCTTTCTTGATGGATGCTTACTCTGGCAACCTTCTGAACTGTTATGATGGAAATTTCTCTATAATGTTTTAGACTAATTAAAAATGCCTTCACGTACTGTAGATTGAAGCCTACCCAAAAACAACAGCTGTTCTTGTTCGTAACCATGGCATATACGTATGGGGAGATTCTTGGATCAGCGCAAAAACTCAGGTTTGTGTTACCTATGTAAGATGTGAATCAAAGTGGTTCATTGCATCTTGTAAATATAAATTGTTGGTGACAAATCATGGCATTTTCATGGGTGCTTTTGGAAACTAGTATGATCCCCAACTCTACTGGTATCTTTCTATTAAATGTTAGCATTTTGCTTCCTGAACCATATAGACTTGCTTTTGAGTCATGGAGTGGCAGTGAGTTGTTCACAGTCATTTGACTGATGCAAGAATAATTATCGTCTTTAAATACCTTATATGTGTTGATCCATTCATTTGGGATTTTTGTAATCTTGGCAATGTTATTGTTTCTTGTTGAAAGTTGTTAGCTTGTTGCTCTTTGTGCTTTGAGTTTCTGCCTTCATGTTTTCCTGCAATTCTTTTTTAGCATATGTATAGCCTTTGTTCTGACTGTAGCTCAGTCAACTCTTTCAACCTATACAATTTGTGAAGGTACCTATGGAAGTAAAATTTTTTGTCTGGACAACAACTTTGAGGAAAATTCTCATAGCAGTTATTCTTATAAAATAGTAGATACTATTGTGGTTTGGTTTTGTAAATGCTCATTACTCTAGGGAGTAGCACAAGGCCATAACGGTGCTAACAAAATGTGGATTTAAGGTGTTTAGGACACTTTTGTGTGTGTTTTCTCCTGCCCCAAGGCAAAGAGATTTTCTTTAAGTTTAGGCCACCTTAACTTCTTGGAGTCTTGGGATTATGACACTAAGGGGAGGTTTAAGTTGAAAGACACTTTCCTTTATGCATGATAAAATATCAATCAAATTGGATATGGGTATTACAACTTAGTGGGTGATTGTTGTATATAAGTATACACAAGTTTGTTGCAATATATAGATGATCTTAAATTGGAAGGAAAATAACTAAGAGAAAAGAAATTAGAAAAAAAGGTTTAAGGCCAACTCAAGCAAGGCCATGGTGTAATGCAAGTGTGATCAGGAAACCAAGTACACAGATTGGCAAACAGAATATTGCTATCAGGACTTCAGTGAGCCTGCTTGAGTGAGGAATAGGTGAAGGTATAGTCGGGTAAGAGTGAGCTTGGGCAAGGGCTCGCTTTATGGTCACTTAAAGTCCACTTAAGCAAGAACATGAAGCTTGCTTGAATGAGGTCAGTCTCGCTCAAGCGAGAAAATTACAGAATGTCCTGTTTCTGCAGAAAAATGAGGGTAATGAGACTTTGTCAGTTTTTGACAACTAGTAACAGACAAGAAACGTCTTGGAGGGCTTGTATCAACCAAAGTGACTATTCATTAGTTCCTTTTCGAAGGCAACCCTATATTGTTTTTTATATGGGTTCCATATTCAGGTTTTTTTTTTTTTTAATAATTTTTTTACACACCATTAGAGAAAAAGTCACATAATTCTCCAAATTTTTTACTTGAAGAATTCTGGCTTAGTTGTATCATGGAAACAAATTTGTTTGCGACCTATTAGCAAACTCTTTGAGCGGGGGTGATCTTTTTCTTAAAGACAGTGGTTCATTTGTGCCTCTAAGCCATACAATTTTTTTTTTTGTTCTTTAGTGCCTTTTCAAAGGCAACCCTACATTGTTTTTTAATATGAGTTCCATATTCAATTTTTTAAAATATTTTTACACCATTAGATAAAAATTCACATAATTCTCCAAGTTTTTTACTTGAAGAATTCTATCTTAGTTGTATCCTGGAGACAAATTTGTCTGCGACCCATTAGCAAACTGTTTTAGTGGGGGTGATTTTTTTTTTTTTTTGTTTAAAGACAGTGGTTCATTCGTGTCTCTAAGCCATACAATTTTTTTCGTTCTTTTCATTGTTTTTACCACATAATCCCCAACAAAACCAGTATGTATACGTGTGTAACCAAATAAACCCAGCTGTATGTGTAACAATGCCTAAGAACAATTTGCTCCATGTCATCTTTTTTGTATATGGTTGACTTCCTTTAATGTAACGACGTTCCTATAAGAAAGATGGAGCAATTTATGGGTCTCAGAGATTATTCTATTGCTTACTCTTCAATTGGTGTCTTTCCTTTCAGGCTGAGTGCTATCATTATCTTTTTGATGCTGCCATCAAGCTTCACCAACTGGGTCTGGACTGCTCTACTCCAGACCATGGCCCCATCCGAAATGTTAAAGGAGTTTTGGGCTGTGGTGGTCATATAAGCACGTCTGTGAAGGCAGGGGCAGATTCAAATCATGAAATTGAGTCATTGAGAGTAAGTTTATGAAAATGTTCTCCCTTTTATTGAAAAATCTTGGGATTCTAGACCCATTATTGATATTATTTACCATTAGGTTTCTGTTCGACTTTTTAAAGTTATTATGCTTTATAGAATCAAAATGATTCTTTTATTTGGGGTGCAGCGTTGCATTGTTCTTGACATTGAAGGGACTACTACTCCCATTTCATTTGTTACTGAGGTTCTTTTTCCATATGCACGTGGGAATGTAGGGAAGCACCTATCTGCAACATATGACACTGCAGAAACTCAAGATGATATTAAGTTGTTGCGCTCCCAAGTAAGAATTTTGTTCAGGCGTTTTGATTTGATAACGGTGCTTGTGGAATATTAGCCCGTTTGTGTGAGGTTTAGATATTTTACTGGGCGTACTAGTGACATCAAAATATTGATTGCTTGATTAATAAGTATATTGCAATATATGCTTGGTAAGAAGCATTACAAAAAAGAAAAGGATTCTGACCTTTTCTAATATCACTCATCTTTATTATCCTTGTTACTGTCAAAAGATGGTCAGAGTTTATTTAACTTAAAAAAATTTCTTATAACTTCTTCAGGGGTAGCGATTTCAATTAGGACCATTTGGCAGGGATTAGGCCTGCCCTAGCCCATGTGGGGTGAGGATTACTCAAAAACTGGTGACAGCGGGATTGATTTCATCCCTTGTGAACTGGGGAGGTGGGGGGGAGGCGGTGGGTAGTGATAGGGAGAGGTCTTGGACATTGAAAATTCTATATTTATTATATAAGTAACTTATAAAAAAAATATTATTATAAAAGTACCCTGTATAGTTTAAATTATACAAAAATAACTCCTTTGACATTAATATTCTTTAAATGTCTTGAAAAATAATTTGTAATTGTCTTGTGTTATGTTCATATTTTTTACAATGGACATAAATAATATATATTTGGCTAGAATCCAAATTATACCCTCTAAGTTTTAATCAATTATCATTTTTATTCTTAATTTGTTTTTTGGTTGGCATGTAAAGTTCACATTTGCTGTCAATTTCATTTCGGCCCATATCTTGCAGTTAAAGAAGTCTGAATTGACTGCTCGAAAATTTATTTGTGAACTATAAAATTATTCTTCATTCTTAATGCAGGTTCAAGATGACCTGAAACAAGGTGTTGTGGGTGCTGTGCCCATTCCCTCTGATGATGCAGGGAAGGAGGATGTGATTGCTGCTTTGGTTGCTAATGTGGAAGCAATGATAAGAGCTGATAGGAAGATCACTGCCTTGAAACAATTACAAGTAAGCAAAACTGGATTGAAGATATATGATTGCTTATGGATCCTGTCTTTTGGTTGTAGCTGACTTGTATATATGCAGGGTCATATATGGCAAACTGGATATGAGAATAATGAATTGGAGGGAGTAGTTTTTGAGGATGTACCAGAAGCTTTGGAGAAGTGGCATGCTTTAGGCACAAAGGTCTTTTACATCCCTCCTCCCCCCTTCCATCTCTTCTTCTTCCCTTTCACGTCTTTGAATTTAGGATTTCTGTTTTTTTGTCATCTCAAATTCTCTGTGTGCTTCAGTGTTTTCTTTGTAGCAATTGTACAGAATCTTGTCATATTTATGTCTACTTGAATTCCCACCAGTACACATGCACTTGTGATACAAACATGTGAGAGAGAACCCATAAATGCAAGTTG
Organism: Quercus gilva; assembly: GCA_023621385.1. Lineage (NCBI taxonomy): Eukaryota > Viridiplantae > Streptophyta > Magnoliopsida > Fagales > Fagaceae > Quercus > Quercus gilva. The sequence goes on along the minus strand of CM042480.1, from coordinate 24,754,921 downwards.
TCTAGCTTTTTATGGAGTATATAATTTGACTTCCATTGTTTTATAAATATGACCGCTCAACTGGATGTCTGTTAAAACTAAGAACACTTTGAAAAGGAATTGACTGCAGCTATTCCAATTATCCCATTTTTGGTGTGATTACTTCTCCTTGGAGAGGGAAAGGCATTTTTAGAAGCCTCCCAGAGATGTGTCTTATGTCTTGACTCTGAAATCTGAATACAAATTCAAAGCGTGTTACCCATTTAAAATTATGACTCCTTTTCTTTTAGTTAGCCTCTTTTTGTTGGATCTTATACTTTGTCTTCATTTATTAAATGTCAATACTTAATAGCCTTTACTTATCCCCCCCAAAAAAAAGCAAAAAAAGAAGAAGAAGAAGAAGAAGAAAGGGATGCTACCTTTATGTGAATGAGTGCCTTCATAAGCTCAAACTCTAGACTACCTTTAGAAAAATGGTCTTCATTGCACAACAATTAATCGGCATTGAAGCAATTATCATTTTCCTTGGAAGACATCACTACTTAAGTAATAATTAGATGTAATACCTTCATATATTTGATGTTAAGAAGACATACATTTTCTTTGAAAGTTTATTTAGTTCTATCTTGTGCAACAGGTGTATATATACTCTAGTGGTAGCAGGTTGGCACAAAGGCTTATATTTGGAAATACAAACTATGGGGATCTAAGAAAATATCTGTCTGGATTTTTTGACACCACAGTGGGGTAAGTTGTATAAGTTCCATAATGCTTCTCTGCTTTTAGTATTCACAAGGGTACCTAGTTTGACTCCTCTCTCTCTCTCTCTCTCACAGGAATAAAAGAGAAGCGCGGAGTTATGTTGAAATCTCAGATTCTCTTGGAGTTGATAAGCCATCAGAAATTTTATTTGTGACGGATGTTTATCAAGAAGCTGTAGCTGCAAAGGCAGCAGGTAATTTGTGTTCATATTCTTATTGGGATTCTGAACATCCTGTTGGAATTGGGGAACCTGTCAAATAGTCTGGTTCTATTTGTCTTCATAACTGGACTGATTGAACTTTATCTTAGCTTAGCAAATTTAGTACACAGTTGACAGTTCTACCCCCAAGTTAGAATGGGAATGCCAAACTTATTTCTTCTTCTTATTATTATTAAATTGTATTTAACACTAATCCATGTTATAGGTTTGGAGGTGATAATTTCTATCCGGCCAGGAAATGCACCCCTTCCAGACAATCATGGGTTCAAGACAATCAAATCGTTCTTGGAAATCTGAAAGCATAGATGTTCCTCTGTAATCATATGAAATGTGACAATTATCATGAATAAATATATAATTTACAATCTCGTTTTGAAAACAATGTGGTTTGTGCTCTGCTTCTGTCCTCTCTTGGTCTGTGCTAATTAATGCTTTGCCTGAAATTCTTTTAAATCAAGATTTTTGCTTTTTTCCTAATCCCTTGCACACACTCTTCCAAAAAGTCTTGTGCGAGGAAATATGAATACTTTTAGTACCATGTGTTGTGTCAATTATCCTATGTGGTAGATTTGGAGTGGTAGAGAAAAAATGGTGGGTTTATGTGATACTGAGAGAAAGTCAATCGTAGTTTGTCACATAAAACAATTGTGGTAAAATGTGTGGCATTAAGAATTATTCTGTAAATATTGCGTTTGGGACATCCTACATCTTTATTATCTCCAAGTTCTAACCATTGATAAATTGTACCCCTCTGAAGTAATGACAGATGGTCCCCTAGACCAATAATCTGTCTTCCTTAAAGAAATCTACATATCAAAACACACACTTGTAGAGGGGGGAATTTAGAACTAATCACAGATTGTGTTCTTATGTGATTGATCTTAGACCGTTGAAAAATTTGAACTTGTCACAGATTGTCATCTTTTACTATTAGGTCCATTTAGAATGTGAAATTTGAAAATCTAATTTTTGAATTGCATGTTTTTATTATATTTTCAATGCTTGCAAAATATTATAAAGATTAAAGATCAATAGCTATGTTATCAATTAAATATTTAAATTTCAAGTTTTTTGGGTCTAAAATTATGTACAAAAAATAAGTTTATTAATTGAATAGTAAATAACATTTGATTTGAATGAAATTTGACATGTGTGTTAAAAACATAAAGAACATACAATTTAACAGTTAGATTTTCAAAATTCACATCCAATAAAAAGATTAGGGGTGTCCAGGCCTGACCCACACCCGCCAAACTAACCAAACTGCCCAATCTCCATTCGATTTCAGCTCGAATTGACGCTCCTCTAGGTCGGTTTTTCGCACCCAAAACCCGACGCTGACGGGTCGAGTGGTGGGTTTTCTTCTTCAAAACCCGAGCCACCCAATCCGACCGACGTTATATACAAATTTGGCCAACTCCGGCAAGATCAAGCTTAGATTTGAGGAAATTTGGCAAGATCTCAATCGTATTTGGTAAGATTGAGCTTAGATTTAAAGAGATCTGGCGATGCGAAGCTTAGGTTCGAAGAGATCTGGCGATATGAAGCTTAGATTCGAGGAGATCCGGCCAAATCCTAGCAATTTTTAGCGAAAAAAATGCAAAATTCGGCTAGAAAATGTAGAATCCGGCAAATTTTTCCAAAATCTGACAATTTTTCTAGATTCCGGTGACGCCTTTTTTATTTTTTTATTTTTTATTTATTTATTTATTTTTTTTTCAGATTCCTATGCTTTCTTTATTCTGGCAACCGACCCGGCCCAATCGACGGTCACCCTCACCTGAAATCGAACCAACTGATTTTTTCGACGGTCGATTTTGGGTTCCTTCGCCCCTTCACCCGACACTGGCAGGTCGAGTCCGGGTTGGGTCCAAAACCGACCCGGCTCGACCTGTGGACAGCCCTAAAAAAGATATAGGAGAAGTTTAAAGAGTTTCATTTTTTAGAAAGAAGCCTTATTTGTGTTTAAATTGGTAACTATAAAGTTTTCATCAGCTATATAGTAGATTTCATAATTAATGTTCAGAGGACAAACAAGAACTTGTTAAGTAAAAGATGATGTCATATGTCTCTTTGAGAAAAAGAAATAAAATCTATTCAATAAAATTATGACAGGTTATATTTAAGATTATCATTGATCGTTAAACCCCTATGAGAGTCCTAGAAATAGATGCATTCTTGAGCCTTATTAAGAATGTTCTTTGAAGTATTGAAGTTTTGTTAAAATCAAGTCCTAAGCATGCAAGAACTGAAGAACTTCAAAATTCCGAACACGGAATTTTTTTTGAACGCAAGCCTCAAAGTTCTAAAGAACTTTTTACACTAAAAATTTTCGAATCCGAAGAATGTTTAAAAACACGGGGATCATGAAGGACAATGAATCCTTAAATCCAATCAATTTAAGAATACGGTATTATTGCCCTTATTATATCGAAGTATTCAAGGAAGCGAGATAGGTTTTGCATTTGAGTAAAAATCAAGCAGTCATAACCGTTGATGACACATTTTGCACATCTTTGGGCCTATGAAAATACTTTTATCTTAAAAAAAAAAAAAAAAGAAGAAGAAGACAAAGCACGAAGTCCATTACTTTAGCCCATAAAATTGAAAAAAGTTTTGTCATCCCACAAAATTAGCTAGATGGGCCGAGAAAGTCCAACACAAGAAGGTCCTCGACTGGGCCTAAATCCAAGCTACCTAATTCTCCTTTACCGTGTGGATCAAAGCCCACGCATGAAAGATGGACCATCCAACAAGGAAAAATTTGGAAAAGTAGATTGCTCTTTCAATTGGGCTTCGAACACCAATGAGACCTATGAGCCCTTAATGCATGCAACGTGTAATGCAAAAGAATTCCTATATCTGTTGAATAAATATCCAAAGCCAATACAAAGCCAATTTATTATATAAATGAGAACCAATCACCATTGCTTGCTCTCCAGGTAGCATTTCCCTTTAGGAGAAAAGTCAGATCAACCAATCTTTTCAAGAGAATTACTAATCAATGCTAATTGTTGCTAATGTCCAGCAAATATAACAAATTTTCTTCACATTAAGTAGATAGAAAACACCTCTTTACGAGTGATTGAGCGCAAAAACAAGACTGTCTCTTTCTTTCTTCATTACAACTACTCTTAATTATCCTTTCCTTCAAAGTTAAAAATGTGATTTTTCACAAGTTATGTAAGCTGGTTGGAAGGTCTTTCCTCCCTTTTAAAGGTGTGCCAAGTGTCGTCCAACCTCAAGAAGCGCCACTAGCCTTCTTCATTATCAGTCTTCGAACTAAACTCAAGTCAGCAAAGAAGCCCACTCAAATTTAGATACATGGTACATCAACAAAAGACCCCCAAACAATAACCATGATGAGTGTTCTTAACTAATTAGCAACTTGTAGTTGCATATGACGATTGAAAGTTCTTTAGTAGTATGTTTTTGTTAAGAACTTTCCTAGCAATAGGAATAACTTTTTTTTCCTTTTTTTTTTTTTCTAAATTTTATATATTTATTTTTTTATAAAAAAACACACACACAAGAGAAAGTGAATGAAGGTAGCAATAGGAATAACTTAAGATCGGTTAATATAATGACCGTGTTGAGAAATGAGAGCAATATTTATCTCACGTATTGGAGTTGTGAGAAAGGAAATACATGTGGAGTTGTGAGAGAGAAAATGCATGTATCCAATGCACAAGATACATTCTCAATTAAGTGAGCATACTCTCACCAATAGTCTTATAGCTGTGGGTTCTTATTTTTGACAGTACTCAGACCCAGGTAGAAACAAGGATCCTGAGCCTTATACTTGTGGTTTGTTGGACTGGGCTTGGTTCACCGCAGTTGTGTTGGGTTGATTACGAACCAAGTTGTACACAAAACATGATTCCTACAACACATACACATTTATACATACAAAATATATACGTATTGTACAGTAAGAAAACAGTAAAAGAATAATAAAAAGGTAAATAAGACGCCAGGGATCCTTAGAATGATAAATAATATTTCATTATTTTCTTGAGTTTTAGTACATTAGGTCCTTTCTCCACTGGGATATGTCACAAAGTTCAAATAAGTTCAAAAGTCACAGACTTAGATAGCTCTTTGTAGGCTTCTAAGACTTGTGAGGTTTGAATCTCTTTGAATCCAAGTGTATCATCTAGTGCCTGTCTCTGGATCCCTCACAGTGTTTTCCATCTTTTCTCATTTTTTGAATTCTAAAGAAGTTTTTCAAAGGATCTTTTTGCTCTGATTCTCTATTGCTGACTAGTTTTTGCTGATGGCTTCACCCCATTTTATAGTACCATCTTAAGGTTTTTGGTGTACCACTGATTCCCTCAATTTGCTGCCCTAGGTACCGGAACCAATGTTGTGTTAGCAACATTGGTGGCTGGTCCCTTCCTTATTTTCTCATTATTTTCCCCTTTTGAGGTTTCCCCCCAAAAAGTCCCCAGCCAACCTTCCTCTTTTGGGAGGTCTTAAGAGCTGATTTTCAATTTTCTCTTCCCAAAGCTTCTAGATGCTCTTTTTCAAACCCACATTTTTGGCTGCTTCACCTTTTGTCATTTTCTCTAAATAGGTAGATTCCTTTCTGTCAGGCTAATCCCCAACCACCTTTCTTCATGGTCCACCTTCCTGCGTTCCTCAAGGTAAGTCATCAACCTTTTTCTGAACCATGGGTGACTGATGGGACATGCCTATCTTCGTTCCTTGTGTCCATGAGCATGCTCCCTTGAGCTGTCCCAATCCCAGCTAATCATTTTCTTCATTTCCTGAGGATCCTAGCTTTCTGGGAGTCTTAAGGTATCCTGGTCCAGTCCCTTTCTACGCTCCTTAGGAAATTTTCCTCACAAAGGTTGGGCTGAGCTTCCTTTTTCATTTTCCTTTCTTTTCTAAGGCCCAAAACTTACCCATTCATAGGTTTGGGCCTCCTCTTGCTTATTTTAAGTGGCCTTTGGTTGGTGGATTGAGCGTTGCCTTTTTTTGAGGGCCCCTTTGGGTTTTAGATTTCAATATTTGCGATGTTTTGGGCCTTAACACAATACTTGTGATATTTTGGACCTCAACATTTAGCCCCCTGAGCTTGTGGGTTGCCTGCAGCCCACGCGTGAGCAAACAAGATTTTGGCCTTCCCAAGGCTCTATAGTTGGTACTTTTATTTCCTTCAGGGTCCTTTTTCCTTCTTATTCTAGGATCTTGGCCCTTCATGTTGTCCTTTGGTGTCCTGATTCCACGTATCCCACTTCTTTTGTAACTTCCCCTCTTTTCAAGGAACGTAGAAGTTGAGGATTAAGTGTCTGGGTAAACCTCTTCCTCATTTTTTTATGTTTCCCATAACTCTCATTAATAACTGACAAATAACCTTCCTATAAAATTGAATTTTGGCAACTGGAGTGTTTTTCTATGTTTCATCATTTTCAAATTTTCTTCACGCCATTATTCCCATCACCTCAATCCTTTCCTCCAAGCACCTTTTCACTTTTTCAAAAAATCTTTCCCAGAACACTCTTTCCCCTTTGCTTCCTCCTTCCGCTGTCTTCTTTTGCTTCAAACCCTTTTTGTTTTCTGCTACATTGTTCTTTCATGGCTTCCTCCTCTTCTTCACGAAAAAGGAAGGAGCGTTCACTTACTCCTTCTGAAGGTGAGGGCTCATCAGCAGGGTCAGCACAAGGTTAGGTGCAGGAAGTCTTAGATCGCCTAACCTTTCCCTTACGAGACCCTTGGTATACTCCCAGTTTGTTCTTCCCCCAGGTTACTCACGGTGATGTTCCTCCTTCTCCACATGCTTGGGTGTTTTTTGGTCAGCTTAGGTTTGCCAGTTCAGCCCAGGTTCCAAACCTAAGGGAAATTCTGGACCTTCAAATCAGGCGACAATCTCGCGAGGCAGTTCCCATTTTCTTTGATTTCGTTCTAGGGAAGATCATTGGTTGGTCTAATTGGGTGGATAAGGAGCTATCTGATGGGGGCTTTGCCAATTGCTTAGAGCTCGCTGGGATCTCGAAGTTAGTGGAAATTTCCAGGAACTTAGAAGGCTTTAGGGATGCCAAAGGTCTGAGACATCTGGTGCGCTGTTAGTCTCTCTCTCTCTTTATACATTTTCTTTTTTATTGGCGAACTCACCATTACTCTGGAGGATGTGGTTAATAATTTCCTCCTCCCTGTGTTTGGTGATGAGAATCCTTTCGACATCCAGCTCTTCGCTGAGGATCTCAAGGTTGAGGAGCAACTCTTTAAGCATTTTGGTGGGCATACCGCTTCTTCTGGAGGTAAACTAGCCAGGATGGGTAAATGGGTAGCGACCCTTTCTCAAGAAAATTACAAAACTGTTAAGCAAGCTGCGCTCCTAGCACTGTGGCTGAGTAAATTTATCTTCAATGGATTTCTTGGCTATGGAATCAAGTCTAGATTCTTCCCTTTAGCCATCAAGTTGGCCCAGGGTACCAGGTATCCTCTGGCTCCCATGTTCTTAGGTCACGTTTATTCCCAATTAGACTTGCTCCATGGTGATGAAATTGAAGGTATTTCTTGCTATGCCATAACTTTGTCAATGCACTGCGCCATTCTCCAAGTGTTTGTGTGGGATCATTCCTCTGTCACTTTGTGTGAGAGACCGCGCCCCTGGTCCCCGTTTTTTAGGATGTTGGGCCAAATCCACGTGAATGGGTGGAGTCGTGTTATTGCCTCTTAAAATGGAGGTTCGACTAGTTATATTTTCCCCTTTAGATTAAGGGTTTTACAATGGAGTCGCCATTTATTTAATTATTGGAATAAATAAGAAAACCAAAATTGAAAAATTTCTCATTTCATTAATTTTCAATTGAATTTACATTGATCATAGGAAAATTACGTTGCTTTGGTCCTAGATACAATCTAAGATAAAGTACATAGCTTTATTTCCTAGTTACAATCTAAAAATTGAAAATTACAAGGATAAACATTGATCTATCAACCCTTGATCTAAGTTCGGAGGCTATGTTACAAGATGGGAAGGTGTTAGGCACCCACTTTGTCCGGTGAAACCGGTTTTTTAGACTATGGTGGCCAACATTTATATTACATCATCCAATATGTTATCAATCAATTTACTTGTTGTTGAATTTAAAGTGTGTGCATGTGATAAACCCTAATTCCATTTATTAAGCATTTCATTTGGATTGAAAAATAAATTTTAGTGAATATATGTGGATGGTGATATCTTAGATTCAAGGATTTGAAAGAATTATTAAATAAACATGTTTTTCATATTTTTGATGTGGATTTAAGATTAAAACTAGTGTTATGCATGAAAATGTGATGAACAACCAAGAACATGTGAAGAACATATAAGAACAATTAAGAGCATTCAAACATATTCAAGGGAATTTAAATAATTACTATCATGCTTTAATCTCAAATTCTTATCATGGCAACATAAAAAACCAATTATAGAAAGCGATTATATTTTCATGCAAGATCCATATGGTGGAGGAGGAGACTTTTGATGCACGCTCCAAACTTTTGATAATTCAATCAATCTTTTTTGGGCGAAAGAGGGGATATCTCGATCAGGGGAGAGGTCTTAAGGGTGGAGGAAAAGAAGAGTTAGGGGAGGAAGAGTGAGTCTCACTCAATACCTCGAGTCTCAGGAAGACCAAGATATGACAAGACTACTTTACTTCACTAGAACTCAAGAGAGGAGAAGAGAGTGGATTTTCATGTGCTTTGGAATGAAAGAGATGGAGGGTTTATATAGTAGTGGTGGAGAAAATATGAATGGAATGCCATTTAATGAGGGTTGACAAAGAATCATGAACATAAACCTCATTTTAGCCTTGGGGAAAATCTGGTGTATTAAATGGAAAGATTGGTGGGAGTGAGGAGCAAGCCAAAATTCGGTTTTCCCATAGTTGTTGTAACAGCCTGTAGAGCTAACTTCAAAAAATCATATCTGACTCAATTCTGATCGGTATTGTCTTGTTCTTGTGCTCAAATTGAAGCTTCGGATGTCTAGTTTCTGGGAAAGTTAACCTCATTCATAGATTCAAAATATTCTGAAAGATATCGATGAAATGGTGAACAGAGGTCATTTGTTAGAAAATGGTTTCAGCACAATTAACATTAATAGGTCCCAAATTAGCTCCCAATTAATATTAAATGGCTCTAATCACTCCCATTTCAGACTTAATTGGTTCCAAATTTACTCTAATTAAAAGATAATTGCACAAATTACTCATTGAATAATTAATGTTTAACTATCTATTTAATTAGGTGTATGCAACCTCACCATAAAACGTAGTCCTAACCAATCAAATTATGACATATCATTGATCTCAAATTGATTATACTTATAACCAATTGAAATCAATTATTCATAATCACATATAGTCGAACTCAATTTGTGATAATGCATCTCGGCCATTAAAATTTGATTTGATGATAACTTTCAATCAGGTGGTCCGATTAGAGCTTATAACCAGTTGATTTGATCGTTACAATATCAAGATCATTTTAGTGTAATGAGATTAAGGAGCTAACGGCCAGAATCAAGATACATATTTCCAAGGCAAAATTATCCTTTTATCCTCCAGGTGAGGTTAAATTTAAGTTGCAAAATAGGGTGTCAACACTTTGGCAAAGTGTAGAAATTTAAAGTACGTGAAGGATAAGTTCCAAGGATCCCCAGATGTCATCAAGGGCTTATGTGGCAGTTCTATTGATGGCCACCCTATCATTTTTCGTTGGTCTAACTTGAAGGGTGGTAATGTCAATCTTATGAAGTTGTTTGACTAAAGGGGGTATTTGAGTTGGAGTTCCCGCCGGGAGTTTAGTCTTGGATTTACTTGTGATTTTGTCTTGTCTTCCTTCTGAAACTCTTTAGGGCACACTTTTGATCTACACAGAGGAGATGAAAGCAGCTTGGGGTACCTGGCTGGCACCAAGCCTTCATGGCTTCCAGTTCCTTCAATGAGTGGCTCTAAGTACAATAATTATTCTGCGCATCGGGAGCTTAGGCAGTTTGGCTTCGATCAAGATATCTCTTCGGTGTTTAAAGAGGTGGTGACTTCTCTCCTATCTCTGAATCCATTCCTCAGGCTTCAAGCCTTTTCTTATTGGTCATAGAGGAGCCCCCAGTTCGTGGTGCCAAATTCTCAACGGGCAGTCTTCCCTTTGAGTGGCTTTACTGGTTATTGGAGGAGGGTTTAGAAGTCCTTTTTAGACTTTGTTGGTTCAGGTACAATTGGAAGGGTCGCTGACCCTAATCTCTTCTTTGCTCCCTCTTACAACAAGCGTTTAGCTCTGCCCACTACTAGTGTTGTGTTTGCCGCAATAAGCAGCAAAACTAGTTTTGTGGAATGGCACGCTACTAGGGGTGGTTGTGTCCTATGCCAATGATTTCCCTGCTTCTTGGCCAGGGAATGACTTGATTATGGACTTTTCCTCTAGTGTGCCTATTAAAAAAGGGGTAATTGAGGAAATTGGTGCTGCAACTCCTGTGGGTAAAGGTAAGGAGAAAAAGATAAAAAAGGAAACTAGCAAGAAATCCGAAGTTGAGGAGAATGCTGAGGGTACTAAGGTTGACCATGGTACCAAATGGAGAAAGATTGCTTCAGCTTGCAAGCAGCTTACTATTTTTGAGGACCTTGGGGAAGTTGACCCTTTTGCTATTAGAAAGGAGGTTAGCCATCCTCCCATCCCAAAGATCAGAGTGAAGACTAAGGTAGAGTCTTCTATCCTTCAGATCCCTATGGGTTTCCTTAAAGAAACTTCTTCTGTAGCTGTTACTTCTTCAGGCCAAGGTTCTTCGAGGTCCCCTGCCATCATTCCCTGATCTCCCTAGGGACCTTCTAGGCATACCCGTAGTAAGCAAAAGACTGCTGAAGGACCTGTAGAGAGAGAGAGAGAGAGAGAAAGGCAAGGCCTCATTCCTTCTTCTCTCATCCTTTCTTCTTTGGTTGCTCGTTGCCTTCTTATCTTATTTCATGGTTTGTTGCTTTGCTGTGTTTCTCTTTCTCTTTTCTTTTATTGATGAGTGGTTTTTGTTTTTGTAGTCTAAACGCAAATTCGACCCCAAGGGAGCAAAAAGCCATTCCTTTAGTGATGATGTGGTATGATACTTTCCATCCCTCCTCACTTTTTTCTCTACTTGTTTTTCTTTTTGGGCTTGTCCATTCCTGCTGTTGAGTTGCCAATTAACCCCCCCTTCTTTCCTTTCTTCTGTAGGTGGAGGTGCCTCCCCCTATAACTAGTGGTACCTCGCTGGAGGGAGTGGTGGTAACTCAGCCCCTAATTGTTTGTAGTGTGGAGGAGGGACTCCCTAGTGGTGAAGTGGCTGGGGAAGCCAAGCAGGTAGTTAAGGATGCCGAGTTTGTGCAAGCTTTTATCTCTTAAGTTGTTTAAGATCCTAAAGCTATTCAGACCCCTGTCCCTAAAGATCCCAAGTCTAGGCAAACCCCTAGCCCAGCTAAAATTGTGATTGCTAAACAAACTGTTGAACTCGTGGTAGCTAAGGAATCCTTTGGGGCCACAACTTCATCTACAAGAATAGGTAGGCCTTATCTTGTCCTTCATTCTTTTCAAAATATATTAGCATTTACGTTATTCATCTTTCTTGTTTCCTTCCTTTTTAAAGACACTGCTTCCCTTTTCTCAGGCCAAAACAGTACCTAAATTGCCCTTGAAGCTGATCCCACCTTAAAGATAGAGGCCTCTGAAGGTGTGCATTGTTTTTTTTTTTTTTTGCTTCAATCATGAGTCAACCCTCTATGCCCTTGCCCTTCTTTAGCAATTTTGCCAAAATTTCCTCTCTTTTATTTCAACGTGCAATGTGTTTTTCTACAGAGTCCCTTGAAAAGTCAGAAGGGCAAGAGGGCGAAACCCCTACGATAGCCGAGGTAGTGACTCAGATTCAGGAGGAAGTCTCACCATGAGAGACTGGTACTTGCTCTTTACCCTTTCCTTTTTCTCTCCTTCCTTTTTCCTGTGCCTCTTCTTGCTTTATGACCCCATTGATTTTGTAGATGTTGATATAGGCATCAAGGAATCCAAGCTTATGACTACTGAGGAAGCCAAAACACCCTTCCCCACTGCCCAAACTATTGAGGCTCAGTCAGGGATCTCCCAGACCACCCCAGGGCCTGAGGGTCTTTCACTTTCTAAGAAAAAAGATGCCACGATAAAGGAAGCCCCAGAGATGGCTGTTTCAGATACCAGTTTAGGGTTTCCTGCATTTTTGACTTGTTTTGACTCCTTAGAGTTCAATAGCCATCTTGCAAGTCACTTTCATCGCTTTGGGCCACCCTTCGTCAACTTCTTACAATTCTCTGTGCCTACTGAGGGCTTGTCACTTTTAGAATGATTTCTTAGAGTCCACGGGGACTTCACTAGTGGGTTCAAGAGAGGTGCGTTCTTGGGGAATATTTTGATGGAGCTCCTTTGTGTCGTGTTGGTTTCCCTGAAGGATATGCCTCTTGATTCCTTATCTAAAGGGAGACTCTTAGAGTGGAGAGGGGTGGTGCAGGATCTCATGGAGGAAAGACTCAATTTGTCTTTTTTGTTGCAGTACCTTCGGTCTTTGGCTCATGCACTTTTTCAAAGGAAGTCTCTAGGGACCTTGATGTTGAGATTGCTACTACTGAGGAGGCTTTGGCCCGTGCTCACAAGGTGTTGCAAGACTTGAAGATCAGAAAGCAGCAGGCTCTTTCTTCTGCCTTTACTTCCTCTACTTTTGCAGTTCCCCGGAAGGTTCTTTGCTGGCTGGTCTCATACCTTAGATTTTTGTTTTTTTGTTTTTTTTTTTTTTTTGTTTTGTTTTGTTTTGTTTTTTTGTTTTGTTTTTTTGTTTTGTTTTGTTTTGTTTTTTGTTTTTTGTTTTTTTGTTTTTTGTTTTTTTTTTTTTTAAGTTCAGATTGTATAAGTTGCTTTCCTTTCTTCTAGGTACTTTGAGCTGTTAAGTTTTTATTTATTTATTTATTTATTATTTTTTTATGTGAACTTCAGTAACTTCTTGCTTATAGTAACATATACTTCCTTTTCCTTTCATATGCTATCTTTTCCCTTTTTCCTTTGTTTTCTTCCCCCTTTTTTTTTGAAAACTAAGTCCTGGGCCATGGTTTTTGGGGATTCACTTTGTGGCAGGTCCTGGGCTAGGTACTTTAGTGATTGTGCTCCTACACAGATCCTAGGCTAGGTACTTTAGATATTTATCCTCATCCAAGTCCTAGGTCATGGACCAGGTGGGCCCTTTTGTGACAAGTATTTGGTCAGGTACTTAGGATGCTTGTTTTTCCACCCAAGTCCTAGGTCATGTACTTGGATCGATTCTAGTGCAGGTCCTGGGTCATGTACTAGAAAAAGACTTTTTCTTCCCTTTTTTTGAATCAAGTACTAACCTAGGTACTCAACCATGATCTTGGCCAAAATTAGGTCGTATTATATGTAGCACTATCTAAGCATAATTGTATGGTTTACTCAAATTTTTGAAGGAAGATTTCATTGAAATTCTTCATAATAACTTAAAGACATAAGATGGAAATGAGCCTGCCATAAGGGAGCCATTTTCTCATGGATTGTAAAGAAAAAAAGGTTGCTAAATAAAGTACTTGTTAAAACAAGTATATGACAAAAGATAATGCCTAATAACATAAAGGGTAATAAAACACTTAGCGACATGAAGGATGACAAAAGGGTCTTTAGTGTACCCGAAATCTTTAGGCACAGTATTTGCCATTTTCTGCTAGTACCTCTAACTTCTCCTCTTTGTAACTTCTCGTTTTTCTTCTAGTCCTTCCAGGTCTACCAACCTTCCTTTGGCGTGTGTGTCATTCGTATCTCCTTGGATCTCCTCGAGCACCACCCTTGGTGTGAGGACAGTTAACTCTACTGGGCTGATGACCTTTGTCCCATAAACAAGGGAGAATGGTGAAAATCTTGTAGCTGTTTTCAGGGAGCTCCTACATGCCCAAAGTACATTTGTCAGGTAGGAGCTCCACTTTCCCTCGTACTCATGCTACATTTTCTTCAAGATCTTCAATATCACTCTATTAGTAGCCTCAGCTTGGCCATTTCCATATGGATAATAAGGCGTGGATCTCCTGTGTTTGATGTGGTATGCTTTTAACAGGCACCTCACATCCTTGTTTACAAATGGGGTACGATTGTCACTGATCAGCCTCCTAGGGATCCCAAACTGTGTGATGATGTGCTTACGAATGAAGTTTAAAATTGTTGCTTTGGTGGCCTTCTTTAAAGGGATGGCCTCTACCCATTTTGTAAAGTGCTCAGCGGCTACTAAGATCCATATGTGGTTGTTGGAAGGAGGATTTATGGGCCCTATGAGGTCAAGCCCCTAAGTGTGGAAAGGCAATGGGGTAATCATATCTTGTAGTGTTTAGGTGAGTATGTATTGCATCCCCTAGTACTTGGCATGCATGACATGCCTTAACCAGCTCCTTGGAGTCTTTCTTCATAGTAGGCCAATAATATTCCGATTACAATAGTTGCCTATAGAGCCTTATTGTCCTCGGGTGACTCCCACATTCCCCCAAGTGAACTTCCTTTGCTGCTTCCCTGGCCTCCTTGGGCCCTAGGCATCTCAAAGGATCCCCGTTATACCTTCTTTTGAAGAAAATCCCATTATGCAGAAAATACCAGATAGCTAGCTTCTTGAGCTGGTGAGCTAGCTTCCTGTCAACTGGCAAGATCTCCTGAGTCAGGTATCCTGCAAATGGAGTCCTCAAATCTTTTGCAACAAATACAACATAACTTTCCTCCTTGTCCACCGAGAGTTGGCAATTTTGACACTTTTCTAGTACAGTTGCAGCTTCTTTGTTCATGTTGAACCAATAGTACCCCATACGCTATATCCTTATGTACAGACTGATTTTTTCTGCGACCCCACATATCTGGTTGTGTAATTCCTCTAGCTTCAACTTTCCTTCTTTCTCGTTGATACATCTAGACAGGATCCCTCTGGGCAACCTTCTGTATAGCTCCCCTTCCATTAAATTGTAATCTTTCAATTCTTTAATACTCCCCCCACACTCTAGCTTTTACACTTTTCTCTTTATCTCACTCCTCCAATCTTCTTCATCTAGTTCCTCCAGAAACATCCTTTTAAGGGTCTTTACGATAGAGTTCTGTTGCTTGCTTACCTTTATCAAGGTGCTTTCTTCCTCAAAAGGTATCTGGGATTCCAGGGTGGCCAGTGCATCAACGAACCAATTTTCACTTCTTTGGGCGTACTCCACACTAAAGATCTGAAATTTCCCTTCTACCTTCTGTTTCCAAGTCTGATAGGATGCTAGGCTTTACTCCCTCAATGCAAAGTCTCCTTTGACTAAGGAGACTACAAGATTGGAATCTCCCACTACCCTCATGTGCTTGATCCCCATACTAAGTGCTATAACTAGTCCAGTTAAGTGTGTCTCATACTTAGCAGTGTTATTTGAACATGGGAACTCGAGTTTGAAGGATAATGGTATGGTGTCCTCATCTTCGCAGCTCAACACGACCCTTATGCCATTCGAGGCTGCTGTTGTTGACCCATCAAATCTCATGGTCCTTTTGCTCGTTGAGAGTTCTACCACTGCCACTTCTCTTGGGATATCCTCCCTTAATGGAAACTCTTTTTCTCCGGGGAACTGGGCTAGCAGATCTGCTATAGCCTGGCTCTTGACGGCCTTGGAGGTCCTTAAGCCAATGTCATATTGGGAGAGCAATATTAGTCACTACGTTACCCTTTCGATCAATAAGAGCTGATAGAGGAGTGCCTTTATAGGATGAGACTTGGTCACTAGGAGGATTTGGTGGGCTGAAAAGTAACATTTTAGCCTTTGGGATGCATAAATAACCACCAAGCATGCTCTCTCTATCTTGGGATACTTGATTTCTGTATCTTTCAAGGCCCTAGTCACATAATAAATAGGTTGCTCATTTCTTTCGTCATCTTCTTGGGCTAGTAATGCCATGATAGCCTGAGAATTAGATGCTAAATATAGCAACAGAGGCCGCCCACGTACTAGCGCTTGTAAAGTGGGTAGATGGTTCATGATATGTTGGATCCTTTGGAAGGCTCCCTGCTGTTCAGGTCCCCAGGTGAACTTAGCTTCCTTTTTCAACAGTTTGGATAGCTCACTTGTGACCGAAACCAGATCTGGCACAAACCTTTTGATGTAAGAGACCCTTCTTAAGAAACTTTTGAGCTCTATGACTGTGTAGGCTTTTTCATAGTTGCGATGGTAGTGGCCTTGGCTGGATCCACACTTATGCTTCTGTGATGTACTAGGAATCCAAGGAACTTCCCAGCAGATACCCTGAAGGCACACTTCAGGGGGATCATGTGTAGCTTGTACATCCTACATCTTTCAAAGACTTGTTCAAGTACTTGGAATTGTCTTGCCCTAGTCTTTGATTTCACCACAATGTCATCCATATAATCTTCCATTTTCTTATGCATTATATCATGGAAGATGGCCGTCATGGTGCATTGGTACGTGGCTCCTGCGGTTTTAAGGCCAAAAGGTATCATGGTGTAATAGAAGTTTGCTATTGGGGTCCTGAACGCTGTCTTTTCTGCATCCTTGGTAGTCATATAGATTTGACTATACCCATTATACCCATCTATAAATGAGAATATGGAACTTCCCGCAGCTAAGTCTATGAGGAGATCAATGTTAGGTAAAGGAAATTCATCTTTTGGGCATGCTTTGTTTAAGTTGTGAAAATCCACGTAACATTGGATTTAACCATTCTTTTTCTTCACAGGAACTATATTGGAGAGCCATTTAGGGTGCTGGATAGGCTTAATGAACCATGTTGTCTCTGCAACTTCTTGACTTCTTGAGTGATTTGAGCCACTATCTCAATGTTGAAGACCCTAGCTAGTTGGATTACTGGCTTGGTTCCTGGATTTACATTGAAAGAGTGGATCACTGGCTTGAGATCCAGGCCAGGCATCGCATCATATGTCCATGCAAACAAATCCACATATCTTTTTAATAATTCCACTAATTGCTCTTTTTCCAGAGCTGACAGTCGTCTGCTGATAAAAACAGGTTTTGGGGGTTCTGAACTAGCCCTTAGGTTTACTTCTTCCAACTCTTCTTTGGGCTGAATCTGTTCTTCTTTCTTCGGATCCTCCAAGATCTCCTTTTGAGCCATCATGCAACCTAGTGGCCCAGGACCCTCTTGCAAAGCGCATTTAGGTCCCGCACACTTTCATAAGCGAAATATCAACCTGCCCTCGGGTTCCCGGACTACCACACATTCCCAAGGTCCTAAGGAGCTAACTTCCTTTTTTTGTCTTTTCTGTCTAGGAGATCCCTTAGGTCGTTGGTGCCCCCTCCTTCTTCTTCCAAAGCAGGTGCGCTTGGGGTCCTTAATGTGGGACACTCGTCATTTGGTGCTAACTCGTCATAAAACATTGTCTCTATGAAGTTCACTTCTCCTTGATTGAAGGGATTCGAGTTGGCAGGAATTCTTATGGGCCTTCCATTCAGTCTCCCTTTGACACACTGGTGCTTATAGAGCTAGGGTCGTCCCAACAAAATATGATAAGAGACTTCTGAGTTGATCACATGAAACCGAGTTAGAACTACTATTGGGCCCTACCCTTAAGGCCAATGCCATGTACCCCTCAATGGATTCTACAGCCCCTCCAAATCTTGTTATCTCTACAGGAGCCCTTAGGATCCTTTTGCCAGCTATGCCAACAGCCTCTAAGGTACTTAAGGCAATGAGGTTAAGTGAAGCTCCTGTGTCTATCACCACTCTCCTGATTTAAACACCATTTATGGTGGCTGTCAAATAAAGGGGCCGTTGATGATCTGGGTACTCAACTTCTATATCTTCATTCGTGAAAGTTATTACATTAGTTGTTTCCAAGAAAGCCCAACTGGTGTGAGATTCTTCTGTGAGACACTCTACCCTTGAATCTGCTGCTATGCTCGTGAGGGACTCTATTATAATCCTCCTTGCTTCTGGTCGAAATCCCAGTTGGTTGAATAGTGACCTGAACTTGGTGTTCTTCTAAAGGGTCTTGACTGTGTTTGGATGGAAGGATCCTTCCGACTCTTCTGCCTCCACGTTAGCCAAGTTCCCATGAATTACCACAGCCACCACTCCCTTTCCTTTGTGATTGGGCAAAGGGTTCCTTTGCACCTCTGGTTCCCGTTGGGTAAGCTCTAGTGTCCCCTCCCTGAGTTTCTTGTGAAAAAGCTTTCGGAGGGTCTAGCAATCATTGGTGGAATACTTGACATAGTTGTGAATTTTGCAAAATAAGGAGTTCTTCCTTTCTTCTTCAGTGGGTGGCCTAGACATAGTGAATGGTTTGAAAACCCTATCCCCAATCCATTTGTCTAGGATATAGTTCAGCTCCTGTACAATACATGGGATCACAGGTGGTTCCTTGGTCACTTTTCCTTCAGGCCTCTTCCTCTTTTCTCCTATCGAAGTTGTCATGGCTTGGGAAACTAGTACCTTCTTCGTTTTTATGGTTAATTCTGTCCTTTTGGTTCTTTGTAGCAAGTCGACAAACTGGGTTATGCATAAGTTCTCCAGATTAAGTCTGTAGTTAAAGAGCATGTTGTATATATAGGTCTCCTCGAGTTCCTTTTCTTCATGGTCTCTATAACAATCTAGGGAGACATCTTCAAATCTCTTGATAAACTGGACGGGATCCTCCTCAAGCCTCTGCTTCGCCATCTGAAGGCTTTGGAAAGTGACTTTATTTTCTCTTGGGTAGTACTTCGCACAGAATCTTTCTATCATATCATCCTAAGTCTTGATGGACCTGGGCTTTAAGGTGGTGTACCATGTATATGCTCTGTCCACTAAGGACTTAGCGAATTCTCTCAAACATAGTTCTTTATCTCTTGCATAGGGACTCATAGTGTGAATAAATCTACTCACGTGCTCTACAGTACTCCCAAACCTTCTATCAAACGGGTGGAATTTTGGGGGTTCATATCCTTTGGGCTAACGCTTGCTGAGGAGCTTTGGTGGAAATGGGGATCCCGAGAAAATTACTTGGGGACCCCCGAGAGCTTCTCCATTTCTTGTTCAAGAAAGGCATTCACATTTACTAAAGTGAGATATTGGGGATTGGCTCCCCCTCCTACTACCGACCCTCCTTTTATCTAGACCCTTTCCTAGTTGACCAGAAGAGGAGCATTGTCTCTAATCTCTTGAGTTCTTCCTTCTTTGAGGAGATGGATCTCTTGCTGGAGGTCCTTCATCATTTTTGCCATTTGGACCATAGGATCTGGCTCTCGCATCTCACGCCTTTGCCCTAAGACAACCTCGTGTTCTACCAGGGGTACCTAATTCCTTTGCCTAGAAGCCACTTCATTTTCTCCCACGGGCTCTAATGCTGCGGGTGGCATGTTGGCACCCTTACTGTTCCTTGGCCTTGAAGCCATGCTTTGCGAAGGGACTGCTTCTTCCCTCTTATTTGCCCAATCCCCATTAAAGTCGCCGTAAAATATGAGTTCTTATTTTTGACAGTACTTAGGCCCAGGTAGAAATAAGGATCTTGGGCCTTATACTTGTGGTTTGGTGGATTGGGCTTGGTTCACCGCAACTGTGTTGGGCTGATTACGAACCAAGTTGTGCACAAAACATGATTCCTACAACACATACACATTTATACATACAAAATATATACGTATTGTACAGTAAGGAAACAATAAAAGAATAATAAAAAGGTAAATAAGACGTTAGGGATCCTCAGAATGATAAATAATATTTCATTATTTTCTTGAGTTTTAGTACATTGGGTCCTTACTCCACTAGTATACGGCACAAGGTCCAAATAAGTTCAAAAGTCACAGACTTAGATAGCACTTTGAAGGCTTTTAAGACTAGTGAGGTTTGAATCCCTTTGAATCCAAGTGTATCCTCTAGTGCCTGTCTCAGGATCCCTCACAGTGTTTTCCCTCTTTTCTCATTTTTTGAATTCTAAAGAAGTTTTTCAAAAGATCTTTTTGCTTTGATTCTTTATTGCTAACTGGTTTTTGCTGATGGCTTCACCTCCTTTTATAGTACATTCCTAGGATTTTTGGTGTACCACTGATTCCCTCCATTTGCTGCCTTAGGTACCAGAACCAATGTTGTATCAACAACATTGGTGGCTGGTCCTTTCCTTATTTTCTCACTATTTTCTCCTTTTGAGGTTTCCCCCCCAAAAGTCTAACCTTCCTTTTTTGGGAGGTCCTAAGTGTTGATTTTCAATATTCTCTTCCCAAAACTTCTAGATGCTTTTTTCAGACCTACCTTTTTGACTGCTTCACCTTTTGTCATTTTCTCTAAATGGGCAAATTCTCCCTTGTTAGGCTGAAAGATCCCCAACCACCTTCCTTCATGGTCCACCTTCCTGCGTTCCCCAAGATACTAGACTTCTTTTCATGAAGTGTTGATTCCTAAGTCATCAACCTTTTTCTGAACCATGGGCGATTGATGGGACATGCCTATCTTCGTTCCTTGTGTGCATGAGCATGCTCCCTTGAGTTGTCCCAATCTCAGCTGATCCCTTTATGCATTTCCCGAGGATCCCAGGTTTTTGGGAGTCCTAAGGTATCCTGGTCTAGTCCATTTCTGGGCTCCCCAAGAAATTTTCCTTACAAAGGCTGGATTGAGCTTCCTTTTTCTTTTTCCTTTCTTTTCTAAGGCCCAAAGCTTTCCCATTCATAGGTTTGGGCCTCCTCTTGCTTATTTTAAGTGGGCCTTGGTTGGCGGATTGGGCCTTGCCTTTTTTGAGGGCCCCCTTGGGTTTTAGATTTCAATATTTGTGATGTTTTGGGCCTCAATACAATAATTGTGATATTTTGGACCTCAACAATAGCTTACTGGCATAACCTCCTCTTTTTTATTAGGAGAATAATGTTTCAAATCCCCCTTTCCTATTGTACTTTCAAATTATAGATTTAAAAAAAGAAAAAAAAATTGATTCAATCATTACCTTTGAATAGTTGACGTTAAAGATGGCAATGGGACGGGGCGAGTTCGAAGGATGGGGTCTTCGCCCCCACTCCGCAAGATTTTGTCTTAACCCATCCCCGCCCTGCCCTGCATGACAAGGAAAATTTTCTTGCCCCATCCCTGCCCTTTGGGGCCCTGCGAATCCCCGCCGCATCTCATAAAACTCTACTTCTTGTTAATTTGCCTACAACTATTACAATTTTTTTTAATAAAACTTGTTACATTAAATAGAATATACTTGAAATTACAAATAAATTTGTTGCATCAAATCAAACTAATTTTTAGCAAAAATTGAATAATTTTATTAAATTGTTTAACAAAACTATATTACAAAAAAATCTCATAATACAAAATCAATGATTCAATAGTATATAAATTTGTATATAATAAGACAAAAGAAAATGTTAAAATTGATACCTTATTTCCAACCTTAATAGAGAAAAAAAAGAGAGGCAAAAAGCCTTGTTGGGTAAAATAAAATAAGCTGATGATATGTTTGTTTAAATAGATGAGTTTTAGTGTATAAAAAATTTACAAGTTAACCCTTATCAATGCGGGATGGGGATGGGGCGAGGCGGGTTGGGTCTAAAAAGTCTAAACCCATCCCCGCCCCGCCCTGTCCCGTGGTGCGGGGTTAAAATCTCGCCTCATCCTAGCCCGACCACCTTTGTGGGGTAGGAAAAACCTGCGTGGGGCGAAGCGGAATGGGGCGGGTCAAGCGGGGCGAGACAAAATTGTCATCCCTAGTTGACGTTATGTTACCTTTACATGGTTTAACATTTGGATGATTTGCTAACTTATATGGTCTTTTTTTTAAATTAAAAAAAATTAAAAAAATTGGTCGGATCATGGTTCAACTTACTTTTACTCTAGGTAAAGGAGTGGGTCATTGGGTTTGGGTCAATTTTGCCATGTCTATTCTTGGATAGGAATTATAAAAATCCTTAATTGGTTGCAGTGTTCAAAGAATTTCATTGTAGTTTTTTAATTGTGACAAATGCGGTGTTCTATTGGCAGAAAATTATTGAAAATTTTTCTTAACTGAAAAAAATTATTAAAATCTTATTGAGAATAACATGAGAGAAATACCGATATCTTAAAAAGAATTAATGTTCAATTTGAAGTATATTCTCAAAAAAAAGTGCCATGCAAAAAAAAAAAAAAATATATATATATATATATATAGGTTTTAATTTTCTTGGGAAGTCCATATCATATGTATCCTTAAATTGTAATTTCGAAGTCGCAGTGATGTATAACGGGTGTTATGGTCCCTCCGAAGAAAAAAAAAAATCAATGATGTGAAAGAAGCATTTGATAATTAATACGTTTTTTGTTTTTCTTCCACACTCTCTTTCTTTAATATCATCCACAAAGTGTAATGCATGCAATCATTCTTCTATTTCGGTTTTACGCAAAACCAATAATATATGTGAAGAATAGGTCCTCAAAAGCCACAGAGAGCCCGTAAGTCATATTTAGTGGAGGAGGTTTCAGCACAAATCAAGGTCATTTAATTGATTGTCAATGTCAAAATAAAAATTTTCAATTCCATACACCAAAAGGGCAGTGCCTTTCATTGCGCAAAATTATCAACGTTACTCGATCTGACTACTGTCAATTGAATGACAACTATCTGTTTAATATTCCTTAAACCCATTGGAGAGAAATGACTAAGAACAGTACAATTAGTTTCTTGATCACTCAACTAATTAAAAACCTTACATCAGAGTAACAACAAATTAATTATTTAATATACTTGCTTCAAAATGTGTATCAAAATCCAATTTGAGAGAGAGTTTATTATTGTTGTCTCAACAAGAATTGAATACAATCTCATCTTTGTAAATGAACCCTTCAAGCTGCTTAACATTCAAGTAGATAGAAAACACCTCTTTATGAGAGATTTAGTTTACAAATAGGAGTGTCTCTTTCTCCTTCTTCCCTACTACTCTTAATTACCTTTTCCTTCGAAGTTAAAATGTGATTTTTCACAAGCTATTTGACTTGGTTGCAAGTTCCTTCCCCTCTTTTGAAGGTTTGCTATGTGCTGTATAACCTCAAGAAGTACTGTAGCCTTCTTCATTATCTGCGTAGATGTGAGTAGCAGATTCAGCTCTTCGAACTAAACCCAAGTCAGCAAAGAATAATCAAATTTAGATACAAGGCACATCAACAAAAAACCCCAAATAATACTATTGAGCCAAAGACATTTACAATGAGAGTAAATTAAAAGATTTCTCTGTTTTTATTATTTTTAATAGATTCGATAATATTTCAAATATATGATTTTCGTTTTATGATGATTGCTCTTTATTATCAAGGCAAGACACTGATTGATTTTTGGTATAAGTAGGAATTGAACTCTAAATCTTTTATTCAACAACAAAATTTCGTTTTTTTGTAAATATTTAAATATAGAGAATTCTATTCCTTCATTCATAGAAATTAATATTTTTAATTCACTTTTTAATGGTTTGATTTCGAATTCAAAATTTTTAATTACAACACCATGTTTATAACTTTTCGTATTCAATTCATAATAAAAACCTTACCTCAGAGTAAAGGGTGAAAACTACCCCAAAAAAAAAATAAAATCATTAATTAATATACTTACTCCATCTTTCAAATGTGTATCAAATTTCAATTTGAGAGAGATTACTATTCTTGTCCCAACAAGAATTGAATACAATCTCAACTTTCTAAATGAACCCTTCAAGCTACTTAAAATTCAAGTAGATAGAAAACACCCCTTTATGAGCAATTGAGTGCACAAACAGGAGTGTCTCTTCTCTTTCATGACAACTTCTGTTAATTATCCTTTCCTTCAAAATTAAAAGTGTGTTTGGCATGATTAATTTTGCCAACTTATTTTACTATTTAGTTTATATTTGCAACTATTCATGAATCTCACTGCATATTTTGGTACTATTCTTGGGTTTCACTATACTATTTCAGCTAACTGTTACTTTTATTTACAGTATTTTCAACAAAAAGTTTTTAGTTTCAGCAAAATAAGCAGATCCCATGAAGCACAGTTAGCCTTCTTCATAATTTGTGTATATGTGAGCAATGGATTCGATTAAACCCAAGTCAACAAAGTAGCCTAATCAAATTCCGATACATGGCACATTAACAAAAGATCCAAACCAATAATTATTGAGTCAAAGACATTTCAATGAGAGCAAATTAGAAGATTTCATTCACTTTTTATTTATTTATTTTTATCAATACAATAATATTTCAAACCTATGGTTCTACTCCATGATGATTGATCTTTATTATTAGGCCAAAACATCAACTGGTTCTTGGCGTAGGCGGATCTTAGATCTCTTATTCGACGACAAGATTTCGTTCTTTTTAAATATTTAAACACACTGAATTGTACTTATTCATTAATGCAAATTAATATTTTAAAATCACTCTTTAAGTGTTATTTTGAATTCAAAATATTTATTTACAATACCATGAAAAGTAGGGGTGGTAATTCGTGTTTACGTGTCGTGTTCGTGTCGTGTTGACTCATGAGTATTCGACTATATGGGTTAACCCTAACCCGACATATTTATTAAACAAGTCAGGATTCCCCAACCCTAACACAATCCATTTATTAAACGGGTTAGTCGTGTCGACTTGTTTATCAGATTTTATCAAAATGAAAAAAAAAAAAAAAAAAAACTAATCTTAGTATTAACCAAATTGATATGAATTATGAAAACCCAAAAAAATAAATATTTTTAACATAAAATTCAAAACCAACGAGTAACTGCATCACTAATAATCATTTAAAATTAAAGCATATCTCAATATCACAAATAATCAATCATAATATGTCAAAAAAAAAAACCACAACAACTAATAAGTATATACCTAGGGTTTGAAGGGTATATTGGTAAAATGTCATTTAATTAAACGAGTCAAATAGGTTTCAAGTGATGGACACTAACCCAACCTGTTTATTAAACGGGTTAGCCGTGTCAACCCGAATATGACACGAACCCATTAAGTCTCAACTCATAACTTACTAATTTCGTATCGTGTCGTGTTGGATTCGTGGGTTGTGTCCAATTTTACCACCCCTAGTGAAAAGAGTTTTTAACTTATCAGCAACTTGTAATTATATATAAGGATTGAAAGTTATTCAGTTGTATGCTTTTGTTAAGCACAATAGGAATAACTTAGGATCTGTTAATATAATAATTGTGTTGAGAATTAAGAGCAATAATTATCTCACGTATTAGATAATATGTATCTTCTCTTACACAAAATGTGAGTCTCGCATAGTAGTGAGCTTGTGCAACAGAAGATGCATATATCTGATATACAAGATACATTCTCAATTAAGGGATCGTGTTGTCGCCAAGAGTTTAGTGGCTTACCTTGTACCTCTACATTTTAGTGTTTCCAACCTAGATATTCAGAGTCCAAATCCTCCAATCCAACTATCTAGTTATAAATTTTTTTTTAAAAAAAACATGTTGTTAGTGGCATAACCTTCTCTTTTTTATTAGGAGAATCATGATTTAATTTCCCCTTCTCCATTGTACTATCAAATTTAAATAAATAAATAAATTTTAAATTTGAGCTTGCACTTGCGCTTGCACTTGGATAGTAAATGATAAAAATTCTCTTTTATTAGGAGAATCATGATTCAAATTCCCTTCTTCTCTCGTTATACCATTAAATTATTAAAAAAAAAGGAAAAAATTGAAAATTTGCGTTGGGAAGTCCATATGTATCCTCAAATTGTAATGTTGAAGAATGATGTATATATATGGGTGTTATGGCTCCTTGGTAGCACGATGAAATTATTATGGAGTGGATGGGATGGTTTAAACTTTAAATCTTATTGTTTCCTCTCAAAAAAAAATAATAAAAATCTTATTGTTATTTCCAAAGAGAGAGAAATATCATTGATGTGAAAGCAGTCATAGATAATTTCTTACGTTTTTCTTTTTCTTTTTTCTTCCCCCGCTTTCATTACTTAATATCATTTACAAAGTTGAATGCATGCAATATTGCTATCGTGTTCATCTATTCCGGTTTTACTCAAAACCAATAATATTTGTGAAGAAAATAGGTCCTCAAAAACCACAGTGAGCACGTAATTCATATTTAGTGGAGGAGGTTGATCAGCACAAATCAAGGTCCTTTGATTGTCAATGTCAAAATAAAATTTTCAATTCCTTAAAACCAAAAGGGCCAGATGCCTTTCATTGTGCAAAATTATCAATGTTACTCGCAGGGGCGGCTTGATGTATTTGGGAGCCTAAGACAAAAATTGATTAGTTTATTTTAAATGTAAAATTACTACTAATTAACATAAACTATATAGAATTTTTCCTTTATTTAGAAATTTTATAAACAGAAAAAATTTAACAAAATTTTTCATACTTGTTGTTGTAACAACCTGCTACTTAGTATAATTGTAAAAATGTTGTAAAAAATATTGTAAACGTTGCATTTTTCTTTATTTTTTATTTGTTTTTCATCTAGTAAAAAAATATTATTTTATTTATTGATTATAAATAACCCTATTAGTTAAAATTTGGGGGCCTTTTTTTCACTTGGGGCCTTAGGCGACTCTGTTTAGTATTCCTTAAGCCCGTGAAGAAATGACTAATAACAGTACAATTAATTTCTTGATCACTAAACTAAAAGCCTTACATCAGAGATTCAGGGTAAAGAAGAAAACTAACACAATGTTAATTAGTTAATATACTCACTCTGCCTTCAAAACGTGCATCAAATTCCAATTTGAGAGAGAGGTTACTACTGTTGTTTGAAAACGATCTCAACTTTGAAAATGAACCCTTCAAGCTGCTTCAATTGTAGATAAAAATCTATGGGTATCAGATTATGACTTGACAGTAAGAATGGGTTTTAAACTTCTATTATGTTTTGAGCAAAGCTTAGATACGGTTTTTAACTACTTTTTTTTTTTTTTTTTAATAAAAAGTTCTCAATTAAATTTAACCATGTAATTAAATTGATCAATGAATCACATAGTTGAATTTAATTATCTTTGAAGAAAATAATATTTTTGCGTCGAATTGGTTAATACAATTATTGGTTGAAATTTACTTGGAAATCTAAGGAATAGACTGTTTAAACTAAAACCAATTTTCGATTAATCTTGGTTTGTTAATTACCTTTTCAGGTTACTCAAAATGATTGTGGACGGATTGTTATTACCCCGAGATGGTTCTCAAGATATTATTAGTAGCTCGAAATATCATCTGACCTCAAAGACTAGAGTCTAGGGTCTGGAAATGCCTAACTTAATAGGACTTTTGAAATACACACAAATTAACAATTAAAGGGAATGAGAAATATTTAAATGACTAAGTTACTTAATTGACTTAAGCAGTTTACATCATCTTGAAATCAAAGAGCTCGAAGTAAATCATCTCGATTGAACTAAAACTAAGGCAAATAATCCTGAGTAAAGTCATATCATAGGAATTCAGTTGATTCAATCCTAAAACACAAAATTGTATCGAAATGGAAGTTCATACTGATCAAATTGCCACAAACATGTACATATCAGTTCAAACTTAAAAATATTCACAAATATAAGTATCAAGACATAAACTTACGTATCCTATACTATGGTCGTTGTTATGTGCTCAGAAATAAGTTCTCTGATTTGTTCGAGAGGTTTGTGGCGTCCTTCTTTGTTGAACAAGGCCTTTATTTATATCTTAGAACTGGGCAGTTATTTCTGTCTCTACCACCACATGTCCTTTCTCTGTCTTCTTTATTTTGCCATTTGTCCCACGTTTGTAACCGTTGAGGCAACTCTTCAACAACGTCCCATGATCTCTCTTATCAATGGCTACCTTGTAACTGGGCCTTAGTCATCATTGGTAACTAATACTTAGCCCAATGCTCATCAGAATTAATATTACACAGTCATAACAGATTGCATATAAGTTTTTTTAAAAGGTAAATAGTAGGAGAGAGAGTTGGGACATTTTCCACATAAATTCCAAGATTGAGAGTATGTAGAAGTAGAAGGCAAGCATTTGGCTTAGAAGTTGTTAAATAAAACATAAAACATACAACTTGCATAAAAAAAAAAAATATATATATATATATATATACACACATATATATCTTGGCAGTTACTTTTGGCCCCACTAATTATTGGGCCCTGTGTCCAGATACAAAGACAATTTGAGATTACGAAGGAAAAGAAAAAGTCTTCACAGTTTCTCCGCTTTTATTTTTTTCAACTTGATAATACTCTCTCCTTTTCTTCTTTTTCAATCATCATAATCACAAAGTCCAACTTTCTCCTCCCTTTGTTTTTAACCTTTATTGTGTTCCCATTTACTTTAGCTGGTCTCCTATGAATGCAAACTACAAAGAGATAAAAATAACAATTTCCTTTTACAAAAAAAATATTTGTAAAAAGGAATAAGAATTTGCACGAGTTTAATTATAATTTTTTTATTATAGCAATTGATAGAAGAATCTTTTGTATCTGCATGAGGAAAATGTTCAAGTTTATAGATGTATGTATCTGCTTCAATCTAGCGTGCTCCTTTTCTTCCTCATCTGTCTCAATCTATAGACACCTTGATTTATAAGATCAATGGTCAAGTTATACTGAATTGTCTATACAACCCGTCATCGTTGGCCACTAAAAAAGTCTAAAACCCCTCCATTCAAAAGGAAGAGGATTTTATTTTGCCATGCCCAAGAATTAAAGAAGTTTAAAAAGCCACCAATAGTATTTTGTTGGCCTGATAAATTTGAGTCTTTACATAATTATATAAATGGAAAAAGTCATTTTCAAACAGAAAATCTTTCTTGGGGAACTCTAAGAACACCTTTAGGTAGAAATGGACTAATTGGTTGAGTTATTAGGACCAGTGTTTTGCATAATGCGAAAATTGGAAAGGATCAAATGCATGGTATGACTGTGTCATCAAGTAGAACATTCAAATTTGCCTTTGGTGATAATAGCTCGAGTGAAAGGGACCCAGAAGGGCCATAACCCCTTCACAAGTTGACTACGATATTCAAAGCACCAAACTTTCAGTACATAAAAAAATTTCATAGTATATCCTTCTTTCTTAAACAGTTTTTGCCTTTGCCAATAAATGTCACATGAACTTTCCAATTTCTCCACCCCCTATTATCTTCTAACTTAGAACAAGTCCTCACATAAACATTCTGAAAACAATTTTAAATTTTTAAGTGTTAAAATAATGGTAGTGGGAAAAATGGAATTCATATTTACTGTTCATACGTATACAAAGGTTCAACTTCAGAACAGCTATACCTGTTTAGCAGATAAATGACTTGCTGTTGACTGAACATAACCAAAGTAGAAAATATACATGAATTGCTACTTTGTAATTGTTTGTAAAATTTTTTTTGCTAACTTCTTTATGGCTCAACTCAATTGACACTTTCTGATATTTCTAACTAGATTCCACAATTATCGAATTATCAAATCAAAAAAATAAATATTATGTAGTTCTTCACCAAAAAAAAAAAAAAAAAAAAGAAAAGAGGCAGATTCGAAACTCATCCATGGAATTATATGAAGAGAGAGACAGAAAACTTAAACCCAAAAAAGGCAAATGACCCGAGCAAAATCTATCTCATGTTGATGGTTCTTAATTATGATAATATAGCCATAAAATTTCCAAAACCAAAAAAACAGAAAAAAAGAAAAAAAAAAAAAAAAAAGCATCTTTACCTTTCTATGGAAGAGAGATCAAATTGTACAATTAAAAAGCAAGATGTCTAGCTGTGATTGAGAACCATGCATCCAATTCCAAAACCCACCAATTAATACAAGAAAATGAACTTTCTTCAGGAAGAAGACCCTGAAACTCTTGGTGAAGTAAGAGGAAACAAAGGCAAAAGCTGTGGCTCAGCGTCTCTTGGAGTTGTGATCGGTGATGGATGCAAGTAAAACTTTTTCTCAGCGATGGCTTTCTCTTCCTCTGACGAGCTCCCAAGAGAAGGTGAGGAGGATTTGTCAAAAGGGTCTTCACCATTTAATGGGGTAACAGGGCTAAGAGCAAGTGAAGGAAAGTCAAGCAGACTTGGAGACAGAATCTCAGGCTTATTACGTGGCGAGAACCCAGCTGTCTGATGAGCAAAATTAGGTATCAAAGTGTTGATCATGAGGCTGTTTTTGAGGTTGTTCCTTCTCTCGTAGAGTTTGAAGCCTTGTTGTTTCTTTTGTGGAGTTCTGATGGGTGGTATGCTATGGTGGTGATGGTGGTTTTTTGATGATGATGATGATGATGATGATTGTGGTGGTGGATCTTTTGAAGACTGTTTGGTTGAGGTGGTGTCTGATGAGCCTGTGAGCATTTGGACAACTTGTTTGAAGTTTGATGTGTCAGCTTGTACAAAGGTTGTTGGGTAAGGGTTAGAGTCAGATCTGGGGATAGGTTTAGGTGTGAGAGGTGGTGTGGGATTTTGATTTTGGAACCCATTGCTTACATTGCTAGTTGGGGAGTTTGTGGGAGATGGGTTCTCTCTATCTTGGGGTTTTGAGGTGTTTTCCATTGATGGGTCTTTCTGTCTCCAACACCACCAAGAGAGAGAGAGTGATTAATTTGGGTGGAGAACAAGAGATGAAAGAGTGAAAAACAAGGTTTGATGGAGGAAGGGATTGCTTATGTGCTATGTTTTTGTTTTGACGTGCTTTTGTTCGTCTATCTAGAGTCTTTAAGAGGACTTATTAATTTCTATGTAGTCTTTCTCTCTCTTGAAATTGCATTGTCTTTTTAGGTAGGTGTTGGAGTTGATTGGTCAGAGAGAAAATGCCCAACGGTTTCTTGGAATTTGATATTAAAAAAAAAAAAAAAGAAAAAAAAAAAGGTATTGGTTGAATTAGGAATTTTTTGGCCATCAGCAGCATCTGTGCCACCAGTGGCAAATTTATCAAATAATACGTCTCTTTTTATGTGTGTGAATATACACACAGAGACACAACTAGCATTGACTTCAGGGCCCTGACTGAAGAGACTCTTGTGTGTTGTTAAGAGTAATGTGTATGTGTGTGATGGGATTGAAGGTGTTTGATTTTGATACACAACACCCGTCCATTTATGAATTTTGTACATTTTTTGTGCGCGTGTGTTTCACTCACAAATAAGATGAGGATCAAAGTGGTTGAGAAGTTGCTTCCATTAGTATTGGAGTGTGACCAAGTACAGTGATAGGAAGAAAGAGAGAACCCTACTACCTCACTAATATTATGAGCATTAATAAAAGTCAAGATTCATCATGTAAAATTTGGTCAAATCTATAGTGCGCAGCAGACCCATCAAGAAGCAAACTTTAAGCTTCCGTTTTTGTTAGTGATTTGTTTGTACCACTAATTTCCCTTTTTTATTCCTTAATTGTGGTTTAGGGAATGATTTTTTTTTAAAATATTTTTCTTAAACTGTCATGTAACACAACTTTAGAGAAAATTTATACGTGAAGTGACACCAATTTTCTTTTTACCCGCTCAATTCTAAAACACCTTCATATAATGCTTCCCATCATCATCAAATTTTTTTAAAAAAATTTTTTTTTTTTACAACAATTCAAATTTCAAAGAGTAGGATTATCAAGAAGGTATTATTTTGTGGGCAGATAAGATAAATAACCATGAGAGAGAGAGAGAGAGAGAGAGAGAGAGAGTTTTGTGATTAGAGTATATTCAACAAATTCATTAAATTTTTGTACTGTTTGGAGAATGAACAGTAACTTTTACCTTTTATCTACCAACCTTTTCAAATACATTTTTCAACAGATTCTCTATCTCATTTAAATATTATTTCTTTATTCTTTTTTTAACAACTACAAATCTTCTAACATTTTTTTATTCAACACCTAATTATTATAATAGAAAAAAAGCATTTGAAGAATGAATAGTAGCCCATCAGACTTGATGAGCTACTATTCATGAACCAAAAAAAATCTAGATATACAAAGTCCATTGGAGTGGCTTTTTTTGTCTCATTCTCTATTATAGAGAATATTTTGCCTTTACATAGACTATTGGAGATGCTCTTAAAGTACTTCTTTTTGTGTATAATAAAACTTTAAAACATCACTTCAGTGATTCCATTTGTGATGTTAGAATTAGAAGCATGAGAAATGGCATAAGAAAATATAAATAATTTCATAGTGAGTTAATGCATTAGCCACTAGATAATTAGTATTTTTTATGCTAATCATTTATATGTGAATAAGTTCGGTTCCAAAGTAGTGTTATACTACCAGCAAGAGAAGTAGTCAGATTCTAATTCTCATTCTCTAATACATTTCTTAATATGTTGTTCCGTATCCACATTATATAGTGAGTGGTTCTTAATTTTGATCACACTTATATTTTCAGAAAAAAAGCAATAAAGGAAAGAGAACCAAATTCTTATTTCTATTGGAGAGAGAGAGAAGGGTGGGGGACCAAATGCAATGGGTCATAACCATAATCATTATTGTTTGCATTGTGGAGTCCCTAACATACTCCATCAACCATGTAAACGATGGTTATATTAGCTTAAGTCGTACTATTGAATTTATGAGCAAGTAAGAAACTCAAAAAGAGGTACAATTAATGAGCTTCTGGTCTGTTTGCACACTGCCTCCTTTGTGGGGTTTGATCCTTCTCATTTACCCTTATCAAACACCTCTCCCCTAAAATAAAAAAAATAAAATTAAAATGTTATTTAATAGGTATATTAATGAAAGACTGAGATTTAAACTTAAAACGTTTCTATTAAAAATATCAAAATATACTAGTTGAGTTATAAAACTTTTATGAAGTAAATTAAGAAAGTCGGATAATCAAGTACTATCACTCTCTTTTTAACAAGAGCCAAACCTTTGTGCATAAGAGCATTCTCATCAGCTGTTCTATAAAAAATGCCATTTTGACACACCAAAAGTCTATTTTACTATTTTACAACATCTCATTTATCAGGTGTTCTATTTTTCAATCCCATACATTAAAATAATATTTCCATCACATTAAAATATCATTAAAAAAAAAACTTCAAACGGTAAAATTTTTCTCCCTACCACTCTCATTCTCATCCTCATCGTCAACAACAACAACAATGGCACAACCTATACTGCCGCAACAACAGCCACCAACAACCACTGCCGCAACAACACTGACAGCCACCACCGGCACCACAAACCCAAATCCACCAACGCCACCTCAAAAAAAAAAAAAAAAAAAAAAAAAACACAACCAGAGAGATCGCCTACGCACAAACCCACATCCACCAAACCCACCACCGGCGCACAAACCCACATCCACCAAACCCACCACCGGCCGCACAAACCCACCACCGGCGCACAAACCCACATCCACCAAACCCACCACCGGCGCACAAACTCACATCCACCAAATTAAACAAACCCACATCCTAAATCCACCAAATCAATTATAAAATTAATTACAACTTACACTAAAATCATAAATTGAATCGGACATACACCGTGGCGAGATCGGCAATGGCGAGACGGCGTGGCGAGACGGCGATGGAAGTTTTCACTCCCGGCCATCGTTTCCTTCACACCGGAGTTCCTTTTCGTCGCAAAGTGGGTCAGTGATTAGTGGTGAGCCTGGGCGTGGCGAGACGGCGATGAGACGGCGTAGCGAGACGGCGTGGGCATGGCGATGAGCTTGGGCGTGGCGAGACGGCGATGAAGTGCCCCAGAGAGAGAGAGAGAGAGAGATGGGTTTCAGAATGGCCGAGAGAGAGAGAACTAAGAGGACGAGAGAGAAAAAGAATTAAATAAGCCAACAGTAAAATGGCATTGTTGACCGTACGCTCTCATATTTGAGAGCGTACTGTGCGTGGCGAGACGGCGATGAGACGGCGTGGGCATGGCAATGAGCCTGGGCGTGGCGAGACGGCGATGAGGTGCCCCAGAGAGAGAGAGAGAGAGAGAGAGAGAGAGAGAGAGAGATGGGTTTCAGAATGGCCGAGAGAGAGAGAACTAAGAGGAGAAGAGAGAAAAAAGAATTAAATAAGCCAACAGTAAAATGGCATTGTTGACCGTACGCTCTCATATTTGAGAGCGTACTGTAGCATGTCTCATATTTTTGAGACATTTAGCACGCCTGATAAATGGCTATTTTTGATGTTTGGTGTGTCAAATGTGCCAAATATTTGGCATTTGGCACATTTGGCACACCTGATGAGAATGCTCTAAGTAATTAAGTATAACCATGGGGTTGAGGCTTAAAAAGGAGAAATAAACAAACAAAAAAGTGTATTTAAGGAAGGAAGATGCTACGTCTACAACAATTTTACAACATTTTTACAACAAATCACAGGTAGTTAGTTGTTATTGGTTCAAATTTGAAACTAATATTAAGATTACTTTTTTGTCCCAACAATAACAACTAGTAACAACTTGCCACTTAAGATTTGTTGTAAAAATATTATAGAAATATTGTAGACATATCATTTCTCTTTAAGGAAATAAGTTACTTTATTTGTTTAAAGCCATTTTTTTTTTAGAAATAATACATCTACAACATTTTTACAACAAATCTTAAGTGGTAAGTTGTTACTAGTTGTTATTGTTAGGGAAAAAAAGTAATTTTAGTGTTAAATTCTAATTTGAACTAATAACAATTAATCACATATAATTTGTTGTGAAAATGTTGTAATAATGTTGTGGACGTAGCATTATATATATATATATATATATAGAATTAAAGCTACTTTTTAATTCACCTTTTAAGCAAAATAAGTTTTTTTTTTTAAATTAAATTGACAGAATTTAAATAAATAAGTTAGCAGTAAATAAAAGTTGTCCTATAAAAAAGAATATGCAAAGAAAATTTGGGTTTTTTTTTTTTTTTTTTTTTTTTTTTTTTTCAATCATTGGGTTTTGGGTGACAAAGAGCATCTTAAGAAAAATTATCATTGAACTCATATTCAATCAGCATGATAATTTTGGACAGGAAATTAGCTAAATCAGAAAAAAGCAAAATGAAAAAATCAAAGTGGGGAATGAGTAGGTTTGCGAAAGGATGGGTAGCAATGAGCACATGACAGCAATACACTAGTCTTATGTTACTTTTTATCACTAGTCTTATGTTACATTACATATCATTGACGCAATTGCATGAGAAGATGACTCTCTCTCTCTCTCTCTCTCTCTCTGGTTTCTTCTCTCCTCTTTGGCTCCAGACTTTAATGTCCCAATGTCAAACACTCATTAATTGTCTTTTTCCTTTTACCGGAACCTTGTTTATCCCAATCTGTTTTATTTTATTTTTTGTGGCTGAAAGGAACCTTGATATCCTTTCGTTGTTACATAGGCGGCCTATGCCCTATGGTCGTTTTGTTAATCTCTCTGTCAAATTTGCTGTGTTTTCGTCTTGGATATTAGTATGTGTTTAGATAAATAAGTTTATTATATTGTTTTATAAATTGACTAAAAATAATTAAATTATAATTGAGAAAAAAATTTTTGTGAGTTCAAATTAGATAGATAAAGTGGTTTGTTGTCAAATAAGAGATTTAGGGTACGAAACCCACTTATGCCAAAAACTAATTAATATCTTAACTTAATAATAAAGAACAATCATTATAAAGCAAATGTTATAAATTAAACTACTTAGCTCTTCTTAAAAAAATTTATACTCAAGCCAAATGAACTAACTAATCAATTTGGGCATGCAGAATATTTGCTGAAAATGTTTATTTGTAGAATATGATTAAGGTGCAATTGTATCAAAAAATTTGAAGCTTTAAAAAACCATATAATACTAAATAAGCTTAAAAAATTGAAAAAAAAATTGTGTTTGGATAATTTGATGAACTCAATTTCATTAACTTATTTAATTTTGTTGTACAACAAACAAAGATGAAAAAGGTGATCATTTAAAAAAGGGGGACGAAATTAAGCTTAATCAACAAGGCCACAGGATCATGATCATGCAATTACTAGCAAAATCTTGGCGATTGAACTTCATGATTTTCCTTTTCCACATTTCTTTTGTTTTTTATCCCCTTTTTGGATCTCGAGAAAGCAGGATAAAGAAATTGTCAAAATGTTATTATTAAAATTTCCTTTAAAAATGTTATCATTAAAAACAAAGAAGGAAAAAGAAAAGGACAAAAAGAAAAAAAAATTTGTTGAAAAATAATAAATATGACCTAGTCTAGTCCAAGTAACTTTTCCTATAATCCAAACTAAATGAGACTGGATAATGACCCTTCTAATCTCATCTGGTCCATTGTCAAAGCGCAAATGTGCACATTTGAGTCATAAAAGCAATTGTTCATCCCAAATAGGAATGGCAACGGGTCGGGTTCGGGCCGGGTTTTTGGATACCCAGACCCGACCCGCGGGTCTTCTCTTAATACCCGGACCCGGCCCGTTTAATAAACGGGTCTTTTTTTTAGACCCAAACCCGGCCCGTCGGGTATCCGCGGGCCCCGCGGGCCCCGTCCAACCACTTCTGGGCCTATTCCATGGCAGCCCAATCCAACCCGTTCTTATTTAAAAATAAAAAAATAAAAAAATAAAAAAACCCAAATACAATCACAAACACAAACACAAATCAATCATCATTGTTATCAATTGAATCCTCAACCTCCATTTATCATTTATGGAAGAAACAAAACTCCGATTTTTACATTTATGGACAGATCTTTATCAAGACAACATTCACTCTGATTTTTACATATTGAATCCTCAAACAAATACCCAAAAACAAAAACTATTGAGAGAGGAACAAAACTCCATTTATCATTTATGGACAGATTTTTACTTATTAAATCCTCAAACAAATACCCAAAAACAAAAACTACTAAGAGAGGAAATGATTCAAATGAACCCAAAAAAAAATATGAACCAAAAAAAAAAACTCAGACCACTAAATCTCTCTCTGATCTAACAATCACGACCTCTTCTGTGACAAAAACAGCAACCACCACGAGATTCTCTCCGATCTAACAATCACGGCCTCCTCTGTGACAAGAACGGCAACCACCACGGCCTCCTCTGTGATAAGAACGGCAACCACCACGAGATTCTCTCCGATCTAACAATCACGGCCTCCTCTGTGACAAGAACGGCTACAAGTTCTCCTTTCAGAGACAAAACCAACGACGTTGTTCAACACTTCACACGTGAGATGGAAGAAAATCCATGGAGAATTGAGGGTGAGGATGAGATATGAGTGTTTGAACTTGATTTGTGACATTGAGAGTCTTGGTGGAGTTGATTAAAGAGTGAGAGTCAGTGAGAGAGGCGGCTGAGTTGAAGGAGAAAGGAGAGATATGAGTTTTAGGTTAGGGTTGTGATATATATATATAGGTAGGTTTTTTTGTAATTTTATATTTAAGCTAACCGGGTCGGGTCGGGTCCGGGTTCGGGCTGGGTTTTTGCCAAAACCCGGACCCGTTTCGGGTTTTTTTTTTAAAACCCAAACCCGACCCTATTCTTTATCGGACCGGGTAAAACCCGACCCATTAGGGTCGGGCCGGGCCGGGTACCCGCGGGTCGGGCTTAAATTGCCATCCCTAATCCCAAAACACAACAGGATAGGATCATATCGAAGTCATTACTTCTAAAACTCTACTTCAATTAGATCAACATTGCGCAATAACTTTTTTTTATATTCTTTTCTTAGTATAAAAAATTGCTTAAATAAGGTCGTGAATTGCTTTTAGGGTAACGTGATATTTCATTTTCCTCGGGATGGGAGTTACTAGTTAAATAAATTTGCACTTAATAAAGCTTTGGGTACCATGCTTTATTTTATGAGAAATGCTATGTCTACAACATTTCTACAACATTTTTACAACATTTCCTAAGTGGCAGGTTGTTATTGGTTGTTATTGTTGGGGTAAAAAAGTAATCTTAGTGTTAGTTTCAAATTTGAACCAATAACAACTAACCACCTGTGATTTGTTGTAAAAATGTTGTAAAATTGTTGTAGACGTAGCATCTCTCTTATTTTATATATATATTCAAGCCTGTTAAGTTAACTAGTAAACAAGAAAAAGTTATATTAATGGCTGCCACAAACTTTATCTAACATAGAGCAAGAAAAAGTCACAAAGAGTCTATTAACACATTTTAACATTTTAATGCTTCAAATGAAAACATTCAAGATTTAAATGACTAACAAATTTAACGCTTTCAACAAAAACATACAGTATTCAAATCTTGTTTGCTAAACTATGAATTATCCCAAGAGCAAATCCCATATGTGCTTACAAAAAAAATGCTTGAATTCCAAAGACATGGTATGGCATTCGTGTCAATTGGTCGACACACTATGATCAATAATCCGACAGTAAAGCATAGGAACGTAGA
This sequence comes from Quercus gilva, assembly GCA_023621385.1. Taxonomy (NCBI): domain Eukaryota; kingdom Viridiplantae; phylum Streptophyta; class Magnoliopsida; order Fagales; family Fagaceae; genus Quercus; species Quercus gilva. Next base: position 24,716,685 of record CM042480.1, on the reverse strand, counting down.
TAATAGTAGTTAATAATAGAAACAATAATAAGAGTAGTTAGTCTCTCAGGTTGGCCGGCTAGCTTGACTAAAGTCTTAAACAAATGCAAATATGAGGTGGCATTTTTTTTTTTTTTTTTTTTTTTCTGGTAGGTTTTTATTTTATTTATATGCTGTAGATGGGTGACCATTTTTGTGTAAGAATCTTAGTTTGATTTTGCTGACTTTGTAGGGTCCGCTAACCTTAGTCTTTTTATTATCTCACCGTCACAGCATGGCTAAGCTTATGTTAGGCACGTGTTTTTTCTACAAATCCGGCCAATTCGTAATTTCAAAATACGTTTTCTATTTTTTTTTATTTAAAGGCTAAAATAAAATTCACTTGTGAATGGTTATTTATATCCTATATATAAGGGGGGAGCTACGTAGTGGCTTGGGGGGCCCGGCCCCTGAAAAAAAAAAAAAAAAATTTCATTAGAGTAGGTAGAAAAAAAAATTAGGCCCTCCCAATAGCGGACAGCCGGCCCCCCTATGCCCAATTCTCAACTATTCTTTCAAGTCCAGCTCAAATATTCTCCCAAGTCCAGTTTTAGTTTTAGGCCTTATTACCTTATGTACTCCAAATAAAACAAGCTAGCCCGCTCAAGTTCAAATACTAAAAACAAAACTTCACTTTCTCTTCATCTCAAAAAATCCACCTACTAACCCATAGAATCCCTTTCTTTACTTCTTATTCTTTTGTTTTGTCTTCTTTGATACACTTTCATTTGCACTAATACCGTTGCCTACCTACCAGCCTCCAAAACTCCAGTCCTCTGTACTCACAGTTTGGGGAAAAAAAAAAAAATCGCATTAGACATTTGTCTCTTTTTAGTATCTTTTTTTGATTTTCTCAACTATTTACACCTAAATATTCACATGCTCTTTATATTTTCATAGATTTTTAGAGAAATACATGATTGAAGGCACGAAGAGATTGTTTGTGATAAGTCTTGAAGGGAAGATCTAAAGTTGGAGACAGTCAGGTAGAGGCAGTAGGTATTGCCACACGAGTGACCCATCTTTGCACTTTGTGAAGACAAAGTTTTTAAAGTAAAATTGTTTTGATTTATTACTTATTTTTGATTAGTTAGATATCATGTGGCTGTGGATGTGGCTGTGGGTATTGTTAAATTGTTTGGTTTATGTTGTGTACCAATACTTGTGTGTTTAATTTTTGTTTTCGTTTGAGGGGTTATTATTAATTAAATTCGTATTAAAAATGGGTTGTATGTTTAAATTATAGTGGAAATTTGTTTTTTCTTGAGTATGAATAACATCCATATAACTAAGTAAAAATTTCTAATTAAAATTTTATTTTTTAAACTTCTTTTCAGGTTAATTTTTGAGTCATATTTTTAAAGCTAAAAGAATTATGAGCAAACGAAAAACAATTGATGCATTCTTTAAGAAAAAAGATGTTAGCAATTCAGAAATTAGGACACATGTGGCTGTAGAAACAAATGTTGATACTTCAATGCCTGATGAACAACCTGACCATTCCAAACGTTCAAGAATTCAATTTGAAGAGACAGATCGTGATCCAAGATCACGTAAACAAATATGTGAATTCCCTATCAACAAACAAGATGAAATCCGACGAGCTTATCTCAAAGAAGGTCTATATCAACCTAAAAATATAGACTATTCATACAACGATAATACTCATCGTTGTCGATTTCAACCTTCATGGTTCGAATCGGCCCCCCTATATAAAAATTTCTAACTACGCCCCTGCTATATATGACGCAATAATAACATAATTGAGTAATCAATTTAACATTAATTGGGCCAAATTCATTGACTTTAAAAAATGTCTCAAAAAAAATTTCAATTTATTGTAGGTCAAATTATAGGGGAGGGTTCTAACTTGAGAGATATTAATGGGAAAACAAGTACATATTAGTATATTACTCTATGAGGGCCACACACTTAAATTTCTAACCCAAAAAATAAAAAAGTCTCCAACAATTTCAACTTATTGTAGGTCTAATTATAGGGGAGGGTTCTAACTTCTAACTTCTAATTAAGAGAGTCATTAATGGGAAAATTATACGTTCTTAATTGCTATAATTTAAGGAATTAACAGTTGGATTAATTGATTGAAAGTAGTTCAAGAGCTTTGTGACTTAGGAAGATTGTCAAATTGTCTGATTCTCCTTGTGGAGAGAATCTAAATTCAAATTCTCACTTCTATAGAAAAAAAGAAATCAATTTCAAGTATGACAATGGGATAGATTTTTCAGACCTTGTCCACTTAATCCTTCATAAGATTTTATTTTATATTTTTGGGCCATAGAGATGATTTGAAAATGCAGTTTAACATAACCGATTTATGTCGCGTGCAATTTAATTTAAATTAGTGCATCTACTATCTTCAAGGCAACTCAATAATATAGGTGAATGAGGCGGTTACCTAAACCCCCAAGTAGAAAAAAGGCTTTTAAATTTTCACCGATAGAGTTATTTCTTTAATTGTAATAGTATTTATTAAACCCAAATATTAGCTAATAAATAAAATAATATTTTTTTATCAAATGAAAAACAAGAGAGAGAGAGAGAGAGATGTTATGTCCACAATATTTTTCACAACAAATCTTAAGTAGTAAGTTGTTATTGATAGGAAAAAAAAAGTAATTTTAGTGGTGGATTTAAATTAGAACTAGTAACAACTTAACACCTAGGATTTGTTTTAAAATATTGTGGTACTTATAAAAAAAGAGTAATATACAAATCCTAAGTAGTAGGTTGTTATTGGTTGATATTGGTTGACAAAAAAGTAATTTCAGTGGTGAGTTCAAATTAAAACCATTAACAACTTAACACTTGGAATTTGTTATGAAAATATTGTGAATATAGCACTTCTAAAAAAAAAAAAAAAAAGCAATCTAAAAAAAAATTCACAACATTTTTCACAATAATTAAGTTGGAAAATTTTTATTAGTTCTCATCTATGTCCACCACTAACATCATATATTTACTTACTAGCATCAATTGATCACATTGACAGGTGTGAAAAGTTTTGTCAAATTTTTTTGTATCTATCGACTTTCTAAAAAAAAAAAAAAACTACATGATTAATTAGTAATTTTGCATCTAAAACAAGAAAACAAAATTTAAGTAACTTTAAAAAGAATTTTAAACAGTCATATTTAAATATATAAAAAGCCTCAATTTTGTTTTTGTGTAAGGCCACCAAATGCATCAAGCTACCCCTAATCTCGTATTGGGATTCTAGTGGTTTAGGGCAAGAAGGCGGACCACCCGATAGCCTAATATGACTTTATGTTTTGAGAAAAAAAAAAAAAAAAAAAAACCCTTAATAATGTAAGGTAGCCACTTGTAGTGCATATACTAATTGTACCATTTTTCTCTTATAATTATTTGTATTTTTATGTTTTTTTAGGAATTGGGGTGGTGTGGGGGAGAAGGTATATGGTGCAACGGATATATATATCATATAAGGGTGGGTTCTACCCCTATGTGAGGAGGGGGGTTGGGTTACAGTAAGGGTTGGACCAACCATTTTGCCATGCCCATTCTAGTATACTCCAACAGGTGAGACCCAAAATTGCAATCATCAATTAATTGATCTAAAGGCATTTTGTGAAGTTTAAGGGCACTAAACTAGTCGAGGCCCTAAGTTCTTCGGACAAACTACGTCAGACCATATTTTTCAAATTTATCTAAAATACCACGTATATATGCTTAAGCACAAATGCGTGTGTCATATATAAATTTGTTGATTCTTTGTTTTTTTTTTTTTTTTTAGAAATAAACTAACGGTTAAACACACACACACACACACACACTTAATGTCAATATACTTAAAGGATTTATTTGGTCCATTGCAAAGCATTACTGCAGCAGGGAAGCGGGATTCGGTTTGATTTTCCATCATGGAAATCTCAAAGAATCATGATGATGCATCGTAACAGGTGTTAGGATTAGTGCCCTTAAATCTTATTGCATGATGCTATGTATATTATTATTTATAACATTATGTATGACTTAATGTTATGATTAATAAAGTTGCTCTATTATTATCTAAAATGATGGTAACATGAATATTTGGACATTATCATATAGTCCATGAGATGCATAATTTGTGCTTTATGTGAAAAGTCTCAGAAGATATAAATCACAAGCTCTTTGTAAACTCAGAATATTAGTTCATAGTCGGTGATGAATTTGGGCATTTCATCTGCGAAGACTATAACATATCAACTAAGATGATTTGTCTTAATCATGGAGGTGAAGATTTCTAGTTGATATGTTGATATGTTTTAAGAGTTAAGACATATAGAACTGGACTGTTGTGAGATTTATTATTCTCCTAACGACTGTCAAATGAATAATAAATCTCACGACTTCTATTTACATGAATTCTTAATCCTAAGAGAATAATGGACATGATCATGAAGTGTAAGTTGCTTTGATATATCAGGAGTGAGATCTAAAGTATGTTAGGCAGCCACATTTAGTATAGATAGAACATATATTCTCAAGATAGAATTCATAATCTCTTAACGGAGATATTCCCTTGAGATAAGTTTAATGGGTTTTTTATTCAAAGAGTTAGGCTTAACCACTTTGGTAAGAAATTATTAAAGTATATATTTATGAAATTGGATTTCAGAAATATATGATGAATAACTTCAAAGGATTAAATCGGGTATTCAAGGATTAAAATGTAGTAATTTACAAAGTGACAATCCACATTCATGACTTTGTATTACTACGAATATTTTATGAAGGGGTTGCATGTACAATAAAATCTTGGGATATAATTTATTAATAAGGCTTAGAGTGCAATTATATTTATATGGTGGTATTAAATATAATTAATGGTAACTTTAGACTTGTCAAGAGTTGACAGAAAAACCTAAAGCCCATTGGAGTTAGTGTCTTATTTGTTCCCTTTTGGTCTTACTCCAAGCCACACACTAAAACCCAATTGAAAAGACCCAAAAGGCTAGCCTAATTAAATAATCAATAATGTGGAGAGAAACATACAGAATTTTTGTAAGAACATGAAAGAGTATGTATGAGAGAGTTAGACACTCTTTGATTCTCTCTAGAAACATACACATATAACTGATTGAGAGATCACACTTCTTGGGCATCAAGTGGAATTAGAGTGAAGATTAAAAGTGTTTCTAAGTACTTTTCATCTTTAGTTTTGAATTTCACTGCATCAAAGTACACTCTCTTGATCTTATATTCTGAAACTTATATAGCATATGTTATCAATTGTAAATAAAGTAGATCCGTTAATTTTCCGCTGCGTACATTCATATTTCCATCAACAGGATCTACAGAATTAGGGATATATTGAGCCCTTAAAAAACATAATACAAACACACAAGCAATGTAGACAGTTTCTTGGTGGGTGAGTCAGTTGTCCTGACTCGAACATTCTGATAGAGAAAGATTGAAGACCTTGACTTGGTGTCCCTCTTGGATAGAAGAGCCGAAATCTTTGATTTATCTGTGAGCGAGGGAAAATTGTGTTTAGACTTGGATAAATTATTGTTTCTTATAGACAAAGCTGGATGGCCCTACCCTTGCTTCCTTTATTTGCTCTCAACAATGACTATCACAAAAACAAGTAAAGGGACATGGCATCTTCCATGATTTATCATGATTAGTGCATAATATATGTCATGTGGTAAACCCTAATAAAAATAATAAAACTCGAATCACAATAAGTGATATCAACAATTATATATTTGTATAATATTACTGTGAAGAAAATATTATATTGTTTTGAGAAATCTTGCATGAAAGTGTGCAACTAAATGCTTCACTCCCATGAAAATTGAAACTTCTGCCAACTATAAATGTGCTTCCCTCACTTAAATTTGCTTTGAAAAAAATTGATTCTGTTCTGAATATAATAAACCCCCCTATCAGGAAATTGTGTTAATATGTTATACCCTTAATTAAAACAGTAATCATGCTGATGTAGATTTATTAATAATAGGTTCCTTTAGAAGAAGAAGTACCACAGTACAAATATTAAGTTTTTTTAATGTCGAAATTGACATAGTTTGAACCGCGCATTAGGTAGAAGGCAGTAACTATCATAGTATCAACAATGACATCAGTACTACTTGGAATATTGAGTGATTTTTTTTTTTTTTTTTTAATTATTATTAACATTTCTTTGGTGTGATGGAAGAAAGGTTGCAATCACATGATCTATGTTAAAATTTGCACCACAATGCTTCTTTAAATAATGTTTCCATACAGAGAGATAGCCCTTCCAAGAAATTGAACCCTCTTTAATTTGGTGAAGTCCATGCTGCCCTCAAATTCGCAATCCATCATTATCATCTCACTTTTTATTGTTTTTGAAGGAGACTCTATCAATATGATTGAAGATTTCCAGAATCCTTTACTCAATCCTCCATGTTTTATTATTCTTTTTTGCCTATTGTATATGCTTCTCTAAACTCACTATCCTGTTGGGATTTTTGTTTTGTAAACAAGAACATTAATCGGTTAACCCACAATTTTGCTCGCTAGGCTGCTCACTCCTGATTAGTGTCATTGAAGATCTCTAGAATCCTTCAGTCAATCCTCTGTATTTTGTTTTGTTTTGTTTTGTGTGTTTTTTTTTTTTTTTGCCTATTTTATATGCTTCTCCAAACTTACTATCTTGTTGGGATTTTTGTTTTGTAAACAAGAACATTAATTGGTTAGCCCACAACCTTGCTTGCTAGGCTGCTCACTTTAAGTGGGATGGGTCCTCAGATATATCTTTTCTCTTCTTGATCGGATCTCTTCCCTAGGCTCTAGTGATGAAGTTAGCCGAACAAGGGGGAAATCATGCTCAGTTGCTCCATTATTAGTTAATTGTCAAATACACAAATTTTAGAGAAAAGTGAACATTTCAAAAAGTTACTAGAATTTATAAATTTATTTGATTTTAGTTATTAATAAGAAAACATGCATTCTTTACAACAAAAAAGGATATTATAGAAAAGTAATGCTTTTATTTTGTAGTGGACATAGATTAAGAGATAGCATAATGTAAAGGAAAAAGATAATTTACATTATAACCCTATTTTTAGAAACCAAATCAAACCCTAGATTTTTAATTGTGTCAATTTAAACTTTCAATTAAACCTGAAAATAAAATGTCACCTCAAAATTAAAGTTTAGACCATTCTAAAATTCTAGAGTTTGATTTGAAACTATCAAGCTATAAGGTTTAATTTGAATCTAGCCTTAAAATATATGGTTTAAAATTAATTTACACATTGAAAAAGTTAAGGTAATTATATATTATAGGATTGAGAGAGTATTTCTTTGTTAATCATTATCATACCAAATACTTTTTTAATGATTCAATAGTACAATTTTTTTTTTTTTTTTTTATAGATATAATAGAATTTTAAATCTATGGTGTATAATTCATAATAATTGCTCTTTATCATTAGGCAATGACACTAATTGATTTTTGATGTAAGTAAGGTTCAAATTCCAATTTTTTTTTTATTCTACAATAATAGACTTTACCAATTAAGCTAATTGAAACCCATGGGAAGGAGGGGAGGGGGTTTGAACCATAGTTCTTCTAATAAAAGAGAGTTAGCTATACCACATTTTTGTATGAATTCTTAAGTACACAAGCGATATTAATAATTTTGAAACTTAATTGGTGCTTTCCAATGTTCCTCTTTTTTTTTTTGATACAAGATAAAAATTTGACTCTAGTCTAAACTAAGTGCATATGTGTGGGAAACTCCCTCCTAGATATTTGAACCTTCACTCTTACCTTTCACACCCCACAAACACTTATACTTTTGGAGTGATCATCGCACCAAGGATGTGCGGTGATGCTTTCCAATGTTCCTAACAGAGTAATTCAAAGTTCAAATAAGTCATTCTCATTATAACTACCGAATATATATATATATATATATATGTCTTAAATATTCAAACTTTACTTACAAGTTATAAGTTGGTAGCACGAAGCTTCCAAAAGCATTTCAACTTTCAAGTCTATCAAACCCATTATAACTAAGGTCAACATAAAACTGTTCCTTATGGAATTTAACGAAATAAAGTTGCAACTTCCGGTTCACATTTTTTTATCGTATCGTGTGTATTAATGTATGTGAGAAAACAATAACACGTTATAACTTACATATAAAATTTCAAATTTTTTCTAGAAGCAGCAATAACAACACGATGGCTAAAGAGCCTTGACTTAGAAACTAGCTAGTTGGAGGTTTGCTAAAAAATATCTTGCCTAAAAATATATGCGGCGGAGACGAATATTTTGATGACCAATAATTTATGGTAAAAAAAGAAAAGAAAAAACATAGTTATTGTAAATATTTTGATCTTGTTGGACTAGGTCACTTGTATTAGGGACATTGAGGATGGGAGGGTTTGGGGGACCACTGAGACTTGAGGTCCATGTTACAAGGTTCATGAATCAATGAATATTTCACACACAAGTGCGATACTACTATAGCTGTCTTTGTCTTTATTTTATGTTTCCTCTCTGTTGTCTTTAAAGTCAAAAAAGTTATTATCATCAATGCCAATCAGAGAATATGATGAGAAAGTTTGAGGTTTTGCAAAGAAATCAAACCCAACCAAAACCCACCCAACTCCCACTATTCATTCTGCTTTTTCCTTTTTTTTTGTTTAAGCACACCAATATTTCACTCTTCCCCCTCCCAAACACAAATGATTTGGTAAGTTATGATTGATGTAACAATATCTTTATATGCTTTTATTTATTTATTTATTTATTTATATATATGATCGTTGTAAATTGTTTCACCACTTTTAAGAAAGGCCAAAAAAACATTTAGTAATGTTAAAGATAATACAAATTTAAATACATAGGATTGATAATTAGATGTGTCACCAATCACAAAAAAATGATTTATATAAGAAAATGTTATAGACACTATAAATTTTATTACGTAAACTTTTAGAAATTGATGTGATAATGAATATTATTGGTAGACTATAACATTTTATTAAATGCATATTTGAATTATTTTTTGTAACTGATGATACATCTTTGTAAGGGTAAAATTTGTGGTATTCTTAGAATCATTCATTCAAATATTTATTTATTATCTTCTTAAAGTGCCACTGATTACATTCATTGTTACATCATTTGCAAGTTTTTCAAACTTGATTAGTATTAAGGGTGAGTTTGGCATCAATTTTAAACTTTAAACTTTTATGTACAGTTTTTTAAAATTTCACTTTTTTTCGTATTTTCTTACTTTTTCAAAATTTTTTAAAATATAAGCATATTTTAACACAATTTCAAATTATTTGAGTTATATACTTCTCAAAAAAAAAAAAAATTTATTTAAGTTATATAAATATAAAAAGACCTATTTAAAGTTATCGTTTCCACTCCAAATGTGTTGAGCCCTGGCCCTGGTCTAGACCACTTCTAAATTAAGATTTTTTTTTTTTTTTTTTGGGTGTCCCTACATCTAGATTGATTGTTTTTCGCATGATGGGATATGTCGGCTGTGGCAAATGCAACTGGATTAGGTTAGGTGAATCCTGCTGGCAATGTTTGATATGTTCTTGAGTCTCTGAACTTGGCAGAGCATAGTTGAGCATCACCCACTTGCTAGTTGCTGCTAAACGTGTCAAACCATCTCTCTAACTATGTAGTTTAAAAAAATGTTTTAATTTGTAAGGAAAAAAGAATCAGCCGAAGAAAACACATTGATTGAAAGTAGCTGCTTCATGAAGTCAAAGAAAAGCACTACAGATTACAGAATTCATACATGCGCCTACCACTTCTTTTTTCTTTTCTGAGGTTGAATTCATGAAATCTCACCTTGAATCGTTTCTTTATAGATGCTCTTTTGATTTAAAGATTATTGGCAAAAAGATAGAAATTTTCTTGTATTTTTTCTCAATGAAAACAAACCATATTTGCCTCAACTCTTGACTAATCGAGAAGTACAGGGCGTAGTATGTTTACATGCAACATTTAAAAGAATCAACCCTCCAATCACAAGCTCACAACTAAAATAAGTGAAAATGGTTGTTACAGACAATAAAGTAGGGGGGGTCATAGTGTAAGAATTTTGTGTGTTCACTAGATGTGAATGCCTCTAACTTCCAGCCATAATACTGTTTCATTAATAAATGGGTTTTGACAATTTTCCATCATAGTGCCCGAGCAACACTTTTGAACTCATTCAAGCAAGATTGGAGTATCTTTTGACGCTTCTGAAGAGACTGTCGTTCGTTCTGTAGTACATCAATCGCGCCGGGAGCAACAAACATGTCCATAAATCTCTCATCATTCACAGCAAACAAATCCAATCCAAGTGCCAACACAAGCCTATCCCGGCTGCACATTGCAGAACAGATAACAGGTTTTTATGATCAGTTCCCTATATTAGAGAACAGAAAATGATTCTGAAAAATTCAGAGACGTTTTAAAGTCTAAAAGCAGGAATTTTGCTAGGGACAAAGGCCACAAGAAATAGAACAACAAACTATAGTAAAACTGTAAAAGAATGTTCCATTCAATTAAAGAGCGTGTACCTCAGACATAAATCAAATGAATCTATGAGATATGCATGCAATTTGAGAACAAAAGTTTATGCAAATTTAAAGAAATGGTTTGCACAAAGTAGTGTAATCTGAAATATGTGTAACATAAAACTGACCAAACAAATAAAACCAAGCCTTAAGAAAGCTTGATCCCCTAAAGCCTATGATGATCTAAAGAACACTTGAGAACTTTTAGGTAACCTGTAAAGATAAATTCCTGATCCCTTCAAGCCACAAATTTAGAACATGTGTTCTGGTATTTCCATAAATATAAATGCGTTTATGGATGCAAAGTTAATGTCAAAAGATAAACATGCTTACCAAGGGGTTAAGAACCCAGAATTCAATGTTGAAGCCACACTTCGCTCAACAAGAACTTCACGTATCCGTGCAAAATGATGTGCAGCTGTTGAACAGATTTCTGAGTAAGCTGAGCCTGATCTTAAACCGCCATCACCAGTTCCAAATAAGAGACCACCACCATTTTGAACTCTCATGTGATCAGCATTTCTGCTATTCCCTGTCAATCTTGAAACCCGTTTTCTCACTCCAACATCAATGCCATTTCCAAAGTCTTTCTTGGCCCCTGCAAGTATTGCATCACATGGCTGATCAGGCGAGGGTGTCTCAGGCACAGTCATTTGGCTATCTCGGAGAGCTTCTCTAGCTTCTGTACCTTTTCCTGGTGTGGTTTGCTGTCTGTTCCTTTGCGGAGGTATGTTCTCTTGATCTCTCATAATTTCATCATGAGCTGCTGATCCTCCATCAGTTAGCTCAACACAAAACGGACCAGCTGACTTGTAAAAAGAGGTTGCACTTGAGCCAAAACCACCTTGAAATTCGTTCTCATAACAGACCTGCGAGTATGGGCTTGTAACTGAATCAAGGTGGTGCCGAACTAGTTGCTTGCATTGTTTGGCCAGGTCCTTCATAAAGCGATTGTAAGCATGCCTTAGAGCAGCATGAAAACCAACATAGCCATCCATTTTTTCTGATTTCCTCCCATCTGCATGAAAAACAAATTCCAATGGTTTTATGATCAGCTCTATGAACTTAAAATTCAGAAACACTCCCTCCCCAAGATGGACCTTTTTCCTTTCACTCGGAAATTGAAGGTTGGTGTCCTATATTCGTTTCAGGATCTATGCATAGACAAGGTAAGCAATACATAACTAACAAAAATAGTTGATGTAACTCAGACATCAGATTACAAAACCTGAACTCCCACAAACATAATATATTTACATAACTAAAACATTTATGCATATTTCTTGTTCCCTATTAAAATACCATATGCTGAACGAGAATAAGAAAATCACTCTGAGGTTACATAAATAAAGAAGAAGAAACTAGGCTGAATCCATCAAATCTCTAATCCCAAATCTTTGGGTTGGTGATAAAGTAAAATTAACTAACCATGAAAGAAATGTGAACAAAGAATTAAATAGCTTCTTACATTCTGAATCATGACTGTGATTTCTTTCTAGAGCAAGATCATAGAGATTCCCCAAAACAAAAGCAAGCCGATCACAAGCAGTATCAAGAAGAGGAGCAAGCCATGATCTGGCAGCAGCACGGGCAATTTCTGCAGCAGCTTCAGTTACTCCTCTACCCCCACCTCGGCCAGCATGGGCAAGTAATATATTTGCCACCTGTCAAGGGACAAAATAATTTAGTTCATAGAATCAAAACCCATCAATCCCCAGGTAAATTGCACTTCTAGGATACACACCTTCTCCCTTGACACTGGGGGGCATTCAATGGAATAAGCAGCACACCGAAATTCATGCATCACCCTTTCAAAAGCAGCTCCTCCATAGAGCCGAAGAGTAGCATTGGGAGGCTTTATATCTGCAGTAACTCCAGGCCATCCCCCAAGACCACTTTGTGACTGCTCCTCCATTGTTGTCTTTCCCCATTGCTCTGGTGCAGGATCTGCTGCTCCATCAATTAAAGCTCCCTTTACGATAGACATATGGATAAATTTTTTAATCAAATATCCAAGACTTAAACAAATTTAAGAAAATGAATTTTATATGATACTTCCTGGATTACTCTTTTAGGGTAGTAATAAGTACAAAGTAATTGGGTGATATTTGCAGAGGTATGGATGATTGATAAATTATTCAAACTTTCTTTTCCCAAAAAAAAATTTGTTTTCTTTTTGAGTTTTCGTGTGCTATTTTATTTTGGTGTGCTATTTTATTTTGGGTTTTTGTGTGTGTCAGTGTGTGTGTGTGTGTTGGAGGGGGGGATATCAAATTAACTCAAAAACTCTTGACTACTTGAGCTAAGTAAGCCACATTAGCGACAGAAACATATGTTGTTAAGTGGAAGTAGACAAATCATGATTAGGATATGACTTGACATGAATTTGTCAAAGTGATTACTCACCACATGATTGCTGATAGAAGCCGCATACAACATTGCAGATCTTCTAAGATGAGCAATATCAGAAGTGGCCTGAATTTTAGATTCCATTTTCCCCAATTCAGTAGTAACTTCACCGCAGCGCTGCTCAAGCAAAGCTAGAGTTGCTGGTGCAGCTTCTTTATATCTCTTATGAAGCTCGGACTCCAAATAATCTCTCAGACAGCCAAAACCAATATGAGGCCTGAACTTTTCCTCATCGAATCCACCCTTAATACCATCACGCAAGTGACGCAGAACTTCCAAGTCCACCTGAGATATTTGCCGGCGGAATTCATCATTTGAAATGGTGCTCTTGTCCTTTGGTAGGGCCACAAAAAATGGGCGTGTGTTATCTCCCAAGTAACCACTTGCACTCAAATATCGGTCCACCTCCCACCGGTCACTGAACTCCTGCATATTTATATACATCTCTTATAATTAGGGCCATTTTTTCTTAATAATACTATTCTAAAATTATGTTGTTAATTGGGATTGTTTTAAAGTTATTTTGGGATATAGCCTTATTTGAATCTTGCCACTTGGAGAGACGAGTTGAATACTCCACTGAAAACATGGAAAAAGAAGAATTTCACTAAAACACAAAACTCGAGTTCAGTGCTGAAACTCATCTCTCCAAGAGGTGAGATTCAAAAAAGGCTATTTCTCAAAATAACTATTAAACATTGCTATTTTGCCAGATATTTTTTTTTTAAAGAAAATACTATTTAGCAAAAATGAACCTTAAAATTAGTATTCAGAAGTTTATATAATTAATTCAAGAGAAACCATTCACTTCCACCACACGATGAAAACAAGATTCTTTTGTTATTTGTACATCACTAAAGCAAACCTCAACAGCAAAGAAGGCAAACATTGACTCATTTGGAATCCATTGAGAACACAGATGATGGAAGCATCCACTGTTACGAGCTTATGTAACAGATTGAGCATTGGAAGCATTTGCAAATGGTGGATTAATTTCATGAACCATTATCTTCTTAATATTCTCAATTTTGGTTTAGATAAATAAGAAGAATAAGATTTACTTCGAGGTAAACCTTAACCTTCAAGTTATTCTAGCTAACAATTTGTTAATTGGAAAATCATGAAAGTTTTTATTAATTGAGTACTTTTGAATTTATACACGAAATTTCAATAAGATGAAGATAAACTTGAACTTCATAGGATTTACCAACAAAACAAACCATAACTCATCATAATCTAAATTAATTCAACTATCATTATTTACTGAACACTTATAAAAATAAACTAAACACATAACACCCACTGATCTATATTATTAATTATTTTCTCTTTTCTAAAATGCTTAAACTTGCTTATTGGAGATTAACTCAATAAAAGCCATAAGTTCATACCTTGAGACGATTATCAAATTTGGAGACAACAATTATTGTCCTTCTGAATGTAGGATCAATTTCACGGATAGAATCCAACCACAACGACGAGCACCACTCCACACTACTCTGTTGAAGGAACAACAGAATGCGATGGGGAGGGCTAGCCAATGACTTCACCATGTCAAGAATTTCCTCTGGCGTGGTTTCTGGTTCTCCCTTCTTTGCCTGCCAACAAAGTTTCAAACCAAAAATTCATATAAGAAGATAATAATTTCAAGCATTCACTTGCCCAAATATATAGCATATACATTAAGGACGAGAACCCACCTTAAGAACAAAGCCTGGGGTATCTATAATAGTGAGATTAGGACAATGTGCGTATTCAGCTCTCATCACAATTGGCTTAGAAGAAACTGCAGTTTTAGTCTTCTTCAAAAGTGCTTCAGTTCGGGACTTTATGATATCTGCTATTGCAGATGCCAAAACAACAGGACTTCCATATTCTTCAGAATCCTCTTCCTGTTTTCAATTCTCAACTTTGAGATGGAGATAGAGAGCTAAATATAGTGAAATAACAACAACCTGAAGACAATTGCATATGCATGCATTGCCACAAGTGACATGACCAACATAAAATTTTACTAATGCCCAAAAAAAGCCACACGAGTTTTGAGATGTCAATGTTCAAAATCCCAATGTGTTTATTCTTGCATTATTAGTTATCTGATATTTAATTCCTTAATTAAAAAAACCCTTAATTTTTTATCTCCCAGTTTTTAGAAAAAGATCGATTGCATGTTTCTTCATTGTGTCAATCAGCAATTCATCACCATAACAAATAAATACACAATTTTATTTTTTCCCTCCTTTTCAAAAATTTGTATTTCTCAGTTTAGCTGTGGTTTCTACTCTAGGCAGCCAAACTAGGAATAGAAGTGTAATACTGTTATTCTAAAAGCAGCCATTAAACCTTAACCCCAATTTTGAATATCATATTATTATTATTTTTATTTTTTTTTGAAAAGCCACCTTTAGTAAATTTATGAAACTGATTAGAACGCTAATCTGTAATAAATATTTCTTAATACATGGGCTAGTAATTTCTTATATATTTTCCTGGAAACAAGAAAATCAATTTCTGAAAGTTAGTTTTGAAGCAAAGCAAAGAGAAATGAATGGACAAAATGGAGGAGGAGGACCTGAAAGCGGCAGCGGGGGTCGGGGGCAGAGGGGTCGTGGACCATCTGGAGAATGAGGGGTCGGCGAGTCCCCATCTCGACTTCACGGACGTTGAACCGGAACCCTAGCAGCGCTTCTAACAGCGAGCTCTTTCCGTCGGACTGTCCACCGAGGGCCACGATCTCTGGGATCGGTACTTTCTCTCCGAACGCCACTGCCGCCGCTTGCAGCCGGTTGTAGGCCTCGAAACGGGCAGAGTTGTGCTGCGACTGCGACTGCTGGTGGTGCTTGCGAGACATGGATGAGGCAGAGGCCGACTTGTCCGATGGGGTCTTGGTGGGGGTAGCCATCATTACGAAGCTGTTGGGATTGGATAGAGAGAGAGAGAGAGAGAGAGAGAGAATGGGGGATTTCTTTTTTATTTTGAATTTGAATTTCGTTTATAAGAAAATGAAAGCCGTTGGGGAGCGAGCGAGGGTTTTTCGTTTAAAATTTTTGAGTTTTTTTTTTTTTTTTTTAAATTATATCTAAATTACAAATAATACCCTTGTTTTGGGGTAAAATTTCACTTTTTACTCCAAAGCTACGTTTGTTTAGAGTGAAGATAAGAATGGTGGAAAATGGAGGAAAAGAAAGATGAGAGAAAATGAGGTTTGTGATTTTAGTTGTTTGGTTGAGATTTGTGGTCATTTTTTTTTTCTTATATAATTCATAGCTATAACTAGAGAGGGAAGATTTTGTCGCTGAATATTTTAATTTCATGTGTGCAAAGTAATCCTAATTACATAATTCGAAATAAAAGTACACTATCACAACATTCACAATATTACGGAGGAAAAGCAAAAATCAAATCAATGTAAAACCATGAAAATTAAATTAAATCTAACAACACCTACACATAGTCCTAATGGCTTGGAACCATTGCGCTGCTAAACATATTTGATGGTTCAAGAGCATATACCTATCCTTCACCAAAAAAAAAAAAAAAAAAAAACAATCTTCAAATTTGATCAAAACTTATCAATCCAAACAACACAAAATCTTTTAGAACATATTTTCCAAAAAATATCATAATATATAATTATAAAGAATTGTCGAGGATGTTGTTCAATCTAGTACAAAAAGTATCGAAACTAATAAGGATGATGATAAATCTTGATTGCAACAACCATCTAACTCAATTAATTGGTACACATGATGTTATACTATTGAGTGGAAACAATTTAATATCTACAACTCATTTTTAAAAAAAATAAATATTTATAATCAAATTTAGTCATGAATTAAAAAAGGTCAACACAAAATAATAGTAATAATAAAATTCTCTCTTGAAGTTACTGATCCTTTGATTTAAGTTTTGTTAGGTCATTTCACCCACCTTATTTTGATTGACATAACTGCAATTAATCAATTCAACTGAGAGATTGGTCAATAGTTCTCTTCAACTTTAGAAGAAAAGACGTATGAATTTCCATTAAAAAAAAAGATGTATGAATATTCTCAATAATCCATATTCTCTTTTGTAGATTTACATTTTATTATGATTCACATGCTCTAGTTTATTCCATTTTGATATTTTTGTGATAACATGTCAATCACATGCTTGTTTGTGTGATTTTCTTTGGATTTTGCAAGTTTTAGGTTTTCAGCCCAAAGCTATGTACGTCTATTATAACCGGTATACACCGTTGTGGCAACTATATGCTTGGATTCTAGTGTATGTTGGTATGATGCAACTAGAGGTGACAATTTTTATTCATATCTATTAACCCACATATTACTCACCTAATTTAGATAAGTCTTAACCCAACCCATTTGAATATTTTGGTTAATAGGTAAAGATCTATTAGGTTATTTAATTATATGGGTCTTAATAGATAAACCACTAATACCCACTAAAATCCATCTAAAATTTAAATAAACAACATAAAATCTAAATTTCTAACAAATGACCAAAATACCCCCGAAATCTCGAAAATGACAAAAATATCCCCTGAAACCTAAAAAATGACCAAAATAGCCCCAAAACCTATAAATAACCAAAATACCCCCAAAACTCAAAAACCGGCCAAAATACCCTTGCAACCCAAAAAATGACCAAAATACCCCCAAAATCCAAAATTCACCATAATACCCCAAAACCCAAAAAAATGACCAAAATACCCCCTGAAACCCAAAAATTTACCAAAATACCCCTAAAACCAAAAAATAACCAAAATACCTTTGAAACCTAAAAAATTACCAAAATACCCCTAAAACCTAAAAAATGACCGAAATACCTCCGAAACCTAAAAGAATGACTAAAATACCCTCGAAACTAAAAAATTTCTAAAATACCCTAAAACCTAAAAAATGATCGAAATAACCCCAAAACTTAAAAAATGACCAAAATACCTCAAAACCCTTAAAAATGACCGAAATACCCTTGAAATTTAAAAATTACCAAAATACACCATAAACCTAAAAAATTACCAAAATACCCCATAAACCTAAAAAAAGACCGAAATACTTCCGAAATCTAAAAAATGATTGAAATATCCTAAAACCAAAAAAAATGACAAAAATAACCCCAAAACCTAAAAAAATGACCAGTGAAAACCCCTGAAACCCAAATTATGATCAAAATACCCTTAAACATGTTAGATGACCAAAATACACTTGAAACATCTAAAATTACCAAAACAGAAGGTTGGGGTATTTTGGATGTTTCGAGGATATTTTCAACAAATTAAAAGTTCTAAGGGTACTTTAGTTATTTTATAGGTTTTGAGGGAATTTTGGTAATTTTTTAGGTTTCAGGGTTATTTTGATCATTTTTTAGATTCTAAGGGTATTTCAGTCATGTTATAGGTTACAAGGGCATTTCTGTCATCTTTCAGATTTTAGGGGTATTTCAATCATTTTTAGATTTTTTGGTAATTTCAGTAAATTTCTAGGTTTTAGAAGTATTTTGGTCTTTTTCTTTTAGTTTTGGGGGTATTTTGGTAATTTTTTGGTTTTGGGGGTATTTTGGTCATTTTTTAGGTTTTAGGGGGTATTTTGGTCTTTTTTTGGGTTTTAGGGGGTATTTTGGTCTTTTTTTTGAGTTTTGGGAGTATTTTGGTAATTTTTAGATTTTGGGAGTATTTTGGTCATTTTTTGGTTTTCAATGGTATTTTGGTTATTTTCAGGTTTTGGGGGTATTTTGGTACTTTTTAGGTTTTGGGGGGTAATTTGCTCATTTTAGAGATTTTAGAGATATTTTGGTCATTTTAGTGGGTTTGAAGCATATTTGGTGATTTTAGAGATGAGGGTATTTTGGTCATTTTAGAGGTTTCATGGGTATATTGCTCATTTTAGAGATTTTAGGGATATTTTGGTCATTTTTATCGTTTTTGAGCATATTTGGTAATTTTAGAGATATCGGGGATATTTTGGTTATTTTAGAGGTTTCATGGGTATTTTGCTTATTTTAGAGATTTTGGCAATATTTTGCTCATTTTATAGATTTTGGGGATAATTTTGAATGTCCAAGGGTATATTGGTAATTTTGGAAGTGTAGGGGTATTTATGTCATTTTAGGTATTTAAGGGTATTTTGGTAATTTTGGAGGTCAAGAGCATATTCAAGTAGTTTTAGAGGTATTTGGGTCATATTGTGTTAAATGGGTGGATTACTGATTAAATGGGTTAGGTTGGTAATGGATAATTAATTTATATATAAATGGGTCATAAATAGATAAATGAGTAATTATACATCCAACCTATTTATGACCCAACCTGCCCATTTGCCACCCCTAGATGCAACCTTATGCCTTGATTCTTTCTTGTTTGTTCATATGTTTTTATTTATCTAATTTCATTCTATTAGTGATCAAATATTATACATATAATTCAAAATTACAAATAATTCAAAATAGGAATGAATTCAATTAGAGATATGGTAATGACGAATTAGAATGAAACTAATCAGACTAAAACACGAAAACGCACTCTCTTTAAGGAGATTCAAACCCTTTGTGGTTGGCAAATTTCACAAACTAGTGCATCAGAACTTTAATTCGTGTCCTGGCCCCTTTAGGATATAACAGCCCGACTGAATGGTCGTATAGCTCATACCAACTCTGTGCAAGTGATTGAACTGAGAGTTCTATCAAAGAAACACCTTTATCAAAGAAACACTCTTCTTTGCTCACAAAATAATCTACAAAAATAACACTCTATACACACACTTAAAAAAAAATTAATTAATTATTACTCACATTTTTTTATGTGCGCTTATAAAGCTCTCTACGTACACTTTCAAGAGAGGTAGTAAGAACACAAACACCCCCCCCCCCCCTTTTTCTCTTCTCTTCTCTTCTCTTCTTTTTATAGAGATAGTTACAAGCACAATAATATGAGTCAATGGGTATTATATATTTATTTATTTTATTAACATAACCAACATGTTCGAAGTCTAGCGGCGTATGACAGCCACTAATTAATAATGTACTCCACTTTGTATAGAAACCCCATATATCACTTTTATGTATAGTCTAGTGTTCCATCGTTCCATTTGATAACCTACATTAGTATTGAACGAAGAATAACCCAATTGTTGTATAGTGCATTCTTTTCTCTTAATCTCTCTCTTTTAGTTCAATTTTAACAATTTTTTTAGAGTGATTACCTCAAATTTAGTCAAAATCCATGCAATTCGCATACATTTTTGTACACTTCTCATCCATTCCCATTAAAAAGCAACAAATTTCTAACAAAATCTTATTTATCTTAATTTACTATAGTACCTGTAAGGGCATAATTTGTAATGGATCATTCACAATAAAAATTTGTAGAGATATGGGTGTAAGGATTTGGCATCACCGAAGTAAACAATGGCTGGTATAAAGTTTTTAATAAATAGTTGATGACATGATATTTTTTAGGATCTAAATGTGAGAATTTGGCTAAGTTTTAGTGAAGCATATTTGTCCTTGGCCTAGGCCGAGGATCTATCCTTCTCTTTGCTTCCCCTCGACCCCCCTTTATGTTGGGAGCCCTCATTGATATATAGTCTCCTTCTTTCTTAATCTTAACCATCCATTTGTCAATTATCTGGATTCTGTGTATAGGGATTTGTCCCATCATCTGTAATTAGCAGGCTTTATGTTAGTTCTTAGCCGCCTTTGCAGACGTTCTATTAGTCGAAGTAACCGAGGCAACTGGGTTTGTTGGTCACATCACTTATTAAGGCAGTCAGAATGTTGGTGAGATATATTCAACGAATGAGAGATATTTTCCCTTTAGTGAAGTCGGTGTGCCGAGGACGTGTCATTCTTGGCGAGGCCTTTGGGTGACCTAGGCTATTTTCATTATCCTCGGCCTTCACAATATCCTCAACATGGGCCATGGGCCGGGTATAGAGTGGGCCAGAGTAGTTAACGATTGGGGCCCTACAATAGCCCCTCAAAATTCTGCTGCACGTCCCTTTGGGTGGGGAGGAGGATTTTGACTTCCTCGGCGCATTTTCTTGGTCTTTTGGGCTCTACCTCATCGTCAGTGTTATCGCTATTTCAGCTGTTTTTGCAGTTTTCTTTTTGCGCAAAGGGTCGCCCGAGGATGGATAGGTTTGGGTCCGGAGACCATGCAAGACCTTGGTTTTTCTTAGCACTTAGTTTTTATGAGGAAATGTTCTTCTTGCTGGCCTGAGGCTTTGGACCATGCAATGTTTAAATTTTGTCTAGTGCTTGGCTTTTATTCTAAAGTATCTGGTTTCCCATGAGGCTTGGGTCCGAGGACCATGCAGTGCCTTGGTTTTGTCCAGTACCTAGTTTTCTCATCTTACATCTGAAGTATCTGGTTTCCCCATGAGGCTTGCATCCGAGGACCATGCAGTGCCTTGGTTCTGTCCAGTACCTAGTTTTCTCATTTTACATCTGAAGTATCTGGTTTCCCCATGTGGCTTGGGTACGAGGACCATGCAGTGCTTTGGTTCTATCCAGTACCTAGTTTTCTCATCTTACATCTGAAGTATCTGGTTTCCCCATGAGGCTTGGGTCCGAGGACCATGCAGTGCCTTAGTTCTATCCAGTACCTAGTTTTCTCATCTTACATCTGAAATATCTGGTTTCCCCATGAGGCTTGGGTCCGAGGACCATGCAGTGCCTTGGTTCTGTTCAGTACCTAGTTTTCTCATCTTACATCTGAAGTATCTGGTTTCCTCATGAGGCTTGGGTCCGAGGACCATGCAGTGCCTTAGTTCTGTCCAGTACTTAGTTTTCTTATCTTACATCTGAAGTATCTGGTTTCCCCAAGAGGCTTGGGTCCGAGGACCATGCAGTGCCTTGGTTCTGTCCAGTATCTAGTTTTCTCATTTTACATCTGAAGTATCTGGTTTCCCCATGAAACTTGGGTCCGAGGACCATGCAGTGCCTTGGTTCTGTCCAGTACCTAGTTTTTTCATTTTACATCTGAAGTATCTGGTTTCCCCATGAGGCTTGGGTCCGAGGACCATGTAGTGCCTTGGTTCTGTCCAGTACCTAGTTTTCTCATTTTACATCTGAAGTATCTGGTTTCCCTATGAGGTTTGGGTCCGAGGACCATGCAGTGCCTTGGTTCTGTCCAGTACCTAGTTTTCTCATTTTATCATTTATTTTATCTATTTATCCGTAGCCGTTTAATTCTACATTGCTATAATTTACAATAAGCATTAAATAGTTACACTTTTCAAGCGGAATAATAATAATAAATGCGGGCTGGGGTTGGTGGAGGATAAGACCTTGTCGTGTTTTGCCTCTTCGTTTGATGAGACTCTTCTGATTATGAGGCGTCTCCTGGGTTGTCCTAGTAACGTGTTCTGATGCTTCGGTGTTTTCTAGTTTAATGAGGCGCCTCCTCATTAATACTAGCCATGGATCAACGAGGATCTAACGGTTGACTGGCCCCTTGGAACTTGGGGCAGAATTATTGCCTCCGGAAATCTCTCCCTGGGATTTATTGTGGATTGGCCCTCATCAATATTCCGCCTTCTATATAAGGCGTTTCTAGGGCAACCTTCTCCTTCACACTTTGACAAACATCTATCTTAAACTTCTCCCAAAAATATCACCCAAAAAAGATTTTGCCAAACATAGCCGTTCGAGCCCCTTCGAATGAGTTGGCCCTTGGGAAGGGCGATCTCGAGGATGCACAGCCCCTATTAGGAGCCGAGGATGGCACTCCGACCCTGGACATCACATTGGGGTTGGAGTAGGGGAAATCCAAAGGTTCTCCTTCTTTTCAACCTAACTAGAGGAGGAGCCCTCCTCGCCGCCTAGAGGAGGATCCAGGGAGAACGTAACCACCTTCCCTTGGGTATGGATCATTAACCCTCCAAGCCGGCTGCATTGGGGGTGGGAGGGAAACCAGGCGGAACTCAGAAGTGGAGCCAACCTGTGCCGCGACCTCTTCCACCTCCTATGTAGCTCTTCTTCCCTCTTTTCTCTTTTTTCTCTTCTTCTTTTGCTCCTCAACGAGCTTTCCTTTTTTCTTTTCCTCTTCTCTTGCTTCTCATCCAGCCTTCTTTTCTATCTTCTGTTCCTCTGCCAACTTTCTTTGTTTCTTTTCCTCCTCTCTTCCTTCACTTCTTTTCTATCTTTTGTTCTTCAGTCAGCTTTGCTTTCTACCTTTTGTTCTTCATCTCTTCTTTCGCTTCTTTTCTATCTTTTGTTCTTCAGTCAGCTTTGCTTTCTACCTTTTGTTCCTCTGCCGGCTTTGTCAAGCGTCTGCCTTTGTAGTTAGCTTTAGAACAAGCCCCCTGGGCTTCACTTGTAAGAGATGTAATAATTTTCTTTTATATTAATAAAGAAGTAGACCTGCCTTGTGTATTGTTTCTTTTCTTTTTCGTATATTCTTATTTCTTGTTGTTGTAGACTTCTGGATGAATATTGTTGCTGTAAAATGTATAGTTCTGTGTTTGTTCTTGATTGATTTTTTTTTTTTTTTTTTTTTTTACACACCAGCCGTCGCACTGCTAATACACAAGTCCACCCCACGGTGGGCGCCAATTGTAAGGGTATAATTTGTAATGGACCCTTCACAATAAAAAATTGTAGAGATATGGGTGTAAGGATTTGGCATCACCGAAGTAAACAATGGCTGGTATAAAGTTTTTAATAAATAGTTGATGACATGATATTTTTTAGGATCTAAATGTGAGAATTTGGCTAAGTTTTAGTGAAGCATATTTGTCCTTGGCCCAGGCCGAGGATCTATCTTTCTCTTTGCTTCCCCTCAACCCCCCTTTATGTTGGGAGCCCTCATCGATATATTGTCTCCTTCTTTCTTAATCTTAACCATCCACTTGTCAATTATCTGGATTCTGTGTATAGGGATTTGTCCCATCATCTGTAATTAGCAGGCTTTATGTTAGTTCTTAGCCGCCTTTGCAGACGTTCTATTAGTCGAAGTAACCGAGGCAACTGGGTTTGTTGGTCACATCACTTATTAAGGCAGTCAGAATGTTGGTGAGATATATTCAACGAATGAGAGATATTTTCCCTTTAGCGAAGTCGGTGTGCCGAGGACGTGTCATTCTTGGCGAGGCCTTTGGGTGACCTGAGCTATTTTCATTATCCTCGGCCTTCACAATATCCTCAGCATGGGCCATGGGCCGGGTATAGAGTGGGCCAGAGTAGTTAACGATTGGGGCCCCACAGTACCCTTATTAAATAAAAAACAATAAAAATTTCATTTTTATTTTCTTTAGTACATTAATAGTACAATATCAAGTTTCATGAAGTCATTCTCAAAAAAGAAGAAGGTGAAAATTAATTATGGCGTCATTGTAGTTTAATGTAATATATATAGTTTTATTTTCTTTATCCCACTAAACATTTTCATATAATAATAATAATAATAATAATAATAATAATAATAATAATAATAACTAGTCGTTAATCCGTGCTATGCACGAGAACTTACCTATTAGTGAAGTAGACTAAAATAATTTTATAAAAAATTTAAAAACTACACCATTGCATGATTTGCTCTTGTATGACTTCAATTTGTGTTATAATTTGATGAATAAGTCATTGCTTGATCGTGCAATGGCTTACAAAAAATTTGTCAGACAGTTTTAAATATTGCAAAAAAATAACTCAAAAATTCAGATATTAAAACTTCTGAAAGACTAAAAAATATTAAAAAATCAGACGATTCACTGCTTATAAATTATTAAAACAAAACAAAATATATATATGACTAAACAATAGAGAATTATAAGAGCAAGATGGGTTATATTTAAAAGAATAACTTTAATTATTGTAAGCTTTTTTATCTTGTAAAAAACTATTAAAGAGAGTTTGGTAGTTCATGTACGAAAATTATTTTTTAAAAATACATGAAAAACCATAAAATAATTTTTTTTTTTTAAAACAAAGTAGAGGAGAAGAAAATAACATAAGAAGAGCTCATACCTCTACTTGGCTTTAAAAAAAATATTAGAGTTTGCTTTGCTTTTATAGTATTCTTGATTAAACTCGCAAATTTGAAGATAAATTATTAATGTTTGAGTTTGAGTTTAAGTTGGACTTGTTAGAAAGATAGAGTTTCACTCTTTATTAAATTTGGATAAAAAAATAATTTTATTTAAAAAAAAATGATACTGATGAGTTTGAGTTTAAGTTAGATTTGTTAGAGAGATAAAGTTTCATTCATTGTTAAGTTTGGACTAAACGAAAATAATTTTATTTAAATAAAATGACAATTTTACTTAAATAAAATAATAATATTATTTAAATATTGTGCTGACATGAAAAATTATGAGAATTTCAAAGATTTCAGTTTTATAATAATAATAATAATAATAATAATAATAAAACAACATGATTTTTTTCCCAAATTTGAAAAAAGAAAAACGGTAAAATTTAAATACAGTACCTTAAATGCTATTTCTTAGATATCACTTCTAAATTATTAGAGCTACCTATCCAATTTAATAACTCTACCAACTGACGTTAACATTGTTTCTTCTATTTCTTTCTTCTTCTATTTTTCCCTAGCCCGTGAGAAAACCTGATAGCTTCATATTTTCACACAATCAACAATAACCAGATATATTTCTTCCTCCATTTAATATTGCTTTCTACCTCAATTTCATTTGATGTTTGAATATTTGACAGTAACCAAAAAGAAAAATTTAAATTCCAAAAAAGGAAAAAAAAAAAAAAAGGTTTGATGTTGAGTGTTGATGCTGATGACGCTGGAAGCCGACGCATAACCCATACTCTTAGATTAACCCTCTTTTGTCTTGTTGTCATTTGGAACATTGCATTATTGAGAGGGCAAAATTGATTTTGTACGCATTGGGTTCTTCTTTGGTAGATTTCGATTAGAAAATATCGCAATAATAGCCATATGGTGTGGGTTTGGATACACGTTTCTGCGATGCCGTTTGCATTTTTTTTTTTCCCTACTATAGCACTCATTCCAAGGGATAAACGGCTACTGTTTATGCACTGTTTATGAACAGTAGCCATATATTGTTGACTTTTTAGCATATTAGTGGGTCTCGTGTACTGTTTACAGGACCTATAAATCTCACTTTTCAGCAACTTTTTCATTAAAAATGGGTCACATGATACTATTCACACATTTAAAAATTATTTTGCTACAGTGTTTTCAATTTTCAGTTTTCAATTTCAACAAAATAAGTTCTATCTAAATAGACCCTAAGAGATCTAAATGGGTTAATAGACATCAGTTAAGTTATTAAACTAGACAAGTGACTGTAATTTAAAAAGGATACCTACAGAATAATACTTAAAGTGCTATATCTAAGTTTTGTCCTAATAAAAGTGACATTGAAAATTAGAAGCATAAGGGACAATATAAACCTAGTGTCGGGAGATAGATCTTAGAAGGATAAATCTATCTTACAAACCTAATTTTCCTCCATTTCTTTCCTAATAAACTGTAGAGAATTTCTTCCCACACGCCCTCTTTTCCTTCTTTATATTTCAATATCTTGAATTCATCTATGGAAAAAGTTTATCTTCAAACTAATTTAGAGGAATTCTCTTTAAATCTGCTATGTGGTAGTTAAAAATGCCATTTATATGTAGTAGCTTTAGTTACATGATATTTTTAATGAGTCATGTGACTCGTTTAAATGATGCATTTTGATATTTTTACAAATTGTCACATAATTTATTGGGGAAGATTTGTCGAAGTAAGTTTGGAGAAAAACTTTGTCCATCCTCTTTACCATACAGTATCTAAATTACGATGCAGCCATTTACAAGTACCTTTTGAAAGCTTCAAAGACACGAATAAGTGGAAGTTGTGATTGACTACACAACTAGCTATTTTACAAATCACAATCCAACCATTTCTGTGTTTTTTTAAGCAACTTTTGAAAGCTTCAAAGTCGCAAATGGAAGTGGTGCAGCGATCGACTTCGCAACTAGCTGCTTACACAAAAAAAAAAAACTATACATATAATTGCCCTAAACTTCACTAATAATGAGACCGTACGTGGTATATATATTGAAAGTTTTGCAAACAGCAAAAAATAGATGTTCCCGAATATAATATATACACCATATAGCATATATCATGTTTTTCCTAGCCAAATGGCATTGATGTCGGCGCAGTATATTCTTAAGTAAGTTCCAACAGCAGGACAGTGTACACAGGTTGTAAGCTAGTGTGAGGCTCGCCCGCTTTTTCCATCTCCATCTCCACTCCACACACACTTTCTCACATAATTCAAAAGCAAATTTAATGTTTTTATAATTGTTTTCTTTAGCTAACTCAAGGTTGAGAGGATTTGAACTTCATGTTCAGACCCTACAAAAGGGGGGCATTATGTCACTAATATTATTTTTTCCTCTATTATTGTCGATTTGTTTTTTTGGGTGGTAAATTGGAACCAACCTAATCGTGGATTCAATTTCATATAAAGATTCTACAAAACTGACATAATGACAGGAAAATTAGTAGTTTATATTTTATTAGCAATGTAAGATTTTTTTTTTTTTTTTTTTTGAGAAAACTTTGTCAATGTAAGTTTGATATTGTAAACTGAATAAATGTATACAACATTGTATACTTTTATGCAAATGTATACAATATTGTACATTTTTTTGTAAATATGTCCAATGTTATATACATTTATCTAGTCTATAATGTAAATCTTACATTGATAATGTAAATCAATAATTGTTATTTTTTTTTTTTTTATAAATAATTACACATATGAAAAGTGATATTGCACCAATCACATTTTGGCATCTCAACAAGTGGTGAAAAAGTTGTATTCCTAGCATGTTCCTATATTTAATTCTTGGTTGATTAATTTTACTAAACATTGTTACTAATTTGTAGATTTGATCCTATTTGAGCTAAATCCTAATGCTAGCTTTAAATTTTTTTGATTATGGGTACATAATAATATTTGACTGTTTTATTAACTCTTTTTCCCCCCTCAAAAGGAATTAATCGACTTTCAATTATCATGTCACCTTGTACAATATATATATATATATATAGATATATATATATATATATATAAAGTTATGATTTGTGCCATAAGCTAATCACTTTTATTGTTAAAAACTTTTTTTTTTTTTTTTTTAAATTGCCACTCTAACAATTTGTAATAAGAAAAAAGTTGTATTAATAGTTATTGTAAATATACTGGTACATCATCTTTTTACAAGATGTTTACGTACAAATAATAATAATAATAATAATAATAATAATAATAATAATAACAACAACAGAAAGGTTTTGATTCTTTCACATCTCCACTATTTTACATTCATTTATATGTTTTAAAATGTTAACATTTCCATATCAATTGTGAGATATGTATGTGAAATAGAGGATAGGAACAACTGTAAAACAGTATTTCTCCATAACAAAAACTTCATTAATTTTCTAGTAGGTGAGAGGAGTCTGGTCTGCAGTCCCATTCTCAGCATTAGCTCATGTGCTGTCTGTCTGAATTTTTTGAAATGGTATCGCTGACTAGCAAATTTAGGAAAGATGGACTATATGATACAATGAATTTAAGACAAACATTTGTCTAATAGTCACGAGAGACCCTTTGAATATCTATAATAATTAGTTGAATTTTTCTTGAGTCCTCACCGAGGAAGGTGGTGATCAGCATGTTGCACTCCACTTGCTTTTCCTATTTTTCTTAGGGAAGAAGAATAAAAAATTTCAAATAGTATTTGTAGGGGTGATAGGCACAGTAGTGTGTATCTATGTATATATTGGGCTGGGGGCCTAATCCGAGGACATCAAGTAGTCCGAGGACAGGTAAAACACTGTTATGAGAGTCCGTGTTAGTGAGTGGAGAGGTGAGGTTTGGTTATAAGAGTCCAAGAAGGTGGTCCGAGGAAGAATACATCCTTAGTTGAGCAAAGCCGAGGTCCGAAGGTGTGGTTTGCCATCCAGGACAACGTTCCAGGAGGTATTGTTGATAAGGACAAGCATCCTTGAAGCACAGGACAGAGGAAAGCCATATAATATCTAAGAGAAAGTTGCTACCACTGTATTAAATGCTCTGTAGCTAACTCTGGTCACATTATTGAGGAAGTGATACATGAACAGTAATTTTCAACCTTACAGCTACTCCCTAAAGACTTCAGAAAGGTGTTGAAGGGACAAGGATCAACACCAACAATCTAATCTACACGTGGAGGGTAGAGATGAAAGAAGGGAGATAGTATAAAATAGAGAGAAAACCCTAAGAGATGGGGATTGGAGAATTAAGAGAAAAAGACTTTAGTAACAAGAACTGTACTTGTAATCAAATTCAAGAGACATATACTAGAACTGGTCTCCTCGAATTGTGTTGAGGAATATTTTCTTTAGATAAAACCAGTCTATTTTTACTTTATTGTCATCTAAATCCATTATAATTGTTACTCAACTCATTAGAGCTTAGTTTTCTAATCCACTATTTACAAATTTATTGTATTGAGCTTTTTGGGCTTAGATCATTATACTTTTTGGGTTTAGGAACCAAATTGGGTCCTTACAGTATTTAAATACAAAGGGAAAGAAAAACAATAAAAAAATGAAAAGAAAAGGAAAAAAAAATAGGGCTTACTTTTATGGATGAATAAAAAATTTAGCTTACTTGTGGCATATGAAAATGATACCATATATGGTAACCCCCAAAACAAGAGGTATAATCAAATCATTTAATTATTAAATGGTCGTGTTAACGGGTGTCATTAGAGTAATTGTTAATAAACTATAATAGAAAAAATTTGCCATCGATTTTATGAAAAATATAAAATATTATTAACAAAATTAATTACTTTATAATTTTTTCATAAATTATTTTTAAAAATAGTTTATAAACCAATACCCTTAATCGTCGGTTAACATTTCTCATTAATAAATGTTGATGTAATGAACCACAACACACACGGGTTTATCTTAGTTGGACTTGGAAGAGTAATGCAAATGAAGTCGGTGGTACGTCACGGACTGATCAAAGGAGAATCATGTGATAATAATCATATATATGTGCCATTGGTCAGCTGTGATTTGCAACCTCCTTTCAGATTTGTTTATTATACATACTCTAAATATTCTGAGATTGACGAAGGAAATTGGGGCACGTATCTCAATTTTAATTATGATCCTCTTCCAAGATCTAGCTTTGGGTAACGTGACCCAGCAGTGAGTTTGACGCGTTTCTCGCCGGGAAAAAAGACCATCGATCCTAGTCTACACGTCTATCATGCCTCCATGGTCAAGCTTAATTATTTGTGGTGTTGTTATGATTGTGTCCATTGAAAGTTGATACTTCAAGCTTTTACTACAACGTAAATGTTAAGTACCACCTTGGTGCAAATTCACTGTGTTCACTACGAAGATGGTCCTTGGACTTGGAGCAATAGATAGTATCAAGTTCAACTAAATATAAATTCACTGCCGTCGTCATAAAAAGACATGTATTGTACTGATCATACGGTCACCTTGAACTTGTGCATTACTCACAGTTGAATTTGTTGAAAAAACATGCATCGTACACATACAAGACAACATTGAGTTTGGGTACATGATCAATCATATTATTACTTCATTTATAATCTCAAAATCTAGGATGATTTAGACCTTATAATTATTTACGATAATTTGATTGGGTTTTGGAAAATTGTGCCCTTAGTTTTTAGGGAATTCAAGGCCTTATTTTACCTAGAGGAAGAGGAAAGAGGAAAAAAGAAAAAGAAAAAGAAAATCAAAGCGTCATCATTTTCATGTTCCAATTGTTTTTGTCATAACAATAGTCAATATTGAAGAGTTAATTAGGTGTTGACAGTTTGGAGAGATAGATGAGGCACAACAGGGTCGAGACAATTACTTTTGAGTACTTTCATTACAAATCAAATTCTTAGTTATATAATCTGTTTGTTCATGTAATTTTGTTCTTAATTAGAGCACAAGAGGTTGATGTCGAGATCAACAGTTAACGGGAAAACTCGCAAAAGTAACATCTGACACTACAAGAAATTTGGTTATTTTCAACGGTTGAAACCGTTGAAAAAAGTGCTAAAAACCGTTGAAAATACTATTTTCAACGGTTAAAGTAACCGTTGAGAACCGTCATTAAAAACTATGTCGAAATTTTTTTTCTACAGCCTATGCAACCGTCAAAAAAAATGTTACACTTTTATCAACGGTTAATAAACGTTGATAAAAGTGTTACTTTTATCTATATATAGAGATGGGTTCAAGTTACACCTGGTGTAACTTTAAAGAGTTACACCTTTTCTAAACTATTGGATTTAATAGAGATGGGTTCAAGTTACACCTGGTGTAACTCTAAAGAGTTACACATTTTCTAAACCATTGGATTTAAGTAGATTTGACGGTAAAAAAAGACACTCATTAATACTAATATTCTGATTTGTATCTCATTAATTATCCCTTATTTATTACCTTCTATATCTATCTCTAAACCTAAAAAAATACAAAAAAGTGTATGTCTCTCTTGAATTTTTTTTCCCCACCGTTTCTCAAAAAAAAAAAAAAAAAAATTCCTCCACTGCACGCCTCTCTATCTCTTTGTCTACGTTTCTCTCTCTCTCTCTCTCTCCTCCACCATTGTTCCACCTCAACAGGTTACCTGCTAGCAGAAAAAAAAAAAAAAAAAAAAAAAAAAAAAAAAAAAAAAAAAACCAAGTCGAACACTTTTCATTCATGGGCAACCAAACTGGAAATTTCCATCGGATTTCAGTGACAGCTCCAATTTTATTGAATTTTCTTATAAACCAGAAAAGATAAGTCTTATAAACCTTAGAGTAGCAACATAACAACTTTCTATCGTGTTTTTAGCGGGATGGATTTTCCATAATGCAATTTTATTACTTTTACTGTAGAGATGTGTGATACTTCACAATTAAACTTTAAATTTGATTGACCTATGATTTTCCTAGATTGTTAGAGTATTTTTTTTCTTCAGCAATCAGGTAATCAAATTGATGGACAATGTACAAGTTGTACAGTTGGTAAAATAATTTGAAAGTACGACTACTGAAACTGTGTAACTCTATCAGGTCAATTGCCATGCCTCTGTGTAACTCTATAAGCTATCAACATATGAGACTCATGACCTTATAGAACAGTTTTTTCTCTTTTTGATTGTATGACTACTGACCTTAGTGTCAACTAGACAACTACCCAGATGTGAGTCATGTGACAGAGAACTCTCAAATTTTTTTTTTTTTTTTTTTAATTTCAAATGAGCACCAACACGATGAGAAAGAAGAGAGGGGCTCAAGGGAAAAGGATTGGAAACTGAGCTTAGAGTGGTGGAAATACTAGATTCCACAAGGATGTGGAATACTACATTCATAGGACGATTATCCATCACTTCTTGCCCAAGGCCACATCCATCGTCTCTTACCAATCGGCGGTCAAGCATAATCTCTAACCATCCCTCTTTATTTCAATAACTTAACTGGATTGTTTGGTCTCTTTCTTTTTCTTTTTTATTTTTTTGCCGGCGACCTGGCGGTGGAGGTGGAAGAGTGGTGAAGGAGTAAGAGACAAAGAGATAGAGAGGCATGCAGTGGAAGATTTTTTTTTTGAGAAACGGTGGGGAAAAAAAAAATTCAAGAGAGACATACACTTTTTTGTGTTTTTTTAGGTTTAGAGATAGATATGGAATGCAATAAATAAGGGATAATTAATGAGATACAAATCAGAATATTAGTATTAATGAGTGTCCTTTTTGACCGTCAGATCTATTTAAATCTAATGGTTTAGAAAATGTGTAACTCTTTAGAGTTACACCAGGTGTTACTTGAACCCGTCTCATATATATATATATATATATACTTAACAGTACTTCAAATTCTTATTAGTTTGAAAATTGAATTTAAAGCAATTGGATTCATATATAATTATTCTTAATCACAGCTGTGGCAGTAGCCTACAAGAAGTAGGTGTGCTAGATGCCAAGTTTCCGATCCAATTTGTCAAAATTAAACTTTAATGTGGTTCGGTGAGAATCTAGAAGTAATTAACAAAGCTTAAACTCATTCAAATTTCAACACTTAGCAAGCCATTATTTAATCATAAAATTGCTTAGTCCATAGAATATTTTATCAAAAACTTGCAGCTTATAAAACCCATCTCCCTTAGCTTACACTCTTGAACGCATGCAATCCGCAACTTCATGAGAGAATGGGTTACAGTATCCTCAAGCTTACAACCATTCTCTCCCTTGTCATTCCTCTACTCCTATCTTTGCAATATCAAACAGCCTTCTCAAATGACATTGAAGACGACGAAGAATACGTAGTAGACTCCCCATTGTCCAATCTCAGATCGAGAAGCCGGTTCTTAGCAAGTGTAATAAAGAAAGGTACACACTGTAATCCCATTACTAACAATGTATGTAATGGGGTATCGGCAAACAAAGGGAAGAGCCTTCTCTATTGCTGCAAGAAACATTGCCGTAATGTTCTTTCAGATAAGAACAATTGTGGAGGATGTGGGAAAAGGTGCCAAGAAGGACAGCATTGCTGCAATGGAAGATGTACTAACACTTTTTACAATGTGAATCACTGTGGACAGTGTAACAAGAAGTGTAAGAATGGTGTTAAATGTGAGTATGGATATTGTGGGTATGCCTGAACGTTTTTTTTAGGTAAATTATTGTAAGATTTGGTGTTATGTATCTAACACTTTTTACGAACAATTTTTACGAATACAAGTTCATATATGTCAGCTGAATGCGCTGACATTTCCCGAGTACTTCTTTGAATGTAATGTTTATTTTCATGTTTAATAATCAACACTGCTATTTAAAATGCTGGCTTGTTTCCAATTACCAATCTGTTTCAACTCATTTCTTGACTCAAAAAGTTCGTAAATTTTAAAAACAACTAAGCCAAGTGAGGATATCTCCGATCCCCTTATACAAAGGCAATGTGATTGTGTATATTTTTTGTCTAATGCTATATGCACAGATATTAAATCTACAAAGTTTATGTCTTGTCCTGCTACTGTCAACTTAAGGGTGGAGATAAGTTGTGTGTGTGTTTTTCCATGCAAATAACATTACTGGCATATATAGGCACCAAGCATTGATTTACATGGTAATAATAACCAAATTAAGTTTGATGCCAACAACATTAATTCGTAGGCAAGAGCCACAAGATGTAATATAAGTTTTATTAAATATAGTAAATATTTTCTGTTTTGTTTTTGTTTTTGTTTTTGTTTTTATTTTAATGGGGATCTACCCCCTTGAAACCCTCCAAAAATTGGCTTATGCCGCTATTTGTGGCAAGCACACGGTATTGGTATTTGACTATTAATTTGTTAGTAAATAATTGACAAACTATTGAGATAAAATATTGCATGATGAAATTGTGACCTAGCATTAAAAAAATGAACTATAGGGTGCAAATTGTAAAATTTATTACAATTTGGGTGATAATTAGTTAATTACAAGTTTATAATTTAGTGTGTAAAGAGCAAATATCCTAGTTTAAGGTAGATTGCTATAGTTAACACAAAAATTCTACTAAGAATGTGTTTGTTTCGGGTGAAAACCATTTCTAGAAAATATTTATTTTCCGAAAATGCTATTTTCGGGAAAGGAAAATATTTTCAAGTGTTTGGTTGCATTTCAAAAAATGCTTTGGAAAATATTTTCTAGTATTTGGTTGTGTTATGAAAATTCTAGTTTTTCACATTTTCTCATCTATTTTTTCACATTTTCTCAATATATAAACTTAAAAAAACCAAAATCAAAACAACAACATTCAGTCAAACTGAGAGAGGGAGGAAATCAGTCTGGACGACGAGAGGGCAACGAGATCGGTCTGAGCACTGGGTCGAAGGCTTTGGGTTTGTGGGTAGGGATGGCAATGGGGCGGGGCGAGGCCGAAGGATGGGATCTTCATCCTCGCCCCGCCTCACATGACGGGGAAAACTTTCTCACCCCATCCCCGCCCCTTGGGGCCCCGCGAAGCCCTGCCTCACCCCGCAAAACTCTACTTTTTGTTAATTTGCCCTATAATTAGTACAATTTTTATTAATGAAACCTATTTCATTAATAAAAATATACTTGAAATTATAACCTAATTTATCCCATTAAATCAAATCAATTTTTAGAAAAAAATTGAATAGTATATCCAAGCATTAATCATAAAGAAAAAAAAAAATCATAGCATAACACATAACAAAATAAAGGCAGAAAACCACATTGGGGAGAATAAAATAAGCTAATATTAATATGTTATTTAAATAGTAAGGTTTTAGGGTATGAAAATTTCAATTATAACCCTTAGCAATGCGGGCGGGGTGAAGATGGGGTGGGACGGGGCAGGGCGAGTCTAAAAAGTCTAAATCTATCCCCGCCCCGCCTCGTGGTGCGGGGCTAAAATCTTGCCCTATCCCCGCCCCATCACCCGCGCAGGGCGAAGCGGGGGAGGGGCGGGTTAAGCAGGACAGGGCAAAATTGCCATCCCTATTCGTGGGTTCGTAGATCGGTGGGTTGAAGGCTCTGGGTTCGTGGGGTGATTTGGGCTCTGGGTTTGCCTGCGAAGTCGAGGATCGGTTCGTGGGTTCATGGGTTCTGGCGCCGACGAAGTCGAAGGCTTGTGGGTTCGTTGATTCGTGGGTTTGTGGCGCCAGCAAAGTCGAAGGCTCGTGGGTCGCCGACGATGGGCTGTGGTGGTGGATCGGAGCTCGGTTTGGTTCGTTCATCGTTTCTCTCTCTCTCTCTCTCTCTCTCTCTCTCTCTCTCTCTCTGTGCGTGTATGAGGCTCTTTTCCGGAAATGATTTGAAGTGAAAATAGAATTGTAAAATCATTTCCGGGTCAAAGTCATCTTTTTACGGTCAAAGGAAATGGTTTTTCAGAAAATGCAATTTTCCATGCGCAACCAAACACCCGCATTTTTGGAAAAGCATTTCCAGAAGTGATTTGAAGCCAAAACAAACACAGCCTAAGAGTCACTGGCGGCCCTACATTTAATTCAAGGTGGTCACAGG
The DNA here is from genome assembly GCA_023621385.1 of Quercus gilva. Lineage (NCBI taxonomy): Eukaryota > Viridiplantae > Streptophyta > Magnoliopsida > Fagales > Fagaceae > Quercus > Quercus gilva. The sequence continues at coordinate 24,680,674 of CM042480.1, read as the reverse complement.
ACCACCCTGACTTGAATTTTTTTTATTATATATAAATTTTAAAAATTTATGATTTTTTAATCATTGAAAAATATTTGTGACCACCCTAAATTTTTTTAAGCCCAACATAATTAAATTTTGGACAAAATTTGGTAACAAACTTAGTTGTAAACTAAGACCATAACTCTACTCGATATATATATATATATATTTTTTACGTGAATTTTAACAAATCTACAAATAGATACATTTTTTTCTTATATCTTTCATATATGCAAAATTTCAAGAATATCAAAGATTAATAGTTATGTCATCAATTAAACATTTAAATTTTAAGTTTTTGTAGTCTAAAATTATACATAAAAAATAAATTTATGGATCAAAAGTAAATAACATACGATTGACATGAAATTTGACATGCGTTTTAAGAACATAGAGATTAAAGAATATGTAATTCAACAATTAGATTTTCAAAATTGATCATGTTAATTTATTAAATGCGAGTTGTAGCCTTAGGGTATAATTAAGTTTGTAATCAAACTTTGTCCTTAAACTTTAGTCTCCTTAACAATATATTAGGTCCTTAAAAACAAAACAAAAAAAAAAAAAAACAAAAAAAAAATCCCAAGAAAATTTTTATCTAACTAAAATTTTGATAAAGATGTAACTTGCAACATTCGTAATGAGACTATCATGCAAAAATTTCAAAAAAAAAAGAAAAATGTAGAAAGAAATTGTAAGACTTTATGTATTTGTGTGAGTGTGTGTTTTTTTGGGTCAATATATGAAATTCTCTTTTAATTAAATTTTGTCTAATTTAAGTTTCTTAATGAACATCCTGGAAAATATACCTAGAACCGCCACTGCTAAGAGTGTCAATATATGAGTTTATTTTTGTTATATGTCATTGTATTTAATTTACCTAACACATTTTTTTTATATATATAAAATGGATAGATAAAAAATAAAATAAAATAATAAAGAATTAACTTAATTGATGATATTTTTTTGTTACACAAGAATAGAAAAAAATTGTTTCTCAAAAAAAAAAAAAAAATTATGTATGAAAAAAAAGAAAAAACTTCTAATACAATAAGAGTATATAACATATATTTATAAAAATAAATTTTAAAATCAAGTGAACTTTTTTAAGATAGGGACGCATTTTTTCTTTTTTAATAATGGTTAAAAATACTATTTACAGTAACTATATATGTTGCAAGGCAGCGTGTTTAGACAGTGCGGCCCAGTCTTTTTTTTTTTTTTTTTGTTAAAGATTCATTGCTGGGTTTAGATGGAAAATTTGTTTATTTGAAACGTAATTGACATGCATATCGAATCATGAAATTTGGTGCAATTACGGCATTATATCCTGCAAACACAAATTTTATCCATCGTCTATTTAATATGTACCATTCATTTTTTAAGCTATTATTTCAGCAATTACCTATATTCCAAAAGATGAGAAATATTTATAATTAATCAATTCAGCATACATATAAAATCCAATAATCCAATACTTAGATATTGGAAAAAACTATTGTTTATATTATAAAATATAAAATATCATTTTGTTTCTATACTCTTAATTTTCTTTATACATTTTGGTAGAAATTAGGGTAAATCCAGTAAACTACCCTGAGATTTGACATAATACCAAACACATCCAACATTTTTTAAAAATGACCAATTTAATATTTTAACACAAATGGAGTTAATTTTTTCCATTAATAACAATATTTTCACAAGACCAAATTGAAACTCAAATCTACTCTCTCTCTTCCACTAATTTTTTTTTCCCTAATCTCACCAACTCTATATCTCTCTCAACTCTCTTTTCCTTTGCATGTATAAATCTGCAATTTTTTGAATAATTCGTCATAGACCCAAAGATTCATTCTTTGAATTTTTCTCCTTAAAATCAACAACATAAGCAAAGCTTTTCTTTGTTTTTTTTCATAAAATTATTATTTTTTTAATGTTAATTACTTTGCTACTTTGCGTTTGGTAGTCGAGAAAATCTGATTAAATCAATGAGAAAATCAACCCCACCCTTTTCTTAATAGATCAACCAAACCTTTTTGTAAGGACACGTTTTGCAGTCCAAGCCCAAGATGTGTGGGATCTTAGCCTAATGAGCCTAGTACAATAAATTTGTAGAGAGTAGGTCAAAGAACTAGGCTCTAATGAATTTAGCAACGACTAATATGGATTTAAAAGATGATCAAGCAAGAACAAAGTACATAGGACTGAATGAATTCACTATCCGAGGAGGTAAATCTTCGTATAAATTAATAGAACTGATTACAAATACAACTTTGATTGCTACAGTATTCTTTCTCTCTTTTTTCTGATGGAGGGTATTTTACATTATATAGCTTCTTTTGGACTATCTTGATCCTACACTTGTTGATCATCTGAGTCATTACTTGAGTACTTGTCCCATCAGACACTCTCTTTGACTTTCTGTGAGTTTTGGTAGCCAAGATAGCACTGTTCAGGGGTCTTCTCCATATAAATACGGCCAGAAAAGTAGTTGTAGCGCATTTAATGCGGTGATAGCAGTTTTTCCTTAGATATTTTGGGTTTCCTTCCTTCTCGTATGTTCATGAGGCACATCCTTATCACAGGAGCTTCTTAAAGGGTCACTCTAATTGCTAGAATACATACTTGAGCTGCGATCATCATATCTGATGAGGAGTTCCTCCTCAAACCATTCAACGTCCTCGGACATAGCCCAAGGCCCAATATACGATTTTGGACTCTTATCCCTACACTTTTCATTTGGGCAACGAGGAAAAGAAAAAACTATAGAAAAAGTCACATCTCCTCCATGTAGAGTTTGGCAGCTGAGAAAATCAAAGAGAAAAGTTGAGAAAATCAATAGAAAAAGTCACATCTCCACCAGTTAGCATTTGGCAGCCAAGAAAATCAAAAGGAAAAGATCCTAAAAAAAAAAAAAACATTTTTCTCCTCTACAAAGAAACTCAGGAAAACTCAATAACACCAATCAAGGTTCTAACTCCACCACAAAGTTGCCATCAAGCCCCCAAGCAAATATCAAACTCCTAATACCCATGTTGGCCAAACCCAAATCCAGTAAACCCAATCACCCTTAACCTATAGAAAATTGTTAACCCACCCCCACAAGATCCCCATCACAAAATAGAGAAATGAGAAAGAAAGAGGATCCATCATCAGCAAGATTCAAACAGCCAAGAAAAGAAGATTGAGACAGAAAGAAAAAGTCAGGTGAGATTAGGAAAAAGAAAAGAGAAGAAAGAGAGAGTTAGATTCGAATAAGCAAATGAAAAAAAAAAATTGAGAGAAAAAGATAAATTCAGGTGAGATAGCAGAGAGAGACAGATCCGAGTAATGGCAAGCATTCACATCGTTTGTGTTGAGGATTATTATTTTTTTTTTTTGAAAACGACCTTGTCATTCATTCAGATAATTGCATGGAATCAAAGTACAAAGCTTCTACAACTGGTGGGGGGGTTTCCTCCATCCAGATCATATCCTCAGATACATTTTTCGCGTGTCTAGCTAGTATGTGTGCCACGGAGTTAGCACCTCGCTTCACTTACTAAAATATGCCCATCTAAAACCTGTCGTGAGCCACTGGATCTCTTGAACAATGTGACCAAGCCAAGCCATGTTAGTCCTAGAATGCGAAAGTGAGGTCATAACCGCTACGTTATCTCCCTCGATGACCAATTCTAAAAATCCTGCATCAATGGCAAATTCCACCGCCCTCCTACATGCTAAAATTTCTGCCTCTTCATTGTCCTCAATTGGAGGCCCTTTTGCAAATATAGTTGCCATTACCTCTCCTTTCCCATTTCAAATTATTGCTCCAACTCCTGAGCAGTTCAACTCCTTAAAGATTGCAGCGTCAAAATTCAGCTTAAAGGCTAGTTCCAGAGGGGCATGCCATGTGTTTGCACTCAAGCTTGGCAGTTGGATATTCAACTGGTCTTGCCACTGTTGGAACTCATGGAGGTAATCTCACGCTTTCTTATTAAGCCATCTCGGGTCTCTCATCTTTCCCCCATGAATTACAGTGTTCCTTTGGTTCCAAATCAGCCAAGACTGAACCAAGAATAGTTCAAACTCAGCTGTGGTTAGTCGGATCAGCAGCTCACAAAAGAGTTGAAGGACATTGTTGGCCTGAGCTCCATTTCTGCAACCGAACCAAGCTACCCGCCCAGACATCCCTCGCTACAACACAATACCACAATGCATGGACCCCTGTTTCGGACTCACGTGAATAGAGGACACACCCATCGTCTTCAATGTTCTTCTGTCGCCTAAGTCTGACAGGCTCGCCACCCAAACACCTTAATCTTGTTAGGCACGTTAAGCTTCCATACTTTTGACCACACCTGAGCTCCAATCGGACCCGATGATGTTTCCGCCCAATTATCCATTTTCTACAGTTGTCTCACCACATGGTAGCCTAACTTGACTGAATAGATACCCTTTTTTGTATGTAACCACATTATTACATCTGAGGTTTGTTTGTGGCTGAAGGGAATTCCGAGGATAGCATCAGCGTCGTCCTTATGAAAAATTGCCCGTATGATTTCACTTCTCCACACTCTATGTTCCTAGTTGATGAGGTTTGAAACATACCAATCTCTCTCCTCCATGCTTGGTGGGTGCATAACTCCATTTGTTGGATGATTCAGAATCCACTTTTCCGTAGAGACTCTAAGTTGAGAACCATCTCCCACCCTCCAACAACATCCAAATTTTAAGATTGGACTAGTTGCCATTATGCTCTGCCACACATAAGAGTAGTTAGGTGGAACCGAAGCTTCCAAAAAATGACTCCGTGGGAAGTACCTAGCTTTGAAGCACTTAAACATCAAAGAATCTTGCTGCTGTATTAAACTCCAACCCTATATTGCCAACATGGCTAGATTGAACGATGTTAGGTCTCTAAATCCCAATCCTCCCACCTTCTTGGCTTCGGTTAGTTTGTTTCGGCTCTTCCAATGAATTTTCCTCTTCTCTCCTTCCCGCCCCCACCTAAACTTAGCACACATGGCATCGAGTTCGTCACAAAGCTTCTTGGGTAATTGAAATACCCCCATGGAATACGTTGGAATAGATTGAGCCACTGCCTTTATTAACACCTCCTTCTCAGCTCTAGATAGCATCTTACCCTTCCACCCTTGGAGCTTTTTCCATACTCTATCTTTAAGGTAGGCAAATGAGTGGTATTTTGCTCGCCCCACCAACGTAGGCAAACCCAAATAAGTCTTAAATCAATCCACCTCCTTTACCCCCAAGGAGTCTTTGATCCAATTCTTCTGCTCTATTGGTGTGTTACCACTAAAATACACAGAAGATTTCTCCAAATTAATACATTGACCCGATGCATCAGCATACACCTGCAAGATCTCAGAAATCACCTTGTATTCGCCCCTCCATTTCTGCTTTATGAAGCAATGATGTGAATCCTTCTGTACATAAAAGAAATAACTAAGGTGAAAGAGGGTCTCCTTGTCAGAGACCCTTGGATGGAGTGATATGGCCATATGTTTTCCCATTTATTAGGACAGAATAAGGTGTAGTGACACAACACATGACTCTATCCACCCATACTTTAGGAAATCCCAATCTAACCATAATACCTTTTAGAAAGCTCCACTCAACTCGGTCATAAGCCTTACTAACGTCTAATTTAAGTGCAAGAGAGCCTTTTTTTTCCTTTTTTCCTACCATGCATAGTATGTAATGTCTTATAGGCTACCAACACATTATTAGTTATCAGACGGCCTGGGACAAATGCACTTTGTGTTTGGGATATTATTTTGGGTAGGATTTGTTTCAGTCTATTGGCAAGAACTTTGGAAATAATTTTATATATGACATTACAAAGACTAATGTGTTGAGGATTAAATTGGTTATTTTTTTAAAGTTTTGGATATGTTTGGTATTACTCCAAACCTCAAGGTAATTTATTGGAATTTACCTAGAAGTTAATATTGTCTTTGTTATGTTTAACTTCATATCAAGTTATCCTTATTGTTCCTTCTCAAAAAAAAGTTAGTCTCTATTATTAATTTATTTACGTAAAATGCCTATTTAGCAAACGGTGTACACTATTGGCATACATGTAGCAAATAAAATAATAATTTCTGCTTAAAAAGTTTTAAGAATTAAAAAAAAAAAAAAAAAAGCCACATAAAAAAATAAAACAAAAAATTTGAGAGGATGAGTTTTTTAAAAAAAATTTCAAGCATTTTTGCACTTTCTGCGCAGCCAAACACAACAATCCAAAAACAAAAACAAAAAAAAATTTAAACTCACGCAGAAAATGAAATTGCAAGAAAAGTTTGGAAATTTTTATATTTCAACCCATTCATCAAGCTCATCTCAATGTAAATGATCTGTTGGATGTCATTTCAACCATCTTCTCCTTCTTGCTTTGTTTTAATCTCTCCTCCCATAACTCGCTTTCTAGGAATCATACAGTGTTTTGAACTGTCTGCATACAGTTTCATTTTTAGATTCAGACCCATCCACAAACCAAAACCTCACAACTGACAATGTCATATTTGACCTCGAAAATCCACCGTGAACAATCCTACATTGACCGCTTAGACCATCTTCTCGATCCTCTCCTCCTTCTAATCTTCAACGATTTCAACAAGATCGAGGCTTATTTATGGGAGAGAATGAAGACAGAGACACCCTTGGAGCAACTGAGATGGATTTGTAGAGATTCATCAAATAGATGGTAGGAAACCTTGTTGGCCTCTCTTCGAATGTCACAGAAATGACAAGGACTTTGAAGTTTAGCCATTTGTTGCGTCTCTTTTGTAGTTGATACTTAAGAAATTTGATTTTGAAGTTGTTTGGTTAGTGGGAAAATTATGAAAGGGTAAAGAAAATTTGATTGGTTGCTTGGAAAGTGATGGATTTTTTTGGTTGTATATTTACTTGAATTTGTGTATTTGGTTGAATTAAATTTTTGTACAAATATTAATAGAACTATGGTTGACTTTGGCTGTGTTTGTTTCGTGTAAAACGTTTTCCGGAAAATACATACTTTTTGGAAATGCTATTTTCCGAAAAAGGAAAATGTATTCAAAGTGTTTGGCAGTATTATTCAAATTTTCCTAGAAAATGTTTTCATGTGTTTGGTTGCATTTGAAAATGCTATTTTCCTATTACTTTCTCACATTTTCTCACCCATTTTCTCAGTTATCAAACAAATTTTATAATAGAAAATTTCAACATATAAACTTAAAAAAACAAAAATCACAATAACACGATCAAATCCATCGTTTGGCCAAACTGAGAGAGCGAGGAAGAGAGATCCATTCGATCAAATCCACCGGTTGGCCAAACTGAGAGAGCGAGGAAGAGAGATCGGTGGTGATGCGATCTCGGTGGGGTGCGATCGGTCTTCGGTGGTGATCTAGGCTCTGGGTTCGCCGACGAAGTCGAAGATCGGTTCGTGGCGTGAAGGCGAAGTCGAAGGCTCGTTGGTTCGTGGGTTCGTGCCGCCGGCGAAGTCAAAGGCTCGTGGGTTCGTCGGTTCGTGGCGCCAGCGAAGTCGAAGGCTCGTGGGCACCAGCGATGGGCTGTGGTGGTGGATCAGAGCTCGGTTTGGTTCATTCTCTCTCTCGCTCTCTCACTCTCTCTCTCTCTCTCTCTCTCTCTCTGCGCGTATGAGGCTCCTTTCCGAAAATGGTTTGAAGGGAAAATGAGAGTGTAAAACTATTTTGGGGTCAAAGGAGTAAATTTGGTCAAACTGAAGCATATTTTCTGGAAATTAAAATTTTTCTTGGCTTCCAAACACTGAGGTCAGGTGGTAAATGATTTCCTGAAATCATTTACCACCAAAACAAACACAGCCTTTATGTAGTTGATTTTTCGGGAAAAATTTTGTATAGAAATTTTGTTAGAATTTCTTTTGTTAAATCCTCAGTAGTTTCACTTCGGTTGAGTTTGATTTTTGTATTTTTGGGTTGTTGCCTTGATTGATCACATAAATCTTGTTTGTTCTTGAATTTTTTTTTTTTTTTTTTGGAGAACATTCTTGATTAATCTTTGATTTGTTAATTGATTAATTTATTGTTTTCAAAAACTGTTTTTATGAGAATTCAATTGTAAAATCATGTTTAACAAACCACCAATTAAAATCCTTCAAAGAAAAAAAAAGTTATAATGAGATTAGGGTTTTGATTTCTAGATTTTCTTGAAAATTAGGGCTTATGTTTTGATCTTGTAAAACTAATTAGATTAGTGTTATTTTATGATCAAAGTACTTGAATTTTTATGTTCAAACTGTTTTCAAAGTGATTCAAAGGGTTTTTCAAAGTAAGGTTTCAAAATAAGATTCCAAAACCTGAAAAGCTTTTAAATCCGTATAAAAACGAAGGTGTGGAGGCACTTGGCATATGTGGCTCTATGTGCCAACCAACGCTTGCCTTATGGCATGTTTGAATGTTTAAAAAAGGAGGGGAAGTAGAGTAGAGGGAGGGAGAGTAATCTAATTATCTTGTTTGGAAGTTTTTTAAGGAATGAGGGAGAGGGGTTTGGAGGGGTTTCAACTCCCTCTAACCCTTCATTTTTAATTCCCCCAAATTGGAGAGATTTGGAGGAAGAGTAGAGTAGATAAATTATTGTCCAAGTAAATTCTCTAATTTACCCTTTCTAACAAATTAATTATAGATCAATGTTGCAAGTCCATTTTCAAATATGGGTAAATTTGTTTATTTTAATCATTTCCTCTTCTCTCCATCCTAATTTTTAAAACATCTAAACAAGGGGAAGGGCTAATTACTCATTTCCCTCTTACTAATTTTAAAAACATCCAAACAAGGTGGAGATGAACTATTCTCCTCTACTCTCCTCCCTCTCTAAACTTCCAAACAGGCCATTAATGTTTGAAGTGCAGATTGGCACATTATTCCATTTTTTGGCTTCCGATTTTGGTAATTATTTTAGAATTGAGTCTTAGGAGACCCTAGTATGATTAGGATCTAGATTTCAAACGTTTTTAAACTGCAAGGTCGTTTAGTGATTGGATCACATTGATTTTTAGAGAAAAATCCTAAGTTTAAAACATCTAGTGAGAGAGAGATTCAAGGGTTCAATCTCACAACCTTTATTGCCAGTTTTATAATAGTGTAAGTAAACATCTTGCCTTGGCCATGAACCTTGCTCCCTGTAGTGTTTACTTTTTGGTACTGCTAGAATAAACTTCTAAGAGATAGGCAAAGTGTGGTTACATCAAGAACGATCATGCTACTGTGATGTGACTTGGTGGATTACATGGAGCCTAGCCAATGGTGTACGCTAGACTAAGTCTAATGGTATCCCCCTCATGAAAGATTTCTTTCTCCTTACATTCGTCAGGAAGTGATTAGGTGCTGATATTTGGAGGGATAATGGACATTAGGCACATCAGAGTCGAAATAAATACTTTGATTACATTCATTACAAGTCAAATTCTTAGTTCTATAATTTGTTTGTTCCTATTAGGTTGTGTATTAGGATACAAGTGGTTGATGTTGAGACTAAGAGTTTGTAGCATAAGTGATATTGTATAGTAAGTGACCCAAATAAATACGTGATGATATTCACATTAACAAGTAAAATTCTAATAAGTGTATGTCTTGTGGACGTGTGTTAAGTCCCATATCAGTTGATTGTTGGGTTAATTTTGGGTTTATAGGTGATTATGAGAAAATTCTCAACCCGACTAATTCTTTTGTAAGTTCATAATATGTAGCTAGCGCTTTTCTCAAGCCACATGAAACTTACCTCTTATGCAATTATTATATATATTATATAAATATAATAAAATGTACAATTTCCTTTAAGTGTTATAATTTACTTTTAGTAATTGTCTTCCTCATATTTTTGCCCTCATAGGTTAGCCATCCAGCGCAGTCCAATTTTAAAAAAATCCTTGAATATAGGAAACAATCATACTGCTTTTGAAGATATTGCATCCTTTTGGCCTAACCATGATTACTTTGTATGTTAAGACAGAGTCAAGGAAACAGAGCAGTGGTACAAAGACAAAGAAACGGCATCGTTTAGAGGAAGTAAAGGATGAAAACGGAGTCGTTTAATTTAAAGAGTCAAGTCTATTGTGAGTGGGACACGTGGCTTAAGGTTATTTGTTGTAGTTGAAAGTTTGTTATTTCTGTAGCTAAATTTTGTTAGAATCAGCAGGTTTTCCCACGCTAGTTTAGGATATTTTGCATTGATTAATCTTGTAGTATAAATAGTGAATTGCTTTGTATTTTTCAGTTAGATCATTTGTGAATAAGAAATTCAATTTTCCAAAAAGTTCTTCTTCTTCTTTTCTCTGCAAAACCTCCATACTCTAGTTTTCTTAATATGGTATTAGAGCTTGAAACTCCAACAATGGCTTCTGATCCTAACACTACTACTCTTCCACGAGCAGAATCATCCACTCAAAATACCTTGAATTCTTCCATGGCAGATGAATCAGCCAACAATCCATACATTCTCTCTTCACAACCTTTGATAGGTCCAAAGAATTAAGCTGCTTGGACCAAATCTGTGTTCTTGGCCTTGAGTGCTAGGAACAAATTTGTGTTTGTCAATGGAGCAATATTCAAACCAGAGGTTACTTCGCCTCTGTATAATTCTTGGTGCAGATGCAATACCATGGTTCTTTCATGGTTAGTCAGTTCTCTTAGCAAGGACATTCAAGCGTGAGGTATATCAACATTGCTCAAGATTTGTGGATCGATCTACGAGATCGTTTCTCTCAAGGAAATTCACCAAGGCTCTATGAGTTGCAGAAGGAGATTTCTCATCTTACTCAGGGTCAATTATCTATAAGTTCCTACCTAGATTCAAAACTCTTTGGGATGAATATACGAATGATCAATCTTATGCTTCTTGCACTTGTGTTTTTGATAAGACACAAATTGAGATTCAACAGAAAGAGCATGTTTTTCATTTTTTTGGTAGGATTGAATGATAGTTATGATCACATCATTGGCCAAATTTTAATTGCTGAGCCCCTTCCTTCAATCAACAAGGTTTGCTATTTGATTTTACAAGAAGAGAAATGCAGAAACATAGGTCATGGTTGAAACTACTGCCTTGTATGCCACTAATGGTAGTAACCCTAATTTTAGCCCCAATTTTAGGCCTACTTAGGATCAAGGCTATAATGGAGGAAAAAGGGAGAATTCTAAGAAAGAAAGGCCAGTTAGCACCTACCGTGGTCAAGCACAACATTGCTTCATCAGTGGGAGCAATACCTATGGTGCTTCACAATCAGGTGTTAATGCTTTTGGTATGCAACTTAATGCAATGGTCTTTCCTTCACAAAATTTTGCTCCACAGTTTTAGGCATCTCATCACAACCGCTTCAGTGTCCTATTTCACAATCTCAATGTGAACAATTGCTATCATATCTGTCAATTCTTAAGGATAATGCTGGTGCAAGTTCTGGAACACCACTTGCTCATTAAGCTGCAACTATGATGACAACAGTTGTTGATACTTCTTCATCCAACAACTTTGTCAATAATTTCTCAAGTAATCCCTTTTGGATTCCTCCCAATATTTCTCACTCCATTTTCTCTTCTCATTTAGTAGATAGAAAAGCCTATAAATCCAGTGATTGGATCATAGACACAGGAGCCACTGACCATATGGTTCATTTAGTGACTCAATTAACCACAATTACTTCTGTTGTTCAAACATATGTATCATTGCCTAATGGGGAGCAAGCCATGGTTACACACATAGGGACAGTTAGAATTTCATCCACATTAACTCTTACTGACATGGTTGTCAAAATCGGGATTCTATGTAAGATCGTGGGAGGTAGGTGAAATCGTGGATCGTAGGATCGGATCGTAAATCGTAAGATTTTACATTATTTGAGGGGGGAAAAAAAAAAAAAAAAACAAATTGGTATGTTAAATAATCGAATAAATTATACATTCATAAAAAATAAAAAATTTGCATCCATTTGATGTAATTACCATGCATTATTACATCCATTTGTGAGCATCATTTAAGATGTCAAAAATCTCAAAACGTAACACTCTACTAGAATGTTATTTTTTGTCTGTTTTCAACTAACACTTTATCTCACTACATTAGAATAGCAAAACTTGATCTATTAGAATATTATTTTTCATTTGGGTCCAATTGAACCTTCTGTTAAGTTAAAGAAGATTATAAGAAACAAAAATCGTTTGGAATCGTCAGAATCATACAATCCTGAACGATCGCTAAGATCCTTGAAAGATTTAGATCGTTTTGGGTAGGTGAGATCGTAAAATCGTAGGATCGTAGGATCCAGATCGGGATTTTGACAACCATGCTTACTGATGTGTTTTGTGTGCCATCATTTAGTTTCAATTTGATTTATGTTAGTCAACTTTTTTTTTTGATAAGTAATAAGATATATTGATATCAAAAGGGAAACACCCTAATACACAGGGAGTGAACAAGGAGCCAACAAATCAAAAACAAAAATTGCAAGAATCAAGGAAAACAAAAAGAGAAGGGAAAGATTTGTTTTGCAAAGCAAACAACCAATCCAACAAAGTTCTAAAAAAGAAAAGCTTGAGGTCCGGAATAGATCTCTCAGTATCATCAAAACAACGACTATTCCTCTCCCTCCAAAGACACCACATTAAGCCATGAGGGACGATGGACCAAATATAACCATTTCGATGACGACCAAAGCTACCTTGCCAACACCTTAACAGCCCCAAAACAGTATGAGGCATAACCCAAGATACTCCAAATAAACCCAAAACCATAGACCAAAGATCCATAGCAACGGGACAATGAAGGAAGAGATGGTCAACCGATTCACCATTACTCTTGCACATAAAGCACCAATCCAAAATCCACACCTTCCTTTTTCGCAAATTATCAATCGTCAAGCATTTCCCTAAGGCAGCAGACCATACAAAGAAAGCTACTCTAGAGGGAATCTTCTGCTTCCAAATACTTCTCCAAGAAAAATCGAAGATAGTAGGACCAGCTAGAATTCTATAATAATCTTTCACCAAGAACCCCTTAGCTTTGTTAGGAATCCAACACATCTTGTCCTCACCAAACCCCCTTATAGAAGAACCATAAATGGTTTCCATGAAGCTTGATAAAGCCTCTAATTCTCGAACATGCACACCCCTATAGAAACTCACATCCCAAAAAAGGACACCATTGGGGGATTTCATGAGTTCAGCCACACTAGCCTCCTTATTCCTGCAAAATCTGAATAGGGCAGGGTAGCTAACAGCAAGAGGAGTCTCTCCACACCAATGGTCTTGCCAAAATTTCACCCTAGACCCATCACCAATGTCATACAGAATATGGCGAGAGAAAGAAGGCCAACCTTTACTGATACTCTTCCATAACCCAACTCCAAAAGGACCCTTAATAGGTCTGGTACACCATCCCCCCCATAGACATCCATATTTCAACTCTATTACTTGCCTTCAAAGGGCATCCTTCTCAAAGCCAAAACTCCATAACCACTTCCCAAGAAGAGCTATATTGAAAAGTCTTATCTTCCTTATGCCTAAACCACTTGAAGAAATAGGAGTGCAAATAGTAGCCCATTTAACCATATGCAATTTAGGTTCATCACCCAAACCGCCCCATAAGAAATTCCGCTGAAGCTTCTCAATACGGTTAGCCACACTAGCAGGTATAGGAAATAGAGAAAGGAAGTAAGTGGGTAAATTAGAAAGGGTGCTTTTGATAAGAGTGACTCTACCTCCCTTTGAAAGATACAAGCGTTTCCAACCTGCCAATTTCCTTTCCATTTTCTCTAGAATCGGATTCCAAATAGTCTTATCCTTGAATTTAGCACCCAAAGGAAGACCCAGATATTTCAATGGCAGAGAGCCCAGTTTGCAGCTAAGGACATTTAGCAAAAAATCAATATTAGGCACTACTCCAACCGGAACCAATTCGGACTTGCCCAGATTAATCTTAAGCCCCGACACTGCCTCAAACCAAATAAGAATCATACGAAGAATCAAAATCTGATCTAGATCAGCATCACAAAAAATGAGAGTGTCATCTACAAAAAGGAGATGAGACACTTTCAGCTCTTGCTGCTCCACATTCATCTTCCATTTCCTCATATTTATGGCATACACGTTTGGTTCATCTTTCCTTTACAAAGATGCTTTTGTTGAATAAATCTATACCTTTTGTTTTTGAAAATAAGTCACAATATTGTGATATTTGTTATTTTACTAAGCAAAAGAAGCTTACTTTTCCTGTAAATGAGCATGTTTTTGTTTCACATTTTGAACTTGTACATTGTGACTTGTGAGGATCTTTCTTTACTACAACTAATGAAGGTTACACATATTTCTTAACTATTGTTGATGATTTTTCAAAATGTACTTGGGTGTTTTGGCTTAAAAACAAACTTGGAACTGAATTCTTAATTCCTCAATTTGCTACTATGGTGGAAACACAATTTGAAAAGAAAATAAAATGCATCAGAAGTGACAATGGGACTAAGTTTTACTTGCAAAATTTCTTTAAAAGCAAAGGCATTTTGCATCAATTGACCTGTGTTAACACACCACAGCAAAATGCCATTGCTAAAAGGTAGCATCAACATATTCTTAATGTTGCTAGAGCTTTGATGTTTCAGTCTCAGATTCCTTTGTCATATTGGGGTGATTGTGTTTTGATTGCAGTGTACTTAATCAATATGACACCTTCTAAAATTTTGCATGACAAAACCCCTTTTGAAATGCTTTTCAATAAGCCTCCTTCTTTTGCTCACTTGAGATGTTTTGGTTGTCTTTGTTTCATTTCTACTTAGCCTCATAATAGACATAAATTTGCATCTAGAGCTAGAAGATGTGTTTTATTAGGCTATTCCCATGGTATCAAAGGTTACAAAGTTTTAAACCTTGACTCTAATTCTATACACATCTCTAGGGATATAATTTTCTATGAGAATATATATCATTTTGCTCAAAATTCTTCCTTTTTACCTTCTCACATTGTTGATTTTGTTTTTTTCTCATTCTAATTCTATTGGTGAACTTGCTCCATTTCCATCTAGATCTTCTTATGAATCCCCCACTTCTACTTTACATACCACTCCATCTGTACCTCACCCACCTGATTTAGTTAATGTTGTTCCTACTTCACCTAATGTTTCTTTCTTGTCTTACTTCTGATACTCCTTGTTCCATTGATCTTCCTCCTTCCACTTCCACTAATATTGATCCTATTCCCACATCCTCTTCACCTGTTGTTCCTAGAAGGTTAACCAGACCTCACCATCCACCTGCATATCTCACAAATTACTCTTGTAAGACAGTGGTTTCCAAACCTTCACCAGGTCACCTTATGATATTTCAAATCATCTCAGTTATGAGAATCTTGGTAGCACTTTTCACTCCTTTGTCATGTCTGTTAATGCTACACCTGCATAACTTGCTCATTTTTATCAAACACCTAGTTTTCACAGCAAGGGGGAGAACTTTGTGTGCAAATTGAACAAGAGCTTATATGGATTGAAGCAGGCTTCTAGGAAATGGTTTGAGAAGTTTTTTACAACCATCTTGACCTTGGGTTTTGTGCAATCAAAGGCTGATTATTCCCTTTTCACATATTCACAAGAATCTTCATTTACCATCTTATTAGTGTATGTGGATGACATTTTGTTGACAGGCAACAATCCAGATTGTGTGAAGGAATTGAAATAGGTTCTTGATAGAAAGCTTGGCATTAAGGGCCTTGGATCATTGAGGTATTTTCTTGGTCTTGAAGTGGCAAGGACTGATAAAGGACTTAGCCTAAACCAAAGGAAATATGCATTGGAAATACTAAAAAATACTGGTTATTTGGGCTACAAACCTAGTAAGCTGCCTAAAGAGCATAATTTAAGACTATCAAAGTATGAAGGTGCTCCTCTAGCAGACCCAAGTCAGTATAGAAGACTTATAGGAAGATTGAAGTATTTGACATTGACCAGGCCAGACATCACTTATGCTGTACATAGGCTGAGCCAATTTCTTGCTCAACCTAGGGAACCTCACATGTTGGTAGTGAATAAGGTGCTTCAACACATTAAGGCCTTACTTGGTAAAGGTCTTTACTTCTCCAGCAGTTTAGATTTGCAGATAAAATCATATTGTGATGCAGATTGGGCTGGCTACCCAGATACTAGGAGGTCTTTGACTGGCTATAGTGTGTTCATTGGAGATTTCCTAATTTCTTGGAGGTCAAAGAAGCAAAGTGTGGTCTCTAGATCATCAGCAGAGGTTGAATATAGAGCCATGGCAATAGTGGCTTATGAAATCACTTAGGTTCTACAATTGCTTAAGGATTTAAGAGTCAGTCATTCGAAACCAACTATGGTTTTTTGTGATAATCAGGTTGCATTGCATATAGCAGCTAACCCTGTATTCCACGAGAGAACAAAGCATATTGAAGTTGATTGTCACCTGGTGAGAGAGAAAATTCAAGAAGGTGTTGAGGTCCAAAATATCACAATATTGTACCAAGCCTAAAACAATACAAAAAGATTGAAATCTAAGAGCCACTTGGGCTTTCAATGAAAAGGCAAGGCCAAATCCATTAAAAGTCAATAGGAAGGGGCCCAAGCCCATGAATGGGCAAACATAGGACATTATGAAACAAAGAAAGAAGAAGTTTAGCCCAGCCCTTAAGGAAGAAAATTGCAGGGGGAACCTAGAGAGAAAACTGAACCAGGATACCTGGGGATTCTTAGAAGCCTGGGATCCTTAGGATATGCAACAAGGCCAGGTTGGGATTGAGACAGCTCAAGGAAGCATGCCCAGGAGCACAAAGAACGAGAGCAAATGTGTCCCATCAGTCACCCAATAATGCAGAAAAGGGGCAAAAGGCTTGGGGAACCAACAATTCATAAATTAAGGTCTGGTACCTCGAGGAACCTAGAAAGATGGACCATGAAGGAAGGTGGCTAGGGATCTTTCAGTCTAATGGAAGGGAATCTGCCTATTTCGAAAAAATGACAAAAAGGAAAGCAGCCAAAAGGTAGGTCTAAAAATGTGGTATCTAGAAGCTTTGGAAAAAGAAAGATCAAAGGTCAACCCTTTAGGACCCCTCAAAACAGAAAAGTCAGCTGGGGGCTTTTGAAGAGGGAACCTTAAAAGAAGGAAATAGTGAGAAAATATGATAGAGGCCAGTCACCAATGTTGTTGACACAACATTGGTTATGGTACCCAAAGTAGCAAATGGAGGGAATCAATGGTACACCAAAAACCCTAGGATGGCACTATAAAATGAGGGGCAACCAACAGTGAAAAACATTCAACAACAGTGAATCAGAGGAAAAGATCCTTGAGAAAAGTCTGTAAGAATTGAAAATGAGAAAAGAGAGGGAAAACACCATCCAGGATCCTTAAACAGCCACTAGAGAATACACTTGGATTCAAAGGGATTCAAACTTCGCAAGTCTTAAAAGCCCGAGGAGTCATCTAAGTCTGTAATTTTTTAACTTATTTGGACCTTGTAACATATCCTAGTAAGCGTGATGTATTAAAAAACTTAAGAAAATAATGAATCATTTCATATCATCCTAAGGATCTCTAACATTTTTTTTCATTTTTTTTTTCTCTTATATCACTTCTTTACTATTCCTTATTGTACAATACGTATATGTTTTCTGTGTGTTAGTATGTATGTGTTGTAGGATCCATGTTTTGTGCACAACTTGATTCAAAATCAACCCAACTTAGCTGCGGTGAACCAAGTCCAGTCCTTTAAACATAAAGCATTGAGTCCAAGATCCTTGCTTTCTACTTGGGCCTATGTGCTGTTTTACCAAAAAAAAAAAAAAAAGAACCCACACAGAAGGGAAAATCATAACTTTTCATGCGGCTAGTAATTCACAAGTTGCTGACATTTTTACTTAGGCATTGGGCATTTCCGCTTTTACTAGGTTGGCACGCAGACTTGGTCTTAAAGACATCTTTGTTCCTAAAAGGGTTAAGTTTGATTCACAACTTCAAGCCACTGAACAATCAGTAGTTCAAGACTTGAGGGGGAGTGTTAAGACAGAGTCAAGGAAGCAGAGCAGTGGTACAAAGACAAAAAAGAAACGGTATCGTTTAGAGGAAGTAAAGGATAAAATCAGAGTCGTTTAATTTAAAGAGTCAAAGTCTGATGTGAGTGGGACACTTGACTTAAGGTTATTGGTTGTAGTTGAAAGTTTGTTATTTCTGTAGCTAAATTCTAATAGGGAAAACTGCACTAGTTTAGGATTGGCATTGATTCATCTTGTAGTATAAATAGTGAATTGCTTTGTATTTTTCAGTTAGATCATCCGTGAATAAGAAATTCAGTTTTCCAAAAAGTTCTTCTTTTTTCTGCAAAACCTCCATATTCTGGTTTTCTTAATATTGTAGGAACTTAGGCACTTGATTTTCTAGAAAATTTGCTTTTTCTCTAAATTTTATAGGTCATCTAATGTAATTTGATCTCTCTTCGATATATATGTTGACATCCAACGGTTATTCCTGACCAACCCGTTAACTTTCCCTGCCCTATTAGTGCTAGGAGATCTCCATTATCTTTCCCACCCGATTGCAACCTTAGCTCATTGTACCAAGTACCATCTTTATGAGGCAAGGATGTCTTCTTCTTTTTGTTTTTGTTTTTTTTTGGAAAAAACATATATTATTATGATAGTCAATATTAACAAATACAATTTGTTTTCATTATCCCTCAGCCTTCCCCCACCATAGGTTGACATTGAAGCTAGCAAATAGTGTTTAAACTTGATGCAGCTTCTGGTTTAGACCGCTCTTAAGGATCAGAATTCCCAGTTTGGGGGCGGATAACAAGTCACTTGTATGGAAACAACCAGTTCCATGAACGATCTGAGAATGTTACCTCATGCTATAGATATCGAATGAGCTCGACTTCAAATTTTCCCTTCCGTGTAGACCTTATTTCTCCTATCTGAATCAAAGTAAATTATAAGATCCAAAACACCAGCCTATATACTCAAAAAGCCATTCCGTTGGCCAGTGGTTTCATTTGAATTTAAGTATTTAACTACTCACCTTTAATCTTCCTCTTCCACTAACGGAGACAATATCACCAGTCTTGAGTGTAGTGTTGTTTTTAGAAACAGGAATCCAATTGACACGCAGCTCCCCTTTACTACACACAGATTGAGAACTTTCAAATGCATATACTTCTATCCTTATATAAGGCTAGAAGCTACTGTATTTCAGTAAAAAAATAAACAGGGGCCAAACAGATTGCTACAAATCTAAGGTGGATGATGAAAAATTAATTTCCTTGAACAGGACTATATCCTGCTACTATAAAAAATATTATACTAGGAGATATTGCTATTTAAGAAGCACGGGTGCGGATTCGGGTTTGGGTGTAGGTGCGGGTGCAGTGCGGCAACTTGGCAATTTTTGAAAAAGTAGGGTGCGGCGGGATATGTTTATTAATAAATTATTAAAAATATTTTTATTTATATTTTCTATATATACCTAAACATTTTTTTTTTTTTGAAAGGAACATATTTTTTCATATAATGGTAAACATATACCAATTTAAGAGCAATAGTATAGTATAGATAATAAAGTCTTTATAAATCCATATCATAATTTAATATATTAATCTTTTTTTAAGAATAAAAATATGTTAGCCTTCAAAAAAATATATTAGCCCTCATAATAATAATAATAATATACTACCTACTACCATTTAAAACAAAAAACAAAAATAAAAGAACGGTAAAAAATGGAAACCCATTAAATTCTTTAAAAAAAAATTGAAAAACAAAAGTCATTAGCTAAGTGGCTGGTATGTGGGGAAACAATAAAACCCACTAGGCACTAGTCTTTCAACCCTTCACTTCACTCAGTATTAAGTACTAACCGGGTCATGTGGGGGCCACAAACTAAGAAATTAAAAAGAGAGAAAACAAAGAAGATGAAAACACTCATGCTCAGAAGCTTAGGGGTGTTTGGAACGCCATTTCAAATAACAATTTTCAGTTTTTAAATAACATTACGCATATTTTCACATACTTTTTTACTTACACGTATTTCCACACATGTTTTCAAACAATAAAACACATGTTTTTAAGTGTATGTACCAAACACTCCCTTAATTTGTAGAACATAAAGACGAATAAGAAGAAGAAGATGAAATGCAACGCAGAAGAAAGAGACAATGCAGAGGGTGGTATGATTTTTCCGGCCGAAACAGATGACCACCGCATGCCGTGTTGGGTGCAGGTGTGGCGGCCCTGGAGCTGCACTCGTGCTTCAATAAGAAATAATATTTGCTAGTTGTCATAGTGAGCATAATTCTGGAAGGGAAAGAGATTGAAAACCAGTTTGGGAGATATTTAGAGCCTATTTGGATCACACTGATTTTGAGTGATATCACTTAGTTTTCATCACTGAGTTTCCAAAACGCGTGGGTCCCACAAAAATCTTATGTTTGGCTTGGTTTTGAGTACTTGTTTCTATCACTCAAAACTCAAAAATTTGAGTTTGAGTGATGGAATTCGGAAACAACATTTGAGTGTTTTCAAAAACTGAGAATTGATTTTCAGTAGGTGGGGTCCACAGTTTTGGCAAAAAGTTGAGTTATTAGAATGAGATATGTGACTGAGTTTTTAAACCAAACAAGTGTTTTGCAATTTTTGAGTGAATGTGAGGTTTGAGTTAAGAGTTATTAGTTTTGAGTTTAAGTTATGAAAATTGAGTTATTTCTAAACCAAATGAGCCCTTAAAGAGCGAGAAGCATAAAGAAAATTATTAATAAATCTTTTCAACATATAAAGCCCATAAAAATATTTGTGCATGAAAGCCTTTATCAGAACCACAACAAGACAGTCATAATTTAATGTCTATATAAGTGGAAATTTTTTTATAAATTGAAATTCTTAAGACAATGTGGTTGATTCTGACAATGAATATGTGCTGATGCATTGATGCTACTCCCTTCATACATGCCATTCATATATGAACAACATTTAACATGACATAAACTGTCATAAGCTTCCAATTGACTTAATAGATGCATTGAAAGTGAAGATCATCTTAAGACTGAAATGATCAGTAACCATGTGAAAACACCCAACCGCGTCGGACACCGCTGACCGCGTGTCCGTGCCGCGTCAGGCCGCGTCCTACCACGTGGTGAAGCCGACTCGCGCCGACACGGCTCAAATCGGGCCGATTTGGGCCGAATCGGCCCGTTTCGGCCGTATTGGCCAAAATCGCCGATATGGCTGGTTCAGGCCGAAATTCAAAAAAAAAAAAAAAAGGGTGCAAAACGCACCGTTTGACTTAACCTAAAACCTAAAACTCTCTCACGCACTCTCACTTCGTCCTAAGACTCCAAACACCCTCCCTCACTCCATCGCTTGTCTCTCTCTTCTCTGTGCTCTCTAGGTTGCTGGCTTCACTGAATCACTCAGTCTGTGCATCCCAGCCACTCAGTTCGTGCTCTCTTCTCTGTATTCTAATTTCCAAATATCATGGAATGTTTTAGACTTTTAGTTTCAATCTTGTGGGTTGTATTTAATTTATGAACATCATGTTTTAGTTATTAAATTTGGTATATGTTTATATAATGTGAAAAAGTACGCTTAGCAATATATTAAAAATATAAATAATAATTTTTTAATCGCTGTGTCCCGCCGCACCCGCACCCGCACCCGCACCCGCACCCGCCTTTTTCAAAAATTGCCGAGTCCCGCACCCGCACCCGTGTCCCGAAACGCACCCGTGCTTCTTAGAATCTAACACAGACTAACCAAAAAGATGGAAATCATGGGGGGCAATAGTTGCATAAAAGATAAGAGAAAGGCTGGCAGGATGATTCAGTGATGTGAAAGAATAGACAACCACAAGACATGTCACCAAAATGATTGATTATGCTACAATACTCTGAGAACAGACCTAACTGTGTATGATTTAGCAAAATATATGGCCCAGACTGCCCAGTAAAGATAAAGTGAAAAAAAAAAAAGAAGAAGACAACCCCGACTAGTTTTAGTAACACTTTGTCAGGTATGAATCGGTTTAGGCAAGGAATTCAGTATATAAGTCAAATAAAAGATCACAGCCCACTAAGCAGCAAACCAACAACACAAGAATCCCTTTAAAAAAAGTAATATATACGATGCCAGAAAATGTCAAAACATAGAGATAACAATATATTCAAGTGACAGCTTGCATTAATAAAGAAGGTGGTACCTGACCGAGTCAACAAGTTTTGATCGTGAAATCTTAAATCCTGCACTAGCCAGAGCATCAACCCTTAGAGATGCTTCTACAGTTTTAAATGTTTGGGTCCTGTCAAGAGAAGAAAACTAAGCTTGATTCTATGCTAGAGGAAAATTATTTAGAAACTGAAAAAAGAAAGGTTATCAAGATAATGACTGGCAACCTAGGTGCTTCATAATCAAGAGAGATCAATGGTATCATCGTGCAAGAGACTGGAACATTACCAACCTGCAAGAAGAAAAGAAATCACAAACACAAGTAGTATGCAACTAAGTACTTCATTGTTTTCAAGTCCAGTGGCTATAGAGCCCATTCTATATTCAAATCTTTTGAGGAATGTCACAATATAGAGGTAAAACATAACTTCTAATGCTATAAATTCCAGAACCAATATA
This sequence comes from Quercus gilva, assembly GCA_023621385.1. Taxonomy (NCBI): domain Eukaryota; kingdom Viridiplantae; phylum Streptophyta; class Magnoliopsida; order Fagales; family Fagaceae; genus Quercus; species Quercus gilva. The sequence goes on along the minus strand of CM042480.1, from coordinate 24,658,026 downwards.
TCTAAACTCAGGTGATAAGCATATCAATTCTCATTAAGATGAGTCCTAAAAGACAAAAATAAATAGAAAATAATAATATTTTTTTTCAAATTGGATGTTTACTGATAATGAAAAAGTAGTCCCAGAAAAGCAGTAGAGATGAAGTAACAGTACCTTGTCTAATGACAATATAATAAAGTCAACAAGTTCTGGAACAATAATTATTTGAGCTCCCTTCTCTCCCTGAGCAGTGAAAATTTAACAAGAAAAAAAGAAAGCAAAGGTCAAACTCCACTCAACAAAGCCCTTTATCCCACTATTGGGAGATGTCTAGCTATTATAAAAAGATTAAAAAAAGAAAGAAAAACTAAGACAAGTAGATGTAGTTTTTCTTTTGTCCAAAACCAATTGGGTTTTGAATATTGGAGATGATTCTACCGTCCAATTTGGAAAAGGGAATGATCAATCAAAAAGAAAGGAAAAGAAGAAAAGAAATGGAGTCCCAGCTGAGAGTTATAAAGTGATTTCTGCAGCCAACAAACAACCCATCAACCTTGTATACATCCAGAACAATAAGGAATACAAGTGTCATACAATGAAATGTCCCAATTGAGAGCCATCAAATTATTAATTCTCATCTCAAATGTCTTGTTATTTAGAATACCAAGTAAAAATATATCTTATGTTCAATTTGCAAACTCTCCTACTTTCCAAAAGTGATCAGATCCCTAGAAGCTACAAATGCCACTTAAGACATGAAAATTTTCAACTTTTTTTTTCTTATTTCTTTTTTCCTTTTGTAAGTACCTGTGTGCAGCCATGAGACACAGACTTGACATTATAGAAACCCTGACATGGCAAACTTTTATAAATCAGTATGGTGAGGACATGACAGCATATGTATTTATAACCCTTTTATTTTTATCACATTGCCAATGTTATCATAGTTTACTTTCTCTCTCTCTCTCTCTCTCTCTCACACACACACACACACATCTGGCATAGAAGAAAAGTTTTCTCAAACTGTCCATGGCTCATATGATATGTATAAATTACCAAAGCATGTCAAACATGTCCGTCACGACGGGGGCTTGGCCATGGCTCCTTTAATGTGTCCAAGCTATTTTGGCAGTACAAACATAACTTGAGACTGATTATAAAATTAGTTTTTAAAAGGACTTTTTCTTTTGAAAAGTAAGTATACAAGAGAGTAAGATATAAAAACCATAAAACCCACTATCACTCTCATCCAAATGAAAAGTTATCATTGGTGAAGGGAGTGTTGAGGCTGGGCTACGTTTTTATGTTCGAATATTAGAAATGGAGGGGGAGGGGAGGGGAGGGAAGGGGGTTGGAAATGAGCTAAGCCTTCTTCATGGTGCAATGTAGTTGAAATTCAATAGTGCAGTTCCATACACAAACCTTCCTAACTAGTAGAAAAGCAAAATAGTATCCCAAATGAAATTCAAATGATACCTGCAAGATAATATCCCCGAGTTTCTCCCTTGCAATCCCTTTATTAAGAATTGCACCAAGGAAGTCACCATGAGAACAAGGATGAAACCCAAAGTTTCCTGTGACACTGGAAAAGTATCCATAAAACATAATTTAAGCAAAGGCTTCAATTAACTTACATGGTGGAGAAAAAATGGTGGAGCTACAATATAACTTACCTTAATGCTGCAATTACATCTGGATCACTTGTCAGGACATCTGGATGTCCGATAGAAATCCGGCATCGCTCAGCCTAGAACATTTTATAATTTGAAAGATACCTCAATCTGTAGAGAAGATGAAAAATGTACGTATATACATAAAAGTAGAACTAATCCATTTTAACCTGTGGGTAGCCTCCCTGAGCAACTGCTCTAATGTCAGATAGTTTTTCCAATGCCAGCATTGACTCCTTGAGCACTGGTGGAGTAAGAAAATTTGTGTGAAGAACTTCTCTTCTTGATGATGCTCGTCTAGCCTACAATAAATGCAAAAGAAATGGAGAAATTAGATTAGGCTTTATTTCATGACTGACTCAATCCATTGAATTCTGTATTAATGCAAATTTTTATTTATATATTTTTAACATTATTGTCCTTTCTACAGAAGATAAAAAATTAAAAAGGAAAAACAGAAAAATTAAAAATAAAAAGCAGATGCCCTTCAAAGGGAAATGAAGGCAGATGTTGTATGATGTTTTTTTTTTTTTTTTTTTTTTTTGACAATTCGATGGTTGGGGGAAAGAGGATTTGACCCCTAGACGTCTCCACTCTCCATTAGAAGCACTAGGAGGTGCCAATTGAGTTACAAGACTCCTGAGATTGTATGATATATTTATTAAAGGTAAATACCATTTCAAGAATATGTTTCACTTCTTCAGTAGCACTTTTCTCTTCACCCTTTATGGCTTGTGCTAAGTGGCATATTTCTGAAGCTATATCACAGAGCATCAAAAATGTTAAAATAATCATCACATTATTCAGGAAAAAATAACAAACAAACTTATAACCTAAAAACCATTGAACCTAAGAGAACAAAATCAGAAGCTTTTCAAGTACAGAAGTAATAAAGAAAGTTTTGCCTAATTTTATCACCTCGCAAGTATTCAAGCACACAGGTTATAAATGAGGCCTTAGCCACACATCAATCATAAAAATGTTCAAAGGATAAGGTTTGCACTAATTTAATTGTTGTTGAGAAGCTGGCTTTTTTGCTAACTATAATAAACTTATCGGTCCTTCCCAATATTTGACATGCAATATTCCTTGATATGGATTTCTGGATATGCTAGAAACTCTTTGTAAGTTACCCCAGTACATAAAAGTGTATAAGGTTCCTGGTGGTATGCTGGGCAGTGCTATCTAGGCATGCCAAGAGACGAATTTCATCAAAGCAGTTGGTTTTTTATTCCTAACTGCCTCATTGTTTATTTATACAAATTTCTGTTGGTAGGTATTGTCCTGAACTAAGGCTGGTGTTACCAGGATTGGCTTTTCTATATAAGCTTGATACTTAAACCTTCGGCTTAGCACATTAAACAATAAACGCACTCCTTGGCAAGGAGAGATGAGTCAAGCTTTTAAAAAAGATAGCCCTTGCAGCTTCAAGCATTCAGAAACTACAACATATAACCAGTTCTCACAATATAGGGTTCATTTTCTCGTTTCAGCTTGAATTTGCTGATTTTGAACCAAAAAAAAAAAATCTATAAGTCAGGCTTTTTATCAAACACCATGCTACCATTTTGTCAATTCACCTTGTTCAGTAATACCGTTTTACAATTCATGAGGATAACTAACATACTTAAACTTCAAATGCGTTTCCAACGAAAATACAATAATTATGATTATTCTTACTATTAGCATAAATAGGATTTAAAATACATGGTAACTTAAGACTATGCCACCAATATTCACATAAATTTAGTGTGCAATGCAATGTACAATAAATTACGTGTTTCAACTATTCAGCCAAATGGGTGTTCGAAAATCACATAATTTTACCATAAATCATACTAATAAAGAGTAGCACAGGACAGCAAAGCCACAGTGCGCACCTGAAGAAGTGAGAGGATGAGTGAGAGTAAAAGAGCGGAGGACTTTGTAATGAGAGAGCTTGATGATGATGTTGTTGTTGTTGATACCAAGTCTATGATGAGAGCGAGCAAGAGCTAGAGCACAAGCTGCACGTCTTAGAACCCATGGTGCTGCGAAGCCAATGGCAGCCATGGCCGATATTCGCAGAAGAATAAATTGTCACTCCAATTCAATTTACATTTCAGTCAGTCAGATCTTGCCACTTCCACACTTTACTGTGGGCCCTTCGTGTTTGGTCGTTGGTAATGGTATCCGATAAAATAGTGATTAGCACGGAGAAAAGTGATATGCTTGTCAATTCAGGCCGGTTTAGTAAGAGATTTCTATTAATATTGGTTAAGTTTTATGGAAATATAGTAAGTGATAAAGTGTGTAAAAATATTTATTGTAATGTTTAAATAATAATTTTTGTTATTTAAACACCATTACTAAACGAGATCTTAGCGTAAAACTATTGTGTTTGCAATATTACTAACAAGTGCCTTTGTGCAAAAGTTGAAAATTTTAATATAATTATTTTTATTTTTCTCCTTCAAAAGTTGGGATGACCTTTTTCTGAATACACATTTCGATACAAGTGGCATATTTGTTGATATGTAATTAGATTATATCACTTATACATGGATTTACTATAGGGATTTAGTAAAAAATATTCCAACTATTGCTTGCCACGTGTGTAGATTGTTTCGAAGTGTGTAATCCTAGTCTTTTTTGTTTTTAAGGAATTAACTAGAATACTTGTTGAATTGAGTAGGATTGAAGAGAGAGAAAAAGACTTTGGCAAAAAAATGACCTCTTGTATTACGTCGGTCTCTAGACTATACCGTAGTCTTCCACAATCCATACCATTGCTCCTCGTATTCTCCCCATACTCTTGAAAGATATTCTTGAAGCCAAGTAGTTGGCTTAATCTGGTTTCGTGTCATTTGGGGCAATTTGGTTAACTCAATCCTTATATGTTTCATGCCTTTAAAGGAAGTGAAGCCTCTAGAACGAGGAAGTACACCTGTTATGGGTGTATGCTTCCTCCCCCTCACAGAAGCATACACTCGTAACATGGTGTATTTTTCCCTTTAGAACCCACTAATTTTGCTAGATCATTAAATCAGCACTTGATGTTGTTGGGTCCATCAAATGGACTTCACTTGGCCTTTGATATTGTGTAGTTTTGAGCTTTATCTTTTAGCAACAAAACCCACTTTGCCTGATTCTAAGCCATTGGGCTTTGGTAGTGTTTTGGGTTCAAAATACATGAATTTTTTTTTTTTTTTTGGGTAAATAAAATACTTGAAGTTTATTTCGCTAGGCTTGTTGTATTTAGATTCAAAAAAATTAACCTCTAACAATGGGAAATACACTAGTCCTCTAGGGTATTCTTGGTTATTTTTAAGCAACCAATGCTTAGCCTTATTATTATTATTAATTTTTTTTAAAGAAGAAGCTTAATGATGTTGTAGTAGCAAAACAAAGTAAAATTGTTCTTATCAAAAAAATAAAAGTAAAATTGTTATGCCTTTCTTGACAAAGCATTACAAATGTGTTTGTGGGGAGTGGAATAGTCCCTATCCAGGCTTTAAGCCCAAGAAGTAACTGGGCCGGAGAGAACAAACTGGGCCTAGCCTATGTACTAGAAGGAAGGCCCAGGGGGTAATCGGCTATGGAAGAAAGGAAGCTGGACCATCCCAAGTACTACGGAAGAGGAAAGCGACGCGGGAAAGCAGTTCCCATGGAAAAGGTAAGAAGCTAGCATTACCCAAGGCATGGTGCGTGGATGATCCACGTATGGTTTCCAAAAGATGCTTGGAACCACAGAAACTTCCAAAACACTCAAGAAGATTAAAGATTTTTACCTTCGCATTAATGAGGGGTTTCTCACCTAACCTTTGCTGCATTGAATGCATATGAGACAGCCTGAACAGTACAAACACCCCCCCAAAAGTCAGAGTTCCAAGGGGAGGAAATCGAAAAAGTAAAAGAAAATATTCCTGAGAATTTGGCTGGCAACAAGACAACTGTAAAGATAAGAACAAGGAATGTAACTATAAAGAAGGGGAGATGGGAAAATGGAAGGGGAGCTCTTTTGGGGAGAAGAATAAGGAGGGAAAGGTCTAAAAGAGAAACAGAGAGATAAAAAGCGTGTGTAACACCACGGGAACAAGAAAAGTTTCCTGTTGTAACACTTGAGCAATAGTAGAAATATAGGTGGACAATGAAATCAACTGTTTGAGTTTCCCATTATGGAGTGTTTATTTCCTATATCAGTAGGTTATGTGAGACATTATAGTGGTAATCCGTGGAGAGCACCACAGGGACCAGTTTATGTTCGCCCACAATTAGCGCCATCTGTGGGAAAACTCTAATAAGCAGAAGGCTTAAAGTTGATTTTTTTTTTTTTTTACTAAACTATGGCAAATCATTCTCGGAGCGGTCCCACTCACGTGGAATGACCAAGCACTTCAGAAGAATCTGTCCATGTGGATCGACGTGTGAGATCTGAAGTTTACAAGGAGGCCCAACAACAACCTAGCCCACCTCCACAAGAAGAAATGTTTGCCACCAATGCAGAAGGTCTGTCCTACTCTAATAGGGAGAGGGAAGTGGAAAGGTTAAGGGAGTAAGTGGCTTTGCTACAGAGGGAGGCGAAGAGGGACAAAGAGTTGCTTTGCCGTAAAAACAAGGAGCTTCATCATTGGAGAGGACCAAGTGCAGCACTCAGTCACTCCCGAATAGATAAGCACATGGTGGATGATAGGAATAGGAAGAGAGACAGGAGACTACCCCATCCCCACAAGGAACAAAGGCAGGCTCCTTATAGGGAGAGGACAGTCTTTCCACCTTATCACAAGAACAGAAGGGAAGAGCAAGACAGGGAGAAGCTTAAAGTGTCAATTCCTCAGTGCTCAATGATCCCTCAGTCCTCAATGATCCCTCAGTCCTGAGTTCCTGCAATGCCACAAGTTTCTAGTAATGATGCCAAGGGTAAGGCTTTGCACCAAATATCTCAATCCATGTTTTCAAAAGAGATTGAGAAAATAGATCTACCGCGTAGGTTTACAAGGCCAACTTTCATAATTTATGATGGCAAAATGGATCCCGTGGAACATATCAGTCATTACAACCAAAGCATGGCCATATACTTTAAAAGCAAAGACCTGATGTGTAAGATATTCCTTTCTAGCTTAGGGCCGATAGTTATAAGATGGTTTGATGGGTTGGAAAAAGGGTTTTTCCGAGGATATGACAAGCTAATTAGAGCCTTCAGGGCAAGATTTGTGACATGCAGTAGAACTCAGAAGCCTTTTACCTCACTCTTTACAATGGCAATGAAGGAGGGGGAAACCCTCAGAGCCTATTCGGATTGCTACTGGGAATTATACAATGAGATGGGGAGAGATAATGGAGGAATTGCGGCTGTATCTTTAAGGTGGGGCTCCCTATTGATTCTAACTTGAAGGCTTCACTAGCCTTGAAGCCAGTTACGGATATGAACAAATTAATGGAGTGGGTAGAGGAGTATAAGAGATTGGAAGATAACTAGTTGCAAGATAAGGCTAAAGCTAAAGTACCCGTCGCGGAAAAGAAAGAGGTTAAGGCAGATCATGCTCCCTGACCTCAAATGAACTTTTTCCCTTAGGCTCAGAAGTTGAGGTCAGAAATGGTTAGTTCATTGTACAAAAAGCCTGTATACCAAATTGTGGAAAAAATAAAGAACGAGCCATACTTTCGCTGGCCAAACAAGATGAGTGGGGATGCTATAAGAAGAAAACAAAGCCTTTATTGTTCATATCACCGAGACTGGAGGCACACAACTGAGGATTGCCGAACCCTAAAAGACCACTTGCGCTAGCTCTAGAAGGTAGGTTACTTAGGCCAATTCTTGGTACTAGAAGACTCTCGCCCACAAGACTTGAAAAGGGCTACCACCCCAAGGACTTCGATCCCAGCTCGGGGGCTCATAGGGGTAATACATACGGCCATAAAGCGAGTTGAGACTATGAAAACCCCACCTAGGGTATTGGCCGTAAACTCAGCTTCTGACTTAGAGTTGGAAGTCCCTGCACCCAAAAAGGGACATTGGGAAGATGAAAGCATTGACTTTACTGGAAGAGACCTCAGGGATATTGTTTAGCCCTATGAAGATGCACTGATAGCAACACTGTAGATTAGGGGCTTTGATGTTAGAAGAGTTATGATAGATTAAGGAAGCGAGGCAGAGATAATGTACCCTAACCTATATGAAGGGTTAGGACTTACCCTTGAGGATTTGACAAAGTATAATAGTCCCTTGGTAGCCTTTGACGAAAGTGTTGTTACATTAGCTGGACAAGTGACTTTTCCCATGAAGGTGGAAGGAAGAAAGGAGATGGTCAACTTTATAGTAGTACACTCATATTCCCCTTATACAACAATCCTTGGACGCTTTTGGATCCATTCTGTGGATGCAGTACCTTCATCTTTACATCAGAAGGTAAAATTCCCAACTGAGTGAGGCATTGTAGAAGTACGCGAAGACCAAAGTATGGCACAGAGATGCAAGATAGCCGCCGTGGGGCATAGGCAGGAAGGAGAGTTTGGACCAACAAATCCCTTATAGCAATTACAGTCTCCACCCAAGGACACCTGTGAGCGATTGGAGAAAATACACATCGACCTCGGGGATAAGTACTTCCGAATAGGAGCTAGCCTCCCTATCTTAGAGAAAGTAGAGTTAATTTTGTTTTTAGTAAGCAATCTAGATGTATTTGCGTGGAGTCCGTATAAAGCACCCAGAGTAGTTCCAGAATTTATTTGTCATCGACTTAACATTGACTCCCAATGTTTACCGAAGAAGCAGAGACCTTGTAGGTCCTCGAATATCCACATTGGGGTGGTGAAGGAAAAGGTGGATAGACTCAAAGAAGATATGGCAATTAAGGAGGTCTATTATCCTGAGGGGTTAGCTAATACGGTAGTGGTGAAAAAGAATAAAAGAAAGTTGAGAGTATGTGTAGACTTCACGGATCTAAACAAGGCATGTCCAAAAGATCATTTTCCAGTGCCTAAGATAGACCAGCTTGTTGATGCAACTTTTGGGCACCCCAGGATGAGTATTCTTGATGCTTTCCAGGGGTACCATCAGATAGATTTGGCCCCCGAGGACCAGGAGAAAACCTCTTTCATTGCCCCTACAGGTAATTTTCATTACAAAGTCATGCCATTCAGGTTGAAGAACGCAAGGTCCACCTATCAAAGAATGGTTACTAAGATGTTCAAAGAGCAATTGGGTAGAAATATGGAGGCCTATATAGATGACATGGTAGTAAAGAGTAAGGCCATGGAGGATCACCTCACTGATCTCACAGAAACTTTTGAGACATTACGGAAGCACCGTTTGAAGTTGAATGCCTCTATGTGTGCCTTTGGGGTTAGCTCAGGAAAGTGGGGTATCTGGTAACTCACCAAGGTATTGAAGTTAACTCGGATTGGATTGTAGCCTTGCAAAATTTGAATTCTCCAAGGATCCCTAAGGAGGTCCAACGACTTACCGAGATGACTGCGGCTCTTAATCGTTTCATTTCACGGTCTGCGGATAAGTGTCAACCTTTCTTCCAACTGCTGAAGAAATAGAAAGACTTTCAATGGATGGCTGAGTGCTAGCAAGCATTCGATGAGCTTAAATTATACTTGTCTCGGGCTCTCGTTTTGTCGAGACTAGTACCCGGAGAAACACTATATATGTATTTGGCTATGATGGATCACGCGGTAAGTGCGATCTTGTTAAGGTTGGATCAGGGAGCTCAAAAGCCAATCTTTTATATTAGTAAGACCCCTGTGGAAGTTGAAACACATTACCTACCCTTGGAGAAAGCTGCACTAGCAATAATCCATGCTGTACAGAAGTTACCCCATTGCTTTCAAGCTCATACTGTAGTTGTGTTGACCGAGCATCCTTTGTAGGCATTACTCAGGAGATCAGACTTCACAGGGAGGATAGCCAAGTAGGGGGGGCCTTTTTAGGAGCTTTTGATATTTAGTATAGGCCCCGAACCTCCATTAAAGTTCAAGTCTTAGCAGATTTCGTTGTAGAATTCACTCTCGGACATCTTGAAATTTTGCAAGTGGAGGGAAGCAAAATAGTATAACCCCGAGAAAGAATATGGCAAGTGTATGTGGATGGGGTGTCAAACTGCCGAGGAGTATGAGTAGGTATCATATTGATCTCTCCGGAAGGGATCAGAGTGGAAAAGTCATTCAGACTGGGCTTCCTAGTGTCAAATAATGAAACAAAGTACGAAGCCCTCCTCACGAGGCTTAGGATGTCTAGACAAGTGGGGGCAGACAGAGTACAACTACACTGTGATTCTTAGCTGGTTGTTAGTAAGATTTCTGGCGAGTTTGAAGCTAAGGATCAAAGAATGATGAGCTACTTAAAAGAGGTCAAGATACTTAAGCATCAATTTAAGAAGGTGGAGATCTTACAAATCTCTAAAGGCAACAACAGTCAAGCCGACTCTTTGGCTACTTTAGCTTTCTCAGTGGCAGATCCTCTTCTGAGGATTGTATCAGTTGAGCTTTTACCTTTTTCTAGCATTACTCATTCAAATAGGGATTTCATCTTAAGTATACATCCATCCATGAGCTGGATGGATCCTCTTGTAGCCTATCTCTGAAATGGAATTTTGCCCAAGGATAGGAAAGATGCTGAGCGAATCAAATGTAGGTCTCTGCGGTATTGGGTGTCTAAAGAAGGAAAATTGTACAAAAGGTCATATTCAGGGCCCTATTTGCTATGTGTGCATCCCAAGGTAGTTGAAGTAATTCTAGAAGAATTACATGAAGAAATATGTAGAAGTCATACAGGAGGCAGGTCGTTGGTGCACCGAGCTCTCACTCAGGGGTATTGGTGGCTGAGTATGCAAAAACAAGCACTGGAATTTGTAATGTTGTGATTTACAACTATTTTGTGTTGGCTTTAATTCCGTGCCAAATTTGATTGTAATTTTTTTCAATCTTATGTATCTTGTATTTTATGTGGGATTTCATTGTATGGGTTATGTGTAAGAGAGAGTGTGAAGACTCAAGACAAATTGAAAATCAAAGGAGTTTTCGTAGGTAGCTTGCGAGAAGCTTTCCCGCGAAGTGAAGCCATGTGTTCAGCACATGACTGGAATACAAAGAGTCATGACAGAAGATGACAGCTGGTTTTTTCGATTATTTCACGGGTAAGGCCTTCTCTTGAGATACTTGCGAAACATTTTGTTTTTCTATTTTGTCATATCTGATACATCATGTCTTTACCCACACTATATATACCCACATTACCCACATATTAAGAGGAGTGCTTTCAAAGAGAAAACCCTAGCCATAACCCTTAAGAGTTAGAGATTGTCATATCCACAATTTTCTACACAATCCATTGTGATTTTCCTCAACTCCTACCTCTCCATATCCAAATCCTTGAGAGGTTGATAGCCTAAACACTTACCACACCTATCTTGAGTGTAAAGTGAGGTTTTAATGTTGCTAGGAAGTATTGGAAGAAGCCATTTGTTTAGTGGATGTAATTGGGCTGAATTGCGTGATCCGAAGAGCTAGAGAAGACAAAGTTTCGTCAAGTTAGTTGGTAGCAAGAGCTTGGAGGGCTCAAGTACATGGGGTAGACTAGGCTTTAAGGGTCTTTTGTTATTCGTGTACTCCAACTTATTCTTTAGATGATCGATTTACAGTTTGGAGGGCGGTGGAGAGGTTTTTCACAAAGTGCTTCAATTTCCTCTTCGATAACACGTCTTGGTGTTATCTATGTTTGCATTTTTCTTCCTTACTCTTTTAGCTGTCATTTTATTGTTGATATTTGATGACTATGGCTTAAAGTAGTTTATTGTTTGTTTGCTCGCATTTACTCTATTCCGCACTTAGTTAAGTTAGAGTAAAATTAACCGAGTCGTAATTTTAATTTAGGGAGGCTAAACAGCTCTTGTGTTTTCACATAAATTCAAGCTTTCAGAGTTCTCCAAAAAATGCGATCAATATCAAAGATTTGCTCTTAGCATCCATCAGCCCGAGGGTCTTCTCAATCCTATATCCAGCTCGTGACTGTTTGCCCAGTAGGGGCTAGATATAATGGGACATTTTCCAAAGGCGACGGGCAGTAGAAGATGGCTCCCAGTGGAGACAGATTATTTAACCAAGTGGGTGGAGGCTAAGACCCTGGCCAATATTTGAGATACAAATGTTAAGAGGTTCGTATGGAAAAATATCGTGACATAGTTTAGTGTGTCGAAAGTTCTCATATCGAACAATGGACTGCAATTTGATAACAAGGCTTTTCGGCGGTGTTGCTTGGAATTAGGAATTACCAACAGGTGTTTTACCCCATCGTATCCTTAAAGCAATGGACAGGCTGAAGAGACCAATAAGTCTATTGTGAATGGTTTAAAGAAAAGGCTAGACGATTCGAAGGGACGATGGGCAGAAGAGCTTCCAAGCATGTTATGGGCGTACCGAACTACTCCATGGCGTTCCACTAGAGAAACTCCTTTCTCAATGACATACGATGCAGAAGCCGTAATACCCATGGAAATGAGGCTACCTACTTCTCGAACTGACGTGTTTGAAGTGAAGAAGAATGATCAACTACTTTGCAAACATCTGGACCTAATAGAAGAAAGCCACGATGTTGCTCTGGTAAGATTGGCTAATTTTCAGCAGAGGATTAGTCAAGGATACAACAAGGGTATCAAGAGTAGGGAGTTTATTATAGGAGATTTGGTGCTGAGAAAAGTTTTGGGAAATACTCGAGATCCTGCTATGGGAAGGCTAGGCCCAACTTGGGAGGGGCCTTATAGGGTCACATCTATTGCTGGGGTTAGGGCCTATCGACTAGAAGACTTCGATGAAAGACCTATAGCAAGGCCACGGAATGTGTTTAATTTGAAGAAATATTACTTTTGATTATTATATAGAAAATGTGCATTACTTACACTTCTATTTCATCTCAATTTAATAAGCAACGATAAATCTTGTGAGGACCCAACTCGGAACACTGAAATCACAAAAAGGAAATAAACCCCGCGGGACTAGACCTTGTCTTTGCCTTAAGTAGGTTTTAAGTTGAGTTTTCTATCTTAGTCTAACTTCAGAGTCACTAACATAAAATAAAATTGATACTTCACAAAAAGGAAGTAAACCTCGTGGTACTAGACCCTGTCTTTGTCTCGAGTAGGTTTTAAGCTAAGTTTCCTATCCTAGCCTGACTCCAGAGTCACTAACAGGGAACAAAATTAAAATTTTGCACAAGGAAAATGAACCCTATGGTACTAGACCTTGTATTTGCCCTGGGTAGGCCTTAAATTGAGCTTTCTTGGGTTGACTTCAAGGTCATAAATGGAAGAAAAAATTAAGACTTGACGCAAAGGAAGAAACGAAGCTCGCGGCATTGAACTCAATCTTTTTTGGGGATAGGGTTTAAATTGAGTTTGCTGTTTTACCTAATTACTTGGGCATTAATGGAAAGCAAAGGTAAAACCTAGCAATGCAAGGGAGATAAACTCTGTGATAAAAGTTCTCTGTAAATATCACGGGTAAGTGACTAACCTAAATTCTTCTTATTTTAGTTGTCTCTAAGAGTTAGCAAGCAAGTTATTTATCTGAATCTTGAAAAGCAAATGACGTATCTCCTACGGAAGAAAATATGGAAGGTAATTATCAAACGTCCAAATAGCTTGGGAAATATAAGTATGAAGCATAGATATGTATAAAGACTTAGAAATATTTTTATGCATAAAAGATCAAAGTACTTAAGGAAATTAAATACAAAGCAAAAGCCCCCAAAACCGGGCAAACTAAAGAAATGTTCTAAAAGCAACATAAAAAGAAGGAAATTAAGCATGGGGTGGCTCCTCAGAGGTGGACACGGTAGCAGAACTAGTCACCTCTCCTCCTGACATGGCAATGGGACTAGCCCCTCCAACCTCACGAACAGGAGATTCATCGTTGATGATGACCTGAATCTCGAGGATCGGAATGATGACAAAGCTCCTGGGGGATTGGAATGTTGCTCTCCTGCCTCAAAGAAGATGAAGCCTCCACTTGCATCTTATCTATGGCTATAGACCATCCTTTGGAGAAGTAGACTTGCAGGTTCTGTTGCACTTCAGGTTTCACGGTGGCAATACAGTCATACTGACCTTGGTAGTAAGCCTCTTGAATTTTAGCATCATCAGTTGCCACATAGCCTTTTAGTGCAGCATCCTTCTCCGCAAGAGTCTTCTTCACCTCCAGTAGCTCTTTTTCTAGAGCCTCCTTCCTTTCAGTGATGGCCTTGGTGTTCTCCTTGGCCTCGGCTCGGAGCTTCTCGAATTCTGAAACTTTGCTCATAACATCCGAGATCTTTTTCAAGAGGTCCTCGTTGTCACTGCTTAGCTCTTCAACCTTAGCTTTGGTAGCCAAGAACCTCTCCTCAATCACCACGAAACATTGGTATCCCTACCAAAAGTTATAAAAAAATGGTTAGACTTGAAAGTTAAAAAATAAAAAATAAAAAAATAAAAGAAGAAGAAAAAGGATAAGGAAATTGTATAAGGTTTGTTTGTTACCATGATGGCCTCCCTCTTCATGTTGAGCAGTAAGGATTCATCATCCTATTTTGCCTAGTGCTTCATATCTTCGGGAAAGAGGAGAGCCTTGCCAACACAATTTGCCACTTTACCTCCACAGCTTTCCCACCAAGGCTTGACTCTCTCCGTGACAAGAAATGCTTCCCCATCCACCATGAATGCCTTGATATAGGTTGGAGCACCCGTAGCATCAATACGGGTGTTGCCCAAGTAAAGAGGGGAGTTCTCAGAGTCGGGGACCATTAAGGGTTGGTCGAAGCACAACCCCCTCAAACATTTACGCCTGGCCCTGGTTTCATGGGCGAGAGTGGCAGTTACCATAGTAACTAGAGGAACTGGGGGAGTAGCAGAAGCAATGGCCGTTTGAGTAGGAGGAGCCTAACCTCGGGGCACAATGGGAGTCGTTAGGAGTTGGCTATGAGTCACCTGTCCTCTCTGGAATGACATCCTGACAAGAGTTCCCTCTTGTGGGATGGCGGATGGGATTATTGGTTCTTCACGGATTGGTGAGGGGCTACGGGAAGGAGCATTGCCCGTCTTTTTCTTTCGGTAGAGCCGTGGACAATCAACCGGGGTAGGAAAAACACTAGTAACTCCCTAGTCTTCTAGGGTGAAGGGAGGAGGAGATTTGCTTCTATATCTCCCCTCTTCTCTCCGAGCACGTTCGGAAGGAGATAGAATGTACCCCTTGCATCGAACATCAATGTAGGGAAGTAAAGGATGGTTCTGGGTGATGGCTTTCCCCGTGGCTTGAAAAATCCAATATATGGGAGAATAGTCGAGGATGAGATATGCTACTCGGAGTTAACCGTCGGAATGTGGATAGATCAGGGACTGCAGTAATCTGTTTAGGTTGGTAGAATTGATTAACTGCCTTTTCTTTTTGAAAGTGTGATCCTCTGTAAAAATAAAAAATAAAACAAACAAAGAATAGTTAAATGAGTGTATACAATAGCTCGGGAATTAAAAAAATATGTTTATAATATTAAACTGATAAAGAGGTTCCTATAAGATCTACCCACCCCCTTTACCTGCATTTGTGGGGCAGTAGATTCCATTGGGGTACCAATTCCCCGAGATGATCAGGTAATCTCCCTCTGTCTCTTTGTCGAAATCCGAAAGGCCTGAGATGAGCCTCACCTCTTCGTGCCGTATTTTAAAGTAAAACCCTGAGGTTTTACTATCTTGGGTACTAAAAACATAGTTAATGTCATGCTCAATAAGCTTTAAGTTGAGCTTCCTATTAAGAGTATCTACACTACTAACTACCCTAAATACATTTGGGTACACTGGTCGGGACAAACCTTAAAATGCCGTAGAAAGTTAGTAAGAAGGTCACTCATAGGAATCCTAACTCCTTCGTCTACAATGGCCACCAGTGGCATTACCACTGTGCCTTCTTTTCTTGAGAGTATTACCTCAGATTCCAAGCAATACCTCATTTCTACATCATTAGGGATGTTGTACCTTCTCCTAAACTTGGCTTGTCTTTCAGGGGTATTAACCATAAGTTTAAAATTTCCCATCATCAACAATAGTCTATAAAATTTTTTTAAAAAAAAAAAAATGAACTAAGAAGAAAGATATAAAGATGAAGCTAATCTTAAGGAAGAGAAGAAGACGAACTTATAACAAGAAGAAAAAGCAAAAAAAAAGAGGCATTGGTGGTCGCCTGAAGATCGTCAGAGAAGGAGACAGTGGAGAAAAAAGAGAAAATTTTTGGAGTTTTGGCAAGGTATCAACGAAGAAGGAACCCAGAAGGAGATCTGGGGTCTTCCATATATAGAGAAAAATGAGGGAGAGGAAGGGATAGATGAGACAGTTCCTTTCCTGTTCATTTTTCATTTTCCAAAGGGCCCATCTAACCGTCCATTCAGCAACACGCGCTGATAATCGTGGGGTAAGAAGCTCGGGCGTGTCCAGGACATTTATCGCCTGATGCCGCCACTGTTCATAAATGCCAGTTAATGATTGCTCCGTTTTTTTCGAACCATGATCCCCACTTCAATGATAATGACCTGGAGATTGTGGGGGGCTATTGTAGGGAGTGGAAGAGTCTCCATCCAAGCCTTAAGCCCAAGAAGTAATTAGGTCGTAGAGAACAAACTGGGCCTAGCCTATGTACTAAAATGAAGGCCCAGAGGGCAATAGGCTATGGAAGAAAGGAAGTTGGACCATCCTAAGTACTACAGAGGAGGAGAGCAATGCGGGAAAGTAGTTCCCGTGGAAAAGGTAAGAAGCTAGCATTACCTAAGGTATGGTGCACAGATGATCCATGTATGGTTTCTAGAAGATGCCTAGAACCATGGGAAACTTCCAGAACACTCAAGAAGATTGAAGATTTTTACCTCCGCATTAATGAGGGGGTTCTCACCTAACCTCTGCCATATTGAATGCATATGAGATAGCCTGAACAGTACAAACACCCCTCAAAAGTCAAACTTCCCTCAAAAGTCAAACTTCCTAGATAAGGGAGGGGAGGAAACCGATAAAGTAAAGGAAAATATTCCTGAGAATTTGGCTAGTAACAAGACAACTGTATAGATAAGAACAAGGAATGTAACTATAAAGAGGGGGAGATGGGAAGTGGAAGGGGAGCTTTTTTGGGGAGAAGAATAAAAAGGAAAAGGCCTGAAAGAGAAATAGAGAGAGAGAGAGAGAGAGAGAGAGAGAGAGAGAGAGAAAACGTGTGTAACACCACAGGAACAAGAGAAGTTTCCTATTGTAACACTTGAGCAATAGTAAAAATATAGGTGGACAATGAAATCAACTGTTTGAGTTTCCCATTGTGGAGTGTTTATTCCCAATAGTACATTTATAAGTAGGTTGCGTGAGACATTATAGTGGTAATCCGTGGAGAGCACCACGGGGACCAGTTTACGTCCGCCTACAGTGTTTGAATAAGATTTTCTAGGTTTTCAAACCCAACCCAATTCAAACAACTCCCACCAAAGAAGGAAAAAAAAAAAAAAAAAAAACCCTAGAAGTGTAATGATTCCAATCCAACCCATTATATTACCACCTACTTCCCAAATGGGTTACTTCACTGCTTACCCATAGCAGCAATCCGACTCAACCCACTAGGCAACTTAGACAATTGCCTAAGGCTTAAGGCCATTAAATGGAAGAAGGGATCTATTAACTAAGAGAATATAATTAAGGTCCTCTCACCTGGAAAAAAAAAAAAAATGAAGGACCCTAGAAATATGCATTGTCACAAAAATATTAATCAATATTTTTTCCAAAAAAATGAATAATTCCATCTTTGAATGTTGTGCATTGTCATAAATTTTCTAAAATTTCAATCAATCTGCCTTGGGTTGAAATTGTAAAAATTTCCACTCTCCCAAGCATAGAATGTGAAGAAGAGTATATCAAAATTAAAAACAGAATTAAGAATTTTATAGACAAGCTCATTAATGAAATCCAAAGTTCAATACCTAATCCTAATTTTGTGAGAGAGAGAGAGAGAGAGAGAGAGAGAGAGAGAGATTATCTCTAAAAATAAAAGGCAAAAACTAAAAAACACATTTCCATGTTGATTCTTGAAGGAATCAAACTCCATATGCTCTATGTTCACCTTGCTGTTCTCCATCTTGATTCTTTGTTTAGCTTTCTTTGTAATTGCTCATCAATCAGTGGTGTGTTGATTGCTCTCCTTTCATCTTCATTTCAGGTTGATTTTTATTTACTCTCCCTTTCATTCTTTCTTTTTTATTTATTTTTTTTTGGTTGTTTCTACCATTGCAAAGATTCACCCATTTATTGTTGCTCTTGTTGGGTGAATGAAAGAGTAAAGTTTATTTCATTCTTCACCATCTTTCTTTTTTTTTAATTTATTTATTTTTTATATAGCTAAATGTGCAGTCTTTTAGGAGCCGAGAAAGTAATGTCATCCACTCAATCAATACTCCTAGTCTTTTAGTCTTTGACCTCTCAATCTTTTTTCTTTTTCTTTTTCTTTTTTGTTAAAGACTTCTCAAACTTTTACTTGTTAGGTACTGGACTAATAGTTCGCTTAGATTGAAAGGGAGGGAGGGGAAGTAGAGTAGATTTGATATAAAATTGGTTTATTTTCAGTTAATTCTACTTTACCCTCGTCTATTCTTCCTCATTCCCCCCTCAATCCAAACGAGCCCTAAAGCAAAAAAGTAATGTTTGTTGCACACATTATGTGCATTTATGCTCTATCCAAAACAACTAAAATCGTGATTTTAAGTCATATTTTAATGCTTGAAAATGTGATTTAAAATTATGTTTTCAGTTTTATATTGATAGAGTGTAAATGCACACATATGCAATAGAATTTTCCCAAAGAAATTTTTTTTTTTTTTTTTTTTTAAAAATGACCTTTTTAAGTTTCTCCCTTTTGCATGGTCTCTGTGCAAAATCGGATATTGCTTCTAGTTCTATTCTGGATAGGAATCCCATCTGTTTACAGTAAAATCTAAAAGATCTCTTTGTCATTTATCACATCAAAAACTTAATTATTAATTTTATATTTTAAAAAAAAAAGTATATTATAATAAAAAAAATATAATATCATAAGTTAAATAAATATTATTTAATTATTTAAATAATAAAATGTCGCTTTCAAAATTTTCGTCTTACATCCCAAAATACACTGAGTTTAGGCCTTCGAAAGTATAAACTGGATATTGTAATGACAGTCAGATAGTGCAGGCAACTGTACAACACAACTGAAACTGTCAAGCACAATTGTCCCACCCATACTCATGGGTTGTGTACAAGTAGGGGTGTGCATGGGTCAGGTTGGGTCGGGTTGAGGGAATTTTTTGATCCGACCCACCATGGTGGGTCAAAAAAAATTCGACCCGACCCAACCCAACCCATCACATAAATTCAACCCAACCCAACCCAACCCACATGGGTCGGGTTGGGTCGGGTTGAACCCATGAGTTTGAAATTTTTTTTTTATTATTATTAAATTAAGTAGAAAAAAAATATAAATATTAATATATTAAAAAAACCCAAAGATTAGTATCGATGTAATTCCTTAAGGGCAAACAACACCAATAACTAAACAACAATAATAATTTACTAGAGTTTGTGTGAACTAATTGGCTTTTATATAGGATAAGAAGAGTTGGTTATTTTAAAAATTTTATTAATTATATAATACATATTATATATATAATTAGTATTAGTAGGAGGAACTGAGGAAGTACTGCTCTACAGTTGGTTTTTTTTTTTTAATTATTAAATATAATATATATATAAATATATATATATATATAAGTGCCTTGGTTTTAAAAAAAAAAATTAATATATAATATATTTTAAATATATATTAAATATGGGTGGGTCGGTGGGTTGGGTCGGGTTTGGCGGGTTTGTAATTTTATGACCCAAACTCAACCCAACCCGCTATAAAAAAAATTTTGTAACCCAACCCAACCCACCAAGGCCTAAAAACCGACCCAACCCGGTGGGTCGGGTTGGGTCGGGTCGGGTTTGGCGGGTCGGTGGGTTTTCTGCACACCCCTATGTACAAGTGAACAACACCAGTGTCAAATCAAACAAAAGAGGTATCCGCACGAAAGTGATTCATGTCTTCTTTTAATTCCTTGTCCGACACCGAAGTTTTTATTTGATAATTTGTCCAACACCCAAGTTTTAGGCTCGTTTGGTAGTTTATTTTGAGCAACATTTTGAGTATTTTAAATATTTTTATATATATTTTTATACACTTTTTCACCCACACTTATATAAAAAATACTCAAACAATATTATTCACCACACGCGTATATTAACGACACAGAACAGCTACCTTAATTCCCTCCCCCCGTGTGTATAAACAAAGCACTGAGCACCTTAGTAGAGGCATTTACACATACACTCCTGTATCAAGTTTATCATCGTTATCAAACTTAAATACACACTGATTATGATTTCACCACATCTAATCCAGTAACTCATCATCTAATCAAAATTTTACCTGTCTCAATAAAACTGATCAGCAAGTATATGATTCCGATAACATTTATTATAAAATTCCATTAAAAAAAAAAATAGAAAATATATCCAGTCCAACTAAATGTATGTAGCTTCTTCCCTCTAACTAAGCTACCAACAACATCATGAATTTGAGTTCATTCCTTCAAAGGATGTAAACAAAAAGGAATAACTTATTTTAGCACTAAAAGCCTGTCCACTCATACACTGAAGCAGAAAAACTGGCTCATAACTCTTTAGCAAAACATAAATATCATTTATTATCTGTAGAATATTCTCATCAAGTATGATCCACTGTAAGTGTGTGTGGAACAGAAATTTCTATGCTTTGTAGCAAAACATAAATCTCTGGTATTGTGCAGGAGCAGCAGCTCTGCATCAAAGAACTAGAAAACAGATTTGTAATCCATCGCTCCTTATCAATAACAATTCTGCAGCAAAAAAAATTTGTTCTTTCTGTGGCTTTCTCTTCTCATTCTCACAAAATTTATGTTTTACTACCTTACTTCCTGCGTATGTCAACATAATCTTCAATTATCCAAAGAGAAGGATGAGCCCAAATTTTTCTGGTCTCACATATATTATATATCGTAAATTTTCAGTTTTGTTTCTTTTGTTTTGATGATCAACCCAATAACATAAATGCACAGGTTTTTTTTTTTTTTTTGGTTCTTGGACAAAGAGCAAAAAGAGACAAAAATACCAAAGCATTGCTCGAGTCAAGAAAACCACAAAGGACACAATTTTGGCATAGATCTTTATGTGCAGTTCCTTAACTCTTCCAATTAAATATAAGCACACAGTTACATTGATCAATAAAGTAGAAATAGCATTATCTTTTCCATAAAAAATTAAATTTTATACAATTATATATATATATATATAAATTTAATTGAGAATCTAACGAAGCTAAGAAACTCTAATCAAGTTTTACCTCAAAAATAAAACTTAGTCAATACTATGCAAAGATAATCAATCCACCACAGCAAGTTTCTGATACTCCTCACCAGAGATGGCCATTTCCATTATAAACTCGGTGTTCAAGATTTCCCCATCATTATTCAAGAACAACTTCATCATATTCTTTGAAAACCCGCTCACCATTGCCACCCCCTTCTGCATGGAAACAACCGGCGTGGACTGAGAGTCCCTCAGATTCCAAAACACAATTTCTGGCACCAAAGACCCATATCCTTTCTCCCTAAACTTCCTTTGTATCACTTCATAGTCGGTCTCCCAATCATTCTTCGAAGCTTCATCAAACTCCATGTCACTAAACGCAAACACCCTCTTAATCATTTGGTCCTCCTTCAAGTTCCCATCCACAGCCACTTGCAATATATGATCAAACACCTTCTGAAAATCGGTGTTCATAAAGTTTACCTCCTGCGAAAACCTCATCTTCGATTTAAGATCATCGCCTTTAATTATATGAAGCTGAGGTTTCTCACTAAACGTAATAACCTTGCCTTTCCACGGCTCTTCACTCAGTTCCGAAACCAACAACCCCAGTGCAAGAGACACGTTGAAAGGGGTGCCCCACATGCTCCCAGAGACATCACAAACGGCGAGGCAGTTCCTCAACTTGCCTTCCTTTGACAAATCCTCCACCATCCTCTTCCATTGAAGGTCTGCAACTACAGCCTCAGCTTCTGTTCCCTCTATCGCAGACTCAATGATCTCATGGGGAAGCAATGCCCCCGCAGAGATTGTTGATTTCCTACATTTAACATCTTCTAAATACTTCTTAAATCGCTCTTCATCATGCTTAAAGAACCTTTTCATGTAAAGCCTCATGGCCACCGAAGCAACTCTATTGTATGGAAGCTCATTCCAACGTTTGTCACTCATGTACAACTCAGGCAACTCCAACACCTTCCTAAGTGGTACCAAAACTTCCTTCCTTAACCTGTCACGCACCCTATATGCATAATGTGCCTCTACAATTCCTTGGTATTCCGAGTACGACTCCACAGGGAAAACCCTCCTTGCAATACTCTCGCAAAGCAAGAGAGACCTATCGAAGGAGCAATCAATTGAAGGGCACCACTTGGCTGCAAGACTGATCTTGTTCAACTGCCCTGAGTTTAGGAACTCCATGTCTGCCTTTAAATACTTGGCAAACAAGTCTGATACGCTGTTGTGCAATGAACGAAAATCCATGTCACGATTATATCTCTCAAGGGCATTGTTAGCCATAGCCAAGCGCTTCCTTTCCCTCAGCCCCTGCGTAATTTCCTTGGCGACAAAAATTGGCTTCGCATTGTATTTTTTGTTACAATCATGCTCGTCCTTTTGCTTCTTACGAATATCAGGGCCTTGTAGAAGTCGGTAAAGAATCTCTGGCAAGTCTTTGAAGTAGCCGAAACTAGCAAAAGACTCCAGGTTGTGGGCTAGGGTTTTAGGGTGGTTCATGTGGAGAAAAAGCGCTGCTGTGTAGAAACCTTCTTTGTCTGACTTGCCGGTGCCACGTACTCCTCGGAGATTACAGATGAGCTTAAGGGTGGTGAGGGGATTGTGTGCCCAGGCCAGTTCAAGTCTCTGTTTCAAGGTCTCAGGCGGTGTATCAGGCACGACATGGAAGAAAAAATCGAGACAAGGATTGCCAGAGGAGAGGAAGGTGGGTGAGATGTTCTCGGTGTAGCCCCTTGGGGGTGTTTGGTGATAGGCTTTGTTGTAATCGGCAACCATGAGGTCCATGAAAGGGTCACCAGTCTTAGGTTCTGGTTGGGGGGTTGGGGTTTGGTTATAGAGCTCTGGGGGACCAAGAAGACCCATTTGATCATCACTGTGAACATCAGGGTTTGATGAAGTTTTTAGGGTTTTAGCAGGGTTTAAGATTGTTGCACTTGGGGTTTGATTGTAGAGATCTGTGGGACCAAGAAGACCCATTTGATCATCATTTTGAACAACATCAGGGTTTGAAGAGGTGAGAACATTTGGGTTTGATGAAGTTGTTAGGGTTTTGGAAGGGTTTAAAAGCTGTAGGGTTTTAATTCTAATTCCAATGGAGGAAAAAACTTCATGAATAATTGGGTTTCTCTGGTTTCTTGTGGGGTATTTGACGCAACGCAACATGGCTTTCTTTCTTTCTTTCTTTCTCTTTGTTTTCCTTTCAATGGGGACTAGCTCCTGCCTTGAATCCGAAATGTTGTGAATTTGGAGGCTTTTCTAAATTTTGTGTTTTTTAGGCAACTAGATAGGAGGGATTTAAAAAATGACTTGAGCTCCACGTTTTAGCGTTTCAATTTTACCTTATTTTTTAAAAATAATTTTCTTATCATTTATCTGCATATTATTATTATTATTATTTGGATAAATTCTACTAACATACCCTAGGTTTGGACTAATGCCAATTAAATCCAAGATTTTTCAAAATGAGTCAATTTGGTTCCTAAAGCTAACTTAGTCCCTAAATAATTAGTTATTTTTTCTCAATGATTTTAGGTACTAAATTGGCTTTAGGGATCAAGTTGATTAGTTTTGAAAAATCCGGTTTTAGGAACTAATGGCCTGTTTGAAAGTTTAAAGAGGGAGTAGAGGGGAGAAGAATAATGGAGAGGAGAGTAAAAGGGAATGGTTATTCTGTACCTTATTTGGATGTTTTTAAATTTAGTAAGGGGGAATGGAGTAATTAATCATTCCTCTTGTTTGGATGTTTTAAAAATTAGGAGGGAGATGAGAGGAAATGATTTAAATAGACAAATTTATCCTATTTGAAAATGGACTAGCAAGTTCTCAAAAAAAAAAAAAAAAAAAAGGACTGGCAACATTCTGAAACCAACCACCAATTTTGACCGTAAAAAAAAAACTTCAATCAATATCCAACGGTTCACATAAATCTTATCCAAACCCAAAACCCTCAGATTCACTCCACGTGTCCCTCTCTCACACTCGCTATCAAAAATGTTGGCGACGCACGCACCAACCTCACTCATAAACCCACTCTAGCTCTTTCGCTCTCACTCTCTATTCTCTCACGCCATTTCGCCATTTTCAGCCATAAGATCTCTCTTCATCCGAACGGTGGCTTCAATGGCCAAAGTGAACTTCTCACCAGACCACGTCGTCTGAACCTAGTACTCGGTGCTAGAGCTCCGGCTCTAAAACCATCGATTCATCGTTCCTCTTTATTACTCCCTCAAACCTCACTCTTCTCCTAAGATCTCCATTTTTGCTTGCGAAGTCGTTGTTAGTACTAGAAAACTTTATTCATTTCGTTAAAACAAAGCCTTAATTCATGTTATCTTTGTCATTTTGTGGCTTTAATTTCTGTTTGGGTGCTCTGAAAATGGAGGAAAAGGGAAAGGAATTGAAATTTGACTATTGTGTATTTTGTTTATCATTTTGTTTGTTAGAAAATAAAACTTATAGTAACACTTTTTGAAAGAGAAAAGTGTTTGTTTTTGGTGGCTTTTCTAGTTTTGAATTTCTAAAAATTTAGCATTCAATTATTTCTTTTCTCATAAAACAAATAAAATTATTTATATAATCATATTGTAATTTTGTTAATTTAGAAAGGGTAAATTGGAGAATTCATTTGGTCAACAATTTATCTAGTCTACTCTTCCTCGCAAATCTCTCCAATTTGGGGGAATTAAAAATGAGGGGCTAAAGGTAGTTGAAACCCCTCCAAACCCCTCCCCTTCCTTCCTTAAAAAACTTCCAAATAAGGTAATTGAATTATGCTCCCTTCCTCTATTCTACTCCCCCTCCTTTTTTAAATGTCCAAGTAGGCCATAAATTGGCTTTAGGAACCAAATTGATTAGTTTTGAAAAGTCTTAATCCTAGTTGAAACTTCTTCATTATTATTATTATTATTATTATTTAAATAGTTACCATATCCTCCATTTTATTGATAAGATCTGAGTGCCCATTTACATGTTAAGATTCGTTGAGTAAAAATTAGTCATGGCGAATGGATAAGCACCTGTTTGGTAGGAGGGTTTTTGTTTTTATTTTCAAAACAATATGAAAACAATTTTCAAAAAATTAAAATTGAAACTAGTGTTCAGATAATAATTTTTACATTATACGTGTTTGGCTCCCACTTTTAACCTTTTTTTTAGAGACCATGTCTTTTCTTTTTTTTTCTTTTTTTTTAATAAAAAATTACCAATATATATACATATATATATTGTGGGGACAAGATTTGATAACTCCGGCCCACTTCATACTAGGCCCAAGGCCCATGTCGAGGAGGAAGAAATGTCCAAGGACGAATTGAGGAAGTTTCAGTTACCAAGAAGCACTGCCGAGGACAATCCTGTCCTCGGCCGGTCGAGACCATGGAGAGGAAGAGCAAAGCACCATCAAAGGTGACCCTTCAGAGCGTCCCCAAAAAAAAGACAGGTACAACGGGTCAGCCATGAAAGCATGGTGGAGGAGCGATTCCAGGAGGAACTGTCACCTCCACATTAAATGCCCACAACTAACGTTCTGGCCGCATTAATGGAGAAGTAATCCTGAACAGTGCTATCATAGTTGCTGCAACCCACAGAAAGAATGGGAAGGTGACTGATGGGACAAGCACTCAAGTGGTGACCTGCATGGCCTACAAATGGAGGGCCAAGATTAACCAAATGAGGAATATATAATGTAAAAAGTCCTCCAGAAAGGGGGACGGGATTTTAGAGGTAGAAATATAGTAGCACTTGGGTGATCTCTGTAACCAAGCACTGAAGAAGTAATAAGAACTTCCAGCCCCTGAGAGGAGGCCCGAAGAGCCATATTTCGTGCTCTAGTCTACGTTCTTATCGTTCAACCCATTCACTATCATGTTTAGTTGTTGCAATCCTTATTAGGGTCTAATTCTTGAACCCATACTCTACAAATTCATTGTATCGGGCTAGTTAGGCTTGAGTCTACTCATCCCATAGTGGTAGTGCTCAAACTCGGTCCCTATAATTGGCGTCGTCTGTAGGAAGAACTTATGCGTTAGGAAGGGTAACGATCAAGCATGGAAGGATCAGGCCCTCATCAAGGAGGCTCCCATTAGCCTGAACCGGCTAGATCACAACAGCAGGGTAACTTTCTCAACCCTGGGTGAGACCGAAACGAAGAGAACGGAAAGTTTCGAGAGGGAAATATGCACACGTCACAAACCAGGGGAAGCCACACTCGTGGGGACAGCCACGTGCCCGGGGGGCAAGACAACAGCTGGGCCAGGCAATCAGAAGAGGTTAAGAGTCATACGTCCTAAAGGCAGGATGATAAGGTGGCCATGCAGCGAGAGATAGACGATTTGAAAAGAAGGCTGCGCCACGCACAACGAGGGCAATCTCATCTCAGCCCTAACATGCCCTCCGACGATGAAAGTGACGATGACTACAGGCAAAGATCAAGAACTCCTCCAAGCGAGACCTTCTCTCACGAGGAAGAGTGCCACCGGAGGCGTAAGCATAGCAACCCATCTCCCAGGGGCTTGGGAAGTGATGCCATGAGCAGGGCACTAGATCAACTCTCCAAATCACCTTTCACAAGCCATATAGAAGAGGCTATGCTTCCTTAGCGATTCCAGCAGCCAACCTTCACCATTTATAATGGCAGAACGGACCCTGTGGAGCATGTGAGCCAATACAACCAAAGCATGGCCGTCCACTCTAAAAACGAGGTGCTTATGTGCAAGGTCTTCCCCTCTAGCCTGGGACCAGTGGCAATAAGATGGTTCATTTGCCTGAAGACAAGCTCCATAGACTCATACAAATAGCTGACCCAAGTCTTTGGCTCCTGCTTCGTTACGAACAGCAGACCTCCTTGGCTCTTGAATGCGTTGCTGTCCCTATCCATGCATGATGGATAAACTTTAAAGGCTTATTCGGACAGGTATTGGGAGGTGTATAACGAATTGGATGGCAACTACGGTGATGTCACTATCAGTGCCTTCAAGAATGGTCTTCCAACTGGGCATGACTTGAGGAAGTCTCTGACTAGTAAGCCTGCCACCAGTGTGCGCCAGCTGGTGGATCGAATCCACAAGTACAAACGGGTAGAGGAAGATCAGCTGCAAGGTAAGGGAAAAGAGAAGGTTATCCCTCAGGAGATGAGGGACTTCAAGTTCGACCGGTATAACAACAACCACCCAAGAAGAGATTTTGTAGGGCAATTCGGGGCGACCAACGCTCAGACTGTTAATGCTGTATTCTGAGAACCAGTACACAGGGTTTTGGAGAAGATCAGGAATGAGTCATACTTCAAGTGACTAAATAAGATGGCAGGGGTTCTCACGAAGCGCAATCAAAACCTTTATTGTCAATACCACGAGGACCATGGACATGCCACGGAGAACTACAGGCACCTCTAGAACAACTAGTCCGAGAAGGAAAACTGAAGCACCTCTTGCATCATTCTAGTGGTCATTAAGGCCCGACTGATCAGGAGCCCCGAAGAGATATTGCACTGAGACCACCCGCAGGAATGATCAATGTGATCTTGGCTGCGCCAGGGAGAATGGGCACGCACCCCTCGCGGGTATTGTCTGTGGCCCAAATACCTGCCGAGGAGCCTCAGCCAAAGCAGAAGAAGGTCAGAAAGAATTTTCACCGGACCCTGAGTTTTTCAGAGGAAGACAAGATTGGGACTACCCAGCTCCACGATGATACGCTGGTGATCACTCTTAGAATCGGGAACTACGATGTGAAAAGGGTGATGGTGGATGATGGCAGTAGGGCCGAAATCATGTACCTCAGCCTCTACAAGGGACTGGGGTTAAAACCAGAAGATTTGGCACCCTATAGCTCCCTACTGATGAGCTTCGATGGGAAACTAGTTACCCCAAAGGGAATGATTAGGCTGCCCATCCAGACTGGCTCAGTGGTAGTGGAGGTGAATTTTATAGTGGTGGACACCTACTCCCCGTACACAGCCATCGTCGGCAAGCCCTGGCTCCACACCTTGGGGGCTGTGGCCTTCTCCTTGCATCAGAAGGTGAAGTTCCCATCAGGGGATCAAGTTCTTGAAGTCCATGGTTGCCAATCCATAGCAAGGCAGTGTATGGTGGCCGCCATATCGCATCGGCTCGATGTAGAGTCCTCAGCCACTGCTGAAGGGGGCTTTTAGCAATCAAAAAACCTGGTGGCGCCTCCTAACGCAGCTGCCGAGGAAGCAAAATGTGAAGATCTTAAGAAGGTGGTCGTTGGAAATGATCTAGAGAAGTTCTTCCAGGTTGGGGCTCAGTTGCCTCCCTAGGAGAATGAGGAGTTGATCGAGTTCCTCAAAACAAACATTGATGTATTTGCATGGGACGCCTGTGATGCTCCAGGGATTGATCCAACCTTTATTTGTCACCATCTCAATGTCAACCCATTCATCATTCCAAAGAAGTAACCACCTCGGCGCCCATTAAGAGAACACGCCGATGCGATTAGGGAAGAGGTGAAGAAATTTAAGTGCGCGGGGGCTATCAAGGAGGTTTTTTATCCAAAATGGTTGGCCAACACTGTGGTGGTCAAGAAGAAAAGTGGAAAATGGAGGGTTTGCGTAGACTTCACGGACCTAAACAAGGCATGCCCGAAGGACCCGTTCCTTATGCCTCGGATAGACCAGTTGGTAGATGCAACAGTGGGACATCCTCGGATGAGTTTCTTAGATGCCTTCCAGGGCTATCATCAAATACCACTAGCCCTGGAAGATCAGGAGAAGACAGCCTTTGTGACGCCTATTGGGAAGTACCACTATAAGGTGATGCCCTTTGGCTTGAAGAACGCAGGGTCCACCTATCATAGAATGATGACGAGAATGTTTGAGCCACTATTGGGCAAGAGCATCGAAATTTACGTTGATGATATGGTGGTGAAGAGTAAGGTGGTATCTGAGCATTTAGGGGACCTCGGCCGTATCTTTAACGTCTTGAGGAGGTACAGGTTGCGCCTGAATGCTTCCAAATGCTCATTCAGCGTCGGATCAGGCAAGTTTTTGGGTTACCTCATTACTCACAGGGGAATTGAGATTGATCTCGACCAGATCAAAGCTATCAACAACTTGAGGCATTCACAGAACCCTAAGGAGGTTCAAAAGTTCACTAGAATGATCGCGGCCCTGAATGGGTTCATTTCCAGGTCAGCTGATAGATGCAGGCCTTTCTACCTCCTAATCAACAAGTGGAATGGATTTGAGTGGTCCGAGGACTGTGTCGTGGCCTTTTGGCATCTCAAAGAATACCTATCTTGGCCACCTATCATGTCTAACCCTGAAGCCGACGAAGTCCTATACGCATACATTGCCATAGCCCCTCACGCGGTGAGCTTGGTGGTAATACGGGACGACAGTGGCATTCAAAAGTCAGTTTATTACGTGAGCAAGTCGCTGCATGAAGCTGAGATCAAATACTTGCCCTTGGAGAAAGCCATATTGGCTGTGGTCCATGCTACATGAAAGCTTCCCCATTATTTTCAAGCTCACATAGTAGTTGTTCTAACCCGACTACCCCTAAGGTCTGTGCTTCGAACTGCTGATTACACTGGAAAGATCGCCAAGTGGAACACAATTTTGGGGGCTTTTAACATCAAATACATGCCTCAGACCTCTATAAAGGGCCAGGTCCTAACTGATTTGGTGGCCGAATTTGCCAAGCCGCTAGTGGAAACAGTAGCAGAGAAGGGAGACATGGATGGAAAATCAATTGGGGCAATCTCTGTTCCAAGGCCCCTATGCTGGAAAGTGTACATTAATGGCGCCGTGAATCAAAGGGGATCTGGAATGAGGCTAGTCCTAGTATCCCCTGAGAAGTATGTTGTAGAGAAGTCCTTGAGACTTGGGTTCTCAACCACAAATAACGAAGCCGAGTACGAGGCCTTGTTACAAGAAATGGCCATGGTACAAAAAATGGGAGGAAAGGCAGTGGATGTTCTCGGATTCAAGACTGGTGGTGGGTCAGGTAACCGGAGAGCTGGAAGCCAAAGATGTGAGAATGCAAGAGTACCTAAGCTAAGTTAAACGCCTGCAATCTGACTTCGATCTTTTCAGCTTGTCACATGTCTCCAGAAGTGGGAACACCTATGCAGATTCATTGGCCACACTAGCTACCTCTTCGACAAGAGATCTGCCTCGAATTATCCTTGTTGAGCATCTGGAGAAAGCGAATGAGGGGGCAAAAGGCATGGCTCACGTCCACCAAGCTAAGGTGAGCCCCAGCTAGATGGACCCTATAGTGAGATTCCTCAAGGATGGTACTCTGCTTGAGAAGAAGTCAGAGGCTAATAGAATACGGAGGATCTCTCCTCGATTCTGGCTGTCCGAGGGCCACAAACTGTATAGGCGCTCCTACTCTGGACCATACCTACTGTGTATCCACCCTGAAGCATTAGAACTACTACTTGAGGAGATGCACAAGGCGATCTGTGGGAGCCACACAAAAGGAAGGTCCCTGTCGCACCAAGCCCTCACTTAGAGATATTGGTGGCCGGGAATGCAGAAAGAGGCCCTGGAGTATGTTAAGAAGTGTGCCAATGCCAAAGGTTTGCTCCAAATATCCATCAACCAGGAGGGGTCCTTAACCCTTTGTCCAGCCCATAGCCGTTTGCCCAGTGGGGCCTGGACATTGTAGGCCCTTTCCCCAAGGCACTAGGAAATAAAAGATATATGTTGGTCGGCACGGATTATTTCACCAAATAGGTCAAAGCTGAACCACTAGCAACATTAGAGACGTGGATGCTAAGAAGTTCATCTGGAGGAACATTGTCACGTAATTCAGGGTCCCACATATCCTCATTTCAGATAATGGGCTTCAATTTGACAGCAAAGCCTTCAGAAGGTACTGTTGCGAACTGGGGATCACGAACCGGTACTCAACTCCAACTTATCCTTAGGGAAATGGGCAGGCCGAGGCTGTCAATAAGGTCATAGTCAATGGGCTTAAGAAGAGGCTAGATGACGCCAAGGGAAGATGGGTAGAAGAGCTGACGCACGTCCTATGGACTTATCGGACTACGCTACGACAGTCAACAGGGGAAACACCTTTTGCCATAACCTATAGGGCTGAGGCTGTTATTCCTCTAGAAGCGAACTTCCCAACGCTGAAGACGAGCTCCTTCACCCCGAGCAGTAATAATGAGCTACTAGGGAAGAGCCTAGATCTAATTAATGAACGAAGGGAAAAGGCAATGATCCAGCTGGCCTACTACCACCAGAAGCTCAAACAGGGATATGATGCCAACGTAAGGCTAAGACTACTAGCACCAGGGGACTTAGTGTTGAGGAAGATTGTGGGTGCCACCAAGAATTCGTCCTATGGAAAGTTAGGACCCAATTGGGAGGGACCATACCGGATTACCTCAGTGGCAGGAGTGAGTGCATACTTCTTAGAAGACTTAGATGAAAAACTTGTACCCCGTCCATGGAATGTAAATAACTTGCGAAGGTATTATTATTAATAAAAGAATTTCTGTTAATCCAGACTCTAAGTCTATTATGATTGTATGTTTCGTGTCTTGACGACTGTCTAAATGTTAGACAGAACCAAGGTCTTGCATGGTCCTCGGACTCAAGCCTATGGGGAAACTAACAACTTCAAGAAAAATCTAAGTGTTAGACAGAACTAAGGTCTTGCATGGTCCTCGGACTCAAGCCTATAGGGAAACTAACTACTTCAAGAAAAATCTAAGTACTAGACAGATTCAAGGCCTTGCATAGTCCTCGGACTTAAGCCTATGGGGAAACTAGTTACTTCAAGGAAAATCTAAGTATTAGACAGAACCAAGATCTTGCATGGTCCTCAGACTCAAACCTATGGGGAAACTAACTACTTCAAGAAAAATCTAAGTGTTAGACAAAACCAAGGTCTTGCATGGTCCTCGGACTCAAACTTGTGGGGAAACTAACTACTTCAAGAAAATCTAAGTGTTAGACAGAACCAAGGTCTTGTATGGTCCTCGAACTCAAGCCTATGGGGAAACTAACTACTTCAAGAAAAATCTAAGTATTAGACAGAACCAAGGTCTTGCATGGTTCTCGGACTCAAGCTTATGGGGAAACTAACTACTTCAAGAAAACTCTAAGTACTAGACAGAACCAAGGCCTTACATGGTTCTCAAACTCAAGCCTATAGGGAAACTAACTACTTCAAGAAAAATCTAAGTACTAGACAGAACCAAGGCCTTGCATAGTCCTCGGACTTAAGCCTATGGGGAAACTAGTTACTTCAAGGAAAATCTAAGTATTAGACAGAACCAAGATCTTGCATGGTCCTCAGACTCAAACCTATGGGGAAACTAACTACTTCAAGAAAAATCTAAGTGTTAGACAAAACCAAGGTCTTGCATGGTCCTCGGACTCAAACTTGTGGGGAAACTAACTACTTCAAGAAAATCTAAGTGTTAGACAGAACCAAGGTCTTGTATGGTCCTCGAACTCAAGCCTATGGGGAAACTAACTACTTCAAGAAAAATCTAAGTATTAGACAGAACCAAGGTCTTGCATGGTTCTCGGACTCAAGCTTATGGGGAAACTAACTACTTCAAGAAAACTCTAAGTACTAGACAGAACCAAGGCCTTACATGGTTCTCAAACTCAAGCCTATAGGGAAACTAGTTACTTCAAGGAAAATCTAAGTGTTAGACAGAACCAAGGTCTTGCATAGTCCTCGGACTCAAACCTGTGGGGAAACTAACTACTTCAAGAAAAATCTAAGCGTTAGACAAAATCAAGGTCTTGCATGATCCTCGGACTCAAACCTGTGGGGAAACTAACTACTTCAAGAAGAACCTAACTGTGGGATAGAATCAGAGCCGTGCCTAGTCCTTGGGCCATCTACTTTGACGATGATGATCTTTCCTATAACAAAATCTAAGAAGTTGAGCCCATGAGCAACACTTAAAGCGTTTTAGGGTGCCATGGATTTGGTCCTGGTTCAACCCATGCTTGGAGGGTTCCCTCTTTCCATAACCTTGAATGTTTATTAAAAAGCCAAAGGACTTAGTGGCTTTGGCCTACCTTGGCTCTAATCCAAGAACAAAAGAGAAACAGATTTCCATTGGCATAAACATCCTTATGTTATTGCAATTATAGCTGGGATAGGCCCCCTTGTGATTGATTAACCAATTAATTAGTCAAGTGAATTAATTAGGTTCAATTAACATGCAAACGCGTGGCAGCACAAACAAATCACCGAATAACTAAATATGCAGCGGAAAATAAAAGACACGGTGATTTGTTCACGAATGGGGAAAAACCCTAACGACAAAAACCCCACCGGGTGATTTTCAGGTCACCACTCCCGAAACTCCACTATTATCAAATCAAGCGGTTACAAATAAGGAATCCCAAGTACCTTACCAACCTACAGTTGAACCCTTACCCCAATACCCAATCGGACTTGATCTGTAGTGACAGTTCCCTCTTTTGATGCACGGCTCTCAAGTACGTGACTAACTAGATGCGCGGATCCCAGTACGCGACTTCAAACACCAACTTTAGAAAGAGAGGTTGGTTGCAAAGTTCTTCAGTTCATCCTATGCGATGAAGATCTGGAAGATGCTTGGTCACAAAACCCTATGGTGCAAATACACAGCAACTTCTTCAGAGAAGATGAACTAGGTCAAGAACTTCGTCTTTTATCACAATTTGCTTGAACAAGGATTGCTCAATGCTTTTGCAACTTGTGTCTATGTTGACGGCTCTTAAAATAATCCTTTTATATGTTTAGGGTTAGAAGAAAAGAAGGGCCTAAAAACATATTCACGGATCCCAAGAAAATCAGATTGAAATTCTGACTTTTTAAATCTCGACAGATAGCAGGTGTCGAGGTAGCTATCGACAAGGTGTCGAGCTTTAAAAATTGTGCACTTCAGCTTGCTTTTTCTTGGACAGACTTGATGACTTCAACACTTGATCTTGAAACCTTGTTTCTTGAAGTATTAAAAACACCTAGAACTACCCAATTACAAGTAGAGTGCGTTTTGTCAAAGGATTAGTCAATTTACATAAATATTATGACATATGTTCTTAACATGTGAATACATATGTCCTAACAATCTCCCCCTTTGGCAATCCGTGACAAAACCACAACAAACAAATGAACATATGAGAGAAGTCATAAATCACTAAACTCATATTCACTTGTTGAATACAATAAAATCTATCCTAACACAAACTCTTGAAAAACTTTGCAAGAAGAGAGTTTATGGCAAGTAGACTTTGACAACTTGTATTTTTGAAACACTTTTAAACAAAACTCATCAAGGCATCTTGTGTGAAACAGAAATAATTAGATTGCATACAAGTATAAAGAACATGTATCTAAAGATAAAAAAGAAACAACACATGAAAAGATAGGTGAAAAAGAAACATACATCCACATCTAGAGAGAAATAAGTACAATGTATGTAAACTGGTCACAAGACCTCATATACAAAATCAATGTATCTAACAAGAATAGAAAAGAAAAGATACATCAAGACCTCACTACATCCCTCAAAAATATGAACACTCCCCCTAACAAAAATGTCCTATACTAGCTCTCCCCCTAAGATGACTACTCTCATAATCCAAAACTACTCCCCTTTTTTGTCACGAGTGACAAAGGGTAGAGTGTCATGTAGACATCTCATCAGTAGAGCTAGCATCTCCATCATCATCCGAAGCATCATCGTCATCACCATCATCATCATCATCCTCAGAATCAGAATCGGAAGCAATTGGAGGAGGTGGTGGAGGAGAAGCCTCAGAAGCAAAACCACCCATGGTCGCCTGCCGTCGTGCAATACGACCAACACGAACGTTCACCTGATACAACTCAGTGGTGAGTGTATCGAGGCGAGCATCCATGCGCTGCAGCTGCGCCATAATATCTCCAAGAGATACATCGCCTGAAGAAGAAGGAGGAACCGATGTAGATGGAGCTGATCTGGATGGAGCCGAACACAAGGGAAGAGTGGAATCCGGCTGTCGCGACCTAAACTGTGCCTCACTACGTTTTATGGTAGCGGCATCTATGGCAGATATGTATGTGAAGTGGCCGGACGCAGGGAAAGGGATGGAAAAGTGGTGTAAAATCCTCGTGATAGCGGAAGGAAAGATGAGCTTATCACGGGACGCCACATCTAAATGAACATCAATGATAGAGAAAATGAAGTGTGAAGGAAAATCTATCGTAAGATGCTCAAGTAGAGATAACAAAAATCGAGCACGAGACTCAATGATAGAGTTATAGTGAGAGAGAGGATGAAGTACAAAAGTCATCACCATGTTTAGGAATCTAGGACCTTTAGCAAAAGGTCTACATGATGTATACTGATGCTCACCCCAGTCAGAAGGGCACTCACAAAAAGCGGAAATGAGCTCATCCTTGGACACAGTCTTCAGTCGCTCACATGAAGGATAGTCAAGAAACTCTATCCTAGGGACCCTAAGCACATCCGCCACTAGCTGCGGTGTGACAGGGATGTGCGTACCTCGAACGCGAGTGAAAAAGAGAGGGTACTGAACGATCAATCCCGTGCATGTTGGAGTAAAACTCCTGAATTAGCACGAGAGGACAGGTGACCGGGACATCACACAGTGACTCCCATCCCCTACTGTGAATGACAGAAGGAAGGTCAGTGTCGGCGAAGTCCGCCAGAATGACTTGGCGTTCCGAATGAACACCTCGTCTAGAAAAGTTCTCAGTAAATGCCTTGTGGGCATCTCCATCACGGAACCAAAGGTTAAGAGGAGCAGAATCAGAAGAAGAGGAAGCTCCAGAATGCAGAGGGTTCCGAGTTGGAGTGGATTTACGTTTGGGTGCCATAGACACTACTAACGTAAAAGAATGAGAACGAGATAGAGAGGGAGACAATTAGAAAAGTCCCAAACAGTTCAAATAGGATAATATGTTGAACAAAAAGTAGGTATGCATGGGAATGCATGGACATGTGACATGCAAACTTAAAAAGTATCATGGGCTCAGCCCAATCCAAACCTAGCAGCACACATACAAGAAACACACATCTAAATGCATGAAAATATCATTCTAATGCACATGGAATGCAATGTATGACATTTTAAAAACATTTGAGTGAAAAACCAACCCAAAATTTCAATAAGAACTCATCAATTTTGAAAAGCCCCAAAATTTTCAAAAACTTCAAAACCTAAGATTCAAAACCATGAAATGCATGAAGAGTGAGGGATAAAAAGATCATACCAAGTGATTTGAAGCAGGGAAGGGCCGAAAATCACGTTGGATGAAGGTTTTGAGTAAGAAAAATGGTTTTGGGAGAAGAAGAGCCTCGGACAGATCGAAGAGAGATCGAGAAAGTGAGAAGAAAAACGCAATAGATCCTTAAATAGGCACCTCAGTAATTCTCGACAGCTGAGGTGTCGAGAGGTATCGAGGAAGGTATCGAGGAGAATAGCCTTCGACAGCTGAAGGTGTCGAGGAGGTGACGAGGTACAAGACCAATTTCAGAGATCAAAAGCTCGATCGATCGACTAGGTGTCGAGGAGGTATCGAGGAGACAGGAGAAATCTCGATTGATCCATCAGGTGTCGAGATAGGTGTCGAGATTGCGATTAGAAAAAGTTTGAGAAGCTCGACAGATGATCAGGTATCGAGGAGGTGTCGAGGAGGTGTCGAGCC
Source organism: Quercus gilva (assembly GCA_023621385.1). NCBI lineage: Eukaryota > Viridiplantae > Streptophyta > Magnoliopsida > Fagales > Fagaceae > Quercus > Quercus gilva. The sequence continues at coordinate 24,621,333 of CM042480.1, read as the reverse complement.
AGCTTTTCAAAGCAGTTTTTCGAGAAGTGAAAAACACAAACATGAATGCAATCAAAACATGCACCTCAACCATGATCCTACCAACATAATAAGTTCTCAAAAATCATCTCTCAATGAAAATTTTAAGCACATGGATCTCCCAAAAACTCACACACACACTAAACAAGTCTAACAAATTTTATATTTCAAAAATAAGTCATGACAGTTTAGTGAGCATACAAAAGTACATGTAAAACCTTTGTGATGGCCAAATCACATTGTACCTGCACATGTATTAAAAGTAGCAAAGAATATTGCATGTTGTGTGTGCAAAACATCGCAAGATTGCATATGTGTATACATGTTATGACGATCTGAGATATGAGAAAATAACTTTAACTCACACATAATCATAACTGTTTGATGGGGACTATCACCTTCGAGGTACATCCTATAACTCCCACATCTCCTAGAATACACGCTTGCAACCATGTTTTAAAGCATTTTTAATCTTTTTGCTTTTTATTTCTTTGCATATTTTCTTTTTAAACATATCATACATGGGCTTATGAGAAAGAAAAGAAATACCCATTGATATTTGACATTTCAATTTTGCTATGCCTAAGCACACAAATGTCATTGACATCACACTTTTGCTATGCCGAAACATACAGATGTCATTAATGATTGGCGGGCAACAGTGGTGAGATGGTTATTAATGCCTTTCTCTTAGGATTTTCTAGTCCTACCCATCAAAAAGAGTGATATGAGTGTTAAGTTTAAGAAATAACATAATCTTACTCATCACAAACAAGAGCCACAAAGCTCACTTGCTTAGTTGTGCATAAAGATGCTCATCTAAGCTACAAGAGATACAAAATTTAGAAAACTTTGTTTCATTGGCCATCCAAGGTACACAAGTACCAAAGTACACAAAACACACACTGTTTTTGTATTTTTCAATTTTTTAAAATTTTTTTTTTATATGAAAAACAAAATAAACAAAACTGAAAGTAAACACACAAAAACATGTTAAGCAAAGCAAAAACAATGCATAAAACTAGACTGACTCAGCAGAAATGCAAAACACACAAGCAATGCAACAAAAAAAAAAAAACAAGAAGGGATAAGAAAGTGATAAAATCACTTTGAGTCCTTTTTCTTCCACACATTGGAAGAACTTTTCCTTTGATTAAATCCTTGAACCGGCGGTGAGGGGGAAGAATTAAAACCGTTCAAGTTCGAAAGGAACATGAGGGCTTTCAGAAGATCTCCAAGAGGAGCAAGAGAGGATTGAAGCTAATTTTGGCTTCCAGATGCTGTCATACTGTTGCTCTGTTGGGTGGCTAGCCACTTGTAGCAATTTGGTCGAGTATGACCTACTGCTCCACAATGATGACAGAGATGCTGCTTCTTTTGTTTAGGCTTTTGAGAGTTAGCCTTCTTACCCCTAGGGATTTTAGCATCTTTCTTATCTAACTTAGGGGGTGCTCCTAAGATGGATTTACCTTTTTCTATGTTCTCACTAGCTAATTCAGATTTAACATCAATATTCTCAATTTTAACAGCATTAGCAGGAGGAACAAAAACAGTAGAACTAGTAGAAGCAGAATTTGAGAAAGAAAGACCATACCCTAAACCTGTTCGATCTGAAGCAGATTTCTGGTTGCTAAGCATCTCATCAAGTTTTGCACTTGAAGTCCTCTCCAGTTGAGCTTTGACTTGAAACAGCTCCGCTTCAAGCTTCTTGGTCTTCTTAGCCAGGAAGTTGTTCTCAAACCTCAGTGCTCCAATAGTTTGATTCGCCTCATCAAACTTTGTGGACAACTCTTCTCGATCAAGTTCCACATCACTGAGCTTCTTGGTGGCCAGCCTGTATAACTTCTCATGCTTTTCAGAGAGCTTGTAAAGCTTTTCATAGGTTGAATGGATATCATCTTTGTCATCCATCTTCTCACATTCAGTATCCACCAATTCTTCTTCCTGTTCCACTTCTTCAACAATCCCTTCAGTAGGATTAACTGTGGCAGTGAAGGCATTCAAGATTCCGTCATCTTCACTATCGGAATCATCTTCAGGCTCAGTGTCACTGAGGGTTGCAGCAAAAGTCTTGCTCTTCCCAATGCTCTTCAAATATGTAGGACACTCATTCTTCATGTGTCCAAACCCATGACACCCAAAACACTTCGGTCCTGCCGGAATAGTGTACTGACCGCCATCCCTAGCCTCCTTTCTTCCTTTTTCTTGATTCTTGAACTGAGAAGAACTGGATTTCCTGCGGTCCTTATCGAAGTTCCTCCCATTGGCGTTCTTCATAAACTTCTTGAACTGCCTAGTAATGTAGGACTTCATCTTGGAATCTTCATCATCGGAAGACTCATCTGTATCACTGCTCTTTGCTTTTAGGGCCATGCTCTTACCCTTGCTTGACTTGCCAATTCTTGATAAACCTAGCTCGTAGGTCTGCAAGTTTCCAACTTCCTCAGTCAAAGGAATTTTGTCAATGTCCTTTGATTCTTCTATTGCCGTAATCTTGGCATGAAATCTTTCGGGTAGAGATCTGAGCACCTTCCTTACAACCTTGGGTTCAGGGATGGTTTCCCCAAGATTGAAGGCTGAGTTCACTATGTCCTTAAACTTAGCATAGAACTCATCAAACGACTCATCCTCCTCCATCTTTATCTCTTCAAAGCTAGTAGTGAGCCTTTGTAGCTTTGAATCTTTGACAGCCTTTGTTCCTTCATAGGTTGTCTGGAGGATGGTCCACGCCTCCTTAGCAGTTTCTGTTGAGGATATCTTCTTGAACTCCTCATTAGTGACAGCGCTAAATAGGGCATTCAACGCTCAGCTGTTGAAGTTTGCCGCCTTGATCTTGGCTTCATCCCAATCGGCCGGCGCTTCTTTTGGCTTGGTCCAGCCAATCTCAATAGCTTGCCACACCTTCTCGTCTAAGGACTGCAAAAAAACTCTCATGCGTACTTTCCAGTAGGCATAGTTAGTCCCATCAAATAAAGGAGGTATAATGAGAGATTGTCCTCTATCCATGACAACAGGGGTCAATGGATCAACACAGCAAAGATTAACCTAATCAGAGTGTGCCTGCTCTGATACCACTTGAAAGGCCACAAACTGAATGACCTCTTGTGATTGATTAACCAATTAATTAGTCAAGTGAATTAATTAGGTTCAATTAACATGCAAACGCATGGCAGCACAAACAAATCACCGAATAACTAAATATGCAGCGGAAAATAAAAGACACGGTGATTTGTTCACGAATGGGGAAAAACCCTAACGGCAAAAACCCCACCGGGTGATTTTCAGGTCACCACTCCCGAAACTCCACTATTATCAAATCAAGCGATTACAAATAAGGAATCCCAAGTACCTTACCAACCTACAGTTGAACCCTTACCCTAATACCCAATCGGACTTGATCTGTAGTGACAATTCCCTCTTTTGATGCATGGCTCCCAAGTACGTGACTAACCAGATGCGCGGATCCCAGTACGCGACTTCAAACACCAACTTTAGAAAGAGAAGTTGGTTGCAAAGTTCTTCAGTTCATCCTATGCGATGAAGATCTGGAAGATGCTTGGTCACAAAACCCTATGGTGCAAATACACAGCAACTTCTTCAGAGAAGATGAACTAGGTCAAGAACTTCATCTTTTATCACAATTTGCTTGAACAAGGATTGCTCAATGCTTTTGCAACTTGTGTTTATGTTGACGGCTCTTAAAATAATCCTTTTATATGTTTAGGGTTAGAAGAAAAGAAGGGCCCAAAAACATATTCACGGATCCCAAGAAAATCAGATTGAAATTCTGACTTTTTAAATCTCGACAGATAGCAGGTGTCGAGGTAGCTATCGAGAAGGTGTCGAGCTTTAAAAACTGTGCACTTCAGCTTGCTTTTTCTTGGACAGACTTGATGACTTCAACACTTGATCTTGAAACCTTGTTTCTTGAAGTTTTTAAAAACACCTAGAACTACCCAATTACAAGTAGAGTGCGTTTTGTCAAAGGATTAGCTAATTTACATAAACATTATGACATATGTTCTTAACATGTGAACACATATGTCCTAACACAAAGAGCCTACTTCTTCGGCTTAATCTTCTTCGGCTGGTCTTTGGCCACACTAGGGTCCTCGGGGCCCTGACTTATAGGAATGGCCTGCAGATGAGGGGTTTGCAGCCTCTTGGAGTGCTTCCTCGTTAGGACCTTCGGCTATTTCAGTTACCTTAGGAGGATCAGCTTCCTTGGCGAGCACTTCAGAAATGGTAGTAGTCGCCTTAGTAGCCACCGCAACCTCCTCAGCCTTTTCATTCGGGGCAGTACCAACTTCCTCAGAGACCACCTCAGCCTCAGAGCTAGATGGGGCAGCCTCACAGATAGCCGGTGGGTAGTACACATACTCCACCTTCCACAGGTCAGATGAGGCCTCAACGGCAGCTTGCCTGAGGGCCTCATTCCAGACCTGGGAACAGTAGAGTTGGCATACACTGGGCACTTGAGCTTTGAGGGTGGCCTCTGTCTCGGCTACACTTGAGGCACAGGCCGCTTTCTCGGCCTCCTCCTTAGAAGCCTAGGCCTTCACTCTGCCAAAATCTGCCTCGACCTTAGCCCTTAAAGCTTCGTCTCTGGCGAATTTCGCAATGCCCTTAGCTCTCTCTGCCTCAGTCGCTTTCTCCTTCAGATCGGCGATCTGCTCCTTCGCAATCCTTAGTTGGTCCTCCGCCTCGAGCAGGCGCCTCGTCTGGTCCTCAACCTGCCTTTGGGCGCCTTCCAAGCCTACCAAGGCACTATCCCTATCCCTGGTCATCTCCTTAAGAGCCTCCTTGGCCTTCATAAGGTCAGCCTCAGAGATCTTAAGGGTCCGAGTGGTGTCCAGGCGCTTGTCACGCTCACTATCCAAGGCCCTGCTCTAGCTATTGGCCTCCTTCTCCAGCCTAAAAGTGGCCTGTGCAGCCTGCCAATTGAAACCAACACACAATAAGTCTAAAACCCAAGAATTAAATCTATGGAGTCAAGTGTCAGAAGTCTTACCATGCCCACCTCTTAAGGTCGAGGAAGACCTCCTTACTCCTCAAACCCCCAAATTCGGCCATATCCACAGGGAGTAGCAGGGATCTCTCAAATGCGTCGGCCACGTACGTGCCTTCGCCCCCTCGAAAGTCCCTAAGAGAGATATCGTCCGTCAAAGGCCCCCCATGGAGCATTGGGGTGGGAAGCCAGGCCTGAGCCTCAGACCGGATGGTGACCTACTTATCTTGGCCTTGGGGCCCTATCTTCAGTTGTTTTAAAGGCCGCAGAGCATCACCCTCCTCTTGGGAGGAACGAGACTCGCCACCCCTCATAGGCCTTTTGCCTTTGTGCTTCTTCTGCTTAGAATCAGTAGGCTCGGGCCTAAGCGGTAAATTGGGCTGAGGCGCAGGAGGTAGGAACCCGGACTGGGCAGAAGTTGACTTGGCCTGGATAAGCTGAGACTTGGGAGGAGGAGGAGGAAGCTTGGGTTGAGACTTCCCCGGCTGGCCCTCAATCAAGTCGAGTAGATTGGTCTGCGGGCGTCTCTTAAAACCCATCTCTGTCCGATGAGAAGTCTCTGCTGATAAGAAGTCTACCTCGGTTTGGTTGGGAATACCCAAGTCACCAGAGGGATCCTCGGATAGGAGGACTTGTTCGAACACACCAAATTCGTCCTCGAACAGACCCAAACCAGTAACTCCCCCTTCTGTTTCACTATCTTCTCCCTTAACCTCCGCAGCCTGGTGGGGTGTAGAAGAGCTCACCAATGGGGTACCCTCTAGAGTGGAAGATCCCTCCAGAATCAAGAAACCGTCCTCGGTTACGGTAATCTTTCGAAGCCGAGGATCCTTTGCTCTAATCACGCACTTTAGCGCCCCGAACGACTTCTGAATAGGGTCGTATCTCAGGATCTTATAAGTGACCCTAACTTAATTGTCGGTCTCGTTTACAAAAATCTCTGCCATCAATACAGCCTCCAAATCCGCCTTGTTCACCAAGTGGAAGTGCTGTTGAAAAGTGTGCAGATCTACAAAAAAAGGGCACGTTTGTGTCAGCAATCAAGCACTGCAAACTTTGATAGCACAAAAGATTAGACCCCCTCCTACTCTAAGGCACCCCACCTGGTGTCCCTTCCTCTATCGGACAATGGAGGCCGTCGTGCCACTTTCCAAACACAATGAGAAAGTCCTTATCTAGACTCTCGCTAGACGAAGGGAGGCACTAGATAAATCGCACCCTATCATCCCTCGTTTTCATGTAGTAAGACTTGCCCTTTAGGTGCTGGAGGTTGTAACACCAGTTCACGTCATGATGGGTCAACCTCAGTTCCATCTTCTCGTTTAAGGTATCTACATAGCCCAGAATCCTAAACATGTTGACGCCACATTGGGTAGGGGCCAGCCGGAAATGCCTAAGGTAACCCCTCATCACCTGACCCATGGGGATCCTCATACCGCCTTCTAAGAAGGCAATTATAAGAATCACCACCTCGCCCTCTTGCCTCCTAAAACTCCTATCTCCCTCTTTATAGTACCTTAGACCTACGTTACTAGGTATCCTATAATCGGCGATGAACTTCTCCATCACCTCTTCAGTCTCAACCAATTTCTTGAACCTACCCATCCCTAGAGACAACTAAGAGACACGAAGAAAGAAGTTTAGAAGAGGGGAAGCGTAATTTAGAAAGAGAAGAAGACTTACAGAAATGAGGAAAAGCTCATCGGACAAGCTTTTTGTGCTGAAAGGAGTCGTGAGTTTGGTTGGAGATTTGACCAAATTCAGGGTATGTGCGCAAGAACTCTTGAATGCGAAAGTAAAGAGGCGAACCAGGTCAAATGGGTATTTATACCCCCAATTAAAAATAACCGTGCGAGTTTTCCCGTCCATAAAGTTAGGAAAGTTGCCACCGTTCAATCATCATCACACCGTTAAACGTGGGGAGCATGATGCCGCCAAAATTTAATGAAAGCGCGCTTAGCATACTGAAGCGTCAGGAACGCGCATTGGATAGGTGAAAAGACTTTGGCATTGATGGAGGACAAGACTTGACAAGCCATGGCAAAGGCCTGAGGACGTCAAAATCCTCCTCTCCGCCTGAGTAGCCTGATAGCAGGATTTTGAGGGGCTATTGTGGGGATAGAATTTGATAACCCTAGCCCACTTCATACTAGGCCCAAGGCCCACGCCGAGGAGGAAGAAATGTTCGAGGACAAATCGAGGAAGTTTCAGTTACCAAGAAGCATTGCCGAGGACAATCCTATCCTCGGTTGGCCAAGACCATGGAGAGGAAGAGCAGAGCACCATCAAAGGTGACCCTTCAGAGCATCCCCAAAGAAAAGACAGATACAACGGGTCAGCCACGGAAGTATGGTAGAGGAGCGATTCTAGAAGGAACTGTCACCTCCACATTAAATGCCCACAGCTAACGTTCTGGCCGCATTAATGGAGAAGCAACCCCTAAACAGTGCTGCCATAGTTGCTGCAACCCACAGAAAGAATGGGAAGGTGACTGATGGGACAAGCACTCAAGTGGTGATCTGCATGACCAACAAATGGAGGGCCAAGATTAACCAAAGGGGGGATATATAATGTAAGAAGTCCTCCAAAAAGGGGGACGGGATTTTAGAGGTAGAAAATATAGTAGCACTTGGGTGATCTCTATAACCAAACACTGAAGAAGTAATAAGAACTTCCAGCCCCTAAGAGGAGGGCCGAGGAGCCATATTTCAAGCTCTAGTCTATGTTCTTGTCATTCAACCCATTCACTACCATGTTTAGTTGTTGTAATCCTTATTTGGGTCTAATTCTTGAACCCATACTCTACAAATTCATTGTATCGGGCTAGCTGAGCTTGAGTCCACTCATCCCATAGTAGTAGTGCTCAAACTCGGTCCCTACATATATATATATATATATATATTGTTGGCTTCCTCCCTCAAAATTAATTTTGATGGAACTTTATTTAAGAAATTAGGGTCTGTTTGGTAATGGTGCTCAAGTGTTGTTGTAAAAAATGATGTGAAAATTGTGGTTTAAAAAGTGTTGTAAAAATACGTGTTTAAAGTACTCATAATGCAAAAAAAATGTATTTGGTACTATGTTTCTAATAACATATTTTCAAATGTGAAAAAATAAAATTTTGTGTTTGGTATATGTATGTGTTTAACTTTGCTAGACATGCAAGACATATTAGTGGTTTGGTAATGTAGATGGAGGATGTTCCACCACAACTTAATAATGTACTTGCAGCTGATTTTTGTTAATGAAAGCTTAGTTTTTTCTTCTAAAAAAAAAAAAAATTCAATGGTGAGATTTTTTTTTTTTTTTTTTTTTTTTTTTTTTTTTTTTTTTTTGTGATAAAGATATAAGCACCTTGATTTAAGAGATACAATACTTTGGACAAATCAGTGGGCCATTGTTTTCAATTTATTTACAACTATACCATTAAAAATATTTTCTGTATTTTGAAATCATCCTCTCAACCATTTTATGAACAAGGAAAAATGATATTATGGAACATCAATCAAATAATAGATTCAAGTGTAAGACCCACTATTTTATGATTTACAAAACAAAAAGGCATATTTAAATTCTCTTACGAAACAGGCCTTCAGTTTTCATTTTTCAAATAAACAGAAAAGTCTCACAAAATATATTTATGTTTGATTACTAATAAATAAATAAAATAAAAATAAAAAATGGTATAAAATAATTTACCTAATTTAATTAGAATTATTTAGAAAAGATAAAATCAAATTTAATTAAAATTTGTTTAGTGTTACGGTGTTAAGTTACATTTCTAACTCCTAGGAAGTTTAAATATGCAACTCTAAAAACTAAATTAAAAATGGTGCTCTAAAAACCAAATTAAAATATAAATATTAAAATAGTGACATAAAAAATGAAAATTTTCAAAAAAATTATGTGGTAGTTTTAGAAAAGTTAACAAAAAGTTAATGCTTTTTATTTCATACTAGTAGCTAACAGGTGCAATCACGAAATAGTTAAAGAAAAAAAAAAAAGCATATATCTATTCAATTCAGGGAGGGAATTCAACTTTATTGTATTAACTAGTTACAGGTCATTACCTTGCATCTTTCTCAAAATAAAACCAAAAAAAAAAAAAAAAGAAGGTCATTGCCTTGCATTGGTTATGTTTATTTATTTATTTGCAAATATATGAATGAAACCTATGTAATTTTGGGAAAAGTTTTTCTTCATTTCATGCTCCTTTGAAAAGTGCTGACAAATATATTTCTCAAACTCAATTTAGATTTGTTATTATATTTAATTGACTTTAATAACTGAAAATGAAATAATGTCATGGAAAGGTATATAATGATATGTTTTGTTAAATTTTTTAAATATATTTACACAAAATAAAACTCATTGAACATTTGAGATATAAATATAAGTATAATTCATACAACAGATGGGAAGTTAATATATTTTTTTATATATTAGATCTCATATCATAGCTTAAAATTTTGAACAACTTTTTTTTTCTTCCGTCAATCACATAACCCTTGGAATGCTGCCACATGATATATTCTTCATTGTAATTTGTTTCATTATATACAATATGGGAAAAAAAAAATTCTGTAAATTACTTTAATTATATTTATAAAAATTTTCTGTGGTGTTTTAATTTTCCCTCCAATTATTAATTGAAAAGTATTGCGTTTGTTCCTTTTTAGCTGCATGTGGATTGTGTATTTTCATTTTATTTTTTTAAGAGTTAACTCACATGAACTGTTGGTATTTGGTTGCATTATATTAGTTTCTTTTTTCTTTTTCTTTTTTTTCTTTTTTTGAATCATGCAGGCAGTGGAAAAAAATTGGCATACTAAAAATCTCACATGGAGGGCTCAAAAAGGAAAAAAAAAATACTAGGGGAGAGGTGCCATTAAAGCTAGAACCATTGGCCATTTAGGCCTGGCCGAGCCTATCCAAAATTTCAGTTAAGCACTACTCAGAGAATTTACGCCACATTTGCAACTCATCAATAATAAAACTGACCCTTAGAGTAAACATTGTCAAGAGCACGAGAACATAGTCACATACACAAGGTTCCCCAAACGCTTCAATAGCTTGAAAACAGCATCCTCTTTTGTAGCTTGACTTGTACATGCAACTCTTCCCTCTACTTGTGTACAGAAGGCATCGAGCTTCATGTGGCAGCAGGAGTGTAAGTGTGTATCAGACTACAATGTGAATAATCTGTCCTTCCAAACATAAAGGCAAAATTTATAAACTTAACGACTTTACCAGTTCCTGTATCCAATTTGCTGCATAATAGAGAGATAGACACACAAATTTGTTTTTGCTTCTCTGTCAAAGACTTCCAACCAGCTCCAGAGAAGTACTGGTATTGCATAAGCCAAAAAAATATCAATGCACTAGGCAAACCCAGCAGTATTGACAGACTACAAGAACATAAAACCCAAACCAAATCACAATAACAAATAAAAGTTATAAATCAAGATAAAACTAAAGGTATCAAAAGCTACATTGAATAATTAAAATTTAAAAATAACAATTTCATATGCAAATTGGGAGCATTAAATTTATAAAATTGAGGTCAAATTCAAAGTTCTACTAGCAAGGAAGAATTCCCTCATATAATGAAATTAATATAAAAAATTCTTCTTGCTTTTTTTCTTTTTTGTGAATAAATTAATTTGGATCAAGTTATAGAAGAATATGATAGGGATATTTTAGCCATAAATTTAATACCCCCAGAGCATCACACAAAAAGGTCGACAGCACCCGCGTTTCCGTCAGCTTCACAAAAACCAACGCAAGACTTAGGCTGACAATACCAAACGCGATGACCCCATAATGAAACTCGACGGGCACCTCTGTAAGCCAATGGGAAACCATCAGACAGGTTAAGGGCCTTACGGGGAGGAGAGGCCAATGAATCCAGTGTGGCTTGTCTTGGTCCCCACGAATACCTATACATGGAAATACCTTGCATGACATGCAAAATAAAACCTATTACTTGCCCGTATCTTTCTTATATGGAAAGACACCCTAAAATCTTGGAAACCCTAAGTGCCAAGCCCTCCCAGCAACAAAAAATCCCTACTTTGAAGGGATTTCAATTCACCACTCGCTACTATATAAGAACCAGACCTCCACCTTTCACAGGTACGCAGAAAATCCCTAGCTCTCTCGCTAAAGAGTTCATAGAGATTTCTTATTCACTAACTTGACCTTTAGAGGGTTTTTGGCCGATACCATACTGGTGCCTTCTGTTTGGTCCTTTGTTCTTACAAGTATCCATGGAAGTGACTTGGAGTCTACGACTCACTGACAATTTTTGCACATCATCAGAATACATGAACTTAAGTAATTGACCGATCCTCATCAATTATTAAAAAATGATAGTAAAGGAATGAAAGGTTCTAATGTAGAGACAATCATAACTAATAACACCCCAAAAACAAAAAACAAAAAAAAAAAACAAAACAAAAAAAAATGCAACAGAAGCTGTTCAAAAGAGAATGATGAAGTTGCCTATCGTCTGTCTAAATTTATTAAAGCACAATTGAACACCTCAAATAATACCAACTACTCCTCCTACCCCCCACCCCTTTTCAAAATTTTAAGAATTACAGGACTTATTAATAATGACATATTTGTCAAACCTGCAATATTCACCCATGTTGTAAACAAGCAAAGCAGATGTTTCATTAGAGTGCACTACCAGGTCACATAAAAGATGAGTACAATAATACATCAAAATCCTAAAATAGATAGGTAGCATATGGATTGATAAATATAACTAGACTATGAATTCAACATCTTGTATGAGAAAAGCTCATTTGAAGGCACAAATGCGACTATGTATACTATTGCAGGACCTTCCAGAAAAAAAAAATGCTGAGAGTAACAAACAAAGAGTTTTGATACCCTTTTTTTTTCCTCCAAAGTTTCACTCTTCCAAAGCCTCTCAAACTTGCTTCTAAAACCTTAATTGCCATGTCCAAGAACAAGAAGAAAAACATAAAACACAAAAATATACATTTGGTCCCTTAATTTTGGTTCAGTATCTATTTTAGCTCTTGAATTTAAAAAGTTCCTTTTCAAATTCAAATTTTTTTTAAATACACTCAGTTAGTCCTTTGTGAACAAATAGTGACAAAATACCAAAGAGAAATGAAATGAGAATAGAAAAAGAAGGCCAAAATACCTCAATACTCAAAATACTCAATATTTTATTCATCACTACATCTATTCTTTCTAGTACATTGAGTGTATATATATATATATATATATAAGGGCCCTTTCTGGTACTGGCAGAAAGTTAATTATAAAAGTTGGAAATTGGATTTGTTCCAAAGCATTTACTCAGCCTTCACTTGCAATATTAACTTTCCAAGCATGAAAAGGTACTTCCATAATCTTCTTGTTTTTGGAAAATATATAAAGCTATATTAAAAATAGTTATTTCAAGTTAAGGAAGCAAAGAAACGTAAGGGAATACCAAAAATTGTCTAAAAATAGTAAAAAAATAACATGTCAATTATGGAAGTAACAGAGAGTATGACTTTGAATAGAATAAAATGACAAAAAAGAATACAAGTGACAAACCCTAACTAATCTATGGATAATCCATCGCCAAACCCCAAAATATTTGGGACTTGGCCTTTGTTGTTGTTGTAGTTGTTTATATTAAAAATTATTCTTAAAAAAAAAAAAAAAAAAAAAAAAATCTGCTTTACATAGAACCTAGATTTGTCTAGGTCTGTCACCCTAGCCAGAAATTGCAAGCCTTTGACATTATCATCTAGGATGTACTTTTTCCTGGGTTAAAGTTACTACCCTAGTGATGCTTAGCACACGCTCTAGTGATGCTTAGCACACGCTCTACTTCTTGTATATATAGGCGATTTTATGTAAAACAAAAGTTTCAATTTGGCAAGTCTTCCTTTAACAAATAAATTTTGTTGAGGTATAAAAAAGAAAGATATGAAAATTCAAGACTTCAAGAATAGCTTCAAAGGCTTCAGCCATTTATTTTTAGGCTTTTAAACCCTTCCATAAACCTTTATGAACTATACGATATTTGAATCCATGATCAAGAAAAAAGCAATTGAATCTCTGAAGAAAAGTATTCCAAATTGATGATGCTAAAAAAAAAAAAAAAAAATCATTTTTTGGTTCTAACCTTTGAGGAAGGAAGGTGCAAAGGGCAGCCAAGCAATGCGTCAATTCCTCAAAGGAATCCTTGATTTGTCAACCTCTCAATCTGATGATTGACATAAAATCCCAATTATTTATCCCATTGAGTATTACTCCTCACTTCCAAAAGGACCATGCCTTACAGTGGATAGTATAAGGAAGTTAGCAGGAAGAATCTGTAAAGAAGATGACCTGCATTCAAAAATATTTCAATTTTACCATTCAGTCATTTAGACAAGTTTTGACTGGTACAATACGTGGGAGAATATGGTCAAAATATTACTGCATCGAAGAGTAAGACAATGGCAAAATGTTCAAACAAACAGGAGATATATCACCATCCAAGTTCATCCACAATTCACCTGCACAAAGAACAAGAAAAGATACTTTAATCAGTAGCCCAGCATAAATTTTTTACAGGTAAACAGGATTTCACACTGCATCACATTACAAAACTCACCTTCTAAACCAAAATATGGTTCCTTAAAAGGCAATTCTCCACCTTCAAGATCAGACAAAAAAACAGATTCAAACTCTCCTACATGTTTCCCAACCCTACAACATACAGACTAGTTTTAAAAACTAAAACATAATTACAAGATTATTTTTCCATATTGCTATGTAGCATTAAAGTACCAGTATCAGGTTGTTAAACCTAAACTTACCATTCCATAATTGATGGATGAAGAGTTCAGTTGTCTAACATTACAGTCAGTTCATCATAAAACAAAATCAAAGGTAAGGACGACTGTTTGCAAGAGTCCAGGGCTGTTTTCAAGAGTTCCAAAGCCTCTACACAGTTTGACTTCTGTGTGAAATGATGTTCAGGAATGGTGAATGCACAATCTAGAAATTATATTTATAAGATACGGAACAAGACAAAACCTAAGAAATTAATGCTGATTGCATCTCAAAGAAATCATTCACAAACAAGAAAATTTAAAAATCATCAGCTCATTGAAATATTTTAGCACTGAAAACAACATACATTTGAATGCAAACACCCTCTACATTATAGCAATCATAACAAAATTCAAAGAAAACTGAGCAACAAATTAATCCATTAACAACATGCGCCATCATCCATGGAAGATCTCTAATTGAATTACTACCAGGTTCAACCTGTGATACAGATGCACGGCAAACAGTGTTTGTATCTCCAAAGCAGGAAACTATCTGTAGAGTTCCAGTTAAGCCCATCTTCTTGTACTTCAGATCTGGATTGCTTACCTACCCAGTGGGAGGGGCAGAACAAATCAAATTGCTTTACAAGTAACAGTAACAGTATAAAGACAATTAATACAACCAAAACAAAGATTCCAAAATTCATCAAAATTGATCAAAAAATGAATATATACGTTCCATACCAAAAAGGCTTTTACAGTATCTGCTTCCTTATTATCATCAATGGTTTATTTGCAATGGAAGATCCATATGAATCTGCACTTCCCAAAATACATATTTTTCGTCATTTAACAAACTAGTTTATTTTGAAATTGCTTACTTCCTGTCTTGAGTAAATATCTATGAACTCTTCAAACAGACAAGTATACATGTGAATTCCAAACTCCCTTTGCCTTTTGTTCTTTGCAAGCCAACAGGTACTCAGACAACGAAAGAAACAATGGGAAATAATCCTAATGAAAATCAAAGAGATACAGATAGAGTAACAAAACCTATAAGATCAAAGTTAAATGATTCCAAATAATTGTTATAGATAGATACCTTCACCAATTCCCTGTTTCCACAAATGCACTGATCAAGCATAACTTTCTGAATGCAATCTTCAATAACTTTTTTCTTGAACATCTTTACAATGCTCTTCTGCAGGGACTATAAATGAAAGCAAAAGTCAATGACTTTGTGATCCTGAGGAAGTTCAATCCACTCAGAATCTCCTGACAGAGTTACTGTGGATAGCAACAAATAAAAAAATCTTATAAAGTGAGTGTAAAAGATTCTCCAGATTACGACAGAGCATTCCTATGCAGCAAAAGAAAAGGGCAATACATTCTTGAATCGGAGACTTGAATTGAAGCCTCTGTGCTGTCTATAAGTGACAACACCTTTCCTTTGATTTACTGTGTTGCAAATCACACTTAGTCCCAGTCGATCTTTATGGCTTATCATGAAATGAAATAATCAACTAATAAATGAAAAGCAGTCACATCCAACTCCCAACTCCCAACTCCAACTCAACTATTATGCATGTGAATTTTCTTGTTTTTCCAATACCAAAGAACAGACTCCATATTTCATTGGCAACCAAACAATGCCTGATGCACTCTTTGTACTTACTATAATTTTCTGGGACTCGGACACGAAAAAACAGAAACCATTAAGCTCAATTCAACTATGTGGCAAGTTGTCTTGGGAACCCAAACAACATTAAATGTAGGATTCAAAATTCTTGAAAATTTGTTTCCCAACTTTTTTTCTCGTCAAAAAAGAGAATGAAAACCAGTCTTATAGTTTTGATCTCCAACAATCCGTGGCAATGATCTCTTTCTTTAAATTTGGAGGGCAAATCGAAAGGACTTGCATCAATTTGTTAGCGAAGGCATCAGAGAATCAACAACGATATCAAGCCACCGAAAGAAACTGATTAACAATAAGCCGGACATTCTGGCCTTTTGCCCCTTTTGGGCAAAATAATTAGCGTTGTGCCCCTGTTTCGAAACTATATAGGGGCGTGCCCCTGTTTCGATACTCGATCATCGCATAGCCGAGTTACTTAAAGTACTCGATTGTAGAAGGGCCGAGTTCAATGCAGGTCCTTGCCACGCTGCTCGTCCACCGTGGATTTTGGGCAATAAAATATTCCCGCCTCACTGTTTATAACTCGCTGATGAGGAAACCGAGTTATACGCTGAATATAATCCCCTTTTGAATGTAACGTCTCCCAAACAGTTTGTCTTCCTCCTTCCTCAGTGCGTCTCGCAAACAGTCTGTGTTCCTCCTTCCTCAGTCCGATCAGTAGCCACCCTCAGTTCAACACATCTTCATCTTGAAGTTCTATTATTTCTACCTGTACCCAAACCAAACCGTTCAGTATACCCTTTCCGAACCTCAACCCAAACCCACACCTTTCACTCTCACCATAACCCTCACCATCGCCGAAGCTGAACCCAATCCATCTTCAGAGTTAAAGGATTAGAAAGTTATTAAGGTAATTTGTAAATGCTGAGTTCAATTTTTTTTTCCCTTTGCATTTAATCTGAGTTATGGGTAGCTTGTGCATGTACTCTGATTTGAGTGTGGGTGTGGTTTATGAAGTTTTTATCTGTTAGAGTTATCTCTATTCATTATTATTGTTGCTGTTTTAGCTTTGCTGGGTTTGGTTTTGAACTGGGTTTTGGGTACGGGTATGGGTGTTAATTTGGCATGACAATGGTGTTCATTATTAGGGAAAATTGATTTTTAATTTACATAGTTTGAAAGTGCATGTCACGCTTCCAGAGAGTATCCACAAATTATTCACAAATTATACACAGACCATAAAATGCACATAATGGACATCCACAGTCACTGAACTATAGTGAACTCATAAATGCCCTGTATATGTGTTGTCATGTAAGTCAGGTTTTGATGAATTATACTGACTTGTGAACGGAATTTTTGTATTATGTATCCAAAACGTGTTTGTCATTGTAATTGATGTTTACTTATCTCTTTTTCTGATTTTTGTTAAAGAGAATATGGAAATTTGCTGGGTTCATTGGGATGTTCTGAGTAAGATTCACATTTACAGCCTTTCATGGGGTTTCAGATGTTGAATTGTTGTTCTTACTCTAATAATGCTAACTTTTAGCTGTCAAAAGAAAATATGAAATTATGCCAAGAGCCTTCTAGCTAAGGCATTGCCTGATTCTCCCAATGAATAGAACTTGGGCTCAAATTATTGGAAAAATTAATGTCAGTTGTTTAAATTGTGCTTGTCTACTAGACTTTGAGTGACTGAATGCATATTAGACTTATGTGGTTGCATGTGTAAGGAATTTGCTGATTGGGAACATATGTTCAAAAGCTGAAATAGGACTTTTTAACATGTTTACAGAGACATTGAGTTGTAATCATAAGTCTGGAACTAGACTCTTACCTTCTTCTGCTTCTTTTCCCCCCCGGAACTGACCTCATTTATCCATATTGTAAAACGCTACATTGGATTTAAATCACAGCTCTTTGTGTAATGTGTTTATCCATTGGTGATGTGATTATCCTGTGCTTAATTTTTTTAGTTTTCATAGAATTATTGTAATCCTACTCTATCACTTGGAGTCATGAATTTCATAATATATTTAAGAAGGATTTGTTCCTAGTTCTGTTATGCTTTTTTGCTAGTACTAGAATCTCAATTTCTTTTGTTATATGGAATACATATGTTTGTGAAACCTTATCAACTCCATTGTATTTCAGAACCTGGCATTCACGTAACACTACTACACTACTACACTACAAAACAGACAGTATAGCCAACTATAGATTCTAGAATAGAGAAAATTATAAAAACTTGGAACAAATTATATCGAATGAAGACTCTAAGCTGTGATTGCTATTTGCCTGTTAGCTTTTTCTGTATTCAGATTTTTCTCTAAACTTGGAACAAAGTATATGGAATATGTTGAATGCTTTACGTTCCCACCATTTTGTAATTTTTTAAATATCCTTATCTTTTCAAAGTTTTTTTGATACTTTCAGAGTTAATATGTAATAAAGTTAACTTATATTCCCTTTGAAACAAGTTCCATGTTTTTCGCAAGTCTTGGCTGTATTGGAAATTATGAATGTTAATAATTGCAAGTGCAGCGAACTTTGTTAATGTCTGCTTGTGGTCAACGGTATATTAACATGATTGCATGCGTGTCAGATATGCAGCAACTGCAAAGTGTGGAACCTGGACCCGCAATTGGTACACAGTTGACGCAGCAGCCAGGGCATCGGTCCACGGCACTGTGGGAGACACCTGTCGGTCAGGTACGTACTTGTATAGAAGTTCGGACGTGTCGAAATCGTTTCATTTTCTTTTTGTAGGGTTCTTTCATTATTTGTAGATAGATGTTTGAAATGGTATCATTTATGTTTTGGTTTAGGCAGCACTTTATTTAATCAAAAGAGAAAATGGTATGAAGCGTGAATTTTAAAACACTCATTCATCAACAGCATCTAGTCTTATTTCCGGATAAATTGGAACTACTAATACTACAAAAAATATTAAACATTAGTAGTGGCTAATGAGAAGGTATATTCAAAGTGAGTAGATCTCATTTTAAAGCTATAGTAATCAATTAAAATCTGCTGCCTTTATTTTCCCAAAGGTGCGCACACAAACCCCACGTGGCTACACATAAGACAACCGACTTTTGAATTCTAATTCTTATTATACTCCATTTGACATATTGAAGCACTGTGTTTATTCATTTCAAAACATAATACCCATTTATTGCTAATTTTAAACAATGTCATTGACCTTGAATTGAGCCGATATGCTATTGAGGTAGAGTGAATAACCAGTTAAACAGTTAGCATACTGTTTCTTGCATCTTATTGATCCGATATGGTATTGATCATAACTAACCAGTTAGCATACTGTTTCTTGCATATTATTGTCAATATGTATAGTTCTTATAGTTATTTCATGTGCACTATCCTAAGACAACCTTAGCTCTTTCTTGTGCAGGTAGTGCCAGGCGTGCTAAAGTGTAGACGCCGATCTTGGGAGTTACCCCATGGGCTAAGCCCACGGATTCAACAGTACATAGCTGAGGCAGGTTTTGAAGGGTTATCGAAGGTTCCAAACATGGAAGTTGATCACGCATTGATCACAGCATTGGTCGAGCGTTGGCGTCCGGAGACGCATACCTTCCACTTACCGCATGGAGAGATGGGTATCACCTTACAAGACATTGAGGTGATGCTAGGGGTACCTGTTGATGGGTTGCCCATCACTGGGAGTGCCAAGGGGAATTGGCCTGCATTGTGTCGTGATTTCCTGGGTCACCTTCCTCCAGACCCAATACCGCATCCCCATGAAAACAAGTCTATCCTTGCTGGGGCGAGGTTAAGAGTCAGCTAGCTGAAGGAACAGTTTAGAGATCCCCTTGCTATGGATGCTACTGAGGAGGTAGTGCAGCAACATGCACGCTATCACATACTCGTGTTGTTGGGGTCCATTCTATTTATGGACAAGTCAGCAGATCGGGTGTCAGTGAGGCCTCTACTGTTACTGAACCCAATCAGCAACGCGAAGAGGTACAGTTGGGGTAGTGGAGCATTAGCCTGGTTGTACAGGCACCTATGCAAGGCATCGGAGACGAAGGCGAAGCAGATTGGAGGTGCGCTGATGTTGGTGCAACTATGGGCGTATTCAAGGTTCCCATTGATATGCCCTGTTACGAGGCCACCACAACCACCGATGGATGCAGGTCCCCTCGCCTGTCGGTATGTTCTCTGATTAGTTTGATTCAATTGTCATGGCAGTTGTCATTCACCGTGCATGTCTCTATAGTTGACTTTAATAATAAATCCATTTTGTGAAACACATATTATAATTTTTAATATAATACTAGTACTTTCTTTTATATAGAAATTTAATACTAGTACTAAGATCAGGAAGTTGAAGAGAAAATATTGTTATCTATTTATTCGCCCTCTCTCTCTCGTATGAACATTGGCACATAATCAGTAGATACAAAAAGAATCACCCATACCTATCGCTTTAAAGGTCGTATTAAAATCTTCCAAATCACCTATTTATGCTCTGATCACCCATTTACATTTTGACCATAACCAAGTAACCAAGTAACCAAATAGATATACAATATGCTCTGATCACCCATTTACATTCCTAGTTTGCTACTGTTTCTTACAATATGGTCCGATCATGTTGATATTTTGCATTATTATAGGGTATAGGGGGATAATGTAGTTCTAGCTCAACATACAAGCATACAAATGCACATGCATTTAACTAAGAAAAATCCTAAACCAACCTATTTCACAATTTCAAGAAAAACCCATTAAAATTTGCGATCCAATAACTCCATTTGCACGACTAAGCATCATAGAAAACAAACACCTATTACCTATGTATTTTTATTTTTATATGTAACAAATACCTATTACTAATTAGCACAAATAGCCATAAAATACATAAACCTCATCAACCCACTTTTGGTAATCCTCATATAGCTCCGAAGTTCAAGTCTTTTGCATCACAACGTCTCTAATTTCATCCACAGTAAACTCATTGCCACTGTTATCACTCCTAAATGCAATTTCACACGCACTTTCCCATGCTCTATTTGCCAAGATTTTACATCAACTACTCACAAATGCAAACAAAGTCAAACAAAAAGCAAACTAAACCCTTCATACATTTCATGCAAAACCCACAAAAATTAACCAACCCACCACTCCTTTTACCGAACTAAATTGAATAAACAGTGCCACAACAACCATAATCCATAAATTCTTTCATACACATATACACCGAAAACCCAAAAATATCAAAACTTTCATTTCATTTACACACACACACATCTATAGACAGAGTCTTAGAGAGAACCTGAGGGACTTTTGATTAGTAAGAACAGATTTGCAAGAGAGAGAAGATGGCTTTGGTAGAGAGATACAATAGTGAATGAAATGCAAATGAATTCTTTGATTGAGGAAAATGGTTTCTTGGTTCTGACTAACAAAAAAAACAAAGGGAAGACTGTTGTTGGTAGAATCTTAGGAGAGTGTCTTTGATTTGGTTGTTGTGGATTTCTTAATCCATCTATTACTTTGTTGCTTGATAAATAGATTTATTCTGTCCTTTATGCTACTGCTGGCTATCCACGAGTAAGCTATTAAAAATTTAAAATGCAAACTGAAATTGATAATCATTCTTGTGCTGCATGACTGTTGTATGGACGAAAAAAGAAAGAAACCATATTTCCTTACTTATTTGTAATAAGTATTTTCCAACGAAAAAGTAAAAGCTAATTACTGGCTTCATTTTTGGTAAGCATTTTACTCTTATGGCAGCATCGTTGTTTGATATTAACTAATGACCATTTAACACAATTGTATGTTTACTAGATGGAAGGGGCCGAAGAGCACGACAGAGCATGCCACACATGTACTAGCTGCGTATCGTGCGTCATTTTCGAGCATACGGGCACACCAGGTATTCTACCGCTTCATGTCACAACAATATAATTCTCCCTAGTTTTCTTGTTTCACCTGGTGGTTTGTCAACTACTGCATGTGTATACTTAATAATGTAACGTTGGTCAAGTAGACCATATATATATACAAGGAATTAGTTACAATCATTTCACAACTGTGGGCAGTCAATATAAAGTACCTTCATTGGCCTTCTTTTGAATTGATGTTTGTGGTTTTTATTCCACACATATTTAGCTGTGAACCTTTCAAATTTCCCCCTCAGTTTCAGCTAGTGCAACCAGTAGTATTCGGGTGCATCTTACCATGTAAAATCCAATAACAGGGTCAATAATGACTTAGGATTTTTTTTAGTGAAGTGATTCTTCAATGGTCTTTTATATTTTTGCTTAAATTGAGGATTGCCACACATAAGTACGTATTTTTAATTTGTTTTTGTTGAACATTTATTCAGGTTTTTTGGGAGCCGTATAGGGATGTCCTAGACTCACTGCCCCCATATTGCACTGCTGGCCGACATGTGTGGAGGGCCACAGTGCCGTTGATCTATTTTTGGATAATAGAGGATCATCATCCCGAATGTGTCTTTCGTCAGTTTGGGATGAAGCAAGCGCCACCGGATTTGGTGGATACGTCAGTTGAACTCCACAAAATCTCCCTCCAAGGTAAATTAGAGAGGGATTGGGTGCGAGAACATGCTATCTACATTGACCGATGGGACCATAGAGAGGAACATGTTGCCAACGCACCCACTTTGGATGGGGACACGACGTACCTTGCTGCATACATGGCCGAGTACCGAAGGTCGACCAGACGGTATATTACGCGAGAGTCGGCGTACTGGGAAATCCTAGTAAGGCAACCATTCAATGCTTCTTTTATGGATTGATATTATACGTGTGTTGCAAAGAGCATTATGAATATTAATATATATATGAATAAGCTCATCATGCATAATCTTTTTCCAAATTAGACCTGAATTACCTACCAAGATATATAATCAAATATCATACGATTTGACCTGAAATCTTTATACTTTCTCAATGTTTAAAGGCGCCAGAAAAGTTTTAATGCGACTCCTTTATTCCGTAGGTTGAGTCGAATGTGGAAATGCTATTGCAATGCCAACCAGGTTCTGATATTTACAACCAGCTGATGAAGACGCTGGATCTTGTTGGGGAGTTGAACCGAGTGGCCTTGGATAATGCGCATGCCATGGCGAGTGAGGCGACCACACAGGCCACAAGCCGTGGCGGGCGAGGTGGTGGGTCTGGAGGGCGTGTACGTAGTGGAGGCCGTGGAGGTCGTGGAGGTCGTGGACCTGGTCCTGATGATGAGGATGACTTGGGTAACTTCCAACTCTAACACCTCCTTAGCTTATTGATTGACTTCCAATTCTAGTACTTTCAGTTTTAATTTATTTAGAGGATGTATTATAGTAACGAAGTATATTTTTATCACAGCCACACACGATATCCCATTCTTTTGATTTCACCAATTTCAATGGCTCAAACTCCACTCTATTACCAATACTGAAACGATTCTCACTTATCTCGTTTATTTAGTGACTCAATTCTTCCATTGTCATCTTAATAAATACAATTGTCTTTGTACAGATGATGAGCCATTGGAGGCCGATTGGGACACGTACATGGATGGCGCCGGGTCATCACGATGCACCTCTGACGCCACTGCCCAGGCATCCCATCCCTTTGGCCATGATGATAGTGCAGAACATGCATCCCATGCTCAGGCTCACCCTCAATCCCCACTACCCACTCCGCTGTCTCCCCCATTGTTCAGCGGCTCTGCCCATGCGGGTGGCTGTATATTTGTACCCACACCTGGTCGACCGACCCCACCTGTAGTTCAGGCTGAGCCCACCCAAGAACCTTCACTTCCTAACCCCGACGAACCGGCTGCACAGATTGAACAAATACGGAGTGAAAATATTGAGCCGGTCCATGGGTTGCGAAGATCACTCCGCACTGACATACATCCCCCTGGTTGCGGGACCGGTGACGGTAAATACCATGCATTCCCCTGCTACCCAATGTACATGTACATATAGCGCAGTTAGATATTGTCTTCATGTAGACTTCCATCCCTCCAAATGTTGCATTAACGTCGAGCTAATAGTTCAAACAGATATGCCAATTGTCGTAGTTGCATATAATATTGCCAATAATTGTGAAGTAATTGTGAATGACTACGGTTGTGTATATGGTTATTTAGTCAGAAAATTTACTCTGTAAAAAGCACTCTTATTAAAAATATTAATAATAAGACACATACACATACTCAGTACAAAACATGGTCTATCCCTATGTTTAAACTCTATTTTGGCTGTTAGGGAATGTGTGCATTCAAGTAATGTGCTCTGCTTTCAATTTCAGGTAAGACGAGACCTGCCAAGGTAGCTGTGAGGAAACGAAAAGATCGCTGAAGCTCGGCATGATGTGGACCATATGGGGGTAAAATTCCAGCCACAGTTGGTTTGGCCTTATGTTTCTTTCTTACTTTGTTATTAATTAACAACAACGACCACCAGTTCAAACTTGTTTTGATATGTTGAGGATGGTTTTCAGTAGGTGTTCACAAGGGTTTTAAGGACCAATTCATAATAGGATGAGGTCAATTTATGGGGGTGGCAGGATTTGTACTAGGTGTTGTGGTGGGTTACGAATTGATGTTGACAAAGGGTTAGGGTCTTATTTTACAAATTTTATCTACTCTTTGTGGAACTATAATTTTCCCTGTTCTTTGAGTTGTGTAGCCCAATTTATTGCTGATATCATACAAGCAACACCCCCCTACCCGATATAAGAAGCCATTAAATAAGAATACTCAATGATGCTCTTCAATTTAAATATTAATTAGTGAGATGAGATGGGTTTTACTAATTTATCAACTCAAACTTTTGGGACAAAACTTGCACTCATAAATTAGGTGATCTTTATGTGTCTTTCACACTCTGTTCATAAATTCTTCCTGTTTTTCTTTTTCCTAGGGTGAGGGAATCACAAATTTAATATAGAATTTGTACATATATGTGGTTACTTATTCTTCTTGTTTTGTAGAATCATACAAAACTTTTGGAGTATTATGGAAATCCTTTTCTATAGCTGCAATGTAGTTAGGCAAATTTTATCGTAGTTTCTATATGCATCTGTTTTCCAACATTAACATAGAAGGTTTTGTAACCGAGTAGCACTAATCATATGTTTGGAACAATTGAATAACAACTAAAATAAAGCAATTGCTATGGATTTTGATTTTGAGGGTCGTTAGAAGGGGATGGAGGGGAGGGGATGAAGGGATATATGGTATCCAAGTTTTTGTATGTGTCTAAGATTAGATTAGATGTTGGTGGTGGAGGAGGAGACAGTGACTTCAAAATAAGGTATCGAAGTTCTTGGGTCTCTTATATTAAGTGCAGGTGGAGGAGGTGGGAAAAAAACGAGAGGGAGTTGGAGGAAACGGAGGGAGTCTTGGGAATGGGAAGGGCAAAGATGGAAAAGGTGGTAGTGGAGGAAAGGGTAGCAATGAAAATGGTGGTAGAGGAGGAAAGGGTAATGGAGGGTTAACTACAGTGGAGGGAATGTAAATTGAGGGAGAGGGAATCCATATGGTGGGAAGTAAGGAAGAACGCACTTTCAGGCATTCAAAGATCTTGAAAATTCCTACTGATTTCCACCTAGACTAGCAGTCTTCTTCGATGGCCTATAACTTAGTGCATTCAACTTGTATATACAGGGATTGTCTTGCTTAGACTTCACTGTAATCACATTTGGCACTGTTTTAAAAACTGCATTGACGTTGTATATATAGGGATTGGCTTGCTTAGACTTCACTGTAATCACATTTGACGTTGTCTTTAACATTGGCACATTCTAGGCTGCAGAGGAGCTCCTTATTAAGCTTACTTTGCACCATTAGCCGTTACCGCTTAGTTGAAAGACCCAGATTACACACTCCATGCTTATTTATTGTTCTGTTGACTGATAATGTGATCTGTTCTTTGGTTTTGGGTGAGTTCGGTTTGAACTTGCATTGTATTTGAACATCTGCACCTGATCAATAAAACCCCACACTTAATAACTTGGAAGAAGAGGTCTCATTTGGATCAGGTTAAAGTAAAAAAATTGACAATTACTCATTGATTTAGTTTTAATTCAGAATTACAATTAACCATGTTACTGTCCTTTTTTTAGACCCATTATTTCATATTGATTTGACCCTCTTTTTTTTTTTCCTTTTTGTGGTGACTCACATAATCCACTAAACCTATAAATTACTCTCTAGGATTAATTTCTAACATGTTTATGGGAACAACAATTTTGAAGACGTTTATTTCTTTTTTATTTTTGGAAGATTGAATGAAACTATAGAGTAGATGTGGATTAGGGGTTAATTCCTTGGCAAGAAGTAGCTGTGTCTTGAGAAAGTGTTGCTGGAACAGTTATCACAATAAACAACGCCCCCTACAGTAATCCGAGAGGGGATATTTGTTGGTTGGAATATTAGAGAAAGTGGATGAGTGAAGAGAAATGCAAGAACAAGGACAATTATTGGATCCATGAGGGCAAGTGTTAGAGAAGTGAGAGACACTTTTAGGAGGGCATCAATAGTTATAGCTAACACTCCATGAATGGCATGTGAAGCCCCTATAATGTTGAGGAACTATATTCTCTCTGCATATTATGAGCCCGTGAGAAGTTGGTCTTCTGAACTTTTTCTAAAAGTGGAGAAGGGTGCATTAAAAAGAAACAACCAATGATAACTATAGCAACAAGCATAACCATGGTAAAAGTTCAACTGAGAGGCCACTGCTACACAGCTCACTTTCTATAACGAAATTGGGTACATCAAGCAGATTCTTGGACTTCAGCAGCATAAAGAATACAACAATGTAAACTCTTTGAGAGATGGTCATTTTATACACAGTATGACTGATCAGGTGCGCCTTAAGTTTCTCTTATTGTTTTGTTCTTGTTTTATGCTTACAATTCTCTCTACAAGGCACACTGACAGCCTTTAACAAATATAAAATTTTAAATCTAATTTATTAATTCGTATATATGATCATGTTAAAAGCTTCATCTTCCTTAATTGAGTTTATCACTCCTATTGTGAAGGTTGGTATTTTCAGTTAACTAGTTAAAATTAATTACACTGATGGAATTTGATGGGGCTAGTCCTGCAGCGGATGCACCAAGTTGATGCCCAGGATCAGCAGCGGATGCACCAAGTTGATTCAAGTAAGTTTCAACGAATTTTGAATTAGACACGAAATTTTAAATATTTGAATATATAATTGCAGCTTATTGTCTTGTATTGCATAATTTTTTTGTCAACGAATTGAAACAATGCAAAAACTATTCTCCTGAATTTCTTGTACATTTTGCATAAACGACGGTAGTTCAATTGTTATGGTTTCCTAAGGTACAATTTGTTGTAGCTAGTTACAATATGCGGGTGCTAACCCCGCATCTCGAATCGTTTTCCCCCCTAGACCCGAAGTACTTTATACATGGAAATGTGCCAATTAAGTTACAAGACCCTCCACAGGTATAGTTCTTGTCTTTTGCTTGTCCATGTCCAGTAGTCAGTGTAATTAACCAATAGGTTAAGTTAGTTACGTTTTACTGTATAACCAATTATTTTTGTTAGAATCACTATGTAACCAATTTTATTATTCTGTACTAAAAATAACATATAAACAATTCTAAGGCAAAACAATTCATGCTGGCTGCCGGACTAGCCCCATTATAATAATTTTATTATTCATTCTCCTGAAAATTAATGTTGGCTGCAGGACT
Organism: Quercus gilva; assembly: GCA_023621385.1. Lineage (NCBI taxonomy): Eukaryota > Viridiplantae > Streptophyta > Magnoliopsida > Fagales > Fagaceae > Quercus > Quercus gilva. Next base: position 24,594,144 of record CM042480.1, on the reverse strand, counting down.
TTTATATGAATTGTGATGGCGTAACATTAGAATTTGTTGTCTTCCTGCAGTTCTTGCAGATTTTTTTCATTTAAGACTTGAATGTTATGAGAAAACAAAGGTGAGCTCACTTATGCTAATCTAATAGCAAAAGAGTAGAGCTGATAGGCATTCATTTCGGCCATATTTTAGGGAAACAATTATTAATTGCAATTTTTGTATTTTGTGCAGAAATTTCTACTGAACAAATGTGAAATGGAGTTTGAAAATGTTGGAAAGCAAGGTTAGGTTTATCCAGAACCTTCGTGATGATGATGAAGATAGTGAGATAGAAGTCGTAGTTGCTCCAGAAGCCAGGAAAAAAGGGTGGGGGAAAACCGGCTACAAATGCTAAGGCAGTTAATGCCCCTGTAGCGGCAAAGAAGTAGTAGTTCTGGTGAGAAAGTGACTTATGGAATTCTTGGAATGGGAACTTAATCTCATTCCCCTTGTAATGTACTCTATTCCTCTTTGTTGTGAGTTTGCTAGTTTGCTTCATTGTGTTCTGTGGAAATGATCTTTGTTTATTTTGATTTGTTATGGTCAAGGAATTTGTTTCTCTTTCATTGCAATTCTACTGTTACAACTTACTAATATACCAGAAATTAGAATGTTTGCAATTTAAATAAGTGGAATATTTTTGAGTTGAATACATGTACCAATCTCCCTTGAAGAGATATACAGCATTTCCAGGTGTGAGTTGGTTTCATTAGTCAGTTAGTGTCACTAGAAGACAATATATTGCACATACACGTGACAGCTAGCGGTTGAATGAGTATTATGTGCATACATTAGGTTCTATACACAGATGTTTGAACAGCTTCTACTAAGGCACTATGATAAATGTAAAATGACAAATATAATTAAATGCAATGCAAACGTACATTTCTATATGTTACTAGGTTATGTGCAACATGAGAGCATATTAGGTAATGAAAGAGTTTGGCAAATGCGTTTTTTGTTTCGTTGCTAGGTGGTGTTCATTTCTTGATTTTCCGTTCCAAGATGGCTTCATTTCATGCTGCAAAATCATAATAGGCAGGAGGTATATTACATAAGCGTTATGACTTGCCAATTGCCTATTATTTCGCAACTTCTTCAGAAGAAGTGTATTTTCTTTTCTCTAGGCACAAAGATATAAACAAAGTACTTATAAGCTATCCACAGCCAAGCACAATTACCAAAACAATCTAGCCAATGTTAACAACGAGTACAAGCAATTACAAGTCAACATAGATTCCAAAATAAACTTTGTGCTTAGAGAAACCAACAGGCTATTCAACAACTTCTACAGCCAATATGTACTGCAAACTTGAGGCAATATAACTCATAAACACACATGGTAATAATACTAGATTCATAACTACCACAACCATGAGCTACAGTTTCGCCTTCATTTTGCGCTTCCTTGTTGTGTTGAATCATGAACTTCATCATCCCCCATAACATGGGATACCACTTCACTCAGCATGTTAGTACTCAAGGTTGCAATCCTCCTTGCATGGTCACGCTCCTCAATGGCAACGTCTAACTGATACCTTAACAATCTGTTCCTAACGTCTCCATCGCAATAGCTGGTTCCTTCACTTTGAGACGTTCCCCTTGGGCTTGACGTCGACATAGTAGGAAATGCCCATGATGGGGAAGCACCATATTGCACGTTCCTACCAGTACGTTGCATGAACTCCATGTATGCAGATTCTGCTTCTCGTCGATCTTTGTATGACCTATGTTCGGCATTTGCGAATTTATGAACTTGCCTACTTGCTTCTGCCCAATTGTCGTATATGCCAGGAGCACGACCAACGAAAACAACATAGTATTTGCCACCCTAAAACAGGACACACAATAGCATTGTATGTTAAAACTGCATGAGCTGTGCTGGAGTTAGAACTTACCAAGTTTTGAATCTGAGCTATTAGATAAAACATGTACCATGTCGCTCTACCAACAGGTGCCGGTAGACTACAGCAACTAATATGCACGTTGCTTATTCCAAGATCTGACAAACAGTTGCATAATATATAATTGTACAGTGGTAAATAATTGTACCATTAAAACTGTAAAATGTGTTGGCATGTTACCTTTAGAAGCAAAGGAGGATTCTTTTCTCCATCCCTGACTAATTTCCTCATACCCACCAAGTAGAATGAGAGGAAGCTGTCTTTTTAAATGAAGCGTACAATACTCGACTATGCCTAAACCGAGTATGGGACTTAAAACTCGATTACTACAACGACGAGTACAAATAACTACTGGCCAACTAAAGTTAGGTGAAGTAAATTATACTCGATATGCGCATAAGCGAGTATATTATAGTCGATATCCATATAAGCGAGTTATCCAGAGAATCGTACGACGGCTTAATTGTACTCGGTCTTTGCATAACCGAGTTATATAAACTCGATTTACCTATTTTCGAGTACTGTGTTATATTTTCTCATTTCCTCCCCACCTTATGGGACCACTGACCATTGCCATTTACTTCTTCGTGTGGCTAGCTTCTGAACGTGGACCGGTCTGTGCCATCTACCATTGTGTCAACTTCTACTACTGCCAGTTTCAACTTCAATTCACTAGCTGGGTAAAGTGCAGTACTTTCTTTGTTGTGTCATTGTCTTCTCCGTTCAGTCAACATTTCACCTGATAGGTAACAACTCATAACAATGTATAACAACACAAAGTCAGTGAATGTACTTATGAATTCAATTGGGGCATCTGAACATAATACTGAATGAGGTTTAGAATTTTAGGTAACACACATTCTGTGATTGTTGTGGGAGGGGGTATCTGAACATGGAATTGTGGTTCAATATTTAAGAGAACACCAATTATGTGATTGTTGTGGGTCTTCAATGAGGGTATCTGAACATAATAATGCATGAGTCCATTTATGATAACACAAATTTCTGAATGTTGTTGGAAGAATGGGGGGTATATGATCATAATACTGCAGTACATGTTGCATGGTACGAAAATTTTCCTTATTTGCAATGCTTCATAATTCTTATTTGATTAACAATATCCTACATGAAACCCAAACAAATTGTGCGAACATTTTCATTTTCGAATTTATGTGTCTGGTGGACTACATCATACGATTTTACCATAGAATGTTTTTAGCATCAATCATTTTTGGCTCCCCTAAAATTTATGATAAACAATATGGGTTTTTACCACATCATGGGAATTAGGTTTGTTTACCTGCATGAACACCTACACATAGGGCATATATAGCTAGCCTATAGTTTCACAATAGTACACAGCATGATACAACTATTGCTATTTGTGGTTCAGGTCCGTTATGAGTCGTTATTACTTCTACATTTACTACGATGGGGAGGCATATATTAATGATTTGCATGGGCTATCATACCGAGGTCCGAACCTAAAGCAGACACCTATTCAAGTGAAACGTGGGATACACATGAGAAAACTGAAATGTAAGATAATGTCAGCTCTGGGGTTAGACAAGGATTCCCATGACATCTCCATTGTATTTCGAGCTCCTCAGCAACTAGTGGGTACCCAAGTTTTCTACAATTCAATTCCGTTACAATGCGACGATGATGTGGACATCATGTGGGGAGTGATACAGCGGGCTCCACAATTCATAGGTTCTGACTTGTATGTAATTGTTGACACTGTTGGGTGTAATGTCGACGGGGGTTCACAGTATGCCAGTAGAGCTGGGGAGCAAGAATCAGTTACTGTAACCGAGATGTACCCTTCAGTTACAGCCGAGCCGGGTTTGCCGCACAACGTTGGACCACGCAATGCGGTTGCTATGGACAATAATGAAGCCGCCGAAGTGTTAGGGTCTATCCATACTCCTGAGGGTCAAGGGTATACACAAGAAAATGAAGACACCCAAATGTACTTCAACGAGGCAATTGAAATGGATGACACTCAAGATGTGTACGAGGAGTTCATTGATAATGATGGACCGGAGGACAATCCGAAATTTTTAAATGAACTACAAGTTGAAAACAACGTGGATGCTTGCCCCAATCCGAACCCCAACCCTGACTGGTTCACGTCAAACACATGGGATAACATTCATGACCCATCACCTTCGTTGGATACAGGTGTCATGAGTTGGCAACCGGGGGACGAACCAAGCAAGGGGATGCTATTCTTGAGTAAAGCTGCGGTTCAGCATGCGTTAACCATGTTCTCTGTGGGCCTTAATAAGAAATTTAAGTACATGAAGTCAGACCCTGAGAGACTGGTTGTAACATGTGTACACGATGCATGTCCGTGGTTAGTTCGAGCTATCAACAGCAAAAGACACAAGTTCTGGGAGATCACAACATGTAAGGGTCCCCACACTTGCTCGTCACTGCAGGTGGACCATGATGGAAGGATGATGGATTCGAAGTTCATTGCCATCACACTTGAGTCATACGTGCGGGAAGACATTTCAAGAACAATAGCAACCCTACGTAGTCTTTTGCATGCGAAGCACGAGCATTGGGCATCCCACTATAAGGTTTGGGACGCAAAACAGAAGGCGGTTGCGGCCATCTACGGGGATTTCGATGAGTCATATGCAGACTTACCTCGATTTCTGGCCGCGTTAAAAGATGCAGATCCAACCACAGTGACACAGTTGAAGTGCGACAACCGTAGCGTGCTAGGCACTTGCACGTTTAATTGTGCCTTTTGGGCTTTTGGTCCGTGTATTGAAGGGTTCAAGCATTGCAGGCCGGTGATAAGCATCGATGCAACGCACCTGTACGGCAAGTACAAGGGAAAGTTGTTGATAGCAATGGCAACAGATGCTAACAACGAGGCTTATCCGCTTGCGTTTGCCGTTGTTGAGAGTGAGAGCAAGGAGACGTGGGGATGGTTCTTGGCATGGTTGACCACTATTACGGACCGGGCCAATCTTTGCATCATCTCTGACCGACATTCGGGGATAAAAGCCTACTTTGATGACACAAGTATGACTTGGTTGTGGCCGCCCAAGGTCCATCACCGGTACTGCCTCCGCCATGTAGTCAGCAATGTGAACACAAAATGGAAAAGTCCGGAGTTGAAGAACTTGGTATGGAAGGCAGCAGGTAGCAATCAAGTTAGAAAGTTTGAAGCCACAATGGAATTAATTCGCAATGTTAAGCCGGCTGCACACAGGTACCTTGAATCTGAAAACAAACAAAAGTGGACACTTGCACACGACGAAGGGCGTCGATACGGAGCAATGACAACCAACCTATCAGAGTGCTTTAATGGAGTACTGAAAGGTGCACGCAGCTTGCCAATAACGGCAATGGTCAGGTTCACCTTTTTCAAAGTGAACTCGTATTTTGATGCTCGTCGTAATCTCACTCTAGAACAGTTGGAAGCGGGTCAAGAATGGTGCAAATATGCCATGGACAAGTTTGAACACAATCAAGCGAAGGCAAAGGACCATATGGTGACACGGATGTCCGCACAAGCGCGGATATATCAGGTTGACACACCGGGTAATCCTCTGAATGGTGGGGGCGGACAACACACGCATAAGGTTGATCTTCGGAGTATGACATGCACGTGCGGAAAATGGGAAGCTCTCAAGATCCCGTGTTCACACGTAATAGCAATTTGTGCTAAGTATAAGCACGATGCGCAGCAGTTTATTGATCCTTGCTATAACGTGACTCATGGGTATCACAGCTACGAACCGGTATTCCAGCCATTGAAAGACAGATTAGCATGGCCGGATCCAGAAGAAACTAGACTAGTGATGCCCAACCCACGATTGATCCGGAAGAAAGGTCGGCCAAAGTCCACACGTATCCGCAATGAGATGGATGAGGACGATAATGATAGGGAGTTGCCGAGCTCCTTATGGATCGAGAATGGACCAAAATCAAGATGTGGGTTTTGTCACCAAGAGGGGCACAACCGTAGAACATGTCCTACTCGGAATGTGGAGTCAACAAGTGGTGGAGTTGTAGCATTGGTAAAGCTTCCATTTCTTAACAACTGGTGTCACATAAATCGTTACATGACTATTAACAACTGAGTAGTAGTAAATTGTTCTCTATTGGCATAGTAAGTATTTGGAGTACTTATGAAACAAACGTTGGTGTTCATGCATGCACGGATAGGCAATGTACATGACATATTTGAACTGTTTACAGCAGGTACATGCAACATGGAGGTGGATGGGTCATAACAGACGTATGTTGTGCACCCGGGATGATCCCTACTGCCATAGGAAGCCCGGAAAGGACACCAGTAACTCGGTCACATGACGAGAAGACAGTGTTAGATTGGTCATTTTTTGCCTGGAAGCTGATGTTCTGTACTTTTGTTATGTACTTATGTGGTCATGCACCTTGTTAATGGCATCAATGTTATGTAGTAGAGTAGATTTCACTAAGCTCCTTATCAAGCAAACAATTCAGTTACATGTAACATGTAGTAATAGAAGCAGTAAAGTAATATGTTTATTATGATTTCCAGCTTCTCAAAAGCAACAAAGTTAAATTTTTTTTCTTTTTTGATGGGCAAAGCAACAAGTTAATTGCAATGCACAGCTGGGGTTTTCCATTTGATAGAACTGAGCTGTAGGTGACAACAACAGAACCATGCATAGAGACCGTGTATTGAGAGTAGTTGGTGTGTTCTAAATAACTCGGTGATACATATATCGAGTACTATTAAGTAACTCGTAACTTACAATATCGAGTACTTTGTAGGCCTATGCTAAGCAAATACTCGGTGATACAAGTAGCGAGTTATTATAATACTCGATATCTAGGTATTCGAGTACTGTAAAGGAAATTTAGATCAGTCCAACCTGCATTTCGACCCATCGAACACTCCCTGAATCCAGCAAATTTGTCTGTACAATTCGATTGCTATTCGATTGGTCTGCGATCGGTCAAAAAATCCTTCAGTCTAGCCAAAATCTCTGTACATCCTGATTGCTGTGTGATTGGAAATCGATCGGTCAAGACTACAAACTCGGTCTTATATATAGCGAGTATAGCACCCGATTAGTTAGTAATCGAGTATAATTAAATAGCCCAACCACCTTGCTTGTAAGGTTGCAGGTAGCGAGTATGATAAATATAACTCGATTCTTATGTAATCGAGTATTTGGAACAAATTACCAGACATCTGGTTTCTCAATGCAGTGAATCTCGGTGAATCTCGTGAATCTCTTGTGTCTCTTCGTCTTCGTCGTCTACGCCGTCTGTGACTCTTGTTCTTCTCCTCAAAACTCCAATCGTCGTCTTCCCATCCACTCCACTAAATATTTATTGGACACTATAAATTGTGAGACATAACAAATGTCTCTGAACCTTCTACTCCCTCTTCCCCTGAAATCCCTAGCCGCCCCTTCTAGTTTAGGTTCTCCTAAATACAGTGGCTGCCCTCTTTTGTCTTCAGCTTTCAACCTCCGAATCCACTATCAAGGTATGAAATTCCCAATACATTGTAGAATTCGTTTACTGTGTTAGTCAGTTTATGTTGATTTTAAATTCATTGGGTCTTGCTCTATGATTTATTTTCAAGTTTTTGTTGTATTTGTCATCTTAAAATGTTGTAGTTGTACATCCGTTCGTTTATGTTGTTAATTGCTACGACGTTGATTGCGTATTTGTTTTTTTTTTTTTTAAGGACCAAATGTTGGTTTTTTTTTTTGAAATGGGAAGATGGAGGTTTTATTAGATGTAATTTTTAGCACTTGTAAATCACATATTTAATTTATCATATCACCTACACACGGTTACTAAAATAACAAATGATTTATACCTCACTTTCATAAATAATTTCGTAATTTGGCCTCAACAAAAAATTTATTACAAATAATTCGAAGAATACCAAAATTAACAGGAATTATTTTAAATTAGTTGGGGATAATATATCATATGTTGCATTTAATATAATAAAAGTTAGTGTCATATATTATGTTGTGTCATTGTCAAGTAATTAACATGATTTGTGAAATGTTGTTACATATATGTTGTGTCACTGCCATGTGACTTATATTAATTAAGATGATTACTTTATTATACATGCACAATTCGATTACAGTTTTAATTTTCAATTGGCACGCTAATGATGAAGATAATATAACTTTGATTATACTAGTAATATAATTTGTTGATTCACATGTAAGTTTTATTAAATTGTGTAGCGTATGAACATAATATCAGTTCACATATAACATTAGAAATAGAATTCATAAATATCATCATAATTGAATAAATAAAGTATTAAGAAACATGTTGTTGGTTGATGATTAATAAATTGGCAATATAGAAACTTCATATAATTAGTTCTTTAGTAGCATTATCTTACTTAAAGTATATATAATAACAAACTAGTTAGAACTTTGGTAATGGAGTCTGATTTATAGTAGAATTAAAAGGTATAATGTACTTTATGGTGAGGTGAGAGATACTTTTGGGATAAAAGGTCTTATTTGTTGTATAAAATTGGGGGGTAAAGATTGTCCGCATGGTTAGTTGTTTGAGTAACTACAGAGAATGCTTAACGTTTTTGGTCATTTCTGTTGTACCCATCTTTGTATATATAGTAGAGCTTGTGGCAGTATACATTAGCCCTCAGTTGTTGTTGCACTGTCCTAGGTTCTTTTTTCCAATCTTTAGTCTGGAAAATAAGACTGTGCAGAAAACTCCACTGTGCACAAACCAGATACTGTGCAGAGAAGTTGAGTACTGTTTTGTGTTATCACTATACTGGTGATTTTTAGTGTAATAGGAGATCTTGGTATAACAATTAAAATATTATCTGATTATTTGTTGCTGATTATGAAATAATCTGTCTTGCTCTAACTCCTATATATTCAAGTTTGAACTGTTTCTGACATCTTAATTGGGTATAATTGAAGATCCATATAATCACTGTAATGTTGGCTGTGTAGTAGTAATAGTAGCTTTGTTTGTTTGTTTGTTTTCTTGTGTTTTTAAATTCATTTCTCCTTTTTTAACTGTTCGTAGAATTACAAAATCCCTTATCAGTAATTTTTCTTTAAATCGGTGTAGATGGAAAGTGATAAGACGATTCCTACTGACATTAAGCGTGAAGGAAAAAACATTGAATTAGATGCCCAACCTGATGAAGTGGCTGAACTGCCTCCAGCAAAGAAGGCTAAGACTGAGCTCAAATTCTACGAAAGGAGGGGGAGTTCAACTCTTTGGAAATGCAAATGCAAGAAGTGTGGCTGGGGATTTATTGCTGCCGGAGCAGATGTCACTGAAAATATGAAGCGCCATTTGGACTGGGCTTGTCCAAGGAAATTTGATGTGCCATTGGGCATTCCTGTTTCTGCAGGGGCAGATATAGGTAATGTATTTTTGATTTATATGTTGATTGAATGAGTTATAAGTTTTATGATTATTTTTAAAGAATAAAATAACATATATGCGAAAAAGGTTTCGGATTTCCCATAAAATGTCAAGATTTCAATCCTTTAAATAGACAAGGTGTAATAAAACTTTAAATGGCAGTAAAGCTGCTCTATTGACAAAGGATTTGAGTTATCAAAATAGAACATATCGAATATGCACAATACTATTGAGATTGTAAATGGAATAGATTGAGTTGAATGATGCATCATGGTATGGTTGACCAATGCTAACACAAGATATATTCATGCATATTGAAAAAGTAATAGTTCATAGATTTTGTTGGCAGACTTGGTAGATAGTAGACACTAGCAGTTGTTGATAGTAAATTTTGTTCTTAGTACTATGCAACTGACTTGTTTAAAATTAGAACTGCTTCATAAATAAGTTTGTAATGAGGAGAGAACCAATTTATTTGATGTAGCACAATCACAAGTGGAAGAGGTCACTGGAGAGAAAATGAGCATGAATATCAATAACGATGAGCACAAGGAAGGCGCCGGATCTTCAATGGAACCGTCAAAATCGGGATGATCATGGCGCATAATCAGCAATATTTTGATATGCCATGTAATCACATTGGTTTTGTATTGCCCCAATATGTAATGTCTTCTTAGTTTTTGGATCAGTTGAACTGTTTGTCCATGTAATAATCTTCGGGGTATGAATTATGGAACTTTGCCATATTAATAAATTTGATAGTATGGAGGGTGGAACCTTTTGGACTAGTAAGTTGAATCTTTATGGTTGAATGAAATAAGTATTTGCTTTTGTTGACGAGGATGAATTTTTATCACTTGATTTATGGTTCAATTATGAATATAATGTGTGCGAGATGGTAACAGGTTATTTGAGTTGAGTTAAGTTTATTGGTTAAGTAAATAGGTTGTTTTTATTCTAATCAAACAACTTGTTACTAGGTTATTCTTACTTACATTTCAAACTGATATTTTTTACAATGTCATGACCACAATATATACGGATCTCATAAACTAAACAGAGTCTGAATAATAAAAATGTTTTATAATTTTCATCCTTGCGGCCATATATATATATATATATGTATGATAGTGTATGACAAAGAAGATTATGGTTCAGCATCTAGGATTAACCCTTCCAAATGTTTCAAAACAAGTTATTCCACTATCTCCATACTAAAATGTTTCAAATGACCAATTATTAAAAATAAGCCCCCACCAACTCTATATTCGGTAATCTTCAAAAAAACCTAGCTCTTTTTTAGAAGAAGGAAAAAAAAAGAAGAAGTTAAAAACTTGGTTTTGACTTACCGACATCGATGTATACTCTTGGTAGTCATATATTGTGTTTGTCTATCCCTGTCCTCTTTGCTCTTCATTTTACATGGATTATTATTTTTTGGCGAGGTTAGGAAAAAAACCATCTTACACAGCAGAAGACAAAATTTCCTCCACTTAAATCACTTTAAGAATGTTATTAATATGATTCACAACTGCAATAGTAAAACTGATTTAGAGAGGTGAAGAAGTAACTTAGAAAGGTATGAGTCCGAGTATGCTACAACAATACATCAAAGCACGGGTACATATAACAGAAGTACAACATCCAAAGTAAAGTGTTTACTTTTCCTAGAACCGTATTTGTATGTTGTGGAAGTAGCCACATAAGTTCTTATATATCTCCCCTTTCTACCAAAAAAAAGTTCAAACTATATGTCACCAGTGCTAATATTTTTACATTTTGTTTTAGCGTTTTCTTGCTCATGTATAAAATCCTGTTTACCAATTGATTACCAAATAGCTTTCAACAACTTTAAAGTATAAGTGTTTGTGGGGTGTAGAGGATAGGAGTTAGAATTCAAGTCTCTAAGAGGGGAGCTGCACACACATAGAAATTATAAAACATAAAAATTCATGCATATAATGCAACGTAAAAGTTGAAAAGAATTTTAAAATGAAAGAAAGAAAATAATCAAAGAAACTGGTATTTTGCCATTTACTTAGGGAAATGTAATTTTTAATTATTGAGAGGTAGCACCCATCCATTGAGTTCCATTGAATTTGTTACGAAATCAATGAAGTAATAGTCATTTCAGGAATGCTCTGCATATTGATGATATAACATGAAACTTAAATAAAAAAAAATAAAAAAATGGATAATTTTTACTTGCGGTTAGTGGAAATTAAACTTAGTACTCGGTTTTACAAGAAGCGAGTTACTCACTACTCGACCTTACTGTAGCCGAGTATTTCTGGCAAATTTCTTGGATCAGTCGAATGGCCTTCGACCCATCTAAGAAAGCATCAGATCCAGCCAAACTTCTCTGCAAAAATAGATTGGTAACCGATTGGTGTTGGATCGGCCAAGTTTCATATAACTCGATTTTGTAGGTAGCGAGTATCATAAATAGAAATCGATTTTGCAGTTAGCGAGTATTAAAAAAAACACCAGATCCCGCCAAACTTCTCTGTAAACTTAGATTGGCAAGCGATTGGTGATGGATCGGTCAAATTTATATATAACTCGATACTATGGTAAGCGAGTATTATAATACTCGCTAACTGTAGTATCGAGTTATGTGCATATATTTTGCACCAGTCATTCTTATTTCTGGTGTTGGATTGCTGCACTCGACTGCTCCGTTGTTTGACGAAGAAGCGCTTCGATTGCTCTCGATTCGTCAGGCTGGAAAGCGACTTCGCGGGCTCCAAACATCGATCCTCACCTGTAGTAAGACTCTTTTACCCTTGCTTTCCATAGAAATTAAAGGAAAATCCTGCATTATTGTCCCTCTTATTGTGAAAGTTCGAACCATGGAAGTCTGGGGATTTACATGATTTTGGGTGTTGTGGTCTGAAATGGTTAATGGGTTTTTACGTAGGAGTAAACGTTCATACGATTTGTACCATTTAATTACATAAACATAACTGCTTTGTAAAGGAACACATGAAGTTAGGGTTCAAGTGTTCATATGGAATTTGGGGATTTTCATGGGTGTTGGTGATTTCACGTGAAAGATGAAATGGGTTTTTTGGTTTGGATGTTGTACACACGTTTTGTACCAAGTAATGTTGCAAAGAAGTCATGATTTGTGAAATATGCCATGAAAGTTGGGTTCATGTATTCATATTGGGAATTTGGGTATTCTGATGAATAGGACTAGTGTTTGATCTGAACTGGGTTATGAGTTGTTGTTTATGCATGTTGGTGACACATTCTGTATCATTTATATTGGGTTATTTCACATCTGGGTATGCATGTTGGTTCATTCGCCAATCTTTTGATAACAGCGTAGATTGGGGTTTTGTTGGATACGGTATAATTGGGAAAAAGTTGATAAACATTGCCAATTTCATGGATTGGTACTTACTGGTTGGGTAGCATGTTTTGTTGAATTGAGTATAATTGCTTGAACTTAACCCGCTGCACAATGTATAGTGTGGGTGTCGCATGTTTTTCAAATAAGTTGACTACATGGGTTATTCAAAAATTGATCATTACAATGCATTCAGTCATGCCCAAATTGTATCCATGCATCATGTATATTATATACTCATGCATATGTATTTTGTTGTTTTATGTGTCTCTAACGCAATGTTGAATATTGGTTTTCTGTTGTGCTTTCGTTCCATCTCTATAGATCCTAGTTATGGCTCCTAAGAAGTCTAAAAGCATTAAAACCAAAGCGAAAAGAGTGTCTGCCTCCTCATCTAAGCCTGCAACTGCGTTTGATCAAATAAGATTTCAAACAATTTCAGACGAGCAAAGGTTTGAAAATGTAATTCAGCATTGGAATATTTGGCCGGAACGACAAATCAATCTAGATGAATTACCTCTTTCTGTCCATAGGAATCTACAGTGTAGGAATTGGTTGTCTCTGTGTAAAGTTGTAGAACCCCCTCCAGCTGCCCTAATTCGAGAGTTCTATTCCAATCTCAATATTCGCCCCACTGATGGTAATCTGACTACTTGGATTCGAGGTCAAAGTTTCATCATAACTAAGGCCGATGTTTCCAACGCTCTTGATGTACCTCTTATTCGTAGCCCTACTTATCCATACTCGGAGCGGCCTAATATATATGATGTCATGACTCTTCTTTGCGGAAGATCAGTGACATGGGGATCTAACCGAAGAATTAACTCGAGTGAGTTAACCGAGCTTCATTATATCTTGTTTAGGATAGCTTGTCACAACATCTTCCCCATCTCCCATGTCCATACTATTCCTATAGAGAGGTGTTACTTTTTGTACGCCCTTGTGACTGATGCCTCTATCTGTTTTCCATCCCTTTTCATTCAAACGATGGCTGAGGCGCGTAGGAGCAAGTGTAAGAAGCATGGTCTATTCTTTCCAGTTTTTGTCTATAGGGTTCTAGAGTATTTACACTTACAAGACTTTCCTTCCCTAGAGTTGATCCACATCACAGCCCCTATAGGAGCCACATTTCTCAAACAGCGGAGTGCACAAAAGAAGAATGTTGGACCGAGTGTTGGTTCATCAAAAAGACCACGAGTACAGTCCACTACTGGAGATGTTCATGATGAGGAGAGTCCTATTGATCCTACAGTTGCTGTTGCTGACGATGGTGATGATGAGGTACATGTTGACAACGCAGCTGCGGAGCCCACCATTCCTCCTCCTCACTCTCTTCGTGCTATGATGGAGACCTTTATGACAACTCAAGCAGCTCATGGACAGCTTTTAGATGGGCTTATTGCTGAGGTTGCTGCTTTGAGAGCGGAGTTTTCAGAGTATAGGAGTGCTTTTCCACCTCCTCCACCCTCTGACCCTTAATGTTTGCCTTTGGCAATGCATAACAGACAGGGGAAGTAGGGATTGTAGTGTAGGGGGGAGAGTCGTTTTTGTACCGATCGCGTAGATTATATGAAAGTAATTTAATGTGAGTTACTAGTATTTGTATATTATTATATTTACTCTTCAAGCTCCACAAACATGGTTTTTATTTTATATTGCATGATCATTTTCTTTGTTTTTTTTTCCTTCAACTGGAATGTGGATAAGGTAACCTAACTGATAACATATGCATATTTGAAGAAAACCTACAGTCATTGAAATGATAACAGAAAGGGACCTACCTCATCATTGCATTATCGATTAGTTCTGCAATGGCTATACCAAAAAAAGAAAAAGAGATCATAAAAGTAGATTAAACATATACTAGCCTTTAAGCACGCGCATGCTCAAAGGGTAGTTTATAGTTAATATTAGATTATATTTGCCGTACTTATACACGTCTATACAGTGAAAGAGAAGTTATATAGATTTATTTTAATAATTAACACCTCTGTTTCCTGTTCCTTGTTTCCTGTCACTTATTATCCAAACATATATACGTTTCCACTTTAGTTATTTATTGTGCGTTACAAAACAGAATCTGTAAAATCATATCCCAAAAGGCATATAGGATACTATGGAAGGTGATGATGTGGCTTTTGTATCACAGTTTGTGGCAAGAAACAATGGTTAGAAAGAAAGTTTATAGGTATACAAATCTACCTATTAGGAAATTTTCTACAGCTGCTACAATATTGCCTGATTTTGCACTACATGATTGTCACACAATTTTGTGGCTTATCCCTACTGAGAACTTCCCCACACATTAACCAAACCAACTTGAACGAAATCAACAAATTTAGCTACAACCCAACTAAAGTTAATAAAACCAACATACAGTTACTTTAAGCAGCTATACAATTAACTCTTAACAATAAACCGTAATTCGTTCCAAAAAAAGGTACCTACCATAGCATGAAAATGGTGTGCGACAAATTTTTACATGTACAAAATTACTTTAATGTTTTTGCAAATACATTATCATAAAAGTAAATATGTTTTGAGACATGGTCCAGGCAGTACAATCTAGTCAAACATGATAAACACCCAGCAAATATGGGAGATAATAGGAATCCACATCAATTAATTTTCTAATGCCACCACCAAACTCTCTAAACAACGTGGATATCCAACCAACATTGTCACTTGTTAGGGAAAAGTTCAATTAGTACCACCACATAGAAAACTTAGTGTTCATAGTCATGAGGTTGCTCATTAAATGAGATTGAAACTGTAAGGGTAAGGGTAATTCAAAACTTACAAACCAATGTTGAGTAGCCTACTTGTTTTCCTTGCAATCTATAAAATGATTTGAATGAGTATTTTTAACTGAGCTTCCTCTCCCTCCAATCACTTACGAACCACACTTCTTGCTTATTGTTTTCTTAACTCCAAGCCTAATGTTGCATTGAATTGTGAAATTCCAAAAGAACTTCAAAATATGAGCATATAATTGATGCAAATGGAATTTTTTTCGTATATATTTGTTATGTTTTTTTTTTTGCTCAATAAGTAGATGGCAATTGTTATGATAGAGTTTTAAAATAATTGGCCACAAAGTCAACTATGTTCAACATCATATTTGTGGATTAGAATTTTCTCCCAAACATTCCTTCACAAATATTAAATTTTCTCATAGTCAATGTGTACGTGTGTGTGACTTTTTTTTTATATAACAAATTCGATTGCTTAATTTTACTACAGGTATTCAAGTGAGTCTGATTCTGTAACTCTGGAATTTTTTTTCCCTCCGCTCTAAAGCTAATGTAAGTTTATGGGTATTCATATCTCCACAATGATTATAAAATAAACAAGTTTTTTTGGTTGCCAAGGATTATGCAGTAAAATTATGCACAATTACGCATAAAGCTGACCAAAAAAATTGAAACACCAAAAACAATTTGCTTTGATTCTAATATCAATTGTTGGAAGTGGACATCAAACTAAATGATGTAGTATACAATGGACATATTAATGACAAGTACAATTTGATCAATCCAAGAAACGGAATCTTACATGTTGAAATACGTTGGAAGGTGATTTCAGATGTGCCACCAGCACTTTACACTCCACTGCTTCAGAGTCTTACATTATTCCAATAAGCCACAACACATTAAAGCAGTGAGACCCGAGAAATTTCCAAATAACCCAAGGTTTAAAATAGTTTTTTTTTTGCTGTAAAATTATAGCACTATTGAATCGACATTCAGGCAATCTGACAAAGACATCAATGGCATGCCAATGATGCTCATCTAATATAAACACAAACACAAACAAACGAACAAAAAAAAAAAAAAAAAAAAAAAAAAAAAAAAAAAAAAAAAGGTCTCATATTAATATAAACAGAGCATAAAAGTTTTGCACCAAAAAAAAAAAGGAATTGAGATGTAGAGATACCTCTGCTAAAGCAGGGAGCTTTTGTCAATATTTATAAACCATGTGGAAAGGAATAAAGGGAGGAACGAAATAAGTGGCGACCGTTACTGCGAAACGGTAGAGCATGAAGGTGGGTAGCTTTCAAACTCTCAACCAACTCACCTGAAGGCTTCAACATAGTTTTGTTCCTCCCTTTAAGCTTCCCTCTACGTTACAATCGTCAACCTCTCCCTCTGCTCACCTTTTCATTTGGTCACGCAAAACCCTGAATGCCTCCCCTTCATTTTTTTTGTTTTCCTTTCTTCCAAACTGGCTTGCACGTTTGATATTTTTAAATTCTTTTTCCTTTAAGCTGAACTGAAAACTCCCTATTTTCTCACTTGAAAGCTTCAACGTTTTTTTTCTTCCTCCCTGTAAGTTCCCTCTATGTTACAATCTTCAACCCCTCTCTCTACTCACCTTTCTTTTTGGTCATGCGAACCCCTGAACGCCATGGATTTTTTTTTTCTTTCTTCCAAACCGGCTTGCACATTTCGTATTTTTAATTTCTTTTTCCTTTAAGCTGAATGAAAATTCCCTGTTTTCTCACTTGAAGGCTTCAACGGTTTTTCTTTGTCCTCCCTTTAAGTTCCCTCTACGTTACAATCTTCAAGCTCTCTCTCTACTCACCTTCCTTTTTGGTCGCGCAAAACCTTGAACGCCTCCTTGAATTTTTTTTTTTTTTTCCCTTTCCTCCAAACTGGCTTGCACGTTTCGTATTTTTAATTTCTTTTTCCTTTAAGCTGAACTGAAAAGGCTTTGGGTTGGGCTTCATAGTGGAACTAAATAAATAAGATGTGGACTAAATTAATTATACAAATTTATTATAGGGTGATTTAGGGCTAGGACTTATAGGGCTGAAATTTGTAAAAACCATTTTAAAATTGAAGAAAATGTTATTTTTTTTTTTAAAGAAAATGACGTCGCAGCTGATGTGGCGCAACGTGACAGCAGCAACATTAAACGCTACGTTTCAGCATTTACTAATATATAGATGTGTGCTTCCACATGACTCAGATGTATTGTCATCACAGTGACATGAAATATGCTTTGGACAAGAAACAGTTTGCTTAATTGTTTAGTACTATTGTTTGCTAGATTAGATGTATAAATACAGAGATTTTTAGTTAGAAATGATGGTTCTAATTTATCATTTACCAAACTTTATTAGAAAATGCAAATGATTAAAATTTTATGGGATGAAATGAGAGTTTAGCTGAAATCTTAAAAAGGATTTTACTATGGCTTTTATATTCAATGAGATGTAAGTACAAATTTTTGATAATCACAAGGATAACGAATCATTACACTTTCAATTTTATACAGTTGATAATCGTTCCTTTTGGCAAACCATTAAGGAAATCATACTTGTAAAACTTTTGCAAAGCTTAACAAACAATTAATAAAAAAACCAGAAGATTGCATCTTATTATTTAAGTGATGCTACAATGAGGGAAAAGAAATAAAATAAAATAGAGTTAAAGAAGCCTGTTCACCAACTTAAACATTTCAAGGTCGATTGAGCATCTTTTGCACGTAACCACAAATTTTGCATAACTGTAAGGATAAGGTTGATATCAGTTCCAATGTCCCATTACAATTTTGTGGCATGCTTGAAAGTTTGGAATTTGATACAGGGCTATTCATGCAGCTTCCCACTATCAGTAGCGCATTGGGATTTCCTGCTTCATAGTACTAAAAATTTAGGGTTTTTTATTTGTCGTGTGGTAGAGCTAGGTGATTGACAAATGGGGTCAGTTGAATTTGTTGGAGAATTAGTTTGCTTTTTGTTAACTTATTTAAGCGTTTACAACTAATTAAGAAAAACGAAAAAAATAAATTAATAGACTAAATAATTTATATAGAGGGAAATAAATAAGTAGATACAAATTGGGAAAATAGTTTTTTCTACCTTAACTTAATGTTCCCCAAGAGTGTTGCCGAATCTTTGCCTACTTTCGAAAATATTTCAACCAAAAAAAAGGGTATGATATTTTTTTTTTTTTACTTTAAATAGTGTTATAACATTTCAGTTACTATTTATAATAAAATGATTTGTACTAGGTTCATAGTATCATATTAAATAACAATACATAATATTAATGCATTTACGAATTTCGAAATGATTATACAAGAATTTGATGGTGAAATGGTTATACACGAAAATGAAGACGGGATCTGTATGTTAAGGTGCCTAAATCAGTGCGGTAACTGGGAACATGTTACTGAAAATTGTGTAGGAGAGGAACGATTTTGGGTTTTGATTGTTGTAGAAGGGCAGGTGAACCTAAAAATACGTGAGAAAAATTTAGAATCCCGGTTAAATTTACACGGATGGAGGAAGATTTATTATATTTCATATTTAAATTATTGTGGTCCCCACATTAATCTAAACACAAGACATTGGGAATAGTTAAAATCCTGTTCATATAGTGTTTTTCCAGCCTGTATTGACATGCCAAGCCCTAGTAACTGAAATAGTAATGCTTGGATCACGAAATGAGGTTATAAATGCACCACAATAATTATCTTCTTTCTATCCACTAACTTCGTACGTTGAGTAAGCTATGAGTCGCAATGCCTCAACATCAAATCCTAAAATGCGAAACAAGTTTGGATCTACTTCAACATGTGGATCTTCACAAGTTCCAGCAGATCAACAACTACAGACATACACAGACCACTATGGAGGAAAATGGGTTGGGAAGAAAAGAGATTTCGTTAATATGCCAATATACACGTACGAGAGTCTTGGAAGCGTCGGGCACATCATGGTCGGCAAACCTACAAAACTAAGTATAGATAGCACCGCAGTAGAGTTTACCGTATCAGAACCACCATGGTCAACCCTATACGAGAAGAGCTGTGAGTTGGAGGTGTATTGTCGATGGCATGGGTTACGAGTTCCTAAGGCACGCTCAGCCGAGTTACCTAGAGATGAACCTGCCAACATACTTGCTCGTCTTCAACAAGAGAACAATCAAATGCAAAGGCGACTAGATCGTTTTCACGCAATCCAAAAAGCTAGGAAGCATCTAAAGGGGAAGGCGCAAGAGCGAGCCATGAAGTCTATTAATGAAATTACTGCATTAGATGATGACAGAGATATTTCAGACTTCTCAGATTCAAGCAATGATGATTTCCAAAAATTTCTACCTATGAACATTAGACGTTGTTGTTAATGTTTGACAACAGATGATTATGTACGTTAAACTTTTGCAAATCTAAAGAATAACTGTTCATTAGTTTTGGCTAAGGTTATATGAAATCAGTTTCTCATTTTTCCCCTGCTGTTCTTTGTTGCTACATATAAAAATTTTATATGAATATTTACGCATAGATTCAATACATACAAACTCATCGAACCCACACAGACCAACTGGGACCATCACCATCAAGGTGTAGACACTCACATTTGTTCAAAATAATACTCCACCATGCATGACATGAAACTGCTAATGTTTTAAATTGCTATGGTAGTATGTTGCAATGTGTTCAATGAATTGCCTAAGTGTATAGAAATCACTTGCTCATTTTTTCCCTACTATTCTTTGTTGCTATGTATGATTCTTTTGCTTTGTTTGGACAATGTCCTCTGCTTTGTAGTGTAGGAAAAACCTTAGATATGATAATGTTTCCAATATTTTGTCTGTGTAATTTGAAATGTTACCCACATAACACTCATCACCCAACTTAGATTTATTGCACATTACTTGTATGAAATTATTAATAGATTCAATACATACAGGCTCATCCAAACCCCACAGACCAACCATGCATATGATTATTAATACGAATAATTCAAATATATGACACCGTGAGTCGCTGTATCATATACCCGTATCCGTGTATCTTAGGTCTGCTACTGTACTACTTCATACATACAAACTCATCCAAACTAGACTAACCACTCATTCTCTCTTCGTCGTTATGTACACGAAACTTTTTTCGTAACAAAATTTTCTTTGATTCATGTGGTGTGGGCAAATCATGTTTGAGATATGTTTGTATCATCTTCATCTAAGTCTATTATTTCTACCTAATGATCTTCCAATTTACAGTTCTTGCTGGGTGGATATTGAATCTCAGTGGTAGTCTTATCAAATATAAGAAAATGGAAGCTTGAATTTCCTTCGTATCTGAACACTAAAAAATAACCATAACGAATAGAATGGTATTCAACGAAATCCTGCCAACCATTACAGATCCAAATGTTGTTATTAGCTTTCTTCAATCCCACTTGCCAAATACCACCATAGGGAGCAGTGAATGTAGCTACGGTGGATAGCTTAGCACTGTTGAACCCTGCACAGAAGTACCCATAAACACTGATGTTTGCAGTGCTGCATGTGCTACTCAACAGTGTCGTGGTGTTGAATTGTTTCCAGTCATATCACCCACATGGATAAGGTCGATACACAGATTGCATTCTTTTGCAATGCACTGTTTTCAAGGATGCAGAGCCTCCTGGAAAAGTTAATGATACATTTAACACAGCTCGGCACTGCTTCGTCAAGTCATGTCAGATGAAGCACAAGAATGCTGAATAGTCTTCACATGAACCCTATCCACTCATATCACCTACACGCACGTCAATACACAGATATGCATCCCTCTGTGATGCATCGTTTTCAAGGACGCAGAGCATCCCTGAAAAATTTATGATACATTTACCACAGCTCAGAACTGTCCCATCAAGTCATGTCAGATGAAGCATAGGGATTCTGAATAGTCTTCACGTGAATAAATAGACAACCTCCGTTGCAGTACACATTACCAACCCGCTACTGTAGCACATGATATAGCCATATGAAACAGCTGCCTCAGCAAACCACATGCACCAACAGGTGCCACTGTATAGCCAAGTCATGTTCGCAATTTTGAATGTGCTCTTCGACACCTCACTAAACAATAGACTGTCGAGTCATATCATATGTATTCACGTGAATACTTATCTGTATTCACGTGAATACTTACCCTTACATATAACTAATAAGTTGTCCGTGCGATGCACGGATAATGTTGTAATGTTTTCTGTAAATTTGTTTTTAGAAAATATTATACATAGATTATAGCATATTTATTATAAAACTTTGTTAGTAATGAGTTCATCATAAAAAGTAACAATTGTAAATTGCACACATATATCTATTATAATTATTTTCTTCAAGTAATGAGCAATAATTAAAACAACTTTGGAATAATAATGTATAATAAAAATTGACAAAAGTATGTTAATTCATTCTATATTATTGATATTTATTATGTGATGTAATAAAAAGCTTCATTACAAAATCTTTTTTTTTTTTTTTGTTTCTTCAGTGCTTTGTTATTGCAGTATCGTGATGCTTGTTATCATCATCAGTTTCTCCATCGTCAACGTTTGAAGTTTAGTCCGTCCATATTTGTTCAGTTTTTTAGCTTCCATCCCTTTTTCCTTTTGTTCCATCATTTGTGTTAATCACTAATGAATTGGCATGGGGAGATTCTTGATTGGATCTTACGAAGTTTGGACTTTGTCGTTAATTTTGGAATAGTGCAGCAAAAAGAATTAATATAGCATATTGGATTGTGCATATTTTTTTTTCCTTCTATACATTTTTGTCATTTGAAGGTGTATCAAAAATCTTAGCAACTATGTAATTTTCAAAACTATCATTTAGATTGAATTTATTCAAATGAAATAGGAAAATCCATTTTTTCCTTTTTTTTTTTTTTTTTTTTTCAAATCATGTGGGATTCCTTCTCCAATATAAATAGTTTTACAATAATTTAAATAAGTTGTACCTCAATTTCTTTTTTGTAGATTTATTTCGGATTTTCTTGGCATCTCGATCAAATATCACAAAATTTATTTTGTTAGTGCATCAAAAAATTCAATTTGAATATTGTATCTGAAGTAGTTTGCAATTGTGTGTATATATATATATATGGAGAATATGTAGTTGATGTGAGTGCCTCCAACTTTGAGATAGAAATATTTGTTTTTGTTTCACATTTTGCTCACCAAAATAATCCTACTTGTGGTTTGACATTCCTTTCACAAAGTACGCACAAAATGTAATACCAACTCATTGTTGTATCATTGTGACTTACTGTTGTAATACCCTAACAGTTCACATTTTGCAATAAACTTTGAAATTAATATGTATTTTTTTAATGTAAATAATATGATGTATTAATATTTTTTTATGTACATGATGATTATAATTTGAAATGATTAACAAACCTGTTTCGTAGGATTTCATTCAATGCATTTTATCTTTACCATTGGCTTCATATTATTTAAAGATAAATTATCCTATGAAAATTGTTTTGCATGTATTTTTGGTATTTCTTGTATAGGATCATGTTTTTTACCATTCTTATCATTGAAGAAAATATTAAGATAATGGCATTTTGTGAGTTAGTATATGCTATTTATTAAACTTTTTTGTTTTTATAAATTTTAGAAATATACATTTGTCAATTATTTCAACAACCTCAGTGATCTCAAGATTTATATATATTTTTGTTGCACTGGTCGATGACAGAGAATTCTCTATGTATTTCAAAGAATAAAATTGGTTTCTCACCTGAGATGATAAAAAATTCTGATAATGAGGAGAAAGGTGATGAAGAGGAAATAGCAGGACAACTCGAGTACAGCAAAGGCGAGTTAAAATTAATAACTCGATTTCCCAATCATTGGATTCAGTTTCATATGAAAAGCACAGCAACTCGATTATACTAGAAACGAGTAATATTAATAACTCGATTTCCTCATCAGCGAGTTATAAACAGTGAGGCGGGAATATTTTATTGCCCAAAATCCACGGTGGACGAGCAGCGTGGCAAGGACCTGCATTGAACTCGGCCCTTCTACAATCGAGTACTTTAAGTAACTCGGCTATGCGATGATCGAGTATCGAAACAGGGGCACGCCCCTATATAGTTTCGAAACAGGGGCACAACGCTAATTATTTTGCCCAAAAGGGGCAAAAGGCCAGAATGTCCACAATAAGCCTAGTAAATAGTAATACCATCTACAAGTGTTCCTTCCAGAATGTTCTGCATTTAAATTGAAATATTCCGGAAGCTTCTCAAGAATTAGGGTGTTTGTTTGCTAAGTTATAGATTACACTCCCAAAAAATAAAAAACTTAAATAGTTTAAAAATATATATATATATATATATATATGTTAGGACGTAATTTGAGTCTCTAGCTCAAAGGATAAATGAACTTAGATTCAAAAAGTCCAATACAATGAATTTGTAGAGGGTGGGTTGGAAAAGGAAAGTGAATTCAGATGATAAGAAAAGGAAGATAGACTGATTTAATCTAAAAAAAATCGTTCTCGGCACAATTTGAGAAGATCAGTTCTTATATATTTCTCTTAAGTTTGATTACAAATTCAATTCTTGATTGCTACAGTGTTTTTCTCTTAATTTCTCGATCCTCCCCTCTTAGAGTATCTCCTCTATTTTATACTATCTTCCCCTTTGATCTCCACCTTCCACGTGTAAATCAGATTATTGGTGTTGATATTTGTCTCATCAGCACCTTCCTGAAGTTTTTGGGTAGTAGTTGTAAGGCTAAAAGTTACTGTTCAGACATCACTTCCTCATTAATGCGACCAAAGAGTTAGCTGCAAAGCATTTAATACAGTGGTAGCAGCTTTCCTTTTAGATATTTCATGGCCCCCTTTCGTCTTGTTCTTTCTTGGTACTTATCCTCATCAGTGGAATCGTTTGGAACATTGCTCTTGATGTCAAACCGCATCTTCTAACCTCGGCTTTGCCTAGCCGAGGAAGCATTCATCCTCGGATCACTTCCCTATAATCATAATGCCTAATAAATCCCTTCCTTTATTTATCAATGCTGATCTCTATCATATGTTTATCTATTCTCGAATTTTTGAGATGTACTCGGACTGGACCCCTGGCCTAATACATTTTATTGGGCCTAATATCCCTACAATATGTATATATATATATATATATATTGTGAGTTTAATAATTTACGCATAATTTAACTCCTCCTCACATGTGAGCCAAAACTCTCCCCTTGATAAGTGGAGGCAACAAATGGTTAGTCCCTAATCAATACACAAGTACAATAATATAGTGAAAGTAAATGTAAATAGCAAAGTTAGAACAATAATAAGGCGGTAGAACCAGCCAAGCAATATATATCAAAATAATTGAAAGTAAATAAAAGCAATTAATGAAAACAAATTAGAACCGTCCAGTATGGCGGTAATCCGTCCAAGGTGGCGGTAGCAACAAGCAATATAATGAACATGAATAACTGAAAATACTTCTTTATTGAAAGTAGTTAAACACTTACAGTAGTAGTAGTGAATACAACAAGATCTCAACAGTAGAGGTTAACAGTTACAAAGCTTGAACTAGTCCTAGTTACAAGATTTGTATAAACAAGGTTATGGTGAACAAGGTTGTGGTTAACAAGATAATAGGAGAACTCTCTCAAAGAAGGCAAACTCTCTAGAGGAAGTTCTAACAAAAGTTCTGAACAAGTTCTAAATTTTGTTCTGTGTTTAACATAAGGGACAACCCCCCTTAAATAGGTAAAATTCGGAATGAATAGTAACAGGTGAATAGTGACGGATGAATAGTGCCAGATGAATAGTGACAGGTGAATAGTGACAGATGAATAGTGAATAATGAGACTTTTTCTTTTTTGACTCCAAGTCATGGGGGGAACATGAAGAGATCAGGAGCATCTTACGGAAAGGACTAGGCCTTCATTTTTAGGCTTAGGCCTCATCATTTCTGTCCTTGAAAGAAGTCACCAAAAGAAGCCAAATAAATTTGCACTATGATGGGAGTCTTCAGGAGCATGCAATACTTCCATCATGTGAGGCATAAAATCAGCAAAATCTCTGACAAAGTTGAATAAGAATATCACTAGCAAAATCTCTGACAAAGGTCAATAGGAATATCATCATGTGCGCATGTAGTTGAATAGTGGCCATTATGCTGGCTAGACAAATAGAGAATAGTAGTAACAGGAATATTTCTTTGAACATCACCATGTACGCATGTAGTTGAATAGTGGCAACAATAATCTGAGGGCCACAGAATCAATCAGTAGAAGGAGCATCGGACGGATAACCATCAAAAGGATCAAAGGGACCTTGTGGAGAGTCACAATCATGCTCATGATAAATAGCATATTGGTTGCAAAATCCACAATATAAAATAGGCTCATCCAGTGGTCTTGTTCCTGGAATGAGAAAGCTCTTTGGATTACAATGGTCAGCAATACGCAAACGAGCAATAGCGTCAACACGTGGCCTGGGACCAAAAACAGAAATTCTATCAGTGCTTCCCATGAAATGATAATCCTTCCATAGGTTCTGAGCAACTTCAATAATTTGATTATTAAAATAGTTTCCCCAACATTTTGCAAGAGCATAAGGATTTTTGAAGGACAAATGAGGATCTCCTTCAAGCCATTGCCCCTGATGAGTATGACCATTGATGAGAATAAGATGTTTCGAAGGCTGGACATTCATCCAGTTATCTCTTTCCCATCTAGGCAAAGTACTCCAACATCTGATGGAAATAGTGGGGCCATTAAATTGTTTTATGGCATCTTGAATTATTTGAGGAAGTTGACTGGCTTGGTAATGGCTTGTTAATTTTAGGAATCTGATAAAGCCATATTCGAACATATGAGAAAGCCAATTGGGATCTCTATCATCATCATCATTAGCAGCAAAGTAACCATCATCATAATTAATTAAGAGACCAGGAAATCTGTATGGTTTTTCATACACTCTGAGAGTACTCCCAAAGTGTTCTTCCCAGTCCAATTGGATAAACACATTATCACCTTCATCAATTTCATCAGGATCAGGAATAGTGGCTGTAACAAGTTTCTTGAAACATTTGAACCATAGGTCGAAAGACCTAAACATAGCCTTGCAGTTCAGTATACGTGATTGTATATCTGATGGCAAGTTGGCAAAAGCACTTCTTAACATAGATTGGGACTTAAGGCTCAATCTAGAATAATCAGTGCCCATTATAGTCATTTTATCCTTTGAATGGATATCCTCTTTGCCAAAGAGTTGACTAGTGTAAGGATCATGTGTAATATTTGGATGGTTAACAAGTTGGCTTCTAAAAGCCTCAATATCTGGAACAAGGTTTGAAACAAGGTCATTATTTGAAGCAAGAGGGTTTTCTGAGATAAGGTTAATATAATGGCTTAGGTAAGCCTCATTCTGAACAGAAAGGTTAACAAGATGGATTTCCAGGGCTCTAAGAGTGGTTTTTAACAAATCATGGTGGTTTTGAATAAAAGCAGCTTGAAGGTTATCAAGAATAAATTTAATAGAGTCTGGAAGTTCTGAATAGATTCCATTGTGGAATTGTAAATTTTTTGACAAAACTTCCTGCAAAGCAATCACAATATCACCACTGGAATATGCCACCGTTGCCGGGACATACCCTTGAAGGGATGTCGATCCACTGGGTTTTACCCCAGAAGATTCGCCTTCATGCATTTTGTTTTGGGAATAGTCCTGTACAGGAGCTTTTCCCTTGTTTTTCCTCTCAGTGGAGGGAGCCATAATAATCCACTTATTAGTGGTATAAATACTAATATTATCCCACTTACTAGTGGTATTTATCCTTGCATCAGTGCTCGATTCCTGCAAAGGATTATTAAAAATATTAGAGTCAGTGGTAATAGTAGACATTTTGGCATTACTAGTATTACCTTCAAAATTGTTTAGGAAGCATGTAGCAGGAGAATCTAAAGCATTATTGATATCAATTTCAAGTTGTGAAACAAATTTAAACTTTACTTTCTGTCCAAAAGGATCAGTAGTAATTCCATCATTATCAACAAGGAAGGGATACAGAGCATTTATAAATGGCAAACCAAGAATCACTTTATCAGTCATATTTTTAACAAGAACAGAGGGAATCTTAAAACAGACATCATCATGGCAAATATGAGCATTATTCAATTCATATTTGATTTTCATTTGAGCACCAGTAGCAGAAACCAATTTTTCAGTTGATTTTTCAAAATATTTTGGAGGAATCAATCCTTCCTGAATACAATTCTTATCAGCACCAGAATCAATCATAGCAATAACAGTGAAATGATAATCATGGGAAACAAAAATCTTCACTTTAGTGAACCATTTTGGGGGAAGAATTTTGTTAATACTAACAAGACTAGGTTGAATATCAACAAGAGGAATTTGAGAATCATCAGCATTACCGTTATCAGAAAGAAGAGCTTGTTGACCAGATTCATCTCCATCCTTGTGCTCATCTTGTTCATCATCAGTCTTATTTTGATCAATAGTTTTATCAATTTTTAATATTAACATTTCTTGTTTAAGATTATGGTTATCACTTTTAATATGTTTTAATTCAAGTTTTAATTCACTTATCTCCTGTTTAACAATATTAATTTCACATTGGAGATCATTAACAGTTAAATCTTTGGATTTCTTCTTATTAAATCTTTCCAAAGTTTCTTCAAAACTTATAGTTGATTTAAGTTTTTTACTAGTTTCATCTTTTAACAAATTTTTCTTGAACTTATCCAAATATTCTTTTTGTAATTCAGGATTTTCAATTTGACCGATCAATTTTATTAACAAGCTTTCATTTTCTTTACCTTTAGTGAGAACATTAACAGTTTTAACAACATTGCAACAGGAATCTCTACAACCAAGTTTAATATTAGGAGAATCAGAAGAATCATCAGCAGAATGATAACAAGAATCAGAAGAAGAAAGATCATCCTCCAGAGAATCAGACGAATTGTTTGATTCAAGGATTCTGAATAATTCTTCTTGATCATTATCATCAATTTTCAACATGTTAAACTTGTTTTTCAACTTACCAGGTTTTTGTTTACAATCTTTGCTAAAATGACCAGGTTTTCCACAATTGAAACATTTACCTTTACCTGACCGCTGGTTAACATGTTTTTTAGAAACATTTCTCTTTTTATCATAGAAATCATTAAAATTAGTTTTATGTTTTTTATGGTTATAATTTTTGTAACTTTTATCATGTTTTTTACCTTTTTGCTTAGAAGGAGCAATAGAAGGTAAACCATATTGTTCACAAAAATTACCCATTTCATATTTAGCTTTTCTTTTATTTTTTAATTGGTGTTTTAACAGTTTTTCATCATTGCACATATTAATTCCAAGTTTTTTAATAGTGCTTAAAATATCACCATAAGTTAAATTATCATAGTCAATAGAATCATTTTTACCAATTAATTCTTGTTTTACCTTATGAGCAAAGATAGGAGGCAGACCGTCAATAAACTTTTCTTTCCAATAAGGCTTGAAACAGTCTTTCCGTTGCATCACCCTGGAAAGGAAAACATCTTGGTACCATCTATAATCAGACATAGTAGGGCATCTCAAATTATTTAATAAATCAGAAATTCGAGATGAAACATTAGATGGAGTACCAACAAAATGTTTGATAATAGTATAAATCAAGGTATTAACACCATCAGGAATACCTCGACCAATACGATCATCAAAAATAGGCAAGCCTTCATCATTCTTTTTAACAGCATGTTTAATAGAATCTCTGGAATCTTCTGTGAGATATGAATCCCACCATCCACGAAGAGTACCAGAAAAGCCAGTAGTAAGAAGGTCAACAATTTCAGATTGTTCAAAATCATGATTATTTTGATAAGCAGTAGCAACCATGGACATATGTCCCATTTTGTTAATAATTTCTTGCTCAGAAAAGCCATCAATATTCCATTCATAAATCTTATCAGCAGAAACAGAAAACTGAGTTTGAAAAGGTCTTTCTTCAAACTGCATATCAGGAGGAGTAGGTTTTGAATACCAATTTTTTGTAAGGAACATGGGCTTGGAATTGCCAACAAATCTTTTAATTCTGGGTAAACCATCATCAAAAACATTTTTTGCAGAAACAGAAGAAATAGTATCAGAATCTGTACTTTCATCAGAAACAATTTTATTTTTTGAAATGGTTCGAGTAGCAGGAGTACTTGTAGAAGTACCTTCAGTTTTAACTTTTAAATCAGAAAGCATTTTGTCAACAGTTTCAAGAAGTTTAGACTGAGAGGTTCGAAACTTGAATTTGTTATCATGACTGGGTAAATTAATCAAAGGTTCCTCAGTCTTGACAGAAACAGGTTTTTTAACAGAAACAGGTTTGTCAACAGAAACAGTTTTTTCAGCAATTTTTTCTTCAATACGGTCAAGCTGTTGACCAATAACATGCAAAGATTCATTAGTAAAATTGTTTTGTTCAATAAGGCTAACAACCGGAGTTTGTTCATCAGCAATTTTGAAAGGAGTAGCTTTAACATCAATTTTGTCAGTAGTCACCAAAATAGTCTCAAGGGGTGGATGACTAGATCTGACAATGGTTTTGTCATTTTTAACAAAATTAGATTTCTTTATGGCGTTCAAATGATTTTTTGAAACTTCATCTTTTGAAACATAATAATTTTCAAGAAAATCAAAGAACAAAATATGTCTTTTCAATTGATTCATCTTTTCTAACCATTTTCTTTTAACACGGTTTTTCTCAGACTGAGCAAAATCATTTTGGTAAATTTTTCTTTTTGTCTTATTTTTAGGAAGCATAAATTCATCAAACAATGGAGTCAAGTCAACTTCAAAATTTTCCTTGACAGCATTCAAAACTCTTAGATGGTTAACATTATTTTCAATAGGAGGAAAATCAGAATCAGATGGACAAACAGAATTAGCATCATCTTCTTCTTCGGTAGCAGGTTTGCCATACGGAGAGGAAGATTCAGGCTTAGTAGAATAGTAAACAGAGCTGATTTGGGATTTATCACTTGAAACACCTTTTAATTTCAAATCAGTGGGTTTTTCAAAATTCTTTTGCAAAAACTCATTGATATCATGATCTCTTTTCGAAATACTTTCAGATCCAGCAAAGGAGTGTCTTCCTTCGTTAATCCTCAAGGGTTGATTATTTTGAAAACATATTTTAACAGTACCATCAAGATATTGTTGAATATTTGTGAGATCAAGCTCATCAAAAACAGGTTTAGGGACAGGAGATTCTTGATTCAACAACCATTCTTTAGGAAGAGTAATATCTTGCCATTGAATCATTTTTGGAACTTGAACTTTAGCATCAGGAGTTGAACATGTGATTAACATTGTTTTACCAGAGGGTTCTCTAGGATTCAAACAACAAGGATTTAACTGAGTACCCAAAAGTCTGTAATAAATACGATAAATTAAAGCAAAAGGTTTACTACCTTCATCCATAATATAACCAGAAGAAGCAATGTTCAAAGTCAATGCTTTAATAATATTAGGATCATCCAAAGCAAGAGTAATATCAGGATAACAGTTAAAGTAAACAGGACCATCATACAAAGAAGCAGTGATCATACCAAGAATGCTATCTTTGAAAACTTTAAATCTAGCATCACGTAAACACATGAGAATAGAAGCATTAATACCCTTTCGGGTAAGTGGTTTAACAGCAACTTGAACCAAACCAATATGCAAATAGCTGAGTTTCTTAGCCATAAAGTCATTAATATTTTTCTTGGAAAACAAACAACATTTTTCATGCATTTTTGAAATGGAAAATATTTGTTCAACAGTTCTGACTTTATAAATAGGATGAAAAGTGGATTCAGCCCAACTGGTTTTGTAAACAGTTTTAGTATCAACTTTGGGAATGTTCCATTTTCGGAAATCAGGGAAATCAGGGATCTCATGATCTTCAACAGTGTGATCTTCTTCATTCACAATATCAGGAGGACAACCAGTCCTGGAGCTGATAGAGGAGTTGGATCTCCACAACTTATCCATATTATCCTAGTTTTAACACTCAATTATCATGTTTTTCTCACAACCGTTGCATTTCGTAACACATACCCTAAGCAACCCTATACCACACACATGCCCTACACGCCCTCCTGGCTCAAACGGGCCTTACAGTCAGGTTCTGGGAATTCACTTTACACCTAGGGTGGCGCCAACGACGGCAAGAACGGGACACAACAACTGAGCACCAAAGGTTCGGACAGATACGGACAAGGCACAAAGAACACAACCACACTACCACCGGCCAGAAAAGAGTGGCTCTGATACCATAAAGGGGGAAGGGGACACACGGAAGAAGGGAGAAAGGCGGAAGCACAGTAATAATATGGTGAAAGTAAATGTAAATAGCAAAGTTAGAACAATAATAAGGCGGTAGAACCAGCCAAGCAGTATAATATCAAAATAATTCAAAGTAAATAAAAGCAATTAATGAAAACAATTTAGAACCGTCCAGTATGGCGGTAATCCGTCCAAGGTGGCGGTAGCAACAAGTAATATAATGAACATGAATAACTGAAAATACTTCTTTATTGAAAGTAGTTAAACACTTACAGTAGTAGTAGTGAATACAACAAGATCTCAACAGTAGAGGTTAACAGTTACAAAGCTTGAACTAGTCTTAGTTACAAGGTTTGTGTGAACAAGGTTCAACAAGATTGTGGTTAACAAGATAATGGGAGAACTCTCTCAAAGAAGGCAAACTCTCTAGAGGAAGTTCTAACAAAAGTTCTGAACAAGTTCTAAATTTTGTTCTGTGTTCAACATAAGGGACAGCCCCCCTTTAATAGGCAAAATTCGGAATGAATAGTAACAGGTGAATAGTAACGGATGAATAGTGCCAGATGAATAGTGACAGGTGAATAGTGACAGATGAATAGTAAAAGTGCATCTTTTTCTTTTTGACTCCAAGTCATGGGAGAAATCAGGAGCATCTTACGGGAGGGCTTAGACCTTCATTTTTAGGCATAGACCTCATCATTTTTTTGTCCTTAAAGGAGTCATCAAAAGAAGCCAAAATTTGAACTATGATGGGAGTCTTCAGAGTATGCAACACTTCCAACGTGAGAGGCATAAAATCAGCAAGATTTCTGACAAAAACTAGTAGGAATATCATCAGGAATATCATCATGTGCGCATGTTCTTGAATAGTGGCCATTATGCTGGCTAGACAAATAGGGAATAGTAGTAACATTAATCTTGGAAACACAAGGAATCTTCTTTTCAGTAGCATGAACAATAACAGTAATATTTTGGCCGTTTGTGCTGGCCAAGCAAATAGGGTGAATCATTTAATCTTTTGCCAAATCATCAGCTTCATCATCATCATGTCCAAACCACTCCTCATTGTAGGGGTAGTAAGGATCTTTTGCAACAGAGGCTTCAGAAGATCTTTCATCATCCAAATCAGCCTTTTCCTTTTTTAACATTTCAATAAGGGCATTTAGTGCTTCAGGGTCCTTGCGGATATCATCCAATGGGGAACTCACTTTATTGGGTTTAACAGATGGCTTAGTAGATTTAGAAGAGGAAGCAGAAGCATCAGTAGTGATGGGGGATCGACTAACTGAACAATTAGCAATGGGGAGAGAAGCAACGGAAGAAGATTCTCTGGAAACACTAGCAATAATCCTCTGAGTATGAGGGAATTTACCCCACCATTTTACATACCAACATCTTTGGAGCACATCACCTTCTTTTTCATATTGCCATTTTAATATCCAGGAAATCTTGTATCGTTTAACAAAGTGGAGTAAAGGAGGGAACTTGGCACCATAAGCATCAATTTTATAGAACTTCTTGAAACATTCAAAGGCCTCAAGCAGTGATTCAGGAAGTATGTCATTAATAGGGCCAAATTGATCCCACCAACGCTTGAACCAAAGAGGCAGGACGCCATGGAACTTACTATCAAAGTTAACAAACCAAGAATGAGACATGTCTTCATTTTGGTGAAGCATAAATCTTGTCCAAGCAGTAATATAATCATAGTAAGAATAAGGGATGAGGGAACCAGGCATTGTTTTGGTAAAACTGGGAGAAGGTCCCCACTCTTCTTCAGTAATAACATTGACTATGTAAACACCATGATAGATGATCTTGGAGGTATCAGCTTTGTCAGTAATGGTTTTAATAATAATAGATTTTTCATGACCCAAAAGACCAGAATAGTATTGTAACTTCTTCTCACTATGCTCGGGAATCCAATGAAATCTTGGGGGAAAATAGCTTCTAGCAAGTGTGAGAGGATTGGAAACAGAGGCTCTGTTAGGTTCAATATAAAACATATTTTGGAAATATTGTTTTTTAACATATTGAGGAGCATTGGGGTTCTTGGGATAAACAGTTTTGGTTGGTCGGTGAACAGGGGTTAATGCATAGGGATCATATGAGGAGGCAAGAACAGAAGAATAGTTGGGTTTGGGAATAGTACCTAATGGGGTGAAGCGGTTAACAATGTCCATAGAGGAAACAGGTTTACTAACAGGGTCCAGAGAGGAAGCAGGTTTAATTATTTGGTTAACAGTGGCAGGTGTCTTGTCTTTCGACCTTCTACTGGCCATTAGGACACTGCAAAAATTCACGGGTAAGGAAATCAGGGATGGAGTTTTGAGATCCTTTAATATATTCAATATCAAAGTCAAAAACACTTAAAATAGCTTGCCATCTAGCAAAAATATGTTTTGAAGCAATATTTTCAACATCTTTTTCAATAACATATTTAGCACTTTTGCAATCAATACGTAACAAAAACTTTTGGTTTAATAAATCACTTTGGAATTTTGAAATACATAATACTATAGACAAAATCTCTTTTTTAATAGTACTATAGTTTAACTGTGCATTATTCCAAATTCCAGAATAGAAACGGACAATTTGTTCAGATGACTCAGGAGAGACTCTTTGTTTCAGAATACCACCATAACCAATGTCAGAGGCATCGGTTTCAACAATTTTGAATGCATCAACAGTGGGAATACCAAGACAGGGCAATGTCTTAACATGAGATTTGATTTGTTTAACAAGGGATGTATGAATATCGGTCCAGGGAGGAGGATTACTCTTTAACCTATCAAAAAGAGGTTTACATTGTTTTCTCATATCTTTGTAGAAATCAGCAACATAATTCAATGACCCAAGAAATCTTTGCAGCTGAGTTTTATCAGTAATAACATCAGGAAATTTATCAGCAAATTGAATGGCTCTATCAATAGGACGAATTTGTCCTTCAGAGATGTCATAACCAAGGAAACGAACTTTTGTTTGAAATAGTTTAATTTTCTTAGCAGAAACAACAAGACCATTTCTTTTGATAGTTTCTAGAAACGAATACAAATGTTTCCAGTGTTCATCAATAGAGCTGGAGTAAACAAGAACATCATCAATATAAACAATAGTGAAGTGACTGAAGCAGTTGAAAATATCATTCATGATATTTTGGAATTCACTAGGAGCATTTTTAAGACCAAAAGGCATCACATTCCACTCGTAATGACCAAAAGGAGTGGTGAAAGCAGTTTTGTATCTATCCTTCTCATTAATCTGGATTTGCCAGAACCCAGATTTCATATCGAACTTAGAAAACACTACAGCCTCACTCAATCTATGGACAAGATCACTCTTATTGGGAATAGGGTACCTAATCCATTCTAAAACCTTATTCAAAGGTTTATAGTTGATAACCAGGCGAGGAGTTCCTCTCTCAATTTCAGCATTCTTTTGAACATAGAAAGCAGAGCAAGACCAAGGGGACTTGCTATTCCTAATTAGTTTTTTCTCAAGCAAATCATGGATTTCCTTTTTGCAAAATTCAACAGTTTCAGCATTCATCTGAATAGGACGAGCTTTAGTGGGAATGTTTTTCTCATCAAAATCTTTAACATAAGGCAAGTTAACAATATGTTTTTTCCTATGCCAAAAAGCATTAGGAACATCAGAGCAAACATCATCAATTAACATTTTTTGAAAATTGTCAATTTTTGAGAGTAACAATTTATCAGAAAGCTTTTCAGCAATTTTCTTGTATCTAACTTCTTGCTGGAGAAAGCTAAGATGTTTGATTTTTGCATGAATCAGATTGGAAGCATTATCAATATCAATCTCATGATTTGAAGCAAATTTGAATTTTACTTTTTGACCAAAAGGGTCAGTGGTAATACCATCATGTTCAACAAGAAAAGGATACAAAGCATTTATGAAAGGCAGGCCAAGAATTACTTTATCAGTCATATTTTTGACTAAAACAGAAGGAATCTTGAAACATATGTTATCATGACAAACATGTGCATTATTCGATTCATATTTAATCTTCATTCGGGAACCATTAGCAGAAACTAATCGTTCAGTTGATTTTTCAAAGTATTTCGAAGGAATCAATCCTTCTTGGATACAATTTATATCCGCACCAGAGTCAATCATAGCAATAACAGTGAAATGGTAATCATAAGAAACAACAATTTTGACTTTTGTAAACCATTTTGGAGAGAGTATTTTATTAACAAGAGTAAGTTGAGAATTATGAATAATACCTTTATCAGAAAGAAGAGTCTGTTGACTAGATTCTCCTTCATCTTTAAGCTCATTTTGTTCCTCATCAGTTTTGTCAAGTTTTTTATCAATTTTAAACATTAACATTCTTTGATTGAGATTATCACTTTTAATATTTTTAAATTCATGTTTTAACTTACCTATCTCTTGTCTAACAACATTAATTTCATGTTGCAAGTCATTAACAGTTAAATCTTTGGATTTCTTTTTATTGAATCTTTCCAAAGTTTCTTCAAAACTTATTGTTGATTTGAGTTTTTTACTAATTTCATTTTTCAACAAGGTTTCATTTTCTTCACCTTTGGTGAGAACATTAATAGATTTATTACAACATGAACTTCTACAACCAATTTTAATATTAGGAGAACCAGATGATTCATCAACAGAATGATAACAGGAATCAGAAGAAGAAAAATCATTTTCCAAAGATCCAGACGAATTGTTTGATTCAAGGATTCTGAATAATTCTTCTTGGTCATTATCATCAATTTTTAACATGTTAAACTTGTTTTTCAACTTACCAGGTTTTTGTTTACAATCTTTACTAAAATGACCAGGTTTTCCACAATTGAAACATTTACCTTTACCTGACCGTTGGTTAACATGTTTTTTAGAAACATTTTCCCTTTTAGCATAGAAATCATTAAAATTAGTTTTATGTTTTTTATGGTTATGATTTTTGTAACTTTTATCATGTTTTTTACCTTTTTGCTTAGAAGGAGCAATAGAAGGTAAACCATATTGTTCACAAAAATTTCCCATTTCATATTTAGCTTTTCTTTTGTTTTTTAATTGGTGTTTTAACAGTTTTTCATCATTGCACATATTAATTCCAAGTTTTTTAATTGTGCTTAAAATAGCACCATAAGTTAAATTATCATAGTCAATAGAATCATTTTTACCAATTAATTCTTGTTTTACCTTATGAGCAAAGATAGGAGGCAGACCGTCAATAAACTTTTCTTTCCAATAAGGCTTGAAACAGTCTTTCCGTTGCATCACCCTGGAAAGGAAAACATCTTGGTACCATCTATAATCAGACATAGTAGGGCATCTCAAATTATTCAACAAATCAGAAATTCGAGATGAAACATTAGATGGAGTACCAACAAAATGTTTGATAATAGTATAAATCAAGGTATTAACACCATCAGGAACACCTCGACCAATACGATCATCAAAAATAGGCAAGCCTTCATCATTCTTTTTAACAACATGTTTAATAGAATCTCTGGAATCTTCTGTGAGATATGAATCCCACCATCCACGAAGAGTACCAGAAAAGCCAGTAGTAAGAAGGTCAACAATTTCAGATTGTTCAAAA
The DNA here is from genome assembly GCA_023621385.1 of Quercus gilva. Classification (NCBI taxonomy): domain Eukaryota; kingdom Viridiplantae; phylum Streptophyta; class Magnoliopsida; order Fagales; family Fagaceae; genus Quercus; species Quercus gilva. Next base: position 24,556,779 of record CM042480.1, on the reverse strand, counting down.
TCATGATTATTTTGATAAGCAGTAGCAACCATGGACATATGTCCCATTTTGTTAATAATCTCTTGTTCAGAAAAACCATCAATATTCCATTCATAAATCTTATCAGCAGAAACAGAAAACTGAGTTTGAAAAGGTCTTTCTTCAAACTGCATATCAGGAGGAGTAGGTTTTGAATACCAATTTTTTGTAAGAAACATGGGCTTGGAATTGCCAACAAATCTTTTAATTTTGGATTCACCAAAAACATTTTTTGCAGAGACAGAAGAAACAGTATCAGAATCTGTATGTTCATCAGAAGCAATTTCATTTTTTGAAATAGTTCGAGCAGCAGGAGTACTTGTAGAAGTACCTTCAGTTTTAACTTTTAAATCGGAAAGCATTTTATCAACAGTTTCAGGAATTTTAGACTTCGAAATTTTAAACTTGAATTCGTCATCATGACTGGGCAAATCAATCAAAGGTTCTTCAATCTTGATAGAAACAGGTTTTTGAACAGAAGCAGATTTTTCAACAGAAACAATTTTTTCTTTAATATGGTTAGGCTGTTGGCCAATAACATGCATGGATTTATTAGCAAAATTGTTTTGTTCAATAAGGCTAACAACAGGAGTTTGATCATCAGCAATTTTGAAAGGAGTAGTTTTAACATCAATTTTATCAGTAGTCACCAAAATAGTCTCAAGGGGTGGATGACTAGATCTGACAATGGTTTTGTCATTTTTAACAAAATTAGATTTCTTTATTGCGTTCAAATGATTTTTTGAAACTTCATCTTTTGAAACATAATAATTTTCAAGAAAATCAAAGAACAAAATGTGTCTTTTCAACTGATGCATTTTTTCTAACCATTTTCTTTTAACACGGTTTTTCTCAGGCTGAGCAAAATCATTTTGGTAAATTTTTCTTTTTGTCCTATTTTTTGGAAGCATAAATTCATCAAACAATGGAGTCAGATCAACTTCAAAATTTTCATTGACAGCAGTCAGAACTCTTAAATGGTTAACATTATTATTTTCAACAGGAGGAAAATCATAATCAGATGGACAAACAGAATTAGCATCAATATTTTTAGAAAACAAACAAGAGTAAACAGTAGAAAATGTATCTTTAACAGTGTGATCTTCTCTATTCACAATATCAGGAGGACAACCAGTCCTGGAGCTGATAGAGGAGTTGGATCTCCACAACTTATCCATATTATCCTAGTTTTAACACTCAATTATCATGTTTTCCTCACAACCGTTGCATTTCGTAACACATACCCTAAGCAACCCTATACCACACACATGCCCTACACGCCCTCCTGGCTCAAACGGGCCTTACAGTCAGGTTCTGGGAATTCACTTTACACCTAGGGTGGCGCCAACGACGGCAAGAACGGGACACAACAACTGAGCACCAAAGGCTCGGACAGATACAGACAAGGCACAAAGAACACAACCACACTACCACCGGCCAGAAAAGAGTGGCTCTGGCAAATCTGGGTTCTGGCAAATCCAGATTAATGAGAAGGATAGATACAAAACTGCTTTCACCACTCCTTTTGGTCATTACGAGTGGAATGTGATGCCTTTTGGTCTTAAAAATGCTCCTAGTGAATTCCAAAATATCATGAATGATATTTTCAACTGCTTCAGTCACTTCACTATTGTTTATATTGATGATGTTCTTGTTTACTCCAGCTCTATTGATGAACACTGGAAACATTTGTATTCGTTTCTAGAAACTATCAAAAGAAATGGTCTTGTTGTTTCTGCTAAGAAAATTAAACTATTTCAAACAAAAGTTCGTTTCCTTGGTTATGACATCTCTGAAGGACAAATTCGTCCTATTGATAGAGCCATTCAATTTGCTGATAAATTTCCTGATGTTATTACTGATAAAACTCAGCTGCAAAGATTTCTTGGGTCATTGAATTATGTTGCTGATTTCTACAAAGATATGAGAAAACAATGTAAACCTCTTTTTGATAGGTTAAAGAGTAATCCTCCTCCCTGGACCGATATTCATACATCCCTTGTTAAACAAATCAAATCTCATGTTAAGACATTGCCCTGTCTTGGTATTCCCACTGTTGATGCATTCAAAATTGTTGAAACCGATGCCTCTGACATTGGTTATGGTGGTATTCTGAAACAAAGAGTCTCTCCTGAGTCATCTGAACAAATTGTCCGTTTCTATTCTGGAATTTGGAATAATGCACAGTTAAACTATAGTACTATTAAAAAAGAGATTTTGTCTATAGTATTATGTATTTCAAAATTCCAAAGTGATTTATTAAACCAAAAGTTTTTGTTACGTATTGATTGCAAAAGTGCTAAATATGTTATTGAAAAAGATGTTGAAAATATTGCTTCAAAACATATTTTTGCTAGATGGCAAGCTATTTTAAGTGTTTTTGACTTTGATATTGAATATATTAAAGGATCTCAAAACTCCATCCCTGATTTCCTTACCCGTGAATTTTTGCAGTGTCCTAATGGCCAGTAGAAGGTCGAAAGACAAGACACCTGCCACTGTTAACCAAATAATTAAACCTGCTTCCTCTCTGGACCCTGTTAGTAAACCTGTTTCCTCTATGGACATTGTTAACCGCTTCACCCCATTAGGTACTATTCCCAAACCCAACTATTCTTCTGTTCTTGCCTCCTCATATGATCCCTATGCATTAACCCCTGTTCACCGACCAACCAAAACTGTTTATCCCAAGAACCCCAATGCTCCTCAATATGTTAAAAAACAATATTTCCAAAATATGTTTTATATTGAACCTAACAGAGCCTCTGTTTCCAATCCTCTCACACTTGCTAGAAGCTATTTTCCCCCAAGATTTCATTGGATTCCCGAGCATAGTGAGAAGAAGTTACAATACTATTCTGGTCTTTTGGGTCATGAAAAATCTATTATTATTAAAACCATTACTGACAAAGCTGATACCTCCAAGATCATCTATCATGGTGTTTACATAGTCAATGTTATTACTGAAGAAGAGTGGGGACCTTCTCCCAGTTTTACCAAAACAATGCCTGGTTCCCTCATCCCTTATTCTTACTATGATTATATTACTGCTTGGACAAGATTTATGCTTCACCAAAATGAAGACATGTCTCATTCTTGGTTTGTTAACTTTGATAGTAAGTTCCATGGCGTCCTGCCTCTTTGGTTCAAGCGTTGGTGGGATCAATTTGGCCCTATTAATGACATACTTCCTGAATCACTGCTTGAGGCCTTTGAATGTTTCAAGAAGTTCTATAAAATTGATGCTTATGGTGCCAAGTTCCCTCCTTTACTCCACTTTGTTAAACGATACAAGATTTCCTGGATATTAAAATGGCAATATGAAAAAGAAGGTGATGTGCTCCAAAGATGTTGGTATGTAAAATGGTGGGGTAAATTCCCTCATACTCAGAGGATTATTGCTAGTGTTTCCAGAGAATCTTCTTCCGTTGCTTCTCTCCCCATTGCTAATTGTTCAGTTAGTCGATCCCCCATCACTACTGATGCTTCTGCTTCCTCTTCTAAATCTACTAAGCCATCTGTTAAACCCAATAAAGTGAGTTCCCCATTGGATGATATCCGCAAGGACCCTGAAGCACTAAATGCCCTTATTGAAATGTTAAAAAAGGAAAAGGCTGATTTGGATGATGAAAGATCTTCTGAAGCCTCTATTGCAAAAGATCCTTACTACCCCTACAATGAGGAGTGGTTTGGACATGATGATGATGAAGCTGATGATTTGGCAAAAGATTAAATGATTCACCCTATTTGCTTGGCCAGCACAAACGGCCAAAATATTACTGTTATTGTTCATGCTACTGAAAAGAAGATTCCTTGTGTTTCCAAGATTAATGTTACTACTATTCCCTATTTGTCTAGCCAGCATAATGGCCACTATTCAAGAACATGCGCACATGATGATATTCCTGATGATATTCCTACTAGTTTTTGTCAGAAATCTTGCTGATTTTATGCCTCTCACGTTGGAAGTGTTGCATACTCTGAAGACTCCCATCATAGTTCAAATTTTGGCTTCTTTTGATGACTCCTTTAAGGACAAAAAAAAATGATGAGGTCTATGCCTAAAAATGAAGGTCTAAGCCCTCCCGTAAGATGCTCCTGATTTCTCCCATGACTTGGAGTCAAAAAGAAAAAGATGCACTTTTACTATTCATCTGTCACTATTCACCTGTCACTATTCATCTGGCACTATTCATCCGTTACTATTCACCTGTTACTATTCATTCCGAATTTTGCCTATTAAAGGGGGGCTGTCCCTTATGTTGAACACAGAACAAAATTTAGAACTTGTTCAGAACTTTTGTTAGAACTTCCTCTAGAGAGTTTGCCTTCTTTGAGAGAGTTCTCCTATTATCTTGTTAACCACAACCTTGTTCACCATAACCTTGTTCATACAAACCTTGTAACTAGGACTAGTTCAAGCTTTGTAACTGTTAACCTCTACTGTTGAGATCTTGTTGTATTCACTACTACTACTGTAAGTGTTTAACTACTTTCAATAAAGAAGTATTTTCAGTTATTCATGTTCATTATATTGCTTGTTGCTACCGCCACCTTGGACGGATTACCGCCATACTGGACGGTTCTAATTTGTTTTCATTAATTGCTTTTATTTACTTTCAATTATTTTGATATATATTGCTTGGCTGGTTCTACCGCCTTATTATTGTTCTAACTTTGCTATTTACATTTACTTTCACTATATTATTACTGTGCTTCCGCCTCTCTCCCTTCCGCCTCTATCCTGATAATTGTGAATTCCCACAAAATGTATCTTTAACAGTGTGATCTTCTCTATTCACAATATCAGGAGGACAACCAGTCCTGGAGCTGATAGAGGAGTTGGATCTCCACAACTTATCCATATTATCCTAGTTTTAACACTCAATTATCATGTTTTTCTCACAACCGTTGCATTTCGTAACACATACCCTAAGCAACCCTATACCACACACATGCCCTACACGCCCTCCTGGCTCAAATTGAATGGCTCTATCAATAGGACGAATTTGTCCTTCAGAGATGTCATAACCAAGGAAACGAACTTTTGTTTGAAATAGTTTAATTTTCTTAGCAGAAACAACAAGACCATTTCTTTTGATAGTTTCTAGAAACGAATACAAATGTTTCCAGTGTTCATCAATAGAGCTGGAGTAAACAAGAACATCATCAATATAAACAATAGTGAAGTGACTGAAGCAGTTGAAAATATCATTCATGATATTTTGGAATTCACTAGGAGCATTTTTAAGACCAAAAGGCATCACATTCCACTCGTAATGACCAAAAGGAGTGGTGAAAGCAGTTTTGTATCTATCCTTCTCATTAATCTGGATTTGCCAGAACCCAGATTTCATATCGAACTTAGAAAACACTACAGCCTCACTCAATCTATGGACAAGATCATTCTTATTGGGAATAGGGTACCTAATCCATTCTAAAACCTTATTCAAAGGTTTATAGTTGATAACCAGGCGAGGAGTTCCTCTCTCAATTTCAGCATTCTTTTGAACATAGAAAGCAGAGCAAGACCAAGGGGACTTGCTATTCCTAATTAGTTTTTTCTCAAGCAAATCATGGATTTCCTTTTTGCAAAATTCAACAGTTTCAGCATTCATCTGAATAGGACGAGCTTTAGTGGGAATGTTTTTCTCATCAAAATCTTTAACATAAGGCAAGTTAACAATATGTTTTTTCCTATGCCAAAAAGCATTAGGAACATCAGAGCAAACATCATCAATTAACATTTTTTGAAAATTGTCAATTTTTGAGAGTAACAATTTATCAGAAAGCTTTTCAGCAATTTTCTTGTATCTAACTTCTTGCTGGAGAAAGCTAAGATGTTTGATTTTTGCATGAATCAGATTGGAAGCATTATCAATATCAATCTCATGATTTGAAGCAAATTTGAATTTTACTTTTTGACCAAAAGGGTCAGTGGTAATACCATCATGTTCAACAAGAAAAGGATACAAAGCATTTATGAAAGGCAGGCCAAGAATTACTTTATCAGTCATATTTTTGACTAAAACAGAAGGAATCTTGAAAATAGCTTCTAGCAAGTGTGAGAGGATTGGAAACAGAGGCTCTGTTAGGTTCAATATAAAACATATTTTGGAAATATTGTTTTTTAACATATTGAGGAGCATTGGGGTTCTTGGGATAAACAGTTTTGGTTGGTCGGTGAACAGGGGTTAATGCATAGGGATCATATGAGGAGGCAAGAACAGAAGAATAGTTGGGTTTGGGAATAGTACCTAATGGGGTGAAGCGGTTAACAATGTCCATAGAGGAAACAGGTTTACTAACAGGGTCCAGAGAGGAAGCAGGTTTAATAATTTGGTTAACAGTAGCAGGTGTCTTGTCTTTCGACCTTCTACTGGCCATTAGGACACTGCAAAAATTCACGGGTAAGGAAATCAGGGATGGAGTTTTGAGATCCTTTAATATATTCAATATCAAAGTCAAAAACACTTAAAATAGCTTGCCATCTAGCAAAAATATGTTTTGAAGCAATATTTTCAACATCTTTTTCAATAACATATTTAGCACTTTTGCAATCAATACGTAACAAAAACTTTTGGTTTAATAAATCACTTTGGAATTTTGAAATACATAATACTATAGACAAAATCTCTTTTTTAATAGTACTATAGTTTAACTGTGCATTATTCCAAATTCCAGAACACAAAGAACACAACCACACTACCACCGGCCAGAAAAGAGTGGCTCTGATACCATAAAGGGGGAAGGGGACACACGGAGGAAGGGAGAGAGGCGGAAGCACAGTAATAATATAGTGAAAGTAAATGTAAATAGCAAAGTTAGAACAATAATAAGGCGGTAGAACCAGCCAAGCAATATATATCAAAATAATTGAAAGTAAATAAAAGCAATTAATGAAAACAAATTAGAACCGTCCAGTATGGCGGTAATCCGTCCAAGGTGGCGGTAGCAACAAGCAATATAATGAACATGAATAACTGAAAATACTTCTTTATTGAAAGTAGTTAAACACTTACAGTAGTAGTAGTGAATACAACAAGATCTCAACAGTAGAGGTTAACAGTTACAAAGCTTGAACTAGTCCTAGTTACAAGGTTTGTATGAACAAGGTTATGGTGAACAAGGTTGTGGTTAACAAGATAATAGGAGAACTCTCTCAAAGAAGGCAAACTCTCTAGAGGAAGTTCTAACAAAAGTTCTGAACAAGTTCTAAATTTTGTTCTGTGTTCAACATAAGGGACAGCCCCCCTTTAATAGGCAAAATTCGGAATGAATAGTAACAGGTGAATAGTAACGGATGAATAGTGCCAGATGAATAGTGACAGGTGAATAGTGACAGATGAATAGTAAAAGTGCATCTTTTTCTTTTTGACTCCAAGTCATGGGAGAAATCAGGAGCATCTTACGGGAGGGCTTAGACCTTCATTTTTAGGCATAGACCTCATCATTTTTTTTTGTCCTTAAAGGAGTCATCAAAAGAAGCCAAAATTTGAACTATGATGGGAGTCTTCAGAGTATGCAACACTTCCAACGTGAGAGGCATAAAATCAGCAAGATTTCTGACAAAAACTAGTAGGAATATCATCAGGAATATCATCATGTGCGCATGTTCTTGAATAGTGGCCATTATGCTGGCTAGACAAATAGGGAATAGTAGTAACATTAATCTTGGAAACACAAGGAATCTTCTTTTCAGTAGCATGAACAATAACAGTAATATTTTGGCCGTTTGTGCTGGCCAAGCAAATAGGGTGAATCATTTAATCTTTTGCCAAATCATCAGCTTCATCATCATCATGTCCAAACCACTCCTCATTGTAGGGGTAGTAAGGATCTTTTGCAACAGAGGCTTCAGAAGATCTTTCATCATCCAAATCAGCCTTTTCCTTTTTTAACATTTCAATAAGGGCATTTAGTGCTTCAGGGTCCTTGCGGATATCATCCAATGGGGAACTCACTTTATTGGGTTTAACAGATGGCTTAGTAGATTTAGAAGAGGAAGCAGAAGCATCAGTAGTGATGGGGGATCGACTAACTGAACAATTAGCAATGGGGAGAGAAGCAACGGCCAGAAAATGATTAGAAAAAATGAATCAATTGAAAAGACATATTTTGTGAAAGTATCTTTAACACTCAAGTACTTGTGTATTGATTTTCTCAAACCTCAAGAAAATGAATTGTTATTTGAGTAGAAAAATGGGAAGATAGAAAATTAGTGGAGGGATGGAAAAGTAAGAGGATAGAAAAGATTTAATTTTTCCTTGTGTGTGTTTGGTTAAAAGGGTAGAAAAGTGAGAGGAGTGAAAAAATACTTTTATTTGGTTGAGGAGAAAAGTACGAGAATAGAAAATGTAATTTATATAAATTTACTCTTATACCCTTATTACATAACATATAAGAAATAATTTATTTATACTAATTAAATAATATAAAAATTAACACGTATGTATAAACTTATATCATTTTTCTTTGTTATTATTATAGATATTATAATCTTTTATATATATGCACGAGTAGTTGAAGCAACTGATTGATTTGAAATTCGAGTTATTTCATGGAATAACACTCGTATATATTACGCTCGTAATGGTATCTCACAATTCAAAAGTCTCCCTACAGTTGAAGAATGAGCGTCATGGAAAAATTTCTCTACGGCTAAAGAATAAGCGTGTTCTTGAACCATCATAGAAATATAGATTCTGGAACAAGAGAGTTTTCACTCTTTTTTTCTCTCCAATTTGGAGAGATGAATTTTTGGAGAGGTAGGGGAGAAAATGTCTGGACCCCACCAAAAAAATTTTATCCTTAACAAACTCATTTTCTCTCTTATTTTCTATCCTTTATTTTTCATCATTCCTATTCCACCTTCAACCAAACATACCCTTAAAGTTTGGAATAAAGTATCATTCTTCCAAACCTCAATGAGGGAAATGTAATTTACCCTTCTTCATTTTTACCAATATGATTTGTTGAGCATAAATCAGTCACACGAATAATATTTCAATACCCCTTAAGAATAAAATAGTACATTACATATACTACCCTAATGGTATTCTTTGAAAAATATAAAACTACAATGTGTTTTACATTGTGATATTATCCTCCTTTGTGATTTACTTTATGAGATATTTCTGCTAATTTTAATAGAATTTGTTGATATTATAATTTATAATTGCCAACAACACCTGTTAGGAAAGAATTAAAGAAAAAAAACTGTTCAATCTTAAAGCTCACGACTTGTAAACACACAAACAAACTTAAATGAGAATTCAAAGAAAAGAGTATATAGATATCCATAACTAAATGTGAGAGTAGAACAATCTTTTTCTTCAATTCTTTATCTATACGTGATGCACTTAGCAACCAACCAAATCCATTAAAGTTCATATAGCAAGCAACGAGGGAGGTAAATGCCTGACAAGAAAACCACAAGGAAAAAGAAGGTAACTATCAAAAAATATATTACAAGATAGTTCTATTCCATGAATCAAGGTAACTATCAAATGAGCATTGGCTCAATGGAAAGTGCATGGGAAAAATTTCATGCCCTTGGCTGAATGCCCACTAGTATTGTCATGGCCTACGATTCAACGGATAAGACACTACTGGAATACTATGTGGGCATGACAATACTAGTGGGCATTCAGCCGAGGGCAAGAAATTTTTCTCATGCACTTTCCACTTTCCATTGTGAGATTCAAATTTAAGACCTCAAAGCCCCAAACCACTTAGAAGTACACCCAATACCAATTGACCCCCACCCCCTATGGTGAGGAGCTGACCATTTTACAAATAAAACATCAGTTTCTTGATGTTGGATAAAATAGACTAAGGCATTAGATTTCCAAAGAAATGTCGTCCAATAAACAATTTTGTCAAATAATAGTTCCAAAATGCTGGGATCACCTATGAATGCCCAACCTAACCAATTCAACTGATAAAGAACTGGGTCCCAAGTCCAGACACCGTATACTCGTAAGTTGTTAAGTGCAAGTGTGGATGTCTGACCCACACAAACTCATTAATTGTTAAGTAAAAACGTACAATATGTCCAAGCCTGCTTCTAACAAAAAATGACGATGTTCAAATCCCAATCCCATGTCCAAAACCCAATTTTTAAGGCAAACAGACGTGCAAATCCCATCCCTTATCCCATGAGTGTATGACAAGCAGAAACACTAAAAACTTTGGTAAAGGCATATGCACTCTTGTATCAAGATTACCCCTGTTATCAAACTCAAATTAACTTATTATGATTTCACTGCATCTAATCCATAATTCATCATCTAATCAAATTTTCACCTGTCTCAACAAAATTGATCAGCAAGTTGATGGATTCAGATAACATATATGAAATTAAAAAAAAAAGAGTCAAAATTTGCAAATATATCCAGTCCAAACTAAAAATATATGTAGCTTCTTCCATCTGACTGAGCTACCAACAACATTATGATTTTGAGTCCATCCTTTTAGGGGATGTAACGAACAGAAATAACTTAATTTTAAGTACTACAAACCTAGCCACTCACACCCTGAAGCAGGAAAACTGGTTCATAACTCTTTCTATTTAGTTCTAACTCACTTTTTAGAGAAGATAGGTGTATCCAAGAACTAGTAACAGCAGAACCAACACAGCAGAAGGAGCAGCCCATAACCAGTAGTTAGTCGACTTTTTCCGTTTCAGGAGAGCTTTTGGAACTGACTCTGGGCCTTTTGATCTATTCCTGTTTCTGATACCCTTCACCTTATTAACCTTCTTTGCTGGAACTGAAGTTTCAACATTTTCATCAATCTTCTCTGGTTCTGCATCCTCTGACCCTGCTTCTGCTGGTTCTTCAGGATCAGAACCAGGTGCAGATGCAGAGGCCTTCTTCTTTGCTTTCTTTTCACGCTCCTGAGAAGGTTAAATAGAAAAAATGTCACTTTTGAGCTCTACACTAAACAGAAAATAGCAAATAGTAATGATGAAATTATAGAAATTAATAATTTCCTTTAGCTTCTTTTCAGCTTCCTTTTGAACTCTTATAGCTGCTTTTGCTGCAGCTTTCTCTTGCTTCTTCTTCTTCCTTTCCATGGCCTCTTTAGCTTTTGCAATTTCCTCTTCTCTTTTCATCTCCTTCAGCTTTGCTTCATCAACTTCATTGTCCTTGGCAGGAGAGTCCTTTTGTGGCTTTTCTAACCCAAAGATCTCCTTGTCTTCTACTTCAATATGCTCCAAGGTGGATTTCGAATCTTCTGCTTTAGTTTTGCCTTCCTTCTGAGCCTTTTGGGCAGGCAAAGTACCCTGTACAGGAGGTTTTGAATCTTCCTTCACTTGTTTCACACTGGGTTTTGCCACTTTCTCTGCTTCTGATAATGTAGGTTCTTCCACTACTACCAATGGCTTCTCATCTGGGTTCCTCATCCGTCCATCCCTACTCAATTGTCGACTATCTAATGATGGCAGAATTCTTTTCTCATAGTCATCCCTAAGAGCCTTGTCACTGCTCCAGAGGGCCATAAAATTTTCAACCTAACCAAGAATATATCAAAGTAAGAGATCAAAGTGCAAGGAAAAATTGATTTCAGGTGAGGTCCTTGACATAGGACAAACTAATTGAACAAACCTCTGAATGCGAAAGTTTCCCCAGAGCCGTAATATCTTTGATAGCAGCAAGCTCTCGTGCTTTGTTCAAGACTGTACGGCTTTTGTAAAAGTAGGCATTCTGAAAACAAGAATAACATTACCATTGAAGCTAAATACTGACCAAATTACATACCTAACTTGATATAAACAAAATCAAGCAAGCTTGAAAGCTAATGACTATAATTCTGCATTCTTATAAGACAACAATTAATAGTAAGGAGAAAAGGAGGCTTGGCTTATCAGTGTTTGAGCCATTGAATTTTTCTTATGCAACTTTGAAATACTTATACAGAAATAATGTTATAGAACAAGCAACCAAGAAAAAAGCCTCCACTTGTCTCTTCATTCACCCAAAAATAACCTCCAGCAAAATATATGAAGATGGTCACAGGGAAAAGGTAAACTAAAACCTCTTCTTTTAGGTAAATAACACCAAGCACCCTCGAAGTTTTACAAAATGACACCCCCACCCCAAAAAAAAAAAATTTATGAAAAGACACTTCCCCCCTTTAAGGTTGTACAAATACAACAGTTAAGTTCTCACAAACAAAATCTTCCATTTTTTTATATTGGTAAAAATAATTTTATAGAGGCAAGACAACCTTGTGAAAATAGACACAAAGTAGCTTAAAAAATTACAAATGGAAAAATATCTACATGTGGATCGAGTCTGTGAAGAAATGAATAGAGTTACTATCTGTGAGACCCGATACAAAAGACCATTCATAAAGAGAACTAATAAAGTATGCTTGCATTAAGTTGACATGGACTCCACATCTTCAAAAGTACACCAATTTCTCTCCCTCAATCTAGTCTCCATATAGCCCACATCAAACATAAAGGAGTAAGATTCCTATTAATTTATATATATCTTCTTTTTTATAAGCAATAAACTTGATTGAAAAAAGGTGTAAGAAAATACAAAGGAAATAAAGAACACAGGCAGTGTGCAAAGAAAAAACTAAAACTAAGTAACAATAAAAGTACAAAAATCATCATAAGTAAAGAAATGAAAGTAAAAACAGCCGAAACATTTTCCCAATCACACAAAGTCTGAAAGATAGAAGCTTCAATTCATGAATCGATCTTCCAATCCCTTCAAAGGTACGTGTATTCCTTTCCCTCCATATTACCCACATAAGAAAATGAAGGATCATTTTCCAAATCACCTTAGGGGAGGAGTGTTATGCATCCACAAACCTCAAGGGAGGGGAGTGTCATTTCTCCCATAGTTTTAGTAAGAATCTTTTTTTTTTTTTAAGGAATATCCCATTAGTTTAATCACATTTTGAGAGAGCATGGACTTAACTGTTGCATTTATGCAAACCTCAATACCTCATGGGAGGAAGGGGGGGTGTCATTTCTTGAAACGTTTGGGGGTGTCATTTTGATTAACCTCTAAGGAGGGTAGTGTAATTTACCCTTTTTTTTTGGCTAGCCATAAACTAAATCCTTTTTTTTTTGTGAGGTGAATAGGGCAAGGGGAGTTGGTGAGGTATGACCCCAGTGCCCACTGCCCAGACAACACAAGAGGTATTGGAACCACTAAGGCATCCCTCAAACCCTATAAATCAAAACCACTTTGCTATGTAAAACATAATCCCATTGAGATACCACAGGGAGCTGTCATATAACTGTTAAAAACTTTCAATCAAAAAGAGAAGTCAGTGAGAATTGAATACCTAACATATGAACCAATAGAATCAAGCCCCTAATACAATCAAAGAGTAGTTACTGACTGGGATTCTGACAAACTTGTTGAAAAGAATGGTAAAAAATCGCAAGCTAACTAGCTGTATTTTGAACTGATAGCTAGGCATGGAAAAGACATAATTATTAATCCCAAAGAAAAATGTAGAAGGAAAAGCAACCAGCACTCATGTGGACATCCATTTCCTTCCCCAGAGTCCATAGCTCTGCACTAAAATTATAAGATTTAGTAGCATCTCCACCACTGATACTTTCCAATTAGTTTTTCACAGCCCTCTGAACCTTCCATGGTCACAACCTCCTTGCAGCTTCTTTTCAACAATTACCATCAAAGAATATTGTAATCCCCCCCCCCCCCCCCCTCCCCTCTCTCTCTCTCTCTCTCTCTTAATTTAATAGTAAATTTCCTTGCAGCTTCTTTTCAACAATTACCATCAAAGAACATAGTAATTCCCCCCCCCCCCCCCCCCCCTTAATGTAAAAGTAAATTTAAAGAAAATGCAAGGCCAGGTTAGAGGAGGGAATAAGCTTCAATAGGTAATGTGTTAGTAAACAATCCCCCCATTTAATCTACAGAGCCGAAAAGGTTGTGTTTCTTGGCTACGCAAAGTAAAAGCAGCAACTGAGTCTTTGATAAAAATCATATTCTCACCCCACCTCCACCACCAAAAATAATTATAAATAAGCAGAAGGAATAGTAGCAGGTTATCTATAATGGAGCACCACCATTACTAGGTGATACAAATCAATGAAACCTTTCCAAGCAGGGAACATCGAGGTGATGTCAAGGAATATAGATGATGGGAAATCGTTCTGTTTACTTGTACAATAAGGGTATAATATTGTTACAAACACCCCTAAAACCCGAAAGGACAATACTTCATGTGATGCAACTATCATTGTAAAGTGCTTCCACAGCACCTCCAACTCATATGTTCTACAAAGTACAAAGACTTCTCACTAATGACAACATTTCAAAGTAAATCAACTGCAGAACATCGATCATAACAATCGAGCATCACATAATTTATCATGGCCCACCACATACACATACACACATAAAGAAGAAAAGGATCTATATATGTTGCAACAAAGTAAAACTTACCCCCTCATCACGCTGTTTTCTGAGTTGCTGAATACTTTCAATTGCTTTGTCTCTCTTCTGGGTGACAGTTTTCAGCTCTTCTGATAAAGAAAAAATCTCGTCGTCTATTGCCTTTAGTGCATCATCAAGTTGTTTAATTTTGGCCTGAATTACTTGTTTCTCCTTCCTTACTCCATCCAAATCACCACCTATGAGCTACAATGACATAATTTTGCAAATAAAGTTTAAATTAAATAATCAAGAAAATCCATGCATAGCAATGAAAAATGACAAGCTCCAAAACGTACAATTTAAATAATATATATTACAAAGTAAAATAATAAAATAAATAAAAAAAACCCGTGAACTGCTATGGAAATGTCAGTGGGATGACAAGCTCTGAAACATATAGTACAAAATAGAACTTCATTGAACTTATCAAAAGAAAAAACTAGAACTGCATTACCTTAACCTGGTCTTGAATAGCTTCTCTCTGACCCAGTGAATCCTGAATCTTTGTTCTCATAGCAGCATTAGCAATTACTTTTTCCCTTGTCCCTTCAAGCTGTTTGATTTCTTTAAGGATCTTCTTCTCCTCGGACAATGGAATGCTCTCATGTTGTATGCAGTACTGCAAACTCTGGATCTGTATCCCCAAATACACAATCAAGGAGTAAGATAACTAAATGCATAAAGGAGAACTACAGACCAAAACAAGCTGATGAATTCAACATCATATAAAGCATGTGGAGAAAGAAATATACTAGATTGTTAAGCTCTTCCTCAGATGAACATAAACCACTACCCCGACCGGCACTGTTTGCATTGCGCAGCTTGCCAAGAGCATGTTGCAGAGGCTCCATCTCCTTTCTTTTCTCATCCAATATCGATTTGAACTGCCTGTTGTCATCTTTCAGGGCTCTAACCTGAGAAATCAACTCTGCTCGATCCAACTGCAGAAAAGACGAAATAAAACAGCGAGATCAAATTTCTGGAGGAGTTTTCTCGAAACTTAAAATTTGTATGCAGTATGTCTAGTAAAATAAAAACTACTTAATATGACACATTATTAAGCAAGGATAATTGTTTTGATTAAATTGAACTGGAAAAGATAATTTCATTTGTACAAAAGCAGTAAGTGGTCCAACCACCTATAACTAGAGCTGCTACTTTTAAATTTCAATTATCTCTTTTGTTAAAGAGACACAGGAGCACTTCTTACGATTTAAATGCTCCATGTTTGCCAAAAGCAAATTTCTCACAGAATTACTTTTAAATGGTCATAACTCAGCCAAGCAAATAAATACTTGAAATGGAAACTTGAAGAATATTATTTCCTCAGATCACTCTCAAATATCTCTCCTGCTTATTCTAGGAATGTTCAACTCCCAGCGCTCTGAGTCACCATTAAATTCTCGAACCATAAATATGCTCATCTTTCTTTTGTTTCATAACTAAAACAGAAATTAGCTAAAGAACAACATTCAATAAGGGTACTAAACTGAAATGGAAACTTCTTTTAAAGTGTTTTTGTCTAATTTGGTCCAAAGCTGAGAGGATAAAGCTAAGTTTCTCCTGGTTATTTTTTTCTCAAATTTCAAGCTTATCATGGGTTATGCTAGAAATATTTGAGGTAGTATGGGCTTCCAGGCTTATATCAATATTTCATGACTTATAATAGCAAATAATACCATCTTATATATCAAAAGTAGACATAAGGTTCAAGTTAAAGCTGATGTAACTCTTTGTTATGTTACACCACCACTTAGTAACTTTTCTTATCTAAGTAAAACCATTGCTTAGTAACTTTTTTGGATTACAAATTCTATTTTTCTTAACACACACCAAATTTCATAGCAATTGGACATTTTATGCTATTCATCCATAAATTCACATTTCTATCTACCTTAAAATACAAAACAAAACAAAAACAAAAACCTAAAATTTAAACAATTTATATTTTATAAGTAAAATATTTATTAATCATTTTGATATTTTGCTAGCATGGAGGGTATAAGAAGACATTCCAACATTGTATTTGTCAAAAGTAAAAAGCTATTAGGTGGTTTTTTTTTTTTTTTTTGATAAGTAATAAAGCTATCAGGTGGTTTAACATTGATAATTAGATAACTTTTATAGAATGTAATCTTTCTTTGATCACATCCATTTTTATAGCCACAACCTGTGGCTAAATAGCTAAGATCTACTACCATGCCTACCCATTCAATGCATATTTCAAAGTTGATATACTATAATAGCAATAACCACTATAAAAATCCACTTATGAGGACCCACTAATGATAGAACTTAATAACTCTTTTCTATCAGTTTTTTCCTTAAAATCTAATTGACCCTCCACTACTCCTAACATATTAATAAAATCCATTCAGATACAAATGTATTTTCTTTGTGAAAGGGAAACCTTTAACAGGTTTTCAAGTGGTCTTCCAGACTATTTCGACTTTTGATTATGTATGTGATCATGTAATTCCTATTCTTTCACATACATGACAGTTTTGAATAATAAAAAATTACATCTAGATGAATTAGTTAATAAGTTTGGAGATAGAATGAAATATTTTCTCTTGTAGCAGGGATGTATCTTTTGTAGAACTCAACTATGGGGCTCTTCCCTAATGTAAAAGCCGGCATTTGATTTTGTAGAGGACTAAGTAGAGCATTTGATTTTGTTAAGGACTAAGTAGACCATTTGAACAAAGATATTCAAACCAGAGATTATTTCAACTTGTGATTATGTATGTGATCATGTAATTCCTATTCTTTCCACACACGACATTTTTTTGGGGGGGAGAGAGAGAGAGAGAGAGAGAGAGATCTATATGAATTAGTTAACAAGTCTGGAGAAAGAATTAAATATCTTCTTCTTTGTAGCAGGGATGTGTCTTTTTTTAGGGCCTCAATTAGGGGCTCTACCCTAACCTACAATAAGAAGAGCAATTTGAAGAAAGCTACTCTAACCAGAATTAGTGCCTCAAGAAATGAAATCTAATACTAACAGAATATATCTATTGCTCAAATTTACTAATAAGACTGGAATATCAAACCATCTTTATGGAGAACTTTAGCGTACCCTTTTTGCCTTTAGTGCTTCAGTGATCTGAAATCGGGCTTGATTTTTCTTCTGAACCTCTTTATCAGCCTGATCAATTTTGGCTTTTATTTTCGGGTCATCGAATGGACGGTACCTAACAAAATAAAATGAATGGATCTGCTTAGGTGCAGGCCACTCATCAACTGCATCCTTAGGGAAGTTGGCATCTGAGACATCATTTCCTTCTACTTTAACTGGTTCATCTCCATGTGAACCAAATTTTATGGGCTCCTCAAGCCCTGGCCCTTGATCCAATATTCCATTTTCCTTCCCATGCAAAACAGTAGCGACTGTGTGTTCTTCAGCTACAATCTCCACTGGTGCTTGGATCATCTCAAACCCCACAACCTCAACAGCCATGGTTCACCACCAAAAAAAAAAACAGCCTCAAAACACCAAAAATCCTGATGTAAAAAGCAAAAACACACCTTGTGAACAAAGATAGGAAAACCTATTCTCTAAAATAAATCAGAGCAATCCAAATTTACATATTTTGCAGGTTTTTTGTTGAATTGATCAAAAGGGTCAACCATCATATGCCTAAACTAAATCCCATTTGAGGCAATCATAATAATAATACAACAACAACTGCAACATAGATCTACAATTTTCAAATTTTCAACAGAGATCTTTGAACCAAAAACAGATCCAAAGCCAGCACTTTTATACAGTGCATGTGCAACCAAAATCTTCAATAACTATCCAAACAGAAGAACGCCAAAAGTGAAACATAATACACACATGCATTTGATACATTCCCAATCAATCAATTATCAAATTATTCATTAATGACATAATTAAGTAACAACAAAATCCAACAGCACCCATCTCCATTTCAGACATTGACAGCAACAAAAAAGAAATAAAAACAAGGGGGGTTTTAGATCAAGTCCTTGCACTAAACGAAACACGCATGCAGACCCACAAATGAAATTAAGCAAAATCAACAACAAAAATGATCTAAATGCAATTGAATTATCAAGATCAATACGGATCCACCCAAAAATAAAAGAAACCCAAATTGAAAACGGTAAGAGGAATACCAGTCTAGATAGAACAAAATAAAAAGATGAAAAATTTACCCGGAACAGAAAGAAGAGAGAGATTTGTGAAGAAGAACAAGACCCTTTTTTATCAGACAAAGGGCCCCCAGACAGACAGACCCAGTTCCGAGTTTTGGCAAAAACAACAATGGGTTTTTAGATCTCGGTCTCTGTTCTTGTCTAAACTCTCACTCTCTCTCTCTCTCTCTCTCTTTCCTGTTTCCGAGAAAGAGAAAACAAGAGAGACTTTTTGTTTGTGTATTTAGTATTTACTACTTGTGTTTGTGTATTGTGAGTAGAGAGAGAGATTTCATCAGGTGGAGCAGATAATTTCGCTATCTACAATTTCTACCAGCAGTAAAAAAAAGGTTGGACCACCGCTTTTAGTGTCCCACTTCTACAAACATTTATAAGGTTAGTGGGTGTGATTTTCCTGTAATTACTATTCTTTTTCTTTTTGCTGTTTTAATCTTTGACTTTAAAAGGTGGTTTCTTTATTTTTCTATTTTTGGAATGCTAGTTATGATGTCTTAAGGGAAATTATTCTTGTATTTTTGGGTTTTGTTGCCTTTTGGAATTTGGACGGCAAAATTAGAACTTATAACTTCTCTATGGAAAAAGGCATAATAGTCTAGATATGGGAATGGACGTTTTTTTGTCAAGAAAAGATACATATGGTAACGGTTTTGACTTGCTTTCTTTGCCTTGGATTTCATTTTTCCTAGGTGCTAATGTGCTATTGCCTTGTATAGAAATTTATGACTTTTCCACGAAAATAGAGCAATCCACCAATAATCAACAGATGCGGCCCATGGTCACCATTTTATCTTGAGAAATGATATGTCTACAATATTTTTACAATAAATCCTAAGTGGCAAGTTGTTACTGGTTGTTATTGTTGGGCCAAAAAAGTAATCTTAGTGTTAGTTTCAAATTTGAACCAATAACAATTAACCACCTGTGATATGTTGTAAAAATGTTGTAAAATTGTTGTAGACGTAGCATCTCTCTTTTATCTTGCCTCGCTTGACCTGCACATTTCTGCTTCGCCCCATGCAGGTTTTTCCCGCCCCACAAAGGTGGCGAGTCGAGGATGGGGCGAGATTTTAGTCCTGCACCATGGGACAAGACGGGGTGGGGATGAATTTAAATTTTTTAAGTCCTGCTCCATCCCCGTCCGCCCACGTTGATAAAAGTTAAATTATAAATTTTTCATACCTTAAAACCCTACTATTTGAACAAACATATTATCAATTTATTTTATTCTACCCAACGTAACTCTTTGCCTCTTTTTTCTCTTTAGCAAGGTTGGAAATAAGGTACCAATTTTAACATTTTCTTTTGTAAATTCAAAAAAAATAAAAATAAAAACGTTTTCTTTTGTCTTTATTAGAAACAAATTTATATACTATTGAATTATTAATTTTGTATTATGAGATTTTTTTTTTTTTTTTGTGATATTGTCTTGTTGAACAATTGAATAATATCATTCAATTTTTACTAAAAATTAGTTTGATTTGATGAGATAAATTTATTTGTAATTTCAAGTTATTTTTATTAATGAAATAAGTTTTATTAAAAAAATTTGTAATAGGTGTGGGCAAATTAACAAGAAGTAACCACCGCACACCCTTGGTGCGATGGTCACTCCACAAGTATAAGTGCTTGTGGGGTGTGGGGGGGCAAGGGCCAGGGTTCAAGTCTCCAGGAGGAAACTTCACACACATATACACTTAAACTAGGCTAGAGTAGAATTCTATCTTGTATCAAAAAAAAAAAAAAAGTAGAGTTTTACGAGGTGGGGCGGAGTTTCGCAGGGCCCCAAGGAGCGAAGATGGGATAAGAAAATTTTTCCCGTCATGCGGAGGAAAGCGAGGATAGGGCAAGACAAAACTATGCGAGGCAAAGGCGAAAACCCCATCCTTTGGCCCCGCCCCGCCTCACTGCCATCCCTAGATTCAGGATTGAAATCTCAATATCCAACCCTGAAAATCAATTAACTTCCCCTTCCTACATTATTCCATCAATCAAAAGTTGTTCGCTTTGAAGATCTAATGTGGTTATGAATACGATTGAGTCACACATGGTGCAAGTCAAGGTTGCTTAGTGCAAGCATAGCATGCTGGCAACTGCTCATGGTTGTCCATATATGCAATATGTTGAGGCTGCTTACCCTTGGCAACATAGGCAAAGTCAAGCGGGTCGTGGGGGGTGGGGGGATTGCGCCCTTGGCTGCCCAAAAATAATTAAGATCAATGTTTCATAATTAATTTGTTTTGTCCCTCCCTCTTCCCATTCAAAATTTGAGATTTTCCCTATTATTTTCCTAGTATTTTCTTAGTATTCTTTCTTTTATTATTTCTTTTATCAATGCCAATTAAATGGTCAAAGCCTATAAAAGTAAAATAAAAGGCTTTAAAAAAATTATAAAAAAGCATGAGTTAAGCTCTAATTCCTAATGCAATAATTTATTATTCTTTAAGAAAATTCGTGTATAAAATAATAAAATATAAGGATAATAAATTAATAAAATATCAAGTTTAAGGTTTTGTCTAGTTGCTATAAATATTTTCATGTGAATCGTAACTGGAATTTTGAATTAAAAAAAAAAATTTATTCATGCGTAAACAAACCCCTAACAAATATAAATTGGATAACAAATATGTTATTTTTCTATGGATTTTCTTGTTTTAAAATATTGATGTGTACTTATATTAATGGATTTTTATTGTCCAAATTTGTTAAAATATTATCATATCTATAAAAAAATAAAAAATTGTATCAAATGCTAATGTGCAAGGCCTGCTCAACCATATAGGCAAGTTAGGCAATGGCTAAGGCCCCAAATAAAAGAAGACCCCCTCTATTGATTAATATAATATCAATTTATCTATTTTAATATTTTATTTAAGGATGTTTTACAAAAATTAAAAATAAAAAATAAAAAAATAAGGCCCCTTCTATTGACCAATAGAATGCATTTAACACATCATTTTTACAAATCAACACACTTAACCTTACCTCTTTATTTCCACTTTTTATCTTATTAGTACCATCTTTTTTTCTCCACATCTACATGTGTTACATCTGCTTATATGTACCTTTATATATATAAATAAATAAATAAATATATATATATATATATATAAATACTACTATTTAAGGGGCTTCCCTCATTTGAATTCTTAGTTTTTAATACCTAAAATACTTTTAAATTCACTTGTTTAGAAAGTTTATATAATAGAATAAGAAATGTAAAATTAAAAAATTTCTAAATTTTAGATCAATTTAAAAAAGCACTTTACCAATGAATGGAATTTTTTTTTTTTTTAATTATGTACATTTTTTTTTCCTTTGATCTCCTAAAGATATCCACCCCCACGTTCCCACTAAGTTTATACTTCCAATAACGAGCAATTACTTCATTCTACATGTCTCTCCATCTTTATCATGTTTTCTATTTCTTCTTAAAATTTAAAAAAATAAATTAAAATAAATCAAATCATGCACATCTATTCGCACATTCCCAATAATTTCAAAGGCAATCACTCAAAACTCAATTAAGAAGGTACGAACATGCCATTTGTTTTTAATAAATTTCATTATATTGCTTTATCTTGCCATTTGTCTTTCTCTTTATCTCTCTTTATCTCTCTTTCTCTAATTGCTCCACCGCCTTCATAAAGGTGGTCACTACATCTTTAAATCTCTTAAGTTACAGATTTCTCTCATCTTAATTTTTTCATTTATTTAATCTAGCCTCTTGACACTTCTGAGTGAGCAAATGTGTTCAAATTGAGATAAATGTAAAATTATAACACTAAACAAAAACAAAAAAAAGTCATTCATCGCACGTGCAAAGCGCATGTGATAAAGCTAGTATATATAAAAGTTTTATATACCTAATAATTACACTTTATATCTTTTTTTTCTTTTTTAAATCTTTTCACATCAAATCATCAATCCACACCACCAGTTTCCTATGTTATTTTGTTATACAATTTTTTTTTTTTTTTGTAATTTAATTATTTTTTTTACTTTCCTCAATGAGTAATGCTAGAGGCACACTCAATCTCTAATAGGAACCCAATAGTTCTATCAAGACACTAGATTAGCTATAGTAGTTCTTTAAGGGAACTAGACCTCCTAGAGAAGATTAGAGATAGAGATAGAGATAGAAGAGAATTAGAGAAATAGAGTAGAAGTATCGTGTTATTACATCTATATCCTAGTTACAATCCTTATCCCTTCCTTATAGGAGCACAATTGGTACATTCTCTTATACAAATAGTTGGAGTCCTTTCTACCTAAGTAACTAACTAACCAATCAACAATACAACTGTCACAAGTAACTAACTAATCCACCCATCAACGTAGCGGCCAAACTCTAGCTTCCAACCCAATACTTTAACTGATAACAACACAATAGCCAAACTCTATCATTCTCACACCAAAATTCACATCCTGCATGTGTTAAGTCTTGATTGGATTTCAATATCTTCAAGTACATGTGGTAGACCCACATAGAAGTGCCTAAAATCCAATTAAGACTTGACACACAAGGCGTGGATTTAAATGTGGGAATGAGTGTGCCTCTAATATTACTTTTCTAAATTCCCATTCCTACCATTTTTTTTTAACAAGATAGAATAGGTTCTTTGTTATTTATTTTGTATTTTTTTTTTATATGTTTTAAGAAGCTATCCTGCTTTTCTTATATATAATATATATTTTAATCAAATTTAAATATTTGTGTTAAAGTTACTATATTGAAAATATGAATTTAGAATAATTATTTTGTATTAGTATTAATTTATTGACTTGTATGATTAATAAATGTATTAATTTATAATAAAATATATACTTGTTTAGAGTATAAAGTGATTATATCAATTAGTAAAATTAAAATATTGCTTTTGATAATTCTATTGTTCTATACATTAACTTTTATTTTAGTTAAATTATATTTTTCTATTATAAATCATGTTTCATTTATTCGTAAATATTTCCTATTTAAATCATTTTAAGTGAACTTCAATGCAAAAATTTAATTAATAAATTTGCATCTCAAAAAACAAGAAATACATATTTTAAATTTTTTAAAAAAAATTGTATCAAAAGTTAAATAAATACTAGTTAATTAAAATTTAATATAAAAAAGGGCCCAATATAAAGTTTTCACCTTATGCCCCTAAATTTTTTAAGTCGGCCTTGCTGATGTGCAAGTGCATGCATGTGTGCCTTCATTTATATATTTTTGTCTTATAAGATCAAATCCTGACTCTGCCATTGCCAACATGTAAAAGTTTCCTATACACACTAAAAATTATGGCTAATTGAAGTGATGTTAGTAGAGGTGTTCACAATACAATTTAGTGTGGTTTTGCTTCATTTTTATCATTGATTGTACAGTGTAGTTTAGCCAAAACCATAATTGCAGTGCTCTTCAATTTTATGATAACATATGCAATGCAGTGTATTATGATGCAATTTGGTCGGTTTTGGGTTAGGACATCTTTCAAAATTTTGGGCTAGATTGACCTAGCCCAAACCTGGTTTTTCCTTTGTGTTGGGCCAATTTTTAAAATGTTTGACTGATTTTTCTTTATTTTAGGCTAATAAAGAGTAGCCCAACAAAATTTTAGATATGAAAATGCTCATTTTTTATAATAGTATTACTTCATATAATATATATATATATATATATGTATATATATTACGGGTGCGGCGTAGTTTCCACATCGCCACATGTGGTGCGGTGCGATTACTTTATTTTGGGCAATTTTAGTCAATGTCAAATATTAGTTATGATATATTCCATGATAAATATGCTTGAATGGATACAGAACACAGAAACATAAAATAAGAACACTAAACACACAAGAGTTACATAGTTCAATTTTACGACCTACGTCCACAAAGGAAACTTTTAAGGGCTATATTTTTATTATATAAGAGTATAATACAAAAAACTGTGTTACAATGAATCATAACATGGGTATATATAGTAGACTAAACCCTAGACTAATAGACTTCTAGTACAAGTAGAAGATTTGGCTTACACACAAAGTAGAATTAAACTTAGGCCTATACTAATGGTCTTATATATCTCTATCAGTCTGTTTAAGTTTAAGTATGATCATGTGAGATTTGAGCATTTTGGTGAACACTCTATCAGTGATAGTTATCTACTCAGAAGTTGTAATAAATTTTTTTTTTTTTTTATCTATAAACTAAAAGTAATGAAATTATATATATATATATATATATATATCTATCTTATAACGACCATTTTGATCTCGTGTTCTTTTTTTTTTTCATTTTTTCATTTTTTTTTAGAAGAAACTGATAATTTCATTCACAAAGAAAAGGAGTACAACACAGGCCAATAGCTAACAGACTCATCCTAGGCCTGATTGAAACAAATGAACTAAAAAGGGTGGGATAACACCCTTCCAAAGATTAGAAACTTGGTTACATTTGGCAACTTGTGCTAGCTCGTGGGCAACCCTATTGTAATCCCTTTTCACGTGTTGAAATAAGCAACAGGAAAAATAAGACCTTGCAAGCTGAATGCTTTGAACTAGATGACCTATTGAGCCACCATAATGACCTTGAGAGACCGTTGAGATGATTGGGGTAGCATCAGACTCAAAAATAACATGTGAAAGATTCAACTCTTGAGCCAAGAGTACACCATGCTCCAAAGCAAAAAACTCAGTGCATTCAGCTGGGTAATGCGATGGCAGAGCCTTACAAAGAGCAGCAACCACCTCGCTTGCTTCGTCACGAATGATCACCCCTACACCAGAGTTGCTGCTGCCATCAATGGAAGAAGCACCATCCACGTTAACCTTGACAAAGCCAGACGGGGGAGCAGCCCAACCACGATGAGGAGACTGCAAAATGGGAAAATCCCACGTGGTAGCCTCTTTGAAGTCTTCAACAATGTTCTTAGCAGAAGCCCAGATCTGAATATAGGGTAGACCACCTCCATCATGAATAATCTTATTTCTATTATACCAAACCAACCAGGCAATGGCAAAGAAAAATTCCAGGTGCTTGTCCATTAGAGAAGAACAAAAATGGCTTACTAAATCATTGAAATTTTTCACATTTAGCAGTTTCTCAATGGGACAGTCTTGCTATAAGGACCAAATCGAGAGTGCAAAGTCGCAAGAGATTAAAGCATGAATTAGACTTTCTGGCTCCTCATCATAGATTGGGCAGATACTAGAGGTTTGTATGCCTTTTGCAGAGAAATTGGTGAGCACTGGAAGGCCATTTACACAAGCACGCCAAGAGAAAATCTTAATCTTTTCCGGGAGCTTTAGGGACCATATTTTCCTCCAAATCCGAGCATTTGGATCACCAAATGAGCATTCCCCTTCATCCCTTTTGTCAAGGAGATTGGATGCAATGTGATAGGCACTTTTAACTATGAAGACACCTCTCTTGTTCCCTATCCAAATGAGTTTGTCTTCAGGCAGATTGTGACATAGGGGGATTTTCAAGATTAAATCAGCCTCGAAAGGCAAGAAAAGTGCTCGAACAATTTCACCATTCCACCATCTAGTCACTGGATCAATGAGGGAGGAGACCATTGGGTAATCTACAGTGGGGTGAGGGGGGAAATGACCTTGTATGTGGAGGGGCTTGGGAGCCATTTGTTGTCCCAAATGTGGATTAGACGCCCATTTCCCACTTTCCATCGTGTTCCACTCCGTAAAACCTCCAGGCTATTGTAAATACTTCGCCAGGTGAACGAGGGCTTGCTACCTAGATTTGCATAGAGAATGTCACAGAATGGGAAATATTTCGCCTTGAGGATGCAGGTAGCTAGGGAGCTTGGATTTGAAAGGATTCTCCAGGCTTATTTTGCAAGCAAAGCAAGATTCAAGGCCTGCAAGTTTCTAAAACCCATGCCCCCTTGTGACTTGGGCTTGCACATTGTCTTCCAACCAACCCAGGCCATTTTGGACTCCTAATGCTTCTGACCCCACCAAAAACTCCTCATCATTTTTTCTAAGTCATCACAGAGACTCTTTGGGAGTTAAAAGCAGCTCATCATGTAAGTGGGAATAACTTGGGCCACTGCCTTGATAAGTATTTCCTTTCCCCCCCATTGAGAGCAATTTACCCTTCCAGCCAGCCAACTTCTTGCTTACCTTCTCCTTGATCTCCGCAAAGACAAGCTTCTTAGATCTACCAATAATAGAGGGGAGGCCAAGGTACTTACTATGACTAGAGTCCTGCACTGACCCAAGAATGCTTAGAATCTCATCTTTGAGGTCTTGGGAGGTATTTGGGCTGAAAAATATAGAAGATTTGTCAGTGTTGATTTTCTACCCTGAAGCTGACTCGTACATACTAAGAATTTCTTTCAGCTTGTTGCACTCTTTCAGCTTGTTGCACTCATTATTCCTTGCCGCTTCATTAATGAGGGCAGAGAAGCCCTCTGCACATAATAGGAATAAATACGGAGATAGCAGGTCACCTTAACGGAGTCCCCTAGTAGGAATAATATTTCCATACATTGATGATGACTGAGTATGACACAGAGGAAATGCACTTCATCACTAAAGTAATCCAATTGTCATTAAATCCCATCTTCCTTATGACTTTTTCAACAAATGTCCATTCAACTCTATCAAAAGCTTTACTCATGTCTAACTTGGCAGCCATATAACTATCATTCCCCCCTTTCTTGTGCTTCAAGAAATGCATAATCTCATATGCCACCAATACATTGTCAGTGATAAGCCTATCAGCTGTGAATGCATTTTGATTTTCTAAAATAATATAAGGAAGGATAGCTTTAAGACGATTAGCTAGAGTTTTTGAGACAAGCTTATAAACCACATTGCATAGACTTATTGGCCTGAAATCAGTCATTCTTTGGGGATTATTAATTTTTGGCACAAGAGCAATATTGGTTCTATTAATATCAAATAAAGACATGCCAGAATTAAGAACATTTAGAACTATACTGGAAATATTAGCACCTACAATACTCCAGTATTTTTGAAAAAAGAGAGCTGACATACCATCAGGGCCGGGTGATTTTAAGGGGTGAAGCTGCTTGAGGGCGGAAGTCACTTCTTCTTTAGTGAAGGCACGAGAAAGCTCAGAATTCATCTCAAGAGTAACCAAGGATAGGATGGGAGCAATTACATCTTCTATCTGAGTTGGATCGGAGGTGGAGAATATCTCTTTAAAATAGCAAATGGCAGCTTTGGCAATATTGTCCTGATCCCCACACCAGTTTCCATCTTTATCCCAAATACCCAATATTGTATTCTGCTTTCGTCTTTCAGAAGCCCTTGCATGAAAAAACTTGGTATTTTTATCTCCCTCTCTTAGCCAATGAGCTTTTGAACGTTGTCCCCAGTAAATTTCCTCGCTATCCAGGAGATCATTAATTTCCTTTCTTACCTGATTTATTTCTTCACCCAAAGACCCATCATTATTTAGCTGAATCAAGGAACTGAGCTTCTTTCTTTTTTCCTGGATTACCTTTGGGATTTGCCCGAAAGCAGCTGAACTCCAAGCCTTAAGATCAACCGCACAAGCAGATAGAGCAGAAGCAATCCCTTTTGGCGTACTTAAATCACTTCCAGAGCGCCAAGTCGCTTCAATAATTTCCTTACATTCCTCCGTCTTCGTCCACATGGACTCAAAATGGAATCGACGTGCACGTGGAACTTTGGGAGCTTTAGGATCGGATAAAAACAGAGCACAATGATCTGAAGTAGAGTCAACAACATGGTGGACTCTGACCTCACCAAATTTATCAACCTAGTCACTTGTAGCAAACACTCTGTCAAGCCGAAGATACATCCTACCAGCACCTTCTTGCATGTTGAACCAGGTAAAATCCGGCCCCACATAGCCTAAGTCTTTAAAGCCACAATAGTTAACCACGTCTCTGAACTTTTCCATCTGGCTCTGAGAACGCAACAGCCCACCTGATTTTTCCTCCCTAGATAAAATCTCATTAAATTCTCCAAAACAAATCCATGGAAGTTGGTACTGGTTTTTTAGAAAAGCAAGTAAGTCCCACGAGAATTGCCTCAAATGAGTCTGGGAATGGCCATAAAATCCTGTGATTCTCCATTTAAAATGTGAGTTAGTCTCTATTACTATCGCATCAATGTGATGATTACCAAAACTTTTGATTTCTAAGTCAGTTTCCCTTGTCCGAAGGAGTGCCAAACCTCCACTCTGACCACAACTTGGAACAAACAGCCCATTTGCAAACCCAATCCGATCTCTAATTCTTTCCATACGCCTAGTTTTTAGCTTAGTTTCCGATAGGAAAATTATTTTGGGAGCCCATTGTCGCACAAGATCGTGCAATGCTCGAACTGACTGAGGGTTCTCAAGCCCCCGGCAATTCTATCCTAACGAATTCATGGCTCCCGGCGGTGTTGCATAGCAGCCACCGCCAATATATTTTCATCATTGGAACTTCCGACCAGACCATCACACTTCTTTTTTTTAGGTACCTTCTCTTCACATTCTAAGAAAATTTGAGATCCTAGACGTTTAAATCCTACAATTGAATTTTGGGCTTCAGAGTCCTTACCTTGGGTTAGACCTTGCTCTCTAGCAAGTATTTTTATACGTCCTCTTCCAACTTGGGCTTTCATAAGCCCCTGATCTAGCTGTTGTTTTTTATTGGCTTCATAAGCTTGGGGCGATTTCATAAGTTTGTGTGGGCTTGTTACCTCAGGTGGATCAAAATTCTCCTGTGCGCTTTGGCCCATATTAGATAACCCAACACTTATGCATTCCCGTGTTCTAGAGACTTCCATGGGGGCAGGTGGAGTCCCCCCATCACGTGGGACCACTTCTTGCCTCAGAACCTGCTTCCCTGCCTCCATATTGTCTAATCCAACCCCATTTACTACTCCCTGACACTCTGAAAAGCCCAATGAGTCACATCCCATCATCTGATCTGTCATGCCAGGGACGTTTGAATTTTTAAAATTTTTTGAGCTTTGTACATTGCCATTGTTGGTGCTTTCCACGCCGTGCGATGCCGGAGTAGAATGGGGCACATTTTCAAAGGTTTTTCTTGTTTCACTACCGTGGTTGTCACCGTTGGTATTATGGCTGTTGTTTGAGAAGCTCTTTAGCCTGCTGTTTCCTCCTTTAGAAGTGCCATACACCCTTAGCCATTCTCCATATTGGGCCATAGCATTCTGTCTATCTAAGCCAGCTTTACAATGCTTATTATCATGACCCATCTTACCACAAAGGAAGCAAAATGTTGGGAGCCTTTCATATTTGAATTGAACCCAATATTTATCACCTTCTACACTAACAACATTTCCCCCCATTCGAAGTGGCTTGCCAACTGGAAGTTCTACTCTTATGCGCATAAATTTTGCTTGATCAGACTGGTTAGCTCGCTTGTCCATCTCAATAAAGCGCCCGATGCTATTTCCTATATCTCGATCAACCACTTCAGACATGAGCTCAAAAGGTAAGCCCCATAGTTGTACCCAAAACGGGGAGTAGGTGAAAACAATATTTTCAGATGTGAGACCCTTTTTCCATTTACATAGAAGTAGCAGATTGTTTTCAAAGTTCCATGGCCCACAATTTTCTACCCATCCCATCTGGTAACGAGAGCCAAACTTAAACTGAAAAGTGTTGTTTCCTACCTCAATTATTCTTAGCTCCGATCCCACCTTCCATGCCGCCCTAAGTGTGCTTTTTAGAGCTCTTGTATTTTGTTGTCTGTCTGAAAGTAGCCTTCCAAACAGGCTTAGAGAGCACTTCTCTAAAAGATCTGCCTGCTGTGATTTGAGATTGGTATTTCTGCTTCTTCTTCCTTAGTGAGGCAGAGGTTTTGAAAACTATTAACAACCTCCTGTTCTATAGTGTGGGAAGGTGTATGTCTAAGGGGTGAGACACCCCACAAGGGGAAGGAAAAACTCTGCCAGAAAGAAGAGGAGAAAAGACTCTTACTCGAGAAGAGAGAGAGAGACTCCTACAGGAGAGAGTAAGTAGAGTGCTTAATTTTAAATTTACGTTATGATAATGACGATTTGATCTCGTGTTCTTGTTAGCATTGTATCTATTTTGGCAATATCAATCCCATGATAGCACTTTTCTCAAAAAATAAAAAAAAATAAAATAAAAAAATAAAAATCCCAATATAACACTTGTTATGTGCGTCTTCGATTTACGACATGTCGACATGCAAAATCGATGATTACGACAGAACCGAAGATTGAAGACTGCGTTTTGAAAGTACAGAAAAATCCCTGTTGTGTTCATAAAATTTTTTTTTTTTTGGTGAACGTTGTGTTCATAAAATTACCATCTCAATAATTTTAATTAATTATATGGGGTGTGACAGAAATGAGTGGACAGTTCCCATTAAAAAAGGGTGGACAGTAGAGTAGCGTAGACACCTACATAGGTTACCAAAAAGTAGACACCTACTTTTCAACACGGCTACACGTGCAATGTAAACTTGGTCCATTTTTTTTTTTTTTTTTTTCTGAGAATGAACTTGTTCCATCTTTGGAGGCTAATAATGCCTCTGCCTACTTACGTTACTTATTTTGTAACGTATCCTTTGATATCTTCTTCCTAAAGACAAAGTCACCTCTTTTTTTTTTTTTTTTTTTGGGAGAAGAAGTCACCTTCTTTTTTTTTTTTTTTTTTTTTTTTTTTTTTTTTTCTTTGAGAGAGTTTCACCTCCTTGATTAAATGGAAAGTTTTAAAGTTACCCTTGATATATAGATTTGCTACGGTTTTCTTTCTTTTTTTCTCGCTTAAAAAATTAGGATAAAAAAAAGAAAGAAAACCTTCCTTAATATCTCATGATTCTAGGGAGATTCCGACATGTAAATGCGGAACCAGGATTTTATTTCAAGGAGAACAAAAGTTATATGCGATGTGCAGTTGTACATATGTGCATGTGAGTACTTGAGACCAATTTAAATAATAATTCATTCATGTTAATACTAATATGTTTTTTAATACAAAACGATCTAAAAAAAGCATATTATTAATATTGTGTTTAATGTTTATCTATTACAAATCTTGAGTACAATTTGTGTGAATTTGATATTTTAATTAATGTATTCTAATTTTTTATTGACTTGTAATATTTTTTAAACTAAACAGTGAATGCACTTGAAATTTTATTATCTTCTCAAAATAAAAAATAAAAAACTTGAAATTTTATTATCAACTTGAAAACGATATATTGTTTTTGAGTAAACAATAATATTTATTAGAATACACATGAAAATAGTAATACTAGTATTTTAAACTGAGTTTACGATACATTATATAACCAAAGTACAACTACAAAAGAATCTAACTTTTGTAGTTGTAGACTGAGGTTATAAACGGCAACACTAGACATACACAACCAATTTGAGATAAACATCCTTATATATATATGTGGGGCCCAAGTATTTAGCAACCCAGGCCCACTCCATATCTGGCCCAAGGTTCGTGCTGAAGATGGTACAAAGTTCGAGGATGAGTGGGAGAAACTCAAGTCCTCTGGGACCTCGCCAAGGATGCTCACATCCTCGGCAAACCGACATTGAAGGAAAGGAGCTGTCACTCACTCATTAAATGCACACCACCAACACTCTGGTCACATCAATGATGAATTGACCAATCAACAATGATGTCTTGGTTGCTCCAACTAACAGAAAGCCTGCAAAGGCGGCTGACGGGACAAGCTCTCAGACTCAAGTCCAGATGGCCGACAAGTAGACGGTAGAAATCAACTGAACAAGACTATATAATAGACGGGATCCCTAAAGTAAAGGGGCTTTTTCTTTGCCCGAAAAGGGGAGGAAGGGAGGAGGAGAGTTTTCTCTTTCTTTTAGGACGTTCAAAGGACAATCCTTGTATTCATCAATTCTAAGAAAAAGGGGTCCTCGGACTGGGCCAAGGACAAGCTTTCCTCAAGAACACTTAGCCAAATTTTAGTTATCTTTCTTGTAAGCCCACGCTGACTGTTGTCTTTTTTTTTTTGCTAATGCCTAGTCTTTCTATTCACTCTCTACAAATTTATTGTATGGGGAACGCCCGAAAACAGGGCCCTACAATATATATATATATATATATGTATATATATATATATATATATTTTTTTTTTTTTTTTGAGTAAGTAATAATACTTATTAGAACATACACGAAAATAGTAATACTAGTGTAAATTTCAGACTTATTATATAATTGAGTCCGGTTAATGTGTGCCCTAAGGGCACACATTAGCAAAATCCTTTATAATTTTCCTTATATTTGATTATTTATACACAATTTTTGCTAATGAAGAATAAATTATTACATTATGAATTTGAGATAAATTTTTATCACTTGAAAGGAAATAACATTAAACTTTCTTTTTTCTTTTTGATCAATACCTCGTGCTTCTTTAAAGTATAAATGAAAAGAGAAATACATAAAACAAATCTAGGAAATGTTTTCAAAGTTTTAATAGTTATTTTTTATTACATGTAACAACTTTTGAAATTAATATATTTTTTTAAAAATACAAAATTTCTATATACATTATTTCTTGCAAACTTTTCATATATTACAACTAAACTTATGAAAATTGGTCCCTAACCTTTTTAATTGTGTTAATTTGGTTCCTAACTTTTCAGTGTCGTGTCAATTTAGTCCCTGTCATTATATCTTGGATAAAAATTGCTGACATGGCAAACGACTAAAATAAAATTTTAGTTTATTCTCACATCAACGGAAGCTAATTTTTATGTTGGCCATTAGACAAGTCATCAATTTTCATCTAAAAGATAACGGTAAAGACTAAATTGACACGATAATAAAAGATTAAAGACCAAATTGACACAATTGAAAGATTATGGATTAAATTGAAATATGGTGTATAGGATAGGGACCAAAAATGTAGTTTACCTATATGAATAATTATCTCATTAAATCTTTTATTTATAGTAATAAAGATTAATATTTCTAATATAATATTCATTCAGTGTACCTAAGGTGCTCTAATTGTCAATTAATAAATTCTTAACATCATAAAACAAGGTAATTTAATGGTATTATTAAGCCTCAAAACTTTTTTTGATACAATTAAGCCTCAAAACTTTAATTTTATGTGGCGAACCTAAATTACATAATTAGCAAGGGATGTATGGTGGTTTTTTTTGAAAACGGAACATTCATTCATTGATATATAAATAATCCTGGTACAAAGCATCCACAATAGGTGAAGGTGAATCTTCTGACCAATACATTTCATCAATGATATTCTTAGAATATCTGGTTAGGACATGTGCTACCATAATCCTCCACCCCCCCACCCCCCCCCCCCCCCCCCCCCCCCCCCCCCCCCCCCCTTAATGCAGCTGATAGAAGCAAATTGCAAATCATGAACAAGGCATTGGATGTCTCCAAACACATGACCCAGTAAGGAATGATTAGCTATTGGAGAAAAGATTGCCTTCGTAACATTAACATTGTCTCCTTCTATGACTAACTTTGTGAAACCAGCATCAATGGAGAACTCTATGGCTTTCCTACAAGCTAAAGCTTCTGCTTCTTCATTGTTATTTACATAAGGCCCTTTGACAGACATTGACGCCATCACCTCACCTCCCTCATTGCAAATTATTGCACCAAAGCCAAAGTAATTCAGGTCCGAAAAAATAGCAGCATCAAAATTCAATTTATAAATTGATGGATTGATAGATGGTCTTCGGATTTTTTGTACTCATCCAAGAAATCCATTGCTCTTTTTTTCAGCCACCTCGGGTCCTTTATTTGCTCCCCATGTACAACTGCGTTCCTTTGATTCCAAATAAACCATGCTTGAATAAGAAACAATTTGAACTCAGCTGTAGAGAGCCTCTCCAAAAGATTCTCAAATATTTGAAAAATATCATGTTGATCATTTGAATACTTCTGCAAACTGATAGAGCTCCTAGCCCACACATACTGAGCAACACCATATTCGCAAAGAGCATTCACACCAGACTCTGGAAATCTTTTGCAGCATTGATAGATAATGTCTGAAATGATTCTTTTCCTCCACAAGATTCACATGGGTTGGTAAGATTTCTTGGCATGCTCTCCATCCAAAAACTTTGATTTAAATAGGAACTCGAAGTTTCCAAAGATTTCTCCATACCTGTTAGCCAATTGGACCCCTCGAGCTTTCAACCCAATTCTCTTCTCTCAATACCTTCCTTGCCACATGGTACTCAGATTTAACAGAATACATACCATTCTTATTATTAAGCCATACAACTGAGTCAGACACAGAAGTATGACTTAGTGGTATTCTGCAAATGGCCTCGCATCTTCCCTATGAAAGCTTGCCATGATGAGATCACGTCTCAACCAATTTAAATTTGGGTCTATGAGGTTAGAAACCCGCCACTCCTCATCATCCTCATGCATTAGTTAGAGAACTTTATTTTTTGGGTGATTTGGAATCTATTTCTCTGTATGTACTCTAATGGATAACCCATTTCCTACTCTTTAACAACATCCACTTTTCTAGATAGGCATTGCTGCCATAATGCTTTTCCATACGTAAGAGTTATTGGTTGACTTAATAGCATCTAGGAAGTGGCACCATGGAAAATATCTAGATTTGAAACACTGGAAAAGAAGTGAATCTTGGTCATGCAGCATTCTCCAACCTTGCTTTTCTAACATAGCTAGGTTGAAATATCTCAAATCCCAAAAACCCATCTCGTCCTTTCTTAGGCAAAGATAATTTGCCCCAGCTTTTCCATTGAATCTCCGTATCATTCTCAACTTGTGCCCACCAAAAGTTTGCACACATTGCATTGAGCTCATCGGATGTGTGGTGGTTTTAATTATCCACTATCCAATATTGATTCACGGAATATTAATAATAAATTTCCTAGTTTTTTATTTTTATTTTGTTTTGGGCATAAAAAGAGATTCATTACTAAAACAAAGAGATAGAGTTTTTACAAACACAAAATTAAAGGAGAGCCACAAAGGGTCTACAAAGACACTAGACAGACATAAAAATTCATCCTACCCTCAAAACATAAACATTCATCCTAAAAATACAATTATATGAAGTTATAATTCACGGTGATACTAACTAAACATTATATAAAGTTATAAACTTTCATTCTAGGATATATAACTAAACATTATAAGACAAGAAGAAACACCACTTGATAGAAAGTCACAAAAGGTCTGGAGAGAATACCACGTATGGATGGACTCTCTCATTCTCTCAAGGGAAGAACAAGAGGAACTTGTACGGAG
Source organism: Quercus gilva (assembly GCA_023621385.1). NCBI lineage: Eukaryota > Viridiplantae > Streptophyta > Magnoliopsida > Fagales > Fagaceae > Quercus > Quercus gilva. Next base: position 24,520,897 of record CM042480.1, on the reverse strand, counting down.
CAAAAAAAAAGGTGAAAGACGTTAGCAATGCAGGCTGCCGTGAAGGGCAGGACTCAGGTTCATTGTCTCCAAACCATGGTTAGGGTATATGGAGTGAGACAGGTTCATTCAAGGAGAAGCTCATTGAGGATATTTCAGGTGCCTACACTTAGGCATTCAGCTTCAGAGACATCATGGAGGACCATGAGGAGATAGAAAATCTTCGTGAAGGGTTAGTTGCTGTTAAGTTTTCCAAAGAATTTAAACAGCAAATTTGAACCCCATGGACAAAAGGTCTCATTGGGAAGGTGTATGGCAGATCGGTGGGCTTGAGTTTTTTGCATAACAGACTTTTATCCATGTGGAAACCTGCAGGGAGGTTGGATTGTATCAACTTGGGGCATGGATTTTTTCTAACTCAATTCTACCTGAGAGATGACTATAAAGCTACTCTTAAGAGGGGACCTTGGTTCATTGGAGAGCACTTTCTCTCCAGCAGACCATGGGAGCCAAACTTCCGGCCTACATTGGCAAATGTCACCTCGGTGGCTGTATGGATAAGATTCAATGAGCTACCAATTGAGTATTACAACTCTTAAGCTCTCTTGCAAATTGGGAAATCTATTGGCAACGTGCTAAGGGTCAACACTCACACTGCAAATGAAGTAAGAGGTAGGTTTGTGAGACTTTGTGTCCAGATTAATGTGGATAAGCCTTTGGTTACAGCAATGTTAATTGGAAAGTTCAAATAACCAGTCTGTTATGAAGGTATCCAGAAACTATGCTTTTCTTGCTGCAGAATGGGTCATCGAAGGGAAAGTTGTCCATACACGATCCGATCAGACCTGACGCTGAGAGAGGTAGAAACAGAGGATGTAAAGGATGTGGAAGCCCGATCATGCGATAAGCATGTGCCTGTCAAGCCAAACGACCAGACCTGACGCCGAGAGAGGTAGAAACAGAGGATGTAAAGGATGTGGAAGCCCGATCATGCGATAAGCATGTGCCTATCAAGCCAAATGCAGGAGAGGGGCCCAGCAAGATCGTTCATGGAAATGCGCATGAAGAGGCACATGAAGGGACATATGGTCCTTAGATTGTAGTAGCTCGAAGGAGGAACGTGACAAAAAATTAGAAGAGTGGAGAGGCCCATACTGTGTTGGATAACAGTCGATTAAGACAAGAACAGAGGAAGATAGAGAATGAGGTAAGGTTTAAATTCACTGCAAGGAAGCAAAAACTCACTAATGGGCCAAGTAGGGAGGCCGAAAGGAAGCTATCCCCCCTCCCCCCCAAACATATTAATGAGGCCCAAATAGTGAGCTCTATCCGAAGTATAGATCATAATTGCCTTCAACAAGCCCAAATTTCTCCAGCCTAAAGCCCATAAGCCATAAAGATGGTGCAAGTGTGCTCACGGGCTGACAAAGAGCTAAGTAATCCCAAGCCCAATCACAATGCCTCAATTAAGGGCAAAAAGGCCATTGCCCGATCTAGGGTATCACTAGAAACTCCAACAAGCGCCGAAAAGGAGGATTCCTTTGCTTCTTCATCTCAAGCTCGAACAAAAACTTAAAGCTTCCATTCCTCGCATGTTCAACCAAGCCGTGATGGAAGATCAAAGCAAGGAGTTAAAGGAGATCTGAACCCAAGAGTTACTACTGAGTTTCAACTTTCAAATGTGTACTGGATAGAGGTGGGCTATTAACGTGGAGGGGGTTGTAGTGGAGATACCAGAAGTTATGCTAGCCGAGATCCATGTGAACCTAACTCAAGCGATGGATTGGTTCAACGACTAGCTTTGGAAGGCATGGAAGAATATATTCCCTTTGATAGAGACAAGTGCAAGGGAGGGAGGATTAGATTTGTCAGACTCGGCGTGTACGAAGACGAGGAACCCGTGGTGAGAGTTTCTGATGGATACACCACTGTCAGAGGAGGAACGCCATCTTATTCAGGAAACACTGCCTCAGATCTCGCTGATGCCAGTGCTGTGTGAAGTGAGCCTCATGGAGAGTCTTTCAGAATGAAGAATGTTGGAAGGACAACCAATCTCATGGGGAACAAACACACTACAAAGTTAATACAAGTGTTTCAACCAATTGTGGTGTTTAGTCTTCATAGGTCATCGCTGGAATTGGAGATGGGAGTGCTGCAACACAACCTAACGATGTGCCTAGGAGGGGTTAGACGAAGGAGATGCTAAAGCAGATCGAATGGAATTTGAGGGAGGAGGCAAAATCCTTGCCGCCTTTTGATGAATACCCCACCCCTCAACATCTTTTCCTAATGAATATCATAATATGGAACTATAGGGGCGCTCTAAAGCCCTCATTTCAGAGTCATGTTAGAGAGCTGGTTTGCAACCATGATCTTGCGATTTTAGTGCTAATGGAAACCAGAATTAGGGGTGAGAAGGCCAAAAAGATATCAAGCTGGCTTCCTTTTGATGGGGCAACTCATACTGACACCATTGGCTATGCTAGTGGGCTCTGGATGCTTTGCAACTCTAACAGGGTGGAGGTCATTACTTTCTCCAACATTGAGCAGGAAATTCATGTCATTGTTAAGGTAATAAGCTCTAGCTCTAGCTGGTTATTTACTGTAGTTTATGCTAGTCCTAGGAGTGCTGAAAGATACATTTTATGGGATAACTTAAATAAAGTTGCAGAGCTTCATAATATGCCTTGGGTTGTAGCGAGTGATTTCAATGAACTTCTTCTAGATGAGGATAAGTTTGGGGGGAAGGCTGTTAGTGTGAACAAATCCTTATTGTTCAAAGAATGTCTGGATAATTGTGGCATGATTGATATTGGCTTTTCTGGTCCTCGCTTCACTTGGACTAACAAGAGGGAAATACAAGCACTTATACAAGAAAGGATAGATAGATTTTTTGCTAGTGCCTTTTATACCCCGATGCTAAGGTGGTCCGCCTAACAAGATGCCATTCAAATCACTGTCCGGTGATGCCTGATATGCTTCCAAAAGGCCACACAGGGAGGAAAAGGCTTTTCGAGTTTTAAACCTGCTGGCTAACAGATCCTACCTTCCCCAAGATTGTGTCCTAAGCGTGGAGGTAACCTAATAATCTTATGGAGGCCAAAGATAACTTTCCAAAGAAGACTTCGACTTGGAACAAATTGCAATTTGGTAATATCTTTTATAGGAAAAAGAATATCACAGCTAGATTGAATGACATACAAAGGGTAGTTTGTGTCAAGCCCTCAACTTTTCTACCTAATCTTGAAAAAGAGCTTATGAAGGAGCTTGATATTATTCTAAGGCAGGAAAAGGAGTTTTAGGCGTTAAAATCTCGGGTTAACTGGCTAATCCAAGGCAATCGTAACACCGCCTTCTACCATGTTTCTACGTTGGTTAGAAGGAAAAGAAATCAGATTTCAGCAATCAAAGATACAACGGAAGGGTGGCTGTATGAAGAAAATGAAGTTACGAAGTTTATTAGGGATGGTTTTAACAATATTTATACAACCTCCCTACCTAGTGCCTTTAGGTCATGTCCTTCAATCTCTCAGTGGCAAGCAAGGCTCTCAGATGAGGAGAAGAGTAGCATTAGTGGGGGTGTGACAGAGGAAGAGATAAAAGTAGCCTTGTGGTCGCTTAAAGCATACAAAGCTCTGGGTCTAGATGGGTTGCATGCTGGTTTTTTTCAGAGATTTTGGTTGATTGTGGGTAGCTTAGTCATTGAAGAAGTGAAGAGGGTTTCTATAGAAAGGAAATTTCCTAGCTATTTCAATAAAACTCACATCGCCCTTATTCCCAAAATCCAAGGCCCTGAGACATTGGGCAATTATAAGCATATAAGCTTGTGCAACATAGTTTACAAGATTGTCACAAATCGCTAGGTTGAGACCATATCTGGATAAGCTCATATCTCCTCTCCAAGCAACCTTTGTTCCAGGTAGGAAGGGGATAGACAATGCAATTATAGCCCAAGAAGTTATTCACTCCATTAACAAAAAGAGAGAGAAAGTGAGGTATGTGGCCTTGAAGATTGATTTGGAAAAAGTGTACAATAAGCTTGAATGGAGCTTTATTAAGGATATGCTAATCAGAATTAATCTCCTGGTGGATCTTGTTGATATCATTATGAGCTATGTTTCGACGGTTTTTACGTCTATTTTGGTTAATGGAGATGCCTTAGAGTCGATATATCTATCGCGAGGGATAAGGCAAGGAGATCCGTTATTTCTATATTTGTTCATCCTTTGCATGGACTACCTTAGGTAGCTCATTGAAGAGAGGTGTACGATGAAGCTTTGGTAGCCAATTAAGGCCTCTCAAAGCGGACCGGCATTCTCCCACCTGTTTTTTGCAGACAACCTTGTTCTCTTTGCTAGAGTGGACTACATCAATTGTTCAGTTGTTAGGGATGTGCTTGATGATTTTTGTTGCCAATCAGGCTAAACTGTAAGTGAATCAAAGTCAAGATTTTCTTTTCACCCAATGTTGATAAAGATACTAAAGAGTCTTTTTGTGACATTCTTGGCTTTGCTTCCACTCCGAATCTTGGCAAGTGTCTAGGGATTCCTATTAAGCATTCGGGCACCTCCTCCCAAGACTATAACTTTATCTCGAATAGGATAAAACAAAAGCTTGCCGGCCTGGAAGGCGAATTTGTTATCGCTGGTTGGCCAAGCTGTTCTCATCCAAGCCTCTTCAACAACTATCCTATCCTATGTGCTTCAATGTGCTCATCTTTTGGGAAAAATCCTTGATGGATTCGACCGGGTTAATCGTAACTTTCTTTGGGGTTCTTTGGAGACAACCAGGAAGATCCATTGGATTGGGTGGCATAAGGTGACTAAAACTAAGGATGAAGGTGGTCTTCGATTGCAAATGGCAAAGGGAAGAAATGTTGCTCTTCTTGCAAAGATGAACTGGAGATTAAGCACTAAAAAAGAAGCCGCTTGGGCTTAAGTCTTAAGAGCTAAGTATTGCAATAACAGAGCTCCTAATGCTAATAAGCTCCCTTGCTCTCATGTCTGGTCAGCCATTAAGAAAGGCAGGGAGCTCTTCACCAAAGGTTGTGGATGGTGAGAAGGGACAGCAAACTAAATTTCTAGTATGGTAATTGGACAAAGATAGGCCCTCCTCGACAGATCATTCAAGGCCCCCTTCCCCGCGAAGCTTTTAAATGGGAAGTGAAGGATGTCATGCTTGATACAGGATGGGATTGGGATCGAATACCTTTTGATTTTCCTCCGGAAATCAAGTTGATATTCTAAGCCATCCCAATTCCCTTAATAGGAAAAGGAAGTGACAGATTAGCTTGGGTGAATAATCCTAGAGGGGATTTCGACTTAAAGAGTGCTTATAGTCTTGCCATAGGGCTTGATCCAAATATGGCCTGCTAATTGGATTTGGAAATCTATGATGCTGCCTCATATCAAAAATTTCTTATGGTAATGTGCTCATAAGAGCATCAGTGTGAAGGCCTGTCTTGTGCGAAAAGGGATGATAAATGATGTTTGCTATCTCATTTGTCAAGAAGAAGTAGAAACAATCCTACATGCTCTAAGGGATTGTGCTCTGGTTAAATCCGTGTGGGGGCAGCTTGGAGTTCAGCCTTTAAACCATGATTTTTGGCTATCAAACTTGCAAGATTGGCTGAACAACAATGGGAATTTGAGTAACAACTATGCTGCTAGGCATCTTCCTTGGAAAATGATCTTTCCCTTTACCGTATGGAATGTATGGAAGAGTAGAAACAATTGTGTCTTTAATAGGAAGAACCCAAAACCAAAACTGGCTACTGAGATAGTTAATCAAGCGGTGAAGTTTGTGTTCTGTGCTTCATCTCCTAAAGGCCTGACTCGCAACACCATCAACAGAGTAAGATGGGAGAGACCTCAAGGAGGGTGGGCAAAGCTAAACACTAATGGGGCTACTAAGGGTACTCCGGGTTTGGCAGGTTGTGGAAGAATGGTTAGGGATGAGAATGGTAGATGGCTTGCTGGATTTTCGAGGCGTATAGGAATAACTACTAGCTTTGTAGCTAAATTATGGAGGCATAGGGAGGGTCTTATTTTATGCTGCAACTTAAATATTTCCTCCCTTGTTGTTGAACTTGATGCTAAAGTAGTTGTGGACATCTTTCTTAACCCGAACTATCACAATAATGTTGTTTTGCCTATTTTGGATGATTGCAGGCAATTGGTGCATTGGTTTCGCCAGATTCAGTTTAGACGTTGCTACCATCAAGCCAATCGGTGTGCGGATATGCTTGCTAGGATGAGCACTGATCAGGATGTTGACTTTATTTCCTTTGATTGTCTGCCTGGGGACATTAGGAGTATTTTAGATGATGACTCTGCTGGTTTGTATGTAAACAAAGTATGCTCTGTTACTGATGTATTTGGTTAGCTTTTGAATGAATCGTCTTTTAACCAAAAAAAAACTAAACATTATATTAGTAAATTTTGGGTAGGGGCTAGGGGCAACTGTCCCTTCCCCTCCCTTGATCCTGTGGCTTCTCCTCTGTGGATGTGTCACTAGCTTATAAAATTCTTGATATTTTGATAACTGTTACTTGTCAATATTAGAAAAGATGGTGAGCATTTTGAAAGAATTAATGGAGACTAGGGATATGGAAAAAAGAAATGAATCAGATGATACTTTTTTTTTTTAATACCCTAAAACTTCATTAAATCAAAAAAAAAAAAAGTCTACAATAATGTAATCAGCCTTGCAAGCATCCAAGATAATTCTTGGGGGCTTCATGCTTATTGAAATAGAATTGGCTTTTGAGCCTAACAGTAAGTTTGGTCGTAGTGTGATCTGCTAAATTAAGTATTTTTCCAACCCAACTTAACTTACATTTGAAAAAAGACTTGCTAAGTTCAAGAGAATTACAAATAATAATGCTAATAGACCAGTCGACTGGTACACCCTTTACATTAAGACTGTCAACACAAACTTTAGCATCACCTTCTATGACAACCTGCATCCAGTGGCAGACCATCAATAGGACCAAAGGGGGCCTTGGCGCCCCACCACCCAAATTTATCAAAAAAATTAAGGAATTTTTTTTTGAATTACCCTAAATAATTTGAAAATTTTTAAAAGAACCTTATCATTTTGGCCCCCCATACCTGATAATATAAATATATATTTAAGAAAGACTAAAAATAAACATAACTTTCATTTAAATAGAAGAATAATGCTAGAGATACAAACAATTTTACAAAAAAAATATTATAAACTGTTGATGTGATGAGTGATTATTGGTAAATGAAAAAGTAATATTAATGATGGGCCTAGATGAAAACCAATAAAAGATTAACCACATCAACATTTTGTGAAAATATTGTAAAATAGAATACAATCCATAAATATATATGTCAAAAAATTACAATAATTAAACATTCAACATCTTTAAAATGAACACATAAGTATTTTAACAATTACCTCAACAAATAAAAGGGAAAAAAAAATTTAATTTTGCTCACAGTGCTCTCATAGGTGACTCTCTCTCTTGCTCCCTCTATCTTTGTTGGCATTTGCATTCTTTTTCTTCTTCTAATTTTGCTCACAGTGCTCTCACACTGCAATTTTGTATTTACAATATAGAATTAAAAGTTCTGTGTAACTAGACTAGACAAGAAAGAGTGAAAGACAAGCTTGAAACTTTCGTAGGCCCCTCAACCCTGTACAATGCTCCTGTGTTACTTTACTTTTCATTTGCTTTCTTTTGATTTCATTACTTTACTTTTCAATAGATTTTTTTTTTTCCTTATAATATATTATTTGTTATTATAATAATCAATATATTATATACCATATGGCATTATAATTTATAAATGTAATTGATTAGTTTGATTAAAATATACAGTATATACTACCATATTAACATGTATTTAGCACTTCAAAAAAAAATTAACATGTATTTAGTTGTTGTTTATAGCACATATTGAGTTATGAAGTATTGTACATTACTATTTTAGATTTCATACAAAAAAAAAAATTTATATATGCCCCCCAAAGATAAACTCGTGGCTCCGCCACTGCCTGCATCAAGTTCTTTGTAGTAAAAAACTTGTAAAGCCCACAAAAAAGTTGTTGCTTTGTTATGCAAAGGAGAGCACTTCTTGTGTAGTTTGGCCCAAACTTTAAACACTTCACAAGAATTGTCTTTTTCCACCACTGCCAAAGCAATTAAATTATCAGAGATAACTGTATCCACATTAAGTATGACCATGCTTGTAGGTGGGGGGTTGCCAAGTCTTAAGTTCTTCAGCTCTATTCAATGCCTTAGATTCCTCATTAGCAATAACCAAAGCATATTCCTTGACTTTGCTATCCAGAAACGGAGCTACAATTTGACCTTGGGGGGGCAATGCCCCCCCCCCCCCCCCCCCCCCCCCACCCCCGATATTTGGAAAAATAAAAAATATATATAATAGGCTTGAATTAAAAGTTAGGTCCAATAAAAATTAAACCTGCCCTCCCTCTATAAAATCTTGGCCCTTTAAACCAAAAAAATGCTTAAACAACAACACAGATCAACCCCAAACTCAACACAAAAATGCCCCAAAGAACAACACAGTAATGAATTTATACCTTTAGAAAAGTAAAAAATTTAAAATTAAGGTATTATGCATATTGCTCACATTCTTATATTCATCTTTACTTAGTAATTATAATTTCTTGTTCTGTGAGATTCCATCATTGATGATTTTTTTGATTTAAAAGAATGTCTGGTTCCCTTTTCATATATGATTAAAATATAATGTATAAAAATTGATAATTTTATTTATTAATACTAAATAGATGGTTATTTAGATTTTCAAGATTTTTTTGTTTAAACTTCTGCCTCCCCTAACTAGGAATCTTGGCTCTGTCCCTATTGCTATCTATATTGTTAGTGATGATTGATAACCCTAATATCCATCTACTTATTATTATGCACATACTAGTTCCTCAAACTCCAAATTGAGTCTAAGGTGAAAGCTGTAACACCCCAACTAAATTGCATATTTAATTTTATGGGTTATATGCATGTTAGTATCTTAATTACTTTTAAGTGCATGAAGTGTTGATTTTGTAAAGATTATAAATAATTGAAATGGCTAGTAGTGTCATGAATATATATATATATATATATACTTAGTTTGATGCGTGGTTGGTATTTTAATTAGACATATGATGCATGACATGTGAGAGTGAAAATTCAACCCACATTCGACCAATGAGAATTCAAAACAAATAGTGCTAAAGCACCATGCATGTTGACAAATCAAAAGGCCAAGAGTTGGCCGGCCATGCAATTCACCAAGAGCCACCTTCCTTGACTTTTCTCAAGCAATTAAAACATCCAAGAAGTTATGCTCCTCTATTTTTCACGGGTACACACACACAAATCAGAAAAATGTAAGTGTGAATGCAAGAAAAGTTGAAGAAAAGTGGGTGTGATATTTTCTACCCTAGCATCACACGTGTCCCACTCCCCAAGTCAATGTTCTTATCCTTATTTTGCTGCTCTAGAACAGCTTCTAGGTTCATTTCTCTTGTTCTTTTTGTTCATTCCCTTTTGCTCTTGGCAACTCCTCTCCCTCACTCTCACACCAAGAATCATAAACATCTCTCTAAGAACAAATTAAGAGCCTAAGCACTAAGGTTTCATCTTCAAAGTGTGTGGGTAAGTAAGTTACAGCTCATCTGATTTTGTGTACTTGGAAATGTATGATTGTTTGTTTATTTTCATTCTTTATCCTCTGTCCTGTTTTGTGAGACTGAACTTGTGATTCTGTTTTTGTAAGTTTAAAGAGTGATGGTGTTATGAGCTATTGGATGCTTATTAGGGTTTTTTAATATGTATTGTATAGGTATAAAAATACCCAAATGAAATTAAGGCCAATTGCTATTTGTTGATGATTTTAGAAAGAACATGCACTGAAGCTGTCCCTGTGACAGATTTGATGTTTACAAAAAGAAAATTCTGTATTAAATCATGTTTTGTGAATTAGGATGCTAGGAGTAGTTTTTATGAACCCTAAGACATGTAGGGTTGTTATGGAAGTGGTCTCACAGTATTTGGATGAGTATATAAATAATGGTGTAATTTCTAAGTTGCATGAGTTTCTGCCAGGACAGATTTGAACATGTTGAATTGTATGATTTTTAATAAATCATGTTTTTATGCTTTGACTACGAAAATTTTATGGTATATAATAGACATACAGGGGAGTGGTTCTGTAAATTTTCATGCCATTTGGATGTGTCTGGACAGCCCATTCGTATTTTACAAATGGGGCTTTTGCTGCTGTAATGAGCAGTACACAGGGTAGGATAACTCTGACTTTGTAGATTTAATTCTCAAGCTAGGGTGAATGTTTTGAGCTATAATTTAATAGGCTCATCCTTTGGTATGTTTTGATTTCATATTAATTTTATGCCCTGGTTTAGATATGGTTTGGATGCATAATGTGTTTAATGATTGTTTTATGTGTTTGGGGGAACTTTATGTGACGGGAATTAAGGTCTTCTTGAGTTGGAGAGTTAGGTTGTGTTTGAGGTCTAAGTTTATATACTAGGAAGAGTTGGTTAGTAATAAGTTTTGGTTTTTCATTTAGGTGACGAGGACGAGAACACGGACTCTTGAGCTCCTCTGATACAATCTCTCGCGTCTTCTGTTTTCAGGTAAGGGATTTGAGATATGTGCTTTTGATAAATATAAAGATTATTTCAAAAAGTATTATGCATTAAAACCTTTTAATTAAAGATATTACATATAAGCATGATTTAAGTAAAATATATGTTCGTGAGTTGTTCAATCTTATATATATATGATAATTTTAGCATATTAATGCTAGTACTTATATCACGAACATAATATTTCAGAATGAAGTGGATATGCTACTATTATGAAATGATTATGTAAAAGCATAGTTATCAGAAAAATATAGCGTTCGGGTTATTCCATTGTTATGTTCTGAACTCAGCCAGTAGGGGTTAATTATTGGCTTTCCATGGAAAATATTATCAGTTTGGCCATTTAAAATAGAGGAAATGGGACTGCCCGTAACTCTAGGCCATTTAAAGTAGAGGAAATGGGGTTGCCCGTAACTCTAATCTGAATAAGGCCTTCTCCCCAATGTGTACGGACGGCGGGGAGGAATAAAACCTTGAGGAGATGTGCCATCAGGCCTCTCAAAGAGGACAATATCATGCACACGAGGTCACTCAAATGTGATGAGGCATTTTCTGTACAGACTTATCAGATATGGATTAACCATTATGTTATGAACAGCTATATTATGTTATTGATCATGAGAGAATGATTTTATTTAAATGCATTATGAAAAGTTAAAAACTCTCATGAAAAGAAGAAGTTTATAATGAAGTACTTTGTAAATTTTTAAGATAAAGTTATTGAATTATGTCTATGTTCCTTATTATGTTCTTTTATTATTATATGAAAGGAAAATAAAGTATTTTCATCTAAAGGCTCGTAAGTTATCATAAGAACCACGTGAATAGTATGAAGCTATATTATCAAACTTGGCATATCCATAAAATATTTGATTTACATGCATTCTTATTAAAAGCCCATGGAGCTTAAAAATCTTACTGGGCTTCGCAGCTCACCCTTTTATATTTCAGTGCACAGGTTTTTCCTGGAAGCAGCGAGAGTATTAGAGGTGGCAAGGATTTTGTGTTTTTCTCGTTTGTTAGAACATAGAGTTTTTGTTGTATAGTAGTTTAGCTCTTTTGTTGTATACGAGGAATCAAGATATACTTGATTTTTGAGCACAGATGTAATTTCGTATTTTAGTTTGTTTTGAACCCTGGTTGTATGTCTTTGGGGTTAGGTTTGTAATAAGAGTTTTGCTAAATGTTTAGCTTTGTAATATTTACATGAATACCTTAAGTTTCAGCCAGGTGGTAATCTTCCAAGTTTAAAAGGAATGAAATTTCAGGGTTTTCATCATTTTGTATACTATGGTTTTTATGGAAGAAAATAAGCAGGTATTCAAGAAACAAATTCTGAATAAGCCTCTTCAGTTTAAGTGGGTTCGTGTTAGTATTAAGATAAACTTGATATTAACATGCCGGTCATGCTCTAAATCCTGAAGTACAGGTTTGGGTCGTGACAAAAGCCATATGTAGTGAATACATAAAAGCTCTCGTTTGGTTTGGACATGACTCAGTTTTCATAACTCACTCATAACTCTAACTCAAAACCCATAACCAAAACCCCGCTATTACTCAAAAACTCCAAATTTTTTATTTGGTTACAAAACTTGGTCACATATCTCAACTTTTAAGTCCACTTTTTGCCAAAATGGTGGAGCCCACCACACTGACTCTACACAGTGGGTTTATGGTTGGTACTCGCGTCCGCACAAATCTGGAGTGGAGTAGCCGTTGCGGACACCGACCAAACCATTGTATAAGGTAATTTTCTTGTGTGGCTTTGGCTCTATCTTTGTTGCTCTGTTTGGATTTAATTTTGCATAAACCTAAGGAACAGATTTACTCTACTTTGCCTCTGAAAATATTAGGAGATTTTGGGTTTGTTATGTTTAACCCATTTCCCACAACAATATTTATGCAATCAATAGGTTTTATTGAGTTTGGGTTTAATGTTAAGTATGCTATTTAGGTTAGATAAATTCAAATGGGTGTGTTGATTGTTTGAGTTTGGGTGTATGCCTATGAATATATAAATTCTTCACTCTTAAATGGGGGTTGGTCACAGTTCAGACTTTTAGAATATATAACTAGTTGTGTTCACTTGTCAATATCTGTTGTAAGCACTGGTTTCCTTGCAATCTTTATAATCTAATCATCATCAAAGTGTACAAAAACTATGATTATACTTTTACTACTAAAGTTGATGAAAATTGAATCATACTATTGTTATATATGCTTTGCATTAGGATAAAAATATGTTATCAAATAAAAGATTGTTGCTCTACTCCTAAAGCCCACAAGTTTTTTTTCCCCCAAAAGTTGTTACTTGCTACTATTAATCTTTAACTCTGGTAAATGATATTTCCCCAAAAGCATAGAAGGAATAAGAATGTTGTAAAATAGCTTGAAACGCCTAGAAAGGAACATAACATGGAAACAGTCTTGATATATTGCTATTAAAAAAATAAATGAAAGCATGTTCTCTTTCATTTAATTGTCATCTTAATTAGCATAAGTATTCATACACACAAGAGAATGTACAATTATGAAGTAAACCCTTCAAATGTGAGTTGGTATTTTCAACTATCTCATATAAATTATCTAGGGGAAATTGTACTTTACCCACCTGTAATTTGGCCCGTTTTAACGGTACCCACCCGTGGTTTAAAAATTATCACTTAACCCACTTGAGGTAGCCTCCGTTAAACTCTCGTTACCCACCTCTACCCTTTCCATTAGAAAATCCCTTTACTATATAAGGCAAAGTTAGAACCCAAATAGAACCCTAAAAGGAAGAACAAGCTCTCTCCCTCTCTCTACCTTAGAATCCCTAAAAATCTTTAAACACATAATCCCTTTCTCTCTTCACTTAGATTGCCAAAGTGAAATCTGACACTTGCAAGGAAGAAGGTGTATTGAAGCTTGGGTTTTCCTCTGTATCAACTTTAGCCCAGTCTCCTTCACACTCTCCATTAAAGTCGCCAACACAAGCACCTGCTCCTAAAGCTTCAGCGCTGTCGCCTACAGTTAGAAAAACTCCAGTGCCTACTCTGTCTCCAACAGTGCCTTGCTGGGTTTTTTTTTCGCAGATTTTTTTTTTACTTGCAAATCTGGGTTTTTTTTTTTTTTTTTTTTTAGAGAACCCAACAAAAGAAAGAGGGCTAGAGTTTTATTTTGTGATTGTTCTATGAAGAATTAAGTAGTCAATTTGAACAAATTGCTGGTTTTTTTTTTTTTTTTTGTAGATTTTTTTTTTACTTGCAAATTTGGGTTTTTTTAGAGAACCCAACAAAAGAAAGAGGGTTAGAGTTTTATTTTGTGATTTTTCTATGAAGAATTAAGTAGTCAATTTGAATAGATTGCTGGTTTTTTTTTTTTTTTTTTTTTTTTTTTTGCAATTTTTTTTTTTTTACTTGCAAATTTGGGTTTTTTTTAGAGAACCTAGCAAAAGAAAGAGAGTTAGAGTTTTATTTTGTGATTGTTCTATGAAGAATTAAGTAGTCAATTTGAACAGATTACTGGGTTTTTTTTTTGTAGATTTTTTTTTTTTTACTTGCAAATCTGGGTTTTTTTTAGAGAACTCAGCAAAAGAAAAGGGTTAGAGTTTTATTTTATGATTGTTCTATGAAGAATTAAGTAGTCAATTTTTGGATTTAGCAGTAGAAAGCTAGCGAATCTGTGGGTGTATGTTCACATGGATTTGTGGCTTCGTTTGTGACTGTAGGTGTATTGGTTTTCTTTTATGTTTTATGTGAAGAAGAAGAAGAAGAAGGAGAGAAAAGAGGAGAGAGACATAAAATATAATGAAAAAGACACATTTACCCCTATTTTTAGCGGTGAAAAGGGAGAGGTGGTTAACGGGGGTCTAACGGAGGTCACCTCAGGTGGGTTAAGTGATAACTTTTAAACCACAGGTGGGCACTATTAAAACGGGCCAAACCACAGGTGGGTAAAGTGCAATTTCCCCAATTATCTATATGGAAACATTGTTTGAATGCAGAGCTGAATTGTGATATATTTCCTTTCTTCCATGCTTGTATGTTTCTTTTGAAGCCTTTACTCTATGCTTTCAAGGGATGAATACACCTTGTAGACGACTAAATTTCTCGGTTCGAAATAAAGTCAAACAAGTAAAAATAGTTTCCTAAGTGCGAATTTGTATTGATGATTGTGGTATAATTCTCCGTGTTTACAAAAGAGTGATCCTCTGATTCAATCTCCTTGAAAGACTTGTTGATTGGAATTGTAATAATGTAATTTTGATTTGAACACAAAATATCCTCAATTTGGTTGATGGATGGATCGAAGATTGTTGAAACAGAATTACAATGAATCTCTGGCTATAAGCTTGTTAGAAATCCTTTGTTCTTCATGTTCTTCGCGTTCTTCGTGTGTTCTTCGTGTTCTTGGTGTGTTCTTCGTCTTTGAAGATTTGTGGTGGAAATTCTTCGGGGTTTTAGGGGCTTAAATCCTTTGAACTTCACTGATTTGTGGTTTGTGAGGTTTCTGGAGGCTTTTGAGCTTGATTCCAGTGAACTTTGATATGTAGGAATATGATTTGGATGATTCCTCTTTGAATGTTCTTCGTATTTGAAGGTTTGTGGTGGAAGTTCTTCGGTACTTTAGAGACTTAAATCCGTAGAGCTTCGTTGATTTGTGATTTGTTGAAGTTTCTTGAGGCTTTTGAGCTTGATTTCAGTGAACTTTGAGATCTAGGCAGATGATTTGGATGATTCTGCTTCGAATGTTCTTTGATTTGTGTTTGAAGTTCTTGAAGTTGCTGGAGGCTTCAAGGCTTGATTCCAGCAGAGCTTCTGGACTTCTGAGTGCTTCAGATGGCTTGGTGTCCTCCTTCTGCCTACCCCAAATGCCTTAGGAAGGCTTCTATTTATAGGAGTTTAGGGGTGGGTGAGTGACACGTGGCGGAGTTTGATTGGTGACACATGTCACAGCCTAATTGGTTCGCCTATGTCATCGCTTACACGCGCGGGATTCATTAAGTCATCGCTTACACGTGCGAGGCTGCTTGTGTTATCGCTTACACGTGCGCTGATGCGTGATTGGTTTTTGCATGACACTTTGCTAATTTTTGTTGGTTTCTGAGTAGTGATAGTAAAACCTAGCAGCAATATGTGGTGCTTTGTAATTGGCTGTATTTTGTGGACTTGGTAGTGTGACGTGTCAGCTTGTGATAAGTCGGGAATTTTCCCTCTCTACACACCTGCATCGATCAACAAGATTATAAGCAAAGCTATTAAAGAATTCCTCAGTCTGCTTCACTGAGTTGATTAATAACATTAGCAAGAACAAAGAATTATTTTGCATAATTTAACACAATTTTATCAAAATATGCATTTGGGAAATAATAATCTGTGTGTGGAATAGGCAACAAATATAAATGTACAGTCTCAGACTTTTCTTCTTAAATCTGCTCTACATGAAATAATTATATTACCACCTCCACATTACTTACATGGCTATTTTCAAAATTGGACCAGCTTAAATTGGCATTAGACTGGAACAAGACTTTGTTCTAGAATTTCTTTCCCTGTAATTCCATCCTTTAGAGTTTTAAAGTATATGTCGTAGTCCTTCTCTAGAGGTGGGTTTTCTGGGTCCACTGTAAAAGCCTCACTAAATGGAGTCACACTTTTAACCTGCAGAAGATATAGATGAAAGTGATGATATCCAAAATCTCCAATAAATGAATCTTGCATCACTTTATATTCACAAGTGAAATTTGATTAAGCTCAAGAGTAAATTTAATAATATGATTATCATCTTTTATCTTATATATATATATATATATATATATATTTACGTATGTATGTATGTATGTGTGTGTATTCTTTTTTATTTAATATGAAAAAAAAAAAGTTTCATTAAAGTGCAAACTAGATCAGATTCAAGTTGTTATGTAGCTAGCTTGATATTACAATCAAGGATGTCTTAAGTATTCTTGTTTTGGCAATAGGTATAGGGGCAAGTTCCTACCAATGTCGGATACAAGTAATTATTACTCCAATAATAGTGGGCATTTGTGTGACCTTGACCATTGTGCCCTTAAGACGTCCTTGAAACTTCATACTTTTGGTAGGAGGTTTTATGGTTGTCGCTGTTGGTCACCAGTAAGAGCATTACCATCAGCTATTCCATAAAAAATGTCATTTTGACACATCAAAAGCCTACTTTTTCATTTTACCACATCATTTTACAATATCTCATTTATCAGATGTTTTATTCTTCAATTCTTTACATTCTAATAATATTTACAACATATTAAAATAATATTTACAACTTAACAAACACAATCAATAGCCACCACACACAGTTGCCAACAACCAACAACCACCACCACACAACCACCACATCCTCTCCACCCCAAGCCACCTCCCTCAGCTCCCACCCCCACATCCTCTCTCTCTTCCCCAACACTCTCTGCTACCTCCACACCACTCGCTCCCCTAAATTCCTCAACCTCAAAACCACTGGCAACTTCGGCCTCCTCAAAGAGTCCGACTTTGGCTTCGACCTCGTCATCGCCGTCGTCAAACCCAGCCAACACAATCTGAACCCACACATTACCATCTAAACCCACCCATCAAAAAAAAAAAAAAAAACCATTGCTAGAGAGAGATCGGCGTGGAAGTGATTGTCAGCGTCGGCGTTGACATGGAAGAGTAGTGAAGGTGAGAGAAGAAAAGATGAGAGGTTGAGAGAGAGGAGAGGATTGGGGTTTGAGAAAAAAAGAGAGGAACAGACTGACGGAGAGATGAGAGAGAAGGAATAAAAAATAATAATAAACAGATGTGCTATAATGTTTTGTACCGTGCCAAACTTATCATGGTACTGTAGCATGTGTCAAAATTTTGACACATTTGACACACCTTATGAGGCTTGAATAGTGGTGTTTGGTGTGTCAAATGCCAAATATTTGGCATTTGACACACCTGATGGTAGTGCTCTAAGTACCATATCCAGTTATAGCAAAATTTACATTTGTGCAATAAGTCACCAATTCGTTGTATCGCTATTTAAGTGCTTTATTTTAATGTACAGGATTATGACTGTGCATGTAAGTTCTTTAAATGGTTGGATACCAACACTTGTATGCATGGCGCAGCAACAACACCTATTGTTATAGGAAAATTCAGGCGATTGGAGTTTAAGGTGGAAGTTGCTAATGAAGAGTTGAAGCAAGCTCGTGCCATGGAAGAAGCAACATTGAAACAGAAACAATCTGCAAAACGAAGGCCTGTAAGAGCCAAGGTTGCACACAGGATTGTTGAAGAGAAAGCAGAGAAGTTTAAAAGAGCTCTAGTAATATCATGGGTGATGTTTGGAGTATTGCTTATTTTGTCTACTAGGTTTGGGGATCTTGAATGCAACAAAGGTGTTTGCCATATGTAGACACCGCATTTTGTATCATTTACGAGTTACGATTTTGACCCCCGTTCCCCAATAATGCTGAAATTCCAAGACCCAAGGTTGGTTTAGAGCCCAATCAAATTACAAATTGACTTGAGAGGTGTTAAAATGGAAAATATAACTCTTTAATGAGCAAAAAATCTATTTTTGGAAAATAAAGGCCAAGGAAACCCTCGGCCTACATACGCTGGCATGAGTTTCAATGTGGAGAGGCCACATTTTGTCGTCTGCGTCCTAAGTTTCAAGTGCCATCAAATACAAATATTCCAACACAATTGCATATGTTAATATATATAGTTTTATAAAGGGCCACTTGGATCCTTTATTGGTATATTGTGGAATAAAAGGGTGAGGTGTAAACTATCTCATCTTTAGCTGCAACTACAAGCTAGGGAGGGGGGGGGGGGTGTGATTATATAGAAGTAATTATATAATGGCAAATTCTTGAAATAAAAGTGTCGGAAATCATATTTATCAGGCAGGGGCAGGAGGTAGGGAGCTGATCATGTGATCACAAAGCTTTAACAATCTGCCAAACAATATTATATTCTAAGAAAAGGAAAATTAATATTATACATTATTGGATTGTACTTGGTGGTAATTTAAGTTTGTACAATGTCAAATGCTTATCAAACGAAATATATAAAAGCCATTTATCTTTGGACAAATATATATTAGAACCACACTGACTTTGATTAATTACATGGAATCCGTGTTATCAGATTTGTAAAACATCCATTTTTTTCATTTTTGCATTATTTCTAATATGTCGCAGTACAGCAAAAGCGCACAAACTACAACACAACCACACAAATTCTGTTTAAAATTTTATGGAGCACACAAACTACAACACAAGCACACACAAGCACACAATTTTTTTTTAAAATTTTATGGAACACACAAACTACAACACAAGCACACAAATTTTGTTTAAAATTTTATGGAACACACAAACTACAGCACAAGCACACAAATTTTTTTATAAAATTTTATGGAGCACACAAACTAACATATATCCAAACCCATAGCTTCAAATCTGCTTCTCCAAATACCCAAAGCATGTGTATAAGCAGAGCAGTTGGCGCAGAGTAGCTAAATGCATTTGGGCTCTATTTTAGATGGACTAGCAAGGGCAAGAGCTAGCAAAGCAGCTAATGTAGATAATGTTAATGGCATTTGCAGTGGCAACTTTCTAATTGATAAAATAACCAAAAAAAAAAAAAAAATTTATAGATAATGAAGTGCCCCTACGGTAGGAACCTATTGGATTTTTGAGAAAAGATAGGGAAAATAAAACTTAAGCCTTTACATTAGAAGTTAAAATGGTCCACTCTAGTCAATTAAAAGAGAAAAACAGAAAATTTTTGAGTTAATGTTTCATTTCTATAGAATCAAACAAAGGATATGTGAGGAAAGATATATAAGTTTTGAGATTTAAGTTTATTTTCCTTCAATTTTCACATGGAGCAAGTAACTACTAGTAAAAACTAAAAGGGTCATCAACATCAGTCCACGGGGAAAACCCATTTTAACATCCAAAGTAGAATACCAAAAAAAATTCATAAAACAGAAATTAAAATGAACAAATTTGACAGTGGACATGGAAAATGGAGAGGGAGAGAGAGATAGTTTGCACCTGGGAGAAGATCATGAAAATAAGGGCTTGTTAGGGAAAGCTAATGGTGACAGAGCTTAACGTCGCCGATGAAGATTCTGACACTCCTCAATATTTTGTTTTCAATCACGGAGTGTTCATCTCAGGTGGTTTTAGTGCTTTGGTTCAGATTCTCATATGCCGCTGGAAATGAAGAAGTCAAAATGCAAGAGGAGGCGAAGAGAGGGAAGTGGGAAAGAGGGAAAGTGTTGCGGAAAATTTAGGGGAAGAAATGAACTAAAATGAGGAGAGCAACGGTAATATCAATGGGACTTAAGATGATTTGACAATGCACTGCACGTGGGTCCCACAAAGTCACTTATTTACCAAACTGCCACTAAAAATCAGTTTTGAACTTTTGGAAACACAAAATTTTTGTTCTCAGTTTCCATCACTCAAACTCAAATTTTTGAGTTTTGAGTGATGGAAACAACACTAAAAAACCAAGCCAAACACTCTTTTTTCTGTGGGTCCCACGATATTTGGATTATGGGTGATGGAAATTGAGTTATAACTCAATTTCCATCACATCCAAACAGCCTCTTCCTCCCTATGATGATGAGCACCTAAAAGGTGGCTAGAAGGGTCCAAGACCAACTTAATAATGTCTTCATCTGAATTTATTGGACAAAGATCAAATCTCATGCCCCACTTACTTGCAAACTAAATGACTTTGGCAACAGGGCATTTAAAGAATAAATGTGCACAATAATAAAACCCATAAAGAGCATAACTTGGATCATCAATGCCAATTTTTTTTAGGAGGTTCTCTGTAATAGGTAAGGAATTGGAACTAATCCTCTAAAGCAACATTTTAATTCTTCTTGGAGCTTTGAGCTTTTGTAGCCTTTGGCAACGTATAGAAGAACTAGAGGATGATTTTATTTTAATAGAACATTTGGTTTAATAAGATGTACTCATACTTATTTTCCTTCAGGATTGGGAAAATGATTAGGTACTCCTAAAGTACAAAATTATGACACTCCTTCCTTTTACATGAATGATGGAAAAAAAAATAAATTAATGAAACTCATTATTATGTGTGTTGGGTTAAGATAGATTGACCTCGGTTAATTAATTCAATTACCCAAGTTGATTAATTAAGTCAAATTACATGCAAATCGTGGAGGCACTAGCAAGTCACCAAATAACTAATTTGCAACAGAAAATAAATTAATAAGGTGATTTGTTGACAAATGGAGAAAACCTCTCATGAGGAAAAAACCCCACCGGGTGAATTTAAGGTCACCACTCCCAAGAATCCACTAATCAATAATCAAGCAGTTACAAGTATGAGAAATCTTACAACTATCCTAGCCTATCCCAATATACCAACCTACAGTTGAACCTTCACTTCAATACTCAATTGAACTTGATATTGTAGTAGTTTTCTTTCCTTTGTTGCACAAATCTTTAATCTGTGACTAACTTCTTTGTACAGATCCTAGTATGTGACTAACTCTAACAACTTGATTGATTGTTGTTGGCTGTAAAGTTCTTCATTTCATAAACGATGAAGATCAAAAAGCACTTGGTTACAAAACCCTAAGGCGTACAAAATGCAGTAGTTTCACACAGAGTATATAAGTTCTAGGTCTCTGTTTTTGTATATGATGACTTTTAAAATAAACTTTATATATGACTAGGGTTGTAAGAAAAGAAACCCTAATCATTCAAGTCATCATGGGCTGAATTTCAGATCTAGAATTTCTGAAATCGTAAATCTTGTAGATCGAGCTTGTGTTGAGCTTCTCATTAATATTCAATAGCAGCATTTGTCGAGCTTGTGTTGAGGCTTAATGAAACAACTTTTCTTCAATTGTTTCTTGGATCAACCTTCATGTCTTTAATAATACCACTTGATATGTTTGAACAACACACTTCTTGATATATTAAACCTAACTTAGATTTATTCAATTACAAGTAAAGTGCGTTTTGTCAAAAGATTAGCCAATTACATAGAAAATATGACCCTAACAATGTGAAATGAGAGGATACAACATGGGGCACCTTTCATTATCATGAATCCTACATTCTTAGGAATGTTATCATATTTATAATCAAAGCAAATGCAAACATGCTTACTTTTTCGAACCAATGCGATTGGTGGCCTAGTGGCTAGGGCCTTGGGCCAACAAGACTCTATTATGCAGAGTGTCTTAGGTTTGAGTCACCCTTCCCTCCCCACTAACAACGTGTTAGTGCTCCTTGTACTTAATCAAAATGAGGTCTTGCCCGAGAGAGGTTATGGGATATTATCATTACGCCTAAGTAGGTAAGTCACATTGGTTGCACTCTCCCAAAATTTTTTTTAACAATAAAAAAGTTACTTTTTCGAGCATTTGAATTTCAAAGCATCATATATCTAAAAAAAAAATTGGACACAGAGAGCATTAGAAATTTTTTATGGAAAAATAAAAAAAGCAACTGATTTTTTTAACGCTTTTTATATTTCCTATAAAAGTGTTATCAAATTATTTCTAAAATAATTCATTAACAAATGCCCTAAAGGCACATGCTAATCGAACTTTTTTTTAATAATGAAGGAGAATATTAACAGATGTCCTAATAGCATTAGTTTATAAGGTATTTTTAAAAACTTTTTTATGAAAAAAAGTACTATAATTGATTTTTTAAACTGTTTTTTTATATTTATCATAAAAGTGATATTAAAACTTTCTTAATATTGTCAATTAACCAATGTCCTTAGAGTACCATTAACCAAACCCACAATGAAATGCATAAAAGTCAAACTACTATAAATGTCACTTTAATACTACAACCACAAACTATTTTATAATATTTTTACAAGATGTTGATGTGGCCAACCTCTTATTGGTTTTTATCTAGACCCACCATTAATATCACATTTTCATTTACCAATAATTATTCATCACATTAGCAATTTGTAAAAAAATTTGTAAAATAATTTGTATCTCTTACATTATTCTTACAAAATTATACAGTAATAAATAATAATCAACTACTGAAGTTACAATAGTGGTTGTGGTTGTGATTGTCTGGAATGGAATTGCTCCTAACGGGCTTTTTATATTTGTAGTTTTGCTTCTTTTCTTGTTAAAAGAATATTGCAGTTTATCCAATAAATGGGTTAATAAATTTTCTTGTCCACCCATTCCACTGTACAACTTCACCCTTTGGTGATGTGAACCAAGTGGTAGTTGAACAAGCAAAAGGCTAGGGAAGGCTAGGCTAGTCCCTGTAGGACCTGGTCCCATTATTTGAGCCCAGACCCAATACATCCCGAATGGTCCCCAAATGTTTTCATTATTTATAAGGGATCTTTTACAGCAGATATTTTTTGAATCTGTGTGGGCTTGGATGATCTCACAGAATGTTGGGCTGCATTTACTGTGGCATGGGTTTAAGAAACTTATTACTGTTCATTCTCCAAAATCCATATTCTATTTTACACTCAAAAAAGTTATCTATTTCACCGTAGAATTTCATAATTCATCCAACATCCCAATTTTTTTCAATAATATAAATCTACAAATCATGAACAATATAAAGAAGAGAGAGTGTGAGTGAGAAGTTAATAAAAAATAAAAATAAAAATTATGTTTACAGACCATGAACAATATTTTCTAAAAGTAACAACTTGACGTGGCTAGGTTGCAAATTTTTTTAGAAATAGCAATCTGGGTAATACTTGCTTTTGGTGATTTGATGGTTTAAAATAGCAATTTGGGGGATTTTACACCCCCTAAGTGCTAATGCTCTTAAAAGGGATAAAAAGTTATGCAAAGTACAAATATACTTTACTTAAAGTATTTGCACCAGACAATAAAAAATAGAAAAATGACTCAATTTTGCACATCTATGTTCCAAAATCACTCACATTAGTTAAGTTAAAGGCATGTAAATTTGCGAAGTTGCTTAGTAAACGTGTAAATTAACACTAACACTATTCATTTTACATTTATTTATTTATTTATTTTTATATATCCCGAGAATGAAGAAAGATAGTGAACGATGATTGTTGTGTGTGAAAAAAAGAAACAATTAAAAAAATTGATATTTTAATGAAATAGAGTTTAGAAGAGATGATATGATGTGGGTATTTTTTATAAAGTGATTATGTAAAATAGAAAATGTAGGTTTTTAGGCTAAAATAAACAAAAAATTTGTATGAGTTGATTTGAATGCTCTAACTAAATAAATATTAATTTTTAGATAAGTTGTTACTGTAGTACCCAGAGATGATTTGAATGCTCTAACTAAATAAACTTTTCTCATTCTCAAAAATACTTTCCCCAAAATGCTATTTTTAATAGTAAAACAATTTTATATTTCCAAAAAAAAAAAAAATCCCCTCAAAATTATACAAAGTTACAAAACCAATAGCAGGCACACACAAACCCACCCATGGGAGAGGACAGGAAGACGGAATAGTTGTTATTAGCTCATAAGCATTGGTAGCAGACTACTTAATTTTTCTCCATATTTTAAAATAAGAACATACTTTTTCTATTTTAGCTAACTACTTTTTCTTTTCATTTACTTTAGATTACTTATAAACTCTATTTTATATGAGATGAGTTCAAGTTACACCTGGTGTAACTTGACAAGAGTTACACAATTTATAAACTATAGATTTGTAATTGATCCAATAGTTAAAAAAATAGCATTAAATGCTAATTAACTTACATCTCATTCACTTAATTAATAGCAATTTTGTTTCTCTTTCCTTATTTATTATTTAAAACCTTTTACATATATTCATTTTTTTGTCAATCACTTTACAAATATATTTGCAATACTTAGCCATTACGTGTGTGTGTAGTTTTGAGTTATCCATAAAGTAAGCATCACGTTACTTTTTTTTTTGGGGGGTGGGAATCATCACGTCAATTGTTAAGCCTAAACCTATGATTTGAATTTTTCTTCCTCATATTGAATGAATTTAAAAAAAAAAAAAAAAAAAACACACACACACACATAGGATTTGAATTATCCAAAGATCATATAGCAATAAATAGATTATTACTATTTTTAATTTTTAACGTTGTCAACTGATCAGATTTGAATATATATATATATATATATATGATCAGGTTCGACTGTTAATTTGATTATAAATTTACACTGAATCAATTTATTCAAGCATTTGACTTCTATAATCAAACAATAAACTTGGGATCCAGAAACCAAAAAAAGAAAATGACATAAGTATTACAGACTCAGGCACACCTAAAGAAGAAGAAAAGAGAATTGCAAATATAATTGTAAATTCACTCAACCAAAGAAAAAAAAAGTATCTGTGTTAATTATTATTTGAGAAACTTATTATTTAAAACCTCATTAAACAACACTTATCCATTTATTTATTTTTAAGGAGACATAATATATATTCACAATTGATAAGACTATAAGAGTATGACCGGCTTAAAAGAAGGAAAAAAAAAAAAAAAAAAAGAGTAGTATGAACTCAACAAAAAAAAAAAAGTATTGCAAATATATTTGTAAAGTCATTGACAAAAAAAGGAATATACATAAAAAGTTTTAAATAATAAATAAGGAGAGAGAAACAAAATTGCTATTAATTAAGTGAATGAGGTGTAAGTCAATTAGCATTTAATGCTATTTTTTTAACTATTAGATCAATTACAAATCTATGGTCTATAAATGGTGTAACTCTTGTCAAGTTACACCTAGTGTAACTTGAACTCATCTCATTTTATATATATATATATATATATAGGGTTGGGTTCAAGTTACACTTGGTGTAACTCTAAGCAATGTTACACCACCCAATAACTTGTTATTAAATTAATATTTTGAAAATCCAACCGTTGAATTACATGTTCTATATGTTCTTAACATGCATGCCAATATATATATATATATATTCTTCATCAATTTTATATTATTCCTCTCACTTTTAAAAACATTCACTGTACTTTATTACAGATATCAAGACACAAAAACAATAATAATAATAATAATAATAAATGTTTAGGGAATGAACAATACTCTCTAAAATAGTGAGCCATTGTAGTTAAAACCTATCTTGGAAGGGAAATAGGTAAGTTAAGAGCGCTTGTATTAGTGATTGTATAATAGAAAAAGTACCATATTTTAGCCAACAAGCCTAAAATTTACATACACCAGGTCATGCAAAGTTGTATTAAAAAAAAAAAATACATAATTGCTACAGTAACCAAGTAAATTTACACTGATAATATTCATTTTGCATTTCGTTTTTTATTCTTTCTTTACATGTAATAAAGATAAAGAAAAATAGTGAATGATAGTTGTTGTGTGTGAAGAAAGAGAAGCAATTAAATTTTCTTATATTTTAATAAAAATATAATGCAATATAAATAATTTGACGTGAGAAGTATGTAAAATAGAAAAAGTAAGTTCTTATGCTAAAAATATACATAAATTTTTGTACAAGTTTATGTGAATGCTCTAATGCAAGTATATTTTTAGGTGTTTTTTGGTTTTGGTTACCTATGTTCACCTTTTGCCCTATTTTAGGTGATCTGCTACCAATGCTAGGTCTCACCTAAGATTTTAGCAAGGAGGCAACTGCTTAAGGCCCCCAATGAAAAAAGGCATCCAAATTTTCACCAATAGAGATATCCATGTACCAATGGAAGGTATTAATTAAGTTTCAAATATTCGCCAATAAATAAAAAGTAATTTTTTTATTAAGGAACAACTGAAAAAAGAAAAATACTTTCATTGGATGTGGCAATGACTATTCGTTTTTATCAGTTTTAGAGTGTAGAACTCATTAATTTTATACACACAAATACTGAAAGAACTCATTAATCGCCCACCGGTAAATAAATTTATATTCAAATTTTATGTTGAAATATTAAGTATGTAATTTTATTAAAATTTTCAATCATAATTTTTTAGAATTTGGTTGCTTCACTTAATAGATAATATTTATTTATTTTTAGTTGTATAATCATTGAGTAATACGATAGATTCATTTTAATTTAGTATTTACATAAAAAATAGATGTTAAATAAATTTTTTATTAATATTCAAAATATAAAAATAAACCTCACTTAAAATAATTGTTTTAAATTCCATAACACCTTGAGTCCTCTGTATCTAACGGAAAGAAGGGCTTTGGATGCTTCCCAACAGAAATCCGTGTAATGCCTACATATCATCAAATCACTATAATGGCATTATAATTAATTATTTTCAAGTTCAACTACAAATATTAAAATTTTGGTACAATATGGACGCATGTCTTATAATAACAGTATCTCAATATTTAATACAACCATAAAGACAAGAAAAGCGTATCTCCTATCAAAATAAAATATAGACACCATATCGTGAATAAAATAAATAATTTTGTTTAAATTAAATATGATAAAATTTCAAAATACTAATTAATTTTTTGTATAAAGGAATTTGAATATTAGATTTCTTATTTCATATTAAGAAACTTTATAATTGAATTAACTTAAATTCAAGTAAAATAATTTTTTTTTTTTTTTTTTTTTGAGAATCCAAGTAAAATAAATAGAATAAAAAACCAAAACCTTCCCATTAAAATCCGGCGGAAGATGAGCAGTTCAAATTATAAAATGAGACATTTTCAACCAAAAAAATATATATATAACGTGAGACCCAATAAATGTGTTTCTATTTGGGAGTTTTTTTTTTTGGGAGTTGGGAGTTGCGAGTTGCGACTTTGCCACTTTTGGACCGCGGAATTGGGACTGGGGATTTTTTAATTTAAATTTAAAAATATATTTTGTTTTGGCCACTCAGACTCAGTTCTTTGTTGCTTCTTCTGTCATTAATGATTAACCCCATTGGTTCAAGTGAAAGGTATATATATCGTAATGGTTACAATAGATTCTGTAATTTGCAACGTCATATAAGATCGGACGGCCAGAAATTCATTCTTCATGCCGTAATGATTGGGTAATTGATCACGTCACCATCTGAATAGAATTGTTTCTCCACAGCCCTCCAAAGAATGTTTTATTTAAGACAAAAGGGTAAGGTTTACGTCCAATTCTATACTTATTTTTATAATTATTTGACGTGATTGATTATAAATTGTGAGAAAAAAATGGTGGTGATTTATATGAAAGTAGAATTTTTTTTTTTCAGTATATATAGTGAAAGTAAATGTAAATAGCAAAGTTAGAACAATAATAAGGCGGTAGAACCAGCCAAGCAGTATATATCAAAATAATTGAAAGCAATTAATGAAAACAATTTAAAACCGTCCAGTATGGCGGTAATCCGTCCAAGGTGGCGGTAGCAACAAGCAATATAATGAACATAAATAACTGAAAATACTTCTTTATTGAAAGTAGGTAAACACTTACAGTAGTAATAGTCAATACAAGATCTCAACAGTTGAGGTTAACAGTTACAAAGCTTGAACTAGTCCTAGTTACAAGGTTTGTATGAACAAAGTTTTGGTGAACAAGGTTGTAGTCAACAAGATAATAGGAGAACTCTCTCAAAGAAGGTAAACTCTCTGGATGAAGTTCTAACAAGAGTTCTGAATAAGTTCTAATTTTTGGTCTACTAAGTTCTGCCTCTAACATAAGGGACAACCCCCCTTAAATAGGTAAAATTCGAAATGAATAGTAACAGGTGAATAGTGACAGATGAATAGTGTCAGATGAATAGTGACAGGTGAATAGTGACAGATGAATAGTGAAAAGTGAGCCTTTTTCTTTTTTGACTCCAAGTCATGGAGGGAACATCAGGAGCATCTTACGGAAAGGACTAGGCCTTCATTTTTAGGCTTAGGCCTCATCATTTCTGTCCTTGAAAGAAGTCATCAAAAGAAGCCAAATAAATTTGCACTATGATGGGAGTTTTCAGGAGCATGCAATACTTTCAACATGTGAGGCATAAAATCAGCAAAATCTCTGACAAAGGTCAATAGGAATATTTCTTTGAACATCACTAGCAAAATCTCTGACAAAGGTCAATAGGAATATCATCATGTGCGCATGTACTTGAATAGTGGCCATTATGCTGGCTAGACAAATAGGGAATAGTAGTAACAATAACTTGAGGACCACACAATCAATCAGTAGAAGGAGCATCAGACGGATAACCATCAAAAGGATCAAAGGGACCTTGTGGAGAGTCACAATCATGCTCATGATTAATAGCATATCGGTTGCAAAATCCACAATATAAAATAGGCTCATCCAGTGGTCTTCTTCCTGGAATGAGAAAGCTCTTTGGATTACAATGGTCTGCAATACGCAAACGAGCAATAGCGTCAACACGTGGCCTGGGACCAAAAACAGAAATTCTATCAGTGCTTCCCATGAAATGATAATCCTTCCACAGGTTCTGAGCAACTTCAATAATTTGATTATTAAAATAGTTTCCCCAACATTTTGCAAGAGCATAAGGATCTTTGAAGGACAAATGTGGATCCCCTTCAAGCCATTGCCCCTGATGAGTATGACCATTGATGAGAATAAGATGTTTCGAAGGCTGGACATTCATCCGGTTATTTCTTTCCCATCTAGGCAAAGTACCCCAACATCGGATGGAAATAGTGGGGCCAGTAAATTTTTTAATGGCATCTTGAATAATTTGAGGAAGTTGACTGGCTTGGTAATGGCTTGTTAATTTTAGAAATCTGATAAAGCCATATTCAAACATATGAGAAAGCCAGTTAGGATCTCTATCATCATCATCATCAGCAGCAAAGTAACCATCATCATAATTAATTAAGAGACCAGGAAATCGGTATGGTTTTTCATACACTCTGAGAGTACTCCCAAAGTGTTCTTCCCAGTCCAACTGGATAAACACATTATCACCTTCATTAAGTTCATCAGGATCAGGAATAGTGGCGGTAACAAGTTTCTTGAAACATTTGAACCATAGGTCAAAAGACCTAAACATAGCCTTGCTCTTCAGTATACGTGATTGTATATCTGATGGCAAGTTGGCAAAAGCACTTCTTAGCATAGATTGGGACTTAAGGCTCAATCTAGAATAATCAGTGCCCATTATAGTCATTTTATCCTTTGAATGGATATCCTCTTTGCCAAAGAGTTGACTAGTGTAAGGATCATTTGTAATATTTGGATGGTTAGCAAGTTGGCTTCTAAAAGCCCCAATTTCTGAAACAAGGTTTGAAACAAGGTCATTATTTGAAGCAAGAGGGTTTTCTGAGATAAAGTTAACATAATGGCTTAGGTAAGCCTCATTCTGAACAGAAAGGTTAACAAGATGGATTTCCAGGGCTCTAAGAGTGCTTTTTAAAAGATCATGGTGGTTTTGAATAAAAGCAGCTTGAAGGTTATCAAGAATAAATTTAATAAAATCTGGAAGTTCTGAATAGATTCCATTGTGGAATTGTAAATTTTTTGACAAAACTTCCTGCAAAGCAATCACAATATCACCACTAGAATATGCCACCGTTGCCGGGACATACCCTTGAAGGGATGTCGATCCACTGGGTTTTTCCCCAGAAGATGCGCCTTCATGCATTTTGTTTTGGGAATAGTTCTGTACAGGAGCTTTTCCCTTGTTTTTCCTCTCAGTAGAGGGAGCCATAATAATCCACTTATTAGTGGTATAAATACTAATATTATCCCACTCACTAGTGGTATTTATCCTTGCATCAGTGCTCGATTCCTGCAAAAGATCATTAGAAATATTAGAGTCAGTGGTAATAGTAGATATTTTGGCATTACTAGTATTACCTTCAAAATTGGTTAGGAAGCATGTAGCAGGAGAATCTAAAGCATCATTGATATCAATTTCAAGTTGTGAAACAAATTTAAACTTTACTTTTTGTCCAAAAGGATCAGTAGTAATTCCATCATTATCAACAAGGAAGGGATACAGAGCATTTATAAATGGTAAACCAAGAATCACTTTATCAGTCATATTTTTAACAAGAACAGAAGGAATCTTAAAACAGACATTATCATGGCAAATATGAGCATTATTCAATTCATATTTGATTTTCATTTGAGCACCAGTAGCAGAAACCAATTTTTCAGTTGATTTTTCAAAATATTTCGAAGGAATCAATCCTTCCTGGATACAATTCTTATCAGCACCAGAATCAATCATAGTAATAACAGTGAAATGATAATCATGGGAAACAAAAATCTTCACTTTTGTGAACCATTTTGGGGGAAGAATTTTGTTAATACTAACAAGACTAGGTTGAACATCAACAAGAGGAATTTGAGAATCATCAGCATTACCGTTATCAGAAAGAAGAGCCTGTTGACCGGATTCATCTCCATCCTTGTGCTCATCTTGTTTATCATCAGTCTTATTTTGATCAATAGTTTTATCAATTTTTAACATTAACATTTCTTGTTTAAGATTATGGTTATCACTTTCAATATGTTTTAGTTCAAATTTTAATTCACTTATCTCCTGTTTAACAGTATTAATTTCACATTGGAGATCATTAACAGTTAAATCTTTGGATTTCTTCTTATTAAATCTTTCCAAAGTATCTTCAAAACTTATAGTTGATTTAAGTTTTTTACTAGTTTCATCTTTTAACAAGTTTTTCTTGAACTTATCCAAATATTCTTTTTGTAATTCAGGATTTTCAATTTGACCAATCAATTTTATTAACAGGCTTTCATTTTCTTCACCTTTAGTGAGAACATTAACAATTTTAAGAACATTGCAACAGGAATCTCTACAACCAAGTTTAATATTAGGAGAATCAGAAGAATCATCAGCATAATGATAACAAGAATCAGAAGAAGAAAGATCATCTTCCAAAGAATCAGACGAATTGTTTGATTCAAGGATTCTGAATAATTCTTCTTGATCATTATCATCAATTTTCAACATGTTAAACTTGTTTTTCAACTTACCAGGTTTTTGTTTACAATCTTTACTAAAATGACCAGGTTTTCCACAATTGAAACATTTACCTTTACCTGACCGCTGATTAACATGTTTTTTAGAAACATTTTTCTTTTTAGCATAGAAATCATTAAGATTAGTTTTATGTTTTTTATGGTTATAATTTTTGTAACCTTTTTCATGTTTTTTACCTTTTTGCTTAGAAGGAGCAATAGAAGGTAAACCATATTGTTCACAAAAATTACTCATTTCATATTTAGCTTTTCTTTTATTTTTTAATTGGTGTTTTAACAGTTTTTCATCATTGCACATATTAATTCCAAGTTTTTTAATAGTGCTTAAAATATCACCATAAGTTAAATTATCATAGTCAATAGAATCATTTTTACCAATTAATTCTTGTTTTACCTTATGAGCAAAGATAGGAGGCAAACCGTCAATAAACTTTTCTTTCCAATAAGGCTTGAAACAGTCTTTCCGTTGCATCACCCTGGAAAGGAAAACATCTTGATACCATCTATAATCAGACATAGTAGGGCATCTCAAATTATTTAACAAGTCAGAAATTCGAGATGAAACATTAGATGGAGTACCAACAAAATGTTTGATAATAGTATAAATCAAGGTATTAACACCATCAGGAACACCTCGACCAATATGATCATCAAAAATAGGCAAGCCTTCATCATTCTTTTTAACAGCATGCTTAATAGAGTCTCTGGATTCTTCTGTGAGATATGAATCCCACCATCCACGAAGAGTACCAGAAAAGCCAGTAGTAAGGAGGTCAACAATTTCAGATTGTTCAAAATCATGATTATTTTGATAAGCAATACCAACCATGGACATATGTCCCATTTTGTTAATAATCTCTTGTTCAGAAAAACCATAAATATTCCATTCATAAATCTTATCAGCAGAAACAGAAAACTGAGTTTGAAAAGGTCCTTCTTCAAACTGCATATCAGGAGGAGTAGGTTTTGAATACCAATTTTTTGTAAGAAACATGGGCTTGGAATTGCCAACAAATCTTTTAATTTTAGGTAAACCATCATCAAAAACGTTTTTTGCAGAGACAGAAGAAACAGTATCAGAATCTGTATTTTCATCAGAAACAATTTCATTTTGTGAAATAGTTAGAGCAACAGGAGTACGTTTAGAAGTACCTTCAGTTTTAACTTTTAAATCAGAAAGCATTTTGTCAACAGTTTCAAGAAGTTTAGACTAAGAGGTTCGAAACT
Organism: Quercus gilva; assembly: GCA_023621385.1. NCBI lineage: Eukaryota > Viridiplantae > Streptophyta > Magnoliopsida > Fagales > Fagaceae > Quercus > Quercus gilva. The sequence goes on along the minus strand of CM042480.1, from coordinate 24,488,101 downwards.
TGGATTTGTTATCATGACTGGGTAAATTAATCAAAGGTTCCTCAGTCTTGATAGAAACAGATTTAACAGGTTTTTGAACAGAAGCAGATTTGTCAACAGAAACAGTTTTTTCAGCAATTTTTTCTTCAATACGGTCAAGCTGTTGACCAATAACATGCAAAGATTCATTAGTAAAATTGTTTTATTCAATAAGGCTAACAACAGGAGTTTGATCATCAGCAATTTTGAAAGGAGTAGCTTTAACATCAATTTTGTCAGTAGTCACCAAAATAGTCTCAAGGGGTGGATGACTAGATCTGACAATGGTTTTGTCATTTTTAACAAAATTAGATTTCTTTATCACATTCAAATAATTTTTGAAAACTTCATCTTTTGAAACATAATAGTTTTCAAGAAAATTAAAAAACAAAATATGTCTTTTCAACTGATTCATTTTTTCTAACCATTTTCTTTTAACACGGTTTTTCTCAGACTGAGCAAAATCATTTTGGTAAATTTTTCTTTTTGTCCTATTTTTAGGAAATATAAATTCATCAAACAATGGAGTCAGGTCAACATCAAAATTTTTATGGACAGCAGTCAAAACTCTTAAATGGTTAACATTATTTTCAATAGGAGGAAAATCAGAATCAGATGGACAAACAGAATTAGCATCATCTTCTTCTTCGGTAGCAGGTTTGCCATACGGAGAGGAAGATTCAGGCTTAGTAGAATAGTAAACAGAGCTGATTTGAGATTTATCACTTGAAACACCTTTTAATTTCAGATCAGTGGGTTTTTCTAAATTCTTTTGCAAAAATTCATTGACATCTTGGTCTCTTTTTGAAATACTTTCAGATCCAGCAAAGGAATGTCTTCCTTCGTTGATCCTCAAGGGTTGATTGTTTTGAAAACATATTTCAACAGTACCATCAAGATATTAGTGAATATTTGTGAGATCAAGCTCATCAAAAACAGGTTTAGGAACAGGAGATTCTTGATTCAACAACCATTCAGTAGGAAGATTAATATCTTGCCATTGAATCATTTTTGGAACTTGAACTTTAGCATCAGGAGTTGAACATGTGATTAACATTGTTTTTCCAGAGGGTTCTCTAGGATTCAAACAACAAGGATTTAGCTGAGTACCTAAAAGTCTGTAATAAATACGGTAAATCAAAGCAAAAGGTTTACTACCTTCATCCATAATATATCCAGAAGAAGCAATGTTCAAAGTCAATGCTTTAATAATATTAGGATCATCTAAAGCAAGAGTAATATCAGGATAACAGTTAAAGTAAACAGGACCATCATACAAAGAAGCAGTGATCATACCAAGAATGCTATCTTTAAAGACCTTAAATCTAGCATGACGTAAACACATGAGAATAGAAGCATTAATACCCTTTCGGGTAAGTGGTTTAACAGCAACTTGGACCAAACCAATATGCAAATAACTGAGTTTTTTAGCAATGAAATCATTAATATTTTTCTTGGAAAACAAACAACATTTTTCATGCATTTTTGAAATAGAAAATATTTGTTCAACAGTTCTAACTTTGTAAATAGGATGAAAAGTGGATTCAGCCCAACTAGTTTTGTAAACTGTTTTAGTATCAACTTTAGGAATGTTCCATTTTCGGAAATCAGGGAAATCAGGGATCTCATGATCTTCAACAATGTGATCTTCTTCATTCAAAATATCAGGAGGACAACCAGTCCTGGAGCTGACAGAGAAGTTGGATCTCCACAACTTATCCATATTATCCTAGTTTTAACACTCAATTATCATGTTTTTCTCACAACCGTTGCATTTCGTAACACATACCCTAAGCAACCCTATACCACACACATGCCCTACACGCCCTCCTGGCTCAAACGGGCCTTACAGTCAGGTTCTGGGAATTCACTTTACACCTAGGGTGGCACCAACGATGGCAAGAACGGGACACAACAACTGAGCACCAAAGGTTCGGACAGACACGGACAAGGCACAAAGAACACAACCACACTATCACCTGCCAGAAAAGAGTGGCTCTGATACTGTTACGAAATGCAACGGTTGTGCAAAAAACATGATAATTGAGTGTTAAAACTAGGATAATATGGATAAGTTGTGGAGATCCAACTCCTCTATCAGCTCCAGGACTGGTTGTCCTCCTGATATTGTGAATGAAGAAGATCACACTGTTGAAGATCATGAGATCCCTGATTTCCCTGATTTCCGAAAATGGAACATTCCCAAAGTTGATACTAAAACTGTTTACAAAACTAGTTGGGCTGAATCCACTTTTCATCCTGTTTACAAAGTTAGAACTGTTGAACAAATATTCTCCATTTCAAAAATGCATGAAAAATGTTGTTTGTTTTCCAAGAAAAATATTAATGACTTCATTGCTAAAAAACTCAGCTATTTGCATATTGGTTTGGTTCAAGTTGCTGTTAAACCACTTACCCGAAAGGGTATTAATGGTTCTATTCTCATGTGTTTACGAGATGCTAGATTTAAGGTCTTTAAAGATAGCATTCTTGGTATGATCACTGCTTCTTTGTATGATGGTCCTGTTTATTTTAACTGTTATCCTGATATTACTCTTGCTTTGGATGATCCTAATATTATTAAAGCATTGATTTTCAACGTTGCTTCTTCTGGTTATATTATGGATGAAGGTAGTAAACCTTTTGCTTTGATTTATCGTATTTATTACAGACTTTTGGGTACTCAGTTAAATCCTTGTTGTTTGAATCCTAGAGAACCCTCTGGTAAAACAATGTTAATCACATGTTCAACTCCTGATGCTAAAGTTCAAGTTCCAAAAATGATTCAATGGCAAGATATTAATCTTCCTACTGAATGGTTGTTGAATCAAGAATCTCCTGTTTCTAAACCTGTTTTTGATGAGCTTGATCTTACAAATATTCACCAATATCTTGATGGTACTGTTAAAATATGTTTTCAAAATAATCAACCCTTGAGGATCAACAAAGGAAGACATTCCTTTGCTGGATCTGAAAGTATTTCAAAAAGAGACCATGATGTCAATGAGTTTTTACAAAAGAATTTTGAAAAACCCACTGATCTGAAATTAAAAGGTGTTTCAAGTGATAAATCCCAAATCAACTCTGTTTACTATTCTACTAAGCTTGAATCTTCCTCTCCGTATGGCAAACCTGCTACCGAAGAAGAAGATGATGCTAATTCCGTTTGTCCATCTGATTCTGATTTTCCTCCTATTGAAAATAATGTTAACCATTTAAGAGTTTCGACTGCTGTCAATGAAAATTTTGAAATTGACCTGACTCCGTTGTTTGATGAATTTATGCTTCCTAAAAATAGGACAAAAAGAAAAATTTACCAAAATGATTTTGCTCAGTCTGAAAAAAACCGTGTTAAAAGAAAATGGTTAGAAAAAATGAATCAGTTGAAAAGACATATTTTGTTCTTTGATTTTCTTGAAAACTATTATGTTTCAAAAGATGAAGTTTTCAAAAATTATTTGAATGTGATAAAGAAATCTAATTTTGTTAAAAATGACAAAACCATTGTCAGATCTAGTCATCCACCCCTTGAAACTATTTTGGTAACTACTGACAAAATTGATGTTAAAGCTACTCCTTTCAAAATTGCTGATGATCAAACTCCTGTTGTTAGCCTTATTGAACAAAAGAATTTTACTAATGAATCTTTACATGTTATTGGTCAACAGCTTGACCGTATTGAAGAAAAAATTGTCGAAAAAACTGTTCCTGTTGACAAATCTGCTTCTGTTCAAAAACCTGTTAAACCTGTTTCTATCAAGGCTGAGGAACCTTTGATTAATTTACCCAGTCATGATAACAAATCCAAGTTCCGAACCTCTCAGTCTAAACTTCTTGAAACTGTTGACAAAATGCTTTCTGATTTAAAAGTTAAAACTGAAGGTACTTCTACAAGTACTCCTGCTGCTCGAACTATTTCAAAAAATGAAATTGTTTCTGATGAAAATACAGATTCTGATACTGTTTCTTCTGTCTCTACAAAAAATGTTTTTGATGATGGCTTACCCAAAATTAAAAGATTTGTTGGCAACTCCAAGCCCATATTTCTTACAAAAAATTGGTATTCAAAACCTACTCCTCCTGATATGCAGTTTGAAGAAAGACCTTTTCAAACTCAGTTTTCTGTTTCTGCTGATAAGACTTATGAATGGAATATTGATGGCTTTTCTGAGCAAGAAATTATTAACAAAATGGGACATATGTCCATGGTTGGAATTGCTTATCAAAATAATCATGATTTTGAACAATCTGAAATTGTTGACCTTCTTACTACTGGCTTTTCTGGTACTCTTCGTGGATGGTGGGATTCATATCTCACAGAAGATTCCAGAGACTCTATTGAACATGCTGTTAAAAAGAATGATGAAGGCTTGCCTATTTTTGATGATCGTATTGGTCGAGGTGTTCCTGATGGTGTTAATACCTTGATTTATACTATTATCAAACATTTTGTTGGTACTCCATCTAATGTTTCATCTCGAATTTCTGAGTTGTTCAATAATTTGAGATGCCCTACTATGTCTGATTATAGATGGTACCAAGATGTTTTCCTTTCAAGGATAATGCAACGGAAAGACTGTTTCAAGCCTTATTGGAAAGAAAAGTTTATTGATGGTCTACCTCCTATCTTTGCTCATAAGGTAAAACAAGAATTAATTGGTAAAAATGATTCTATTGACTATGATAATTTAACTTATGGTGATGTTCTAAGCACAATTTAAAAACTTGGAATTAATATGTGTAATGATGAAAAACTATTAAAACACCAATTAAAAAACAAAAGAAAAGCTAAATATGAAATGGGAAATTTTTGTGAACAATATGGTTTACCTTCTATTGCTCCTTCTAAGCAAAAAGACAAAAAACATGATAAAAGTTACAAAAATTATAACCATAAAAAACATAAAACTAATTTTAATGATTTCTATGCTAAAAGGAAAAATGTTTCTAAAAAGCATGTTAACCAACGGTCAGGTAAAGGTAAATGTTTCAATTGTGGAAAACCTGGTCATTTTAGTAAAGATTGTAAACAAAAACCTGGTAAGTTGAAAAACAAGTTTAATATGTTAAAAATTGATGATAATGATCAAGAAGAATTATTCAGAATCCTTGAATCAAACAATTCGTCTGATTCTCTGGAAGATGATCTTTCTTCTTCTGATTCTTGTTATCATTCTGCTAATGACTCTTCTGATTCTCCTAATATTAAACTTGGTTGTAGAGATTCCTATTGCAATGTTGTTAAAACTGTTAATGTTCTTACTAAAGGTGAAGAAAATGAAAGCCTGTTAATAAAATTGATTGGTCAAATTGAAAATCCTGAATTACAAAAAGAATATTTGGATAAATTTAAGAAAAACTTGTTAAAAGATGAAACTAGTAAAAAACTTAAATCAACAATAAGTTTTGAAGAAATTTTGGAAAGATTTAACAAGAAGAAGTCCAAAGATTTAACTGTTAATGATCTCCAATGTGAAATTAATACTGTTAAACATGAGATAAGTGAATTAAAACTTGAACTAAAACATATTAAAAGTGATAATCATAATCTTAAACAAGAAATGTTAATGTTAAAAATTGATAAAACTGTTGATCAAAATAAGACTGATGATGAACAAGATGAGCACAAGGATGGAGATGAATCCGGTCAACAGGCTCTTCTTTCTAATAACGGTAATACTGATGATTCTCAAATTCCTCTTGTTGATATTCAACCTAGTCTTGTTAGTATTAACAAAATTCTTCCCCCAAAATGGTTCACAAAAGTGAAGATTTTTGTTTCCCATGATTATCATTTCACTGTTATTGATATGATTGATTCTGGTGCTGATAAGAATTGTATTCAGGAAGGATTGATTCCTCCGAAATATTTTGAAAAATCAACTGAAAAATTGGTTTCTGCTACTGGTGCTCAAATGAAAATCAAATATGAATTGAATAATGCTCATATTTGCCATGATGATGTCTGTTTTAAGATTCCCTCTGTTCTTGTTAAAAATATGACTGATAAAGTGATTCTTGGTTTGCCATTTATAAATGCTCTGTATCCCTTCCTTGTTGATAATGATGGAATTACTACTGATCCTTTTGGACAGAAAGTAAAGTTTAAATTTGTTTCACAACTTGAAACTGATATCAATGATGCTTTAGATTCTCCTGCCACATGCTTCCTAAACAATTTTGAAGGTAATACTAGTAATGCCAAAATATCTACTATTACCACTGACTCTAATATTTCTAATGATCTTTTGCAGGAATCAAGCACTGATGCAAGGATAAATACCACTAGTGAGTGGGATAATATTAGTATTTATACTACTAATAAGTGGATTATTATGGCTCCCTCTACTGAGAGGAAAAATAAGGGAAAAGCTCCTATACAGGACTATTCCCCAAACAAAATGCATGAAGGCGCATCTTCTGGGTAAAACCCAGTGGATCGACATCCCTTCAAGGGTATGTCCCGGCAACGGTGGCATATTCTAGTGGTGATATTGTGATTGCTTTGCGGGAAGTTTTGTCAAAAAATTTACAATTCCACAATGGAATCTATTCAGAACTTCCAGATTCTATTAAATTTATTCTTGATAACCTTCAAGCTGCTTTTATTCAAAACCACCATGATCTTTTAAAAAGCACTCTTAGAGCCCTGAAAATCCATCTTGTTAACCTTTCTGTTCAAAATGAGGCTTACCTAAGCCATTATGTTAACCTTATCTCAGAAAACCCTCTTGCTTCAAATAATGACCTTGTTTCAAACCTTGTTTCAGAAATTGGGGCTTTTAGAAGCCAACTTGCTAACCATCCAAATATTACAAATGATCCTTACACTAGTCAACTCTTTGGCAAAGAGGATATCCATTCAAAGGATAAAATGACTATAATGGGCACTGATTATTCTAGATTGAGCCTTAAGTCCCAATCCATGATAAGAAGTGCTTTTGCCAACTTGCCATCAGATATACAATCACGTATACTGAAGTGCAAGGTTATGTTTAGGTCTTTTGACCTATGGTTTAAATGTTTCAAGAAACTTGTTACCGCCACTATTCCTGATCCTGATGAACTTGATGAAGGTGATAATGTGTTTATCCAGTTAGACTGGGAAGAACACTTTGGGAGTACTCTCAGAGTGTATGAAAAACCATACCGATTTCCTGGTCTCTTAATTAATTATGATGATGGTTACTTTGCTGCTGATGATGATGATGATAGAGATCCTAACTGGCTTTCTCATATGTTTGAATATGGCTTTATCAGATTCCTAAAATTAACAAGCCATTACCAAGCCAGTCAACTTCCTCAAATTATTCAAGATGCCATTAAAAAATTTACTAGCCCCACTATTTCCATCAGATGTTGGAGTACTTTACCTAAATGGGAAAGAAATAACTGGATGAATGTCCAGCCTTCGAAACATCTTATTCTCATCAATGGTCATACTCATCAGGGGCAATGGCTTGAAGGGGATCCACATTTGTCCTTCAAAGATCCTTATGCTCTTGCAAAATGTTGGGGAAACTATTTTAATAATCAAATTATTGAAATTGCTCAGAACCTGTGGAAGGATTATCATTTCATGAGAAGCACTGATAGAATTTCTGTTTTTGGTCCCAGGCCACGTGTTGACGCTATTGCTCGTTTGCGTATTGCAGACCATTGTAATCCAAAGAGCTTTCTCATTCCAGGGAGAAGACCACTGGATGAGCCTATTTTATATTGTGGATTTTGCAACCGATATGCTATTAATCATGAGCATGATTGTGACTCTCCACAAGGTCCCTTTGATCCTTTTGATGGTTATCCGTCCGATGCTCCTTCTACTGATTGATTGTGTGGTCCTCAGGTTATTGTTACTACTATTCCCTATTTGTCTAGCCAGCATAATGGCCACTATTCAAATACATGCGCACATGATGATATTCCTATTGACCTTTGTCAGAGATTTTGCTAGTGATGTTCAAAGAAATATTCCTATTGACCTTTGTCAGAGATTTTGCTGATTTTATGCCTCACATGATGGAAGTATTGCATGCTCCTGAAGACTCCCATCATAGTGCAAATTTATTTGGCTTCTTTTGATGGCTTCTTTCAAGGACAGAAATGATGAGGCCTAAGCCTAACAATGTAGGCCTAGTCCTTTCCGTAAGATGCTCCTGATCTATTCATGTTCCCTCCATGACTTGGAGTCAAAAAAGAAAAAGACTCACTTTTCACTATTCATCTGTCACTATTCACCTGTCACTATTTATCTAGCACTATTCATCCGTCACTATTCACCTGTTACTATTCATTCCGAATTTTACCTATTTAAGGGGGGTTGTCCCTTATGTTAAAGGCAGAACAAAAAATTAGAAATTATTCTTAGAACTTATTAGAACCTTTGTTAGAACTTCCTCTAGAGAGTTTACCTTCATTGAGAGAGTTCTCCTATTATCTTGTTGACTACAACCTTGTTCACCAAAACCTTGTTCATACAAACCTTGTAACTAGGACTAGTTCAAGCTTTGTAACTGTTAACCTCAACTGTTGAGATCTTGTATTGACTATTACTACTGTAAGTGTTTACCTACTTTCAATAAAGAAGTATTTTCAGTTATTTATGTTCATTATATTGCTTGTTGCTACCGCCACCTTGGACGGATTACCGCAATACTGGACGGTTTTAAATTGCTTTCATTAATTGCTTTCAATTATTTTGATATATACTGCTTGGCTGGTTCTACCGCCTTATTATTGTTCTAACTTTGCTATTTACATTTATTTCACTATATTATTACTGTGCTTCCGCCTCTCTCCCTTCTTCCGTGTGTCCCCTTATCCATACTTCCGTGTGTCCCCTTCCCCTTTTATGGATAAGGGACAACCCCCCTTAAATAGGTAAAATTCGGAATGAATAGTAGCAGGTGAATAGTGACAGATGAATAGTGTCAGATGAATAGTGACAGGTGAATAGTGACAGATGAATAGTGAAAAGTGAGTCTTTTTCTTTTTTGACTCCAAGTCATGGAGGGAACATCAGGAGCATCTTACGGAAAGGACTAGGCCTTCATTTTTAGGCTTAGGCCTCATCATTTCTGTCCTTGAAAGAAGTCATCAAAAGAAGCCAAATAAATTTGCACTATGATGGGAGTCTTCAGGAGCATGCAATACTTTCAACATGTGAGGCATAAAATCAGCAAAATCTCTGACAAAGGTCAATAGGAATATTTCTTTGAACATCACTAGCAAAATCTCTGACAAAGGTCAATAGGAATATCATCATGTGCGCATGTACTTGAATAGTGGCCATTATGCTGGCTAGACAAATAGGGAATAGTAGTAACAATAACCTGAGGACCACACAATCAATCAGTAGAAGGAGCATCAGACGGATAACCATCAAAAGGATCAAAGGGACCTTGTGGAGAGTCACAATCATGCTCATGATTAATAGCATATCGGTTGCAAAATCCACAATATAAAATAGGCTCATCCAGTGGTCTTCTTCCTGGAATGAGAAAGCTCTTTGGATTACAATGGTCTGTAATACGCAAACGAGCAATAGCGTCAACACGTGGCCTGGGACCAAAAACAGAAATTCTATCAGTGCTTCCCATGAAATGATAATCCTTCCACAGGTTCTGAGCAACTTCAATAATTTGATTATTAAAATAGTTTCCCCAACATTTTGCAAGAGCATAAGGATCTTTGAAGGACAAATGTGGATCCCCTTCAAGCCATTGCCCCTGATGAGTATAACCATTGATGAGAATAAGATGTTTCGAAGGCTGGACATTCATCCAGGTATTTCTTTCCCTTCTAGGCAAAGTACTCCAACATCGGATGGAAATAGTGGGGCCAGTAAATTTTTTAATGGCATCTTGAATAATTTGAGGAAGTTGACTGGCTTGGTAATGGCTTGTTAATTTTAGAAATCTGATAAAGCCATATTCAAACATATGAGAAAGCCAGTTAGGATCTCTATTATCATCATCATCATCAGCAGCAAAGTAACCATCATCATAATTAATTAAGAGACCAGGAAATCGGTATGATTTTTCATGCACTCTGAGAGTACTCCCAAAGTGTTCTTCCCAGTCCAACTGGCTAAACACATTATCACCTTCATCAAGTTCATCAGGATCAGGAATAGTGGCGGTAACAAGTTTCTTGAAACATTTGAACCATAGGTCAAAAGACCTAAACATAGCCTTGCTCTTCAGTATACGTGATTGTATATCTGATGGCAAGTTGGCAAAAGCACTTCTTAGCATAGATTGGGACTTAAGGCTCAATCTAGAATAATCAGTGCCCATTATAGTCATTTTATCCTTTGAATGGATATCCTCTTTGCCAAAGAGTTGACTAGTGTAAGGATCATTTGTAATATTTGGATGGTTAGCAAGTTGGCTTATAAAAGCCCCAATTTCTGAAACAAGGTTTGAAACAAGGTCATTATTTGAAGCAAGAGGGTTTTCTGAGATAAAGTTAACATAATGGCTTAGGTAAGCCTCATTCTGAACAGAAAGGTTAACAAGATGGATTTCCAGGGCTCTAAGAGTGCTTTTTAAAAGATCATGGTGGTTTTGAATAAAAGCAGCTTGAAGGTTATCAAGAATAAATTTAATAAAATCTGGAAGTTCTGAATAGATTCTATTGTGGAATTGTAAATTTTTTGACAAAACTTCCTGCAAAGCAATCACAATATCACCACTAGAATATGCCACCGTTGCCGGGACATACCCTTGAAGGGATGTCGATCCACTGGGTTTTTCCCCAGAAGATGCGCCTTCATGCATTTTGTTTTGGGAATAGTTCTGTACAGGAGCTTTTCCCTTATTTTTCCTCTCAGTAGAGGGAGCCATAATAATCCACTTATTAGTGGTATAAATACTAATATTATCCCACTCACTAGTGGTATTTATCCTTGCATCAGTGCTCGATTCCTGCAAAAGATCATTAGAAATATTAGAGTCAGTGGTAATAGTAGATATTTTGGCATTACTAGTATTACCTTCAAAATTGGTTAGGAAGCATGTAGCAGGAGAAGGATAGGTACAAAACTGCTTTCACCACTCCTTTTGGTCATTACGAGTGGAATGTGATGCCTTTTGGTCTTAAAAATGCTCCTAGTGAATTCCAAAATATCATGAATGATATTTTCAACTGCTTCAGTCACTTTACTATTGTTTATATTGATGATGTTCTTGTTTACTCCAGTTCTATTGATGAACACTGGAAACATTTGTATTCGTTTCTAGAAACTATCAAAAGAAATGGTTTTGTTGTTTCTGCTAAGAAAATTAAACTGTTTCAAACAAAAGTTCGTTTCCTTGGCTGTGACATCTCTGAAGGACAAATTCGTCCTATTGATAGAGCCATTCAATTTGCTGATAAATTTCCTGATGTCATTACTGACAAAACCCAGCTTCAAAGATTTCTTGGGTCATTGAATTATGTTGCTGATTTCTACAAAGATATGAGAAAACAATGTAAACCTCTTTTTAATCGGTTAAAGAGTAATCCTCCTCCTTGGTCCGATGTTCATACATCCCTTGTTAAACAAATCAAATCTCATGTTAAGACATTGCCCTGTCTTGGTATTCCCACTGTTGATGCATTCAAAATTGTTGAAACTGATGCCTCTGACATTGGTTATGGTGGTATTCTGAAACAAAAAGTTTCTCCTGAGTCATCTGAACAAATTGTCCGTTTCTATTCTGGAATTTGGAATAATGCACAGTTAAACTATAGTACTATTAAAAAAGAGATTTTATCTATAGTATTATGCATTTCAAAATTTCAAAGTGATTTATTAAACCAAAGGTTTTTATTACGTATTGATTGCAAAAGTGCTAAATATGTTATTGAAAAAGACGTTGAAAATATTGCTTCAAAACATATTTTTGCTAGATGGCAAGCTATTTTAAGTGTTTTTGACTTTGATATTGAATATATTAAAGGATCTCAAAACTCCATCCCTGATTTCCTTACCCGTGAATTTTTGCAGTGTCCTAATGGCAAGTAGAAGGTCGAAAGACAAGACACCTGCCACTGTTAACCCAATTGTTAAACCTGTTTCCTCTTTGGACCCCGTTAGTAAACCTGTTTCCTCTATGGACATTGTTAACCGATTCACCCCACTATGTACTATTCCCAAACCCAACTATTCTTCTGTTCTTGCCTCATCATATGACCCTTATGCAATAACCCCTGTTAACCGACCAATCAAAACTGTTTATCCTAAAAATCCCAATGTTCCTCAATATGCCAAAAAACAATATTTCCAAAACCTGTTTTATATTGAACCCAACAGAGCCTCCATTTTTGACCCTCTCACACTTGCTAGAAGCTATTTTCCCCCAAGATTTCATTGGATTCCTGAGCATAGTGAAAAGAAGTTACAATACTATTCTGGTCTCTTGAGTAATGAAAAATCTATTATTATTAAAACCATTACTGACAAAGTTGATACCTCCAAGATCATCTACCATGGTGTTTACATAGTCAATGTTATTACTGAAGAAGAGTGGGGTCCTTCTCCTAGTTTTACCAAAACAATGCCCGGATCCCTCATCCCTTATTCTTACTATGATTATATCACTGCTTGGACAAGATTTATGCTTCACCAAAATGAAGACATGTCTCATTCTTGGTTTGTTAACTTTGATAGTAAGTTCCATGGCGTCCTGCCTCTTTGGTTCAATCGTTGGTGGACTCAATTTAGCCCTATTAATGACATACTTCCTGAACCATTGCTTGAGGCCTTTGAATGTTTCAAGAAGTTCTATAAAATTGATGCTTATGGTGCCAAGTTCCCTCCTTTACTCCACTTTGTTAAACGATACAAAATATCCTGGATATTAAAATGGCAGTATGAAAAAGAAGGTGATGTGCTCCAAAGACATTGGTATGTAAAATGGTGGGGTAAATTCCCTCATACTCAGAGGATTATTGCTAGTGTTTCCAGAGAATCTTCTTCTGTTGCTTCTCTCCCTATTGCTAATTGTTCAGTTAGTCGATCCCCCGTCGCTACTGATGCATCTGCTTCCTCTTCTAAATCTACTAAGCCATCTGTTAAACCCAATAAAGTGAGTTCTCCATTGGATGATATCCGCAAGGACCTTGAAGCACTAAATGCCCTTATTGAAATGTTAAAAAAGGAAAAGGCTGATTTAGATGATGAACGATCTTCTGAGGCCTCTGTTGCAAAAGATCCTTACTACCCCTACAATGAGGAGTGGTTTGGTCATGATGAAGAAGAAGCTGATGACTTAGCAAAAGATTGATTAATTCACCCTATTTGACAGGCCAGCACAAAAGGCCAAAATGCTATTATTATTTCCTATGCTAAAAATGATGATGATTGATTCTTCCTATTTGCCAGGCTAGCACAAACGGCCAAGATGTTACTGTTCTTCACCATGCTTGAGTACGCATGCTACTAGTACTATTCTTGCTCATGCTACTAAAAAGAAGATTCCTTATGTTCCCAAGACTACTTTCAACTATTCCAAGACCACTTTCCGTATGCTTTGGTCAAAGAATATTTTGAACACTATTTGCTTTTACTATTTATGTGTTACTAATTTCACCTATTTAAGGGGGGTTGTCCCTTATGTTATAGTCAGAACTTAGTAGACCAAAAATTAGAACTCATTCAGAACTCTTGTTAGAACTTCCTCCAGAGAGTTTACCTTCTTTGAGAGAGTTCTCCTATTATCTTGTTGACTACAACCTTGTTCACCATAACCTTGTTCATACAAACCTTGTAACTAGGACTAGTTCAAGCTTTGTAACTGTTAACCTCAACTGTTGAGATCTTGTATTGACTATTACTACTGTAAGTGTTTACCTACTTTCAATAAAGAAGTATTTTCAGTCATTTATGTTCTTTATATTGCTTGTTGCTACCGCCACCTTGGACGGATTACCGCCATACTGGACGGTTTTAAATTGCTTTCAATTATTTTGATATATACTGCTTGGCTAGTTCTACCGCCTTATTATTGTTCTAACTTTGCTATTTACATTTACTTTCACCATATTATTACTGTGCTTCCGCCTCTCTCCCTTCTTCCGTGTGCCCCCTTCCCCCTTTATGGTATCAGAGCCACTCTCCCTTCTTCCGTGTGCCCCCTTTTATATATATATTGAAACTAGTATATATATATATATATATTTTTTTTTTTTTGAGCAAAATGTAAGCGAGATATTATTAAAAAACAAAGAAAATCAAGTAACATCCGATTGGAATACAACATCCAAATCACTAGGTAAATCTTCTACCAAAACATCAGTATTTGCAGCTAAAGCCGCTCGTCTAGCAAGGTCATGAGCCAACCTATTCCCATCCCGTTTAACATGCTGAAAATGACGTCGCCGCAACAGACATGCTAACTGCTTTGTCTCATCTATAATGTGGCCATAGAGAGTATAACACCGATTAGAAGCTTGCAGAGCCTGAACAATACGAAGACAATCACCCTCAATAAGCACTTCAAAAAAACTCAACTCCCTTGCAAAAACAACTACTTGTTTTGTAGCCAACGCCTCTGCCATCTCCACAAACTGGACCGGCCCCACTCTTTAACTCAAGGTAGCCAACACATGACCTTGAGAGTCCCTATACACCACACCTAACCCAACTTGATTAAAACCATCCAAAAGTGCTGCATCAAAATTCAGTTTATAGCATGTATCAGGTGGCGGAGTCCATCGCACACGAGGAGGACGGTCATTGCTTGACGTCTCCTTACAGTGAACGTCCCAGAACTCTTGGACCAGTTTCAAAGCTCTAGCGCCAATTTCATGAAGCTGCCAGGTATGTTGATGAACTCTTAAGCGATTCCGACGTTCCCACAAACACCAAGCAGTCATGGCAAACTGAGCACACTGGAAACTCGAACCAGCACTGAACAGAGACTCCAAAACCTCCAAAAAAGACCGATACTTCTTCTGAGTGAGAAACAAAAACCCAGGATCGGACATCCACACAGACCGAGCTTGATCACAAAGCCATAAACAATGCAAAATAGATTCTGATTGATCATTGCAACCCTCACATGTATCATCAAGTGGAATATGCCGAAGTCTCAAATTTAGCTTGGTAGGGAGTGAATCTTTCGCTACTCGCCACAAGAAATGACAGACCTTCTTAGGAACTTTAAGTTTCCAAATGTTCTTCCAAATCATACGCTCAAACAAAGGAGAAGATGAACTTGGCAAAACAGAATTCTCAGCTTCCATTAACATACGGTATGCACTTCGCACACTATAACTCCCCAACGAGGACAGCGGCCAGATTAAAACATCCTCAGCCTCATCTTCAGCCACATAAATCCCCCTAACCTTATCAGCTTCCCAAGGTAAAAAACAGGCAGCCAGCTTACCCGGATCCTAGACTCTAGAATTTGGATAAAACAACTCACTGACCCTATCCACAGCAGAACCCGCTCTAGGAGATATAATTCTACTACACCCCGGTTCAGGCAGCCATTGATGGTCCCAGACCTTAATTGTTTTGCCATTCCCAATCCTCCATATAGCGCCCTTATTAACTACCTCTCGTGCCTGCAGGATACTTTTCCAAGCGTAAGAACTCTTTGGATGGACAGGAGCATCAAGTATAGTACCTGTAGGAAAATATTTGGAACTAAAAACTTTATACAATAGAGTATCTTTATATATATATGTGTGTGTGTGTGTGTGTGTACGTGCACCCATTATATTTATTTTTTATAAGTATATATATATATATATATTAGTTTTAACTTATAACATCGGCTTTTGATGATAGTTTTTTATCATTAAACTAATACATCAATTAGTTTTTGGTGTAAGTAGGGATTGAATCCTAGATCTCTTATTTAAACATCAGAGACTTTACTAGTTGAATTAATTATAACCCACAATTATATTTATTTATTGCTTATACATGAAGAATATTTGTAATTTTGATTTAACATATGATATTTTTTTTACTTAAAAACAAATTTACATCATATAAGCCTATCTTTGGAAAAAAAAAAAAAAAAAAAAAAAAAAGAGAGTAAGTTTTGACATATCTAAAAATATACAAGTCAATTTAATAAAAATAGAACATAATTAAATTACATATGATATACATTAGATACATTTTGTTTGAATGAGCTACGCATGATATAAAAGTAATTAGAATGAACAATAATTGATTAGTTAGCTATATAAATGCATTGCATGTTTTTAGTAAAAAAAAAACTAAGGGGGCATTATTTAAATTTCATGTACAATTTTTTTTCCCCCAAAATACAAGAGGGAGGGAGGAATTCTGAAAAGTCAAAAGGGGCCATGGCCCCTTCCCTTAGCTCTCGTGTGTATAGTTTTAGTTATCTAGCTTTTTTAATAGTCATGTGATTTATATAAGTAATACACATTAATAGTTTTATAATTAACTACGTAATTTGTTGGCAAAAATAGCTCAAAACATGTTTAGGGTGCATTTGTATAAACTGTTGAAAATGAGTATTTTGAGTTCAAAATGCTCTACAAGAAACTGTGATTGTAAAATAGAGTTTTGAGTTTAAAAACACTTTTTTAAGTTCTCAAAATGCCTAACCAAACGGACCCTTAGAGCCAAACGTTTTTCTAATAAATATGATTTTTTTTTCTTTTTCTTTTTTTTTTCAAAATTTATGTATCTATTATACCATCACATTACATCATATCACATCATATATATATATATATATATATTTATGCGCAAATTACACTCCACTTCCTTGAGGTTTGAGTAAATGATACTCACCCTCAAACCTAAAAAGTAAAAAAATGGACAATTTACATTTTATACCTAATAATATCCTTAGAATTTTTTTTTTAAAGATTTAACAAAATTTAAAAATGACTATCAATAATATTTCAATTATATATATAGGAATTATATTATGCATTTTATTGTATATTTTTAATTGTATCCATGCATATGCATGAGGTTACAAACTAGTTTAGAATAATGTAAAAAGTATAAAACCAAAATTTTATTTATTTATAATATTAATTACATTATTATAATATGATGTCACCGATTCGATCCCTTTTGGAAAAAAAAACCAAGAACTTCTCATTTTTAGTTCTTTGTCCAATTCAATTTTTAAAACCAGAATAGATCCCTATAATTAATATGAATTTTATTTAATTTGTAGATCATAGTAAATTAACTACATTGTTTAATTTTTTTTCAAAAGAAAAAATACAAAAAGTTAAAAACCTAATAATGATGAGATTGTGTTGCCAACCTCTAGTGTTGATATTCCACCTTCTAAAAATCTTCAAACAAAAGACTTTGGTTGGCCTCCTTAAGTTTGAATCTTGGTTCCGTCCCTGCTTGTAACTTAACTGATTGACACATCCTGAAGTGTTGAAGACATATAATGTTCAAATCTCTCATTTCTTCTTATAACCATATTGAATTATCAACAATAAAAAATCATAAATTTAATCATCTTTCTAATTATATTCATGAATCAAATTTCGTTGGTAAAGTTAATATTGTTGGAAAATTTAGTTTTGTATCTCATACAAAACACATAGCGTAAGAAACAAACATAGATTTATTTCATTCATGATTGATAATATGCACTATGTAAATTTCAAAATTTAAGAACAAGATAGTGTATTTTGGTGTGGTGAAATTCAAAACAAAAGATTAGAAGTACTTGGGAACATTTTTAATTTTCACTCCAATTCCACTTTACGCCCAAGAAGTGTGGTCTCTCAATTAGTTTCCAATGGAAAATAATCGAGTGGCTTCACTCACACGTACACATCATTTCACAATGATGTTTCATCTTAAAATAAAATTTTGTATGTTTCTCATTTTATAACTAACTGATTATCTAATTGGGCTGTCCAATTGGGCCTTTCCAATTGGGTTTTAGTGTGTAGCTTGGAGTAGGACCAAAAGGGACTAATAAGACACTACCTCTAATGAGCCTTAGACTTTTCTGTCAACTCTTGACAAGTCTAAAGTTACCATTAATTATATTTAATACCACTATATAAATATAATTGCACTCTAGGCCTTATTAATAAATTATATCTCAAGACTTTATTATACATGCAACTCTTTC
Source organism: Quercus gilva (assembly GCA_023621385.1). Taxonomy (NCBI): domain Eukaryota; kingdom Viridiplantae; phylum Streptophyta; class Magnoliopsida; order Fagales; family Fagaceae; genus Quercus; species Quercus gilva. The sequence goes on along the minus strand of CM042480.1, from coordinate 24,469,991 downwards.
ATCAAATATTCGTAGTAATACAAAATCATGAATGTAGACTGCCACTTTGAAGATTGCTACATCTTAATCCTTGAGTGCTCGGTTTAATCTTTTAAGTTATACATCATATATTTATGAAATCCAATTTCATAAATATATACTTTAGTAACTTCTTACTAAAGTGATTAGGCCTAACACTCTGAATAACAAAATTCATTAAACTTATCTCAAGTGAATATTTTATATCTCCGTTAAGAGATTATAAATTCCATCTTGAGAATATATGTTCCATCAACATTAAATGTGGTTACCCAATATACTGAGGTTTTGATCATGATTTTAGATCTCACTCCTGATATATCAAAACAACGTACATTTCATGATCAAGTCCATTATTCTCTCAGGATTAAGAGTTCATGCAAATAGAAGTCGTGAGATTTATTATTCATTTGATAGTCGTTAGGAGAATAATAAATCTCACAGCGGTCCAGTTCAATATGTTTTAACTCTTAAAACATATCAACATACCAACTAGAAGTCTTCACTTCCGTAATCAAGACAAATCATCTTAGTTGATATGTTATAGTCTTCGCAAATGAAATACACAATTTCATCACCGACTACGAACTATAATTATGAGTTTACAAAGAACTTGTGATTTATATCTTCTGTAACTTTTCACATAAATCACATACTATGCATCTCATGGACTATATGATAATCTCCAAATATTCATGTTACCATTATTTTAGATAATAATAAAACAACTTTATTAATTACAATATTAAGTCATATATAATGTCATACATAGTATCATACAATAGATGTAAGGGCACACATCCTAACAAATATAACCAACCTACCGTCAAACACACATATTCCATACTCGGCAAGGATGAACTCTAGGGCCCTTGACAATCAGACATCACACTATTTTGATAATCATTTCCCCTTCTAGTGTGCTAAATAGCCATCGAACTTCGACTTTTTTTATAAGCATTTTCCTTCCAAGGTCCCAAGCATAAAAACTTAACATCTTTACGTTTTCTAATTTCTATTGGTCCATCCTAAATCAATCCCCTTTCATCTTCCCAATAGGTTAATTGCCTATTTCTTTTGATCAACATGTAATCCTGAAACCTCATGAGTTTATGTATAAACTATAAAGCCATTGATTAATTAATTTAATTAACACTATAAAAGCTAGATTTTAAACATAAAATTTTTTAAACTTATTTGCTGGAGACTCCATGGAGAATTGTATATATGACTTTAATTTCAATTCAAATAACACCTTCAAATTCTACATCATAATATTCTTCACCTACAAATTACACCTAGCATTTTCTCAAAAAAATAAATAAATAAATAAAATTACACCTAGCAAATAGCATCTTCAACTTCATAATCAAATTCATTTCAAAAAAAAAAAACTTCATAATCAAATTTAATGGAATTTGTATTGTCACTACATCATATTCTTAATGGACATCCAACAGAGCAGATTGATTCTTTTTTATTAAAAATGAAAAAGAAAAAAAGAGCAGACAATAAATTTACCTCGGGTAAAACAGAAGTGCTGGGGCAGAAACATGCAGCTACTCATTCTTTTCATCAAACTGAGTTACCTAATAAGAAACATGTGGTTTCTCAAGTTGATATGGATAACACAGAGATATTGGCGGAGGCTGGTTCCCAGCCCCGCTAGAAGCAATGAGTTTAATAGTTTGGAACTGTCGTGGGCTTGGGAACCTACGTACAGAAGACCAGCTTGCGGAGATAATGCGGGCAAAAGATCCCTCTATCTTGTTTTTAGCCGAGACATGGACAGATAAAGCAAGGCTAGAATGGATACAACAAAGAATTCAGTTCAAAAATTTATTTGAAGCTCCTAGAAGAAATAAGGCAGGAGGTTTGGCCATTTTTTGGAAGGAAGAATTTAATTTGGATATTGAAACTTTCTCCCATAACCATATTGACACCACCATCAATAAAAATAAGGACAACGAATGGAGATTCACCGGCTTCTATGGTGAACCTGATACACAGAAAAGGCATGAAGCTTGGGCGAAACTAAGAACTTTGAAGAACCGGAGTGTCTCTCCTTGGTTGTGCGCAGGGGACTTCAACGAAATAACACGACAATCAGAAAAAGAAGGAGGCAGAGATAGGCCACACACTCAAATGCAATCCTTTAGAGACGTTTTGGATGAGTGTGGCTTCATGGACTTGGGGTTTGTTGGCTTTCCCTTCACATGGCATAAGCATTATACAGGTTATACGGTGTGGGAGAGGTTGGATAGGGCCATGGCGACAAATGAATGGTTTTCTATGTTCCCTGGCACTCAAATCCATCATGTTGATGTTACAACTTCTGATCACAAAGCACTTTGGATTACACCTGAAGGTATGGATTCTAGCTTTCAAAAACCGTTTCGCTTTGAACATATGTGGTTGACTGACAAAGGTTGTAGCACGGGTGGCAAATAGGCGGGTTTGGGTGGGTTTGGGGTGGGCATAATTGGGTTGGGTATATAAAACTCATTTACCCATTTAAAACCTATTTAACAAATTGCTTCTAACCCAAATCCAACCCAACCCAATTATTATGGGTAAACCCCAACCCACCCAATTACCCAATTATCAAAATTACTAAAATGCCACTAAAGTGAAAATGACCAAAGTACTCTAAAATTCTCAAAAAAGACCAAAATACCCCAAAAACCTAAAAATTACCAAAAGACCCCCAAAACCCAAAAAAAATGACCAAAATACCACCGAAACACAGAAAATGACCAAAATACCCCCAAAACCCAAAAGTGACCAAAATACCCCCTGAAACCCAAAAATTACCAAAATACCCCCAAAACCCAAAAAATGACCAAAATACCACTGAAACCCAAAAAATTACCAAAATACCCCCGAAACTCAAAAATGACCAAAATAACCCCTGGAACCTAAAAAATGACCAAAATACCCCCAAAACCTTAAAATTACCAAAATACCCTCCAAAACCCAAAAATGACAAAAATGCCCTCAAAACCCAAAAAATGACCAAAATACCCCCTAAAACCTAAAAAATGACCAAAATACCCCCAAAACCTTAAAATTACCAAAATACCCTCCAAAACCCAAAAATGACAAAAATGCCCTCAAAACCCAAAAAATGACCAAAATACCCCTAGAACCTAAAAATTACCAAAATACCCCCAAAACCCATAAAATGACCAAAATATCCCCAAAACTAAAAAATGACCAAAATACCCCCGAAACCAAAAAATTACCAAAATACCCCTAGAACCCAAAAATTGACCAAAATACCACCAAAACCCATAAAATGACCAAAATACCCCTGAAACATAAAAAAAAATGACCAAAATACCTCCAAAACCTAAAAATGACCAAAATACCCCATAAACCCAAAAAATGTCTAAAATACCTCTAAAACCTAAAAAATTACTAAAATACCTCTGAAACCTAAAAAATGGCCAAAATAACCTCGAAGCCTAAAAATTGATCAAAATAACCTTGAAAACTAAAAATGATCAAAACACCCCCGAAACCTTAAAAATGGCCAAAATAACCACAAAGCTTAAAAATTGACTAAAATAACCACAAAACCTTTAAAATGGCCAAAATAACCACGAAGCCTAAAAATTGACCAAATTAACCTAGAAACCTAAAAAATGACCAAATTATCCCCTAAACCTAAAAAATGATCGATATACCTTCGAAACCTAAAAATTAACTGAAATACCCTCTGAAACCTAAAAAATGACCAAAATACCCCTGAAACCAAAATACAACCAAAATAACCCCTAAACCTTAAAATGACCAAAATATCCTCAAAACCTAGAAAATGACCAAAATACCCCAAAACCTATAAAATGACAAAAAAAAGCCTCTTAAACATGTAAGTGGATAAAAATACACCCTAAACTTAAAAAATTACCAAAATCCCTCTTAAAACTAAAAAATGGACCAAAATACTCCATAAACATAAAAAATGACCCAAATACCCCCTAAACCTAAAAAATGACTAAGATACCCCAAACCCTTATTTTGGTAATTTTAGAGGCTTCAGGTGTATTTTGTTCATCTTACAGGATTAGTTGTATGTTGGTCATTTTAGATATTTTAAGGGGTATTTTGGTCGTTTTATAGGTTTAGAGGTATTTTGGTCATTTTAGAGGTTTCAGGGTATTTTTGGTAATTTTAGAGGTTTCACGTTGTTTGTGGCCATTTTAGAGGTTTTGGGTTTATTTGGGTCATTTCAAAGGTTTAGGGGTATTTTCGTCACTTTAGAGGTTTGAGGGTATTTTGGTCATTTTTTAGGTTTTAGGTTTTAGGGGTATTTTGGTCACTTTTTAGGTTTAAGGGGTATTTTGGTCATTTTATAATTTTAGGGGGGTATTTTGGTCATTTTTAGGTTTCAGGGTTATCTTTGTCAATTTTTAGACTTCGGGGTTATTTTGGTTATTTTTAGGTTCTAGGGTTATTTTGGTCATTTTTAGGTTTCTAGGTTTTTTTGATCAATTTTTAGGCTTTGGGGTTATTTTGGCCATTTTTTAGGTTTCGAGGGTATTTTAGTCATTTTTTAGGTTTCAGGGGTATTTTGGTCATTTTTTAGGTTTCGAGAGTATTTTAGTCATTTTTTAGGTTTCGGGGGTATTTTGGTCATTTTTTAGGTTTCAAGGTTATTTTGGTTATTTTTTAGGCTCTGGGGTTCTTTTGGCCATTTTTTAGGTTTTGGAGGTATTTTGGTAATTTTTAGGTTTCGAGGGTATTTTGATCATTTTTTGGATTTTAGGGGTATTTTGGTCATTTTTTGGGTTCGAGGGGGTATTTTGGTCATTTTTTGGGTTTCGGGGGGTATTTTGGTCATTTTTTGGATTCGGGGGTATTTTGGTCATTTTTAGGTTTCGGGGGTATTTGGTCATTTGTTGGATTTTAGGGGTATTTTGGTCATTTTTTGGGTTTCAGTGGTATTTTTGTCATTTTTAAGTTTCAGGGGGTATTTTGGTCATTTTTTGGGTTTTAGGTACATTTTGGTCATTTTTTGGGTTTCGAGGGTATTTTGGTCGTTTTTTTTATGTTTCAGGGGTATTTTGGTCATTTTTTAGGCTTCGCGAGGTATTTTGGTCATTTTTGGGTTTTGGGGGTATTTTGGTCATTTTGTAGGTTTTAAGGTTATTTTGGTCATTTTTAGGTTTATGTGTTATTTTGGTCATTTTTTAGGTTGAGAGGGTATTTTGGTAATTTTAGTGGTTTAGGGGTTGGGTGATTTGTAGAAATGGTACTTGGATCATAATTTGGTCTAATTGGGTACCCAATTAAAACCCAATAAACATTAGTGTTAATTGGGTTTAATTGGGTTAGTACCCATTTAACCCAACTAATAATTGGGTGGGTTTAGGTCTCTTTTAAGTGGGTGGGTTTGGGTGGGCAAATGGGTTTGGGTTGATTTTGCCACCCCTAGGTTGTAGTAATACTGTGGAGGCGGTTTGGAAGGAACCTGTAACAGACCTGTGGGAGACAAGGGTGCTGACTAAGATTGACTAGTGTGGACAGGAATTAACTCGGTGGAGTAAAAAGAGCTTCGGTAATGTGAAACATGAATTAGAGAAAAAAAGAAAGCAACTACAACAAGCTGAGAGAGAGGCAGTCAGAACTGGAGATTCCACTCGCATGAGAATCCTAGAATTTGAAGTCAATGTATAGCTAGATAAAGAGGCAAAAATGTGGGCACAGAGATCACAGATTATGTGGCTTAAGGATGGCAACCGTAATACACGGTTTTTTCACAGCAAAGCCTCTCAACGACGTCGCCGAAATTACATTAGAAGTCTGTATGATCACACGGGCAGATGGTGCACTTAGCCAACACAGATTACAGCCACAATCTTGAAATTTTATAAGGACCTCTTTACCTCTGCAAACCGGGATACCTTTGATGAAGTGGTGGAGGTTATCCCTCGGGTAGTTTCAGATGAGATGAATGACAAGCTTATCAGGGACTTTACAATGGATGAAGTTGAGGCTGCCCTCAAACAAATGGCGCCCATGAAAGCGCCTGGCCCCGACAGTATGCCACCTCTTTTCTATAAAACATATTGGTCTTTGCTTGGTTCAGAGGTATCACTTTCAATTTTGCATTACCTTAATACCGGGATTTTACCTCCATCACTTGGACATTCTTTTATCACTCTAATTCCTAAGGTAAAAAATCCAGAATATGTGCACCAATTTAGGCCTATTAGTTTAAGCAATGTTTTGTATAGATCTTCTCTAAGGTACTAGCAAATAGATTGCGTGATATTATGCCTTTACTTATCTCTGAGCACCAAAGTGCATTTATGTCAGACCGCTTAATTTCTGATAATATTCTGGTAGCCTTTGAAACTTTGCACTATATGAGAAATCACACCAAAGGGAAGATGGGGTTTATGGCTTTGAAACTTGACATGAGTAAAGCATATGACAGAGTGGAATGGGCTTATATGGAAAAAGTGCTGGAAAAAATGGGTTTTCATAAGCGGTGGGTGAAGCTTATGATGGTGTGTATTACAACGGCATCCTACTCCGTTTTGATAAATGGAGAACCTCATGGTGAGATTACCCCCACACGGGGACTTCGCCAAGGTGACCCCTTCTCCCCTTACCTTTTTCTCATGTGTACCGAGGGGTTGCATGGATTGATAAGTAAAGCAGCCCCGGATGGAGATATTAAAGGGGTTTCCATTTTCCGTAATGGGCCTAAACTAACCCACCTTCTTTTTGCAGATAATAGTCTCATTTTTTGCAGATCTAGTGAAAGCGAGTGCCAAAGCTTACTCAATATTCTTGCAAAATATGAAAGAGCCTCCAGTCAACAAATTAATAGAGCAAAGGCCACTTTGTTTTTCAGCAAGTCCATAGATGAAAGGAGGCAAACATTGATCAAGGAGTTGCTTGGAGTTCCGATCATCCACCATAATGAGAAATACCTTGGCCTACCATCTCTTGTAGGTCGAAAAAAGAAGGAAAGTTTCACCCATATTAAACAACGGGTTTGGAAGAAGTTGCAAGGATGGGAGGGAAAGCTTTTATCACAGGCGGGGAAGGAGATTTTGATCAAGGTAATGGCTCAAGCTCTCCCCACATATACTATGACATGTTTCAAATTGCCGATTACTTTGTGCCATGAAATTGAGTCGTTGATTTGTCGATTTTTTTGGGGCCAAAGAGGAGATAATAGGAAGGTACATTGGGTGAAGTGGCAAGAGTTATGTAGACCAAAATCACAAGGAGGTATGGGATTTAAAGATCTCTCATTGTTCAATGATGCTCTTTTGGCAAAACAAGCTTGGCGGCTCCTTCATGACTCTCAATCCTTGTTCTCTAAAGTTTTCAAAGCAAAATTCTTTCCAAACTCTACACTTATGGAAGCTAAGAATCCAGGTAATGCATCACATGCTTGGAAGAGCATCCTCAAAGGTAGGGAGGTGATTAAAAAGGGGGCGACATGGAGAATTGGAAGGGGAGATTCAGTCCATGTTTGGGGTGATAATTGGCTCCCTATTAAAAGTTGTCCAAAGGTTATCACACCAAAGCCTGTTGGTGGAGAAACAGTCATGGTTAGGGAGTTGATAGACCCGGTCTATAGAACATGGAAGGTGGAGGTCATTGAGCGGATGTTCTATGAGTTTGAAGCCTCCATCATAAAAAAATATACCTCTATGCCGATCCATTCAGGATGATGTATTGATCTGGCCCTTTAACCCAGATGGAGAATACTCGGTAAAGTCCGGTTACAGGTTCTTACATTATGCACAGTTGAGACAACAAGCAGGACCGTCCAACTTTGAACCCATGAAGCCGTTGTGGAGAAAAATTTGGAGTCTGGGAGTGCTAAACAAAGTAAAACATCTAGTTTGGCGGGCTTGCAGAGATTCCATTCCTACTACAATAAACTTGGTCAGGCGAAAAATTTTGGTGGATGACTTGTGCGAGGCCTATAAACTGCACAAGGAAGATACAGTGCACGCATTATTTAGATGCCCACTGCTTGAACCCCTCTGGAGACGCACACCCATGTGGAATCACGATGCTCTCAAGAGCAGCATCTCTTTCACTGACATTATTGAGTTTGTTTTTGCAGGTGACAAGGAACCAGAGCTCTTTACCTCAGTGATTTGGAACCTATGGAATCGTCAAAACAATCTTCGACTCAGCAAACCAACCATACCGTTGGACAAAGTTCTGGATGCAGCTCGTGAAAAGTGGCTTGAAACCTTCCCAAGTGAAGTACCAACGCTGCCCCAAAGATCAGCATTACCTCAACGAGCAGCCACCTGGTCACCACCTGGAGAAAACAGCTACAAAATTAACTTTGATAGTGCAACGTTCACGGACACGAATACTGCGGGCATGGGGATCATTATCCGAAACAATGAAGGCCTTCCTATGGCTTCTTTATCACAGAAAATACCACTCCCAAGCACGGTGATTGAAGTTGAGATCCTTGCAGCACAAAGGGCACTTGAGCTGGCTTTGGAATTGGGCTTTGATAACGTGATACTTGAAGGAGATTCTGAGACCCTGATGAAAGCACTGAAACAGGGCAGCAGCAATTTGACACATTATGGGCACCTTCTGCAAGATATTTTATTTCTTAGTTCACATTTCTCTTTTGTGGAATTTTCCTTTATACGAAGACTAGGAAATAAGGTAGCTCATTACTTAGCGAGAAAAGCAAATTCTCTCACACATATGACGGTCTGGATGGAAGATGTACCACCATACCTCCTCACTGTATTGTTGGCTGATTCAAATGGCCCCCCTTAATAAAATAATATGATATCTTCTTTCTCAAAAAAAAAAAAAAAAAAAAAAAAAACAAATAACTCCTTCAAATTTTTTTTTTTTTTTTTGAGGAAAAACTCCTTCAACTTCTATATGGTGCAAAACATAATTTTTTTATTCTCAATAATTCATATTCATAATGGTTGTTCGACAAAGCAGATTGACCTGCAAATAACGTTCATCTATTAATACAAATCAGTGGCATTTGTACCCTTAGCATTTAACTCACTCCTGAAAATTATCCTTCACTCATTGTTTTAACCCACAGCATCACAAACCACCCATCTTCTTATATATACCAATGTTATCAATTTCGTTCAGTTGGACCCAGAATGACTAGAATTTTCCATTCCAGTTGATTAATTAACTAGTATGCATCACATTTTTATTCCATCTCGTTGCATTTCAGTCCATTCCACTAAATTCCTTTAGGTACGGTGATTTCAGTTAGTATATAAACAAATCATTATTTTTATTACTTTACTTACATATTATATTTTATTATTATTATTTCATTAAGAATGTGTTTTTCTTATTTATTTTACTCACATATGATATGTTTTTTTTTCCTTCATTAAGAATATTTTCCCCCCTCATTTACTAAATATGAAATGTTATATTATGTAATGATGATATTAAAAATGAACATTATATGATTTGATATTGTATAATATTATATGATGAAGACTTGGGTATATTTATTTCTCCTGAGAATGACATTAACTTAACTCTTCCCATACTCTAATCATACATCTGTGTGAATCATCCGGGTAGAAACTATAGGGTAGCCAATAAAACCATCAAATTTCAATACAATGGCAACCACCCCAAAATGAAGTCCTAAAGCCTTTGTAAATTCAGTTTATTGCTCAAAATCCTTAACAAATCTGTAATATTTTGGACAAATCATGATTGATATAGGCCTATTGTCCGGCTTAGACAAGTGCAGCAACAAAAAACCAGTATGATTATTGGCTATCATGTTCGTTTCATAAGAAAAATCAGTTATATTGGCTATTGAAATTGAGGAGGTATGATGGCTGGGTTTTCATTGGTGAGGCAATTGGGATTTTAGCCAAGGAGTTTGGATGGCTGATGTGGTGGAGAGTGACGGACAATGGTGGTAACGGTTGTTGTCTTCGTGAAGGGCTTTTTTTTTTTTTTTTTTAAATGACTAGGATTTTGATTAGATTAAAGTCAATTTTTATTTTATTTTATTTTTTTTGAGTTCAAAGTCAATTTTTATTTTAAATAGATGGTGTTATATAATATTATATAGTTGAAAGGAACACTAGGAATTGGTGAGATGATCTCCACGATGGACTAAACAAATTTCGCCACTGAACGCGCAACAGACTAGTAGTAGTAACCACATTTCTGACTTGGTGATTGACCAAATTGTAATATTTTTACCAATTAAATTAATGTTAGAGGTTTCGAATGCAAATTATATAACCCCGATTCACTTACGGTTTCATACGAGAATGTGAAGGGAGCATTTGACTATTTGCCATAACTTCAAAATGTGGCTTGTACTTGAACAGGCTCTGTCCTGTTGCTCTGTTTGAGCTTTAGTTTTTGTTAATATATTTCCTCTTAACCAAAAAAAAAAAAAAATAACTTCAAAATGCTCGACTGATATTTAAGGACTTTTTTATTTTTGGTGAGAAAGAGATATTTAAGGACTCGGCTATGAGAATGTGAAAGAGAACATTTGATTACAGCTCATTATTGTAACGTGACCAAAATATTGAAGGTACTAGACCTAAACTTTATTCCATATTTAAAATGTAATTTTTTCTTTTCTTTTGTATGAAATTTTAAGTTCCTTGAAAAAAAATTATAAAACTGAGTATAAATAATTTCAATTAAAAACTTTTTTACTTCTATTAAAATATTTTTAATTTTAAATTTAAAAGTGATGTGATAGAATCAGAATATTTATCTTATGAGTGGTATTATGGGAAAAAAGTTTCATAACAATTTTATAACAAAGTATAGATGACAAATTAACTAGTTCTTATTTGAGCCCAACACTAAAATAATTTTTTTTTACCTATTATTACCAGTTTGTCACTTAAGATTTGTTGTGAAATTATTATAAAAATATTATGTCCTCAGCTTTGTGTAACTAATATTCTTTGATGAATAATTTGTTTTCATACAATTAAAAATATTCAAAGTTTTAAGAAATATTTGTATTTCAGTACATACATACATACATATACATACATACATACATATATATATATATATATATAAACATTAATGCTTGCATTTTACTAGGGGTGGCAAAATTTGTTGTGAAATTGTTATGAAAATATCATGTCTGCAGCTTTATGTAACTAATATTCTTTGATGAATAATTTATTTTCATACAATTAAAAATATTCAAAGTTTTTAAGAAATATTTGTATTTCAATACATACATATATATATATATATATAAATTAACATTAATGCTTGCATTTTACTAAGGGTGGCAAAATTTGACACGATCGGCAAACATGACACGAAATTAGCAGGTTATGAGTTGAGGCTTAATGAGTTTGTGTCATATTTGGGTTGACATGATTGACCCATTTAATAAACGAGTTGGGTTAGTTTCCAACCCATGAAACCCGTCTGATCCGTTTAATTAAATGATATTTTACTAATATACCCTACAAACCCTAAGTATATAAATTTATTAGTTGTTGTGGTTTATTTTCTTTAACATATTGTGATTGATTATTTGTGATATTGAAATATGTTTTAATTTTAAGATTATTTGTGATGCATTTACTCGTTAGTTCTGAATTTTATATTAATTTTTTTTTTTCATAATTTAGATAAATTTGGTTAATATTAAAATTTGTATATTTTTTCCGTTTTGATAAAATTTGATAAATAGATAGACACGACTAACCCATTTAGTAAACAGGTTGTGTTAGGATTGATTAATCTTGACTCATTTGATAAAATCTGATAAATAGATTAACACAACTGACCTGTTTAATAAATAGGTTGTGTTAGAGTTGATGAATTTTGACATGTTTAATAAACGTGTTGGATTAATGTTGGCCCATATAGTTGAATAATCATTTGTCAATACGACACGAACTAAACACGCGAACACGAATTATCATCCCTCATTTTATTACTTTTTTTGGGTTGAGAAGATTGCATTTTACTACAAGATTATCACAAAACGTGTACGGTAATTAGACCACGCATTACAATGACTATGAGTGCATAGAAGAGAAACACACGGTTCTGTCATGTCTGTACATTGTGTAGCTTCTCTTTTCTTGTCCCGATAATGAGGACATTTACACAAGATTATTGAAATTTTCCTGGATCATCGTGGACTTATGTCCATTGTCCAAAAAGAAAAAGAAAAAGAAAAAGTTAAAAGCTGCCTAATTATTATTGAAAAATAAATAAAAAAGTTAAAAGCGGCAAATTATTAGTCTCTTCTTATCCGCCGCAAAAAAGAAAAAAAAAAGTGTGTATATATATATATATATATCAGCAAAATCATTAGGAGTGTCCCATTGTGGCTTGGACCCGACAAAACTGTCCGATTTGAAGATATCTGAACTAAAGTTTGACTAATCCAACCAAGGTGGCAATCTATAGTAGGTTTTTGCCAAGTAAATCTTGACAGCCACGGGTTGAGTTGTGGTTCTTTGCAAGAAAATCCGACTCCAACCACTCAGACCGATTACCACCGTTAGACTTTGTCATTTTTTGCCAAGATCTTGAACAAATACGATGAAATCCATCAAATCTCCATCAGAAATTAGAGCTACGCCATAATCGATGAAATCTTGACCAAACCTAGTGGTTTTGACCAATTCGATTGTCAGTATAGTGAAGTTGTGGTGGACCAAGTCCCATATACCCATGATTGGTGACGGGAGGCGTGCTTTTTTTTAAAACCCAAGTTGATCTAGTCAAGTAGTGGTTTAACCCCAAACTCGACCTTGACCGCCCTATGGACACCCTTAAATACTACTAGCCTCTGAGCACGCGCTCACGCGCGTGCTCAAAGGCTTTTCTATTTTTTGGGTAAAGGTTAATGTAGAATATCTATTATAATTTCGGATCACTATATTTTTCAATAACAAAAAAAACCTAGACGTGTGATGAGTATTATGTGTGGTGAAATAATTTTTCATCACGCGCCTAGGTTTTTTTTGTTATTGAAAAATATAGTGATCCGAAATTAATAATAGATACTCTACATTAACCTTTACCCAAAAAATAGAAAAGCCTCTGAGCACGCGCGTGAGCGCGTGCTCAGAGGCTAGTCTATAACTAATTGATGTTTATCACTTTGTTTTAAATTTAATTATTTTTGTTTAAGATTTAAAAAAAAAAAGTAATTTTGATATGAGAATTTTTTTTTTTTTTTAATATTTTTTCTTTCTGTTCTTTAAAGTAACCCAACATACTTCCCCATAAAAAAGATTTGAAAAAAAAGAAAAGAAAAAAAGAAAAGAAGTAACTAAACAATTTAGAGTATTTGAGTATTTACAAAAGTAATAATTTATAATATATAAAAAAATAAAATCAAAAGTAATAGAAGTATTAAAAAAGTAAGAACAACCTCAACCAAACATTTAAGGAGAAAAGCTACCAAATATGTAATGGTACACAAATTTTTTGTTGTTGTTTTTGCAGAGTAATGGAACATAATTTAGTGGCGAGACCTGCACCTTCAAACCTCTCGGTAGGACTCACTGACTGGCGTTTCAATATTTCTTTAAGTGTCCATGTTGCTGTGATGGTGGTGGACGCAGCGAGCAATCTCTTTGAGTGTTGAGTAAATACCTTCTGAATCTTGTTTTGAGTGGCTGTCACCTGTTACCAAAATGCAAAAATGGTGGTTGCTCTAGGTATATATAAATTTAAAAAAAGAAAAAAAAGAAAAAAAAAAAAGGGGACTTGAGGATACGGATGAGGATTGGATAGTTGTAGGACCTATTTTTGAGGGTGAGGGAGGAGAATGAACGTGAACATAAACAATCAACAGGGAGCAGTTTTTTTTTTTTTTTTTTTTTTCCATAAAAAAATTAAAAAGTAACGTGAGATTAGAGTAAGAAACCGCAAATTAAAAAAAATGGATTTTTTTTTTTTTTTTTTAATGTTAAAACGGTTAAGCCTTGATAAAGGTAAAAAAAAAATTTTTTTGCAATCTTGAGTTTATTAACGGAAGGAACATGGGTAGTTGGAGCATTTCAAATACCTAGATAGAGAATGGTCCTATTTTGTAGGCAATGTTTATGCAAGAGTTAAAAGATATAGTTTTACCAAATTATCTTTTAATTTTGTCTCTACTTAAATATAAGATATAAGGATGTGTGGGTATTTTGGAACAAAAAAAAATCTAGTCCAAACAGGTGCAGCCCCTTAAATAGTAGTAAAGATGATGATTGCTTTTCATATAAAAGTTGCATTTTTATTTATTATTACTAATATTTTACCCATGAGATGCACAATTTAATTAAAAATTATATATAAATAAATGAAAATCATATTAATATTAGTGAACCACTTGAAACTTTCAGAAAGTTTATCTAAAATAAATTAACCATCTTAAAGTGTCACCTTACAAAAAAATTATTAAAAGTTTAGATATTTGGCATAAGCATGGTGTGTAAATTTTATTATATTAAAACATAAAATTATGATATATAATCAGAATTTTATATTTTATTTTGAACTACTTAAAATTTTTTGTAATAGAATTTTAGTTAGAGTAAAATTTTAAATTTCTATAAACTTAAGTAACAGAGTTTTGCTTAAGATAAACTACCGATACTTTTGGTAATATAATTTTAGTTGAAATAGAATTTTAAATGTTTGAAATTTAGGTGATTGGTTTTTACATAAAGGAAACTATTGGTAATAAGGTTTAGTCTAAGGTAAATTATGTCAATAACTAATGAAAGTGTAGATATTTGTGAAAATAACTAGGGTAAATTACAACTTACCCACCTGTGATTTGGTCAAAATTTATGTTGCCTACTTGTGGTTTGAAATTTAACATTTTACTCACCTAAAATTAATTCTGTTAAAGATTTGTAACCCACTTATGACTTTATGTTAGAAAACAACTTTTAACATCAAAATATGACATAAAACAGATAAAAAACTAGGGTTTGAAGATACCTTCTCTTGGCATCAAAAAAAAAAAAAAAACTGACAAGAAACTCAGGAGGGAATAACTCAATCCTACGGCTTGATGGTAAAAAAAGAAAAAAAAAAAAAAATTCAGGAACATATTGAAAGAAGCCCATGCCCAAATCCGACCAAAATTCAATTTGTAACTAATTTGAAATTTTCACGGAAACCCACACCCAAACATCTTACTTGCACTAATGAAGCTAGGTTCGCTGAAGTGGAGTTGAGTTTGCGATATGAAGTTCGCAATGATGTTGGATTGAATATTCCTGATTTCCTATTCTCAAATAAAATATGTCGGCAATTACCAAGTGGTCTGATGGCACTTCCTAAGGTACTCATCATTTCTAACTATTTAAAAATAAATAAAAATTAGATGCGTGTTGCAAGCAGCAAGAGCATTCACATGGAAAAAAAATTTTAGTGTGTTTATTTAATAACAATACTTAAGTTTTTCACTTAAGTATTGTTAGTTAAGTCATAGCAAGCACTTTCTCCAAAAAAAAAAAAAAAGTCATAGCAAGCAACAATGTGTGTGTGTGTGTTTTTTTTTTTTTTTTTTTTTTTTTTAATTTAGTTAATTATTCTATTTTCACAAATTCATCTATTCTTCCAAAACCATTAGGCTTTGACGCTCACCAATTTTCTTGTAAACAATCAACAGTGAATTTTTTTTTCCCCTTTTTCTCATTCTAGCTTTTTGATTTGTTTTATGATATATTTTGATCTTAAAAGTTTTTTTCTAATGGAAAAGCCATAAGTGGGTTACGGAACTTTAACAAAGGTAATCTCAAGTAAGTAAATTACCAAATTTAAAATTACAGATAGGCAACTTAAATTTTGGCCAAATTACAGGTAGGTAAATTATAATTTGCCCAAATAATTATTTGGCGCAACTACGACTTCTAGAATCCAACTTTAATTTATTATATGGTATATAATTTTATATAAATACAATAGGGTTGAATTTATGGGATTCCACTCCAGCTCCGCGATAACTGCTCTTTATTATCAAGCCAAAATATCGATTAATTTTTGGTATAGTCAGAATTTAAATCTTGGTCTAATATTTGAGGGTAAAAGATTTTAAGCCAAATTACAAATTACACCTTCTAACTTTGATCAAAATCCAATTTAGATTTCAAATTTTATTTTTGTTCAGTATAATCCTTTAAGTTTCAAATTTATTCAATTAGGCATCTCATTTACTTCTATTAGGAGACTACTGTTAAGTTTCCTAATTTTGCTTTTCTTTGAGTTTTTTGGCTAGTCATTTTAATTGCAACTTTGAGAATCATAACGTATACAAAAATTTAATTGTATGAATTATAATTATATGTGAATAGATTGGACTAACATCCTTTATTTTAAGGTACAATTTCATATATATATATATATATATATATATGTCTATATAATTTTTTTTTTATATAGGTAAAGATAAGAAATGTAGTAAAAATCCAATATTTCTAATTTTTTTAAACCTTTTTTTTTTTTTATAAATAGTTATTAGCATATAACTATTTTAATCCATTGTTGTAGACGTAGTTGCGCCAAATATTGGAATGATATTTGTAGACGTAGTATGTGATATTTTAATCCATTGCATATATTTTGAGATTCTTTTGGTGGAATGATTTGAAGCCTTGATTTTCTGATCTGGGTTTTGTTATGTCTACAACATTTTTACAACAAATCCTAAGTGGCAGGTTGTTACTGGTTGTTATTGTTGGGGCAAAAAGGTAATCTTAGTGTTTAATTCAAATTTGAACTAATAATAATTAACCACCTATGATTTGTTGTAAAATTATTGTAGACGTAGCATCTCTCTTAGACTTTAGTAAATATACTAACGGAGGAAAAATTCAACCTAAAACTGCATAAATGAAGTCAAAATTCTATTAATATCACTATTGGATATGTTAACCCCCCCACCCCACTTTTTGGTATCTCAATTATAGTCTTTGCCATCATTGATTGCTTGCCCACATTCACAAAACTGATATTCCTCAAAAAAAAAAAAATTTAAATTAAATTAAATTAAAACTGATCAAATCCCATTGATCTAAATTAATTACTTCTGCTTTGTTCATAAAATGTACTTTCTGTTTTGGTGGCACCATTATACAATATAAAATAAAACCTAAAAAATAAGAACGCCAAAAAAAAAAAAAAACACGCACGCACGCACGCACGCAAAACGTATACACGGTTTTTTGTGTGTTGTGTTTTGGTGAAAGAACCCCCAACGTAACAGAAACGCCTATGTTCATGTCAAGTGATATCATATGTTTATTTTATTTTTTAAATAAAAAAGTGATATGATACATATGATATGTTAATGAGAGAATATGAGAGATCGCTTTAACTAATAAACCACTTCTCTGATCTCTCTCACTGACACAGTACACGTCCTCTTTTCCACAAAAGCACAAAAAAAAATATTTTTTAAAATTCCATTTGTTCTTTTTTTTTTTTAATTATAGAAAAAATATATAAATAACTTTCTCTCTCTAAATCCTGTTTTTTGTTTTTTGCAGTATTTTATTCTCTGTGTTTTTTTTTCTAAACGTGCACAAACGCTCTGAAGGTCTCTCTGCATCATCAAAAAACAGGTTTTTCTTCCCTCACAACCTCTTTCTTTGTGTCTGTCTGTCTGTTTGTGTATATCTATGTATATGTCTGTCTTCTCATCTCATTTAAATCTGTTGTGTTATTGGTGGTTTTAGTTATATTGGGTTGCCTTTTATTTCACTGGTTTTTGTGTTTTTTATTTTATTTTTCAGCTATGTACTCAGCTGTGTTGGTATGTGATATTTTAATCCATTGCATATATTTTGAGATTCTTTTGGTGGAATGATTTGAAGCCTTGATTTTCTGATCTGGGTTTTGTTTCATTAACGTTTATTTTTGCTTCTTTTGGTTTTTATTTTAATACAAATGTTTTTTTTCTTCTGATTTGACGCAATAAATTAATTTTCTATGTATATTTTAGGTTGAATATGAAGTTTATGATTAGGGTTTGTTCCCTAAAATAACAAGTTTCTTTTTTTAAATAAAAGCTCGTCATTATCAAGGGATTTAACTGGGAAAGAATTTTTATTAAATTTTTAGTTGATGGACAGCAAAGAATTTGGATAAATTTTTTTTTTTTTGTTCGATTTTCTTGATGTGCCATACCTGTCTCTTGTAATATATTCTATTCTATTTTATCTCTCTTTCTCTATCTCTATTGCTTATGCCTTTAGCCTATGTATATTCATATTTTTGTTGGTCGGTTATTGGTTACGATTCTTGAGCTAGCTCCAATTTCTTCTTTTTGCCTGTAATTTATTTAGCGGCCTTTGTTTAATGTTTGGTTTTGATTCAACAGCTAGTCTTTAAAGTCCAAATTTTTGGAATAGTTTTGAAGAGGGTCTTGATCCAAATATCAACACCTTGATTGAATAGCCACTCGCTATTCTGTTCTGATACATGTATCTGATGATTATGGAGATTTGCAACATGAGAAATAGTTGATTGGAACCCATGATATGGTTTGGTAATGGGATCCCTAAACATGGAGAAGAAGTGGATATTTCCCCTTGTCATAAGCTCTCTCATATGCATATTCCTTCTGGCCACTACCTTCAACATGGGTCTTGTTTTTTCACTACACACAATCAATTCAATCATTTCAATTTTTCCTTCTCGCATAGCTACAAATCAATCAAGTTCGGTTTTTGCTGAATCAAAGGTTACACAATCTCCACCCCCTCCTGCTGGCCCAACGATTCCTCGTTTCGCTTACTTGGTTTCTGGGTCAAAAGGTGATTTGGATAAGCTTTGGAGAACTCTTCATGCTCTATATCATCCGCGGAACCAATATGTTGTTCATTTGGATCTTGAGTCACCAGCAGAGGAGAGGTTGGAGCTTGCCTCCCGAGTGGAAAAAGAGCCAATTTTTATTGAGGTTGGGAATGTTTACATGATTACCAAAGCTAATATGGTCACTTACAGAGGACCCACCATGGTTGCTCATACTCTTCATGCTTGTGCCATTCTTCTCAAGAGGAGTAAGGATTGGGATTGGTTTATCAATCTTAGTGCCTCTGATTATCCTCTTGTGACACAAGATGGTTAGTATAAATCATTCAACTTGTGACAGAGTTATGTTGTTATCAATGCTGTTTTTCTAATTGTTATTCTTTTGGGTGAGGGATGTAATAATTTGTATTTAATGGTTTAGTTAATTTTATGCAGATCTTCTTTACACGTTTTCGAATTTAGATCGAAACCTGAATTTCATTGAGCACACAAGCCAGCTAGGATGGAAAGAGTGAGCTCTCTCTGTCTCTCACTCGCACACGCAAAATCACAGACAAACACGCAACACAATGTAACATGCATAGGCATGATAACAAAGCACTCTATCTTTGGTTGTGTTTTGCAGGGACAAACGCGCAATGCCTTTGATGGTAGATCCTGGACTATACAAGACAACAAAATCAGATATCTTCTGGGTCAATCCTCGGAGAACTTTGCCAACAGCTTTTAAATTATTTACAGGTTAGATTTCACCCATATTTCTTTAGCCGTGTGATATCCTCTATGATTCTCCATGATGTGTAATTCTTTAAAAATATATATTTTGAAGATTTGCATTTTGTAGGACAGAAAACCATTGAAACTCTGTATCATAATTTCATTCAAATTTGCTTATTTATTGGATTTTTTTGCTTTTGGAAATTTATCAGTTCTAGAAGAGTTTGGAAAGTAGATTGTGTCATACTGGCAACTAGAATTCTATTTTTTTTGGCACTTTGGAGGACTTCATTTAAAAATACAAACTATGGTGAAAATGTATGTTCTACTTAGTTCATACTTCTTGGTTTTTACATTTAAAGCATCTCTTTTTTATAATTCCCTCGAAGTAGGAAATATAAATATTTTTAGGAGTAATGTCAGGGGTGTTCTTTGTATTAGTTGAATTCAAACATTGCAGTGGCACTAATTTGATAGTTTCTTCTATTTGTTTCAAATAATTCTAACCATCAGCTATAGATTGTCATTTGGTCTTTAGCAGTACACAACCATCTAGTTTTCATATATAAGCTCATGACGACTCTTATTTGGTTTCTTTAACAAACCAACTGTGTCAATTCCAATCATCCATATAGTCAGATTCATTATAACCCTTATGGTTTTGAATGCAACTATTGTTTTGCTCAAAACAAAATTTTGAAACTTCAGCAATAATTAATGGACCAGCAGCAGCAGCTCTCACTCTGAAAGTCCAAAATATCTGCATTCGTTTATCAGCCACTCTGACCTTAAGGATTTTTTATTTATTGCTAAGTTACGCACACACCTAATGGATCTTGAACCCGCAACTTCACCCTCCACATTTTTCTTACAAGGGAAGGAGTTGCCATTTGAGCTAGATTTTCTTGGCAATAACATTCATCCTCTTCTCTGTTTTTCCCCAAAACAAGAAAAGTATGGAGAGAATTTGTGTCTAGCCGCATTGGCAATCTTTTTCCTTCTGGTGCCTAGTTTAGTGCCCAAACTTGTTGTCTAACACTAAGTAACATGCTTTTTTGTTGCAGGTTCAGCATGGATGGTTCTGTCACGTTCATTCGTAGAGTATTGCATCTGGGGTTGGGATAATTTACCTAGGACCCTTCTCATGTACTACACAAACTTCGTGTCTTCCCCTGAGGGCTACTTTCAGACTGTCGTTTGCAATGTGCCTGAGTTTGCTAAGACTGCAGTCAACCATGACTTGCACTACATTTCTTGGGACAACCCCCCCAGACAGCACCCTCACACCCTTACCCTTAATGACACAAGCAAGATGATTGATAGCAGTGCTGCATTTGGTCGAAAATTCAAAACAGATGACCCAGTCCTGGATAGGATTGATAAGGATCTATTGAAGCGGAAGAATGGGAGCTTCACCCCAGGTGCTTGGTGCTCTGGCAACCCGAAATGTTCCAAGGTTGGGAACATGAACAAGCTCAAACCAGGCAAGGGAGCTCAAAGGCTTCACCGCCTTGTAACTAGGTTAACATTGACAGCTAAGTTGGGGAAAAATCAGTGTAAATAGATTTTGTGGAACTCTCTTGCTTGTGGATGGGAAAAGATTTTAAAGAAGAAAAGATAATAATAAGAAAGAAGATCTATTTACAGGCACAACAGTTGAATGGAAATTTCTACTGAGGGGAAGATTTCTGAGGCTGTAAGTGCAGTTATGGACTCATTCTTGTTAAACTTGAAGGCATGTTAGTGTAGGTATGAGCATAGCCAATTCATTGTTGCCATGGTCAGTCAAAGATGGCACCCAGTCATCCTTCCTTTGGTAGGCTCTGATTACGTTGGACATGTATACTTATTTACTAAAAAAATTTTCTCAATATTATTTCTCCACTTCTCTATGACACTTCTAATCTTTTGGCTTCATGATATTTGAGATCTTTTTGTTAGACTCCAGAATTTGTATCTATAATTTTGCTAGTAATGGTCAGAATTAGAAAATCAATTGATTACTATAAAGAGAAACATTCTACCGTGTTTCCCTCGGCATTTTAAAGCTCAATTTCTATATATATATAAAATCAACTACTTACTATTCCAATTGTATATGCACTAGTGTAGAAATAATGTCAAGTACATACACATCTGTTGCATATGTTTGAATGTATTTCTCATGTATATTTTAACTTGTATTTAATGTTTGTTATAAAAATCAAATGAGAATTCAATGCAAAATTATCTGTGAAATTTTGAACAAAAAAATGTTTCCAATTACAGTAATATAGCAGTACTGTTACATATGCTTCACGCTTCAGAGAGAGAGAGAGAGACTATGGAAAATGTAAATGGGAACATGAATTTGGTGGACTTAACATATGTGGGTGGATTGCATGAAAAGACTGAGATTTGGCTTCAGTTATGAACTCAACCTGCGTCATATTATTCCAAGGAAAATTATCTCCTGGTAGTAATATTTGTGTTATTTTTGTGCACATCAGCCACAGCCTGTCTTATTTGGGTTCGGACTATTTATTTGGTCAGATATTGATCTTAAGAAAGAGTAAATGGAGCCTGCGTCTTTGAGTGTGGATGTCATATATAGCATAGAAACAATAGGAAACTGAAGCAATTCCTATGGAGCTGCTACACCTGAGCCAGCTTTACGTTTGACATTTTAGTTTAGTAATTTGGAATTCTGAGACCAGGGTCCTGGACCCTATAATAAGACAATTCAGAATCCATCATCTTCTACTAAATAACTTTCCATATTTAGAAACATAATATGTGCCAAATGGAGAATTTGCCAACCTGATTAATTAGATGTCTTTTAACCTTGGTTGTGTTGTTTCTCTTTAAGTATTTAAACTTTAGCTTTCGAATATGTCTCTAATATATATCTAGTTTTCCCAAAACTCTCGTTCAACGGCAAAGAGTTCTATAAATTGCATGTTGCTTTGCTTTTGATCGAGATGTCCACACACTACAACTTTGAAATTGATATAATGCAAGTTTTGTGATTAAAAATTTTATAACGCTAATCAATTGTTGGTATGACCAGTTTTTTTGTGTGTGGCTTTTGAGAGTTTTAGCAAAAGAGTTTTAAGGAAAACACCCTTGCGTGTGTGAGAGTTTGGTTCTCATTAGAGAAAGGAATTTATTTTGTTCACGTTAAAGGGGTTGCTTTATTAGTTAATTGAGCTTTTCTTTTAGGACTTCTATAGTACAAACGTAATTTCTTTGTCAGTTTGATGCCTCAGCTTTAATATGACAAGAACCTATGCTTTTTGAGTGACCACTCTTTTACTGCATAATCTCTCACTGCTTCAAAGCCTTCCATCACGGAAACCTCACGTGCTTGAAAGAATTTGGAGATTTGTGGGATTCTCCGAATTAGAAAAGACTACTTGGAGATAATTCTGATTTTTATAGCAATGACAATAGTAGAAAATCTGTTTCTCAATTCACAACAGGGGTAAAATATAGTCAGCACCCTTGATATTTGAGCTAATAATAGCTAGGTCTAATACTTCTTAAAACTAACAAACTTGGTTCCTAAACCCAACTTGGTCTCTAAACCGTTACTTATTTTTTTACTATTTGTCGTGATGATTAGGGACCAAATTAGTCAATTTTAAACCTGGCTAGCATTAGCCCAAACCTTTGGGGTGTTAACTATATTTTACCTACTCATAATAGATTCCTACACAGACATGGCTCAAGTGGGAACCGGAATTTAGTACCCCAACAAGCAAAGAATTATACTTACGAACATTGGTATTGACCCTATTTCGGATGCTGAAACATGTGAAAGTCGCTGTTACAGAAGATATTCCAGTAAATACAATAGTAGGATTCTGGTCTTGGGATTTTGCATGTCCCTATGGGAATTAATTGATTAATTGTTTGATAAGCCTCTCTAATCTCTAGCTACTTGGTTTATTCTTCTCCCACAATGATCATCTTACTGTACTGTTCATATGACATCATTAGAAAAACAAAAACTTTGAATTGTTCCAGAATTATCTACGATTTTATTTATTTATTGATCTGACCCTTAGTGGACTAAGAATGGGAGACTCAAAATAGAAGACTCCACTTCATGAGAAGTGTTTCAAAATCGATTATGATGGCCCTTGAGATTACTGTGTAATTATTTAGTCAATAAAATAGCAACTAAAAAGACAAAAAGGTGCTACGTACTGATAACATGATTCCATTAAAGTAGGTAATAAACATGTATGCAACTAGTATCCTTTTCCCTTAAAAAAAGTGAGAGGTCTGGGATTCTAACTGAGAAGAGCGACCGTAAGTATTATTTTAGTATGAAACAACAAAAGATGCTAGGTGAAAAACAGAGGAAAAGTACAGAACCCCTTAAAATGTTATTAATACAGTACTAGTACTAGTGCACCCTTCTTTAGGAGAAGGGTTTGGCATTGTGAAATCTACTCTAACGCGAGTGGAATGATATATACTGATGGCATAAAATAGAAAAAGGGCAGTTACACTCTCCTCTTTTAAGTTTTAAAGAAATTAACACTCTCTCGTTATGTTTATATTAGTAATGAAATATTCTAAATTTCTATAAGAATCCTTTTACAAAAGTTTAACCAGGGTTAGTAAAAAAATAATAGATAAATTTAGAATAAAAATGCAAAAAATAAAATAAAAAAATAAATTAAGCACCAAAAACACTTACAATGGCAAATCTCTCCATAACCCGTTGAAAAAAGAAAAAAATAATAATAAGAAAAATTCATACTTAATATTTTAAAATAAACTTTAATTAAAATTTTAAAACAATAAATTTTAATTATGAAATGGAGGATAATTTTTTTAAACCTGCCTTTTGCCACACAACATTTTTAATATTAATTTAACAAAATTTAGTTAATCAGATATCAAGGAAGGGCATTCTCAAAAAAGAATGTCAAGTACAGGAAAATGTTTTTTCCTTTCAAATTTGGGATAAAATATCATTTTCCTAAATCTCAAATGTGGGGAGTATAATTACTCCAATAAAAATTACTTCTTTAGGAGAAGAATTTGGCATTGTGAAATCCACTCTATAATGTGAGTGGCGTGATATATATACCGATGACATAAAATAAAATTTACTTCTTTAGGAAGAGCTTACAAGGCAAGAACGGTGCAGACCTTTTCTTTAGCTCAAAATATTGCAAACCTTGCATAAAGTGTAGCACTTAAGATTAAACTTTGTTTTATATTAACTTTAACAATGCAGTGTGGCATCACAGCAAAACTGCAAAAGGCAGCCCCATCAAGCAGAAAATTAAAAATGATGCATTTTGAAGATCGGTAATGTAAATTTATATCATATCATTATGAACTGTAAGCATTACAAAAATATACAAGAATTCTGATTTTTTATCCCTTCCCTTTTCTTTGAATTTTTTATCTACAGACATCTGAACAAGACCATTCTCACTCTTCACGTAAACTGCATCCGCTATAATCTAATGCCAAAAATTTCTAATATTGCTCGCAATCATCGAGCTCCTATAACAATAAAAGGCCAGTCTTAGCTACATAAGCTTCTCTGGCTCAAGATTCTTTCACATCATCTTTCTGCCCCACAACTTTTATCCACTTTCCTAGAATATTGAACGATTTTGAAAATAGCCAAATTAAACCATCTCCAAAATTTTGATATTCCCTGTAGAATTTGCAGCAACTAAGGTTGAGGACTGGCCACGCCAACAAACAGAAGAGATGAACTGTGCAGCATCATCCATTTCATGGCCGGAAAGTGGGTCTGTGTTGTGATACTTGAATGACAATGCTGGCATGGGGAAAGCTTTGTGGTAGATGAACACCTGAGCCATAAAGAATATGAACATAACTAGCTATAAATTAGCAAAATTCAAGAGTAAACCGCATGGAAAAGTATGTCTCTATTATTGTAACTAGTCGCAGACCCACACGATATGTGAGAATATATAATTATTTTCTAATTGTAATATAATATATAATTTGTTCTCTAAAATTTGTTGAAGATAATTTATTCTCCCGGCCTAAGAAGTAAATAATTTCTAAAATTATTTTTCATCTTTCTATTTCTATCAATATATCATTTTATTATTTTGGGTGTGTTTGATTAATATTACTCCTTCATGAGGTGGTCCATATTCTTTGAAATTATGTTATATTGTGCTATATATATATATTTTTTTTTCTGTACAACTAAACTTTTTAAGTTTCAAATAAATTATTCAAATTCCTTATTTTCTTAATAGAGATTATTATGATAATTTAAACTCATAGCAAAATTACTTTTTAATATTACTTAAATAATTGATAGGCACATAATTAATAGTAAAGATTGTGTTTTGATATAAATTCAAATTTTCACTTTCAAAGTAGCGAAGTATTAACTCAAAACAAAAATTAAACCAAAACTATAAGAGGGAGAGAGATTACTTGTGATGGAGAACTAAAAAATACAACATCAAAATATATTAACCAAAAATACAGTTATAAAAAACACAATGATTCATCAACCTATAAAGTGGAGTTGAAAGAAAAAATAAAAAATCAAGACAGAGAGAGGATAATTATTTTTTCACGAGAGAATGTGAAAGAGAATAACAAATTTATAGAAAATAAGATGAGACGAGAAATAGTAAAAATAAAAGATATAGTTTTTTTTTTTTTTTTTTTTTGATAAGTAATGGAAAATATATATTAAAGAAGAACATAGCCCCATACATAGGAAATGTACTAGAGAGGCAAAAACATCAAAAAACCAAATTACAATGATCAAGCAAAATAAGAAGGGAAAAACAAGAACAAGATGGTAAAACTAAACACCATTCGAGAAGAGTAAAAAAGAAAAAAGACTTAAACTCAAGAATAGACCGTTCGCGACCCTCAAAGCTTCTAGCATTTTGCTCTCGCCAGATACACCACATCAAATAGTGCGGCACCATCCTCCATATAACTATATTACGATGACGCTTGAAATTGCATGGCCAACAATCCAACAAATCCACTACCCTTTATGGCATCACCCAACAAATACCAAACAAGCAAAAAATCATACTCCACATCTCATAAGCTATAAGACAGTGAAGAAGGAGATGATCTACAGACTCTCCACACCTTTTGCACAAATAACACCACTCAAGAACAACAAAATGCCTCTTCCGAAAGTTATCAATAGTTAGAATCTTGCCTAAAGTAGCAATCCAAGAGAAAAAAGCAACCCGAGGGGAAACCTTCGATTGCTACATCATTTTCCACGGGAAAGAAGTGGCAGTAGAGGGGGATAGGGAGTGATAATACCTGCTCACCACGAAACCACAACTGCTGGCTGGCTTCCAACAAAGTTCGTCAGAACCAACACCTCGCACCTTTGTGGAATAGATCAAAACCATACACGAATCCAAAAATTGTGACTCTTGATCATTCACTAAGCAGCGAAATTGTAAGTCCCAAAATTTTCTCCCATTTGCATAGCACATAACCTCAAAAGACCGTTGTCCTACTAATATTATATAAATCTGGAAACGCCTCCTTAAGAGGATGATCCCTGCACCACACATCATCCCAAAACTTCACACGAGTACCATCACCCACATCATACCGAAGGAACTTAGAAAAATTCAGCCAACCCCTTCTAATGGACTTCCACATACAAACACCATATGCCCTAGACACGGATTTTGTACATCAACCACCCCACTCATTCCCATACTTCATCCCAATGACCCTTCTCCAAAGGGCATCATTCTCCACACCATAACGCCACAACCATTTGGCTAATAAGGCAGAATTAAACCTTCTCAAGCACCGAATGCCTAACCCTCCATTCTTCACTGGCCTACATACCTTCGACCAATTTACTAAATGAAGTTTACGTTCGTCACCGATACCATTCCAAAGAAAGTCTCTTTGTAATTCCTCCATCCGCTTGGCCACCTTAACTGGAATAGGGAAATGAGAAAGAAAATAAGTAGGTAGGCTAGAGAGAGTACTCTTAATAAGGGTAACCTTGCCCCCCTTAGATAAATACAATCTCTCCCATCAGCTAGCTTTCGCTCCATCTTCTTCAGAATAGGATTCCAAACAGTCTTATCTTTAAAGGAAGCATCCAACAGAAGATCTAAATATTTCATCAGAAGAGCAGACTCTCTACATCCCAAAATCTCCACTAGCTCATGCAGATTAGGCACATCCCCAACTGGAACCAATTCACACTTTTCTAGATTAATTTTTAGCCCTGACACCTCTTCAAATCTAGAGAGAATCCCACGCAAAGCTGTTATATGATTGCTGTTAGCATCACAGAAAACAAGAGTATCGTCCGCAAACAACAAATGTGACACCATCATCAAGGAACCAGTTGCATTCCCCATTGAGAAGCCCGAAAACTATCCTGCCGCAGTAGCTATATCTAACATACGGCTCAATGCCTCCATGACAATATCAAAGAGAAAAGGGGATAACGAATCACCTTGCCTCAGTCCTCTAGAACTCTCAAAAAAGTCAGAAGGACAACCATTGATTATAATGGAGAATTTAACAGTTGACATACAATACCTAATCCACCTTCTCCACTTGTCGGAAAAACCACACTGCTATAACAAAAACATGAGAAACTCCCAATTCACATGGTCGTAAGCTTTCTCAATATCCAGTTTGCACAACACCCCCGGAATAGTAATAAACATTAAATTATCTAAGTTATGCTATGTAATATATAACATTATATTCTTATATACTATCTTTAAAATGTAATAGGATAACATCTATGAAATCAAAGAAAAAACAAAATAGCTTAAAAACACAAAACTAAATTGTATCTACCCAAAGTAGTGTTCTAAAGAACACAAAAATTAATCAACCTAAAGTAGAGATGTAAGACAAAAAAATCCACCAAAAAATGAAAAAAATTGAGAGAGAGAGAGAGAGAGAAAATTGTGCGAGAAAACTATACATAGAATGGGAGAGAAAATTGCAAATTTATAGCAAGTGAATGGGAATAAGAAGAGCCAAAAATAATGTAAGATAAAGGAGTAGAGGAGGAACGATATTAAGATAGATAGTAGTGAAGAGATAGAAAGGTAAAAGAAAGGAGAAAAATTAGAAGAAGTGTACAATAAGTTGGGAATTAATAAGCAAACAAAGAATTAAATAAGAGACAGTGAGTAGAAATAGGTGGATGATGTGGGCTCAATAGAAGCATAGCAACAATAAAAGAAATATATATATATATATATATAGTCATATAGATATAGATATAGATATGAAAAAGAAAATCGGTTACTCTCCTTTCTTAGCAAAGAAAAAAGACTTTTTTTTTTTTTTTTAACCTAGCCCAATTGAAAAAAAATATTTTTTAAAAAATGACAGCCAAATTTCATACAAGTTTTTTATCATTTTGATTTTGATTTTGATTTTCTTTCTATTTTAAAGTCACTTCTTTTGTGGCCGGTTGAGGGGGAATAAAACCCATATCAGCATCCAGAAAAATGATAGTTTGGTAGTAATTGGGAACAGAGAAGTGGAAATCTTGACAGAGAAACTGAGAGTATTGAGTTAGGTGTCACAGTTTGGAACAACTTTAATCTTCAATTGAGTAAGAACCCAATACCAATGCAACAGAAGCAAACAAGGTAGCATATACCGACCTAGTTAGTAGTTAGTATACGTGATCATGATTGATGCTTAGGGGCATATAGATTAGGAACTGCAAAGTGGAAAGGTGAGAAAATCCAACATATAATTGGTAGGGACAACTTTTTTCACAAATTGACAAGTAGTCAATTGTAGGTGATGAAAAAGAAAAAGAAAAAAAAGAGATAGGTCCATGTAAAAGTGTTTGTTCACCACTCACAATCAACCACTTCATTAAGTTGTGGCAAAAGTTATGTTCCTAGACTTATTGTTTCTTAAATAAAATGCCTCACTCTTCCCCTATTGTTTCAAACTTAATACAACTATTGAAGATAAATTTGTTATTACTTCACAAATTTATCTATTGAAGATTTATTGTGAAGTCCAATTTAAGTAAAGTCATGTGATTTTAAAGGTCTATTTATATGTGTCCTAGGGTTATTACAATTCTTGATTTGGATTGTTACTTAACAAGTTATAGTCATTTTCTAATTAAGGGATAAAACTGTAATTTTAAAAATATTTCATGAATTTAAGAAATTATATTAATTTACTTGACTATAGGATTTTCTAGGAGATCGTAAGAGTCTTTTATAGTTGTTAGTTCATTTTCTTGTTAGGTTTTTAGTTTACAAATCAAAAACTAGGAGTTTAGTACAAATATCAATCCTTATATATATTTGTAGTCAATGCACTTGAGGAATATATACAGTTGATTAGTAAAAATATTGAGTGTTTTCAATGTTTGGGCACTTTGGCCTCTTATTGTTCTTTTTCTCTCTACTCTTCTTTCTTTTCTTCTTCTTTTTCTTGTGATATTGTTCACAACTACTATTTATACAACAATGAACACAATAAATATCTCTTTTTATTTTTTTCTTACAACCCCACGTCAAGCGCTTCCTATTACCTCTCAAAACCTAAAAAGTAAAAACCTCCGTGTTGTCTATCAAATTGTGATGCAGGAAGTGCAAAGAAAATTTTATTATAATTTTGGAAGCCAAATGTGTTTCTACTATTGGTCCATTGGATTTTATTTAAGTTCTTGTTAGTTAATTATCTTATAAGCATTCTATTTAATTTCATAGAGTCAGTAATTAGGTTTCCTAAGTCAAATAGAATTTGGGTTTAGTTTTAGTAGTCAATATAAGTGTGCTATTGTATTGCTATGAAGACAAGTTTATAATGAATTAATTCAATGAGAATTGTTTCCAATGGTTTGGTGCTGATTTTAGTCAACCCTAGTGTTGATTCCTATGTTTTGATCCCACTAGGTGTTTTATAGAGTTCCTATTGTTATTTTTCCGTTCACTTCTTGTTATTTTATATTAGCATGAGGCTATTCTTGTAATTGTGCTATATTGCTCTAAACCTTTCCTTTCTCTATCTCTCTCCATTATCCTCTTCCTCTCTATCTCTCTTAACCCTAATTCTTCATATTTCATAATTCAACTTAGTATCAGAGCATCCCAATCCAATCCTAATAGCCCCACTAAAAACATTTAGAAGTAGTTTTGAGATAACAAATGGTGCGGAATGTCAACACTGGTACACACCTCCATCCGGAGACTACGTGTGTTTGGAAAAAATTAAAAAGCCAGCTTATTTTACTATTCAGCTTATTTTTGCTACTATTTATAGGTCCCACTACACTTTTTGGTATTATTCATGGATATTATTTCAGCTAACTTTTACCTTTATCTACAGTACTTTTAGCAAAAAAAATTCAGTTTCAGTAAAATAAACAGATCTCAAACAAACCCTACCTCTTCTCTCATGATAATTATTGTGATTTTGTGAAAATTTCTGGAGCCATTTAGAGTGACTTTTGCGATCTGTAATGTTGGAGATTTTTTTGCTGTTTTAGTTGGGTTGTTGAAGTTTAACTTGTTTGGGGGATTGAGTTTTTGGAGTGGTTGGTTGCTATCTTGAATCTTTTGCTTAATATGACTAAAAGGAAAATTTTAAATATGTTCTGAGGGAAAAACATCATTTTTCAAGGATGATGGTATGCCTAAATCTATTACTTTGAACAAATTGAATGGTACAAATTATCTTAGCTTGGGCACATGCTGTGAAAATCTTCCTACAGGAGAAACGAATGTTGAAATATTTGGTGAATAACCCCCCTATAAGAAAGATTCAGCTTATGAGGACTGGATGTGTGGGGGATTCGGTTCTTATGGGATGTTGTGGCATATTATGGAACCTCACATTGCTACTACAGTTGAATTTTGTGACTTGTATAAGAAGGTTTGGGACTTTATAGCAAGATCCTTTTTGCATCAAAGCAATGTTTCTTGTGTTAATGAGAAAATTTTCACTACTAAGCAATTTGGAAAATGGTTGTCCAAGTACTATAATACTCTAAAAAAATTAATGGGATCCGTTATTACAGTATCAATCTTTTATTATTGATTTGGAACAACAAAAGCATCGTTGGGAAAACTTCGTGATTGCTTCTTTGCCATCTGATTAAGACTCTGACTTACGTGCGTTCAAAGATCAAATCCTTGCTAGTGAGACCTTACCTACCCCTACTAATGTCCACCTCAACTATTGTGCTCATCTTGGGGACAAAACTCCACTATCACTTCCTTGGAGCCTTTTGCTTTAGTCTCCAGTAGTGGTGGTCGTCGTAATTCTTCTGGTGGCTTTTATGGTGGTTGTGGAGGCATTGATTTTCTTGGTGGTCATCATATTGGTGGACATGGTGACAAGAAGTGTGATCATTGTGGCAATACCAATCATATTGAGCCTTATTGTTAGGTGAAATATGGCAAGCCAGATTACGTGAATCGGGTCATTAATGGTGCTACAAAGCCACAACCTACTTCTACTCCATCTAGGCACATCACTTCAAGTTTTGGTTCTTATAATGCACTCACTACTTAGCTTAGTCAGCACTTCCCTCTTCTTATGTTGCTACATTAGTTGATCCAAAGTAATGTTGCATTTGTGGCTCATTCCTCTCCATCCTATTTCATTGATTCTGATGCTAACGTATATCTAGTATACTATCTCTCTTCTTTGATGTACTTGCTATTAAACATCATATTTTTTTTACTAATGGTTCTTCTCGGCCTGTCCTTGAGAAAGGTTTTGTTATTCACCCCCACTAAGTCACTATCTCTACCATCTAGCTGGAAAGCACAGGCGCACCCGAGTCCAGTACACATGGACGTGGTTGCATGCGCATCTATGACTGAATTTTTTTTTTTTTTTTTCCTGTTTTCTGATTCGGTCCAAAACAGGTCCCAAATCGGTCCGATACGGGCTGAGATAAGTGTTTAAAAAAAAAAAAAAGTAAAAAATTTTGTCAAAACACACCATTTTGACATCCTAATTTAAAGAAAAAACCCTAAACTCATCTCAAACTCTCTTTGACTCTCTCGTTCCCTTCTCCTCTCTCTCTCTTTCTAACCCACGACTCTCCCTCAAACTCCCTCCATCTCTCCTTTGCCTCACTGACCCACGCTCACTCTCCCAGCTCTCCATAAAATCTCAAACCTTGGTCTCAAATTGGTATGTGTTTACCATTATATGAAAAAGATGCTTAGCAATATATAGAAAATAAAAATAAAAATATTTTTAATAATTTATAAATAAACGTATACTGCTGTGCCTACACCCTACTTTTTCAAAAATTGCCGAGTTGCCGCATCGCATCGCACCAATGCTTCCTAGCCATCTAGTCTTTTTGTCTCTTGTTCTCCCTTTAATTTGTTTTATGTTAGTCAATTGACTGAAGCCTTACATGTTCTATCACCTTTGATCCCACATTGTGTGCTTTTCAGGACCTTTAGATTAATAAGATGATTGGTCTAGGACATGAGAAAGGTGGACTCTATTATATGAATCTTGATGATTCAGCCACCCCCATTTTTTAACTTGTTCTACTGTGTCTCCTTTTCAATGGCATTTTTGTTTGGGTCACTCCTCCTTGGCCAAGCTCAAGTCTAACATTCCTGCATTATTATGTGCCCAGTCCAGAATGTGAAGCTTGTCAGTTAAGGAAGCATCATCGAAATTCATTTTCGAGTAGTAGTCATAATCATCAGTTTGAATATTTTGATGTATTCCATACAGACAGACGTATAGGGCCCTTCCTGCATTTCTGCTTTGAATAGTTTTCTTTATTTTTCTTATCTTTGTGGACGTTTATTCTCCAATGATATGGTTGTTCTTTTATGAAAGAGACATCTGAATTTCCTCGTATTTTTTCCACATTCTATAATGAAATATATATTCAATTTACTATACACATTAAGATTCTTTAATTTGATCATGCATCAAAGTATATGCAGTCTGTTATGCATTCCTTTTGTGCCGATCATGGTATTATTCACCAAACTATTTTTTCTCACACCTCTCAACAAATGGTGTGGCCAGGCGAAACATCATCATTTACTAGATGTTACTCGTACCTTGTTATTCCATATGCAATTACCAAAATCATTTTACGGTGATGATTTTTTAATACTTGCTATCTTGATCAAGATAAGCTATCTCCTCGAGCTTGTAAGTGTATTTTCCTCAGAGACTCATACTCAAAAGGGTTATCATTGTAATAGTTTTGAGTTTCATCGACATTTTGAGAGTGCCAATGTCACCTTTTTCAACTCCACCTCATTCACCTTATCAGTGTTTGTCTTCTAATCTCATCTCCAGTCATATGTCTTCTACACTTCCAATACCTTTATCTTCTTCTCCTCTTGCAAAACCTTTGGCTTCCTAACCCAACCCTCCCTAAGAGGTTTATTGGCAATCTCAAGATAGGCGCATTGTCTTATAGCCCCTACGCTACATCTTATGTTTGAGGTGGCTCCATCCATTTTTCTTCAAAAGTATGATGATTTACCTATTGCTTTATGGTGAGGTTAACATAATTGTACTTGTTAAATTACCGATTGTCCTAAAAGCTTAAGCTCTTAGGAAATGGTGAACTTAATCACTTAACCATAAATCTAACACTCCCCCTCACTTGCGGGTCTAAACTTCCCTTTAATAAGTGGGGGCCCAACAAGTGGGAATTTAACATTTTAAATGGGAGGTAGAGTAAAACTAGAAATCGAACTCAGGATCTCCTGCTCTGATATCATAAGTAACGACTCAAAGAAAAGCGTTAGTCACATCTGCACTATACCTCAAAAAAACTAGTCACAATTGAGACTTCTTGTAATTATTAATAAAGCCCAGATCTACCTAGTAAATACCCAATGTAGGACTCATCACACACCCACACACATCACACAATCAATCAAATTGAGGTATCACAATCTCCCCTACTTAAATCCCTAATGTCCTCGTTAGGGCCCACTTTGTGGGGTAGTGTCTTTGAGCCTACACGGGATTATCAGGCCGGCTCTGATACCATGTTAAATTATCGATTGTCCCAAAAACTTAAGCTCTTAGGAAATGGTGAATTTAATCACTTAACCATAAATCTAACAATACTCAACACCCAATTGCTAGTTTTTTTCCTACAACCATGTTTCACCTTGTCTACATTCATTTGCTTGTACTATGCCATCTATTTCTATTCCCTCATCTTATAAGTAGACCTTGTCTTCATCTAGATATAAACATATTATGGATAAGGAAATGAGTGCTCTTTACAAGAATCAAACCTGCGAGCATATTGCTCTCCCCATGGAAACAAACAGTAGGTTGTCGTTGGGTTTACAGTATCAAGTACCTCCATAATGGTTCTGTTGATTACCATTAGGCGTTGTTGGTTGCCAAAAGGTACGCACTGACATATGGTGTTGACTATCTAGAGACATTCTCTCCTGTGGCACGTCTCAATTCAAATAAGATCCCACTCTCTATTGCAGTTAGTCACTTTTGGGCCTAAGTTGCACGGACAAGGCAATTTTGGCCAAGTACCCGTGTCTGACATAGGTACTGGTAAGACACTCAAAATCCGTACCCAAGGAGTACCCTTTCTTTCTTTCTTTTTTTTTTTTTTTTCTTTCAAACTGGATATGGCCCAAACACAGTCGCGACACTCCAGTATGTCCCAGACACGGCGAATCTATAAAAAAAAAAAAAAAAAAAAAAAGAAGATTTTTGACATCTGGTCAACCATTCACTGTTGATCTTGTTTTGAGCATAACAACCAACTAAAAGCCCTAAAAGTCTGACCTGTGCCTCTCAATTCTTCTGAGTTCTCCGAGACCAACGCCTCTCTCCTCCTCTCAGTGTATCTGATCTGATCTGTGCTCTGGGAGCTTCACCATAGATCGGCAACAACCAAACCACCTCCGGCGACCTAGAAGCTTCCTCTCTTCCTCCGCCGTTTCTCTCTTCTTCAAGTTTCGGGTTCTCTCTCTCTTGGTCTTTCAACACTTTCTTTCTCAGTTTCTTTTTTTTTTTTTCGGTTTTACTTGTCTACCTCATACGTGTTCTTTTATATGGTTTTAGTATTTATTTTCTTTGTTTGGTTTTATACTTTTCTCTACCTATGCGTGTTCTTTTATGGGAAATGTTAACCATTGCCCTAAGGGCATTGGTTTATGAGCTATTATTAGAAACATTTTATTGGGAAAATGATAAAACAATAAATATTGTTGACAACTTTTTATATTTTCCATGAAAGCGGTGTCAAAACTTTCCTATTATAGTTTATTAACAATTTCCCTAAGCATTCGTTAACATGACCCTTTATATGGGCTTGCTGTTATTATTATTATTATTATTATTATTATTATTATTTGGTGTTTGGTTTTATCTGCTCATGCGTTTTCTGTTATGGGTTTAGCAATGGAACTCAGGAACTATTTGATTTGTTGTTTAGCATTTCTTATTTCATATTTTAGGGGTGTCATTGTACTTCTTTGTTGTTCTTACTTAATTTAAATCCTAAAATAAACATAAATTATGTCTAAAAATATTTTTAAATATCTAAATATAAATATTAATTAATTAATTAATTAATTGCCATACCTCCAACGTGTCTTACCCTTATTTTTCAAGAATTGCGGTACCCTCGTACCTGTACCCGTATCAGCTCTGATACCATGTTTAGTGAACACCCTGTTCAATGATTATGAAAGGTGTGGTATGGTTTGAAGCAATCTCCTCGTGCCTTTTTTCATCGATTTAGTGTTGTTTTATTTGGGTATGGTTTCCAACGTTCTACTTTTGAACATTCTATCTTTGTTCGTCACTCTTCTGCTAGCACTATTATTTTGATTGTTTATGTGGAAAATATAGTGACTCTGCTAGTATTGCTGATTTGATGAGAACCCCACATAATTAGAATTGGGTTTAGTATGAGTATTTTATATAAGCTAGTTATTCCACTTCTATGGAGACAAGTTTATGATGAATTAAATTGTAATTGGAACCTTTTCCAATGGCTTGGTGCCACCCTAATTTTGAGCCCTAATCCTTTCTTCTACCACTCTAAACGCTAGATTCACAAATCCTAACTTTAACCCTTCACTATAACACGTGGACAAATTTCCTAATTTGTCCTACGTCAGAAATAAATGGCTTTTCCGGTTTCAAGTGCCTTAACTTACAAATCTTTTCTGCAAATTTTAACACAAATATAGAATTGGGAATTTCATAAAAGAAGAATAAACATTATCAAAAACCATAAGATTTGCCCATCATGATGTATGGAGAGATGGGATGCTTATTGGGTGCTAAATCCTAACAACTTAGAAGCTAATTCCTAAGTTTTCTTGCTTGGCTGAGTATAGAGAGATGACACACACATCATGCAAGCTTATGTGGATTAAGCATTTCCTTAAGGAATTAAAATTTGTTGTGAAGGTGCCTATGACATTGCATTGTGATAATCAAGCAGCAATTCACATTGCCTCCAATGCTATGTTCCATGAGCGAACCAAGCATATAGAAGTAGATCGTCATATTACTCGGTAGAAAGTAGAAGATGGTGAAATTGCTACTCCATATAATTGTACAAGAGTCCAAATTGCTGATATGATTACCAAAGCTTTATGCAATGACTCGTTTGGGTTTATTATGTAACAAGCTAGGATTGTATGATATATACTCTCCACCTTGAGGGGAGTGTTATGGGTATAAGTTAGGAGCAAAATAGTAATATCATTGTACTCCTTTATATATAAATAATATTTTATGTGTTAGGGTAAGTTATCAAACCCTAAACACTTTTACTCTAATAACACGTGATACCTGATTTTCCTAAGTTTTACATTTGGGTTATGCTTCCAACATCTACAATGGATGCCTTTTATTTCATTTAACAAGCATCTAATAGACCAATAATTGAGTTTTCTAGGAATCACTTGAGCAGTGACGCCAACTTCTTGTGTGATTTAATTGGACCATAACAAGTAGAGACAACTTCCCAGACAAGAAAGATAAGGAAACGACTCACCCTTGTCACAACATTAATGTGAAAAACCTAACAAAATCATAGATATCCCAATATGATATGTAAAAAGTACCTCATTTGTCTCTGAACCAGTAGCAATGTAACCATCAGAAACTGACAAACCCACAAAGTTCTGCAACAAGGAATCAAGTATCAAGTAACATCAGCAATAAACTTATATCAACCCTGGCATATTTCTACACATGATAGTATCACAATCTTGCATAATACATGCATACATATATGGAAATGATAACCCAGGATAATTGTCACAGAAATAAACAAATATTATCACATGATAAGAAGTTCCTGTTACTAGAACTGCCATGGTGCCTATTCTAATGCCATTTCTATGGGATCCAAGGTGACATATGAGAATAAGACTTCAGTGGCTGACCGAGGTCCTTCAAACATGTGCACGTTCTCCAAAAGATAATGCAGCTCTATAAATGTTTAGCCAATCATGGCTTGCCATATTAGCAACACTCAACAGATCCACATTACACTATATGACTAGGTCCAAGGGTTCACATCCCATCTAGAGCCCAGATTGATGCCTTGACACATTTTGTATAACCGTGGGTCAAAAGCAAGGCACAGGAAGTTAGAGAAAGCCAGCATTGGCAAGGGGAAGCATAATTACCACAAAGGAGATGGGATTTGTTCCAGATTCCCCATACTTTTTGAAAGGGATGAGATTTATACTCTAGACAAAATAGCTACAGTTGGAATATATTGTTTTGGCTAATCATCTGATTGTGTCATCATGTGCACCCTGATGTTTTGCTTTCTTCTTGAACTTTCTCTTAATCAAGTATAGTGGTATCTTCATTCTCAACAATAGGCAATATATCTAACTCATCAACCGGCAGAATCAATTCTACTACATATGGTTCAGATATTTCACCTTGTTGTATAGGCTTTTTAGTGGCTGCACAGATGTTGAAGCAACATTTATTGGCACTTGTACCTCTATTTTAGCACAAAATGACAATGGCTCAATAATATTGGCTCTCATGTGTGAAGCTTTATTTTTGAGGGTTATTGGTCTTTCTTTGAAAGGACTAATTTACTGACTCCATTCTGGGTGTTTATTTGGTCAAGCTCTGCAGACATGTCTTGAACAGCTCTCACTAGCACAAGTGGGCAATGACACATTGAATGACAACCAAGAACAGGGATTGCAGCTAGCAGGAGGTCTGTTTGAAAAACTCGCCACCTGGTTCAACATTGGCTTTTTCCAGCAGTTGAGCGGCTTTGATCTCCAGCCAACTTCTGGGAGAGGTGTGACTCATAAAGAAGAGGAAGAAGCCAGCGAAACAAGAACGTTGTGAAATCTGAACAGCCAGTAAGTGCAGAGCTCACAACTGAAGTTAGGAGCTGTGGTAACTGATGGCAGCACACAGGAACGAGGGTGGTGGGTTCGCCGACATAAGGAGGGTTGTCTCAGCTATTTGATGGGTTTCAGATAAGGCTTGATGGCTTGGTTGAATCACGCAGTGGCTGGGTAATCAATTTGTGGCTGATGGGGTTGGTTTGTATTGTCATATATAGAGAACCTAGGAGTCAACATAAAGGCTTGCTTAAAGTTAGCGCTAAGTGAGAGAAAACCTCTACAAATCAACACCTAGGGTTGGCCGGAGTCAACACTAAACCATTGGCACAATTTCAAGAGGAATTTTATTCATCAAAATAATCCCACTTCCTAGGAGAACATTATTTTTTTTTTTATAAGTAACTTAAAAGTTTATTGAAAGAACACAGCCCCGTACATAGGAAATGTACGAAAGAGGCAAAAACATCAAGAAATCAAAGTACCATGATCAAGCAACCCAGAAAGGGAAATACAAGAAAAGGAAGGTAAAACCAAACACCATTCGAGAAGAGTAGAAAAGAAAAAAGACTTAAACTCAAGAATGGACCGTTTGCGATCCTCAAAGCTTCTTGAATTCCGTTCCCGCTAGATACACCACATCAAACAGTGCGGCACAATCCTCCAAATAACTATATTACGATGTCGCCTGAAGTTGCAAGACCAGCAATCCAACAAATCCACTACCCTTTGCGGCATTACCCAACAAATACCAAACAAGCAGAAGATCATACTCCACATCTCAAATGCAATAGGACAGTGAAGGAGGAGATGATCTACAAATTCCCCACATCCTTTGCACATAAAACACCACTCAAG
Organism: Quercus gilva; assembly: GCA_023621385.1. Classification (NCBI taxonomy): domain Eukaryota; kingdom Viridiplantae; phylum Streptophyta; class Magnoliopsida; order Fagales; family Fagaceae; genus Quercus; species Quercus gilva. The sequence goes on along the minus strand of CM042480.1, from coordinate 24,430,278 downwards.
AACAACAAAGTGCCTCTTCCGAAGATTATCTATAGTTAAAATCTTGCCTAAAGCCACAGTTCAAGAGAAAAAAGCAACCTAAGGAGGAACCTTCGATTGCCACACCATTTTCCAATGGAAGGGAATGACAGTAGATAGGGATAGAGAATGATAATACCCACTCACCTTGAAACCTCGACTGCAGGTTGGCTTCTAACAAAGTTTGTCAGCACCAACACCCCGGACCTTTGTGGAATAGATCAAGACCAAAAACGAATCCAAAGAAAGTGACTCTTGATCGTTCACTAAGCGACGAAACTGAATGTCCCAAGAAACTCTCCCATTTATGTAGCACATAACCTCAGAGTCCGAAGCCTCCCTTGTCCTACTAATATTATATAAATCTGGAAACTCCTCCTTAAGAGGACAATCCCAACACCACATATCATCCCAAAACTTCACACGAGTACCATCACCCACATCATACCGAAGGCACTTGGAAAAATTCAACCAGCCACTTCTAATGCACTTCCACAAACAAACACCATAAGCCCCCGACACAGATTTTGTGCACCAACCACCCCACTCATTCCCATACTTCGCCCCAATGACCCTTCTCCAAAGGGCATCATTCTCCCAACCATAACGCCACAACCATTTGGCTAATAAGGCAGAATTAAACCTTCTCAAGCACCGAATGCCTAACCCTCCATTCTTCACTGGCCTACAAACCTTAGGCCAATTTACTAAATGAATTTTACGATCATCCCCGATACCAGTCCAAAGAAAATCTCTTTGTAATTTCTCCATCCTCTTAGCCACCTTAACTGGAATAGGGAGAAGAGAAAGGAAATACGTAGGTAAGCTAAGAAGAGTACTCTTAATAAGGGTAACTTTACCCCCCTTGGATAAATACAACCTCTTCCAACCAGCTAACCTTCGCTCCATCTTTCTCCAAGATAGGATTCCAAATAGTCTTATCTTTAAAAGGAGCACCCAACGGGAGACCTAAATATTTCAACGGAGAGCAGACTCCCTACAGCCCAAAATCTCCACTAGCTCATGAAGATTAGGCACATCCCCAACTGGAACCAATTCAGATTTTCCTAAATTAATTCTTAGCCCTAACATCTCCTTGAATCTAGAGAGAATCCCATGCAAAGTTGTAATATGAGTGTTGTCGGCAAAATAGAAAACAAGTGTATCATCTGCGAACAATAAATGAGACACCGACATCAAGGAACCAGCTTCATTCCCAACTGTGAAACCCGAAAACTGACTAGCTGCAGTAGTCACAACCAACATACGACTCAAGGCCTCCATGACAATATCAAAGAGAAATAGGGATAAAGGATCACCTTGCCGAAGCCCTCTAGAACTCCCAAAAAAGTTAGAAGGACAACCATTGATCAAAATGGAGAATTTCACAGTTGAAATACAACACCTGATCCACCTTCTTCACTTTTCGAAAAATCCACACTGCTGTAACAAAAACATGAGAAACTCCCAATTCACATGGTCATACGCTTTCTCAATGTCCAGCTTGCACAACACCCCTAGAACCTCACCTTCAATCGACCGTCTAAACACTCAAAAGCAATAAGGACAGAGTCTAAAATCTGACAACCTTTCACAAAGGCATTCTAAGATTCTGAAATAAGACCACGAACCACCCTTCGCATTCAATTGGCTAACACCTTAGCGATAATCTTGTACAACCCACCCACCAAGCTAATAGGCTGAAAGTCTTGGACATCCACAGCATCAAATTTCTTAGGAATGAGAGCAAGAAAAGTAGCATTAAGGCTCTTTTCAAACGCAACATGGGCATGAAAAACATGAAAAACATTCATAATATTAGTTTTCACTGTGATCCAACAAGACTGAAAAAACGCCATTGTAAAACCATCCGGACCTGGTGCTTTATCACCTTTGAACTCATGGACCACTCCAAAAACTTCATCCTCATTAAAAGGTCTGTCCAACCAAGTGGCATCTTCCTCAGAAATTCTAGAAAAAACAACCTCATCCAAAAGAGGTCGGCATACCACATTCTCCGAGTATAATTGCCTATAGAATTGAGTAATACACCCCTCAATGATCCCCTGATCCGTAGATAACTCTCCATCCACCATAAGCCTATCGATAGTGTTGCATCTTCTATGTGAATTTGCAATATGATGAAACAATTTTGTGTTCCTACCTCCCTCTTTAAGAAATAGATCCCTAGATTTTTGCCTCCAACAGATCTCTTCCAACAAAATAGATTTTTCCAACTCTCTATGAATTCGATCCTTTTCCCTCCTTTCCTCTACTGTAAGAACAAGAAGTTCCTTGTTAACTTCCAACACATTAAAATCCTTCCACAAGTTTTGCACCCTAAGACCTATATTACCGAACTCCTCCACATTCCATCTCTTCAAATCCAATTTCAGCATCTTCAACTTGTTAGCCAAAGAAAAACTAGGAGTTCCTTGGAAATGATAGGACTCCCACCATGAACTCACCCTTCCCAAAAAGCCCTCATCTTTTAACCACATGTTCTCAAACCTAAAAGGTTTTTTTTGCCTCCGTGTAAATTCCCGCCCTCGAGAAGGATAAGAAAATGATCTGACATCAACCTAGAAAGACGGCGTTGACAAACAAATGGAAATTTCTCCTCCCAATCTGCTGACAAAAGAAACCTGTCCAATCTAGAACTTGCAGCAACCTCTCTAGAGTTAGATCAAGTGAAATTCCCCCCAACCAAAGGCAAATCAAAAAGACTTTGCTTGGAAATAAAATCTGAAAACCGAAGCATAGCTGAAGTGAAATTTGCAGAATCAGAACGTTCAGAAGGAAAACGCACCACATTAAAATCACCACCCACACACCAAGGCACATCCCACCAACTACGTAAACCAGATAACTCTTCCCATAAGAACCTCCTATCTCTATCATTATTGGGTCCATAAACACCAGTGAAAGCCCAAATGAAATGATCCGCCACATTTTTTTAATTTACAAGAGACGAAGAAACAACCCACCACTTCCTCCACCTTATCCACAACCCTGTTGTCCTACATCAACAAAACCCCACCAAAAGCACCCATAGAACCTAAATAGAGCCAATCCACATGTTGACCCCTCCCCCCCCCCCCCCCCCCCAAAACAAACTACAAATGGCACCTCTATTAATTAGTTCCATCTTTGTTTCTTGCAAACAAACAATATCTACTTTCCACTTTCGGATCAAATTTCTAACTCGAAGCCGCTCATCCTGCTCATTCAACCCTCTCACATTCCAAGAAACAATTCTCAAATTCATTGATGCACAACAACAACCCAATCCCTACTATCACTCTTGCTCCTTTTTGACTCCTTCTCCTCACCCCACAAGGTCATTAAACTCTTCAACTCACGATGCCATTTGAGCCCAGCCTTACCCAACTTCCTCTTAGAGTCTACATCAATCATTCGTTGTTTTCTTCGCTCTTCTAAAGCTAATAGCAAACCTATAACTTGTTCTTTGAAACCCTCAAGCGAGGTCCCGTCAAATTTATGGAAAACTTTAATTCTATTAGTTACCCAAAATGACAACTTGGTGTTATCAACATCAACCTTACCCCCAATCTTCTCAGCTGTAGGAAACTCCTTGCCCACTGAATTATCCATCGCCAGAGGTGTCACTTCAAGTGGATCACCTAAATGTTTCCAATCCAATAACCCCTCATCAAAGTCCCACGCCTCACCCTCTGACCCAAAATTAGAGACAACAGAGCCCCCAACACCCTCATACTCAGGATCCCAACTAACAATATGTCCCTCATTAACAAGAGAAGCCAAACCTGGATTAAGTATATAGGAAACCTAATTCTATCTTATGTAGAAACCTAATTCTAAACAACTATTGAATTACAAAAATACCCTTGACTTTCAATAAAAATACTAACAAGCCTAATTAACTACTAAGACCAAAAATACAAATTACTTGAAAAATTAACAAAAACAATAAAGCCTTAGTCCCAAAATTTTGGGATTGGCTATAGACCCTTAACAGATTAGCTAGGGTTAGCCGCATGTATTCTTTTCCTCCATACTATTCTATATGAAGTCATACTCCGCATTACTTTTTTAATTGACATGTCCTTTTTTATTATTTCAAATAATGTTATTTTTGGTCTTCCTCTACCTTTTTCCGTTCCCTCAACAATTGACTTGAAAAATTAAATAACACTAAATTAAAATAAATGTCTTTGAGCCTTCCACATCATTTCCTTTTGCAAATAACACATCTATTTAGTGATGAACATACTCTATTTTTGACGCTCCTGTCCACATATGCTTGATAAAAAAGATGGAATTTTTGAATCAATGTTGGTGGGGAACCTTGAGGATTTCAGGAATTTCAGCGATAAGGTTGGTCAATAAAAATAAAATTTTAATTTGATTTCACCATTGTTAGTGTTATAGAACCAATAACTGATTAGAACACATGTTTTTATTTAACCTAAAGTGTTTTGAGTCCTTTTTTTTCTTCATTATTAGTCTCTAACTGTCTTGAACCAACTAACCATTTTGTAATAAAAAGAACAAGATACATCAATATACCATTTAAAATGAAACCAACCTTGACAAAACAGCATTGGAGAAAACAATATTTCAACATATATATAAATGTGGATGCCCAACATAACAAAGAGTTAGCATACCTTTACATTCATGTGTCCTGTGAATGATTGAACCGGAGTATCATTAACCCGAGATGTGCACATTGACAAATCCCAAAGCTTCAGAGTGTTATCCGTGGATGCAGAAACAATACTCGTTGCATCCACAAATTTGATGTAACTCACAGTTTTATTGTGTCCAATAAATGTGCACAGAGGAGTTTTCAAGTTACGGAGATCATAGTAATAAATTTTATGATCTGCTGAACCAAATGCAAGGGAGCGACTAGAATCCAAGGGAAACTGAACACAGCAGACATTCGCCTTTGTTTTGATGGTACCAATACTTACTCCCTGCATTAGCAACCCATGTAAGAAAAAAACTTATCATACATCCAGAAGTAAATGTACACAGCATGCAATGATATGACTGCAGTACGTTTAGTTTCAAAGCTGACATCCACCAAGTGCAAAAATAGAATTGCCTGATTGATACTCCATAGCTTAACAGAACTGTCATCGCTCCCGCTGGCCAACATTGTTGGATCTGCTGACGAGTAGTCAATGGACCATACACGCCTCTCATGCTCTCTCATTTCCATTAGTGCTTGACTTCTTGTAACATCCCATACCTGAAACATGATAAGCAACTGAGCCAATAGAAAACTTACAAATGGAAAGAAAAGTAAGGTTTTACCAACCTGCACAACACCTTCAAAGTTACTTGAAGCAATCTGGCTTTTGATGTAACTGTTCCAACATATACTGCTTAGCTTCGACCTACTAGCCATTTCAACTACAGGATAATGTATATCACGGTCTTCATTTATGATTGTGTCACATTCAAAAACTTTAATTTTCTTGTTTACCCCAGCTGTAGCAAAAAACTCTCCATCACGATCAAAACTGAGAGAGCATACTAGATTGGAAGAATTTAATAGATCCCCTTGCTTCAAGTCTGCTTTGACTTTTAACTTACTGAAAGATAGATACTTGCACAAACCTTCAAGGAATGGATTTATCCAACCTGTTTGTCTACCCTCACTGTACTGCTCTTTTGGTGCCAAATTATTAACAGAACTCCTTTCAGTTAAGACAATAGACCCCTTACCATCACTACTTATTGTTGAATGTCTAATAAGTGGTTTCCCTGACGGCTTGACAGGCCTGCATCTTGTCAAAAAGTAAGCAGCCTCCAGCTTCTTAAAGTTCTTCATTAACCGAGAACTTTTGGAAAGAAGGCTGCCAATATTTTCATTGAGTGTATCTGACTTTTGACCGTCATTTAGATTATCATCATATTCCTCGATGTTCTGAATCTGCATTCCTGGTCTAAATCGTTTTCTAGACCCCAAGTTAGTAGAATCACCACTATCAACAATGTTCAATGGTGGGAGACTTGACATTAAAAGATCATCCTTCCCCATTTCTGGGCATGAGCCACCCTTCTTCTTAAGAAGTGCTTGCTGCTTCATAACTTCTTCAATATCAGCACACAAAAAAGAAATGGTATCTTGCAACTTATCAGCAGCTTCCTGTTTTCTTTGTTGTATAAGCAACAGGAATTCTAATAACAACTCCTGCTCCTCTATTCTTTCTCTAAGCTCAATTGCTGCTTCCCGTTCTTCCAAATCATCCCTTGGTTCATTAAGGAACTCACTCTGTAACAACTCACTGTTACCCATGGCATAAAAAGTAAGAGTGTGAAACTTTGATCTCATAAATTTCAATTACTCAAAAAAAATGCCTTTATATGTCAGCATCATTCTTCTTAACCATTAAGGATTCCATGACAATAATTCAATGGAAGAGGATACTTAGAAAGATATGATGGGATTTCTTAATTGCGACTGGCAAAATAAATGAAAACTACATCAACATTTTCAAGGAAAGAAACCAATAAAGTGATTATAATAAACCATTGATAGAAAGAGAGTTAAATATACACAAAATTGGTCACACCAAGAAACTTACGCAACTGAATGCATGTGAAATTAATTACATTTTTTCAGATTATGTATGCAAAGATTTCAATTTGCTTGATTCTGCCTTCAACTGCAAGGCAGGCGATGGATACTTGAAATTGTATAAAGGAGAGAGAATTATTTAATTTATAATCATTATTTCCTCAAAATGGTCAATTATTGATCCAAATGCAATCCAACATGATCCATCTAAAACAATGTGTCAAGCAAACTGTCCTATAACTTCTAGTGATATTTATTTTAGAATTATCCCAAACATATAACATATTCCCCCACAATCAAAAGCATAAATTGATTTTTACTCATACAACTCCACATAATCGACAGATCAAAGGAAAAAATAAAAAATAAAAATCCAACTCCAGCCACATTTCTTCAGAGATTAATACATCAGTTTCCTTCATTTGTTATGTAAATATATTCTATAAATCATTAATATTTTTCCTGTTTTGTCCTCAGTATCTTGTCCTATTTGAGAATTCTTCATGTGATCATATATATCTTTCAAGTCAAAAGTGAAGGTATTGGGTACATAAGAACAAGAGATGGAAATGTAAAACAGTAAAAGGCATCTTGAAGTGAAGAAATTACCCCATTTTTGGCCGACCACTAGCATCAGGATGTAGTAACCATAAGCAAAATGAAGCTTCTTTTGGCCACTTCAGCAACAGTTGAGGAGGAAGAACTCGATGTCTAAGACTTGACATAGTTCTGCTTTTTTCTTCTCTTGAGCTAAATGGGCAGAATAACTGGTTGCAAGTATAATTATCTCTTCAGTGTGCAGAAAATATAGAAACATAAAAGAGCTCTATAAACTCTTACTTTTTAATAGCAGTATGAAATAAATGAATCAAAAACTTAGAATCCTATTTTAATTTGAACATTTAATAGAGAATTTGAGAATCTTTTCTATGAACCTCAAAGAGAAGAACCCCCAAACGATAAATGTCTGAAGCACAGCAACTTGGAGAACCTGCAACCTCCTCAGGACTAGTGTACCAATTGGTCTCCATGAGCAATATCTGTTTCATTGGAAATGGTTGCTTCTTCTCTTCTACTTCTTCAACTTCGCCCCGATCTTTTTCTTTATTTTCTTCAGTCTCTTCTATTAATGCTAAACGTGCTGCATAGACTGAGCTTGACTGCATGCAAGTAGTCTCTGACAAAGCATTAGTTGGTGTCATCGCTGACCGAAAATCTTCACTACCTAAGCCGCTTCTTTCTTGATGCTCATCATGGGGCAAGGAAGAGGATGAATTCTTAACCTCCACACTTCGGCAATTCGACCCTTCTTCCAAAGAATCAGAACCAGAATCCGAACAAGATGCAGACTCAATGAAAGAGACATGATTGAAGGAGGACATAACAAAGCAGGAAGGTCGGACATTATGAACAACAATCCCTTGTAAATGTGCTAAATTAACTATCTCCACTATTTGCCTAAATATGTGTAAGCATTCAAAGACATCAACTGTTCTTTCTGGTTTGTCCAACCACTGCCTCAAACTAACATCACCCCATTCTATGGCTCGGACAAAAGGGTCAACAGCTACCTCATCCTCACAAACTCCAGACAAACCACCCTGGTTTTTAAGATGATGATCAGTGTGAGCCAACACAACCCTACCTCTCTCTTTCCAAAACACAGAATCATTCGATGTATCACCAGACAAGCCAATTCTATTGGCACTAAGAACCCTACGATTCCTATCTGAGACACTAGAACTATTTAATCCCCTAGAACTATCAGACTCTTGCCAAGCAGACCCAGATGAACCCTCCATAACTATCCAGCAAGAGCTGCATGAAGACCAGAACATGCACATCCAAAAAATGGAGGATTTATCCCACTACTATGACAATCTCTCAGTTCCACCATTACCATTTCGAATCAAAAACTCATTTTTGTTGGCCCAAGCATATAAAAACACATACCTTCTCATCAAGATCAACACTTTAGCTTGACAAACATATTGACAAATATCCTGCGGGGCAAAAAAAGTAGACAAACTCAGTATACAAAATTTTCAGCAAAGGACAACAACACATGCACCATTACCACCAACATAATTACTAAGCAATAATTGAACAAAAGTCCTAAAAAAAAAAACAAAAATAATTCACAACACCACTCATTCAAAACACATACATCCACATATGCACCATTTCAAAGCAACAAACTACACAAGCACCCCTACCAGCAAATACCCATCAAAGAAAACTCAAAAAGATAGAGAAAAACCCAGCACCCATCAAGAGAGATAAAGAGAGAAAGAGAGAGAGGTTCCAGTACCACAACCACAATGAGAAAGTTCTCCAACTGTTTCTGCTAGGCCAACCTGAGAAACAGAACCACACAACAAAACTTTATTTGCAATACTTTAAGACCACACAAAAAAAAAAAAAAAAAAAAAAAAGGTTGTTTGCACAAGCTCATAAAGAAAACAAACAGAAAAAAACTCCCCAACATTTTTACTTCACAAAGAAACAAAAAAAAATCTCCCCACAAAAAACATAGACCGTTAAATAGAAAAAAAACAGTTGCCCTTTAATTTCAAGGCCTTATTCTTTATATCTTTATTGGGTCTATAAAATATATTAGTCAATTATTACTTTATTGCCTTTTTTGGTCTATGTGACTATGTGAGGCCAATCTTTAGGAACACTTCTTCATTATCTTCCCGCTTTATTCCAAACTACATACGTGGCTAAACCATGGCCTGGAGCTAGTTTAGGAACAGTGGCAAACATGTAAATCTCACAAACTGTGGTGGACCATAGTATAGCATTTTTTTATAAGAAAAAATGACATGGGCTTTTGTAAAATAACCATAAAAAATTGGTAACATAATGGTTGATTCAGTTGAACTTGCTTTCCCAAAGCGGAAATATCATTAGGTTAGAATACAAAAACCCAGATTAAACAATTTATTTAAACTTAAGTAAACATTAATCTAGTCCAATCAAGATGTGGGATCCAATATTAAAGACAAATGAATAGTGAAAGATTCACAGGGTTACGTTGGTATGATAATTTTGTAATAAAATAATCTGCTTAATGTGTGTATCATTGTCATGAAAAAAGTGTGACCAAAGAACATAGGTTATAATTAATTATTACCTTAATGATTTTTATATTAATTAATTAAGGTTTTCTAACTTTTATTAACAAAAATTAATTAAGCTTCTCAAACACCAACTAGCAGTTTTTTTTGGGGGGTATGATTTATTAAATTAAAATAATGCTTAGTGCTGTTTTGCTATGCATGAACCCCCAATCTTATTAGATTCCTCTAAAACCCTAAAATTGTATATCCAAATAAAAAATTTAAGCTTGTTTTTACATTTTATTTAGGTGTGTCAAAAACCCCAATCTTATTGGTCAAAGAAGATAATGATTTATATTTAGACATGAGCATTAGCATTGGGGGTGTAAAACTTCCTAAATTGCGATCTTAGCAACCGACACATTAAAAAAGAGCTTTACTCGTGTGTAAATCTAAAAGTTTTTAGGAACTGTGAACACAATAAGTACTTATATTTAGACATTATTGCTCATGAGTTGTAAACTTAAACTATTTTATTTTATTTCTTTTTCTCTCTCTCACTTTTGTTGGGTGGTGTATATTATTTTATGAGTAATGATAGCACCACAACTTTTACCACAATTTGCTCACGTGGTAAGTCATGAGTGGTGGAGTTGTGGACCTACCACTTTTACTCTACTACTCGTGACTTGTCACATAAGCAAGTTGTAGCAAAAGTTGTGATAAAAGTTGTACTCCTAACATTACTCTTATAGGGTATATTGTTAAATGAGTTGATAAAAGAAATGAAGTATCATTTTGGGTTGTAAAATAGACACTTTTATAAAAATCTGGATTTGAATGCTCATGCAACGAAGTTTTTTATTTTTTATTTCTGTTATTATTCATTTTTTTAGTGTCGTAATGTCAGGAACACAATAAATTTTATAATATTTTTTATAGTATTTTTAGTGGTAAATTATAATTATTGTAACATCATTTTTACATTGGACCAACACTAACATTATTTTTATTTTATATCAATCACAATCTACCACTTCAATAATCATTATAAAAATAAATAAAGAAAAAAATTATGAATTTGGTTGTGTATCAAAATTTACTATTTCCAAGTGAGGCGTGGCAGTGCGGAGGCTTGAGTAATCATCTATCAGCATCAACCCCACCCACTTGTCTATTTGAATAATTTTCAAAGGTGGGATACTTTCCTTTTTCGTGTGAGATTAACAAAGATGGGACTTGATTTGAGATGGGCACCTAACAAGTTGTTTGGACAAAACTTTTAATTAATGACCAATTTTTGATAAAAATAGAGGAAATAGGAGTAGAATAAAATTGATCGAAAATTGGTAGGAAAGAAATGAATTAGTGAAAGTACAGGAGAATATATATATATATATATATGTGTGTGTGTGTGTGTGTGTGAGAGGCCAAAAAATTAGGGCCCCTGAAAAAAGTGATTGGGGTGCTTTCAAGGGCACCTTTCTTTTTGAGTAAGTGATGTGGAGTCGGCACTTATTTTTTTATACAAAAAAAAAAGAAAAAAAAAATAAATACAAATTACATGTTCCAAATACTTCGAATGTCATTGATTGAATAAAAAAAATACAATTTTGGTAAATTAACCTTACAAGGCTTTGGGTCCAAGTTACAATCTATGCAAAAGAATACAAAGCTTTGGTCCTAGTTATAATTTACCAAAATTAAAAGACAAAACACTAATTTACCTATCCAAAAATCTTAAACTCGAGGGCTAGATTACGGAATGGGAAGGTGTTAGGCACCCATTCCGCCCAAACAGAGTCTGGTCTTCAAGACTCTAATGACCAATATACCCTTTTTGAATGATGTTGAATGATATGTTATAATGCATATGAAAAAAACTAATTTAAAGAAATTTGCCTTATGAATAATGTCCTCTTTTGAAGAAAATTCAGATCTGTCTGGGAAATTAAAATAATAAGACTTAGTTTGTAAAAAAATCATATTTGTTTTTTTGTAAAGTTAAAAAAAAAAAAAATGATTTTGTTAAAAAGAATCAGATCTATTTTTGTAAAGTTAAAAAAAAAAAAGTAATTTTATTAAGAAAAATCATATCTGTTTTTTATAAAATAATGAGATTTTGAAGAGAATCAGATCTAATTTGTGTAAAGTAAAAAAAAAAAAAAAAAAAGATTTTATTTGTAAAAAATCAGATCTGTTGTTGGACAAAAAAAAAAAAAGACTTTTGAAAAAGGGTCCACATTCATGAGACAAATTTATTATGCATGCATCACATTATTAAAAAAAAAAATAAAAAAATAAAAAAAAGGGCTTCAACCTAACTTTAAATCCCTTCTTTAAAATTTCAAAACCTACAATTCTATGACAAAGAAAAACTTTTAGAAAAAGAAATCTTATCTGTATTTACTGAAAATACAAATTAGTTTTGAGTTTTAGAAAAAATCAGATCTGTATTTAATGAAAGTATAGATCAGTTTTGAGTTTTTTTTTTTTTTTAAGTTTTGATAGTCATTACAGATTTTGAAGTCAAAGAGAAAGATTTGAAATAAATAATCATCTAAAGTATCTAAGCATGGCAATTATATATTAAGAACGAGACATAGTAAAACATGCTAAACATATTCATGCATCAAACAATAACATACTAATTAATGGAAAAAGAAAAGAAAGAAAACAGAATACCTCTTGCATGAGCGTGCTCTTCTAATGAAATAATATTTTAGAAATCAAAGAAGTTTATTCAATTCTTTGAGGTCTAAAATACTTTGCTTACAAAAAAGAAGTTCATAAAGCAAAAGCCTCTAGAATGTGTTTAACGAAAGGGGAATAGAAAAGTTAGAAAAGAAGAGCCTGTGTTCTGATTTGTTTGCTCTATTTATAGATGTTGGGATGCTTAAAAAAAATAAGTTGAATGAGATCAAATACGAATTGGAATGCGTCCTTATCTCTAAAAATCTGGGGAAAAAAAAAAAAAAAAAAAAAAAAAAGGCTTTATCTTAATTAGGAAATCCCCCGGCTGGGCCAAAAGTTTGGGCCAATCGGCATTTGGGAAATGTCGATTGGAATGTGCCGATCGGCACTTCAAGAGTGTCAAATGGCTTTCTTGGGTGTTAGGTCCGCATTTGAGTTTTGGTCCAATTTGGACTCATTTTTTGAGGATTTTTGAGTCGAGAATTGCACCTAGACATGTTTTTAATTTGTATTCTAAAAATTAATCCATTTTTCTTGATATTCAGGTATTTAAAGTGATAATAATCTTGTAGATAAATATTCCAAAAAAGACTTGATTATCCATAACTTCTTTGTTATCTAATTATCCACTTTATTCCCATGCAAGCAAGCCTATTTTTGATACTAACCAACAACCAATCACGAAATTATTTAATTAATTTTAATTGTCTAACCAATCAGAATTAATTTAAATTAATCATGCGTGATCAGCTCCACCCAAACAAAATGCATGCAGACTATGAAACTTGATCATGTGATATCTTTCAATCCGACGGTCCAATTTGGAAATCAAACATACCGTCACGATCGTTAGAATCTCAAGATCATTTTTATGATATGCAATGAATGAATTAATGCATGTAATGCAATTCTACATTTTGGGGTATATGAATGGTCACTCTAGCCATCTTCCAAGATTAAATTATAGGTGAAAAATCGAGTGTCTACAAAATGCCCTTCATTAACAGAGCTTGTAAAGCAAATGTTAATGTAAAATAAAGACACTAATTTTAGCAGCCATGATTTAATCGAGGTTGACTTTTTAAAGATTACCTAGCCCAGAACCTAAAACCTTGGAACATAGAACTAGTGTTTTGCTGTTTTTTAAAAAATGAGAATTGTGAATACTCAACCTACTTTACAACTGATAAACTTGAAATGAATCTTGAAATTTGGGGTGATTGAGAGGCTTCTCTATGTTTGAATCTGGAGTGGATTGAGAGGCTTCTTTATCTCAATTAGTGACTTATGACATCCAAGGAGATTCTCTAAATCAATCTGTATGGAAGGTAACCAAGGGGCTTCTCTACCTCGAAACCTAGGACGATTGAGAGGCTTCTCTATCTCATCTTGAATTGTAGGAGACCAAGGGGCTTCTCTACATTGATTTGAAAGGAAGGTAACTAAAGGGCTTCTCTACCTTGGAACCTACGATGATTGAAAGGCTTCTCTATCTCAATCTTGAACTGCGGCGACCAAGGGGCTTCTCTACCTCGATTTGAATAGAAGGTAACCAAGGGGCTTCTCTACCATGGAACCTAGGGCGATTGAGAAGCTTCTCTATCTCAATCTTGAATTGTGACGACCAAGGGGTTTCTCTACCTCAATTTGAATGGAAGGTAACCAAGGTGCTTTTCTACCTCGATTTGAATGGAAGGTAACCAAAAGGCTTCTCTACCTCAGAACCTAGGATGATTGAAAAGCTTCCCTATCTCAATCTTGAACTGTGATGACCAAAGGGTTTCTCTACCTCAATCTGAATGAAAGGTAATCAAGGGGCTTCTCTACCTTGGAACTTGGGGCGATTAAGAGGCTTCTTTATCTTAATCTTAAATTATGATGACCAAGAGGCTTCTTTACCTCGATCTGAATGAAAGGTAACCAAGGGATTTCTCTACCTTGGAACCTACGGCAATTGAGAGGCTTCTCTATCTTAATCTTAAACTATGACGATTAAAGGGCTTCTCTACCTCAATCTGAATGGAAGATAACAAAGGGGTTTTTGTACCTTGGAACCTGAGGCGATTGAGGGGCTTTTCTATCTCAATCTTGAATTGTGACGACTAAGGGGCTTCTCTACCTTGATCTGAATAGAAGGTAACTAAGGGACTTCTCTACCTCAAAACCTGGGATGATTGAGAGGCTTCTTTTTCTCAATTTTGAACTGTGACGACCAAAGAGCTTCTCTACCTCAATCTAAATGGAAGGTAACCAAGACGCTTCTCTACTTTGGAACCTGGGACAATTAAGAGGTTTCTCTATCTCAACCTTGAATCGTGACTACCAAGGGGCTTCTCTACCTTGATCTGAATGGAAAGTAGCCAAGGGGCTTCTCTACCTTGGAACTTAGAGCAATTGAGTGGCTTCTCTATCTCAATCTTGAATTGTGATGACCAAAGGGCTTTTCTACCTTGATTTGAATGAAAGGTAACCAAGAGGCTTCTTTATCTTGGAACCTTAAGTTTTTCCTGCAAAAGACCAAAATTAGGGATTAGACTTTAAATGATGGGTGTCCTGTTGTTCCACTATTTTGAGATGTGTGATTTTCCTCTCTCTCTCTTTTCTTTGACTTGAATTTCCCTTTTTAGAGGGAAAACCTTGGTTGATTTTTGTAGTTCTTTGAAAAATATTTTTTTTCTTTTGAAATTTGAAATTTGGAATTTAGAATTTGAAACTTTGTTTTTTTGAAAAATGATACCCTTTATTCTTTTTTCTTTTTTTTTTGAGAAGTAATGATACCCTTTATTCTTGATCATCTTTGAAAATTTATTTTTCTGCTTCCAAAATTGAAATTTTCTTAAAATTAATGTCATCTATCTTTGAAAATTTTTGAATTTTTTTTTTCATTCATCCCTTTTTATTTTTCTCTCTTTTAAAAAAGAACAAAACAAAAAATTTTCTCAATTTTTTTTTTGGAATGGACTGAGTCTACTCAGTCAAACCTGAGTTGACTCAGCAACTCAGGTGAAATAAAGGGGGGGGGTGAATTGTTTTGGCCCCATCTCCTTTGTCTTCGTCTTTTTATTTTACTCCTCCCTCCTCACTTTTCTTTCTCCCTCCATTGTCATTATTCACTCACTTCCTCCACTTGCACTTTCTCCCTCATCATACCATTTCTTCTCTAGAAAATTACTTCCCTAAGCTTCTAAACTTGCTTTCATTCATCTCCCTCAATATTTTTTCAGATCTTTGTGTTCTTGACCATCTTTGATACAAACCCATTATTTGAAACCCATCTCCAAACCTTCATTTTTTTTTGCATTGACAATGGCATCTTCCAATGGGCCTTCCTTTCTTACTTTTAATGGGAAAAAATATCACCCATCCCTTGAATGGAATGAGGAAGAAGGGCTCCTCCAAGACCCCAAGACCCCAAGACCCATGCTCTACACCCCAAAAAAGACTTCAAGGTGAGTTCATTTTTTGGTTTCTTTGTTGGCAAATTTGTTAGTTTCATGGTTTGTTGGGAGCTTGATGTTAAGACATTGTCATTTTGTTGTTGTTGGCTCTTGTTGAAATTGTGGACATTGTACAATTTGGTTGGAAATTCTTGTGATCATGTTGTAATCTTGGCCTTGGGACATTTTTGAATTGTTGAGTTATTTGGCATGGTGAAATTCATGAAATTTGGCAATGTTTGTAATTTGTGGCATTGATGAATGAATTTTGACTTGAATTTTGTGGGCATGGCAGTCATGAAAATTTGATGTGTAGGCTTGATTGAACAAATTCATTTTTGATGAGTGTGGAAATTTTGTTGGAATGTGTAAGTCCTATCTAATGGGTATGGAAATTTTTATGGGTATGGGTATGGGTATGGAAAATCTTTTGTGGTGGTATGGATTTTTATATTGGACTTTTGATTTTACATGGGATTTTTGGTGTAGGATTTTTTTTGTTGGACATGGAATTTTTTTGTGTTGGAATTTTGTTTTTGTTGGATGTGGAGAAATTTTTTTTTTTGGACATGGAGAAAATTTTTTTTTTTTGGACATGGGGTTTTTTTGGACATGAATTTTTTGTTGGACATGGAATTTTTTTGGAATAAGTATTTTGGGACATGGTGTTTTGTGGGCATCTCGATGATTGGTTAAACTTTGTTTTGCAGAACCTCAAAAGTCAAGGTAGTCTCCAGATGTTGAAAGGCATATGGGAGATATTGTCCCCAGACATTAAGAACATCATTAATGAAGCTGGCTTCCAGACCTTTTTCCAAGCTCTATTGAATCATGATACCCATGAGTATAAGGATCTCCAGTTACTCCTTGCTTAGTCAGAGTGATTCTGGGATACTACTTGCACTTTCCATTTTCCAGGTATTGGTGAGGTGATGTTGACACCCTATGACTTCTTAGCCATTACTAGCTTAAAATTGGGTGGTGAAAGAATTAAAGTCAATGATTCCATCACTTCAACAGAGATCAAAAGTCTTTTGGGTATGATGCCTTAAAAAATGAAGAGCAAAAATGTCTCCTTGATGTGGCTATATACCAATATTGAGAATTGTAAGACTGTAGCAACTGGCACTCGCACGTTCATGCTTCTCTTCATTGGAATCCTCTTATGTCCAGACTTGGGTAGTACTGTGAGCTTGCGCTATTTGTGGAGTCTAAAGGATATTGGCCGAATCAAAAATTATGATCGGGGTGGCATGGCTTACGCAACCCTTTCGCATTTCATGACTCAACTTTCTTAGCGTAGCCTTTCAAGCTTAAGAGGTGCACCGTTTGTTTGGCAAGTGATGTTTTGAATTTTTGGCTATGTGTATATTTTGGAAAGTCATTTTGGTTGTTGTATCACTATGATGTATGTTGATTTTTTCTTAGGTCTGGATGTACGAGTATTTTGGGGTTGGTCCTTAAGTTTTAGCAGATGTTGGTGAATGTATCCCAGGTTTCTCTGTTGGCTGCCCAAGTATGGTTTGTCAATGCCTTCTAAGCATTCTTTGCAAGTTTGGTGTATGGTGATTGATAACTTGACTGTCGATGATGTGAGTTTTTTTTTTTGTGAGATTTTGTGTTGGGTTAAGGGTTTTTTTGTGTTGTTTTCTTTTTGTGCTATATGGTTTGATTTTTCATTCTGGGTTCTTTGTGATTTTCAAATGTCTTTGGATCCTTAGCTTAGATGTGAGGAGCATGCTAAGTGTGAATGGGCTCAAGAGCTGAATGGCTGTCAAGTATTGTTTGAGTGTGGCCATGGGAGGTATTGGTATCTTGGTGACCGAGTGCTAGCTCAAGTTCAACATGTATACCCTCCTGTGACGGTTCCAGTTCATCCTTGTCCCTCTATTCGGTTGGTAGACCTCTTAGCTAATGAAGAAATTGCTCGTGCTTGAGTCGGCCATGTTGTTTCGAGGACACAATGAGACTATCAAGAGTTTGTTCATACTCAATTGTAGGGTTTTCTGGCTGGCATTCCTGTAACCTTGGTATTTTCTTTCTTCCCGAAGTCAATTTGCATTTCATCTTGTATGCTCATCTCTTTTGTTTCAACTTTTGTAAAAATATCTACATGTTGCACTTTTAGGCTTCATCTTCTGAAGATGAGGAAGAGGAAGAGATGAGTCCCCCTCCTAGTTATGCCGGCGGCTCTTCTAGTTCTTTCATGGAGACATATCCTCATTTTCCCGCATGGCAATATGAAGTGATGAACCCTGATGGGTCGTACAGCTCTGTGAATTTAGACCAACTAGAGTATACTCCAAATGTTCCCTAGAATGACCCAGTATATTCCTGAATCCTTTGGTCTTCTATCCTCATGTTTGCTCATTGAATTTTATTTTATTTTTTTGAACTTGTGGAATTGTGCTTCAAGTCGGTGTTGATCTTATGGAAGAAAGCATGCGGATGATTAGAGGTTTGCAGCTTGTGGCACGCACTTAATCTTCTCAATATGTGCTCAATGAAATGAACTGGGTAAAAGATAATGTTTCCTTAGTGCTTTTTGTTTGAATCTCCATGATAATGGATCTAACACTTGTCTTTGTTGATATTTCAGAACAGCCAAATGGCAATGGCTGATGCCAACGCAAGATCTTGGAGGAGAGAATCAGAAATCTGGAACTTCAGAGCTGGCAACAAGAATCTTGGTTTTATGCAAGTCAAGAAGGAAAAATTAAGGGTGGCTCCTCTAGTGGTAGGTCTAGGAGATCTTCCCACAAGCAAACCCGAAGCCCGAATGATGCTTAACCTATATTTTAATTTTCCTGCAAAGACAAGAAAGTACTCCTTAGACAATTTGTATTAATTTTAGCTTTTAGCTCTTTATCGCTGGATTACTTCTGATCTTGCTAAAACTTAGATGGAACAAATTTAGAGTTCACTTGATAAAGTCTTGTAGTAAACAATTTGAACTTTTTTGACCACTTTTGGTGTGATTTGTACTTACCTAAATGAGGCACAGTCGAATGTCCCTAATCTAAAAACTTATGCATGATTTTTTGAAAAGGTTTTTTTTTTTTTTTTTTTAAAAGAGATGATTGATTTTTACTTGTTCCAGAGAGAGAGGATAAGGCATAGCCGAATGCCCCTAGTTTAGAGATAAATGCCTGACTTTGGAAAACCTTGAATGGATTAATTTTCTATTCCCTCTATTTTTGAAACCAGTGATGCAGGTAATTTTTTTTGAAACAAATGGACAAAGCATACCTAAATGCCCCAGTTTAACAAACCATGCAAAGTTTGAGAAACTTTATTTGCACAACCATTTTTTGAAGTGCCCAAAAACATAAAATAGGGTAAACGGGCCTTAGTCAGGCAGGTGCCAATCGGCACTCTTGGAGTGTCGATCGGAAATTGGGGAGTGCCAATCGGCACTCTTAGAGTGCTGACTGGTACTTTGAGGTGCTGACGTGCACGCCCAATTTTGCCCTGATTCCTCACGCTTTTTCAACATGTTTTATGTATTTTTGAGTTTCTTGAAAAATATTTTCTCCATTTAAGACCATGAAACACTTTCCTAGACAGCTACAAACTCTAGAAACCTATTTAAACCTGGTCAAGGACTTATGTAACTTACTTTAGCATTTAACCTGCAAACAAATCTCTGAATCAAAGTTATCAAGAAACAACAATCACATGCAAGAGTTATACATGGCTGACAATCAAAATTTTCCTCGTTCAACCATTCATAATATCAATAGATGGGTTCATAGCTTTGATTTTAGCACCAAGTCCAATTTTACAACCTACAAACTAGAGGGAATCAAGGCTTTGAGGAATGTCAAGATCAAGTGGGATTTTCTCCGTGCTGCCATGAAGTGGTGGGATACTAAAAACCATGTGTTCCGGTTTAAAACTGCTAAACTTTGTCCCACAATTGAAGAATTTTCAACTATTTTAGGTTATGATCTTGGTAAAAAATCTGTAGCAGTTTCTTGTGACCCCAGACATAGGGAGTTTTATCTAATGCTCTAGGACTTTCTACTTCAATTACCAGTAGCATGATTGAGGGCCACATTGTGAATCTTCATGTAGTTGTTTCAAGACTAATTAGCAAACGTACTCATGGAGTGACTAACAACATACAGAAAATTTTGGCTTAGCTCTTTGCTTCGAGGGAGAATTTTTGCTTTGCTCTAGAAGGCCTAGTTTTGTGGATGCTCGAGCTATTGGCATTGTGAGTCAAGTTAAGGATGGTGATAATCATGTTTCTTTGATCTTGGCAGAAACTCTTTTAGAATGGATTCTGTATTTCTTGGTGGAGAGTCACAAAACTTTCTTAGGAGTCCCTTGACTTTGCAGATATGGTTAATGGAAAAACTGGACATTGGCATGCCTACTATTGTTGATTATGGTCATAGCAATTTCCTCAATAGGACTGTCCTCAAGACCGAGTGTCAAACTGAAAGCGACTGGGTGAAATTTCTGAACAAGAAATCCAGTGTCTTGATTCAATGGAATTGTTATTAGTGGAAGTGCCCACCTCCTTTGTTATGGTCTCCAGGATTAGGTCACATCTTCATAGTTAGATTAAGGAGGGTAACTTTCTATAAGGTGGATAGACTCTTGAGGCAGTTCAAATATGAGCAAGAAATTCCTGGTGGAAAAGGAAGAAACCCTTTCACTCCTATGGACACAAATCCTACTTCTATAAGGAACATGTTGTTAGGCTTGGAGATGGCTGACCGAGTGGATCAATCTTTTGTCAAAGTTCACTTTCATAGGATGACCACAGAATACTCTAAGTGGTTGGTGAACAAGATTGCGGACAAGGAGGATGACATGGCTGCTATGAGAAAACAATTTCTTAAAGACAACTGAAAAAGACATGAGGCTGACAACTATGAGTTTAAAGGGAGGGGCAACGATGACAAAGTACCTAGCATAGATGGAACTATCGAACAACCAAAGGAGAAAAGTCTGAAGAAAAAATGATCTTCTTATTTTTGGCTTTGAACATGTTTATTTTAAAAGTTGATGTCAAACTCTCAGGATTAGGAATTATTTAGGACCTCCAGGTGTAGGCTTCAAATTCTGTGTAATGGCATGGTTTAATGAAATGGTTAGATTTTGAAAACATTTTTCCTTTTCCTAATGGGTAAATGATGAGTTTGGGGAAGTTGTGACCGGACCAATATATGGTTGCCTACGTACCTCTTTAGCAGAAGGATCAGGTCATCACATAGTTCATTTTTTTATTTGCCTTAACTTTTGCCTAGGCCACCTTTTTAGGTTTTCAACCTTGTAGGCTCTCTTACTTTTCTTTTCTTTTTTTGTTTTTTTTCACTCTCCTTTTGTGTAAATTGCCCTTTCAGGTTTTCAACCTACCTTTTTTTTTGTTTTTTTTTATAATTTTTTTATTATTATTTTTGCCCTAATTTTTGCCTAGATCGCCCTTTCGGGTTTTCAGCGTAGTGAGGTCTCTCTCTCTCTCTCTCTCTCTCTCGCTCTCTCTCTTTTAGCTGAACCTAGGAAGGAAAATAACATAATTTACAACCACTTCAGACGTGGCATTTCTTCAATTGATCCATATTGGTTGGCTCAGTAAAAGGGTTTGCATCTAAGTCCGTCAACCTTACTACTCTTCCAGAGTATATATGCTTGATAATATATGGACCTGCCTAATTTTGCTTGAACTTCCCGTTTGTATCTTGAACCGGAGCTCGGATCTCTTTCAGCACTAAATCCCCCAACTTCAAATCTCTAGTTCTTACTTTCTTATCAAAAGCTTTCCTAAGCCTCCTTTGGTAATCTTGAATGTGATACAAGGCCTTGAGTCTCTTCTCATCCATCATGCATAATTGGTCATATCTACTTTGCAATCAATCTACTTTGGGGATTTAACTCTCCAGTACTATTCTCAATGAACGAACACCTATTTCAATGGCAAGGACTGCTTCAATCCCATACACCAATAAATAAGGAATGGCTCCTGTGGAACATCGAATTGATGTCCTATACCCCCAAAGTGCATAGGGAAATTGTAGATGCCAATCCTTGTAGTTCTTTGTTCTCTTCTTCAAGATTCGCCCTATATTTTTGTTTGTAGCCTCAATTGCTCCATTAGTCTAAGGACAGTAGGGTGAGCATTTGTGGTGCTTAATATTGAACTGTCGAAGTAGCTTTCTGTTTCTCCCTTGAAATGCAGCCCATTGTCAAAAATAATTTCATATGGTACCCCATATCTACAAATGATATTGGTCTAAATAAATTGAGCAACTTTCTTTGAGTTCAAAACCTTGTAGGAGGCAGCTTCTACCCATTTGGTGAAATAATCAATAGTAACAAGTATGAATTCATGGCCATTGGATGTTGTTGGGTGAGTCTTCCCAATAATATCTATTCTCCATGTAGAGAACGGCTAGGGTGAAGTCATGGTATGCAGTGGCATAGATGGCATGTGCTTCAGATCTCCATGGACTTGGCATTGATGGCACTTCCAAACATGAGCTGTGCCCAGTCTACTTCCATAGTAGTCCAGTAATAACCTTGCCTCATTATTTTTCGTGATAGCATATGTGCATTCATATGTGGCCCATAACTTGACTCATGAACCTTTTCAATTATTTGTTGTGCTTCCTTGGCAATCACACAAAGGAGATAAATTCCGTCATATGATCTTTTGTAAAGCCTTTCTCCACAAATAATATAATTACTAGACAACCTTCTGATGGTCAATTGGTCATTATTGTCTGCAGACTTTGGGTATGTCCCATCCTTGAGGTACCGTAGAATGTCTGAATACCATTCACCTTCTCCATTCTTTTCCTTGTCTTCTTCTATTGACAGACAATAAGCTGGCTCTTCTTTTTGTCCCACCACTATTGGTCTAGCTTCATCTTCCTTAGGTCCATCCATCATGGATGTCATTATTGCTAGAGCATTTGCAATCTGATTCTACATTCTTGGCACATATTGGTACTGAAAATTACTAAATTTGAGGCCCATTTTTGAAGACATTCATAATAAGGTATTAGCCTTTCTTCCTTGATCTTCCATCTATTCTGAATCTGAAAAATTATCAAGGCTGAATCACCGTACACCTCCGACTCTCTCACTCCAAGACCTAAGGCCGCTTGTAACCCCATAATGTAAGCTTCATATTCAGTGGCATTATTAGTGGCAGGAAAGTTGAACCTACCAGAAAACAGGATGTGTGTCCCTTTTGGAGAAATTAAGAGAACTCCAATGCTACTCCCATTTTGATTAGTTGCTCCATCAAAATACATCTTCCATAATTCTACCTCGATCCCCATAATATCCTTATCTAGAAAGTCTTATTGGATCTCTTTAGCTTCTTCAAATGAACAGTGGGTTAAGTGATTAGCAATTGCTTTCCCCTTCACAGACTTTTGAGTCACATTGCTGTGTCTGTAGCTGTGAGATACAACAATAATGGCTTTTCAAGTACCGGTGGGACCAGTATTGGTGGTTTCATCAAATAATTCTTAATCTTTTCAAAAGTTGCTTGACATTGTTCGTTCCATACTGTGGGAACTTCCTTCTTGAGTAGTCAAAAAAATGTCTCACATGTCATGGTGAGCTGGGCTATGAATCTGCTGATGTACTATATTCTCCCTAGAAACCCTCGGATCTCCTTCTTAGTCCTAGGATGCTTCATCTCTACAATTGCCTTGATTTTGTCAGGATCGACTTCAATTCCCCTCTAACTTACCAAAAACCCCAACAGCTTTCCGGATGTTACACCAAAAGTGCACTTCTTGGGATTTAACTGCAACTTTTAGAATTGGATTCTTTCAAAGAACTTCCATAAGGCTGGTATGTGCCCCTCACGGTCTTTGGACTTCACTATCATGTCATCAACATAAATTTCTACTTCTTTGTGGATCAAATCATGTAACAAAGTAATGGCTGCACGTTGGTAAGTAGCACCAACATTCTTAAGGCCAAATGGCATGACCTTGTAGCAATACGTCCCCCATGGAGTAATGAAGGAGGTTTTCTCCATATCTTTTGGAGCCATCTTTATCTGATTGTATTCCGAAAAACCATCCATAAATGATAGCAAGGCATGTCCTGCTATGTTATCAACCAAGATATCAATGTAAGGTAAGGGAAAATCATCTTTCGAGCTAGCTTTATTCAGATCTCAGAAATCCACACACATTCTCACTTTCCCATCTTTCTTCGGCACCAGAACCACATTAGCTAATCATTTTGGGTAGTTGACCACTCTCAAAAATCCTACATTGTACTATTTCTCAACTTCTTCCTTGATCTTTAGAGTCCACTCTAACTTCATTCTTCTCAACTTCTACTTGACCGGCTTCATGGTTGGACTTGTTGGAATGCAATGCTGCACTATATTTGTATCAATCACAGGCATGTCTTCGTCTGACCATGCAAATACCTCTTTGAATTTTGTCAACAAGGCAACTAATGCATCTTTTTCAGAGGAAGTTAGAGTGTTGCCCAATTGTATCATTTTAGGTTCATCATCGGTTCCCAAGTTAATAGGTTGGGTTTATTCTTTTAGAGGTTCTACATGCCCTTGTTTTAATTCCTTATTATTAAGAGTTTCTTTACCAATTTTTGAAATAAAAACATTCAAAACCAACAAATAAGCAGAATAAAAAATCATATTATAAGGAAAAGAGTTCTAAATAGACTCAACAAGAACAATAATACTAGTAGGATCAGACTCAAAAAGGATAGAAATAATGTTTTTGGTAGGAGTGATCGGCTCGACGATCTTGATCTTCTTCACAGAGTCTTCCATGAGGTGGGCAGCTCCCTCCCATGCCTAATTCTTCAACTTAGTTGTAGCTTCAACGATGGCGGGTGGCTCCCAGCGAGTTCCTTCTTCCCTCATCATCAATACTCTGGGTCTTTATCCATATAATTTGTGCCTTCACCATCAATCTCCATATATGTGGGCTTGTCAATCACATAAGCATCCAAGCGCTCTATACTATCCGTCCACTCACCAAACAGATCTTGCTTCCCTTTGTTGCTCGGGTGGATGTATTGGGGGAGGTATTATGACTCATTCCCTTCCATCTTCTCATCTTGACTTTCAAGACTTTCTGGTGTTAAGTTTCTGAAACTGTGGATCATCAGCTTTTTGTCTAGAGTGGCCAATCTAGTATCTATGTCATCTTCTTCCTCAGTGTATGGGGTCAGTGAGCCAAGTTCTGAATTGTGGAATGACCTTAACTTTGGAATTTCTCTATCATGCTTGTCATATCGAAGGCCTGACCTTGAACTAACATCAGTAATGCAGCTCCAATCCAAAGGCCGCTCATAGGAGTAATCATCATAATCTATATCATCAGCCTCTTCATCTTCAATTTCCACCTCCTCTCCTACAGCTTCCAGCACATTTTCTAGCTCATATTCTTCACTTTCAGTGCCATTCTCCATGTCTATTGGTTCAGCTTCAGCACCATCCTCTATATCTCCGTCATAGCAGTCTACGTCATCATCAGAGCGGCTTTCATAGAAGTCCTACATCTTCATCTTCTCTATCACTAGGGGGTTCACCCCAATCATTGTCACCATATTGGCTATTGTAATCTTCACTTTTGTTGCTTTTACTATCACTATTGCTATCACCTCACTGTTTCCATTATCACTGCTGCTACTATCACTATCACTCTTGCTATTGCTACCTTCATTATCATCACTAAGGGCTTCTCTCCCTTCCTCATCTTCATCACTTGTTTTTGCTTCATACGGGCTGTTCAATGCATGTTGACAAGCCTCCCAATATTCTTCTTCTTCTTATTGCAAATGACTTCTCCTAGAAGCGTAGTCATTGCATCAGGGTCCATATAATCAGCCCAATCAATAGGGACCCAATTTGTGTCTTCCTTCTTTAGCTCTGGAAGCTTGTTATTGCAATCAAATAATAGCTTAAATCCAAGCACCATTGTTCTTGACTCAGGATCGAATCTCGATTCAGGCAATCCCCAATAGCATTGACTATTTCCAACTTTAACAAACTTCCTATTCAAAGTAGGAGTATAAAGCTTTAGGGGTTCTGGGGGACAAGGAAGTCCTTTGACTTTGGCCTTGGCACGGGCCATTCTTTTCATCTTCATCTCTGGCAAGTCATCATCAGTAGGCTTAGAACCTAACCTGAAAGGTGGTGTGGCAATGCGAATTATTAGGACTTGAGCAGTTGCTTTCTTCATAGTCTTCCCTAAGTTCATCCCTGAAAGGTAATTCATTCTCCTCATCATTGCCACCACGTTTTTGTTGTTGTATGGAGCAAAGTCTATGAGGATCTTCTCCACTTCTTCCTCTCTTCTTCTAAAACCAGGCTTCTCGATTTCAAAGCCATCCAAGGTCAATGGCTCCTTCTCAGATACAATACCAAAAATGGGCTTCAGTATGGTCAAAGTATCACCATATATGGTAATTATGGCTCCTTCATGCGGAAATTGAACCTTTTGGTATAAGGATGAAGGTGCGGCCTCTATGTCATGGATCCATGGTCGCCCAAGGAGCATATTGAAGCACGTTGCTATGTTCAAGACTTGAAATTCTACCTTCTTAATCATTGGCCCTATAGTGAGGTCCAATGTCACGGTTCCCAAGACCTCCCTTCTACTATTGTTATATGCTCTCACATGCTGATCAGTCAGTACAAAATCTTCAAATAATTAGGCCCAAGCAACTTGCAGTCTTTAAAGGACACACATTTAAGGCACTTCCATCATCAATTAGAACCATTGGAATCCTCTTGCACTTGGCATCTACAGTAATCTACAATGGGTCATTGTGATGCTTCTCCTTCTTCGTCAAATCTTTGTCAGAGTAAGAAATTGTGAATTCCCTACTTATAAACCCAATCATAGTATTCAGATCCTGAGAGATAGTGGTTGTAGGGACTTGGATTTTATTGAGAATGTCAACTAGGTTTTGACGATGCTTGTATGAGGCCATGAGTAAATCCATTAAAGATATATAAGCTTGTGTCTTATGTAGTTGCTTGAGGACCTCATCCTCTTCAGTGGGTGTTTGTTGGGTAAATTTATTTAAGGCTTCTATCAAGTTGTCTGTCTCCAAATGTGAGTTTGAAGTATCTCCCCCCCTTATGATGTGAGAAATTTTTGTTGGGTCATTTAGATCGATATCTTAGGGTTTGAAGTGTCTCCCCCCATATGTGGATGTCGGGTCATTTGATTTGGATTCAAAGTGTCTCCCCTCGCATGTAGATGTTAGGTTGCTTGATTGGGGTTTAAAGTGTCTCCCCCCGCATGCAGGCGTTTGGTAACTTGCTCGAGGTTTGAAGTGTCTCCCCTCATTTATGGATGTTGGGTAGTTTGATTGGGGTTTGAAGTGTCTCCCCCTATTTGTGGATGTTGGGTAATTTGTGGTTTCTTTTACATCTTCACTCCATATATCATATCTTGCAATGGACGTCATACCCATCAACTATTCCCATGTCATCATAAAGCATTCAAGTAGGTCATAAATCAACTCAGACGAGTCCTCTTCACTTTCCTCTTCAATCATCAAGTAATTAATCCTCGGTCCTCTCCCAAAACTATGGTTGGACAAAGGATTATTAGTGATGATAGGCCTTATAGGTGGTGCAATCACCTTATTGTCTATTAAGTCTTGAATTGCATGACGAAGGCAAAAACACTTGTTAGTGTCATGGCCAAGGCTTTGGTGGTAGGCACATCTCTTACTCATCAAATCTTGCAGGCAATGGGTTTGGGATTGGTCTTGGGTCTAAGGGTTTTAGTATCCCCTTTGCTTTTAGTTTTTCAAACACTTGACTCACAGGCATATATAACTCATGAAATTCCCTCCTAGGCCTAGGAGGTGGCCCTTATGATATTGGCATGAGGGCAGTAGGAGCAATAAGTTGATAAAGATCATTTTTGTATATATTAGAAACTTCTGCAATTTTAGAACTTGATCCTAAATTCTTTTTAAACCTTGGTGGGTACTCATTCTTTAAAGTGCCATTATTTATTGCATCCTCAATTTGGGTTCCAGCAACAATCAATGCTTTAAAATTAGGAAAATATTGGGCAAACAAATATTTATGGTATACAGGCAATAAGTTTTTTACAACCATGGTTAATTGTTCTTTTTCACTTGTCCTATTCATCATCTGTGCAGTTTTGGACCTCCACTTGGTAATGAAGGTAGAGAAAGATTCTTTCGGCTCTTGCTTCATGGTCTCCAAATCTCTCCTTGTCACATCCACCTCTATGTTGTACTTGTATTGATTGTGAAACTCACAACAGATGTCCTCCCAACTCCTTACTCTAGTATCATCTAGGTTGAGGAACTACCAAAGAGCAGCCCCAGTCAGGGTGTTTTGAAACATTTGAGCAAGTAATTCTTCAGTTACTCCTAGGGGTTGCATGGCCTTCATATACATCTTCAAATGGGACTTTGGGCAGCCAATCCCGTCGAACTTGTCCAAGGGTGGCATCTTGAACTTGGAAGGCAATCTCACATCAGGGAAAAGTTAGAGTGATTAATAGTTGATGAGGTCTTCCATCTTACGAGCGCTCTTGATCATCTCTTCCATCTTGTTTATCCTTTTATTGATCTTCTTTTCACCCTCCATGGTTGGGGAATTATGGTCGGTTTTGTTCTCCTCTTGGCCGTTCTTCAGGCTCTAAAATTGTTGTACCATAAGATTCATGTCCTTTCTTAGCTAGATTTGACTGGCTACCATGGTGTTTAGTAGCTCTTGAGTGTTCATGGGTTCTTTAGTGTTCGAATGTTCTCCCTCTTCAACCATAGTGATGGAGTCTTCAAAATTATTATGGCTTGGACTGTCTTGTAGGTCGAATACAGGATTGTGATGTTGCAGCAGTGGAGTGTCTTCTATGCTCACGGGCTTTAGTACCGTGATGGGAGTGATGGGCTTGGAACTGGAACTACTATCTTGAGTGTCAGTCTTGGGTTCTTTTTGGAGTCTTCCCTCTGATCTTGATCAAATTCCCCCCCTAAGAAAAGGCTCGGTTGGGTCAATCAAAACTAGGTTCCCATCTACATCAATCTACCAACCAAACAAACACACACAATATGCAATGCAACTTTAACATGGATTGGCATAGCTAAGGCTAGGTTCTAAGTTATTACATTGTAGGGTAGGTTTGTTGTTTCATTGTTTCCCATAGCTAGCATATTACACCTCTTAACTTGTAATGTAATGAAAATTACGTTGGTCCAAATGGCATGGTCTATCCTTTATAGTCAATAAGAAATGATCTAATGACTTTGGGTTATGAGTTTGATGAGTTCACCACTGGGTATCTGAATCTAATGAAGACCGGTGATCTATGGTAACTATCACCATATGTTGAGATGGGCGCATGCATATTTGTTGTTTTGATGGCACACACTATGACAGTTAAGGAAAGCTTTTAACAATCAACATGGCAACACAAACAAAAAAAATATCATACAAACATCTCAAAACATAGTGCAAACAAACAAACAACAACATCATGCAACAGACAAGGGTATATAGTTGGTCACTTAAAGTCTAACATGAAACTTAACCCTCGACATCCCCAACGGAGTCGCTATTGTGAGAGGCCAGAAAATTAGGGCCCCTCAAAAAAGTGATTGGGGTGCTTTTAAAGGCACCTTTCTTTTTGGATAAGTGGTGTGGAGTCGCCACTTATTTTTTTATACAAAAAATAAGAAAAAAATAAATACAAATTACATGTTCAAAATACTTCGAATGTCATTGATTGAATAAAAAAAATAGAATTTTGGTAAATTAACCTTACAAGGCTTTAGATCCTAGTTACAATATATGCAGAAGAATACAAAACTTTGGTCCTAGTTACAATCTACCAAAATTAAAAGACAAAACACTAATCTACCTATCCAAAAATCCTAAGCACGGGGGCTAAGTTACTGAATGGGAAGGTGTTAGGCACCCATTCTGCCCAGACAAAATCTGGTCTTCTAAACTTTAACGACCAATATATCCTTCTTGAATGATGTTGAATGATATGTTATAATGCATATGACAAAACCTAATTTAAAGAAATTTGTCTTATGAATAATGTCCTCTTTTGAAGAAAATTCAGATTTGTCTTGGAAATTAAAATAATAAGGCTTGGTTTGTAAAAAAATCAGATTTGTTTTTGTAAAGGGTAAAAAAGCAAGATTTTATCAAGAAAAATCAGATCTGTTTTGTGTAAAGTTAAAAAAATTCATTTTGTTAAAAAAATCAAAATTTTTTTTTTGTAAAGTTCAAAAAAAAAAAAGATTTTGTTAAAAAGAATCTGATCTATTTTTGTAAAGTTAAAAAAAAAAAAAAAGTAATTTTATCAAGAAAAATCATATCTGTTTTTTATAAAATAATGTGATTTTGAAAAGAATCAAATCTAATTTGTGTAAAGTAAAAAAAAAAATGATCTTATTTGTAAAAAATCAGATCTGTTGTTGGACACAAATAAATAAAATAAAATAAAAAAGACTTTTGAAAGAGGATCCACTTTCATGAGACAAATTTATTATGCATGCATCACATATTAAAAAAAAAAAAAAGACTTCAACCTAACTTTCAATCCCTTCTTTAAAATTTCAAAACCTGCAATTTTATGACGAAGAAAAACTTTCAGAAAAAGAAATCAAATCTGTATTTAATAAAAATACAAATCAGTTTTGAGTTTTAGAAAAAATCAGATCTGTATTTAATGAAAATACAGATCAGTTTTGTATCTTTTTTAAAAAAAAGTTTTGATAGTCATTACAAATTTTGAAGTCAAAGTGAAAGAATTGAAATAAACAATCATCTAAAGTATCTAAGCATGACAATTATATATTAAGAATGAGATATAATAAAACATGCTAAACATATTCATGCAGCAAACAATAACATACTAATTAATGGAAAAAGAAAAGAAAGAAAACAGAATACCTCTTGCATCAGCGTGCTCTTCTAATGAAAGAATATTTTAGAAATCAAAGAAGTTTATTCACTTCTTTGAGGTCTAAAATACTTTGCTTACAAAAAAGAAGTTCCTAAAGCAAAAACCTCCAGAACGTGTTTAACGTAAAGGGAATAGAAAAGTCAAAGAAGAGCCCCTAGTTCTAATTTGTTTCCTCTATTTATAGAGGTTGGGATGCTTAAAAAAATAAGCTGAATGAGATCATATATGAATTGGAACGCGTCCTTATCTCTAAAAATCCGAAAAAGATAGGTTTTATCTTAATCATGAAGTCCCCTGGCCGGGCCGAAAGTTTGGGCCAATTGGCACTTTCCATGTGCCTCTTGGGTGCCAGATCCGCGTTTGAGTTTTGGTTCAATTTGAACTCATTTTTTGAGGATTTTTTAGCCCAAAATTGCACCTAGACATGTTTTTAATCCGTATTATAAAAATTAATTCCTTTTTCTTGATATTCAAGTCTTTCAAGTGATAATTATCTTGTAGATAAATATTCCAAAAAAGACTTGATTATCCACAACTTCTTTATTATCTGATTATCCACTTTATTCCCATGCAAGCAAGCCTATTTTTGACACTAACCAACAATCAATCACAAAATTATTTAATTAATTTTAATTGTCTAATCAAGTCTAGATGACCATTCATTTACCCCAAAATTTAGAATTGCATTACATGCATTAATTCATTCATTGCATATAATAAAAATGATCTTGAGATTTTAACGGTCGCAACGGTATGTCCAATTTCCAAATCAGACTGTCGAATTGAAAGATATCACATGGTCAAGTTTGCATGGTCTGCATGCATTTTGTTTGGGTGAAACCGACGACGCATGATTAATTTAAATTAATTTTAATTGGCTAAACAATTAAAATTAATTAAATAATTTTACGATTGGTTATTGGTTAGTGTCAAAAATAGGCTTGCTTGCATGGGAATAAAGTGGATAATCAGATAACAAAGGAATTGTGGATAGTCAAAACTTTTTGAAATATTTATTTACAAGGTAATTATCACTTTAAAGACTTGAATATCCAGTGTAGGGACTCAACTTGTAATGGACCTAAACAATAAAATTTGTAGAGTGTGGGTAGAAGGGCTTGGTATTAGCAAAGCAAACAACGATCGGTGTGTGTAATCTATAGAAGTGATAATCAAGGAACTTGACTAAGTGTTTATGAGGATAATAACGATGACTTCGGCTAAAGGTTTATGAAGAAATTTCGTTCTAGGCCTAGTCCGAGGATTTAGTCCGAGGAGTTCTTTGCTCAAAACTGACACATGTAAGGGTTATCCTTTTTAACACCCTGAAGATCCCTTTTTTGGTCCTTGTCCTCATCGGTTCTTTTCTCCCTCCCCCCCTCTTTTGATGGGGGTGCTATCTATTATATAGTCCTTTCTTAGTTGATCTCTGCCGTCCACTTATTAATCATACAAGCCTATACTTGAGTGCCTATCCCATCAGTCGCCTTTGCAGGCTTTTTATTAGTTGAAGCAACCAAGGCATCACTGCTGGCTGGTCAACTCACCATTGATATGATCAGAATGTAGGTGGAGTGCATTTAATGAGGGAGTGGCAGATCATCCTCGGATTATGCCCTTTCCTCGATTTGGACCTTGGGCCTGATGTCCCTAGATTACTTGGGCATCGTTTGCTCATCCTCAGATTATGCTTCTCCCCTGTTTGGGCTTTGGGCCTGATGTGGAGTGGGCCGGGGTTGCCATAATATTTGGGGCCCCACAATAGCTCTTCAAAATTCTGCTGTCCGACCCTTTGGGCGGGGAGAAGGATTTTGACATTCTCGAGCCTACTGTATTGGCTTGTCAAACCTTGCCTTTTTGTCAATGTTACCATTCTTGCAACTGCCCGGGCAATTTTCTTTGGCATAATGGGCCCGCCTGAGGAATTTTTCCTTATTTCTGTAAGTCTTCTTCTTTTTCTAGTCTATACTTTTTAGCCTGAATTCCTTGCTAGTTCCTCTAGGATGGGTAGGTTTAAGTTGCTGTATTTTAGCACTCAACTTTACTTGGTTTTTGTCCTTAACCTGGACGTCATGCTGGGGTTGGGGTAGGAGAAGGCTGAAGGTCTTTCTTCTTTTCAACCTAACCGGAGGTGGACCCCTCCTCGCCGTTTGGAGGAGGATCCCAAAAGAACGTAACCTCCTTCTCCCGAGTCTGGATCCGTCAGCCCCTTCAAGATGGCAGTGATGGGTTTGGGAGGGAAACCAGGCGAAACTGAGAGGGGGAACCGTCCTGTGCCGCAGCCCCTTCCCCCTCAACGTTGCCTTCCTTCCTTCTTTTCCTCTTCTCTTGCTTCACAACCAGCCTTGTTAAGCGCTTCTCTATGTAGTTAGCTCTAGAACAAGCCCCATGGGCATCAATTGTAAGATGTAACTTTTTCTTCATATATTAATAAAGAAGTAGACCTCTTTCATCTCTTTTATTTTTCGCATATATCATGTTTCTTCCCCTCCTTGCCTTCTGAGTGAATGTTGTTGCTATATACTGTATCCTTTCGGTGTGTTTTTTTTTTTTTTTTTTTTTAAGTGCTGCCCTTAATTTTTTCACACCAATCACCGTACTTGCTAGTGCACAAGTCCTCCCCACAAACGGCACCAATTGTAAGGACTCAACTTGTAATGGACTCTAAACAATAAAATTTGTAGAGTGTGGGTAGAAGGGCTTGGTATTAGCAAAGCAAACAACGATCTGTGTGTATAATCCATAGAAGTGATAATCAAGGAACTTGACTAAGTGTTTATGAGGATAATAACGATGACTTCGGCTAAAGGTTTATGAAGAAATTTCATTCTCAGCCTAGTCCGAGGATCTAGTCCGAGGAGTTCTTTGCTCAAAACTGACACATGTAAGGGTTATCCTTTTTAACACCCTGAAGATCCCTTTTTCAGTCCTTGTCCTCATCGGTTCTTTTCTCCCTCCCCCCCTCTTTTGATGGGGGTGCTATCTATTATATAGTCCTTTCTTAGTTGATCTCTGCTGTCCACTTATTAATCATACAAGCCTATACTTGAATGCCTATCCCATCAGCCGCCTTTGCAGGCTTTTTGTTAGTTGAAGCAACCAAGGCATCACTGCTGGCTGGTCAACTCACCATTGATGTAATCAGAATGTAGGTGGAGTGCATTTAATGAGGGAATGGCAGATCATCCTTGGATTATGCCCTTTCCTCGGTTTGGACCTTGGGCCTGATTTCCCTAGATTACTTGGGCATCGTTTGCTTATCCTCGGATTATGCCCTCTCCCCTGTTTGGGCTTTGGGCCTGATGTGGAGTGGGTCGGGGTTACCATAATATTTGGGGCCCCACATCCAGAAAAGGGGATTAATTTTTAGAATACAGATTAAAAATGCATCTAAATACAATTCCCTACTAAAAAAACCTCAAAATATGAGTCCAAATTGGACCAAAATTCAAATGCAAGCTCGGCACCCAAGAAAGCCATTCGGCACTCCAAGAGTGCCGATTGGCACAAATGCATGGCTCGGCCTGAGGACTCTTGGATTGAGATAAACCTTACCTTTTTCGATTTTTTAAAGATAAGGACGCATTCCAATTCATATCTAATCATTCAACTAATTTTTCAAAGCATTCCAACCTCAATAAATAGGGATGTCTCTCAAAATTCAGCACACTTTCTGACGCCCCTCTTTCCGGCTCTTCTCTTCTGATTTTTCAAATACCCTTACGTTAAAGACATTTTGGAGGCTCTTGCAATTTCTTTTTTGTAAGTAAAGTATTTTAGGCTTCAAAGAGTTGAATAAATTTCTTTGAATCAAAAAATATTCTTTCAACTAGAAAAGCGCTCTCGTGCAAGAGGTATTCTATTTTTTTTCTTTTCTTTTCTTCTCCATTAGTTTTGTTAATGATGCATGAATATGTTTAACATGTTTTATTATTTCTTACTCTTAATGTATAATTACCATGTTCTGCTTGAATCTTTCTTTAACATGTTCTTAGATGATTACCTATTGTGGTTTTCTTCCTTAAATTTCAAAGTTTGCTAATGTCTATCAAAGATTTCTTTAAAAAACTAAAAAAACTGATCTGATCTTTCAAAACTGATTTTTCCAAATTTAAAAAAAAAAAAAAAAAAAAAAAAAAAAAAAAAAAAAACTGATCTGATTTTTCTAAACTAAAAAAACTTATCTAATCTTTCAGATCTGATTTTTCACAACTAAAAAAAAAAAAAACTTATCTGATATTTCAAATCTAATTTTTCCAAATTAAAAAAATCGATCTAATCTTTCAAATCTAATTTTTCTAAACCAAAAAAAAAAAACTGCTTTGATCTTTCAAATCTTTTTTTTTTTAATTCAAAATTGATATGTATTTTTCAGATCTGATTTTTTCTAAATTCAAATCTGATCTGTATTTTCATTAAATACAGATTTGATTTTTTTTTAACTCCAAAACTGATCTGTAATTTCATTAAATACAGATCTGATTTTTTTAGAAAAATTTTTCTTTGATACAAAACTGCTGATTTTGAAATTTAATGAAAGGACTGAATGTTAGTTTGTTGTTGTTGTTTTTTTTTTTTTTTTTTTTTTTTTTTTTTTTTTTTTTTTATGAATGTGATGCATGTGTAATAAATTCATCATATGAATGTAGAGCCTATTTCAATTTTTTTTTTCTTTGGCATAAAAAAAACAGATCTAATTTTTCTTGATAA
Organism: Quercus gilva; assembly: GCA_023621385.1. Classification (NCBI taxonomy): domain Eukaryota; kingdom Viridiplantae; phylum Streptophyta; class Magnoliopsida; order Fagales; family Fagaceae; genus Quercus; species Quercus gilva. The sequence goes on along the minus strand of CM042480.1, from coordinate 24,394,844 downwards.
AATCACCTTTTTTAACTTTACACAGAACAAATCTGATACTTTTTAACAAAAATTTTATTCTTTCTTTTACATAAAAAAATAAATCTGATTCTTTTACAAACCAAATTTTTTTTTAATTTTAAAAACAGATCTGAATTTTCTTTGAAAAGAAGACATTATTCATAAGGTAAATTTATTAAAATTAATTTTTGTTAAGTATGTGTCATGTATGTTCAACATATCATTCAACATCATGCAAAAAAAGGGTATATTGGTCCTTAGAGTCTAGAAGACCAGACTCTGTCTGGGCGGAATGGGTGTCTAACACCTTCCCATTCCATAACCTAGCCCCCGAGCTTAGGATTTTTTGATAGGTAGATTAGTGTTTTGTCTTTTAATTTTGGTAGATTGTAACTAGGACCAAAGTTTTGTATTCTTTAGCATAGATTGTAACTACGACCCTAAGCCTTGTAAGGTTAGTTTACCAAAATTGCATTTTTCTTTATTCAATCAGTGACAATGAAATATTTTGAAAATGTAATTTGTATTTATTTTTTTCTTATTTTTTCGTATAAAAAATAAGTAGGGACTCCACACCACTTACCCAAAAAGAGAGGTGTCCTTAAAAGCACCCAAATCTCTTTTTTGAGAGCACCCCAATTTTGCGGTCTCTCACAATATATATAGAGGTAATTAAAGAGGATGTTTACTGTAGGGGGGTTAGGATCAACAGGATAGTTACTGTAGGGAGGCTGGGATCAACAGCCCAACCCAAGTGAAATGGATAGTTACTGTATAAAGGCCCAGGAAAATTAAATTTATAGAGGTAGATTATTACGATCAACCTTTCAGAGCCTTAATGGTTTTGTTGAGTAATTAAAGAGGAATCCAATGCTTAAGTCATTAGATTTACATGATATTAATAGGAAGAAAAACAGAGATTTCTGTATTAATTCTTCCTCAGATTAGCCCGAGGATCACTGGTTTATATAATAATCAACTCTCGGTTATAAAGCTTCTCTTTCCACTTTCTCTTCTCCCCCCTAATTTTTTTTGCCCCCCACTTAATGTAGCTTCCTTCCTCTTTATAGTGGTTGGGGCTTCATCCTAACCCTCCACTTGGACTGTTATGGATCCTTACTTGGATACTTGTCCCATTTGTGCCTTGCTAGTGGTGGTAAAGTAGGTTGCAAGCTGTAAGGGTACTCTTTAGGGGTCATTCTGCCATTAAATGCGGCAGACTAAGTTGGTACAGTGCATTTAATGCGGAGGTGATGAGTGCTTTATTAGGAAGCTTCTTTGCTCCCTTGTCGGTACGTTTTCACTCTCTTCCTTAATTTCTTATCACGTTGGTTTTGGACTGGGACCCTATCCCCTCAGGGGAAGCTCACTTCTTGGACTCCTCGGATTTGAACACTATTCACCTCTCAGCATTTGGTTGCCTCGCTTGGGCTTGGCCCAATCCAATGAAGGGTGAGGCCTAGTTGTCTCTTCAAACATCCTATTGCCTTGTATTTCTACTCCTCGGGTTCCTCCCTCCCATATATATATATATATATGAATTAAACCTTACACTTTAAAAAATATTACAGTTCAAACTATAAATTCATTAGCAATGCAAGGAAGTGTTAAGAAAAAATGCCTAAAATAAAGTGAGGTCATCTAACTTGGAAAAAAGTATTTTGTATCAAATGATACCACGTCATCCATATCAAAATCCAAAATGAGAGACATAAGTATAAAAATAACTACCCACTAATACATGTCTTTCATTTGTTAGTGGGATAGTTTTTTTGCTGACGTGTTTCACACTTATTGAATTTTGATACTACTGACATGATATCATTTGATACCAAATACCTTCTCGTAACTTGGATTGCAATGATATTTACATATATAATATATGTTTCGAATAAATAACCATACAATATCGATTTGCATAAACAATTTTTGTTTAAAATATCATTGTAAATGGGTTTATACTTTGAAACTTTGAATTACAACTTCTTTAAAAATATAAATTTTAATTTGAACTTTCAAAAGTGTAGGTTTAATTTGCAAACCACCCTAAAACTATGAGTTTAAAATGTAACTTTTTAATAATTTACTGCTAAATTCAAATTGTCTCATATTAACAAATTTACTTCTGTAAAAAAATATTAGCTGAAATTGCAGTTTCTTCTCTTTTAAGAACAAGGCAGAGGGTGACCAAACGTAGAGACTAGTACAACCAAAGCTTGTTTCACCTCTTAGGGTTTTTTTTTTTTTTTTTAAAGCAAAATAAGTTGGGTAAAGTATGATTTTATCTTTTGAATTATGTGTCAAATTTCAATGTCATCCTTAAACCATTGTTTCAATTATTATATATTATTATTATTTTCAATTGTTAAAACAAGCAAGGATGAGGAATTTAACCACTGCACACCCTTGGTGTGGTGGTCACTCTACAAGTATAAAAGCTTGTGGGGTGTGAGGGGCTAGGGCCGGAGTTCAAGTCTTCAGGAGGGAATTTCTTACATATATACACTTAGATTAGGCTAGAGTAGAATTCTATCTTATATCAAAAGGATGAGGAATTTGAACCATAATTCTCTGTACAAAGGATGCTAAGCATTGATGTTTAACTATTAAAGCTCTTGACATCGATTTTTTCATTTAATCATTAAAATTTTAAACATACTTTAATATTTTCCTTATTTTTCCTTATCCTAAAGCCCATAATTATGCAAATCACAATTAAGATGTACTAACTTTTTTTCCATGCGTCTTTATAAATTATAATGCTAATGTTGCACATTAAACTATATGGTGGTTTTACAAAATCAGAATTTTATACTTTTAAAAAATAGTCACTCCACAAGTATAAGTGTTTGTGAGGTGGAGGGATGGGGGGAAAGGCCCGGGGTTCAAGTTTTCAGGAGAGGGCTTCACACATATATACACTTAAATTAGACTAGAGTATAATTTATATCTTGTAAAAATAAAAATAAAAAATAAAAAAAGTCAAACAAATTCAAAACATTATGATCTCTAATGCTTGTGTCCCGTATCTCTAAACGTTCTGGTTTTATGAAAGATGAATTTGTGCACGTGTTTAGCATTATCAAGGTGTGCAGGAAAACGTTATATATTTACATAGTAACAATACAGTAGGGTGATAGAGTTCTGATCATAGAAGTATAGAACTGGATTCTTTAGAAGGTGTTTGGATTGATGAAAACTGAGTTTCATCACCTAAAACTCAAAAAATGTGGGACCTACTGAAACTCAACTTGTTTGGACAATTTTTTTAGTTAAGTTTCTATAATTCAAAACTCAAAATTTTGAGTTTGAGTCATGAAAACTACAAACACAATTCCGGTGTTTTTAAATTATGAGATTTGGGTTTCAATGACACACTTGTAAATACTCAGCCTTTGTGGGGCCCGAGGAAGTGTGTGATCAATCAGTTTAAGTGAGCCCGTTGGATACCTTCATTGCTCTTTCTTTGTTTTTTTTTTTCCTTTTTAGACACACACAATAGCTCTCTCCTCTTCACTCTGTGGCTAACCAACTTATGTAACTATTGCTCACGGATTGCAATAACCAATTGAGAACTATCTCAAATTGAGCATATTTAAAGAGAATTTAATTAGTGTGCCGATGCGTTGATCAAGTTCGGCTCTAATCTATCTTGTACTTTTGTACTTTTTGATAATCCACCATGTGTGGTGGAGAATCTGCTTGCCCTTGACAGGGCAACTAAGAGCATTCACAGCAGTGGAGGTATATTACTATAATGCTAAAATTTAGCTCCACAAACACAAAAAGTGAGCTCCAGCAGTGGAGCTATCCTTATATTTTTTAGTTGATTTGCTACAGTACACATCTATAGATAGATCTGTACTGTTCATCAAAGCTAAAAAAATAATAATATTTTAATAAATTTCTCTCTCCTCTTTCATTTAAAAAATATTTTCTCTTTCTTTCTTTTTCACTATTTCTCTCTCCGGCTTCTCTTCTTTCTTCCTTTTTCCTTCTCTTTTTTTTTTTTTTTTTCCTCTCCCTCATCTACTCTCCCAACTGTTCTGGGTTCATCTTCATCGCCCAGTCCTTCATCGCCCAATCCTTCATCGCCGATCTTCATCGTCGTCCCTTCATCGACGATCTTCATCGCCCAGTCCTTCATCGTCAATCCTTCATCGCCGATCCTTCATCGCCCGGTCCTTCATCATCGATCTTCATCGCCGTCCCATCTTTGGGTTTCGTGATGGCGGTTTGGCTGGATTTCATGGTGTGGTGGTGGTTGTGGTTGTGTGGGTAGATCGGCGTCAATAGGTGGTTGGCTTCATCGGTGGGTGGCTGGGTTGTGGGCGCCGATCAGCACTTTTTGTTTTTTTTTTTTTTTTTTTTTTTCCTGCTGTGGGCTGTGGTGTGATGGTGGTTGTGGTTGTGGGTGTGGTGGTGGTGTGGTAGGTGGTTGGTTGATTTTTTTTTTCTTTTGTTGTGGGCTGTGGTGGCGGTGGTGGTGGTGGTGGTTGTGGTTGTGGTTGTGACTGTGATGTGTGGACTTGGTTGATTTTTTTTTTTCTTTTGTTGTGGGCTGTGGTGGTGGTGGTGGTGGTGGTGGTTGCGGTTGTGGTTGTGTGTGGCTGTGATGTATGGGTGTAGTTAATATATTATTTTATTGTAGTGAGATGGATTATTTTATTGTAGTAGATATATTATTTTATTGTGTTGAAAGCTAAAATAGATCCACTGCTGTAGTATGTGTGTAGCTAAAATAGATAAAGTAACTTTTGGTAGAGCTAAATAGCTAAATTTTTAGCTCCACTGCTGTGAATGCTCTAACATATGTGGTAGACCAAATCTTTGTTGCTGTTTAGTTAATAACTTAATATATCAACATTTTTCCACCAAAAATAAATAGATAACCCCAAGTCCCCAGGTAAAGGGTATGGTGGTTGACATTCATCCTCCTCATTATAACCGTTTGGGTTTGAGTCACCATTAATAGCTAAAGTCATGAGGTTACATATAAAATGTTTTTTCTCGCTAGGTAAGAAGTAACTAACCCCACGATCCTACTTCTTTTTTAAAATTAAAATAAAGATGATGACAGCAATACAGTAACAATAGGATGATAGAAATATTGAAGCATTTCTAATAGGTGTAAGGTCCCATTGCCACACTTGTTTCAATGGGGCCTTGTTCTAGTTTTAAAGCATCTCTAGGTTTTAGCAATGTGTTGACATAATGACACAGTACTAAGTGGCTTCGCTAACGTCAAAAAATGTTGTAAATGCGTTGCATTTGGGGAGGTGTTTGTTTTCCATAAAAGGAAGTAAAAGGCTGTCAAAAGCTCGATTGCCATGACAATCGTGCATGTTATGCATTGTGTTTGAATGTGTTAGATATATTAGCAATGCGATGTGTTATACCATGTTGTATATGTTAGAGTGAATGCAGAAGGAGAAGTATAGAATAGGAATATTGAGAACACGAGAATTACGTGCTTCAGCCTTGTCGACCTACATCCACGGAGGAATCCGTTAGGGGCTACATCTTTATTATGTAAGAGTGTACTATAAAGCTTGTATTACAATGAACTATAACATGAATATATATAGGCAACTAAACTCTAGACTACTGTACAAGTAAAAGTGGGCTTGTATCTATTACATTGGGCTAATATGTCTAATATATCTCTAACACCCTCCCTCAAACTCAAGGAGAAAGCTCAATGAAGGCTTGAGGTTAGATAAGTATGAAAAGATCCCTTGAAGAATGCCTTTGAAGAAACCACAATGAAGAATGTGCCAATTGACCAATTTCAGGGCTTCAAATGAAGAAACGGAGTCCAAAATCGGAATCTATGCGAAAACCAGAGCAAGATAGGCCGTTTTGAAAATTTTGACTTTTGGTCAATGGTCAACGCATAAAGTCAAAGTCAACAACAGTTAAAGTCAACAATTAGCAATAGTGTAGCAATCAGAGTGATCCTGGTCAGATCTGGGTTTCCAGGTCAATTCTGGTTTGGGTCACGGATCTATGCTACAATATTGCTAATGTCATCTGATAACGTGTCGCTTACATGTTCTAGGGCATGCAAGACTATTGACGTGGAGTGAATGACGTCATCAAATGAGATGAAGACATCAGCAGAAGTCTTCTGGCGCGTGTGATATCCAGAAGGCGCATGTAATCAACGGTTAGCACGTAAGGGTGCATGTTTCATCGGATGAGGGCCAGATTCTCAAGTTTTGTAAATCGACAAACAACAAGGCCTACATAGTGACAGGTGTGACCAAAATCCGATCAGGGAGTTAAGAATCCTTGGCAACGCGTGTGAGGAGGGCTGAAGCATTTGTCCATGCGTGAAGGCGTGTGTGGCTGCCGATGGGGATGGGTTTTCTAGGTTTTGGTCGCGGTAGGCCGTTGAGCACATTTGTGTGGTTGGTTTCATCAGGCAAAGCCTCAATGTGCACAGATCTTAAAGAGAGAGGCACAGATTGCTTGAGCTTGTGATTTGAGACACAGCAACAACACAACAACGGTGGTTCCATGGGAGCTATGTGATGTAATGGGTCCTGATCTAAAAGCAAGCATAGGCACTGTTGTGGATCTGTGCTACGCATGTATGAATCTTCTTTGCTGTGTAGAGATAGTTGTTTAATGCCAAGAATGAAGTTTGGCTCTGATACCATGTTAAATATATTAGCAATGCGATGTGTTATATCATATTGTATGCTAGAGTGGATGTGGAAGGAGAAGCATAGAATAGGAACACTGAGAACACGAGAGTTACGTGGTTCAACCTTGTTGGCCTACATCCACGAAGGAATCCCTTAGGACTACATTTTTATTACGTAAGAGTGTAATACAAAGTATGTGTTACAACGAACTATAACATGAGTATATATAGGCGACTAAACCCTAGACTACTAGTACAAGTAGGAGTAAACTTGGACCTATTACATTAGGCTAATATATCTAATATATCTCTAACAATTGACAACAATAATAAGTCAGATAAGTACATAAAACGTATTATTTGGTTCAATTTTAACAAACTTTACAATAGAAAAGTAGGGAAAATTATTTGTATTGTGAATTAATGGAGCAAATTGAGGGAAATAATAGGGAATTACAAAACAAGATTAGAGCATTTTCTACTTTGCAAGTCTAATTTTTTTTAGAGCTAATTAAGATTAGCTCAAAGACAAACAATGGAAGTGTGGTAAGTGGTAACTACATATGTTATCTCTACGGATACAACATAAATTGCTATACAATTAAGAGAGAGAAATTTCTACTCTACTTTCCTCTCTCTTTCTTTTTTGCCTAAGCTAAATTTCCTCTTTAATTACTCATTGATAAAAGAAAGAAAACTAATTTTATTCATTATAAGTTGTCAACATGGTAGTAGAGGGGAGCATTCTTTTTCGGGTAAGCCCTCATATTTCACCTTCTATTCTAATTTACCTTTCTTTTTTTTTCTTTCTTTTTTTGAGAAACCTATTCTAATTTACCTTTAACCAAAGAACATTATAATAGACCATATAATATAAGAGAGAGATCTAGAGAACCTCTTAAAGTCTTTTGCAACTGACAGGAACAAATTGAAGGAAAACCTGAAATATTACCAATCAAAAAGAGAAGGAAAAGCTGAAATTATTTCAATATGAGCCTATGAGGTAAGATCTTTATAGAGGAAAAAAGTCATTTTGTCTTACAATAGCCTGTTCCAAACATCCAAAGATTCTTCTTAGATTTCCATCAATGAATGAGTTATTCCTTTTGTCCTAGAATACTCTCTCTCTCTCTCTCTCTCCAATAAGCTCTTGCTACTGGAATAATTAAACATGTTATCATTGCCCCCAACACACCAATGGACCATTGTATTTGTATGACACCTATTAACTTTCACCTTAAAGTCTTTCATTGAGAAACTCCGCAAGACATTCCTACTCTGGATCATAAGTAGACTGGTTGGTAGGAGACCCAAAAAAAAAATATATATGTATATATATATATATAAGTTTACTTTTTTATTGGATTATTATTTGCTTCACATACACTGAAGCAGCTAGTCTTCTAGTATATCAAAACAGCAACCCTTGCCATAAGAGTTGTGATTCTTATGAAACCTTTTATGTCCGATTCAATTATAGTACATAATTCCTAGGTACTCTCCCATTTCATCTGGAATAAAGGGACAAATACCTTCTTCTTTTTCTTTTTTCTTTTTTTTTATAATTTAATAATTGAGGGAATGGAAATTTGAACCCAGCCAACAATGAGTGGGGATTTGAACCCTACTGACAAACCTTGCTAATAACGGAGGGAACAAGAAGATATCAAGAGCAAGGAACAAATAGACATGATACAATAATGTCAACAAACCAAGCAATTCAAAATGAGAACCATATATGAAGTGGAAGCCTATATTTATTAACCACCACATCACATGGATCCATGTATTGTAGGCAGCCAAAGCCTTCTATTTCTCTAAACAAGAAAGGTTCAAACCAAACACTTCAGTTTCTCGAAGATCACACTAGAAAATCAGGTAAACTTTGAATTGCTGAAGCTCCAGCTCAAAATTTGATGATTTTCAATAAGTTGCCCAATCGATGCACAGAGCCCATTTCATAAAAAAAAAAACCTTGGAAAGATCAAAATCAACCTTGATCAATGGTTTCTGGCCTTTTTAATGTTATCAGGAGCCATTGTTACCCTGAGCTGAGAATTGAAGTATTCAATCCACGCAATAAATTGCTCCACTATTCAACTCTTCATCAAGAAAAACCTTTTTTTTGATAAACCATCAAGAAAAACCTTTGTCCTATTACCATTGTTTTTTCTATCAGCGTCAAGCCAATATCCAGCTCTGTGCACAACCAAAGAAGTGAGAGAATTCACATCGACACCAGCATGATTATTGTTAATATCATTGAAATGTTGGTTTTGAAATACATCAAATCCGATACCAAAGACATGGTTGTTGGAATCACCATCGTTAGTGATGTTTCAAGTAGCCTAGATGTTGGGCTGAAGCAGCACCTTGGATGCCAGTGGAAGGCATAAAGATGAAAACTAGATCATGACCAGGAAGGTAATTCTTGTATTGGGTGATGGAGAAGGTGAAAGAGGCAGAGAAAGGCAGGATTTTAGTGGAGTCTTGAGGATCTTGTGGGAATTTTGGTATGATACAGAGCTCTACCAATGGAAAAGGTATTGTTTTGTGTCACAGAAAAACATGAGAATTCAGAGTTGTAGTGCCATAAGAGTAAGAGGTCCGAAGGATTGAAGCCATCAAAGTTGAATTCAACTGCCAAGGTAGATTGGAGGAAAGAGAGTTTGGTAAGAAATAGCAGAACAAGGAGAGAGTGCATTGTCCTTTCAGAGATGGGGCTAAGCAAGAAGAAACACCAGATGCAGCAGCAATCTTTGGTCTGGAACTTTTATCTAATATATAATGCTCAGTCCTCTTCGAGAACCAACATATTTGAATTTTCAACTAGCTACAATTACAAACTTGACTTTTCATACCCTCCCATTGACTGGAATCAACAATTATCCAGATTTGAGTCTATGATGAATTATAGTAGATCAAACAAAACCATATTAGATTTTTCAAAACTCTCTCTCTCTCTCTCTCTCTCTCTCTCTCTCTCTCTCTCTCATTATCATTTTTTTGGTACATCCTGAACTAGGGAATCCAAAGACTTTTCATCACTACCATACAAGATTTCTTATTGAATTAGAGTAGAAAAAGTGTGGCAGACCAACACTAGCAGACAGGGAAGAAAAACATGAACACTCAAATGGATTAGTTCAATTGCCAGCAGCACCATTTACTTTGGCACAGTGCAGGACCGCATACCTATAAGGTAAATAAATAATAATAAACCCACCACGGACCACCACAGTAAGAAATGGTCAGCTTGGGAAGAAACATAGACAAAGGCATAAGGGGAAGATTAGACAAGTTTAGGTGATGTAATGACAAACAAAATAAGCAGCCACCAGTGTAGCCGTATATGGAAAAAAAGTAGGACCCAGATCCAGACCTAGGACCACAGGGTGGGGAAAAGAGAGAGGACCGAGGGAAAGTGGAGTTTGCCTTAAAATCAGAAAAAAGATAACAATAACAGCATGCAGCTGTACTCTCCTGGTTTGGACAACACTACAGCCACTACAAGAATGATCTCATAGGAAGGACAGAAACAAGAGGAGATTAATGCACACTCAATGTGGAGGATGCAACATCTTACTCTTTTCATCACGAAATACGTCATATTTCTAAATACTCTACAGCTTATAATAATAAGATCTACAAGAATGGCCCATACTTAAGCAATATCAGTTGAAAAGTAGAAAGAAAATATATGTGATCAACTGCAGAGAGAGAGAGAGAGAGAGAGATTTCTCAATAAGCTTTAAGCTTAGCTAAAAATGGCCACTAGCGCTCCTTCTAAGACCTATACAAAAAAACCCCACCCAATAACTAACTTGCATTGTGTGCAAGAGAAAATCACCAGCCAAATTGCATGCGGTGATCTTCCTGAATCCTGAAGATGCTTGGCTTTATTTGGGGTTCACTTCAACCAGTTCAACGACCAGAAACAAATAATGCATTAGTTGATATTTGATTCCCTTCAACATGTGCTTTTCTGACCTTTGCCTTGTCGAGGCGTGCACGTCTAACAGCTTCTTGGATTTGCCGATCATGGTCCTTCAGCACCTGATCCATGTTGCCAGATGGAACTATCAATGGGCCAGAGTAGTGTATTTTGTGACCCTTTGACCCATAACCAAGCTGAACCAAATACAGACAAAAAACATGTATCAGGCAATCAGAGAAGCAAAAGGAAGAGACCAGGCACTCAAAAGGAAGTACTTTTTAAACAGATTAGAATGAATAATCGGCTTTAAGGAAGTCAAATATTAAAATCATTAGGCTGAAAATTTCTTTATAGTAGACAATCTCACTAAATACAAAGAATTAGGCCTTCTTTCTAGGAGTACTAGTAAACATTACAACAGCTAAAATAAACACAAAAATATAAATCTATTTTATAGCTGACAAGTAATACCAACAAATTTTAAAGAAAAATTATTTCAATTTTTCTTTTTTATAAGAAATCTATTACAGCCTACAAATCTTAAAAAAGAAATGAAAACTAATTATTTAAGGGGAGAAGAAAGTTTAACTACTTACAAGAATTGGGTCTTTGTTGTTGAATTTTGCATCTTCTTTTTTATGAGAACCTGCAATTCCCTGTGAATGAAGCTTTTGATCTTGTTGTGTCACAAAGTCTGAGCCCTCCTTAAAGGATCCTGGAAACCTGCCTATAAATTTGGCAATTTCTGGTTGTGAAGAATTAGACCTCTGTCTGCGATCTTCAGACATCCTCCTTGCTTCCCCAAAACTTGACATTGTTGACAACTCAGCCCCAGTTGAAATCTTTGCAGCATCCTCCAGGTTCTTCCCAGCCTTTGCCCATGCAGCTCGGTGAGCCAGTGGCCCTGAATGGGAGGCTCTCTTATGATGATGCTCCTGGGTTTCCATACTTCCTTCCACAGCTTGTGATGGTCTAGGTGGATCAATTGGAAATCCAGAAGCAACTTCTTCAGGATGAGGGTTAAACTTTTCACTACGGCTCTTAGAGTTGGACTGACCTTGTCTTTTCTGTAACAAAAGAAATTATTAACATAGAATTTATAGGATAAAGACAAGATTGATTAAAAAGAAAAGAAAAAAAAACAAAAAGAAATACAAAAAATTAGTTTATATAGATTGCTAAAATAAGGCTTAGATAACACAAACAAGGCATTTGAAAGAGATCAGAATAATAGTCTAAAATTATGATAAAGAGACATAGTATAGATATTTGTTGACATGAAAAAATAAAATTGACAGATGAAATTAGCAGTGATAAACTTCAGAATGCTATCACAGTGCTCATATTGCAGAAACAAGGAACTCTATGCTGGATGAACAATCCAAGAAACTCCAACACTGAGACCAATTAAAAAGAGTGCACTGGCACAAATTTTTTAAATGATCCTATGATTTTCAGCATCCTCAAACAAGTGCCGATTCCACTCCATTCAAGCAACCCGGAACCATATTCCAAGTATCTGATCTATGCTTCCCAAGCTAGTTTCTCCAACAAAATAATAAACTCGCAACAGTGAATGAAATCAAGTTATCATTGAGTCTAAATATCACTTTACTCAATTTCTTTTAAGGAATTTACAGAAGTCTGCACAATGTAATATTTTTTATAAGTATATATGTCCTAGCAAATGAAATAATGTAGGTCAACATGGGAGAATAGGTATTAGCAACAGGACCTTCTTTTTTTGGATAAGTACAGGGCATATCCAATGACAAGTTGAATACATTCATACTAATTCTTTCTCATATAGTAAGTTCTTTAACATTGTATTGAACTTTGAATCAAACCATTATAAGACACACACACACACGTGTATGTGTGTGTGTGTGTGTGTGTGTGTGTGTTGTGCATATATATTATTAAGTGCACACACAAAAAGCCATATAATTTTAACATAAAGAGTACAAATAAAAAAAAAACCAAGCTTTGTGACCAGTCAAAAATGGAAGGCTTTCGGTTCCACATAGAAAATTTTTAATCCAGTGAAAAGGAGCAAAACCTATTTATACAATAAGTATACAAAGAGATACACCAAAAAAACTCAAGAAAAAGTAAAAAAGATCAAGAAATTCAAATAACTTGAAAAAAAAAAAAAAAAAAAAACACGTATTGGCACTTCTACATAGAGAAATGGATAATATGTGATTTGATATACACAAATAACCAAGCTATAACTTGAATTTTTAATGATGACACTTCCATTGAATCCGCATTGCCAACAGAGGATTTTTTTTTTTTAATGAAAAGGGATACAAATTCAAAACAATGTTATATGCCTAAAAAATTTGTGGTAAACTTATGCTATTCATTCAACATTTGTGCATGTAATGCACAAAGTAGAGCTTTCTTCTCTGTTTATTTTTTTTTATTACTCTTTGAAATTTGAAATTAAGCATGTCATATTCAATGTTTTAAAAAAAGAGCAGCAGTAAAGAACTGAAAAAAGAGAAGTTTAAGGTTTTAAGGTTGGACCAGGGTTCAACCAGAAGCCAAACCGTGATGACATCATATTGATTTTAGCAATTAATTAAGATTCAAATAAATGGATTAAATTTGTAAAAACTAACAACATTGACTAAAAATAATATCTAAAGACATTTAAACAATTTTCAAATGTATTTTCACAACTTTTATAAGGTAGATACTATATAGAAAAAAATTAAGGCATAACCAAACATGATAAATATTGTGTTTTACAATCCTTCAAGTACAAATCATTTTAATCTAAAACAAGATCATTTTCTAAGTAAATTAACAAACAACACATTCAAATGCGAAAAGCACATTCCTAAAATTACTAATAAATTCAAAAAAGAACACAAATTCAATGGTATGTAAGGAGAGAGCCATGATAATGATTTCTAGTAAATAACATAATGGAAAAGTATAAATATATTTGCTAAAATCAAAGCAATATAAAAGTTCATTGATTTTATTCGTAAATTCTGTATTAGTTATCAATTCAGACAGTCAAATGTGTTAACATCATAAATGGTAAGGGGCAATAACGAAGGTGGGGGGTGTGTGCAACCTATTTGGCAAGGAATGGGAGAGGATTGAATGAGAAATAAATATAATAGTTATTCATTTAACTAACACGACAAAGGCACATAAACTGATGGTTGGCTGGTAAGCTATTGAAAAGGAGGTAACAGGTTGGCTGGTAATCTACAATTTTCCAAACATTTCAGACTCGGTCCAACTGCAACCAGTATCACAGTTGACCAGTCTGATAGGTGGTTCAAACAGTTAAAAAAACACAATTTGAATTGTCCAGTTTTCTAAACCTAAAGATCTGGGCAATCAAAACGGACCTGACAGGGCAGTCCATTCTGGTTTTAAAACTACACATGTTATCAAGCAAAGGTTAAGGAACCAGGACTAAAATGATAATAGGCAAACACTAAAATCACAATCAAAAACACAAATTATAACACCCACTCCCCACTGGAAATAGAGTGGTAAGAATAACAACCAAAATAAACATGAGGTTACCTGCATTGACAAGACTAATTCAGCATTGGCATCAGGAGCTGGAATGGCTCGTGACTCTCTTGTTCCTCTCCTTTCAAGGTCAATTCTCTGGCCCTTGCTTCCTGCTGCTCCTTGTCTATCCATGTAAAAATAAATGAAAAGAGAAAGAAACAAGAAGATATTAGTGCATACAGCACCTTTGCCAGCTATCACTTTTTCGTGGACAGGAGTTCAAATGTCAATAGCCAGTGAAACATATGTATAAACATTGCTTTCACAATAATGCATCATACATTAAAGCCTAAAAAGCTCGTAGAATTTAAAAGTTGGATATACAATCACCACTAGAGTTTGTATGCAAACGACAAACTAAATGAATCAATCCTGCTCCTTAGAAACCCTTCTCAACTGGCTTGAAATGAACAGATCTATACTCTCTCTCACTCTTGTAGTTCCTAGGGTTTCTTTGATCTTGTCTTTTTATATGATTGGGAGGTGCTTGTTCCATTTGTGTGCCATATCTCAGCCTAAAAAGCCAATAAAATTCAGAAGTTGGACCTATAAACATCAGTACAGTTTGTATGAAAACAAAAAACTAAATGAATCAATCCTATTCCCTAGAAACCCTTCTCAATCAGCTTGGAAGATGAACAAATCTGCACTCTCTCTCTCTCTCTCACTTTCTGTTAGTTCCTTGGGTTTCTTTGATCTGGTCTTTTATATGATTGGGAGGTGCTTGTTCCATTTCCATGCCATATCTCAGGCCTATCAAGGACATTAATGTAAAATTGATATTTCAATTAATGAATACGATCTGATAATATCTGACATGTCAATATTAATATGTATCAGATACTTATACAACTGCCATTTTGACATATCTGTGCCTCCTAAATAACACAATAAACATCAGAAGAGAGGTGCTCTGTAGCTATGAATTTTTTTTTTTTAAATTAAAAAAAACCTCACCGTCTGGCTTCTTCATCCCGTATTTTTGCATCGAACTCTTTGCTAGGAGGATATTTTGGCAAGATCGAAGGATCACAGGGAAGTGGTTTCGTTGTAAAGAACTGGAGAACATAAACCAAAAAATAAAATGTAAACAAATAATCACAATAACTAATGGCCACAAGAAAATAGCAAAACAAATATGTTGAAACTTTTCTAAATGTACTGTTATGGCAGTAACATGACAAAAACTAAAAAAGAACAGGTCATGATAATAATTTTTTTTTTATTTTTTTATAAATCAATTTCATGGCCAAAGCAAAAAAATCTGGTAAAAAATTATAAAATAAAGATAAAACACACTCAGCAGAAATACAATAAAAAGAAATTCTATAAGACTTCATTTATCTCGAACTTCATACCTCACTTTTGAGTGCAGAAGCTGCAGATCCACGATCAGCAGGATCTATGGAAAGTAAGATCTCCATTAATGCTAATGCTGGAGCAGGGAAATCCTTAAATGTGTCCGCCACACAGCGTCTGTAAGGTTGCTGGGGCTTAAATATGGTTGCATGAGGCAACTTAGATTTTCTCCAATAATCCTCTGAAGGTGAGCCACAAAGCTTGAAAATTTTATGTAATTGCTCGACCTAGAAGGCAGCAAAATGAAGAGTTCAATGATAATTTAAACAACTAAGCTAATTCAAAGTAAGAGAAGCAAAAAGACATGCTGAAAGTGAAGAAGAAGAAGAAGAAGAGACAGATTTTAGTTACATGTCAGCTGTACAATTATTACCGGGATGTCTTTTTTAGGTAAACTATAATTCACCTTAAAGACAGAGTGATGATCACAAAAAAATTAGGTAATTTGTGAGTCTGAGAAGTTGAGAACAATACAAAAGTAACAAAACTACAACATGCCTACTATAATCAGTGACCACCAATCTCTAACTGAATGTTCAAAATCAACTCTCCATCACACAACTCCACAATAATGGCATTTTCTTAGGAAAAGAAACATATTCCTTCAAACTAGATCCAAAGCCTTGCACCCTACTTTTGTTTGTAAATATCTATCTCAGCTCATCTGTTAATTAAGAAAAAATTTTCAGCATGTCTTTATAGTTCTCTAACCAAAAAAATAAATAATAATAACAGCAATTCCAAAAGTCCAAACAATTAAACCTTTGAAACATAAATGGCAATTAGCAGCCACAAACTGCATGCCTAG
Organism: Quercus gilva; assembly: GCA_023621385.1. Lineage (NCBI taxonomy): Eukaryota > Viridiplantae > Streptophyta > Magnoliopsida > Fagales > Fagaceae > Quercus > Quercus gilva. The sequence goes on along the minus strand of CM042480.1, from coordinate 24,378,542 downwards.
CAATAATTAAAAGGTAATCACTTCCTGTAAGCAGAAAAGACAGGTTCTTAACCAATAATATGATTGATAAAATAAATTGTGCATAACTCTAATAACATTGACATAGATTGTTATGAAAAGCAAAAACAGCAGATCATGCACATTAATCACAAGAAAGTATGGGATCAATTCCACATGTTTGGTGGGGAAAAAAACAAATACCTCAGTTCTTCCAGGCATAATAGGCTTGCCAGCATATAATTCAGCGAGTATACAACCTGTACTCCATAAATCTACTGCCGTTCCATAGTAAGTGGCTCCAAGTAAAAGCTCTGGTGGCCGGTACCAAAGAGTTACAACACGGCTTGTAAGCGGCTGACTTTGATGGGGATCAAAAAAACTAGCCAGACCAAAATCTGCAATCTTCAAGACGCCATTGTTGTCAATTAGAAGGTTGGAACCCTTTATGTCACGATGCAGAATGCCACGGCTGTGACAATGATCCAATCCCTGTAAAAGTTGCTGCATGTAACATTTGACCTGGAAATAAATGAATTAAACATCAACTCAATTAGCAAACTAAACAGAAACATAATATCCCAAGATTTCTAAATATTAGAAGATAGATTTCCATTAAGTGCAATTGCAAAATATATGAATAAGTAATATCAATTGACGTTAACATCTCTGGAAAACTATTTAATGGTCACATCATTGTGGACTGCATTTACAGAAAGCAAAACTTAAAGCATGCTATAGAACAGCAAATTGCAGTGTCTAGGGGGAAGGGAGGGGAAGGAGAAAAGGAATCTATAATACCTGTGCTTCTGTAAATTTGAGACCAGGGTGTGAAGCCAGCCCTGCCAAATCATGTTCCATGTACTCAAAAACAAGGTACAAGCTGCAAGACATCCTTGATGTAACTAGACCTTCCAGTTTAATTACATTTGGATGATCAAGCCTACGTAGAATGTGAATTTCCCTAGCCATAAAGCGAACACTCTCAGGTTCCAGGTTATCAAACCTTACTTTCTTTAAAGCAACAGTTTTATTATGTTCAAGGTCACGAGCCATATATACATTACTGTAAGTTCCCTGGCCAATCTGCAAAACAAATAAATAAAAAAAAAAAAAAATCAAAAGACAAACCAAAACCAGCCGACAGGTAATATCAACTTAAAGTGGACAGCTGTGGGGGAGAGAGAGAGAGAGAGAGAGACTAAAAAAAATCATAAGACAAACCAAAACCAGCCAACAGGTAATATCAACTTAAAGTGGACAGCTGAGAGAAAGAGAGAGAAACTAAAGCACCACTGGTAACAGCTAAATAGAATAATCTGATCTTTGTGAATTCAATTAAGCTACCTTACCTCTATCCTGCATTATAAGCATTAGACAGCTGAAATATCATAGTAAACAAAAATGAACAATGGAACAGGAAGAATAATATCCTTAACATTGGGTTGTTCGGATATTCTACAGTTCCAAGCCAATGGGCCCTGGTGCAAATGCACATATTTCCGAATTAGCAAAATGGTATTAATAAAAGAATATTTCCAAGTCTGTCTCTGGGGGTATCCAGTGATTAGCTAGATGTAATAACTCTCATTAATCAAACCTATTTATTGATTCTGTTTTGCTCATAAGAACAACAGTCAGATTGCAGTTGCCATTAATCAGAGTTTCATCACTGATTCAAGTTTTAGCCAATGAGCTATGGCACAAATGTACATATTTCTGAATTTGCTAAATGGTATTAATAAAAGAATATTTCCAAGTCAATCTCTGGACTGGAAGTATCCAGTGGGTAGCTAGATGTGATAAATCTCCTTAATCAATCCTATTTATCGATTCTGTTTTGCTAATAAGAACAGCAGTTCCTTTTTTTCTCATTCTTTTTTGATAAGTGCTAATAAGAACAACAGTTAGATTGCAGTTGCCATTAATCAGAGTTTCATCACTGATTCAAACTGCCTAATACCCTAGCCCTTACTATATCCTAGGTCAAACCTAACCTGATGTTTCATAACTAATCAGGCCTTTTACTCTTCTTCTTCTTCTTCTTCTTCTTCTTGAAACTGGCTATTCAATTTTCTTAAACAAAAGGATTAAATTACAAAATTTATTTATTCATTATTAAATAAAATAAAAGAAGAAGAAAAGGAACAACAGGATGTGTATTACATCCTTTCAAGCGCTTAGAACCTAAGTTTACTAGAGCAAGAAATCCAAGAAAGCATCACAATGGCTGCGGCCCACAGTGGACAGCCAGTCCAATAGAGAACATAGAAAGATGGTTAAGGGAATTTCCATTCAGTTCTATTTCATTGAAAGTGGGATTATTCCTCTACTGATAAATAGTACACAATACAAAAGGAACAGCCCCCCAAATCACACCACTTTTACACTTACCAAATGTCCCTCTCCAACCTACAAACAACTCCTTTCCAGTCCTAGGCATTGCCAAATGGACCTTTAATAAAGATAAGGCTAATGATCACGACTCTCACGCCACTATACAATGTAGGAGGAGATAGTTTACAAATTTAAAATGAGCAGTCTTTTATATGAGTCCTCTTCTGTTGTATCAAGTTCATGCACCAATAAAAATATGTGCATCTTTGCTCTCTCCTTTAGCTTTAGAGTCTTTATTCTTTTCTTCTAGTATTCCACAACTCACCCTCCACTCCCTTTTTATAAGAAAAGGAAGTGTCATTGAGCTGAAACTCATTGGCTTATAACCCATTGCCAATCATAATGTTAATTAGAACAATGCTATTAGCTGAAGGAAGTTTAGATGACAGTAATTAACTCACTCCCTATAGTAACAATTCCATATGAGTCTTATTTCCACTTGGATCCCTAACTAGAATACGTTATAGGTGCAATAAACATGCTATTCAATTTTTTAGTTCAGAAAGTCTTATTTCCATATGAACAAGGAAAGGAATTTACAATAAAGTCTTATATACTATATATAAGCCCAAATGCACTTTCAATATAAAAACAATCAATTCACTCAAAATTATGTGATTGGGCTGATTAATAAAGCAAAAAAAATTCAAAAAAATAAATGATCATCTGCAAAGTACCATAAGCATTCTCAGTTTCCCTCAATACCCAACATAATGTAACTTCAAAATGGCAAATAAGGAAAGGATCATACTTTATCCAGCTTCTGAAAAGAATCTGCACGCCGTGGTGTCCATCCCTTAATAGCCTCTCCAGCAACTGCAGCCAGCCATGACGGCCACCCTGCTGCAACCTGCTCCCCTTCAGTTGCTTTTGGAATACTACCCATCCCCGGATGTTGAGCAACAACATACTCCATTTTCTCCCTCTTCCTCTCAAAATGCTCACTGTGTAACCGAACAGAGCCATTCGCATGCTTATCAATCAACATTGCCCTCCCATCATTACTATCATATCGATCCTTTGCTCGATGCACTTCCTCCCTTCTCGACGAGGTCACCCTGGACCCCCGCAAGTCCGACGAGGCCTTGCTCGAGAACCGCTCTCTTGGGCTCTCCTTGCTATCCTCAATAGCAGAGGGCTTGCAACAAAGGCAACCCATTGTGCACTAAAACCACCCCCAACAACAAAACTCACCTCTTGAATCAATATTCACCCCTCAAATCTTCCAATTTTTGCACTATTTTCCTCTTCTTCCATGCCCATAATTGGCAAACTTCCAAACAAAAAAAAAGTATCTTAAATAAGCATTGAATTCAACACTACTATCAAATCAACCAATTTTCAGTACTCAGAAAGTAGAAGTCTTGCAATTAGCAGAAACAAAACCCTAGAATCTTGAAAACCTTGACACAGCTGAGTAAAAACCAATCCACAATGCCAACAAAAGCACGGTTCTTTTCCACTAGAATTTCACTCCTCTACTCCAAACCACAAACTTGCAAAAATTCACAGAAAATAAAAACCCCCACTAAAATTGCAAAACTCAAACCCTAAAATCCCAAAAGTAAAAGCTTCACACAAAAACTGTGAGAATCTTCAATTCACTTACAGCACATTAAAAACAATAGCTCTACTGCAGCAGAGGCACAGTTTGCAAGCACCAATTTCACAGAGAGAGAGAAGGATTGAAACCCTAGAGCACACTCCAGGGTTTGGAGAGGGAAGCCATGGATCTAGGGCACAGAGATTTGAGAGTGTGTGAGGAGAGAGAGAGACACACACACACGTAAGAGTGAGAGAGAGTTTCAGAAAAATAATAATAATAATAAAAATAATAATAATTTAATAATAATGGTGAATTGTTTGTTTAATGTAATAATAATAATACAAAAACAATAATGATTGTCGCGGCGCGTATTTAAAGTGGAAGGAGGAGAGACTGAGACTGAGACTGTGGCTGACGCAGAGGCAGTTATGACGAGTGAAAGAAGAAGAGAGAAAGTCAGTACTCTACTGAGTGAGTGAAGTCCAAACCAATGAGTAAATAAAAATTATAAAAACATATAAAAACCTAAATATAAGACATTCTTCTCGTATCCTAAACGCACGCGCTCCTAAACTTGTTTACAACCAAAATATTCATGGTGGATTTAGTATATCAATTTAAACACAAGTTTTCAATTTTTAATAATATTATATATATTTTTACATATTTTTTTATTTATACGTATTTTTAAAAAAATTAAAAACTGTTGTTTAAACACACATATCAAACAGGCCTTTACCGTTGTAAGTTTCAGTTAACTTAACTGGTAAAGTCTCTGATTAGTGTCTTCATCTTATGATAAAGAGTTATCATCAGGAATAGACACTATAAGTTAAAACTCTCTCCAAAATATTTACGGTTCAAATTTTTCTAAGGTCCTAAACTCACCTGCTCTTAGTACAAATTTTCTCTGTTTTTTTTTTTTTTTTTTTTTTTTTTTTTTTTGAAAAGTGGAAACTTGTTACTTATAATGTCTCCTCGTGGTTAAATAGAATTTATCAATAGTCTTTGTAGCTTAATGCTACAAATTAACATTTTTTAATATTTCCAATTGAGTTATTCAAGATTCAAATATTCCCTCCATAAAATTGAATATAAAATTAACAAAAATGTTTAAAAATCCAATTAATGTAAAAAAAAATAAATTGTTTTCCATCTCCAAAAAAAATGTTTTCTTTTAGGTTTTATTTTTTAGTTAAAACTTTTAGGCATTATTTAAAATAGCAATAGTTATACTTCAAATTTTATACCTAATTTCAAAACATACTAAGGTGTTATGTTTTGATTGATGCACTATAAAAATAGTGTAAGCAGTGTCAATCATAGTCTTCAAAACCCAAGGTACTCTAAAATTGATGTTTGTAAGTTCTTAGAAAGTGAACACTAGTATCCTTGTCCAAGCAGAGGCTAATGTTATTCTATTGGCTATCTATATAGCTCTTAATTTTCCTATTTGCAGATGTGTTATAGAGAGTGGTTGCTCTCAGTTCTATGGAGACTTTTGAATTTTGTTGAGTTAGTTAAGAATGTAATTAGTGACTTTGACCATGTATTCTTTAATTGGGTACATAGGAAGGCTAATCATGCTGCTCATGTACTATCCAATTGGTCCCTTAACCAATTTTTGCTTGGTACTTTTGATATGGTATTCAGCCCGCTACGTTTTCTTAACATTATCTTGGCGAAGGCATCCCAGGCTATGTTGTAGCTTGTTTCCTTTTTAATAAAGTTTTATTCCCAAAAACAAAAAAACAAAAAAAAAAAAAACCCAAATTGTCCCGTGAATCGATTCTTAATATTTTTATATTGTATCATGTATTATAAGATATACAAACACTTTATAAAATTTACATAAAAATTATAGATATACATTTATAAAAAGTATATTTATTAATTTAGAAAAATATTTAGTTAATGACTAATTTGATCATCCCTTCATAATAATATTTGATAAATCTAATTAAATAAATCAAATTAAAATATATTTATGAAATCTACATTCAAATTGGTTAAAGTTAAAAGTGATAATACATTATATATAAGTGAAAATAATAATTTATTTTTCATCTTATTAATAATCCTTCCTAATAATTTCTTCTCCATAGTCCAAGTCAATGCTATCATTGTTTTTGACATCTTGTAAAACAATTTCTTCAAATTCAATGACATTTTCTTCCTCATCATGTCCAACATTTATTATTTATTCCTATGCACTAGCATCAAGAGTTGCAAACAAATTGTTATTTTCACACATAAAAAGTTACTTTATTTATTTTAAAATACCATTTTATAATTCATTTACATAAGATGTTCTATTATTATATATAACACGTTGAAAAAATATATACAACACATTAAAATAACCTAAAAAAAATAAACAAATACAAAATCCACGTAACCACCTATGACAGCCACCACCACCACAACCCACCCCAACAAACCGAAACCCCCCCCCCCCCCCACCACCACCACCACTGTAAACCCACCACCTTTCAAAATCAACCATCTACCACCATAACCAAAACCCAAAATCAACCAACCACCACTTGCCACCATAACCACAACCACCAAATCAACCCACAATCATTGCAACCCACCAAAATTAGCCACCACAACCCATCAAAATCAACTCACAACCACCACACACAAAAAAAAAAAAAAAAACTCATAACAACCAAAATAATAATAATAGAAAGAAGTCGAGATTCGCGGTGTGGCTAGAGGAGAAGGAGGGCGAGATCGGCAGTGTGGTTGAAGAGGAGGGTGAGATCAGCGGTATGTGGCTGAGGAAGAGAACAAGATTGGTGGCGTGTGATTGAGGAAGATGGTGATATCGACAACGTGGCGTGGTGATATCGGCAAAGGCTAAGGAAGAGAGTAGAGAGAAGAGAGTGAAGGAGGAAGAAGAAAGTGAGAAAGGAAGAGACTAAGATAAGAGAGAAGCAACAGATCAAGGAGAAAGAGAGATGTGGAGGAGAGAGAAAAGTTTAATAAAATAATAAGAAATATGTTTAGCATTTTGACTATACAGTTCTATTAGTAGAATTGAACTGTAGCAAACGCCAAATCTATTTGGCATTTGACACACCTCACGAGGCAAAAATTTTGGTGTTTGGTGTGCCAAATGCCAAATTTTTGGCATTTGACACACCTGATGCTAATGCTCTTATTAGCAAATTTTCCTGTATGATGGGTCTTTTTGCACTTTTGGGCCGAGTTGCCTCCTGCTGCCTTCTACCACACTAAGACTGAAGTGTTCTAGGAAGGAGAGTTAAGACCGATTCAATTGCAACTCACCTTGGTCCGACTGTGCACAAACTATGCTCCCTTTTTGTTAAAACTTTTATCACATGCCCATGGCAGGCGTAGCAATTACAAAAGAGTTATGGCAGGCAAATACAATGGGACAATGATAGAGGCAACACACTTACTATTAGATAAAACGAAACTATTGCAAAAAAAGTTACAACAGATAAATATAATAAAACAATAATAAAAGAGATATGCTTATTGCTAGGCAAGACAAATAAGGGATCTTTAATTAAAATAAGGAAAAGAATGATGTAGCAACAAGGAACACATTATAAGTGAAATTACAAAGATGAGAAAGGAAATAATAACGATAAGTAATGAAATCAAATAAGGAAAAGGTTAGTCTGCCATGTTTAGTTGTGTTACGGAACTAAGACCAAGGAAAGATCCACTCCCTCAATGTGAATAACCTCTCAGGAAGATTCTATTGTAGAAATTATCTACTTTGAAGGAACGAGCCTAAATGGCTTATGCCCAAACGAATCATTTATCCTCAACAGAGAGTAAGTTTTTAGAAGGAGAGAAGTGATTAGTCTATTCGTGTATGTCTGCCTTTCTACACTCTCTATTTCTCTCCTTGATTCTTTTTTTTTTCTCTGTTTAATTACTTTTATCCTTTCTCCCTCCTTTCTTTCTTTCTTAGTGCTTACTTATGTAGTGTTATGGTGATGATGGTGCTATAATTCTCTCCTAGTGGTTGCTACTGTTGTAATGATGATACTGTGCATGACGAGGGCCCTTTATATACTGCCTGCCATGACCTTTTTTACAATTTTACCCTTTAACTACTTTTGTCTAGATTTGGGTGTCCTTCCTAACCACCCATTGGTTTGTCAATTACCCAGCCACCACCACTTACCTATACTGGCCGTGTCACACTCCATTACTAGACAAAGAAAAATATTTTGTTTGCTTATTTACCGTGGCATTCTTATCCACCACAGTGTGGATATTCTCTCTTGTTATCTCTCATGGCATGCACCTAGTGGTTCCAACTCATCCTTTCCTCTTTTTGGTGGTATGTCATCCCAGCATAATATTTCCCCCAAAAGAGTTTGAGCGAGAACCCCAGAATAGGTTTTCTCTTCTCCCCACAACTAGACCATATCCTCTATTACCTCTGACCCATGACCTACCACTCTTGTATTGGCTAGGTATAGGTTGGTGGTGCTTGGACCTTGTGCGTGCTTCACTTCTGTGTATGTCCAAAACTTGTCTGCTGCTCATTCGTTTGCCATGGACTAGAGGTTTGTCTACGCATTCTGCCGCTCATTCTTGAACTCTTATGGCATGTATTGTTTTTTGATTCTCCATTCTTTATGGCTCGCTCCCTCCAAAGGCTAAACCTTACTTGATTGTGGGCTTTTCTCCCTTTTAGCCCACTGTTTGCTCCTTCTGTTGGCTTGCCAGTATTCCTGTCATGTCAATCTGTTATCCTACTATTGCACTATTTTATCCATGCTTGTTGAGCCTCTTTCGGGCCTACTATATACTTTTCTCTCAATTGGTTACAATGTCCTAGTATGGTCATTGGGTTTATACTCATGCTACTTTGGGTTTTCTTGACCCATTACATTGCTTGTGGACTCCTTTGGCTTATTCCTTTCTCTTTGGGCATCCTTGACCCATTTGCTTTTCTTGGACATCCTCAGCCCATTTTCTAATTCTGCATTCCCATGGGTTTTAACTAACTCCTTTGGGCTTCCCTGGCCCAATTATCATATCCTTCATCCTTAGGGTTCATGAGCTTTCCATCAATTCCTTACTTTTTTAATTCATTACTTTGGGCCTACTTTAGCCCATTCTTACTTTTCTACATTACATAATGCTTATAAGTTTACTACTTCTTTCTCTGGGCTCATTTGTTTTCCTCAAGGCCCATTTGTTTACTTATGGGCCTATGACCCATTATTTCTGCCACTCGGGCTTAATGAGTTTTCTCTCAATCCTGCTAACTCTTTCTTGCCCATATTGCTGGGCTTTTTCCCATTGTTGAGCTTTTCCAAAATGAGCATCAACATTTAGCCCCCTGAGCATATGGAGTGCTCATGTGGTTCATTAGCTGCCTAGCCATCACTACTTACCCATGCTGGCTATGCCACTCCCCATTACTAGACAAAGAAAATTGTTTTGTTTCTTGTTCACCGTGGCATTCTTATCCACCACAGCGTGGGTATTCTCTCTTGCTATCCTTCATGGCATGCATCTAGTGGTTCCAACTCATCATTTCTTCTTTTGGATGGTATGTCATCCCAGCAGGACATTTCTCCAAAAAAGTTTGAGCGAGAACCTCAAAATAGGCTTTCCCTTCTCTCCACTACTAGACCATAGCCTCTCTTAAGTCTAACCCATGACCCACTACTCCTGTATTGGTTGGGTACGAGTTAGTGGTGCCTGGGCCTTGTGCGTGCTCCACTTCCGTGTATGTTTAAAGCTTGTCTGCTGCTCATGCGTTTGCCAGGGAATGGAGGTTTGTCTGCGTGTTCTGCTGCTTATTCTTGACCTCTTATAGCGTGAACTATTTTCTGATCCTCCATTCTTTATGGCTCGTTTCCTCCAAGGGCTGGGTTTTGCTTGATTGTGGGCTTTTCTCCCTTTTAGCCCACCGTTTGCTTCTTCCGTTGGCTTGCCAGTATTCCTGCCATGCCATTCTATTATTCCTACTACGGCGTTATTTGATCCATGCTTGTTGGGCCTCTTTCGGGCCTACTATATACTCTTCTCTCAATTGGTTACAATGTCCCAGTATGGTCATTGGGTTTATACTCGTACTACTTTGGGCTTTCTTGACCCATTACATTACTTGTGAGTTCCTTTGGCCCATTTCTCTCTCCTTAGGCATTCTCAGCCCATTTGCGTTCCTTAGGTATCCTCGGCCTATTTTCTAATTCTGCATTCCCATGGGCTTTTACTAACTCTTTTGGGCTTCCCTAACCTAATTACCATATCCTTCATCCTTGGGGTTCATGAGTTTTCCATCAACCCCTTACTTTCTTAATTCATTACTTCGGGCCTGCTGTGGTCCATTCTTACTCTTCTACATCACATAATGCCCATGAGTTTACTACTTCTTTCTCTAAGCTCATTTGGGCCCATTTGCTTTCCTCAATGTCCATTTGCTTACTTTATGGGCCTATGACTCATTATTCCTGCCACTCGAGCTTAATGGATTTTCTATCAATCTTGCTAACTCTTTCTTGCCCATATTGCTGGGCTTCGTTTTGCTATTGAGCTTTTCCAAAATGAGCATCAACAGCGTGCAAAATTAATTAGTACAAATTATGAAATATCATTATATTAAATTAAATTGTTGATTTTGATTTCCACAAATTATGGGTTAGTGGATAGTACGAGATAATAAATTTTTTGATTTTCAAATCTCATTGACATTGTATCGATCAACGATTTTTATAGAATGATTTTCGCGTCAGAGATAGAATTATGTATAACTTGTGTCTTAAAATGCAAGGGAGTTTTATGTCAAAATCTTATAAAATTCTTATATATTTTTTCTAATAATTATATAGCTACAATTATGAGGGAATGGGGATTCTAATCCTAGATTCCTAGTTAGAGCATCTCTAGCAAATTCATCAAATTTTTGTACTGTTTGGAGAATGAACAGTGACTTCTACTTTTATCTATCCACTTTTTCAAATACACTTTCCAACGAATTCTCTATCTCATTTAAATATTATTTCTTCATTTATTTTTTTTAATAACTACACATCTTCCAACATTTTTTTATTCAACACCTAATTATTATAATAGAAAAAAAGCATTTGAAGAATGAACAGTAACCTATTAGACTTGATGAACTACTGTTCATGAGCAAAAAAAAAATTCAAGTATAGAGAATCCATTGGAGTGGCTTTTTTTAGTCTCATTCTCTATTATAGAGAATATTTTGCTTTTACATAGACCATTGGAGATGCTTTTAGCTTAATAACAAAGAGGAGCTTATGCCACCAAATTACAAAGCTATTGAAAAGTTCTTACATTTGTTGAAGAGGATAGCTTTAAAAGAAGAAGAAGAGGAAAACCTAAATGATGCAAAAGTGAGTATAAAGAAAAATGAAGTTATATATATATATAGAGAGGGAGAGAGAGAGAGAGAGAGGTTTGTCTGGTTAATTTTTTTTTTTTTTTTCTAATTATTTAGTTTACTTGGTTAAGTATTAGTACTTTTTTTTTTCTTTTTCAGTTTTTGTCTCTTTTTTCCTCTTAATAAATTCAATTATAATAGAGAGTGAATCATTAAACCTTGAACATCTCTATTGAAAACAACAAGAGGTGTTATGACCTTGTACATGATATTGTGTATTTTCTTTACATTAATAATTTTTAAAATAAAATAATAATAATCAGCTCATCTAAACACGTTTTTAGTGAGAGATATTAACAAGGGATGAACAAGAGTGGCATGGAGAAAGATTTTTGACCCAACCCACCAAAAGCCAAGGCCTAAATTGCACATAAAACATCAGAGAAAGCATAAATTCACCAAAGTTATTGACTCATTTAGTTAATATCTTTTTTTCTTTTTCTTTTTTATTGGTTAAAATATTATAGAAAGAGCAAGATGGGAAAAAATTCAATATATTTACAACACTATATATCATTATGCAAATACATTGACATATTTGCATGCAAAAAAAAGAATGTATATATTAAGACAATAATTTAGATTTGGTCAATTTTTTGATTTCCTAAACAAAATATAAAATAAGAAACCAGTGAATAGGTGGAATTAAGTTGTCCTTTTTATTTTATTTATCATGTTGTGCATGTATTTTTTTTCTCCCAACAAAAACTTAAGCTACTATTGTCAAATTTATATAGTAATAAAAAAAACACACGTACGGGTCACGTGCTCCGCAAGAGCGTGCATGTAATACATGGCCGTTGGGTTTGCCATTAAGCTTTATCAGTTGTGTTTACTCGATAAATAGTGTTCGTTGAGAGAGTTACCAACCAACTCTTTCTGGCAGGTAATTACTTCCATCAAACTCACTTGCACGATAAAGATGGTACCATATCCATATGCTGCCGGTCCCACACAATTTATATACATTTTTTGATAATCTCACACAATTGATATTAATCATGAATTCAGCAAAAAAAAAAAAAAAATGATATTAATCATGAAAGGATATTTATTTCTAATTTGGCCATAATTTCAGTTTTTATATATGGGACCAACAATGAATTTCTTTTTTTTAGAGTTTCAAGTCTATAATTTCGTTTTTAATTATCAAATTAAAAAATTAAATTATTTTTAGTATAGGCATGAATTGAATCTCAAATCTTCTATCTAACTATTGAAGACTTTATTAGTTAAACTTATTAAAATTCACCCAATCATAAATTTCTTGTTTGGCCTTCTTCATTGGCTAATTTAGTTACTGCATGATACTTCCTTCATTGTTGATGTCCGGCTAGCTTGATGTATTCTTAGACTTTGTTAAAGCAAAGTAGTCCCAAGCTTTTTCCTCTACCAACTAATCAACTACCCTACTTAGAAAAAAGTACGCAAACCTTTTGAAGAGCCGGTGTTGTTGGCACACCTCTAAACTAAATTTTAAAAAAAAAATGTAGAAATGTTATTTTATATTTAATTTATCTATAAAAAAGAAAAATATAATAGGAGGTGAGGTAAGGTAAGAATTGAACCCCGTGTCTCTAATAACAAGGTTAAATATATATATATATATATATATTTTTTTTTTTTACTTAGGTAGTGGGCAAGGAGGGCTTTGAATCCCAAACAATTCACACTAAAATTAGTTTATCTCAAATTGTCAATACCAAACACCAGTTTTTGAAAAGCCTAATTCATTATGGGGGTGTTTGGTTTGTGTTTTCAAGCAACAATTTTCAGTTTTTAAACAACATTACATATATTTTCACACACTTTTTCATCCACATATATTTCCACATATGTTTTTAAACAATAATTTTCAGTTTTTAAACACATGTACCAAACGGGTTTAAAAGGTCTTTGTTTTTGTCTTTTTTTTTTCCCTATGGATGAGAGGGAACAAATCTCATATAATAATCCCAGAAAGGGTTTGGCTGCTAGGTCCTAAGGCCAATGGTTGGATCAAGAGTTTATTTTTATAATTTATTGACACGTAGAATAGAAAACTTAAGGAGTTAAGGATCAGTTACATGCTCAAAAGAAACCTTGAAATATCCTTTAAAAAATTGTAAGTGCTGAGCAATGACGAGTTATAGGTTTATAGTTGATGCAATTTTGGTTTTGAAACCTATGATGTAGGTTTGTTTTATGATAATTGCTCATATCATTAGACCAAAAAATCAATTAGTTTTATAGTTGATATTATATATACAATAATATAAAATGAGATTCAATCATAGTTAATGAATCATCTTAAATAATGGACATTTGGTTGGGTGATAAAAATTATAGGGCTTGATTAGCAAGTGCTTATACACCCTCTCACTATTTTTGTATTGTTGTGGTCCTAACCGCCTAAGCATGATGAAGTGTGAGAGTGTTATTAGTGTAAGTAAATTTTTATGCGTAAATTTTGAACTATTTTCCTTATTAATCATATCAATTATCAAGGAAAATTCTAAATTATACACTTTTTAAAGGAAAATTATTAGATATTTTCGGAGTACTATAAATGTGTAGTCCCCCCCCTCTCACATGAATAATGGGTCTCACCATGAATTTAATTAGCGGAACTCACCATTCATGTGAGAGAAGGGAGTACACATTTATGATATTCCGGAAGTACACAATAATTTTCCCTTTTTAAATAGTAAATATTTAAGTACAATATCTACTTAATCTTAATACTCTATATAGTTACAACCGTACACTTTTGGTGTGATGGTCATTCCACAAGTAGAGTGTGGAGGGTAAGGGCCGGAGTTCAAGTCTCAGGAGAGAGCTTCACACGCATATACACTTAGATTAGGCCAGACTAAAATTATATCTTGTAAAAAAAAAAAAAAAAAAAATTTATAGTTAAGTATCATAAATTAAATTGGCTTACTTAATTAATTAATATATTTAATACTAGTTGGTTGACACTTTTGACTCGAAAATGATGTCATGTTACATCATGTTACAAACTTTAACTACACCATATTAAGGTCTACCAACTCAATTATTAAAAAAAGAAGAAGAAAGGTCTATCAACTCATATTCAAACAGGCATGAAGAACTTAAGTCAAGCACAACAGGAAAAGAAAGGAAATTAAAGGGTTTGAGTTAATTATAAGAGTGTTAAAAGGTAGTTTTGACATGACATGAGTTGAAACTTCACACACACGTATATTGCAAATTTCTTTATCCGTAATAGTCTGGAGCTCATGAGATGATGCCTAAGCGAGGAAAACCTCAATCACAGAGGTTATTATAGAGCCTACACAAGGCACCTCTTCTTGTCTTGTTATTAAATCAGTTTCTTTATCCTTGATAAACTTGTTTTTGGTCTATAAATTAAGAAAAATATTGTAGCTCCCACTATGACCACATGTTGTTTGCCACATCACAATTGAATTAATTAAATTGGTTAAAATTTAAAGCCATGTGGGCAGTTGTTGAGCAGCTTGTATTACTGACATATATATATATATATAATTTTATCAATCATTGCGTGGAAAAAGAGTAAAGTTCAACACTCACTTTCCTAGTCATCTACTACTATATATCAAGCAATTTTTAGTTTTATCAAAAAAAAGAAGAAGAAGAAGAAAAAGATTGTGTTTCATACCAAATTATTAAAATGAAAAACATGTCCTCAAGACAAGAACAGAACCCTTTATATAAAACTAAAATACTTTTCTGGTATTGCATTTAGATTTTGGCTTTGAAAATAATGGAATGCATGGTATCAGAAAAAGAGGGGTTTTATTATCAAAAAGAAAAGAAAAGAAAAGAGAGGAGTAATAAATGGTATCATATGAAAGAGCTTATAAGAAAATTATGGACAGTTCATGATCGGAGCTTAGAAAGAAGACTAGCCATATATCCATGACCAAACAGCTGTCCATGTCCATTAATTAAAGATGATGGTTATCCACATAATCATCAATCTTGCAAACATGAAATTTATGACAATGTCGTCCCTCACTCAGACAATTTGACAAGTACATGGGACCCCTTTTTCTTAAGTTATAAACACGGCCCACCCTTCTGCTTTTGGCCTATGTTATTTTGTGTCTCCATGCAGCCTAACACTTTGATGAAGCTTCTCTTGACCACAGTCCTTTTTTATTTTTGTATTTTAGTTACCATGCAAATTGTTCATATAATACATACAAAATACAACCTTGTTTAAAATAATTAATGATCAGTGCTTCTAGTCACACACATGGCACCCCTAGTACGTAGTGAAAAATCATGTCTATACTGCTTATCATCTGTTCATTCTATTTATTTTAGTACTAGGGTTTTTGCACCGAATAACAATAAATATTGATTGCTATTTATAGGACAGACAATGTGTATAATACTTTCAACCTAAACAGTAGCCGGAAATAACATTCAACAATGGCATTGACGAAAGCAAATGGCAAATTAAGGTAGGACAAAAAGATATATATATATATATATATATAAATGTGGTGGATGTCAATTAAAATATGGCCATTGATAGCAAAGTGGTACGTGGAAAAGAAGATAAAAGAAAATAAGAATTTGTTGACCTAATAATCATTTTTTAACAAACATAATGATAAAAAAAAGTAATTATCATACGTCTGAAATACTATCGTATCTTTATATATATATATATATATTAAAATGATCATTTTTCCATCAAAATGTATATAGAAAGTTAAAAATCATTCAACAAACATGCATGAAAAGTTAGATCTCTAGTTGAATCTTGTTAAGGGCATTTGGGCAGCAAACTAAAAATAAGCCCCAAGGCCCAAAAACTTCAAACACTAGTTATTCAAGCCCATAACCCGTGGATATGGTCCATACGGCCGGCAAAGTTAGACATGGAATCGATTTAAGTTGGGCCCATGAAATTCAGCCCAAGAAGCCCACTAATTCAGTCAATGAAATCAGTGAGACTAGGTCATAAGGTTCACTACCAGCCGTAAAGGGATTTTAGGCTTGACCAAGATCCAAGCAATTAATCTCTCTCTATCAGTCCTCACTACGTGTACAAAGCCAGGGAATTAAAAATTTTAGAACTACTTAAAATATCACAACTTTTGTCATAATTGTTCACATAGCAAATTATGAGCAGTAGATCCATATGAAAGTGACAAACAATAAGTCATAGTCTCCCACTTAGGATAATTGTGGCCAAGGAATACCAACACAAGGGGAGAATTAGGAAATATGGATTGGAGGGCAAAAGAGACATCTCCAACCTACTTTGGCTCAATAAAAAAAAATACACACACACATATATATATCAAACAAACTTGGAACATTTGTGAGACCCATGAGTTAACGGATGCCTTAAGGGCATTGGTTTAGAAAATTTTTCTAGAAGTATTTTTATGAAAAAAAGAGAGAGGAAAAAGTAATTGATTTTTTTATTACAGCCTTTTATATTTCTCAGAAATATAGTAGTAAAACTTTATTAAAATGATGAATTAACAAATGCCCTAAAGGTAGCCATAAACTGGAC
Source organism: Quercus gilva (assembly GCA_023621385.1). Taxonomy (NCBI): domain Eukaryota; kingdom Viridiplantae; phylum Streptophyta; class Magnoliopsida; order Fagales; family Fagaceae; genus Quercus; species Quercus gilva. The sequence continues at coordinate 24,361,661 of CM042480.1, read as the reverse complement.
CCAAAGATCTAGTGTGTGTTTGGGTCCAAATTAAAAAGTGAGCTTATTTTACTATTCAACTTATTTTTGTTACTATTTATGGGCCCCACTGCACTTTTTGATACTATTTATGAGTCTCATTGTACTATTTTAGCTAATTTTTACATTTATCTACAGTACTTTCAGTAAAAAAAAATTTAGTTTCAACAAAATAAGTAGATCCCAAACAGACCCCTAATATCTAACGAATGAATGCCAACACCTAACAAACTTTCTCTTTCCATTGAATGAAGATCAATCACCATTTAATGTTGATAACCATGACTCCTTTAATTTAGCCAATTGTGAGGGGTTTTCCTTTTGGGGAAGCAGATTTTACGACACTTAGTGTGCGTTGGGCTCCAATTTAAAAAGCCAGCTTATTTTACTATTTAGCTTATTTTTGCTACTATTTATGGGCTTCATTATACTTTTTGGTACTTTTCATGGGTCACACTGTACTATTTTAGCTAACTTTTACCTTTATCTACAGTATTTTCAGCAAAAAATTTTCAGTTTTAGCAAAATAAGCGAATCTTAAATAGACCCTTAGTCAACTAGGTTGCCAATTTTGAATAAAAGTCGAAATCAATTGAACATTTTCTAGATGAATACTGCTCAATGCTAATAAATGGTAGTACCCAATAAATATAACTAGCGTGTAACCCCGTGTATATGCATGGGTACAATTAAAAATAATAACAATTAAACGGTTCAAATTACACCTCTTTTTTAAAAGAGTTTTAAATTATATATGGTATTAACTTACATATTTTTTTAATCATATATTTCTAAAATATGTGATGGTTTCTCATTATATATACATGACTTAGAATTTCTTTGGATTTAAACTCTTCGGTTTTTGCACTCAATAATTCACTTGACACAAAAATTAAAAAATTAGATGAACACGTGGTGTGAAATTGGACTCCAATTGAAATCCAATTTAGAATTGAATTGAATTTGGACTCTTTTACACTCAATAATTCATTTGGCACAAAAATTAAAAATTAGATAGAACATTTGATGCAAAATTGAGAATCTAATTGGATTTTTTATGAGCTTTAGCTTTTAATATATGTAGATTGATCTTCTTCTCATTCAACTTGACCTTGAATGACTCTAGCACCATTATAAGAGCAAAGGGGATTTCAACGGTTAGGGGGCATATTAAGCAAGGAAGAAAAACACAAAAAGCCTCCATACACGATAGCAACTACAAGATATCTTTTTAGGGGATTCATTAAGAAACTTAAGTTAAACAAAATTTATTAAAAAGAGAACTCAAATATATCGAGTTATCAACGGGAAAAAAAAAATTCACACGCAAATAAATAAAGTTTTACAATTTCATTCTACAAGTTTTCATATTTTGGAATCCTTACATGATAATTCATTATGAGTTATCATTATCTATTATTAATGTATGTAGGTGTAACCATTTTATTTTGTTAAGTTTGTATAACATTTTTATTTTTATGCAATTGTAATTATCTATTTGTCATTGTTTTTATAAAAATATTTTAAACTGAATAACAAAATTCAACCCACAGGCATTGGATTACCCAATCAAATGCTTGTTACTATGTATTTACTTAACCATCCATACATATATAAATAATACATTGTGTATCTACTTAACCAATCAAATGCTTGTTAGTTTCTTTCTTCTTTAAATCACTAACTTTATAACAAATTATCATTATCACATGATGACAATACACACATGTAACAAGTCTTTTATATTTACTAATTCTTAAATTATGTATATTTATATTATACACACACACATTCACACAAATAACATTATAACAAAAAATAAATAACGCATATAATCAGTTTCAGACACACACACAAATAATATATAAATTTATAGTAAAAAGAGAACTCACAAACACCCATTCTTTTCTCTTAAGAGTTAGGAATATTGATTAGGGCTGTCTAAACATATCCGGTGACCCGACCTACCCGGAGACCCGACCAAAACAAATCCAAAACTGGCCGACCCGACCTACTTTGACAGTCGGCGGCAGATTTTCTCCACCAGAAACCAACTCTAGCAGGTCGATTTCGGTTTGTCTCCCTCAAAAACCAAAAAAATCGAAATCGACTAGCGAAAAACCTATAATCCAGCGAAAAACCCAGATTTCGGTGAGAAACCCAGATTCCGACGAGAAAATTCTACATTCTGGCGATAAAACCCAGATCTCAGCAAAAAAACCCGGATTTAAGCGTTATTTCACGTAGATCCGTCGAGATTTTGACCGAATCTAGTGAGATTACCGTCGGATCTGGCGAAATCTCATAGATTCCGATGAGATTTTCGCTGGATCTGGGTTCTTCTCACCTTTTCTAGCAGTTTCCTTGCTGTTTTCTCAGATATTTGACACTAACCGACCCATCCGCCACCCGTTGAAGTCTGCTCTGCCTGACCCATTTACTTTATCGGTCAGCGGCGGGTGAGTTTTTCCAAAACTTGATTCCGTCGGGTCGGTTTCGGGTTGGGCACAAACCTGACCTAGACCGACTCGTGGATAGCCCTAATATATATATATATTTTTTTAAGGACGACAGCCCTAATATTGATAGTCAAATAATAATAAAAAGATTCATATGAGAGAGAGAGAGAGAGAGAGATTTGTGATCCATATTGTTGGTTGGTTTTAGGATGATCTGATTTGTATTATTGTTTGGTTTTGAACTAGACTGATTTGTGTCAGAGTGTGCAAGATCTAAGCTATGATTATTTTTAAAGGTAAATTAAACTAATAAAAAAAAAATTTAATTATATAAATTTTTTTTATCAAGTAAGGGGGAAGAGCAAATAACAGCCCCGTCCACACACTTAAACACTTTTACACCCTTACATCTTTAAGCACATTCAATAGAAATAGACAACTTCCTTATGAGATTCTAATTACACGTACAAGAGAGTCTCTTTATTCTTCGTCACATTACTCTTAACTACCCCTTTTTTCAAAAGCTAAAGTTTGATTTTCAAAAGTAATGTGAGCTGGATGTAGGGTCTTCCCTTCTTTTGCAAGCTCAAGACACTGTTAACCTTCTTCATCATTCGTGTAGACGTGAGTAGTGGATTTGGCTCCCTAAACTAAACCTAGGTCAACAAAGAAGTCTAATCGAATTTAGACATATGGCGAATCAACAAAAGAGCCCAAACAAATGCAAAACCTTGAACATTAGAATCCATCAGAAAATAACAATCTCAATTTATTGTGTTAGGGAGATAAACCCTAGGGATGCCACTTTACCCAAAAGCCAAAAACTTAAGCCAAGGAGTTTAATTCCAATTATGTTATATTAACCATGCATTTTTGTCAATAATATCCAATATGGGACTTCACTATTTAACTAATCACACCACTCACACATAAATATTCCAACAAATCTCCCATTTTACATGTGAACCTTCTACCAAGTCACTTAGGTTAGGCTCCCTCTTGAATAGAAGCCCTTTTCCTAACAATGGAACTGTAATGCATTACCATGATAATAGAGAGTCCTTTAATCAACCATGGGTGAAGTAAATATAGGAATCTTCCTTGCATAATTATAAGAATCATATGAATTATTATATATTATATAAATTGTTGTGTTTGTTTCATATATTATGAGCCCTATTTAAAGGTTTTTTTTTTTTTTTTCTTCAGAGAATCCATTTTCCAAGTAAAATTTAAAAATATGTGCACCAATTAGCACACTACTATGAAATTTTGATAAATAAAAAAACCTTCAAAATAAGGAAATAATTCACTAAAATCTAAATTTTCAAATAGTACATTAAATAACAAAAATTAATTTCATATTAAGGTTGTTCAAGACAATCAGGCGGGCCATCCATTTTCGAATTTTAATTTGTTGGTTTGAATGATTGTAACACTAAAACTAATTTATATATAAACCATTAAAAGTCCATGAAAATAAATAATGAGCCACTCATGCGATGACTCATGTCCTTAGTTAGAGCTGCCTTTTCACATAATATATATAAATACACACACACTCAATGGCTTGAGAGTGACACAATTAATAGTTTACGCATGCAACAATAACATAGGGAGGTTAAGTGTTACATTTAAAATCTTAATGGGTTTTTAATTTTTTTAAGGGGAAACCACATGAAGTTTCGTGTGTTCTTCCAACCTTAAATTGCTTGGGTTTTACTCGAGGATTATAGTATTTCACCATCCTCTATTGTTATGCAACGCTTCTTTAAGGTTTGCTTGCTTTCTTACCTTGTTTAATAGGTCTAGGTTAAAGTGGAGCTCTTACGTGTTATGATAAGATTTATGTCAACTTTGTCTTCCCAAAAGCCTGATTAAAGAGAGATTCCCTTGTTGCCGTTTTGGAGATATTCTAATATGCTCATAGGATGTTTGGAAACTCATCTAGACATAGCCCTTGAAATTCTTGTGTTTGGTCTTAATCCTCTTCAATAGTGGGTTGGAGTGGATAGCTCCAAAATGATTTGTAAACTTTGTCCATTCATAAATTCTTCAAGGAGGGAATGTTGGAATCTAACCTAATTAAGAAATTGAAAAAATTACAATTTACCCACTTTTAGTTTCAGTTGAGTTTAATGCTCTATTTGTTTCGATGTAAAATATTTTACATGTAAAAGATTTTACTGTAAAATATTTTCATTGAAAACATTTTCAAGTGTTTGGCAAGATTAGACCTTTGAAAATGTAAACAGCCACCTACCTCCAAATACAAGCACACCACCACTACTAACCACCTGAATGAAAAAAAAAAAAAGAAAAAAAAAGAAGAAGCCACCACCGCCTCGCTGCCATCAAAATCTAGTGACTACATATCATCACTCACACGGCCACACCACCACAACAACAACAACCACCAACAGGAAGCAACAATCCCAAATGAAAACAAAATTCCAAAATCAAAGATCAATGAATCCCACTCTTATTCAACCACCATCAAAACCCACAAACCACCACAACTATAGCAGTTTTGGCCACCAACCTCGAAACCAAACCTAGCCCACCAAAACCCAACACCAATGACCCAGCCCAATAAAACCCATCATCGATGACCCACCCCACCATCGAAAGGGACACCAACACTTATATCTGACAACGCTGGTGAGTAGCACCATTCGATGAGTGGCTTCAGTCGGTGGGTGGCATTGCTGTTGGGTTGCGCCGACCAGTGGGTGGCGCCACCAGGTTTTGGGAGAGAAGGTTTAGGTTGAGAAGGAGAGAAAATTGAGAGGGAGAGAAGAGATAGCGGGAAAGGGAGAGAATAGATAGCTTGAGAGTTGTCAGGTGAGAGTTAGAGAGAAATTGTAAAATATTTTACCAAAATTTTGAGTGTAAAATATTTTACACAAATTTGCTTGGATTGATTTGGTTGATTGAAAATATTTTACTTTTGACTAAGTCATCAAAAGGTAACATTTTACCCTCTTTAGGACTAATCGTATTCATTTCTTCATAAAATTAATGCAATCATATTGTAATTTCAATAAACTTAAAAAAAAAAAAAAATAGAAAACACAGATTTATTTATTCTTGCAAATGAAGTACATATAAGGGTAGGTTCCAGTTAGCTCAATTGGTAAAATCTCTGATGGTTATATAAAAGATCTCGGATTCAATCTCCACCTACACCAAAAACTGATTGGTGTCTTGGTCTGATGATAAAGAGTTATCATTAGAAGTGGACGACATAGGTTGAAACTCTCTAAAAAAAAAAAAACTTAAGATATTCTAATAATTCCTTGAGTGAGTGAATATTACAATGAGTCTAACTCAAAATAGAGATAATAGTTTGAATTTCTTTGTCCCTTTTGCAATGAACTCATTATTATGTTTTATGAACTTTATTTTTTCGGCACCTCTGCGTGATTTACACATGTAAAATTTAACGATTTATGGTTGAAAATTAGTGTGATGTCGGTGAGTAAAATGTTTTTAAACTATATATTAGCAAATTAAATTATACACAAATTAGTGTAATTAGTAGTAGAGTTAAAGATTTGATTTCAAATGAGAAAAATTTATAAGCGATATACACACATATACATGCATGTCATTTCTTAAAAGTTAAAACCAATCTAAATGATATAAACAATTTTTGTGAATAATAAGTGATATATTAATGCAAAAAAATCCAAATAAACAGCATATTTGCTATATTGTGTTATTAGAATTTTTTTTTTTACACATGAATATGTTGTTTTTTTTATTTTTTCTAAGTTAATTATCGATTTACATGAAATGATTTTTAATAGTTATAAAAATCTCAGTATTATATATATGAAGTCTGATATTTTGATAAATATAAACTCATAGAATTATCAAATTGTAACATTTTTAAAACTATATTTTAAATATATATGTACTTGGAACTTCAAAGTTCACTTGAAAACAATATTAAAGTTTCGAGGTTATCATATAATCATTCTTTTTATTTTATTGGTTATATATAAATTTACCTGAAAAAATAAGTTATTATATTAAAATATGTATTTTTTAAATATTTTGTTATCACTTTTAAAGGGCAACAATAAAGCAGTAAACCTAGCAACACAACAAAAACTTATCACAATTTCACAACTATTTTAAATTAGCTTACCGCATACACATGAGCTCATTACAATCTACAATTTAAGTTTTTTTTAATGACCCATGTGTAAGGTGGTATGCTAACTTGGAAATATTATGAATTGCTATAATTTTTTGTTACGTCCTTAGAAGAACTCATAATAAAGTTAAAAAAAAAAAAAAATCTTTTTGTATTAAAACTCTTATCTTCTTTATTTTTTTAACATTTGTTTTTCCTTTTATAGGTTTTGAGTCTTTAACAGACATTGATCAAATTAGAAAGATTTTTGTTTTAAATGAAGTTGGACATATAAAATAAATTGTGGAGTGTCCAAGGACCGAGAAGAGTAAGCTGTGGAATGTCCTGTACCCACTCATTTGTAAAGCACATCTAACCCGAGAAGTTGGTCTACCCGAGAAGAAGACGGGGAAGGTGCATGGTAATGAGCGCCAAAATGGGAGAAATAGTATTCTAGGAGAGGATCAGCGCGGTGGGAGGAAACTTGAAAGGGTATACCTTCCACCCCCGGATTGAAGGCTTTGTAACAAGTTTATTAGCTGCACTAATGTAAAAGTGACCACTGAATAGTGTCTTCACAGCTAGCAACCCCTTCTACCACCTCCAACTAAACTTTGATTGGATAAGTATCCAGGGAAGAGCTCTAGGGTGTACATGTGGAGGGCTCGGATGCCAAGAAGGATGATATATAAGGGTAAAGAAGCTTTACAGGGAGGGAGGGATTTTTCTTTAAGTGTAGAAAATAAAGTATAGAATGAACGGTGAAGGTTTGGTGTAGAATCTGTATCACCCATCTATAAGAACAAGTTCTCGGATTCTCCCAAAGACAGTAAAATCCTTAATTATTACTTGAATTGTCTATCTCTAGAGCTTCTAGTTCCTTGGATTGGACCAAAATTTAGTCCCAGAATTACGCTTAAACTTTTTTCCCATTCTCTTAAAAAATTCTATTGTGTGGGCTTGAGTTGAGGGACAAGGCATCATTGTTTTTAGTGGGCTTGGGCCCCCAATTTCCCAGTACCTACATAAATAATAATCTATTAATGATAATATAGATAAACAAAAAAAATCATACAGAGAAAATCCATAAAAAGAGAAAAAAAAAAAATCAAATTTTAAGATGGGGGAGGGGAAATTTGGCTGGGCCAGGGGCAATTCCCCCCCACCCCGTGTAACTAATCCACAACAATTATCCATCAAGGACTAAAAGTTGAAAAGGATTATGAGAATGATGAATTAAAAAAAATGTGAACCATGAGATTGGTCCCTAAAGTTTGGGCCAGGCTCTATCTTGATCCTTGAAATTTGAAAAGTTGAAGGACTAACTTGATATGTTTACTCTCACAAAAAGAAAAAATAAATTGTTATGTTTACAAATTTTGAAGACTCAAGTGAACTTTTTTTTTTTTAATAAATTGAATGACTAAATTAGAATATAACCCAAATTGTAGGGACAAAAGTTTATTTTTACCAGTAAAAAATAAAATTAACTCATAATTTCTTAGGGCTATTGTAATTCATATTTGAAAATTTTGAATGGCATCTCGTGGCACCACTTTCACTGTCATTATTATTATTATTATTACTTTTTTTAAAATTTATTTATTTTATTAAGAGCACTTTCATGCGTGCGATAACAATAGTGTTTTTGTTTTTATTATAATTTAGTAGTTGAGGAATGAGAGGTTTGAAAATTTGATCACACTTCTTTAAGATATTAATCGATTTTTGGTGTAAATGGAGATTGAACTTTAGATCTCTTATTCAATCATCAGAGACTTTACTAGTTGAGCTAACTAGAACCCACAATTAAAGCTAAGAACATTATAGCGGTAATGGTTGGTGATTTGACATCTTATGATGTTCCCCTCTCTTGTTGTAACTATCAAATTATATATATATATATATATATAAGTGTCAATTCAACTACAAAACTTTAAACGTGATATTTAAGTTGATGATAATAAAAGTTAGGTAACGCTACAATTACAAACCATTTTACAAACTATTGATATCACAAATTCTTATCGGTTATAATTTGGACTCACCATTGACATCCCTTTTTAATTTATTAATAACTACTCATCTGTCATCACATTAGCAATTTATAAAATATTTTGTAGTTTTAAGACAGAAAATGACTATAAAATTTTGTTTCCTATGGTTGAGCCGTCAAAATATTCAATCATTTTTTTTTCCCCTTTGTCGTGATCTTCAAAACATTATAAAAAGAAAGAAGGAAAGCGAAAGAATCATTCAATCGGAAATCTGGGATTGACAAACCCAGTTGCTTTAGGAGAAGGTTGGGAGCTCAAACTGAAAACTAACCTCCAACACAAAAATTGTGGTCTGAATTTCGGGACCAAAACTAGGCCAGAAGGTTGTGTATCTAACCATCTAAGCACATTCCCAAAGCTAATCTCCATGTGTGTTGAATCAATAATAGTATCAAGGAAAAAGAAGAAGAAGAAGAAGAAGAATAAATAATAATGACAATTTAATCAATAACAATAAGAGCTAAATTAAAAAAAATTTTATGTTCATCAATTGCATAATATCTTTTGCCTTTATCGTTAATATGAATTATAAAAACATCAAGTTTTTGAATTATTAAGAATCTTTTAGCATAAGAATTAAACATTTCTCAATATTATGTGAATTAGTACATGAATAATCTAAAGGTTAATAAAAAAGAAGAGGAAGAATAATCTAAAGTTATCATTGTCAGCCAGTGTACACCATGTTCTTGAACGTTGTCAACGAAGAGATTGTGAAAATAGTAAATTATTGTTGCCAATATCAATATTTAGAAGTCACTCCAACCTCTCTTTTTTTCATGGGATGCTGTATAGAAATTTAAAAACAACAAACAATAATTATTGTTGTAATTTTGTTTAGTAAAATTCGTGGAATTACTTTACTAGTAAACGGGCTTGGCAGTAAGGAAAACATGTGAGGTTTTATTTTTTATTTTCTTTTAATATTTTCTTAAAAGTAAGGTGTTGTGGTTCTTCAGGAAATTGGTATGAGGTCAAGTTATGTTTGGTATCATAACAACTATTTGAGAATTCCATGTGTTCAAACTCATCTTGTTCAATTTTTGATGTAGGGACCTGGTTTGAGTACTATTCCTTGCGAATGAGTGAACTCAAGCTCAGCTGGTCCAATACAATGAAGTTGTAGAGAGGGGGTCAAAGAACTAGGCCTTAGTGGGGGTTGTACAATTAAGCATGGTAATACATGGATCGATTGACAAGAATACAGACTAAAAGTATGAAATTAGGCTCCTCGGCCACTTTCTTTAATAGTTTCTTTCTTCTCTCTCCCTTGGTATTGGGTTACAAAGATTATACAAATACTATGACACCTCTCCTTTCTCCCAACTGCCGTCCCCCTTTCTGGAGGACTTGTTACATTTTATACCCCCTTCCCGGTTAATCTCAGCCCTCCATTTGTTGCTTATGCAAGTCATCATGCCAGTGCTTGTCCCATTAGCCACCTTCTATCCTTTTTATGGGTGGTAGCAACTGAGGCGGCACTGTTCAGGGGTTAATTCTCCATTTAATGTGGTCAGAACGTTAATTGTGGGTATTTAATGTGGAGGTAACAGTTCCTCCTGGGATTGCTCCTCCACCATGCTCCTATGACCAACCCGCTGTACCTGCCTCTGTTTTGGATAGCTGTGGAAGTTTACCTTCGAAGACACTTTATTCCTCCTTACGATGATCAGTGCGGGCCGAGGACATGGTTGTCCTCGGCGGTATTACTGGCGAATGGACTCGTTCTCGAACACATCCTTGTCCTCGGCATAGGCCTTGGGTTTAGCGTAAAGTGAGCCGGGGTTGCCAAATTCTCTGGCCCCACATTTGATAATTACAAATCCGATAGTTTTAAATGTTTGAAAATTTAAATTCACAAGAACATTCCCAAGAATTGACACTTTTGTTTGGATATATTTTAAATTTGAATTTATACTGAATTCAAACAACGCTATTTAAGAAATATAAAAATTCTTTTTAAAAAAACTTATACAAACTCATTTAGGAACTAAATAATTGATATAACTGGAAAATTATGTATGATTTTAAATGAGAAAGATACTCTTTTTTTCTAATTTTTTTTTTTTTTTTAATATTATGGAAGAAAGATACTCTTGTACATTGATAAACATCTTTCTTTGGAAGGAAATGATAATAATAATTATATAAAATCAGCTCTATATAGTTAATTATAAGGGGAGAAAATAAGAAGTGAAAATTTGAATATAAATTTCATTTTGGAAATTCATACAAATATATATGATATTATGTGAGAATTGACATTTCTTATCTAAAAAATGGGAGTTAGAATTTTTACATTTTATGGGAATCATTACTCCTATTAAGGGCCTGTTGGTAAGAGTATTTAAATATAATTTTTTAATTTTGCAATTCATAAAATAGTGGGTCCCACATTTGAATTTATTGTTTGGCTGATATTTTCTAAATATAATTTTTACAAAATTGTATCCTATTTTTTTGGTTCAGTACAAGATTTTGAAAATAGCTGAAAGTATGTTTTCAAGATACGGAAAAAGTTTTTAATGACATAGTTGTAAATAAATTGAAAATAGTGAACTCCACATATTTGTTCAAATTCTTTTATCTCATAAACCAAGGAGCTTATCTTTATCACCAAAAAAAAAAAAATCTCACACTTCAAATTTGAAACTTATCATTTTTATTAAAAAAAAAAAAACATAAACTCTAATATTTTATCATTATATATATAAAAAAAATAATCTACAGATTCTATACGTTATTTTTGTAATTTTTTTTAAAAAAAATATCAAAAATATAAATGGTTTCTCAAACATTTTATTTTTGTTTTCAATATTTACAAAATTTTTCTTAAAAGTGGGAGTCAAACACATATAAGTAAAAATTATTATCTGAAAACTAGTTTTAATTTCAATTTAAAAAAAAAATGTTTTCATACTATTTTGAAAACAAAAACAAAAATTCTCCTATCAAACAGTCTTAAGCTTTTCCAATATCTTTCTCAAAAAATAAAAAAAATTCCAACATACAAAAACAACCAAACTTTCACGAATTATAAAGCAACAATTCTTGTTTTGAATTTCTTTTTCAAAAAAAAAAAAATTGTTTTGAAATTTGGGAAAAAAAAAAAAATCTTTCCCCTTTTTATTTATAATAACACAATTCCTCATAAACTATAAATTGAACACTATCCTTCTTACCATCTTGCTACAACAACTAATCATCATATCATTATATTATAGACTTATCGGTTGCTTGCTTTGATGTTGTCCCAAATTAGTCTTCTTATTAATCAATAAACTAAAAATAAATAAATAAAATAAAAAACTTAAAATAAACCAATTACCATATAGTTTCTATACGACATGAAATAAAGTTCATTTATAAAAATATCAAATGATATCATACAATTGTGACGTGCTATCATGACTCTTAGCCAACCTGTTAAACTTCTTATTTTTTTAACAAACAATTTGATTCTTCAAAATAAAAAAAGAATTAGTTTCAAATTTTTAGTAAGTAAATTGTTACCCAAAAAAAAAAACTAATTAGTAGTAATTACGAAATCTTTAATTAAAAAACTTTTATTGATTATATATCACTTTTTTATTTCTAACTTTTTGTTAAAAAATACCAATATTTAAATTGCATATCAGTACAGACAGAATTGTTTTGTATTCAGAGTTCTATGATTTTACGTTTCTTAAAGTTTTCAAAAATCAAAATTCAAAGTTTGTTTTGTTTTTTTTTTTGTTTTTGAAAAAAGAGATAAGATATTAAAAACTTTTCACATTGTGAGAGAGAGGGGCATAGAGAGAGAACCGCGAAAGCCAATCCCACGTAACAAAGAGTTTCTCTAAGAATTTTTCGGAACAGAAACTCTTGAATTCGATCACAATAGAAAAACCCAGTTCATATAAACACTTAAAGTTTAGGATTTTGATTTGGGTTTTGGAATTTGAGGCGCATTGGCATAGAGGTAAGTCTTTTCTTTTTTCTCTGAATCTCTGTTTCTCATTATTGGGTGGGTTTTTGGTTTTTTTAAACAAAAATAGTTTTTGTGTAGGCATTGATCTGTTAGGATTTGGATTTTGGAGATAGATTTGAATTTCGAAAGAAGTTTTGGATTCTGATTCTTATTTGGGATTTGCAGGTTCCAATTTGATCCAAGTTGGAATTTTTTATATTCTTGTAAATATTTTATTCTTTATAATTGGATCACATTGGTGTTTGAGATTGTAATATTTGAAAGTTTAGTGGAAACTGTGAAGTGGGTCTGATTTTTTAGGATTCATATTGTAGTAACTTTGTGCATTAGGATTAAAGTTCGGGAATTGGTCTTTTTGAATGTAAAGAATTGTGGGTTTGTGAATGTGAGGTCATGCATTTGGAGATTTGTTCAGTGATTTGGTAGACTATTTGGTGGTGGGATTGGTACTGAAGTTGGACTTGGTCTTAGCATTTTGGTAGTTAACTTTGGAAGACAATTTCAGGATTTGTGAATGAGAGGGGTTTATAAAATAGAAAGGAGATGAGACCAAAACTTGTGGAAGTGAAGGTACAATGACTGGAGGGTCATTGGGTTTACGTACTTCGAGTTATGGTTCTCTGCAACAACAGTTTCAGAATGGTTTCTTGCAGGCTACTCAGGCATCACCGGTACTTGTGCGAAAGCCTTCAAAGATGCTTCTTTCTAGTTCAAGGGAGAAGGAAAGGCTTCTTCCCTTTATTTGTCGATATGTTGGTCGAAGGAGGGTTGCAATGCTCCTCTTGGTTGTCCTTGCTCTTTTGGTTTTTGTATTTGGTTCCTTTACAGTTAATAAAGGTCTGTTTCTATCCCCATTCTTTTTTTTTTTCCCCTTTGATTGTGAGTTGTTATGATGTAGAATTGGAATTATTGTCACTGCTATTTATGATTGGGAACCTATTAGTTATTGTTTACCATGGTTTGTTGAGTTCAAAATAGTCCTTTTTATTATTATTATTATTATTTTACAATTTCAATCAAGAGATGACTCGATAGAGTTGACCTCTTTACACTTTTTATTGTGAAGCTGAATCTAGGTTATTTTGAGGCACACTCGCCATTGCTATGAGTTTCATGATCTGGTTAACTTTCTATTTAGGTTTTTCATTGTGCTACTTATTTCCTTTGTTTTGCTTTTTAGCTGTTCTTCTTCTGAATTGTTTGAGGTTGAAATCCTGTGTCTTTATGGTTTACTTTTTGAATGATGATGCTCCAGAATCAAACATCTCTTTACATATCGGAAGCATGACGCCTTATCGGTCAGATTTTCCTGTATTTTCAAATCCACTGGAAGTAGAAAATAGCCTTGGGGATAACAATTCTTCTGGACAGAACTCTTTGGGAGGAAATGATCAAAACAGATCCCTGTCAATTCCTCCTCCTGCTACTATTACAACACCTAGAGATGTTATAAGGTCTACCCCTCGATTGGGCCATCAATGTGAAAATTTTACACTTCCTCCTCCCCCACCTCCTGGTAGTAAAAAGATCGGACCACGCCGTAAGTTTGAGGGTTTCTTCTAAATATTATGAGCAACATACCTTTTTGTAACCACACACTTTCTAATATTAAATAAGTCTTTAATATCTTAACATGAATGTATCAACTACTGTCCCCATCTAATTTGTTCTGGTAAAGTGTTGTTGATTGTGTTCTTCTCATTTTCTTTTCAGCATGTGAAGTATGTTACCTTCCTGTTGAGGACGCTATAGCTAGCATGCCAAGCTCTCCATCAAAATCACCAGTGCTTCGGAATTTGACATATGTTCATGATGAAAATCCTATTAAAACTGAGACTCATGGAGGCTCTGAATTTGGTGGATATCCTTCTTTGAAGCAGAGGAATGAATCTTTTGATATAAAAGAGTCAATGACAGTGCACTGTGGGTAGGTTTAAGTTTGGTTCTTATTGTTGCATTTTGCTTATGTATGATCTTCATTGTCCACAATAGCTTGTAAAGAATATTAATGTTTTTGTTTTTATTCTTTCAGCTAAATGCATCTGATTTTCTTCCTTTTCTGCTGGTGCATATTGTTTTAATCAGATTTGTTAAAGGAAGCAAACCTGGTGACCAGAGTGGATTTGATATTGATGAAGCTGATCTTATGGAGCTGGTGCAGTTCCATGAGGTTATTGTTGCATCAGCCATTTTTGGTACTACTGAGCATAAGACATCTATAAAGACTTTCTTAATTTTATACATATAATTTGCTTGTCCTCATGATTGCACCTTTGCTAGGAAACTATGACAATATCCAACAGCCCAGGAACATTAGTGAAGCAGCAAGGAAAAATATTCCTTTTTATATGTTTATTGATGAAAAGACAGAAGCTGCTATGAAGAATTCTAGTGACTTGGACAGCAGTAAGAAGTTTGGATTTTGGAGAATCATTGTTGTTCGTAATATTCCATACAGTGATCCAAGACGAAATGGAAAGGTCTGTATATTGTTGTTTGTTTGTTTTTTATTTATTTATTTTAAACCGGTAGATTTGCTTCTTGTTTTTGATCCTATATCAAATTTTAGCTCATATCAATCATGTTTCCCCCCCGCCCCCCCTTTTGAAATTGGTAACTTTGAGCGTTCAATTAAGTTTTAGATTATCCTTTCATTTTCCTTTTTTGTGTATGAAGGATATTATGTTCTAACCACATTTGGAGAGAGGGAGATTGCATGACATGATACTTATATAAAAAAAAAGATTGCATATGATTTAATTCTTTTATATTCAAGGGTAAAGTAGAAAATGCATGTTTACATGTTTATTTTCCAGTTAACTTTTGTTATACATCTTTTTAACCTGTTATACCAATGCGCAAGCATATGCTAATTTAGTAATCATTATATCTTTGTTTTGCCTTTACACCATAAATCTAAATATATTGATACTGACCAAAGTGATTCTTTATTTTGTAACCAATGCTCAAAGTACAGATAGGTTGCCTGAGTTGTATTAGTATTGATATTTTCCAATCTCTGTCAGATACAAAAATGCATAGAGGCAAATGTCTTTGATGAGTTCTTTCAAGCATTGGATGGTGATGTCTTGAAATGGTTATTACAAAGCATAGTCATGAAAATTGTAGGGAAAAAGAAAGCAGACATGAAATTTTTTTTTTTTAAAATTTCAGAATGGAAATCATCATATTATTCTTGTCGCTCTCTCTCTCTCTCTCTCTCCATGACAATTTTTTGATTGGATACTTCATAAAATAAATTTATCTTGGTGAATGTGAAGATGATATGTGTATAACGCAACAATTTGCTCTAAATTTCATCTATTACTTCTAGTAAATTTTTTCATAATTTAATTTGATTTTGCCATACTAATTATGCTTTTAACAATATATTAGTTGATAATTTGTATTACTGGGGCCTTCAAATACCTAATCAAGATCTATACCAAAAAAAAAAAAGTCCTTGAAATTATTTGCTGATGAAGTGCCGGAAATTTGAATTTGCTAATGGATTAAAATTGAAGTAGTTAGGAATTTACATGGTCAGATATGATTCTATGTACAATATATAGTGGAAGGAAGTCAAGAAGACATTAGGCCTAGAATCTGTATTTTGGCAAGGCCAAGGGAGTTTTAGTGGAAAAACTTGGAAGTTGAGTTGTGAGCACTGAAACCATTTCTATAATGGTTCTATAGAAAAAATCAATGTTACTTGGAGCTGTATATATTTGACTTCAAAGGCTAAGGAAAAAGAATTTCTTGGAGAACTTGTAGAAAAATGGGCCATTTTCTATATGGACTTGGTTGACGAATGATGATGTTCATATAGTGCAAAGATTTTTGTATGAAGTGTGAGAGACTAGTATCTACTAGACAAGCAAAATGAAAACTTTTATCAGATGAAAGCAATAAATATAAAGTATAACTGCTTAGGTAAAAGAATGGTGGGAAATGTATATGCCAAGATTTGCAGGTGAATTGAGAAGTTGAATATAGATCAGGTTGGGTTCATCATTGGTGAGGTTAAGAGTTCTATTTAGGAATGAGAAGATATTAAGATCGTACAAATATAGAACAGTTACTTCTATGAATTATCTTCAAAGGCACATAGGGAAAATTTATACTAAGAGGGTTTAACTTTTCTTAAGTCTAGAGGTTCAGATAGCAAATGCTGGGGCCTTGTCGTGTTTATATTTTAAGTTGATGGTTGATGATGGCATAACCTTGTCATCAAGTTGTTTAACCTGAATGACAGTATTTTCCAAGTGAATGACAGTATTTTCCTTCAGATCAATTGGCGTGAAGTTCCTTCAACCCACTTTGTGGCAACTCAAACGAGCATCCATGTGTATTTTTAAAATTATGATTTATTAAAAGTCTTGTCTTATTTAGATGACTTAAGTCATCTAAACAAAAATATTCATAGATAGTCATTTAGTACTACTACTACTATTTGGGGAATATTATTTTAAAAGTGGACTTTTGGTTTATCATGATATCTGAGGAATGAGGAAGTTCTGGGAAGTTGAGTTTACCGCAACTATAATGCTTTCAAACTATACTTAGGACTTGTGGTACTGGTAGTAGTTTGAATGGAAAGCTTATGTAAATTTTTTTCTGTCAGCACAGCAGTTAAATTCTTTTTTCCCTTGTCTAGTGTTGTCCTTTCTTCCCCTGGCCCCTCCTTGGGCCTACACATTGCATTTAAAATCCACTTGTTAGGATCTCCTAGCCAATAGATCTACATGAAATTTGGTATCTTGACAAAATAAGATTGATGCTTTTAGATTAAGTGCTGAAGCTAATTTGGGCTATGGAGTGTGTACTTTAATTGTGGTCCTTTTGTGATTGAATATTCAATTAAAAGAGCCTGGTGTTATCATTCCTTGGCAATGAAAATTCTCAGATAAGGATCTGAAGTATATGTGAGCTTTCTGGTCCAAACTCATTGGATGCATGTGTAAATTATCTATTTGAAAAAAAAAAAGAAAAAAAAAGAAGCTATATGAAGTATATGACCTTTTTGTGCAAAATTTGTTTAAGAAACTGAGGGTTCATGGGTTCTATGATCCTTATTCAGTAGCTCTCTGTTATAATAGAACTTTAAACATTGATCTTAAGTATCACTTTGTCAAGTGAAAATTTTTATAATGACAGTGGCAACTGCTTTGTAAAATTCTTTAAAAAAAAAAAAAAAACTGCTTCATAAAAACAGAGGATCAACTACAATCTGCATAGTAGGACACCATCATAGCAATTTGGGCCTTTATTAGTGGCAGCATGTGTAGTGTCATATCTAGGGAACTTCGGTTTATGGTCTTTTCCTTATTTTCTGTCTCTTTGATCATGCCAATGAGATCTCTTAGCTTGTTGGAGAGGTGACTTCAAGAGTCATCAAAGCTCTGATTTGTTGAATGCTATTCCATTATGTTTGATGTATTGTATTTAGGGGAAGTGCAATTCTAGGATGATTGAAGGAATTGAAGCCTCATTGCTTCAAGTGAAACTCTGTATCTTGGATCATTGTTTGATTGACTTAGGACTATTCTGGATGTTAATAGTTCTTTTTTTTGGAGTTCCTTGATTTTTATAATTTTTGAGCTTGTATTCTTGTGTACTAGGGCTTTTACCTGTTTTTAGTTCAATTAAACTTCAATATGCAAGGGTTATATTGTGGTGGCCTTTATATTGTAGCAAATCTTGGGGGATGACATGGTCAGTTAAAAACCAACAACCAACAGTTCTTCTTTTTCAGTCTTTCATCATCATCATCATCATCATCATCATCATCATCATCCTACTTGTTGTATAATAACGTTTAAAAAAATTGTTTGTTTGTTTTATTTTTTACTTTTTTTTACACTTCACCACAGAAGGATTTTGGGTTGTGTGTTTGTGCATGATTTTATGCATGTATATACACATGCATGCCAACTATATTGTTTGATATGACTCTCCACCTGAAGGTGGTCCAACTTTTGTTGTGTCGTTAATACCTTTTTTTATTTTATTTTATTTCCCAAAAGTAAGGATTTAATATGTTTAACGTTTGACAAAACAAAGTAATTTTTTATTTGAATTTAGTTAAGTCAGCCCCAACCTTACTTCCCGTCAAATTCTCTCAAAAGTGAGAAACAATGGTTTCAGTTTTCTCAAGCTCTTAAATTTACCTATTTCAATTAAATTTAAATTATTCACTTCCCCAGTTCCACTTCCAAGCTTCTATTAAATATTCAGGAAGGTAAAATCTTCAGCTCTCTCGCATTAAATAATAAAAAAAAATTCCTGTTTTACTACTATAAATCCATGAAAAGAAGCAAAAAGGTGAAATTAGTTGTAGGTTTTTCTAATAACTAAATCGAACTTTACAAAATATGCCATGGGGTCAATGCTGGCTCAAAGGGGGAAAAAGTGCAAAGTAAATAACTGAAGAATCCTGTGAGCCCACAGGTAAGGTTGCATATATTTTTCTTCAATCTCCCTTTTTTTTTTTCCTTGGGGTGGTGTGGAGAGCAAATGAGTGTCTCTACCTCTAAACTTCCTTTTTCTGTGATGGAATACACGCTTAGATTATTTGCATTGCATTTCATTAGATTATCTGCTTATATTGAAGTGTGCTTTTCATCCTTGTCCTTGTTCTTCTCTTTTAGATTGGTTGAGCATTGTAGTTTGAGAGCTGTTTGTAATTCTCCCTGAGTGCACCCCTGGTGTACTTAGTTTGTTTTTATTAATAAAATTTTTCGTTACTTATCAAAAAAAAAAAAAATTATCCGCATTTCATTTTTTATATTAGGTACCCCTGCAATCTATTATGGGGAAAAATTGTGATGAAGAAATTAGAAACCTTTTGAGTCCTTAGGTGTATTAGATGTTGATCCTGTATGTACTTGTGACAGGTTCCAAAGCTTCTATTGCATAGGATCTTCCCCAATGTGCGGTATTCTATATGGATTGATGGAAAGCTCCAGCTTGTTGTGGATCCATATCAAATTCTTGAGAGGTACATCCTGTCGTCTGTTTGTGTTTACCTTTTATGCTCTTGGTATGTGGAAACCTCTATGTAGGTGATTTCTTAATGGCTAAGACATTTATAGGGTAAATCAGGCATTAGAGAGTTTCACCATATTTGATATGTTTCCAAGAATGATCTTTGACCCAAGTAGTGTAATTGGATATTTACCTATTCACTAGCTTAATTTCTCTCAAAATTTTATTAATTTTGATATTCAAGAAATTTAATATTTCTTAATTTCAGATAGATAATTGTAGATATTGTCAATATTGTTTACCAATGAAAGTAATGTAATTGTAGATTTCCTCTTGATCACCTGCTTTATTTTTTGAAGAATCTAATGGCATTGATGTTCATGAATGGAGGAAGGGACATGATTATCTGAGCTCATAGGAAATCATTTAATATTTTTTAATATATTGCCAGGTTCTTGTGGCGTGAAAATGCTAATATCGCCATCTCAAGACACTATAAACGCTATGATGTGTTTGTCGAGGCTGAAGCTAATAAAAATGCTGGGAAATTTGACAATGCCTCCATTGACTACCAGATCGATTTTTATAGAAGGGAGGAGAATTTGACAGCATATAATGAGTCTAAGCTTCCGATTACTAGTGGTAGGTTTCATGCATTCATGTTTGCATGAATAACTTTGAAGATATTTATACATGTACATATTTTATTCTTGCAATTGTACATGTTTTTGCAGATGTTCCTGAAGGTTGCGTCATTCTAAAGGAGCACATTCCCATCACAAATCTATTTACCTGTCTATGGTTCAATGAAGTTGATCGTTTTACTCCTAGGGATCAGTTAAGCTTTTCCACTGTTAGAGACAAAATAATGTCAAAAGTTAGTTGGAGCATCAATATGTTCGAGGATTGTGAAAGACGTAACTTTGTGATACAGGTTAGCATTTACTTATTGCCATATGGATGCAGGGAAATTTTTTTTTTTAGAGCATTTAAGCTTAAGTGAAATTTGCATTTATTTCTCAATAGAAAGCTATTTGATCTAAGTTTGTACTCAAGATAAAGAGTAGGACATACTGTTAACACATTGATTGGTACCACTTTTCTTAAAGTGGTGTAATTTGCATGAGAACATGCCATTGAGTCAGACACAGACACAGGCAGATGCACATACATATTTATGTTATTATGTTTTTTTCCCTGCTAGAGGAATGGTAGTTTTCTCTGCTTTCTTCCCCAGTTTCCTTTCACTGGGTAGTTAAGGTGCAGCTGGTCCTATATTATGGGAGTGTGGAGGAAAAATTTTTAGGATGGGGAAGGGTTTTTTCCACTTCTATCTTATTTAATTTGTCATTCTTTTGGTGTTTATAGCATTTAAATCTTTAACGGCCATTTCCCATAATGCTGCCACAGGAGGAATTTCTCTTCCCCAGAAAATGTTGGAAAGTTGAATGTTCCTAGTTGCATTCTAGTGTATGCATTTGAAACTGGTTAAAAACATGTAGATAAAAACAGATCCACACCCCCCCCCCCCCCCCTCTTTCCTGGAGAAATTTTTTTTTTTAAGATTCTCTTTTGAATATGCTGAGTGTGAAAATTTTGACATACAGGATTACCACAAAGGTGTAACAAAGCCCCCCCCCAGGCCTCGTCCAGTTGGTACAGTTATCCGTCATCCACCACCTTTGCCTCGTTCTATTCCAATTGTAAGGTCTCCAGTGAAGAAGAGCAATAGGCGAAAAGGAGAGAGGAGATCTGGTCAGAAGCGTCATCGTAAAGTTATTGCTGGTAGTAGAGATAACAATTCATTTTAGTTCTTTTTTTAAATAGAGAGGAGAGGGGGGGGGGGGGGTGTTTGGGGGCAGTGGGGCGCTAAAGAAATTGTCATCTTTTGATTTTTCTTTCTTTCATTCAAATTATACATCACGGGTTAGGAAATTGTGGTTAGATTCTTGCAGGATGGTTGAGGACAACAGTGGCTCTAATTTTGTTTTAGAAAATGTTGATAAATATCCATTTTTGTTGTAAATACCTTTACTACAAATAATTGTCATATAAGCTGCTCTGCCATTTTCAGTAGCCTTAAACAATGTGTTGTTTTCCCCGGACAATAGACTTAACTTTTCATTTTCATGTTATCGGTAGTTCTTTGGTGCTGAACCAGCCGGAAAATGTGAGACTTACTCCACATTTATTGCGATAGACAAAAGCCCAATAGAGTGAAATATGTTTTTCGCTTTCAAAGAGAGAAAATATTTTCCAAAATGTTACATACTCAATAGACTCACAAATGGGGTTCAAGTGATAGTTTAGTGGCATGGGGATAAATTGCTTAGCTCATTAGCGGTGAGAAGCTCCTAGGTTACTTGGTAATTGGTTTTAGCGGGTGGGTTCAATTACGGAGTTTTATTACCAGTGAGATTGTTATACTGTATGTTTTGTGCAACTAATATGAGTGAAGTTCTCTTATGTGATTAAAAAAAAAAAGTGGTAGTACGTGGTAATGACATTTTTTGTAATGTCTTGTTTTTGTGGTTTGCACTCTAGCTCCTCCTTCCTCACTATGCTTGTCTAAAAAAAAATAAAAGACTCAAATAAATTTCATTTGAGAAAGAACTCTCCTAGCATTAACGTTTCTCCTTCTCTCTCTTCAATCAAGCGTTAGTGTTTGTTGGTTGATATTGATTGAACGTTGACTAGTTTACTCAAACAAGTCGTTTTCTTGTTTAGTTTTTTGAATGATTTCTAGTAAAATGGATTTTGACAAAATACATTTTGCTATGAAATAAAGTTTAGTATACTGCCAAAATTCATTTTAAAAAATAATTTTGATAGAATGAAATTGCATTTGGTTATGTTACTTAGAAAATACTTTTTCCCCTTTTTTTTTTTACCGAAGTACACTGTTGGCCTTTAAAGTTTGGGAATTACATTTCGACTATTCATGTTTGATTTTATTTTCATATTCACTATACCGTCTATTTCCATTATTTCTATTTTCATATTCACCATGCCGTCTATTTCCATTAATGTGACTATCAAGTGTGGGTTTGGATTCAGTGTTTTTGCATCTCCAAATCCACGTTTGCGTTTTTTTTTTTTTTTTTTTTGGATGCGCGTCTAGCACTATTCATTATCCATGAACAGTGATTTTAGGCTTATGAATAGTGCCAAACGCGTGAATAGCCACAGATTAAGTCAACAGTGAACAGTGCACCCGTGCATTGTTCACAAGTCCCACAAACTTTATTTTTCAGCAACTTTTTTATTAAAAATGAGTCCCACTGCACTATTCACACATTTAAAAATTATTTTGCTACAGTGTTTTCAGTTTTCAGTTTTCAGTTTTTAGTTTCAGTAAAATAAGTTCTATCCAAACGGACTCCAAGTGTCCTTCATGTTTAATTCTTTCATGAAATACTAATTATGAAGTGTTGTAGAATGAAGAAATTTCATGATCAAATTACAAACAAAAAACAGTAGGACCAATATAAAAACGAAATCTAACATGAATGGTCAAAATGAAATCAATCCAAATTTTAGAGGGCCAAAAGTGTACTTTACTCTTTATATTTATTAAGTAATGATTTATCATTAAAATATTATGTATTTTTATATAATAGTTTGAGTACATAAAACAAAAATATCAAGTAGAAGGTAGAAGATAATATAATCATACTTACACACAAACAAAAATATTAGTTTATTTTAAATCAGATAATTTTGTACATAAAAAATTAAAAAAAAAATAACCAATAACAATTTCTCAAAACAAAAATCAACAATTTCTATAATTCTAGATCTATGCACGTACAATTTTTTCATTGAGACTTTCCCTGGTCTCTCCAACAAGTGCCTATAAATATAATAAACAAGTAAAATAGTTATGGGGAAAATGAAACAAATTTATTCTTAGCCAATATTGTACAGCTAATAATGAGTCCGTTTCTAAAACCACCATTCACAAAATTAAATTCCAAAGAAGTTGAACTCCAATCTAAGCCTAGACTTCGGCATGTAAATCCAAAATTGAGTGTGAAGCCTTTGATCCATTCGCCTTCCTTAGTTTACTTCCTTCTCTTTCCTTGGCTAGTCCATGTCAAGAGTCAGGAAAGAACTAGAATTTGAATTTAGGGGGACATGAATAAAAGAAATTTCATGCGAATCCAAAGTAGTGTCTATCGGATATTAGCAAAATATCAATAGAAGAAACGACACAAAATAATTTTTCTTACTATATTCCAACTAAGCCATCTATTAAAATGGAACTCAATGTTCTTTTAAATTCTAAAAAACATCTATAATTGATTCTGTATTAAATTTAGTAATAATCTCCCTTTCAAAAATTAAAGAGTTTTTTAGAAATTCATCTTTTATAATCAAAGTGTTTTATGAAATTTTGTTTAAGAATTATAAAAAATTGGGATATTGGCATTAGATGTTGACGCTACATCACTAGAATTAGTTTTTGAAATATTTGCATTTTTTTTTAATGTCAAATATTGTAGTGCTTTTCTCATAATTTACAAATCAAACTAATAAAAAAAAAGTACTTAGTTTAAAAAAAAATGAATGAATTGTTTAGGTGCAGTCAAATAGCAAGAAGTAAAATACTGTTTAAGTACAGTCTAATAACAACAAATCATGACATGTGACATCATTTTATTAGACAAACTAAATATGATTGGCAAACTTATGAGATACTTAATGTAAAATATGGATTGAGAGACTGTTAATGCAAATAAAATAAAACTTCCGAGAGCAAAATTCAAAATTTAAATGTTCAGAGTGTAAAATTCAAATATCCCTAAACTTTAGGGAAATAGTTTGCATTTTAGCCTAATTTATATCTATATCTAAATCATATAAATTGAAAGTCATTTGACTTTTTGTTGACTTTTTTTAACATTGTCACAGAAATTTTTTAAAACTCACATTCTCCCAAAATTATCCTTCTAATATGTTTTTTTTATTACATTAAAGTATACTTTTGGCACTTAAAATTTGAAATTGTCTTTATTTTGGCCCTTTATACTTGAAATTTTTTTTATTTTGACCCTTTATATTTGATTCTATTTTGTATTAACTTTTTCTTTCAATATGAAACCATAATCAAACATGAATGACTAAAATAAAAATTTTGAAACTTAAAGGATCAAAATGAAAAGAACTCCAAATTTTAAGGACCAAAAGTTTTTTTTAGCCAGTTTTTATTTATTTATTTATCTTTAGAGTTGCAAATAATGCTAAAGTATATTAGTTTAATCTAATTAAAACTTCTTGTTCTTTTAGATAAAGCAACCAAACACTTAATGTATTATGGTTAAATTAAGTTTGATATTCTCTCAACTCAATCTAATTAAATAAGATATGTTCTTTTCTACTTCTTTAATTTGATTTTTTTATTTACTTATTGAAATTAATAAATCATGTATCATAAATGAATATTATTTTATCAAACTTTCTAGAGTATTAATGCCCATGTAAATTTGCTTATTTATTTATTTATTTATTGACATTAATAAATTATGTATCATATATGAATATTTTTTTGTCAAACTTTCTAGAGTATTGCACATGTTAAAGAGTAGTTATGCCTATTATTGAAGTTATCATTGATTTTTTTTTTTTTTAAATTTTTTTAGAAACAAGTTATCATTGAAATTGGAAAAAATATTTCTAAAGATTTTTGGTTTGACTTAAGGTTAGGGGCCCTTTTTATTGGGGTGGGGACCTCATCGCAATTAGTACAAAAATTTTCAATTGTTACATTTGATGGTTGCTTAAAATTTATATTAAAATGAAACTGTTAAGATTTTATCCAAATTAATAGTAGTTACACAAACTTTGTTCAATTACTGTATTTTAACTTTCTTAAATTTGAATTAAAATGAACTAAAAAAATGAGTCTTTAAATACAACTCCTTCGATTTCATTTAAAGTTTGCAGACTAATTTCTAACAAGCCCAGACCAGGGGATGGTTTATCAATTCCTCTTCCGTTCTTTTTTTTGTTCTATTTTGTTTTATGGACTTTTTTTTTTGGTCGGCAGTCTTATATGTTGATAAATCTAAAGTGAAAATATGAATTTCTTTCTAATTACGTATCACGAAATTCCCTTTAGAGATTCAATCGAAGAAAATAATCTGTTTTATTTTTAAGGTCACGTAAATCATCATGTGGATTCATTGTGGAATGACTTGGTTACAACCTCAACAGAGTAAAAAACCTAAAAATGCTAGTATCGGACTTCTATTGACTAAATTTTACAGGATAATTTTTCATTTTTAGATACAAATACAAATAGTTGAATGTGACGTGATAGTTGTTGGAACATTTTAATATTAAAATCTAATTTTTAATAAATTAATTAAACAATAAGTTAGTAAATTCCATGAGAAAAAAGTGGAAATTTCATGTGGTTAATAAGTGAGTAGTTAGCGTTTTTCTATAAAAAAAAAATAAAAAGTTAGCATCTTAGTAAAATTTTAGGTGGCAAATTATTGTTTGTTCTAATCTGGTCTACCACTGAAATTATTTTTTTATTCACCAACTAGTAACAATTTTTCACCTAAATTTTGTTGTAAAAATATTACAGACATAATATTTCTCTTTAGTAAAACATTGATTTATAGGAGAGGAGTGCTCATTCATCTATAAGGTTTTAAGATATTGAGTTAAGATTTTAGAAAAGAACTTATAAACTCAAACAAAGGCAAGCTTAACCATTTCCCCTGTAACCCACGCAGATCTGCACCAAACCCATCACCATGACCCATGCCGATCTCGCCATGACCTCGCCGAACCCAAACACTGGCGATCTCTGACGACCAACAACCCACTTCAACCACTTCAGCCACAACCCAAACACCGGACCCAACCACGACCAACGACCCAAACACCGGACCCAACCACGACCCACAACCCACTTTAACCATACCCGCCTCTCCCTTTAAGAACCGGGCACAGCAAAAAAAAAAAAAAAAAAAAAAAAAAAAAAAAAACCACAACCACCACAGTGAAGAAGAGAGAAGAGAGCATATGAGAAAGAGAGAAGGAAGAGAGAGAAGTAAACAGAGAAAATAAGAGAAAGGAGAGAGAAAGTCAGTTATATATAAAATATTATTATTATTTTTACAATACTGCTACAGTACAATTCCACTTTTGGAATTGTACTATAGCAGCCGTTTAGCATTCTTTGATGTAGTAAGTTTTGGCCCTTGAAATGTCAAATGCACCTTAGATATGGCATTAGCATTCCCCAATGCTAATGCTCTAATGAAGGCAGAAAGCCTTATTTGCTCTCTTCATTATATATAATTAGGTAACTTCTTTGATCCTCTTTACAGATCATACTGTGAAAATTACTCCCTTTGTAATTGTAGCTCAACTTTTTTATATATATATTTTTTGGCTTTTTAAAATTATTATTATTATTAAAAGAAGAATCCCAATCCCTATCCCTAAACAGCTGTATGGGAGACTACACAATGATGTCGGCCTCTGTGGAGATCTTAATCTATAGGATATAATAAGATACTTTGTCATTGGTTTGCTGCACAGAGCAAAACAGTACAGCTACTTTGTTTTATATAAAATATCCCATTATTGCTTTGCACCCATCAACATTAGATCAAAGAATATCAAGCTAAGATCAGCATAGAATAAAAAGGCAATATTGAAATTGAAAAATGGAAAAAAAGTCCTTTGGAAGAAATGAAAAGCAACTCTGAATTTGGTGTGGAACTTAAAAAATTAAGGGATAAATTCAACACATGAAGGCATTGATTTTTTATAGTCTTCTTTGACGCCTTCCAATATGCAATTAAACTAAACATGAGAAGCATTAAGAAGAAAATTCATAATCAAATGGAGTTTATTAAGCAAATTTTGTTGACTATATGCAATTTGCAATTTCACATCAAGATATCAATAACTTCTTCTCCTTGCAATGAATGTATTAATGGAAATTTGAAATCAATGGTGCCGTATCCCCTTCACAATATAATGTAATCTGTCAATTATATGTATAACAGTTAATTTTTGTTGTAATTAAAAGCATTTAATATCTAAGCATTTCATACATGATACAAAACTGACTAAAACTTAAAGTAAAGATATAAATATAGATAATTTTATTTCACTGATTTAATCCAAAATTAAAAACTTTCTAGCATCATATTTTATAAAATTGTTGAATAATTACAAATTGTTAATGTAGTGAGTAATTATTAGTAAATGAAAAAATGATATTAATGGTAGGTCTAGATGAAAATCAATAAGAAATTGACTATATCAATATTTTATAAAAATATTATAAAATAGTTTGTGACTGTAGCATTACTCAAAATTATTTGAACAATTGAGATAGATCTATATATAATATCCTTATTATAGCTTCTCCCATAAATAAATTAGCAAGAGTGAAATTCGGATAAGCATTCAAAATTTATCGGGGGATATTTTAATGTTTAGTAGCTCAACAGAAGGAGAAGAATAACAAAGGTCAATTCAAGATAAGTACAAATTTCATCCTAAAGATAACCCTTCACCTTTTTGACTCACATTAAAGTTATTATCCATCTCTTTGTCTAACTAGTGGACAATAAATTGAGTAAGAGAAGAAAATAAAAGAAAAGAAATGAAAATGAACACACTTTAATAATGATTTCTTAACTGTTATCCCCTTTTTTTTTTTTTTTTTTTTTTTTTTTTTAAAAGAATCCTAAATTGATATATATTTTTTAGAATCCTAAACTGATATCAAATGGTCCTAGTACCATACCATGGTTCCAAAAACCAGTAATAATTATAAATTAATAATGTAGACCCATAATAAGTCTATGACCCACAAAATGTGCAATTGCTTAGCAGAAGGAGCAAGAAACAGAAGTCACCAGAAAAGCATTGCACTATTTTGCATGGTTCTAGGATATGGAGAAGGAAGCAATCTCTATGCCATTTAAGGCATATATTTCCAACGCCCACCTTATTATTCATTCTCACCAAATCTCTAAAATCCAAAACCCCAATATATAAATAATTAAATAAATAAAAACCATCCAAAACTAAAGCCTCCTTAATGCCAGTGCACACTGCACTCTTTTCTCTCTGCTCTTTTCTTTCTCCTCCCAAAAAAGAACTCCCACTTGTTACAAACCCTTTTCAGCTTCATCTCCCTTCATTGCCTCAGCTTTTGGGTTTTGGATCCATGGTTTTCTTCTCTCTCTAATTACTGTGTCTTTTTTGTTTCTTTGTACTGAGTATTGAATATCGAGGTTTGGGTTTATGTTGTTTTAGTCTTTTTTTTTTTTTTGATAAGCTTGTTGTTAAATTGATAGGAGCAGCAATATGTGGTTTTGGTCAACGGGTTCATATGGGTTTTTGGAATTGTACAGTAAAATCTAAGATTGGGTTCTGATCAATGTTTTATTTGTATTCCTATTAATTTTACAATTGGATTCATAGGTTGGTATTGATTTTGATCAATTATTCACAGTAAAGAGTAGGGTTTTGGGTTTTTCTGCTTTTCTTATGACTCTGCATTGAAAGTTGTGGTTCAAAAGGATTTGGATGTTGTTGAGCCATTGTTGAATTGAGGTTGGAGCTAACCTTATTATAGGAGAAGAAAGTTAAATTTGAATTTTTTTTTTTATCAATGGGATCATCTGGTTTTTTATTGATATGTATTCTCCATTCTGGGATTGCTCTGACTTGTGGAGCTTTAATGATGTTTTACTCCCATGAGGTCTATGTGTTTGGCCATGGCCTCGAGACCGCGATTAAGCTTCAAGGATCAACACCCCATGATCAGTTACTGATTGGAACCTCCGATTCCTTCTCGGGTTTGCTTTTATTTGCAATAGGGTCCCTTTTGTTCATGGTGGGTTTTGTTCAGGACAGAGAGTTTCAGAGTTTTTTTGCCAAGGGATGTGTTTTTCTTCACATCTCCATGGCTGTTTGGAGAGTATATTTTGGGATGAAGCTTGAGGATCTTGCTTTTGATTGGCCAAGGCAGGTTTTTGGGGATATTGCGTTGGCACTTTCTTGGGTTTTCTTTCTTGTGTACTCATGGAGGGAGAAGTATGATTAGTTTTGCAGTTACTTTGTTAAGGTGCAATCATGAGGGAATTCGAATTGTTGTGGACAGTTAATGAAGCTGTTGTTTTCTCCCCCTGCCTGCTGCTTGGTTATACTTTAATTGAATGAGTTTGAGCTGGAATTGATTTTGAACTCTGGTTTTCACCCAAGTGGATTTTATTGGTTTTCTGTCCTGTGAGGTTGCAGGGGTATGTTGGAGGAGACACAGCACATATTGAATTTCAGGTAACTTAAACCGTGGTTAGAGTCTGATTATGCTTCAACTCTAAGAAAGTGAAGTGGGGTCTGGGTTGCAATCTTTGCTCAAATCTTTGAGGATCTTAGAAATGCTTTAGTTTCTGTACTTTTGGCATCATGTAATGAAGATCCTTGTAAATTGCTCCACTTATATGTCATCATGTACACGACAATGAGAATGTTTAATTCCTGTTATACTTCTCGGGCACTAGTATCTTTATCATTCCCACCCACTTTACCTTTAACAAAATGTTTTTTTTCAATTTTTCATAACCAAATCATAAAATCTTAAAGAAAATTAACGAAATTTACAGCCTAAACAACCTTGTGCAGTACTCAATTCCTTTTCCATTGACATAGGAATTATTCTAATTTCCAACCATGATAATGCTGTTCTGTCTAATCAGTGGAATTGTGGTGAGATGGAAGCTCCTACGATAGACTGTTGGATATATTTCAATAATTTACTTTTGTGATAGGGCAAAAGGAACAACACACAGATTTAAATATAAGCAAAAACACAAATAGATAGGATAAACAAGAGCAATAAACAAATAGTGAATATATAAATGAAGAAATCTGCAAATAATTAAAAACTCACAAATCAAATGCGTGAAGAATAAATGATTTAGATAAAGTCTTGTGTTTGATACAATTTTCTTAAAGTATATTTTGCTCCTCACACAATCACTGTGGTGCTTTGAGACTCACGGACGTCTGCCTTCCAAGATAAAATAATCTACAACACGAAAACGAAGCACATAAGGTCGTGCTCTGTGAACTACTCAATGTCTCTTTCTCTCTATTTGACACAAAATGAATGAACAAAATATTCTCACTAGGAGAGTTTTTTGAAAAGTAGTTTTTATGAATAAGGGCTATGAAAACTTATATGTTACCTAACTAGCTCAAAAATTAAAATAATAAAATATTATTATTTGGACAAATATGCCTAGTCCACATATGTCAAAAACCCAACCTAATGTCCAACTCATGAGTATATAAACTCATATATTATCTCTTTCCTTTCCTATGTGGGACTCAAGATTTTTATCACTTTTAATAACATCTTCAAGTGAACATATGAAACATCAATTTTTTTTTCACTCCATGATATTTTTCCAACATGATCTTCTACGGTTTGATCCATCATTTTGTAGTTTGTCATTGAAATATCCTAAATTGCTTGCGTTTGTGCCAATTATAATTCCTTGTTTGCTAATGTTGAAAAATTAATTAATCATAACTTATTGGATCTTCGTTTCGATTTGTAATTGGTGAGATTGGGGAGAAAAAGTAAAATTGGTAGACCTTTATGGGACAGTACTGCCTTTGCTCTTCAGAATGCCAAGCAAATGTCTCGTGATATTATGATTTGCACCAGGGAAAAGGAAGTAGCACAAGATATTACAGATTTTAGTACATAATTTTTACAAATTTTTTTTGGTAAGCATAATTTTTACAAATTGATGTGATAATAAATGTAAATTGGTGGACTGAAAAAACATAACATATGAATGTCTGATTATTTTTTTCTGAATGGTCAAATATTAGTGTAAAAAATTTATGTAGTAAAATTTGTAGGAATATTAAATCCTAACACTATTCTTGCACCTAATGTCTTAAATAGTCAAGGTGTCGGTTTCTTTATTTGCTCTCTCAAAGTTATTAGTACAATGTTTACTACAAAAACTTGTATATTGTCGTGACAATAAATGTGATTGGTATCACATCAATCATATAGGTGAAACATCAATTTATAAGACTCATACAATAAAATTTGTATTATTCCTAAGATCACTGGCAATTATTTCTTGTTTTAAATGCCAACCTAGGTTTATGTTTGTTTTGCCTTCTATAAAAAATTAATAATGCATTTTTAAAGATACAAAATTTATAAATGTTAGTGAGTGTAGTTTTTTTTTTTCCAGTAAAAAAAGTGAGTGTAGTTTTATGTTTTTATTTTTTGATATTTCAATAGTGGGGCAAGGGAGATTTGAACCTTAAAATTTTGATTGTCTTCATTGGAAATATCAAGAAGTGTCAATTGGACTATAAGATTCTTCATTGATGATTTTAGCTTTAAATTTTCTGAATTATGTCTCCTCTCATAACTAAGGGGTGGTGATTACAATCCTTTAAAATTCTTAAGATACTCCTATGTGTTTCTAAAATTTATCTATTCATTTGAGATGAAAAAAATAATTTAGATTTTGTCATATCACTCATAATTAAAATAGATATCAACTTTTTTTTGGGTAAACAAAAAAGTGGACGGGGAATGGGACAACCCCTATGCGCCTAGGGAAACTGTGAAAAGGATGAGCACCAACACAGTGGGGGTGGGGGGACACTCGAACCCAAGACCAAAATCTTGTTATCCCAAGTCCTTTTCCATTGGGCGACTTGTTGCATTGGCAAATTTCAAACTTTTGATAGTCAACATTTATTTAAATATGTTGATGATGTGTTATCCTCATTTTAAAATGGAAAAATTGGATTTTATGATAAAGTTATCTTGGAAACTCTAGAGGGTCCTAATTTTAAAATAGATAAATAAAAGATATTACGAATTTTATGATAGAGTTATCTTGAAAACTCTAGAGGGTCCTTGTGGGGGTAAGGGCCCAATTTCGTATAATGGGCCTTGGGCCATATCTGGGCATATGGTTGTGTCCGAGAAGACAAAAGTAATAAGTAAAGACTCCAGGTCTAGAGTAATATAAGGAAAGGGTGAAAGAGGGATAATCCGAGGAGTTATTCCTCCTCAGAAATGGCTGGTATGAGTCAGCTGGTTATTTCATCAATTCAGTTGACCTTCCAGGAAATTTCCACAATAAGGATGAGCCTTCGGCCCGAGCAAGAACGATAAGAACTCAGAAATATCTAGAGAAAAAGCTGCTACCACCGCATTTAATGCCCTGCACCTACTCTCCTGGCCGCATTTATGTGGAGAAGGCTTCTGAACAGTGCTACCTTGGCAACTACAACTCACAAAAGACCAAAGGAGGTGGCTGATAGGACCGGTACTCAAGTAGTAACCCAAATGGTTGACAAGTGTAAGGTGAAGATGATTCAAAGAAAGATATATATTGTGAGAACTCCTCCACAGAGAAGGGGAAGGAAGAAAAAGAAAAGAAAAAAGACTGTAACATGGTAGCATCATGAATATTCAGTTCTCTTGATTAATGATACATCTTGTCTCCTCAGATGCCAATTTTGTTCAGTTTCATATGTCTTATTTGTTTGTCCATCTTGTGATTCCATACTAGCCGTTATAAAATTCATAAAAGGCCTAGTTCTTGCACCCATCCTCTACAAATTTATTGTTTGGGCTCATTGGGCCGAATTCCCATACCTTTTGGGCTTAGGCTGTAAATTGTGACTCTACAATTGGCGCCGTCTGTGGGGAAAAACTTGTGTCTGAGTGAAAATAAGGATCAGCTATGGCGGAACTAGGTCCACACCAAGCAGAATCGATGGGATCTCAGCATGGTGACCCCTTTGTTATCCTTGAGCAGCAAGGCGATCGCGAAGGAAGTGTACACACCACACATACTGATAGGAGCCAACCACGAGGTGAGAGTCATATTTCCCATGCAAAGAGTAATAAAGACTTGCAACAGGAGATCGACCAATTGAAGAGGGATTTGCGCCATGCAAGAAGGGGAAAGGCATCCCCCAACTATGATATCTCCTTTGAAGATGAAGAGGATTTGAGTTACAGGCAAAGGTCACGAACCCCGCCCAGTGAACTTTTCTTCTATGAAAAGGGGCACCACAGTGAGTGATGTCGTGGAAGCCCACCACGTAGAGGCATGGACAATGATGCCATGAGTAGGGCTCTGAACCAGATTTCAAGGTTGCCTTTCACGCGCTGGATCGAGGGAGGGAGACTTCCTCAGCGATTTCCATAGCCTACCTTCACTACGTACAATGGCAGGACAGACTCTGTGGAGCATGTTAGCCACTTAAATCAGAAGATGGCCATACACTCTAAGAATGAGCCTTTAATGTGTAAGGTTTTCCCGTCCAGTCTGGGGTCTGTGGCAATGAGGTGGTTTGATAGCCTGAAGGCAGATTCCATTAACTCTTTCAAAGAGCTCACTTAAGCGTTTGGATCTCGCTTTGTCACATACAGGAGAGTTCCATGGCCTTTAGCTTCGTTATTATCCTTGTTCATGGGAGGAGAAGAGATCCTGAAAACATACTCGGATCGGTATTGGGAGATGTTCAATGAGATTGAAGGTGATTTTGACGACGTGGCCATTAGCACTTTCAAACTCGGCCTCCCAGCCGAGCACGATTTAAGAAAGTCCTTGACTGGTAAGCCTGTAACAATTGTGCATCAGCTCATGGATCGGATTGATAAGTATAAAAGGGTAGAGGAAGACCAACAGCAAGGGAAGGGAAAGGAGAAAGTTATCCCTCAAAAGAGGAGGGATTTCAGGTCGGATAAATACAACAATCGGACACGGAGAGATTTTTCAGGACAGTCAGGCTCTGCTGTTACACAGGCAGTTAGTGCGGTCTTTTGAGAGCCGGTGCAGCATGTTTTAGAGAAGATTAAACATGAACCATACTTCAAATAGTCGAATAAAATGGCAGGAACTCCCGAAAGGTGCAATTAGAATCTCCATTGCCATTATCACCAGGAGCACGGACATACCACAGAGGACTGCAGAAATCTGTGGGACCATTTGGACCAGCTTGTCTGAGAGGGAAGGCTAAAGCATCTCTTGCATCATTCTAGTAGCCAGAGTGGTCAATCTACTTCAGAACCTAGGAGAGATAACTCCAACAGGCCTCCTTTGGGGACAATCAACGTTATCTTTGTTGCTCCAGGAAGAACTGGTTCCCATCCTTCTAGTGTTATGTCAGTCGCTCGGTTACATTCCGAGGGCTTTAGTTTAGAACCCAAGAGAGCTAGAACAGAACTTCAGCCGGTCCTAGTAGGGATGGCAATTTTTGCCCAACCCGCGGGTACCCGGCTTGGCCCAACCATAATGGGCCGGGTTTTACCCGGTCTGATTAGAAATAGGGTCGGGTATGGGTTTAAAAAAAAAAACCCGAAGCAGGTCCAGGTTGGGTCCGGGTTTTATCAAAAAAACCTAGACCCAACTAGGTTAAAAACCCGGTATCCAAAATTACAAAAATACCCTTTGTCTCTCTATATATATTCCTATATTCTTAACCCTAATCCTCATTTCTTCATTCTTCAGCTACTCTCACATCACTTTCCTAAGTCTCCTCTCCCATTTTGCTTTCCCCAACCTCTGATCTCTGTCACCTCCGGTCCAGCTTCTGGTGAATCTTGGCTTTGCGCAGGTTCACCTTGAACACACCGAACCTGTAATCGTGCTCCTCTGCGCTCTCGTAGCTTTTCCCAAACCTCGCCTTGAAGCTCGAGAAGTGGTGCTCAACGTGGAGGAGAAGATCATCATCACCGTCCGATGATACCACTTGCTTGATCAAAAGATCATCGTCACCGCTGCCGTTGATTTCATCGGCGGATATGGTGGACGCAACCACAGAGAATAAGAGGAAGAGGTTGAAGATAAAAGAGCGGTCCATTGTTGTTATAAGATCTCAGTCTCTCACCGCCGTTCCAAGCATTCACCACCGTTGGTCCAAGCTCTCACCCACTCTCAATCTCATCGTCGGCCCAAGTTCTCAACGCTGATCTGTTCTCTACTTCTCTTAATTTTTTTTTTTTTTGTTTTAATACGAGTCTCTGAGAATATGAGATGTTTGTTTCAATTTTTTTGTTTGGTGTTTTTTACTTAAACTATGGACTTCAATAGATGGGTTGTGCTACTTCTAGTTATTGTAGTTTAAAGATTTGAAATTTTGAGACTTTGTGTGTAACTGTAATATATTGTTGAAGAAATTGTGTATTTTGTGTTTGCTGTAAATGTTGTGCCTAAACGGAGATGGGTGACAAAAATGAATATGGGCTTCATTCAAAATTTTTTTTTGGTTGGGCCACGATTTGCGCTGCGGGCTAAACGGGGCCTGTGGGGCCCGGCGGGGCGGGTTTGGGCCTTGGAAAAAAAAAACCCGATTAATAATCGGGTCGGGTCTGGGTTGTGGGTTTAGACCCGCGGGTCAGGTTCGGGTATGTAAAAACTCGGCCCGAACTTGACCCGTTGCCATTCTTAGGTCCTAGGTTTCTCGGATCATGACAAAGTTGGAACCATACAGCCCCACGATGATACTTTGGTGGTCACCCTGAGGATTGGGGGCTAAGATGTGAAGAGGGTAATGGTGGATCAAGGCAGTGGCGCCGAGATTATGTACCCCGACCTGTATAAGGGGCTAAACTTAAGACCCGAAAATCTAAAAGCCTATACTTCCCCGTTGGTGAGCTTTGATGGCAAGATTGTCATTTGGAAGGGTCAAATCAGATTACCCATATAGACAGGCTCAGAAATAGTGGAGGTGGACTTCATAGTGGTGGATGCTTATTCCCTATATACAGTCATAATGGGCAGGCCTTGGTTGCACACCCTAGGAGTTGTCTCTTCTACTCTGCACCAGAAGGTAAAATTCCCGTCTGGGGATAGGATCGAATAGGTAGTTGGAAGTCAGTCCACGGCTAGACAATGCCTGGTAGTTGCTATCCGAAATCAATTCGAAGCTGAGTCCTCAGCCCACATTGAAGAAAGTTCATAGCAGTTAAGGATTTCGGCGTCACCTGTTGATGGGTCAGCCAAGGAAGCAAAATGCAAGGATTTAATAAAAGTGGTTATTGACGATGACCCTGAAAAATTCTTTCAAATTGGGCCTCAATTGCCCATTGAAGAGAAGGAAGAGCTGCTACAATTTCTGAAGAAGAACGTAGATGTGTTTGCATGGAATGCGAATAAAGCTCCAGAAGTAGATCCAAACTTCATCTGTCACCATTTGAACTTCAACCCCTCTGCTACTCCCAAGAAGTAACCACCTCGACGCCCGTCCAAAGAGCACGTAGATGCAATATGTGACGAAGTAACTAAACTTAAGCGCGCTGGGGCTATCAAGGAGATTTTTTTATCTTGAATGACTGGCCAACACTGTGGTGGTGAAGAAGAAGAATGGAAAGTGGCGAGTGTGTGTAGATTTCACTGACTTGAATAAAGCGTACCCAAAAGATCCTTTCCCCATGCCTCGGATAGATCAATTGGTAGACGCTACTGTAGGCCACCATCGGATGAGCTTCTTGGATGCCTTCTAGGGCTATTATCAGATATCGCTAGCTCTGGATGATCAAGAAAAAACGGCTTTTGTTACCCCTATTGGGAATTACCACTACAAAGTAATGCCTTTTGGTCTAAAAAATGCAGGCTCTACGTACCAAAGGATGATGACCAGGATGTTTGAACCACAGCTGGGAAGAAATATTGAAGTCTATATAGATGACATGGTGGTGAAGAGTAAAGTGAAGTCTAAGCACGTAAAAGACCTTGGGGATATCTTTGAAATCCTGAGAAAGCATAAGTTACGCCTTAATGCATGGTGACTCATCATTCTATATGATCTAAAAAAGTAGATCGATATTGCCCATATAATGAAAGCAGATCTTGGTCCATGGAGTCCCAAGAAGGTAAGAACTCCAACCTGTCTGATGCTTCTTCGGCCAAATACGATTTACAAGTGGGACCTGCACTATGAGCAGAGGTTAATCCTAATCAAATCAAGGCAATTAAAAACTTGTAGCCTCCTCAGAACCCCAAAGAGGTCCAGAAACTTACAGGAATGACCACTGCCCTCAATAGGTTTATCTCTCGGTCAGCTGATAGGTGCAGACCTTTCTTCCTCTTAATGAATAAGTGGAAGGGATTTGAGTGGATTGAGGAGTGCGCCTTGGCTTTTTAGCAATTCAAAGAGTATTTATCTCGGCCACCTATTATGTCCAGCCCAGAGAGAGACGAGGTTTTGTTCGCTTATATTGCTATAGCTCCTTATGCAGTCAGTCTCGTACTAATCAGAGTTGATAATGGCATACAACGGCCAGTTTATTATGTAAGTAAATCATTGCAAGAAGTTGAGGTTCGTTATTTGCCACTGGAAAAAGCCATCTTAGCAGTGGTGCATGCCACGTGAAAACTCCCCTATTATTTCGAGGTGCACACGGTTATTGTCCTTACCCAACTTTCACTCAAGTCCGTGTTGAAGAGCACAAATTACACGGGAAGGGTTGCTAAGTGAGGTACCATCCTAGGGCCTTTTGATGTCAAGTACATGCCTCGCACTTCTATCAAAAGCTAGGTCCTCGCGGATTTGGTAGCTGAATTCGCTGAGCCTTCATTAGAAGAGATAACAGGAACATGGCACATGAATGAAAAATCAGTTGGTATCATTTCGATACAAGTACCTTCGTGTTGGAAGGTATATGTTGACAGAGCAGCAAACTAGAGGGGGTTTGGAGTGGGTTTAGTTCTGATTTCACCGGAGAAGCTTATTATCGAAAAGTCATTAAGGTTGGACTTTTCGGCCACTAATAACGAGACCGAGTACGAAGCTTTGTTAGAAGAAATGTCCATGGTTCATAAAATGGGAGGAAAGGTAATAACGATGTTCTCCGATTCAAGATTGGTCGTCGGGCAGGTAAATGGTGAACTAGAGGCAAAAGATGAAAGAATGCAAGAATATCTGTGTCAAGCTAGGCGTCTATTGTCAAGATTTGAATCATTCAGTTTGCTACACGTTTCTAGGAGCGGGAACACGCATATTGATTCCTTGGCCACTCTTGCAGCCTCCTCGGCTCAAGGCTACCTCGAGTCATTCTTGTGGAAGACTTGTGCAGACCCAGAGAAAAGGAAGAGGAGGTGATCCAGGTGCATCAGGTCAGAATAAGCCCTAACTGGATGGATCCCATAGTATTATTCTTGGAGGAGGATATCCTACCAGAAGATAAGTTTGAAGCTGACAAGATTTGCAGAAAAGCTCATCATTTCTGGTTATCCGAGGACAAAAAATTGTATAAGCGATCTTTCTCTAGGCCTTACTTACTTTGCATCCACCTTGAGGCATCAGAGCTGCTCTTGGAAAAGTTACACGAAGGGATCTGCGGAAGTCACACAGGAGGCATGTCCTTATCTCATAGAGCCATTACTCAGGGTTATTGATGGCTGAGTATGCAAAAAGAAGCACTGGAATATGTGAAAAAGTGTGATCAATGTCAGATATTCGCATCAAACATACATCAACTTGGAGGAACTCTTAATCCTTTATCTAGTCCTTGGCCATTTGCACAGTGGGGTTTGGACATTGCTGGTCCTTTCCCTATGGCAGCAAGGAACAAAAGATATTTGCTGGTCGGCACAGACTATTTCACCAAACGGGTGGAAGCCGAGCCATTGGCGAACATCAGAGACGTGGACGCCAAGAAGTTTATCTGGAAAAACATTATCACACGATTTGGAGTTCCTTGTACTCTCATTTCCGATAACGGCCTCCAGTTTGACAGTAAATCTTTTAGGAAATATTGTTATGACCTTGGGATTTCAAATTGGTATTCTACCCCAGCTTATCCTTAAGGAAATGGACAAGCCGAAGCTGTAAATAAAGCCATAGTTAATGGGCTCAGGAAGAGGTTGGATGATGCTAAAGGAAAATGGGTGGAAGAATTGCCTCATGTCCTTTGGACATATCGGACCACACCTCAGAGGTCCACAGGAGAAACTCCCTTTTCAATGACATATGGAGCAGAGGCTGTCATTCCTTTAGAAACTGGTTTCCCAACGCTGCGAACAAGTTCATTTAATCCGAGCAACAACAACGAGTTACTGGAAAAAAGCCTTGACTTAATCGAGGAAAGAAGAGAAAGTGCAATGATGCATTTGGCCTACTACCAACACAAACTCAAGCAGGGTTATGATGCTAACCTGAGGTTAAGACCATTAGTGGTTGGCAACTTGGTACTGAGGAAGGTTCTAGGTACTACAAAAAACCCATCATGGGGAAAGCTAGGACCCAATTGGGAAGGACCATACCATATCACCTGAGTCGCTGGTATAGGAGCATACTTTCTAGAAGATTTAGATGAATGCGTAATACCACGACCTTTGAATGTAAATAACCTGAAAAGGTATTACTATTAATGCAAATTTCCTTTTTATTGATATGTTCTTTAATTACTCGCAAGCATTGTCTTTAACAAACATAATTTGTCATTTTTTATAAGTGTTAAACAGAATCTTAGTCATGCCTGTAGTCCTCGGACCAGATGCTATGGGGAAATTAACATGCGTTCTAATTTTTTATATTGCTAAATAGAACCTTAGTCATGCCTGTAGTCCTCAAACCAGATGCTATGGGGAAATTAACATACGTTCTCATTTTTATAAGTGTTAAACAGAACCTTAGTCATGCCTGTAATCCTCGGACCAGATGCTTTGGGGAAATTAACATACATTATCATTTTTTATGAGTGCCAAATAGAACGCTTGTTACGCTTGTAGTCCTCGGACCAAGTGTTTTATTAAAACTAACATTCATGATACTCATTTGTGATTGTTGGTTTCTTAGGACAATGGTTAAGAGTAGATAAGGAGTTTGGGTTACTTGGCCGAGTACAAATTAATTGTCAACTAGTTAATAGATTCAATTATCGTTGTAGAAAGATTAACTTATGGTATCAATATGGAATAAAAACTGTCATCATTGACAGTTAGTTAGGTTATTTGTGCTTGAAAGCATTCTTGTTAACTTCTATAAGAGCAGGAACAAAAGAAGTAAAAAGAAAGACCTATTCATTAATCAAAGAGTGCACTACATCAACTTCTGTGGCAGAACGCCAATACACAAAAATAACAAAAACGTATAACAACGATAAAGAAGACGTAATATGAGAAGATCCTAGATATTAAGTTTTCGTTTTCGGAGCAGGAGGGTTTGCACTCTGACCCGGCTGAGAGGTGATGCTATCCTTTGCCTTGGGATTAATTTTTTTGTCCTTAGGCTCTGTTTCTTTGGCCTTGGCCTCACCTTCCTTGGTTTTAGCAGCGTCTTTTACTATTGCCAAGGGCACTTTCTCCTCGCCACTTTTGCTCCTTTCATTGGCCCCTTGGCTCCCTGTTTTTGGTCAATCACTTGGATTTCCAAGGGCTGCTCTAAGGCCTCTTGAGCAAGGTCGGCAGCAGAGGTGGTGGCATCCTGGGTAGCACGGATTAAAAGATCGTAGTAAATGCTCCCAGGTTGTCTCCACATTGAGTCCACAGGGACACCTGCAATGTTAAGGGCTTCACCCCATGATATGGCACAGTAGTCCCTGCAAACGTCAACAAATTCCTCGGTAAGCCTGATCTGTGTCTCCTCTATGCCAAGCTTGTAGGAGGCTTGCTTTTCTGCCTCTAAGGCTTCCTTGGCTAGCTGAGCTGCCTCTTTCGCCTTTTTAAGCTCAGCTTTTAGGTCCATGACCAGCTGCTTTTCTGTGGGTAACTCGATCTCTGTCGTGTATAGTTTCTTACGCTGATCCTCGGCTTGAGTCTCAGTGTTCTTTAAGCAAGCCAGAGCGCTATTCCACTCCCTCTCCGAGACGGTAAACTTATTTATAAGTTCAGCATGCTCTTCTTTGAGAACTCCCAAGACCTTCTCAATTTCACCGCGGGATTGGGCTTCGGCTCGGGCTTGATTACTTTTACTGTTTACCCATTCTTCAGCCACAAAGACCTGTTGGGTAATCTGTATAAAGGTTTTTTTTTTTTTAAAGGAATAAACAAATGTTAGTGGTAAACGAAGTGATTTAAGGGGAAATGTAAAACATACTTAAAACACTTACCATAGCCAAGTCCCTCTTTATGGACAAGAAGAGATCAGGTTGTTTGAAGCACCTGTAAGATTCCATATCCTTCGATAGAAGAAGGGACTGCTCTAGAGCCTCAGCAGTATGGCTTGCATGCCCTCATTGGAAATTTCGAATTGTAGCATCAGGGAGAATAGGGACGCCGTCTACCTCTAATTTAGGGGACCATATGAGTGGCGGTCGGCGCACGTCGGCACATTAAGAGTCCTCTCTACTCTCTACAAATGAGGCTCGTCTGTCCCTTACTTGTTTAGGCTGCTTTGCCCTCTTTTGAGGGATCAGCTCACCCTCTTCTATATCCTGAGCCTCGGGATCCTTCCTTTTCCTCCTCATTTCAGGGTTAGGGAGTAACCCGGTTGTAACCACTGGAGGGGGAGGGGGAGGTGGGAGATTGGCCGAGACTGGGCGCTTGCTAGTTTCTTTGGAGGTAGAAACTTTGCCCCTTGCGACCATAAGCTCCTTCAAACTTTTGCCTCCTTTGTCCAAAGCTATTTCTTCTCCTTCCTCGTCAGAGCTATCTGAACGAGATATCACTAAAACAGGAGCGTGAACGCTGGACTGCTTGTCTGGATCGTCCTCGTCGTTCGAGACCGAAATCACTTGTACACCTTGGACTTTCTCTTCTTCGAATCAGAATTTGTCAATTTCCTTATTAAGTGATTGGTTTGAAGACACAATCTCCTTTTCGACCGTTGATGCTTCAGCAGGGATATGATGGACTGGTCGGACGACCAAAGGGATGTTTTGTTGATATGGATGCGCTACTGGAGGAAGATCGTACTCGGCTAAGAAGTCAGGCCAAGACACGTCAATCCGAGCTAACCTTGGGTCACCTGACCTTATAGCGTGGCCGACCTCCTGGAATTTGTCTGAGATCGGTTTAAAATCCAAAATTAGGTGGACGGCTCGCAGCTGCCTGTCCGCACTTACGAAGATCTCGGATCTAAGTAGGTAATTGAGGGCTTAAATGTTGGTCAGACTAATCCTTGGTGCTATGTATCTCTTGTATGCGAGAATCAACAAAAAACAAGGCACAATTAGAAGGACAAAGTCCATTTAAAAAAAAAAAAACAACAAAAACAAAAGGAGAGAAGCAAAATAATGTCGAGGTTAAAAATCTAAGTCTATTGTTAGAAGATCTAAGTCTAAGACACCCCACTTAGTTCTCCTTCTTGGATTGGGTAATGAAGTCCATCATGCCACGCCCCTGAGGCAATTAGGTAGTCATCTTTCATCCCCTTATTAGACTTGGGAAGGCACGATATAAGCCTGATGACATCTGACCGGGACTTAAGGTAAAACCTCGCCCCTTTTTGTCTGTGGAACTCATACATGTGAACCACATCGTGCTAAGTCAATCTTAGGTCTAAATGCTCGTTCAGAACATCGACACTTCCTAAGATCCTAAAAAGATTGGGTGCGCATTGATGAGGGCAAATCCTATGGTTGAGAAGATAATCCCTCGTTATCCTACCCATAAGGAGGGTCATTCCCCCTTCTATGAACGCTATTATGGGGATTATGACCTTTCCCTCTTTTCGGTCTGTTACTATACGCTTTGGGGAGTAGTATCTCAATGCGACGTTCTGGGGTATATGGTACCTCTTCTTAAAAGCCCTTATTTTGGCAGGGGAGTCAACTAAGTGCTTAAATCTACCAATTTTAGTAAACTAGAGAATAACTATTGAAATTAACAATGGGACAAATGATAACTGGAAGGCCGAGAAGGTTGGCCGAGGAGAAAAATAAAGGTTTAAGTATACTAGAACTTACGAGAACTAGAGCGAATAGTGTTCACTGTAAACTTTATGGAAAAATCTCCAGGATTTCTGGGAAAAATAGTGTGGAAAGCTTAGCGATTTAGGAGGTCTAGTGATTTCGAGTATTTGAGATCTCTGGGTAACTTGAAAATGTACAAAGTAAAAGGAAATGGCTCCACTCAAGGGTTATTTATATGAAGGACAAGGTTGAAAGAGGTTACCTCGCATAAGGCCCAAGGGAAGATGTCAGCCGTTGGATGAACATCTCACCATTAGATGCAAGGGACACAGCACCACCTAAAGCAATTAATAACACCTCGTGGTTTTCAAAGCATCAGTAATAATTATGAGGCGTGTAAAACCGCATCCTCACACGTGTGAAGTCAGGGATTTAATGTTCCTGGTTTGTAAACAAGTCAAAACCCCACTTTCTCTCCTCGGGCGCGAGAGATAAACTGGAATTTTGAGGGGCTATTGTAGGGGTAAGGGCCCAATTTCGTATAGCGGGCCTTGGGCCTTATCTGGGCATATGGTTGTGTCCGAGGAGGCAAAAGTAATAAGTAAAGACTCTAGGTCTAGAGTAATATAAGGAAATGGCGAAAGAGGGATAATCCGAGGAGTTATTCCTCCTCGGAAATGGCTGATATGAGTCAGCTGGTTATTTCATCAATTCAGTTGACCTTCCAGGAAATTTCCACAATAAGGATGAGCCTTCGGCCCGAGTAAGAACGATAAGAACTCAGAAATATCTAGAGAAAAAGCTGCTACCACCGCATTTAATGCTCTGCACCTACTCTCTTGGTTGCATTTATGTGGAGAAGACTCATGAACAGTGCTACCTTGGCAACTACAACTCATAGAAGACCAAAGGAGGTGGTTGATGGGACTGGTACTCAAGTAGTAACCCAAATGGTTGACAAGTGTAAGGTGAAGATGATTCAAAGAAAGATATATATTGTGAGAACTCCTCCTCAAAGAAGGGGGAGGAAGAAAAAGAAAAGAAAA
Organism: Quercus gilva; assembly: GCA_023621385.1. NCBI lineage: Eukaryota > Viridiplantae > Streptophyta > Magnoliopsida > Fagales > Fagaceae > Quercus > Quercus gilva. Next base: position 24,317,138 of record CM042480.1, on the reverse strand, counting down.
AAGACTGTAACATGGTAGCATCATGAATATTCAGTTCTCTTGATTAATAATACATCTTGTCTCCTCGGATACCAATTTTGTTCAGTTTCATATGTCTTATTTATTTGTCCACCTTGTGATTTCATACTAGCCGTTATAAAATTCATAAAAGGCCTAGTTCTTGCACCCATCATCTACAAATTTATTGTTTGGGCTCATTGGGCCAAATTCCCATACCTTTTGGGTTTAGGCTGTAAATCGCGACCCTACAGTCCTGTGAGAGACCGCGCCCCTGGCCCCCTTTTTTATGGAATGTTGGGCCAAACCCACGTGAATGGGTGGAGTCGTGTTATTGCCTCTCAAAATGGAGGTTCGACTAGTTATATTTTCCCTTTTAGATTAAGGGTTTTACAATGGAGTCGCCACTTATTTAATTGTTGGAATAAATAAGAAAACCATAATTGAAAAATTCATCATTTTATTAATTTGAAATTAAATTTACATTGAACATAGGAAATTACATGGCTTTGGTCCTAGATACAATCTAAAATAAAGTACATGGCTTTGTTTCCTAGTTACAATCTAAAAATCGAAAATTACATGGATAAGCACTTGATCTACTAACCCTTGATCTAAGTTCGGAGGCTATGTTACAAAGTGGGAAGGTGTTAGGCACCCACCTTGCCCGGTGAAACCGGTCTTCTAGACTATGGTGGCCAACATTCATATCATATCATCCAATATGTCAATTAATTTACATGTTAAATTTAATGTGTGTGCATGTGATAAACCCTAATTCAATTTATTAAACATTGCATTTGAATTGAAAAATAAAATTCTAGTGAATGTGTGTGGATGGTGATAACCTAAATTCAAGGATTTGAAAGAATTATGAAACAAACATGTTTTTCATATTTTTGATGTAAATTTAAGATCAAAACTAGTGATATGCATGAACATGTGATGAACAACCAAGAATATTTGAAGAACACATAAAAACATTCAAACATATTCAAGGAAATTTATGTGATTACTATCATGCTTTAATCCTAAATTCTCATCATGGCAATACAAGAAACAAGTTAAGGGAAGAGATTATACCTTCATGCAAGATCCATGTGATGGAGAAGGAGACTCTTAGTAGAGACCCTAAGGGTGGAGGGAAAAGAAGAGTTAGGAGAGGAAGAGTGAGTCTCACTCAATACCTTGAGTCTCAGGAAGACCAAGATATGACAAGACTACTCAACTTCACTAGAACTCAAGAGAGGAGAAGAGAGGGGGTTTTTTGTGTGCCCTGGAATGAATGAGAGGGAGGGTTTATATAGTAGTAGTGAGGGGAATATGAATGGAAGGCTATTTAATGAGGGTTGACAAGGATTATGAACCTAGACCTCATTTTAGCCTTAGGAAAAATCTGGTGCATTAAATGGAAAGATTGGTAGGAGTGAGGAACAAGCCAAAATTCGGTTTTCCCGTAACTGCTGTAACAGCTTGTAGAGCTAACTTCAAAAAATCATATCTGACTCAATTCTGATCGGAATTGCCTCGTTCTTGTGCTCAAATTGAAGCCCCGGATGTCTAGTTTCTGGGAAAATTAACCTCATTCACAGATTCAAAATTTTATAAGAGATATTGATGAAATGGTGAGAAGAGGTCATTTGTTAGAAAATGGTTTCAGCACAATTAACATTAATAGGTCCCAAATTAGCTCCCAATTAACATTAAATGGCTCCAATCACTCCCATTTCAGACTTAATTGGTTCCAAATTTACTCTAATTAAAAGATAATTGCACAAATTACTCATTGAATAATTAATGTTTAACTATCTAATTAATTAGGTGTATGCAATCTCACCATAAAATGTAGTCCCAACCAATCAAATTATGACACATCATTGATCTCAAATTGATTAGAATTATAACCAATTGGAATCAATTGTTCATAATCACACATAGTCAGACTCAATTTGTGATAGTGCACCTCGGCCATTAAAACTTGATTTGATGATAACTTTCAATCTGATGGTCTGATTAGGGCTTATGACCAGTCGATTTGATCGTTACAACATCAAGATCATTTTGATGAAATGAGATTAAAAATCTAATGACCAGAATTAAGATGCATATTTCCAAGTCAAAATTACCATTTTACCCTCCCGGTGAGGTTAAATGCTGGTTGCAAAATGGGGGTGTCAACAGAATGCCCCTCATTGACAGAGCTTGAAAAGCGAATGTCAATGTATGAAAGAGACACCTAACTTTGCAAGCAGTATTTAACCGTGGTGAATGTATGATGCATGCAGATAAGAATGTAGATCGTCATGTAGTGGATCAAAATGTGGACCGAATCTTAGGGGAGATTGCCTACGTACCTCTTGGTGAGAGGATCAGGTCCAAACGTAGTTCATACATGCAGCCCTTTTTTTTTTTTTTTTTTTTTTTTGTGGAAAAGAAATGAGTACAAGACATGCTTACCAGTGGTCACGACAAGATGAGGATTTCAGTCATGATCTTGAATTTTGGACGTGCTTCCCAGAGGTCCGATGGATTTGAGGTTTTGGACGTGCTTCCCAGAGGTCCGATGGATTGAAGTTTGGACGTGCTTCCCAGAGGTCCGTGGATTGAATTTGGACGTGCTTCCCAGAGGTCCGATGGATTGAAGTTTGGACGTGCTTCCCAGAGGTCCAATGGATTTGAAATTTGGACGTGCTTCCCAAAGGTCCGATGGAGTTGGAGTTTGGACGTGCTTCCCAGAGGTCCGTGGATTGAATTTGGACGTGTTTCCCAGAGGTCCGATGGATTGAAGTTTGGACGTGCTTCCCAGAGGTCCAATGGATTTGAAATTTGGACGTGCTTCCCAGAGGTCCGATCGAGTTGGATTTTGGACGTGCTTCCCAGAGGTCCAATGGATTTGAAATTTGGACGTGCTTCCCAGAGGTCCAATGGATTGAAGTTTGGACGTGCTTCCCAGAGGTCCGTGGATTGAATTTGGACGTACTTCCCAGAGGTCCGATGGATTGAAGTTTGGACGTGCTTCCCAGAGGTCCAATGGATTTAAAATTTGGACGTGCTTCCCAGAGGTCCGATGGATTTGAAATTTGGACGTGCTTCCCAGAGGTCCGATGGATTTGAAATTTGGACGTGCTTCCCAGAGGTCCGATGGAGTTGGAGTTTGGACTTGCTTCCCAGAGGTCCGTGGATTGAATTTGGACGTGCTTCCCAGAGGTCCGATGGAATTGAAGTTTGGACGTGCTTCCCAGAGGTCCAATGGATTTGAAATTTGGACGTGCTTCCCAGAGGTCCGATGGAGTTGGAGTGTGGACGTGCTTCCCAGAGGTCTGTGGATTGAAATTTGGACGTGCTTCCCAGAGGTCCGATGGATTGAAGTTTGGACATGCTTCCCAGAGGTCCGTGGATTGAATTTGGACGTGCTTCCCAGAGGTCCAATGGATTTGAAATTTGGACGTGCTTCCCAGAGGTCCGTGGATTGAATTTGGACGTGCTTCCCAGAGGTCCGATGAAGTTGGATTTTGGACGTGCTTCCTAGAGGTCCAATGGATTTGAAATTTGGACGTGCTTCCCAGAGGTCCGTGGATTGAATTTTGGACATGCTTCCCAGAGGTCCGTGGATTGAATTTGGACGTGCTTCCCAGAGGTCCAATGGATTTGAAATTTGGACGTGCTTCTCAGAGGTCCGTGGATTGAATTTGGACGTGCTTCCCAGAGGTCCGATGGATTGAAGTTTGGACGTGCTTCCCAGAGGTCCGATGGATTTAAAATTTGGACGTGCTTCCCAGAGGTCCGATCGAGTTGGATTTTGGACGTGCTTCCCAGAGGTCCAATGGATTTGAAATTTGGACGTGCTTCCCAGAGGTCCAATGGATTGAAGTTTGGACGTGCTTCCCAGAGGTCCGTGGATTGAATTTGGACGTGCTTCCCAGAGGTCCGTGGATTGAATTTGGACGTGCTTCCCAGAGGTCCGATGGATTGAAGTTTGGACGTGCTTCCCAGAGGTCCAATGGATTTAAAATTTGGACGTGCTTCCCAGAGGTCCGATGGAGTTGGAGTTTGGACTTGCTTCCCAGAGGTCCGTGGATTGAATTTGGACGTGCTTCCCAGAGGTCCGATGGAATTGAAGTTTGGACGTGCTTCCCAGAGGTCCAATGGATTTGAAATTTGGACGTGCTACCCAGAGGTCCGATGGAGTTGGAGTGTGGACGTGCTTCCCAGAGGTCCGTGGATTGAAATTTGGACGTGCTTCCCAGAGGTCCGATGGATTGAAGTTTGGACATGCTTCCCAGAGGTCCGTGGATTGAATTTGGACGTGCTTCCCAGAGGTCCAATGGATTTGAAATTTGGACGTGCTTCCCAGAGGTCCGTGGATTGAATTTGGACGTGCTTCCCAGAGGTCCGATGAAGTTGGATTTTGGACGTGCTTCCCAGAGGTCCAATGGATTTGAAATTTGGACGTGCTTCCCAGAGGTCCGTGGATTGAATTTTGGACATGCTTCCCAGAGGTCCGTGGATTGAATTTGGACGTGCTTCCCAGAGGTCCAATGGATTTGAAATTTGGACGTGCTTCTCAGAGGTCCGTGGATTGAATTTGGACGTGTTTCCCAGAGGTCCGATGGATTGAAGTTTGGACGTGCTTCCCAGAGGTCCAATGGATTTAAAATTTGGACGTGCTTCCCAGAGGTCCGATGGATTTGAAATTTGGACGTGCTTCCCAGAGGTCCGATGGAGTTGGAGTTTGGACTTGCTTCCCAGAGGTCCGTGGATTGAATTTGGACGTGCTTCCCAGAGGTCTGATGGAATTGAAGTTTGGACGTGCTTCCCAGAGGTCCAATGGATTTGAAGTTTGGACGTGCTTCCCAGAGGTCCGATGGAGTTGGAGTGTGGACGTGCTTCCCAGAGGTCCGTGGATTGAAATTTGGACGTGCTTCCCAGAGGTCCGATGGATTGAAGTTTGGACATGCTTCCCAGAGGTCCGTGGATTGAATTTGGACGTGCTTCCCAGAGGTCCAATGGATTTGAAATTTGGACGTGCTTCCCAGAGGTCCGTGGATTGAATTTGGACGTGCTTCCCAGAGGTCCGATGAAGTTGGATTTTGGACGTGCTTCCCAGAGGTCCAATGGATTTGAAATTTGGACGTGCTTCCCAGAGGTCCGTGGATTGAATTTGGACGTGCTTCCCAGAGGTCCGATGGAGTTGGATTTTGGACGTGCTTCCCAGAGGTCCAATGGATTTGAAATTTGGACGTGCTTCCCAGAGGTCCAATGGATTGAAGTTTGGACGTGCTTCCCAGAGGTCCGTGGATTGAATTTGGACGTGCTTCCCAGAGGTCCGATGGATTGAAGTTTGGACGTGCTTCCCAGAGGTCCAATGGATTTGAAATTTGGACGTGCTTCCCAGAGGTCCGATGGATTTGAAATTTAGACGTGCTTCCCAGAGGTCCGTGGATTGAATTTGGACGTGCTTCCCAGAGGTCCGATGGAATTGAAGTTTGGACGTGCTTTCCAGAGGTCCAATGGATTTGAAATTTGGACGTGCTTCCCAGAGGTCCAATGGAGTTGCATTTTGGACGTGCTTCCCAGAGGTCCAATGGATTGGAGTTTGGACATGCTTCCCAGAGGTCCAAGGATTTGAAAGGCATTATTCATACCGATGTGTGTGGGCCTTTTACCCTAGTAACTGCAAAATAAATATTTTCAATTAGTAACAGAGTTATTCATTGAAAAGACTTTGGCATACCTGGCAAATGCCCCTAGTTTAGGACATATTCCATGCTTTGATGAATGCTGAAGGTGGACAATTGACTTGATGTTGCACGACTGGAGAATATGGAAGAGGATCATAGCTTTCTGTTCTGGAAGAAGAATTTAATGAAGATTTTTTTTTTTTTTTTTTAATTTGAAACCTTGAATTGTTTGAAGGAATTGAAAATTTTGACTGATGATTTTTTTTTTTTTTTTTTTTAAATTTGGAAATCCTGAATTTTTTGAAGGAATTGAAAATTTTGATTGATGATTTTTTTTTATATGGTAACCTAAGAAGTATGAGCCCAATGCCCCTAATCCCAAGGCCTTTTTTGAAAATTTCCTCTTTTTTTTTTTTTTTTTTTTTTTTTTTTTGAAATATGAAGATTTGTTCATTATCAAAAAGTGAGGAAGATGAAGATGAAGATGGAATAAAAGTGATGAAGATTTATTCATGATGACTATTTTTTTATTTAAAAAAGCTATCCTTTGAATGAGAATAACTTTGGATGGAAGTTGATGCGAATTGTTGGATAAGTCCTTGCTTAATTCCTACAAAAAGATAATTTCAATTAGCAATGGATTTATTCATTGAAATGAATTGGAAGTACTTACCCAATGCCCCTAGTTTAAGGCATATTTCATGCTTAGATTGAAGCTGAATTCATTTGATGTTGTGACCATTGGGGAACATGAGAAAAGATCATGGTTTGCCATCCTTGGTTCCTACAACAAAACTTTCTTTCTCTAGCTTGTTAGAAACCAATTATCATGAAAACTTGCACACAATATAAATAGGCCTATGCTTCAAGTTTAAACATGCTCAATGCAAACGAATGGGCTTAACCTAACATGCACCCAAACAATTGTTTTGACTTTGTTCTCCAAGGTTGTTTGGGTGAATGGGACCGGGCCTCTGCAAGGCTGCCTACGTACCTCTCTCGTAGAGGATCAGGTCAAGGCGTAGTTCAAGAGAAATGGATTTTGAAAAAGATTTTTTTTTTTTTTGAACAAGAGGTGATCCTTTGAACAACCATTTTGGCAAATCAAAGTGTTTAAGAATCAAACAAATCTCTTTGATTAGGTAGGATCAAGATCATTAAACTCATGTAATCGAATTTGCTTCATCCTTTTGAATATCGTCAGATTAAGTCCCCAAAGGCAATCAAGAAATGAAATGAATCACATTGTTGGGTGCAAACAAGGAGAATGCTTCAAGTTTGGAAGTCCTTTTGAGTCATTTTGAGGATTTGAGAATTTGAGAAATTTTGTCCTCAGACATATCATCCTATGGGGTTTGACAATTTTAAGCACTTTTCCTTTTTAATTCAAGAGAAAAATATTATTAGAGTTTATGATGTGCCTACAATTAGCAAAGACTTCAAGGAGGTCTTATTCATGGGTTGCAATATAGGCCGGGTTTAGGTTATGAAATGAATGATATAAAAAGGCTCAAAATTCCCGATGATGTTCCCCCAAGTATGTATTACTCAAAAATCAAGTATTAGAAAAGTTTTCTCATTTCTTCTTTGTCATCTTCTCATTTGTCTTCATTGGTCACTTGTATCAACATTTGCTTTTATGCTCATTCCTCTTGAATCATACCTCTAGACTTTCATCTTGTAAAATTCTTCCCTTTTTAGGTTGCATCCTCAAGTTTCCAACTTGGTAGGATTTTCCAAATTTTTTTCTTTTTTTTTCTTTGGCCCTAACTTTTGCCTAGACCGCCCTTTTTGGGTTTTCAGCCTAGCGGGCTTTTTTTTTTTTTTTTTTTTTTTTTGGCCCTAACTTTTGCCTAGACCGCCCTTTTGGGTTTTCAGTCTAGCGGGCTCTTTTTTTTTCTTTTTCTTTGGCCCTAACTTTTGCCTAGACCGCCTTTTTGAGTTTTCAGCCTAGCAGGCTCCCCTTTTTTTTTTTTTTTTTTTTTTTTTTTGGCCCTAACTTTTGCCTAGACTGCCCTTTGGGTTTTCAGCTTAGCAAGCTTTTTTTTTTTTTTTTTTTTGGTTGTCTTTCATCTCTTGATTGAATGAACTTTTTGAGGATCTTTTGCCTTCCTTGTTTTTCTTAGCTTAAGTCATTTTGATGCACTCTTTTTACATCTTTCTTGGCTTGATGCACTTGCACATTTCTATGCTTGATGAATCTTTCCTTTTTTGATGAAATCTCTTTTGGATGAATCTTGTATTCTTCTTCGCATGATGAATTTTAGGCTCTTCAAACTTGATGCACACTTTTTTTTTCTCTCACATTGATGGAATTTTATTTCTCTTTTCTTGATTGAGTGAAAGCTCATTTTTTTTTTATGATCTCTTATCTTTAGCTTAATGAATTCTCTTCTTGTCTTTCATGTCCTCTAGGAGAGTTTTATCAATTAGCTTCAAAGCTCAAGGTCGACTCCTCCTTAACATGAGATTCAAGCATACATACTTTGAATTTTCCCACCCTAGGTTTAGATTTTAGTGGGTTCATGCAAAAAAGAGGCTAAGTGTTTAAAAGCTCAAATGGGCTAGCAATGGATAATGATCATTCTAGGTATTAAGGTATAATCTTGTTTTACCAAAGATGGCCTCCTATCCCTAGCAATGCTTGCTTGTAGGCATAATGACTTAAGCTCTTTTAATAAATTCATCTTAAAAGAAAAAGTATGAATGCTCTAATGTTGTGAAACAAAAGATCTTTGAAAATTGGTTTGAGTGTATGGTTCCTTGGGATTTTTCGATGGATGGATTCTTTTTGATTGCCTTTTAAGACCTTTTCTTCTTATATTCTAAGTCAAGTAGCAAAAGTCTTTACATGGATTAAATGAAATTAATCATTCCTTGGCACAATTTGATTGCTCAAGCCTTTAAACATTTAGAAAATGTTTTGTCCAAGGGATCCTCATGTACCATTTTGAAAAGGAGACTTCTTCTTTTCTTTTTTTTCTTTTTTTTAATCTTGAAAGAAAAAAATTGGGTCTTTTTGAAAAAGTCACTAGGAAGTTCAATGGTCCTAGTTCAAAGAATTTTTTTTTTTTTTTTTTTTTTTTAAGGGCTCAATGCCCCTAGTCCAAAGACCCTTTTTTTTTTTTTTTTTTTTTTTTTTTAATTTTTGGGAAAGATTTAGAAATCTTGAAAAAAAAATTTTGAATTTTTTTTAAATATATATATATATATATATACATGAACAAAGTACATCAAATGCTACATGGATTTTTAGAATTCAAAGAAACATAGAAACATGGAATAAAAAAATTTTAAGCTTAACCATGATGTTGCAAACCAAATGTGGAGTGAGACAAAGTTGGGCCACTTGCTTCTTCTTGGTCCATTTAGGATGCTTGAGGCTTGATATGCTTGAACCTTAATTATGATGAAATGGCTTGGGCTTGCATTTGGAAGACTTAAACCTTGATTATGATCTTTTGGTATTTGCTTGAAATGGCTTGGGCTTGCACTTGAAAGGCATGCATCTTGTGAGTTTTTAGCCTTTGATGTTGATCATGATATACACCTTCGATGGGCTCAAGTGTTGGGCTTAGACTCATTCAAGAAACAATTTTGGCCCTCCATGCCAAGTAGAGTTCAATCATAGGCTTTTGGGTTTCAGTTCATTCATAACATACAAGGTTCAAACAATCATGATGGGCTCAAGCGTTGGACTTGGGCTCATCATGGTTCAAAAAACGGCCAAACACATGCATAATGCAATGCAATTAACATGGACCGACCTAAAGGTAGGTTCTATGGGTCATTACAACATGGGTAGAAGGTAGGTCAAAGGTTCCCACAAGCTAGGACGTCGTACCTCCCAACTTGTGACGCCAGGAGCGCCGCGTTGGTCCGAACGGTACAGTTTGTCCCTATGAACCACCATGGCATAACCATGATGATCCTTGTCGCGGTGGGTGGTAGGTTCACCGCTGGGTGTGTGAGTCTCAGGAAGACCACAATCCACGGCTAATATTACCGGGCTTCCGGGCTAGCACACAAATAAAATAAATTTCATTCAAGCAAATGATGCATGACATGCAATATAATGACATATTAGACATGTTATATACAAAAAGCAATAAACAAACAATGACATGGTTGGCCACCATAACCTAATTGAAGCCTAGCCCTCAATATCCCCAGCGGAGTCGCCACTGTGAGAGACCGCGCCCCCGGCCCCCTTTTTTATAGAATGTTGGGCCAAACCCACGTGAATGGGTGGAGTCGTGTTATTGCCTCTCAAAATGGAGGTTCGACTAGTTATATTTTCCCTTTTAGATTAAGGGTTTTACAATGGAGTCGCCACTTATTTAATTGTTGGAATAAATAAGAAAACCATAATTGAAAAATTCATCATTTTATTAATTTGAAATTAAATTTACATTGAACATAGGAAATTACATGGCTTTGGTCCTAGATACAATCTAAAATAAAGTACATGGCTTTGTTTCCTAGTTACAATCTAAAAATCGAAAATTACATGGATAAGCACTTGATCTACTAACCCTTGATCTAAGTTCGGAGGCTATGTTACAAAGTGGGAAGGTGTTAGGCACCCACCTTGCCCGGTGAAACCGGTCTTCTAGACTATGGTGGCCAACATTCATATCATATCATCCAATATGTCAATTAATTTACATGTTAAATTTAATGTGTGTGCATGTGATAAACCCTAATTCAATTTATTAAACATTGCATTTGAATTGAAAAATAAAATTCTAGTGAATGTGTGTGGATGGTGATAACCTAAATTCAAGGATTTGAAAGAATTATGAAACAAACATGTTTTTCATATTTTTGATGTAAATTTAAGATCAAAACTAGTGATATGCATGAACATGTGATGAACAACCAAGAATATTTGAAGAACACATAAAAACATTCAAACATATTCAAGGAAATTTATGTGATTACTATCATGCTTTAATCCTAAATTCTCATCATGGCAATACAAGAAACAAGTTAAGGGAAGAGATTATACCTTCATGCAAGATCCATGTGATGGAGAAGGAGACTCTTAGTAGAGACCCTAAGGGTGGAGGGAAAAGAAGAGTTAGGAGAGGAAGAGTGAGTCTCACTCAATACCTTGAGTCTCAGGAAGACCAAGATATGACAAGACTACTCAACTTCACTAGAACTCAAGAGAGGAGAAGAGAGGGGGTTTTTTGTGTGCCCTGAAATGAATGAGAGGGAGGGTTTATATAGTAGTAGTGAGGGGAATATGAATGGAAGGCTATTTAATGAGGGTTGACAAGGATTATGAACCTAGACCTCATTTTAGCCTTAGGAAAAATCTGGTGCATTAAATGGAAAGATTGGTAGGAGTGAGGAACAAGCCAAAATTCGGTTTTCCCGTAACTGCTGTAACAGCTTGTAGAGCTAACTTCAAAAAATCATATCTGACTCAATTCTGATCGGAATTGCCTCGTTCTTGTGCTCAAATTGAAGCCCCGGATGTCTAGTTTCTGGGAAAATTAACCTCATTCACAGATTCAAAATGTTATAAGAGATATTGATGAAATGGTGAGAAGAGGTCATTTGTTAGAAAATGGTTTCAGCACAATTAACATTAATAGGTCCCAAATTAGCTCCCAATTAACATTAAATGGCTCCAATCACTCCCATTTCAGACTTAATTGGTTCCAAATTTACTCTAATTAAAAGATAATTGCACAAATTACTCATTGAATAATTAATGTTTAACTATCTAATTAATTAGGTGTATGCAATCTCACCATAAAATGTAGTCCCAACCAATCAAATTATGACACATCATTGATCTCAAATTGATTAGAATTATAACCAATTGGAATCAATTGTTCATAATCACACATAGTCAGACTCAATTTGTAATAGTGCACCTCGGCCATTAAAACTTGATTTGATGATAACTTTCAATCTGATGGTCTGATTAGGGCTTATGACCAGTCGATTTGATCGTTACAACATCAAGATCATTTTGATGAAATGAGATTAAAAATCTAATGACCAGAATTAAGATGCATATTTCCAAGTCAAAATTACCATTTTACCCTCCCGGTGAGGTTAAATGCTGGTTGCAAAATGGGGTGTCAACAAGTCCTGATTTTAAAATAGATAAATAAAATAATTTAGGAATTTTATGAAAAAGTTATCTTGAAAACTATTGAGGGTCCTAATCTTGATGAAGATCTTAAAGTATATTTGACTTAAAAAAAAAAAAAAATTCCTATTATTTTTCTTGAATTCTCTAGATTTCAAAGTGGGATTGTAAATTATAGCAAAAACTTTAATTAAGTAACAAATCGAGATTTTTATAAAACAAAATATGTACTGCCCACTTCATCAATTCAACCAGTTGCAAGATTTTTCCGTAAAATTGACCTCTAAACAAAAGCAAAGCTACTATTGAGCTGCCAAATGTGGCTTGTGTTGGCAGCTAAAGTTGTGGGCATTTAGGGATGATCTTTAAATTGCTGTTTTCTTTGGCGTATATTGGTATTGCCATGGAAGTTGAAGTTGGTGCACAAATTGCTATTTACATGCTGACTAACCCCATTGTTTCTCACAGTTTTCTTTGGATCAGTTATTGCTAATTGCAGTTACGTACTCATGACATCAGTCTCCCATCTCGTAGTTAGACACCCCACCATGACAAAAAATGGATAATATTACGTACACCCCTATTACTACACTATTACTACACGCACTCCAAAAAATATATATATATATATATATATTTTTTCCGGCCACAAATTATTTCACAATTATTTTTTCATAATTTTGACGTGGCAGACCGTGAATGATTAATTATCAATTACATCTACTATTTTTTCTTTACCCATTACAATCTCCCAAGTCATAATTGTGGTAAAAAAATTGTAAAAAATTTTGTGATCCTAAAATTGTTCATACCCATGTTGCATCTATAAGGCAGCGGGGCTCAGGTGATGTAAGTACTAGTGAGATGGGTGTGAAAAATTTGTGATTTCTCTAGTGCCTATAGCGTTACTCTCAATTTGGATGTTATCCATCAGACAACTTTATTTTTATCATGTTATTTCTAATTGTATAATTCTCACATAGTTATTTACTTATTTGATGCACATAATGAAAATTATTCCATGTGCTCATGAGGGGAGTAAAGGTTCAACATGACATGTGCTGATTGTACTCTTTTTTCCTTTTCTTAGGTTTTTTTTTTTATTAAGTTTTTCTTTGCAAGGTTTTAATGAGGCAATTCAAAGGCATTTAAAGGTTCACAAAAATATTGTACTCTTTTTCTTTCGTCACTAATTTTTTCCCATTAGATTTTTCATTGATAAAGTTTTAACAAGGCATATTCTTTTGCAAGTGGTCATCTAAGGGGAGTGTTGAAAATTGAGACAATTGCTAGCTGGATTTTGCTGTAAAACACTTCCTAATTTCAGGTTTCTATTGTGTAGATTTTAGTTGTAAAATTTCAGCCCTTATTGCTGAAAAAGTTATCCAATATCATTCCAATTGATTTAGTAAATATATTAAAACCAACCGCATGCTAAAGGCTAATATATGAGGGCCTTGTTGTAAAGAAGGAGATATAACTTTTCAAGAGAACAACTACTTAGTGCTCGTTTGGTTTGCTGTAATGTTACATTATGCCATAATATTATGTTATTGTAATTTTACATTAATGTAATACTAATACAATAATACGACATTACATTATTTAGAAAGGTGTTGAGATTAAAATAATGTAATATATTTTGTAATTTTAAATTATAGTAATGTTAAAAAAAATAAAATACACCAAAAACTTTAATGTTACATTATTGTAATGTGTATCACATTAAAAACACATCACGGTGAACCAAATGTCCCTTGTTATACTTTCAGCAACAGAAAAGAAAGTGGACGACTACTTAAATACAAAATTTCTATTACTCTTTAGTTTTATTTCTTGCAAAGTGACAAACAGTAAACAAAACAAAATAATTCAATAGTGACTCAAAAAAAAATTGAATTTTTTTTTAATGATTAGGAATTTGAGCATTATAAAAGTTGTAATAGTGCTAGAAAAAAAAAAAAAAAATCTCAATTGAACTTGTATTTAGAAGAGCCTAGACTTAGCAAAAAGCAAAATCCAAAGTTGGAAGTTCTCCTTTGGTGGAAAGAACATTACAACCGGTTTCCAGAACTCTCTTTAATGGCACGAGATCTCATGAGCACAGGAAAAAAAAAGCATCTAAATCAAGTTTTAGCACAGAAAAAAAAATTCTTACTTTGTATTGAATCACGTCTTTTGCCTAAGAACGTGGAAGCTATGTTATACACTAAAAGTTGGTTATATGGATTTGAAGGTATTTTAATTTATTAATAGAGTCATATAAATGATATATTTTTAACTCTTTATTGATAAGCTTTGATTTGCTTTCATGATACACTCGTTTTATTAAAATATTGTATTGTAGATGAAGATATCGATGAAATTAGCCAACTTGAGTTACAATTCGCAAGTATGAATATTTGTAGTGCTAAATCTACTACCAATGTTGAGTAGTTGAGGTATAATTCTTATAAAATATTTACTTGTTCTTATTTACTTAAATTGTAATGTTCATTTTTAAAGGTTTTATTTTATATTTAGTTTATCTTTCCATATAATCTAACGTTATTATTATTTTAAATACAACAAGGATTTATGCACATAAGAAGGCTAATAACTTGACATGGTTCATAACATTTAGATTTGTAATTATTATTATTATTATTATTATTATTATTGTTATTATTATTATTTTGGTTCTTTTATGGGAATGGTATCATTAGTGAAATTTAAATTTGAAGTATGTAAAGAATTTTAGTCATGCTCAAAAGTTAAAACTATTTAAATTGCAAAGATATGGAAATTTTTATGTTTTTTGGTTTGTCTGTTTTTTTTTCTCTTCACATCACATATATAACAATAAATTGGTAACAAATAGTCTAACTATTTGATTTGTTTCATTCTCTCTAAGAAGTTGGTATTTCTTTGTTTGTTTGTTTGTTTTTTTTTTTTGTTTTTTTTTTTTATTTTTTTTATACAAGATAGAATTTCTACTCTAACATAATCTAAGTGTATATGTGTGTGAAGTTCTCTTCTGGAGACTTGAATCCTGGCCCTTACCCCCCACACTCCACAAGCACTTATACTTGTGGAGTGACCATCACACCAAAGATGTACGGTGGTTTGTTTTTCTTTTTTTAAAATGTAAAAATATAGGCCAACTCAACCCGACCTGCAACCTAAATGACCTGACCGTTTGCCTTGTCTAGATTTTAGTACAAATACTATATTTGGGGGTCATAATTAGTAAATTATATACTTAACCAATTATGAGCTACGCTTTGTTTGTTTCAGCATTAATGTTTTTTGGAAAATTGTTCATTTTTTAAAGAACATTTTCTAGAAAACTATCTCATTTTCTGGTGTTTGGAAATGATCTTGAAAATGAGCTTGAGAATGTTTTTTGTATTTGGTATGCAATTTTTTTAATTTTTTTTTTTTTTTATATTTCTTGTATAATTCAAAACATGTGTATTATGTAAACTAACTCATGTAGTCAATTCCCTTAAAAAAAAAAAAAAAAAAATTAAAAACTCATGTAATCAATATAAATAAAAACATGTGTTTTATGTTGAATGTTGAAATATCCAGAATGTAAGTCAAGGCCCAACCCAAATTGGGCCCAAAAATATTTCAACGAAAACACAGTGTGTAAATGTAAAAGCAGTACAGAGTATAGATAGAAGCCCTTTCTGCTCTTCTTCTTCTTCTTCTTCTTCTCCTTTTAAGACCCAACTCAACGCAAAATTCAAGAAGTTGTAGCGCTTTTCAACGGTCAGCTTTTCCCTCTCTTTTTTCATTTTTTGGTAAAAATCTCTTTCCCTCTCCCTGTTTTGCTTTCTTGTTCTATGCAGATCTTCTATATATATATATATATATATATATATGATTGTTATTATATGCCTTATACTAAACAAAAACATATGAAGCGATGCCTATATCAGTTCTTGTGTTTTGCACATCACAGGACTATGTTGGGGTTTGTGCGTTAGTTCGGTTGTTGTGTCTATCTTTGATTTTTTTTTTTTTTTTTTTTTTTTTTTTTTTTGTGCTGTGGGTTCATATTCTTGTTTGGTTACTTTGTGGAATTGCTTGATTGGTATGTGTTTTGAAATGTTTGATTTTGCCCACCAGTTGTTTGATGAAAAACCCATATGGGGTTCACGCCTCATTGATTTTTTTTTTTTTTTGGGACCTACGGAAGGCCATGTTTACCACACTGAAAATGGTTGCTTTGTGGAATTGCTTGATTGGTATGTGTTTTGAAATGTTTGATGTTGCCCACCAGTTGTTTGATGAAAAACCCATATGGGGTTCACGCCTCATTGAATTTTTTTTTTTGGGACCTACAGAAGACCATGTTTACCACCCTTAAAATGGTTTATTTATTTATTTGTTAATTTCTTCTTCCTGGAGATTGTAAAGAACAAAATAAAATGAGGATAATGGATTGTGTGTGTGTGGGTGAGAGAGAGAAACAGAGACAGATGTATAAAACATGCATTTCTGTGACGTTGTAAGGAATGGAATAAAATGAGTTGAGGCCATTGTTATGAACGTGATTGAAATGTTTTTGCAAATTTGTTTAGTTTCTTCTACTACTGAAATAGCGCTGCTTAACAAAATTTAAGGCTGGCTTTGGTCATCTAAGAATGATGCTCATTTAAAACTCTAGTATTTGGGGTTTAGGATGAGGAAATTTAAGGCTGACTTGAGTGGAGTTTGGCTTGCTTGGTTGTCAATGATATGAGATGATGCCTTTAAGCTTCCTTGCCTTTACCTTAAAACATAAAGATCATCACAACCGGCAATTTTTTAAACAGATCGAAGGTTAATGTTTGGATCCTTTGATCCTTTTTATTTTATTTTTTCCTTTTCATATATAGTTTCATTATGATTTGAGTTTGTAAGCCTTTGCATTAAATAATGTGTATTCTGAATTGCATCTACAATAACTTGTAATTACATTCCTTGGTTAAGAGGTACAATATATTCTGTTTGCTATCTATGGTAGGGATTTTTTTCCCTTGATGTTTTAAACTTTTCTCTTCAAATTGCCAATTTTCATGTGGTGAAACTAAAGAAATGGACAATAGCGTACCCCTTTAATTATTTTTTGATTTACATTTGTATGACTTTGTTATCCAAATATTATTATACACCATTGGACAATCTTTTGATGATAAATTGCTTTATTGATCTAAAGAGTTGGCATCTATAAAGTGTAGCTGGTAAATAAGTATTTTTCCACTTAGACAAAATTTATTATTTGATTCTTTGCACTGTGATAGAACTTGATTTTTGCGATATCAATTGGGGAAGAAAAATTGCAAAGAAAAGAAAATTAAATTATGTTACGTCTAGGGTTCAAATTTGTTAAAGTTCTAACAGTTATAAAGTAAAAGATCCTTTTTATAATCTTGAGGAGGAGAAAATTAATATGATTTTGTTGCTTCTCTTTTCTTATCAACATCACCTTTGCCATGTGGATATGGAAATCTGGATGTATTATTTTATGTCATATATAGCAGCTGCATCTCTTTCTTAAGTTTTGCTGTGTTCTGAACTTAATGTATACTCTTCATTTTTTTGTTATCTGGCTTTGTCTCTTCAGCATTCTGTATCCCCTGAACGTCTTGTGAGAATGGGTGAGTTGAACATAGAGAATGCTTCCTCTGCCTTAGCTTTGCGAGTTTCACCACTAAAGCAAGAGTCAGCTGTTACAACTGGTCCAGATACCAAGCCAAAGAAGAAAATCTGCTGTGCTTGCCCTGACACTAAGAAGCTGAGAGATGAATGCATCGTGGAGCATGGTGAAGATGCTTGTGCTAAATGGATAGATGCTCATCGTCAGTGCCTTCGGGCAGAGGGCTTTAATGTTTGAGATTGGTAAAAACATTTGAGACTAACAATTTTAAAGCTCAAAAAATTGATTTTAGAATTACAAATATGACATACCACATGGAATTTGAAATTTCAGAATAAAGCGAGGAGGGGTCGCTACTCTTGACTGTTATATGTATCCATATTTTCCCCATTTCTCTTTTTTCTTTTCAATTGATAAGCAGAGGGAAGCTCTGACCTGTGATGATGGCAACTTCCTCACCCTTTATTTCATTGCCGGTTACTAAATTTACTATCAAGCATCATATATTATTTTTCATTGATCAAGTTTTGCTAGACATGCTATTAATGTGGCAGGTCTCTTGGTCTTGGTGTGTATGGAGGATGTTTCTTCACATCTTTATATTGTATTTAAAGCCAAATCACAGCTTCATTCTAAAAAAAAAATTGGAACTCATAGAATCATATCCCATTGAATGTAGTATTTTATTTTTTCTGCATGCCAGATTGATCATCTAATAATAGAATTTTGAGAGAAAAAAATTAATTGCAATACCATTCCATAAAAGTATAAGTGGATGAGACATAGCTCATATATTGGATATTTTTTAGAGAAATAATTTAGGACCAATTATTATTATTATTATTTTTGTGAGCTCAGCTTCTGAATGGATCTGTTGCCACCAATCAAACTTAATGGAGGTAATATCAACTTTTCACCTTTCAAGGACGTAGTTCTTTGGTGTTTTGGTGATTGTTAAAGTAAACCTGATAACGTTGTCGCCAAGCAATCTTCATATTGGGATGCGGATGTATTGATCAATACTTCTTCTTCTTCTTCTTTTTTTTTTTTTTTTTTAATTCCTTAAATTCATGTTCTCTTCTTTTTGTTGAATAAAATAGCAGTTCTAACCGATCGTATTAGCTCTTTATCTAAACTTTTTTTTAGTTATGTTCTGTTTTGATTTTATGTTTGTGATTTGAACCACAATCATAAGACATTATAGAAAATACTATTGTCATTGAATTATCACTTGATCATTAATTTTACAAAAATGTTATAGACACAACAAATTTCATTTATAACTAATAAGACTGTGATTAGTACATGGACCTTCACATGGATTATTTTATTTATTTTATTTTTTTTGATAACAAACATCAATACCTTTCATTGATTTGGACAATTATCCATAGAGATTACATCCATAAGAACCTGTTTTTGATAGGGGGGGGGGGGGGGGCATCTTCCACCCATACAGTACAGTCATCCTCAAACTTAGCATGCTTGGCTAACTGATGCGCAACCATATTTCCATTTTTGCCGACATGGGAAGCCGTCCAGGAATTAAAATTCAGCAGCCAGAGACCATTCCCTCAATCACCTTCCTGATCGAACTTGGGGCCGAAATAATATCTGAGATGGCCATCACCACCTGCTTTGCATGTCCTTCGATGATAATCTTCTTAAGGCTTAGATCTTTTGCCAGCTGAATACCTTCCTCCATAGCCTTTGCCTTAACCTCTAAAGACCCTAAAGGGAGTTGAAATCTTTTGCTCAATGCACCCATGAGTTGCCCCTTCTCATTTCTGATTACAACTCCAACACCACAGCAGCTTGCATATGTGAAAATAGCTCCATCCACATTGACTTTATACCATCCAACCCTTGGCGGTTTCCAAATAGTTTTGGCTCGAACCGGACATCCATTTGGGGTAGGATCAGATTGTCTGCATTCCTCAGTGCAGTGTCGGGCTTCCTCTGCAATTTGCTTAAGCTGTTTACAGAGGCCTTCATGCTTGAAGGTATTCTTGTTATTCCAGATTTTCCATGCCGTGATTGCATACCTATTCCAGTCTTGGATACACTTATCTTCCTTCAGCCTTCATACCATATCGATGAAATCCTTTGAGCGTCGAAGCTGGTCCCTAACCTTTATTGGCAGACCCCCATTTTTCCATACCTCTGAAGCAAAATTACACCCCCATAAAGCATGACCCGAGGTTTCACATAGTCCACATAGCCCACAACTGTCAACCTTGGTGATTTTTCGTGATGAAAGCGTAGAGTTGGTTGGTAGAATGTTTTCGCAGGTTTTCCAAAAAAATTGTTTCACCTTATTCGGCATTTCAACTTCCAAATAAAATTCCAGAATTTCTTCATCTTTGATTTGTTTGAGCTTTCCCCTATAACCACTTGCTTTTTTCCTTCCTTAATGAGGTTGAATGCCACCTCATAGGCACTTTTGACAGTAAAAGAACCATTCCTTGTTCCTGCCCAAACCCAAGAGTCCTCAGGGAGTGTGGTACTAATAGGGATGCTTAAAATAATTTTTGCTTCATGAGCAACAAAATTGCTCTTCAACAACTCAGCATCCCAATAACCTTTCTCCGTATCTATTAGTTGCTCCACCCTGTCCAAAACTTGTACCTGACACCTCGGGCTGACAACTTTGAAGGTGTGTGGGGTTGGAAGCCATCTATTCTCCCAAGTCTTGACCTTCTTTCCATCTCCAATAATCCATCGAGACCCCCTCTCAAGAACTTCCCTCGCAGCCAGCAGACTTCTCCACACATAGGAAGGTCTTCGGCCTAGTTTTGTCTCCATAAAGTTGCTTCCCTTGAAATACTTTGCTTTTAGTATTTCGTAGGTAACGGAGTTTGGGTTTTGTTGAAGTCACCACCCTTGTTTGGTAAAGAGTGCGAGATTGAACGCCTTGAGGTCCTTAAACCCCATGCCACCTTCGGATTTTGGGATGCATAGCTTTTCCCAAGAGATCCAAGCCATTTTCCTCTCCTTATCTTTCTGCCCCCACCAGAAACTCCTCGTCATCGAATTAAGCTCTTTGCAAAGAGAATCCAGGAACTTGAAGCAACTCATTGTGTAGGTAGGTGTGGCTTGGGCAACTGCCTTTATAAGAATTTCATGACCCGCATTGGATAGTAGCTTGCCTTTCCAATTAGCTATTTTCCTTCCGACTTGGTCCTTTACCCGGGAGAAGGCCTTTTTCTTTCCACGACCCACAAGTGAGGGCAAACCCAAATATCTTTCATGTTGTTGGATGATTTGGGCCCCGAACAACTCTTTAATCTCTTCTTGACAATCTCTGCTTGTATTTCTACTAAAGAACAGTGATGTCTTTTCCTTATTTAACTTCTGCCCCGATTCTTGTTCATAATTAGCCAACACTTTCATCACCCTCTGTCCTTCCCCCACACTTGCCTTACAGAATATGATTCTATCGTCTGCAAATAGTAGATGGGACACCTGAGGAGCACCATGGCACACCGACACCCCTTTTATTTTGCCCACTGTTTCCTCTCTTTTCAGCATGGCAAAAAGCCCTTCCGAGCATAACAGGAAAAGATACGGGGAAATGGGGTCGCCTTGTCGAAGACCCCTTAATGGGCTTATTTGACCTCTCGGCTCTCCATTGATGAGAACTGAATAAGACACCGTCGTTACACACATCATAATAAGCTTGATCCATCTCTCTACAAACCCCAATTTTCTCATCATAGCATCCAAGTATGCCCACTCCACTCTATCGTACGCTTTGCTCATATCGAGCTTTATTGCCATCAGACCCTGTTTCCCCTTCCTTTTTAAATCAATGCTATACATAGTCTCGAAGGCAGCAATCACATTATCAGTTATCTGTCTTCCAGGTACGAAAGCACTCTAAGACTCGCTAATAACATCAGGTAGAATCAACTTCAACCTGTTAGCAAGGACTTTTGCTACAATTTTATAGAGGACGTTACAGAGACTAATAGGTCTAAATTCGGATATTTTTTAGGGGGAACTGACTTTAGGAATCAGACAAATATAAGTTTCATTCCGCCCATTCGGCATACAACCAGTATTTAGTAATTGCAAAACAGAGTTTGTTACATTGTGACCAACAACATCCCAGTACTTTTGATAGAAGATAGGAGACATACCATCGGGGCTGAGGGCTTTGGTAGGGTGCATTTGATTTAGTGCTATCTGGACTTGCTTCGCACTGAACTTCTTAAGGAGAGCAGCATTCATATTTGTCGAGACCTGCAGATTTATGGCATCTAGGCTAGCTGCAAAAGAAGATGGGCTTGCTGTGCTAAATATGGATGAGAAATACTCCATGACTTCTCTCTCAATGTCTTCCGGTTGATCATACCACACTTCATTTGCACCCCGAATCACTTCAATCTTGTTAGTCTTTCGTCTTTGATTTGCCGTAACATGGAAGAATTTTGTATTATGGTCACCGCATTTAATCCATAGGGCTCTTGACCTCTGATTCCACATTACCTCCTCCCTTATGAGAGTCTCATTGATCTCCTTTTTCAATCCCTGAATTTCCTCCGCTGTCTCATGCAAAAGATTCAATGCTCCAAGGTGTCTGAGCCGGTCTTGTTTCAGCTTTAGCACCTTATTCACATTCCCATAGACCCCATGGTTCCACCTTCTAAGTTGCCTTTGACAATTTTTAATTCTTTCCTGAATATCGACATCAACCCGTAATGGATTCCAAGCCCCTTCAATCACCTTTTTGCATCTTTCATCTCTCATCCACACTGCCTTAAAAAAGAATCTCTTTCTCACTTTCTTTGGTGGAGCCTTCTTTCTCAGACAAAGCCAAAAGGCAGTGGTCCGAAGCTGCCATTGAGATGTGGTGGACTTGCGCTTCGGAGAATTTACTAAGCCAGCCCTCATTGGCCACCACACGATCCAGCCTAATTAGAGTCCATTGGTCCCCAAACCGACCGTTGCACCATGTAAATCTGCTACCCACAAAGCCCAGATCATGAAGACCACAAACATTCAAACAATCTCTAAACCCTCTCATTTGATCTGCATCTTTGTCAGCCTAACCAAGTTTCTCATCGGGGTAGGTGATCTCGTTGAAATCACTGAAGACCACCCACGGCATATCACACTGCTTTTTCAGTGTTTCAAGCAAACTCCATGAAATATACCTTTTACTCGCATCCGGATGCTCGTGAAATCCGGTCGCCCTCTATGGATTCCGCCCCTTCTTGTCATATACCAACACGTCGATATGCGAGTTGGAGCAGCTTTTGAATATAATATCTACTCCAAATCATAACCAACCCGCCACTCTTACCGTCACTTGGAACATCAATTCCCTGGGTTAGCTCCAATTTCCTCATGAAACCCTTCATTTTACTAGAACTTGCTTTGGTCTCCACAAGGAACACCAGGATCGGATTTTTTGATTTCACCTCGTTGGTGAGAATCCGAACTGCCGGGGGTGATCCTAGACCCTGACAATTCCAAGCCAAGATACTCATTTGGCTTGGTGGCACTGCTGCGCAGTCGCCGCCTCTCTGCCATCCTTATCGGTATTTTTTTCCTATTTGTTGTTTGTTTTGTTCTCTGTTCTCCTTCGTTTCTACACTACTGTGTTTTGTTCAAGTTCCATAATGGGAATAGGGCCAGGTCTTTTGCTCCTCAGTTGGTCTAAGCCCATATTCTCTTCTTTAATTTGGGCCATCCTCACGAGTCTTTTCCTTTGCCCGCTCTTTGGGCCCAAAGTCTTAGCCACCCAGCTTGATTCTTCATTAAAGCACATCGCCATTGGGCCTTTTTCTTTCTCATTTTGAACTGGGCTTTCCTCTCCTCTTAAGCCATTCACGCTTGGCGCCAAAAGGAAATTAAATTGAGGCTCTTCCTTTTGTTGAGTCCCTTTCTCCCACATCGAATCATCCATAGCTTCATTTTGGGTTGTGGGCTTGGTCAACTTTTCCTTTCCTTGGAAAGGAAAGATGCTTCCCTTGTTCAGCCCAACACCACTGTCCATTCCGTTTTCGTGAATACATCCTGGAGCTTGATTTCCAGAATCATGCCCTTTTGTCTCATCCTCTTTGTTCCTGGTTCCCAGGTCCTTCATCGTTGACCCCTCAACACCTTCCACCCCCACTACCACAGGTGGCGCATGAGAGAGCTTCTCCGATATTTTTTCTTCGTTTCTGCCCTGTTTGTCTCCTATACTCGGCCCAAAGCTCTATCCTCCTTTAGGTGCCTCACCTCCAAACCTCCACAATACCTCTCCTCTTAACCACGGTCCATATTGAAGGTTTATTTGCTCCTTTTGGTTTTCTTTCTCCGATGTTTCAACATAATCCCTCAGGTCGTGGTTAAGCAGTCCACATCTATAGCAAAAGTTCGGAAGCCTTTCATACCTGAAACTAATCCATCTTTGCTCGCCACCTTCAATCTTAACTTTCTTTCCTCTGACTAACTTCTTTGTGACATTGATCTTCACACGAACCTGGAGGTACTTTCCCTATTGAACCCCATAATCAGCTACGTCAGCGGACATCACCTTTCCTAAGGTGGACCCTATAGCCCACCCCGTCTCACATGTTTTGCTTATCAAAGGAAGGTTATGAATCTGCACCCAAAACGGAGACAGCTTTAAAGATATCTCCTTTGGAACTTGTTCGCCTTCAAACTCCTTTAACAAAACCAGTTGCTTCTCAAAGCTTGAGGGGCTCATATTTATTATTTTCTTCTTGTCCCGTCCATCTCCAAACTCGACTAAGTATAGCTCATTGTCAATCTCTGTTATCTGCACTCCTTTATTGGGCTTCCATATCATCCTCAAGTTTTTTTGAAGTGCTTCCAACGATATACTTCTGTGCGCTAGAACTTTCATTACGAGGCATTTCTTCCCTATTTCCTTTGCTGCTTCTGTACTATTACTCCCCAAGGAAATCCTCTCATCTTCCTCTTCCGTGAAGGAGAATTTTTTCCATAACTCTTCTAGCTCTGCCCGTCATTGTTTCGTGGAAACTACTAACCTGACCTCAATAGACAGGAGGTCACACCACTCTTGCAAGGAGACCTGCAAGATACAATCTGCGTTTACATGCATGAGAGCACTGCATCTGCGTTTTCTATTTCACGTTTCCTTCCTTTTTTTTTTTTTTTTTTTTTTTCATTTCTTCACATGGATTATAGAACCACCATGAAATCACTTTTATTGAATACAAATTATTACTTGCTACCTGATAATTATAAAATTTGTTGTGACAATATTAGACTCGCAATTAAGTTTAAGAATAAAGCTAAGGGCACAACAATTTCACAACAATCCTAAACAATAGTTGTTAATAGTAGGTAAAAAAATGATGCTAGCAATGGACCCAGATAATAACTAATAACAATTTGCCACCTAGGCTTCATTATAAAATTATTGTAGTTGTAGCATTACTCTAAGTTAAAACGTACGTAAGCATGTGTCTTTGCATTTTCTTTATTCCTCTGTTTTTCTTTTTTGGCCTAAGAAAAAATGATTGCCTTTTGATCATTAAGTAGGTGTTTGGGAGCTGATAATCAACTGGTTTATTGCTTATATAAAGTATTGCTTGCAAATCCCACAAAATGAAAAATAAAAAAAAAATCTTTTTTTTAAAAAAAGAATTCTTAACTTAGCTTAATTGTTTGAAGTCGGTATAACTTTTTTGTCAAAAAGTTAGGTAAAGTAGCTTTTTGTGGTTCTATTTTATTTTTATTTTTGGCACAAAAATAAACTACTTTTGCTTATTGCGGATCCCACTCTACTTTTATTTGTGCTAACAATACTTTCAACAAAAAAAATCAATAAGTATATTTTATTTAGCCTTTTATATTAAAGTATTTGTTTTAGGTGGTCCAAATTAGTTTTCTTCATTCTTTTGTTTGTTTCTTTGTTGAGCCTTATCTTTATTTCTCGAGGAGAACAATTTTCACGTCTTGCCTTGTCATTTCAACCATCTAAGGAAAACTTATGAAAATGATGACAGTGATTATGAGAATTAGGATCTGGTGCAATATGTACTCTAGGTATTGCACATAATCTCAATCAATGATCATGAATACTTGCGGATTTATTTATGTGACATTGAGAATCCCTTTTATTATGGTCATGATCATATGGAGTAATGATTAGGTATATGGAGTAATTTTCCTATGATATGGCAAGATCTTTATCCCTTCAAGTCTTCAACAGGTGCAATAATATTGAGCAAATTATTCATTTAATATATATATTGAGCAAAAGATTAGAAAGAATATTGGAGCATAACTCGTACATAATAGAGAAGTCTATTAATTTAACCACAAAGGGCCGCAGAGATGGCCATTACAAGATACAACAAATACCATGAAGGAAACACAAACATGACTGAGACTGAGAGACACATACATCTCCATAACAAATAACAAGCACAAAGTACTGTGACAGAAGACACAAGTTATTCAGCACAAATTACATTATTAATGAAAGTTACACACAGCATATATTCCATATGCATATAGTATATGTTCTTGGTATTGTGTGGGCTTAATGACCACAGGTGCAGTTTGTGCAGCTGCAGCTAGCACCGCACTTGCACTTGCCATCGTGCTCAGCAGCAGGAGCATCCATCACAACAGTGTTGCTGTAGCTGCAAGACAAATATAAGAATCATTAGATATTAGGTGTGAGTTTGGATAAGCAATTGGCTGAAAATTGGTTAAAGAGTTGTTGTATTTGAAAAATAAAAAATAAAGTCTTGAAAAAGTGAACATGAAACAAATAAACTAAAAAAAAAAAATTAAAAGAAAAGCTACTTGCAAGCAGACATATATAGCTATAAACATGTCTTAACATGCTAATAAAAAATTTATAACTTCGAAAGGATTGGTATTCATATTAAGATGGTTCACAAAATAATATCACTGGATGAGGCTTAATCCTTCTATTTGCATCTTTTTTCTTGGTTTTGTTTTTTTACCTCTCTGCATATATGGCAACAGCCAGCTACAAAGTTTGGACAATTACTTGTCGAGGTTCTTGATCTTGAGTTTGGATCTGCTTTATCTAATGGCTTTGCTGACAGTATGAGAATATGTCTTGTATTTTTTTATTGAAAGATACCAGTTTTTTTACGGTCTATTTTGCATGAAACAAGGGTAATTTAACAGTGACAAGGTATGAATTATATTATTTCATTCACAGTACTTTCAGAGATGATTATTGTTTCCTCGAAATCATTGAAATATTTGGAACTAAAACTATCTTGCAATGACCTCTTTCAAAATAGACCTCTAATGGCCACTATATATGTGTGTGTGTGTGTGAGTGAATTTGAATATATGAACAAAGAAATTAATTTTTTTTTTCCTTGAATATATGATGTCCTTACCTCTTGTCAGTCTCCACGATGACAAGGCCATAGCTGCTTCCCTTCTTCCTGTGATTCCAAATTCATGTTATTTAAATAATTCATGAGCATATATTACGTATCAAGTTCCAAACTCATGCGCATGCAAGAGGTTTGAAAATAAATCAAGTAGCAAGATGCAAGCATTTTATGCGACTCTAGACACATGCACAAAATTTAACTAAAA
This sequence comes from Quercus gilva, assembly GCA_023621385.1. Lineage (NCBI taxonomy): Eukaryota > Viridiplantae > Streptophyta > Magnoliopsida > Fagales > Fagaceae > Quercus > Quercus gilva. The sequence continues at coordinate 24,290,140 of CM042480.1, read as the reverse complement.
TAATCCCCTACTCTTGATAGAAAACTTTGTGAGAAAAAATTTAAAAAAAATCAAGAAGAAAAATGCAAGAATAAAGTAATAAAAAAATCTTTCAAATAAAGTTATAATACCATGTAGAAGCAGCAAACTTGTTCACCACATAAAAAGATAATAATAACAACTGTTATAACTATATATATATATATAAGCATAGTATTATAAGCAGTTGTTAATAATAACAAAATAACGTCAAGATTGATGTCAAAATTCAAGAGTGTAGAACAAACTTTGTTCAATTGCAAACAAATAATAATTATGCAGAAACACAAGCAAAGGATAAGGAAATACTTACACGCACTGGCTCTTGTCAGCGCAGTCACAGTTGCCACACTTGTCTGACATGGTGATTAAGTTTGCAAGAAAAATGAACTTAGAAACTGAAATGGTTTAAAAGCTTGTTTTTTATTGCTATATCTATAATCTCTGCAATATGGTCCTCTATTTATAGAAGCTGAAGTAAAGAGCAATGGTTGCAATGCCAATGGTGCTATGGTTCCATATGTGGGTCCATTAAACATGTGAAGAGCACACGCCTCCCAAGAATTATCCAAAGGAATCTTTAATAATGTGGCGTGGCTTGGCTTGGCTTGGCCTCCTATGCTCCTCTCATGTCAACTTCATTGATTTGATGATTTCTCTTTAGCCTTTTCTATATAAGAGAGACTTCTACAAATTTACAAACTGATATGTATCTTCTCAGCTGAGAAGATTTTAGCCCCACGCTCTAAGTGATATGAAACGTGGGGTCTAAACAGCGTGGTGAGTGCTCCATTCAAGGTCTATGATGTTACCACATGGCTGTGGCCTTGAATGGAGCATTTTTTGGAGCATATATACTATGCATCTGCATCTGCACAACTAAGAAATATACATGTATGCTTATCTAAAAGAAATATATATTCTATCAAAAAAAGAAAAGAAATATATATGTACAAAGGAACATGTCTTTTAAGATTATAAACGTTATAATATTGAATATAAATTCAAGCTTTTATTATTTAATTTGAACTATGAAATAGATTAATTTTAAATAGATAAAATGGATTAATTTGAAATGAAAAAGTTCTAAAAAAATTTTTTTTGAAATGAAAAATATTTCAATACAGTTATGTGCTTGTTAGTTGTTTTCTGCATAAACATGCTTGTTCTATGACTAGATATCTATCAATCTATTTAGCTTAAAAAAAGGGGAAGATATCTGTCAATCTATTCAATTGCTTATCTCTTCTTTTTTTCTTTTTTCCCCCTTTTCTTTTACTTTCCCTTTTCCTTTTTCTTTTTTTTTACTTTTCCCCTGGTAATTAAGGTACGCACAAATTGGATTCCATGGTATCGAATTGACAATGGACTTATATGCTAGGTCATTTTTTTCAATTTGGAACCTTTATATGTTTATCTGTTCTTACTACTTTTTGTATATTTATAATTTAAATTTACATTGTACCGTATAATGTAAAAGAAGAATTTATCTTCAATTTATTTGGTTTTTTTAATTTTCCTTTTCACGTAGAAAAGAAAAAGGAAAAAAAGAAATTGAAAGCCCATCATTTATATTTGATCATGAAAACTAATTATTGTACAGCAATAAAACCAGAAACTCTCATGCATGCAAGATAAGAGTAATATGATTTGGATCCTTCATCAGTGTTATTAATTAACCTCACAATCAGGGAGCCAAGGAGGAGCTAAGAATAAATTTTGGAGCACAAGTAGTCAAGCTTTCAGGAAAATAAATATAATAAGAAGAGAAAAAAACCCTCACGCGACTAGCACGTGTAAAGTTTAGCCCTAACAAGACAGAAAAACCACAATGGGAATAATAATCAAACAACAATATATGGATGGGAAAGCTTGAATATTCTCACATTTTCTTTTGAGGCAATTTTTTTGCGATAGCAACAAACAAAAACTCCTTGGTGGTGTCCATAGCAATTGCTTCTCCAAGTAGCCAACTTTGCTTTCAAACGTTTTAGTCAAAGAAAGTTAGCCTTACATTCATGTTTTCAACTTTTTTAATCCACAAATAGCCATAGATATCATGGTTGTCCTCCCTTTTAGCCCTTCACTCTCCATTCCAAAAATACGTCCAAATCAAAGCATTGTATGATTGCCAAAAAATCTGATTTACATTTCATCAACTCGTTGAGTCTGGTACTTTCTTTGCTGCACTAGCCACTAGTTATTTATAATCCTTTTCCCCATTCTTTGTCAATAATACAGTACTGGTAATCACCCATAAGTAATTAGAGGGAAAAAAATATTTTTAAAAAAAATTATATTTTCACAATTGTTAACATAGTGTGTTGTAATAGAAGCAACATCACTTTTGCTTAGATGGTTAGATCCATGATTATCTATCATTAACACTAGTTTTACTATGCACTAATTATGATAGTTAAGGGAAAAAAAAGGTGAAAAACATGTTGCATCAATAACTTATTAATCACCCATACAGTAGGAACTACTGGTTTCGACTATTCAGCAACTTTGGGTTCAAAGATATATCAGACATTGAAAAAATAAACTATGCAATAGAAAATATTTGATACATACCTTGTATTGCTATATATATGATGGAGTCAAGATTAGCCTGCCATTAATTGCAGTGGTTTGAGGGTCCCCTCTCTTTTACCTTGAAAGCTATTTCTAAATTATAGCTAGATTCCCGATTGCGATTGATCATAATCAATGAGAAATGAAAGTTTATACCATGAAAACTGAAAGCACAGAGAAGCACACTAGCTCTTGCTGATGTGATGTGAGGTTTAATCGTTTAAGTAAATGCCAATGACTTCAGTGGTGAGAACCCCAAATGCTTCACAATCTTCTGTGGCCTTCCTAATCTAACACAAATTTTGTGTTCAAACAGTACTCAAGAAAATATAGATGTTACAACTTTCAACGGATGCAACTATCATTTTCATCTTCTTTAGTTGAAATGGTCAAATTTACTTCAATTGTTAAAAAAAGAAGAAGTAGATTGACAAATTTACATTCAAAACAAATCAAAAAAGTCATTGGCAAATATTTCTATTTGCTTCCAAAGTGTTAAAATAAAGGTTAATTGATTAATTTCATCAATTTTGAACCGTTTAATTTTTTTTTAGACAATTAGTAATTTATCAAGGTAGCAAAGTAAGAGATCTTAAATCTTTTCCTTAGCTTATACTTTTAAAATAATCAATAATTTATCATAGAGTCATCAAATGTGAATGTGGAACCAATAAAGCTTTAGATTGAGAACCCCGCGTCCATCTAAATTAATCATTTGTAAATTAGTTTTTTTTTTTTGTGGTGAAGTTACAATAAAAATAATAGTTTGGTCACAATATTTTTTAAATTTTGGTCGAACAAAATTAAATTGAGGCACATAATGGAGTCTTGGGAATGAATTTGGCCAGTTTGGGAGGAATAATTCTATTGTGTATTATAAGTGACTATAGCCATGTGAGAAATTTCTCATATTTCATTTTGGAATTATAGTTGATTATTAATGTATGAGATATGTACAATATAAAATGTGTACGTGTTTCATTCAGCTCAAGATTTAAAAACAGAAATTAAATAAAAAAAATAAAACAAAAAAAAAAGTTTTGTAGAAATATGGCCAAAAAAATAATGATAATAAAATAAAGGAGGTAATTCAAGTATAATACGAATTTGAACTAAGAAATTGAGACTAAAAGAATGGTTATATATGTTAAATTATTTCTTTCACTGTATTTCAATTTAGTATAGTATACTTATATTATCTTAATTTAATTTTATAAGATGTTATAACAATTCAACTAATTAATAATTTAATAAATTTAGTATATATTTTTTCTTCAAATTTTACTTAGTTGAAGAAAGGTAATTATTGTATCATGTTATTATACTTTCAAATGATTTTATTTTATTTTTATTTTAAATCCAATAAATAGATTATATATGGCAATAAGATTTAATAATTCAAAATTTCAAATCATTGGAAAAATATTAATAAATGAAAAAATTTCAAGATTATAATAAAAACGTGAAAATAATGATGTTTGATATAAATAATAAAACTTCAAACTAAAAATATTAATCTTGACAATTTAATGGTTATATATAATGACATGTATTTACAAAATAAACAACTACACCATCAATAAAAGTATTGAAGTTGTTTATTTTGTAAATACGTTTAATTATATAATAACAGGAGTCTTATAAAAAATATATATATATGTACGTGCAGCCGCGCTAAACTCTGCAAAATTTACACATTTCTACCAATAACTTTCTATATCCATAGCAATATTAATGTCTTCTGACAGAAAAGTTTGCATTTATATTACCTTTACCGTCCACCTAAAATGAGGGAAAGAAAAAACATCGTTGTCAAAGAAGTTACATTACTATTGCAGTTTGCATGTGAAATGTTTGCATTTGCACAAAAGAGATTCAACCTAATCATATGTGGAGGATTTCCTATAGTTTGAACTTGGAAGGCTACAAATCAAGAGTTTAGGTTTGTTTATGAGTATGGTTGTTAAAATCGTGATTTGAATTGTAAAATCGCATGATTTTAAGATCTCACCTCACCAAAATATTTAGAATTGCACTAAGATTGTAAAAATGGTAGGATTGTAGGGATCCTACCGATCCTACCAAAACATCAGTTTTTGGTTTTTTTTTTTTTTTTTTTTTTTTATGGGATAAATTTTTGGTTTTAATGAAACTTTAAGAGTTTTTATTTTTCTACGTTGTGATGGTATGAATTTTTCTTTTTTATTTATAAAATCATATTAACCTAAGCAAATGTTATCTAGTTTCTAGTTCACTTGTAATCAAAATGAATGAATGCTTCATTATTTCTATATGAAAAATTTATGTTGACTTTGCTACACTTTAAGTTATAATGTTGTTAAATTTGTTTGATTAATATACTAATTTATATTATAATTTTACTAAATTTTTTTCTTTTATATAATTTTATTAATATGCTTGTATTTGTATATTGATTGATTGATTTTTTTTAGCATGTTTTGTAATTGTTGTTAAGGGGTAGAACTTGAATGGTTGAGTGTGAAGTTGTATCTTGATATCTTTTATAGCTCTAGTATACAAATATACAATGTCTACGTAGATGATGAAATGGATGATGATGATTAGGACGAAGATTATAAAAACTTTAGAATGAGAATAATTAAATGTTCACTTCACTTTAATATTAATCTTGCTTTTGAATTTCATATTTTAGTTAACTAGTTTTCATTTGATAACTTATTTTGGATTTTAACCTTGGAACTTGGAACTTAGAACTTGGAAAATATTTCCATGTGTTGATAAATATTGTGATATTTAGTTGCTAATTAAACATTTATTGAACTGTTAGATACACTGGGTCAAAACTTAAATATATTTTTTTACGTTAGTATAGACGTAATGATGTATGACGTGCAAATAACATTATATGATGCAAATCTTTGTTTTTTTATGGATAAATTCAAAATTTATGTGATTATTTAACATATAAAGTTATTATCAATGTGTTTTTTGCTTTAAATTTGAAAATATGTAAGATCTCATGATCCACGATTCGATCATACGATTTACAATCCTACTTATCTCTCAAGATTCTATGTAGGATCCCGATTTTGACAACTTTGTTTATGACACTTCATTTTTGTGCTTAAGAAATAGAGGTTTTTTTATTATTAAAAAAAAAAAAAAAAAAAAAAAAAAAAAAAAAAACTTCTTTCTCTTATAAGTTTTCTATGCTGTGTTTATATCAGTTTTTCCCCTTCTATTTTGAGTCAGTATAAAGTAGAGTTGATTTAGTATATTATATTAAATATATTGATTTTAGAATAGGTTTAATTTTTGTGTTTAAGCAATTGAGAGATGTAATGGGAGGAGACTTAGGAATTGGCTTTTGCAATTATATATAGTAATAGTAATGGTAAAAGATATTGATTGATGGGGCATAAACAAATTTGAATTCTTTGTCACAAATGCGAAAACAAAACTCGTTATAGATGAGTGTTACATATTATATTTGCACAATTATATATAACTATATTTGTTACTACATGACAAAATTGTCTCAAAACTTGTTGTACACATAAGTTATTCTCTTTACACGTATTATTATTGTGTTTTTATAACTGACTAACTCCATGACAATCCGCTCATTTAGCCTACACCATAAATCAACTAAACAACTCCATGGTCTAACCCAAAAATAGGTGAGCCCCTTAACTACCATTTGTTTTCCAACGTAAATATATGGCTATAAAATGCAAAGACTCCCACAAAACAAAACCCCACACATCACAATTTATAATTAAAGGCTACAAAGTAAAAAGAAGCGGAGCGCAAATGGGTTCAACCAAAGTGGTAGCCCTGCTCCTCATTGCCATGGTTGTGATGTTTGCTGCTTGTGCTGAGCTTGGGGAAGCTTATTATGTGTATGATGTTCAATGCTATGAGGGTTGCTATCCTAAGCGGTGCCCGCCAAACTATGGCTATTCCAGATGCGATATATACTGCAAAGGTCTTTGTGGTGCTGGCCGCCCTTAAGGATGGCTAGACCAACAAGAAGCTATATCGGGGTGTCTGTGTCCGTGTCTGTGAGTTTAACATGTATGAAAATGATCAGACATTACACTTACGTAGTAAACTACTTATTATGCCTTGTATTTTCTAATCATTGTTGGAGAAATTTTAATTAATACTAAATTTGCCTACTTTTATTACTTTCTAGATGCATACCTGGATTTACATTTTGTGGTTTGAAGAAAAGGAAAAAAAAAATTACAATTTAAATGTTGGACCAAACTTTAATACCTACCTTCAAAGTCCAAATGCAACTTCACTTTATGGCAATGGCACCTCTAACGAGGAAATGAACGAGGTCATTAATTACCAACTTTAAGAGACTCCAATTCAAACCATGTCACATGTATATGAAAAGCAATGTGGGTTTGGTGTTTTGTTATAAGATAAAATATTAATAAAAATGAAAAAATTTCTAGATTTATAATAAAAACGTGAAAAATAAGGATGTTTGATAGAAATAATAAAACTTCAAACTAAATTGACGAGTAGCATATAAATGATCATCCATCATTCACAAACTGGTATGGATGGGTGTGCATGCATTAACTCCAGGCAGTAATTAATAATCGAGCAATGAATAACACAGAATCGTTGCCTTCATCCAATAATGCAGAACTAAGGATCGGTTATGAGCATAAAACGTTAGTTAAATTGCCATCATTAAGCATTGATTATTCAGCTGCAACATAACAGTCTGCTGAGTATTAACTCAGCCTAAGGCTATATAAAGCCAAGAAAAACAGGTAAAAGGACACAAACACACATAGCAATACAATTTACATTTTTTCTAGGAAGAGAATAAGCTAATTTCAGCATCAGAGGGTCCCTTCAGGCCCCACACTGGTGCCCTTATCCACTGAGTGCTTTCGACACAGGTTTTACAGGTCGTCCATCAACTGACAAGGAACATACTGACGAGGCAAAATCTTGTTTCATCATAAATTAATCTTGATAATTAATTGGTTATATATAATGAAATGTCGTCTTTACAAAATAAACAACTACACCAATACACCATCAATAAAAGTATTGAAGTTCAGTTAATTAGTTAAAGTATTTTTGTTACAATATAATATGGGAAATGTTTAAAACGTGTTTGGTACATTTAATAACAGGAGTTTTATTAAAAATATATACGTACACGTAATTAATGTGCGATATAATAATTTATACCTCATCCAATAATCAAGACAGTCTTGCCATGTCAAGAATTATTAGATTTCTGCTGTCACACATTTTTGACAAATGTTGAGGTTCAAGTTTTTAAGAGGGAGTTTCACACACATATATAATTAGATTAGACAAAAGTAGAATTTCTATCTTATTAAAAAAAAGGATTCCTATGGTCTGTTTGGATACTACTTATTTTGCTGAAATTGAAAACTTATTACTGAAAGTACTTTAAATAAAGGTAAAAGTTAGTTGAAATAATACAGTAGGGTCATGAATAGTACCAAAAAGTGTAATGAGACCCATAAATAATAGCAAAAATAAGCTAAATAGCGAAATAATTTTCATTTTTCATTGGTATCCAAACGAAGACCTAGTCTCTACAACGTGGGAACTGGGAAGAACACTTTCCTAATGGAAGTCAATACTTACTCCCTGGAAATCTCTTAAATTGTTCTCCTATTTTGTAAATGAGGAATGATATGTCTACAATATTTTTACAACATTTTTACAACAAATCCTAAGTGGCAGGTTGTTACTGGTTGTTATTGTTGGGGCAAAAAAATAATCTTAGTGTTAGTTTTAAATTTGAACCAATAACAACTAACCACCTGTGATTTGTTGTAAAAATATTGTAAAATTGTTGTAGACGTAGCATCTCTCTTTGTAAATAGCAAAGGTTTGAATACAAAGATCAGGGATAAGATTAATAAATAGTGGTGATTAATTATTACTTCCATGGTTTACCAAGCTTTAACTCTCATTAATGTCTGGACAGTGATGTGTACTTATCACGAGGATATTAAAGGACAAGGTTTTTTTTTCATACTAGTTCAGAGAAAAATTCTTAAAACTCCATCTATATCTTTTTATTAGATGTGAATTTTAAAAATATAGTTATTAGATTACATATTTTTTATATTCTTAACACGCATATCAAGTTTCGTTCAAATTAGACATTATATACTACTTGATACTTATTTTTCATATATAATTTTAAATCATAAAAAGTTAAAATTTAAATATTTGATCAATAACATAACTATTGATCTTTGATCTTCTTAAATTTTTGCAATTATGGAGGATATAATAAAAGCATACATTCTAATAGTTAAATTTTCAAAATTCACATCCGATAAAAAGATATAGGATGAGTTTAAAGGATTTCTCTCCAAACTAAATTAGAGATAGACCTTTGTCGATATTAAAAATAATGCTCTTGTTAATGGGTGCCTTTATGTATTTGTTAATTGAAAATTTTATAAAAATTTATATATCATTTTCATAGGAAATATAAAAAAGCTATCAAAAAATTTTAGCTATTTTTAAAATTTTCCTTAAAAAGTTTCTAAAAATATTTCATAAACTAATGACCTTTAAGCATCCATTAACTTTTCTCTAAAAACAAAAAAATATCCCAAGTCTATAAAAACGTGCGCATACTATGAAATATGAATTGGAAACTTGGAAGCCTTGTGAAAATGGTGAGACCATTTAATGAAGAGGAAATATTGCAAGTACTAAAAAACATGGATGGGGATAATGAATTGGGACCAAATGATTTTACTATTGCAGTTTTTAACAAATGCTCAAGGTGGTGAAAGGGAAAATTATTAGGGATGGCAATTTAAATCTGACCCGCGGATACCCGGCTCGGCCGGACCCTAATGGGCTAGATTTTACCCGATCTGATAAAGAATAGGGTCGGGTATGGGTTTAAAAAAAAAACCTGAAGTGGATCTAGGTCGGGTTTGGGTTTTTATAAAAAAAATCCAAAACCCGACTTGGAACCCGACCCGGATATGACCCGGTTACCTTGAAATTACAAAAAAAACCTCCCTGATATATATAGTGGTAATGTAAACCCTATGTCCCTAACCCAACCGCCTCTCATAATTTGATCTTATTTCAATTCACGCCCTCAGCCCCTTACGCCCTCAGCCTCACATCTCCAGCTCACAATGTCACTCACTCTGTCTTAGCTCTCTCACTCACTGTCTCACAGGGCCACAAGCCCACAAGCAGTCAAGCACAGGCAGTCGCCGTCGCCGATCTCACACTGTCGCCACACAGTCACAAGCCTACAGCTTTCTACTCTCTCAACTCCGTTTCGTCCTCACCGTCGTCGATCTCACACTGTCGCATAGCCCTCTGCCCCTCTCATCTTCCTCGCCCATGGCCTCACGGCCTCGCTCCACCTCGATCTCCATTTTTTTTTTTTTTCTGGGTTCAGTTCGTCTCAATGTGAGTTTGTGTTTGTGATTTTGAAAGGGAAAATCATAGATCTAAAATTTGTGTTTGGTTTGTGATTTTGAAAGGGAAAATCATAGATCTGACATTTGTGTTTAGGATTTCTGTGTTTATGTTTGTGATCGTGTTTGGATTTGTGTTTGTGTTTGTGTTTGTGATTTTGGGCCGAAAAATCATAAATTGAAGTTTGTGTTTCTAATTTTGGGCTTGGCTGGGCATGAGGGGACGGGGCCCACGGGGCCTACAGAGGCCCGACGGGGTGGGTTTAGGGTTAAGAAAAAAACCCGTTTAATAAATAGGCCGGGTCCAGGTTTCTGGGGTAGACCTACGGGTTGGGTCCGGGTATGGAAAAACTCGGCCCGAACCCGACCCGTTGCCATTCCTAAACATTATGAAGGCTTTTCACAATTTTCACAAATAAATTGTAAAGTATATCTTTGAAGTTTGGAGTTACTTAGATTTTACAGGTTTGAGAAGTTGGATTTTACATCCTAAATTTGATTCCGTTGGGAAAGCCCCACCTCTGTTAGTTTAAGTTATTGGATTTCACGTTGGCGGGCTAGAGGTATATTTTTGTCTTTTCCCAAAATCAGCCCCTCACAAAACAATGTCATTTCACTTGAAACAAAAGAACTACTGCTAGCTTACAAAACAAGACTATTCCGCCAAGAAGAAGAATCATAACCCATCTGCAACACGACCGTTTCACCGAAACCCAATTTACTCCCAAAATCACATACCCATAGCTGCTAAAATAGACTCTGAATATTCCATCAGGTGGTCATGAACTCTTTGAAGCTATTCTTGCTGCCGAAGAAGGTCTTCCTATTGTTTGTGGCCATATTTAGCCAACTGTTATAGAGTACTCTTGTAATTCATTAGTATTAGAGAATTATTTATTGATACTCTCGTTTTTAATTTATTTTATCATTTAGTTTCCTAATTTACCTGCTCTCTTCTAGTGCTTCATATTGAAATTTAGTTCAGATTGAAGACCCTGAAATGCCACATATATAGTCAACACGGTCCACCAATATTGTTATTAATAGAATCGAAGAAAGTGGTCTCTCCTTAACGAGAGTTGCAGAGAAAGAGAGGAGAGAGCTCACTGTGGGCACCGGGATGGACCTACTCTAGAGCCATCGCACTGCCGTCGATCTGAAGTAGCTCTCTCATCGTCGCTGGTGAGGCGGAATGAACAAGATGGAGAGGGTTGTGGGTGATGAACCAAGGAGAGTTCGAGATTTTATTTTGTGCACCAGTGAAATGACTCTGTTTGTGGGCTTCAGGACCGAACCAAGATTCAAACTTTGGGAGGCCGAAGTTTTTTGTTTAAAAATTTTAAAAAATTAAAATATTAATACTAGTGGTTAACAAAGTTGCATTGTTAGCATTAATTTATTAATTATTTTTTGTATTTTTTCTTTTGAAAAAAAATTTAATAATAGGATTTTATAATCAAGAGTTTTGCAAGTCAATAGGTACGTCTTAATATTTTCAAGGTCTAACTAATGTGTGGATGAAGCAATCAATATATGGCATATGAGTTGTCTCTAAAACTATAAGGGTGGAGTCATTTGAGAGGGGCATAGAACTCTCAAGTGAGAGGGAGAAATTGGATAGAGGTTATTGGGTTTTTGTGATTTTTTTGCTAGGATTTGTAATTGATTTGTTGTTATTGTTTTTGCTTAAACCAGATTTATGATTTGTCCAAAGATTTTCTTATTATTTGGATATGTGCATTTTTTTTTATAGATTTTTCTTGTTATCTATTTGTTGGATTTCTTGGGTCAATTCGTAAATTTTTTGGGGAAGTGGGACCAAGTATATAAATTTAAGAGATAGAATTAAATTCTTTTTGTTAATATACACACTAGTATATATTATTTTCAAAGGTTGTGGGGGAGGGAGGGGGGGGGGGGGGGGGGATGGCCCCCCTTTGCCCTTAAGTAGTTCCATCCCTGGTGGGCTTTATGTTTTGAATCTTCTTCTTGGACGAAACGGTCCAATTTTGTAAGCTAGCAGCAGACATTGTTTTGTAGGGGGCTAATTTGGGAAGGAAAATACATATTAGCATGCCAAGTTATCATTTAATCGTCTAAACTAACAGAGGATGGAATGGCAATGGCTCGGGTTCGGGGCGGGTTTTTTTTATGCCCGAACTTGACCCGTGGGTCCTTACCCGTTACCCGAACCCAGCCCATTTAATAAACAAGTTTTTTTTTTTTTTTTTTAACTCTAAACCTGCCTCGTCAGGCCCCGTGGGCTTATCCAACCATATCTGGGCCTAATCTAAAGTTGTGGCCCAATACGACCCAATCATAAAAATAAAAATCAGTTTTACATTCAGAAATCACAACTACAGATTCAGAAACACAAATCACAAACCCAAACATAAACACAAATCATCTTTTTTTTTTTTGCTCTTCTTTGTTAATATAGACTTTTCACTCATAAAAAAATAACACAAATTAAAAACTCAAACATAAACAAAAACACAAATCAGCCTTTTTTTTTGCTCTTCTTTGTTAATACAGATTTTTCACTCATAAAAAATAAATAAAAAATAAATAAAAAAATCATAAACAGAAACACAATCCTGTCCTCCGAACATCTGATCGTCTCTCTGATCTAACAATCCCATGCTCCGATCTAACAATCTCGTTCTCCGATCTAACAATCTTGTGCTCCTACATGACAAACTTCAACCACCACGAGATCCGTGCTCCTCCATGAAAAAACAACAACCACCACATGATGAAAGTGAGGGTGAGGGTGGGTCGGTCAGTGAATGAAAGTGAGGTGACTGGGTAAGGGGTGGTTGAGAGAAAACGAGAGTAGGAGTGAGAGAGGTAAGGGGCGGCGAGGTGGAGTGACACCATGAGGGGAGCGTGAGGCGGGACGAGATTGTGGGACCATGAGGCTGAGTGAGGCTGTGATCGTGAAGGGAGCATTTGAAGGCGAGGGAGGGTGGCCAGCGGTGAGAACTTGAGAGAGAGAGAGAGAGAGAGAGAGAGAGAGGAGGGGGTTGAAGGGTGAGGGTTAGGTTTAGTGTTTAGAAAATGAAATCTGAAAGGAAAAGAGAGTATTTATAATACTAGGATTTTAAATTTTTTTTAATATTATGTGTATATGGGTTGGGTTCGGGTTGGGTATGTTTAAAATCCAAACTCGACCCTATTGTTTAACAGGTCAGGTCAGATTAGGTACCCACAGATTGGGTTATATTTTCCATCCTTAAAGGATGAGATTTTGCTAACGGAACCAAACTTCAGAGTGTAAAATCCAATATCTCAAACTTTAAGGGTGTACTTTGCAATTTACCCAGTTCCATGAGACATGTATGTTCGAAAGAAACTTTAAAAAGATTTTCTATCTCTTATTCCTAGAAAGATAAGGACTATGGACATTAAGGTACTATTTGGTATGGGTGTTTCAAAAGTGTTTTTTGTTATTTAAACACGTAGGCCCCACACTAAGTTCTATGTTTGGTAAGGTGTGTTGTTCAAATGGTTTGAGTTATGTTGTTCAAATGGTGTTTGAGTCATGTTAACGTTTGGTTGAAATACATTGGACCCACTTGAAGTGACTACACCTCAACTCTCTTCTCTCCCACACCATCTGTCTATTCTTTACCCTCTCATCCTTCCTAAAGCTCACTTCTCTTCTCCTTCTTGTACAACAGTAGTCCCATCACCAAGCTTGTAGCTCCCTTCATTAATCCCACACACCCACCTGAATCTCTCATTACTCATCCCAACGGCCATCTGAGAGCATTCATAAACACACAGAGAACCAAAGTTACGAAACCCTAAATTCACCAAAATTAATCCTAAATCCGTACGACCAGATTCGTCTCCCTAACCACCATATTTACTCGAAACAGCCACACCTATAATCACTGTTTTGGGCAAGATTTTTTCAAACAACTATCAAACTTTATCTCATATCAATTTTAGTGCCCTTGTACAACGCAACTACCATTAACTGAGTATATTATGGAGTTTGCAGACACATCTTCTTCCTTTTCAGTCATTTCGCCATATTCATCCTCTTCCAATGCAGTTCCTTTACCTACAGTAAGTGTTTAATTTTGCTGTTAAATTCAATGTTCAATTTTGCTGTTGCATTTGTTCTTAGTTGCTGTTAAACAATCCTTCACCTTTGGTGTTCATATTTCTTCACAATTGTTGTTGATTTTTGCTCTAGATTTTGGACACGATTTTCCTCCATCTCCATCTAACTAAAGCTAAGTATGGTTTGAAAAATGGGCTTTTTAGAAATCATTAATAAAGGCCTAAAGTGTATATTTGATTTCATATAAATCATTGATAATTGTGATGTTAATTTTTTTTTGTTTCCCCATGTTGTATATAACTTGTCTTCACTACAATCTCTTTTATATATACTTGTAATAACTTGTTTGAGTTAATTGGTAAATGTGTTGCTCTAGCTGTATTTGAACTTAATACGTAATGCTACAACATGTTTGGTATAGTTTTCTGTGCAAAGGACCATTTTCCTATTCTTCAATTACTGGTATTGGTGAGGATTAGGTTCAAGTCTAAGAAATCATAAAAGTAATTTAGGAAAATAGAAACCTTGAATTTACTAGGCAACCATGTACACTCTGTCTTTCCTACTATCCATGTTAGTGTATATTTTTGGCTTAAGTGTGTATCTTTTATTAGATGGTTGCATCATCCAATGCTGAGGATTGGAAGTTATGGCCTCCACCTATTGAGAAGCACTTCATTGATGTTTTGGTTGAAGAAGAAGCCAAAGGGAACATGCCTAGTGGCCAATTCAAAAAAGGGCTTTGGACAGTTGTCTGAAACAAGTTCAGTCAACGAGTCGGAAAAGCCTATCACAAAGATCAATTACGCCAGAAATATCAAAAGTTAAAGCAAAGACACAATGCTTTTTCCCAGCTAATCGGTTGAACTAGAATGGGATGGGATTCTGTCACTAACATGGTCACAAGTAGTGACGCGGCTTGGGCATAGGCAGTGGCGGTGAGTGTTATAGGTTTACTTTATAATTTCCATGCCCATTGATTCATAGTATTCTTACAAATTATCCTATATATACCACATGTGAATAATCCCATATATACCACATCTTGATAGGCCAACCCTATGTGTATAGAGTTTCGTAAAAAGGGGCTAGATCACTATGACTTGCTAGGACAGCCCTTTAACAGGGGCATTGCAACTAGATTTCTACAAATTAATAGCGATGAAGAGTGAGAATTGGATGCTGCTTTCCTAACGCATGGAGTACACATCATTGTCGAACTTGATAGTGGAGACGATGTGGAGGAGCTACCCACCCCAGTTGTAGGGCAAGGTAGCAAGTGTGTTGGAAAGAAGCCATCTCACTCAAAGACCTCAGCAAGGAAGAAGAGGAAAGGAGGGCCCATTGAATATATATATGACCGATAATATCATGGAGTTCATGGACATGTCAAGGAAAAGGTGTAGTAATGAGGATAGCGATAGTCGAAAGGAAATTGTTGAATCTACGCTGGTGGATGATAGGTTCTCAATGGACAAGGCCATTGCAATTCTTAACAATATTGAAAATGTTGATGATTACACCATGTTCAAGGTCCTTAATGAACTCCATAAGTCCGATAGTAAGGCCGCTTTCATCATGCTGAGACTAGATAGAAGAAGAGGCTAGATGGATTTAGTCAGTAATTTTATGTAGGGGACTTGGTTAAGGAAAGGGGGCAAGTTTAGGCTACTTTTTGTGGGGTTGCATCTACTGTTTTCGTTCTTATGTGTATTATGCTAATTACCACTAGAACCAGTTTTTGTTGCATTGGTTGTATGGTTTAGTGGGGTCACATTCTAGTGAGCTAAGGAATAATGATCTTACTATATGTTAACTTATTGTTAATGATGGTAGTATTTACTGGTTTGTTAAGGAACCATTTACTTTTTATTGTTAAAAACTAGCTTTGGTGCTGAGTTTATTGTATAAACTTTTTTTTAATGATTATTCCAACATTCTGATTTGTTAAGGAACCATTATTTTGTTCTTAATAACTACTGTTGTGTGATGTTGTTTGCTACAAGCCACGCTGTTAATGACTATTGATGTTGTTAATAACCATTTTGATGTTGTTAATAACTACTGTTGTGCTGATTATTCCAACTGTCTTTGCTGCAAATTATGTTGTCTTTGCTGTCTTTGCTGCAAAGACATGATATACTGTTTTAATTGGTGGATGTTTTGTATAAACATTATACTGTCTTTGCTACAAAGTTCTATAAATATAACATGTTGATGGACTACTACATATATAGAGAAACAAAACATAACCTGTTGATAGATGAGAAATCATTGATCCCCAAAAAACTTCCAATCGATGGTCTGAAATATCCTGAAGGTCTAAAACATGCTAAGGAACAATGCTAAATATGTGTTGGCTACAAATTTTTTTTTGAGTTTGGCTCCTTTGTTGTGCAATGCATTTTAAGAGTATTACCTGCAACCTTACTGGGGATGCTTAGTGAGATTCTGCCTAAACTGAACCTTCTTTTCTTTGATTTTATTTATTACTTTTAATTACATGTGATGTGATTATTGCTTTATTTTTTTGATAAAGTTGGCATCCATCCTTGCTGAAACATGCACACATGTATTGCCTAGTATAGTAGCTAATTATTTTTGCTAGAGTAGTTTTTTTTCAAATGAATGCTTTGTGAAATTTTTTTAAGCCAAAATTCCCTTCACAATTTGCAGGAAAGAATTTTTAGTAACTTAACAAAGTTCAAGTACAACTTATGTGAATTCCGATATTGTTGACTCTTATGTTCTTTTTACAGGTTTGCATAACCTTTAAAAGGCATTGAAAAATAAGAAATATTTTCTTCTTTTTCAATTGAAGTTAGTTGGGATATAAATAATTTAAAAAAAAAATCATAAAAAAAGAAGAAGAAAATGAGAATCAATTTTAAGCATACACTTTTAGTAATAATATTTATGTAAGTACATGGTGCATGTATTTTAACTCATCCTTTCACCGATCATCAAAGATATGAATGAAGAGAATCCTACAGGTCTCCTTTACAGGAACAACGGTAGTTTGATTTTTTTTTTTTTTAAATTTTACTCAGAAAGGTAGTTTGATGTTCATACTATGGCTTTTACATATTATTTAATTTAATTGATTGGATCCCAATATCTTCTTCAGTGAAATGAAAATGGGTTGAAGACCTGATTTAATTGCTTATATGCCCCCTGATCTATGTAAGGCCGTAATATCAAATATTTCCATTAGATCATTTAATAAGAAAATATGGCATATTTCATGTAAATGGGGAGCTTATATTTATGGCATTTGTCTATATTTCCTACTTACCATAGAATGAGTGGTATCTGATGATGAATAGACCTGCTAAGGTAGATTATATAATGAAATTTAAACTAGTGTTTTAGAGTTCAAAGATGTACCAAATACATGTAATCATCGTGTCCCCATGACATCATTACATTGTTGAGTCCACGCCCTCAGAGTAAACTCCGTATTTAGTATTGTTAGTAGGATTGTAGTGGTCTGGATTTTCCTTGAAATACTGTGGTTAGAATGTAACATTAGGTCAGATGTTTGAACTTTGATCCACCAAAGACTAGAATGTTTCATAAATTTTTAGTCAAATGCTTTGTAACCATGTATCTCTTGAAGTGTAAAATTTGTAGAAAAAGCTACCTTGTGATGGAGAAGGGTAAGATTTTTAATCAAATGCTTTGTAACCATGTATCTTCTGAGTTTGGCTCCTTTGATGTGCAATACATTTGTTAGGTTCTAAAGATAGTGCCTCATGTTGATAATGTGTTATAAAATTAAAGGAAATAATTAGCAACACAAAGATATGAAATTGAAAGGTCTACAAGATAATGAAGATATCACTATGGTTGACATAATTTGATTCAATTCCTTTGCCTTTTTCTTTTACAGGCAAGCACGCAACCAATTCCCTTTCATATCACACCTATATGACATTTTTCTTCTTGGCCTTTTGAAGCTTTATTGAACTACTACCACGTTCTTGTCGTACTCACTGTGTTATTTTGCCTAATATATAATAAAATTATGCTATTTTGCCTAATATAATTTCGCCATCTTTTTATTTCACTTAATGCAATTTTGCATGTTTTTATTTTTGTTTAATGTAATGAATTGTTACTTATATTTTGCACATATATTAAGGCAAGTGTCTTATTGATAAATTTAATTATTAGATAATTGGTGAAGATTTTTATCTAATCAGCAGTGCAACAATGCACACAATCCTTAAAGATGAGAAAGATTTTCTACAATTAATATTAACCAAAGCTAAAGTACCATATCAGGTTCATTTAACCTAATTGAAGGTTCCAGAAAATAAAATATTATATTGCCAAAAGACACTACTTTTTATTGATGATGCCTTATACTCTTCTAAATTTATAAGGAATTTACTCAACTCTAAGGATATGCGTTACAATGGTTATCATGCTAACCAATAAAATATAAATAGTGTTTTCTTATCCAAGGAAAATTAAAATCAATGCAAACAAGTATTTGAATTCAATTAAGAAATCTGACATATTACACCTAAAATACTATACGTTTATACTTAAGTTTTACCACACACACACACACACACACACACACAAAAAAAAAAAAAAAAAAAAAAAAAAAAAAAAAAAAAACAACCCTACTCCATTGATAGATCATCACTTGCTTTACTAGATATTTAACCTTATTTTAACTGGCCAAATGGTGAGGCTAACCCAAAGTTTCTGGTTTCGCATATGGTGGCTTCCCTGCTTTGAGCTAACCAGAATCTTTCAAGAGTTTTTGTGAAGAGCATGCGATAAAGCTACCAAGGAAAATGTGTAATGCATGTTGCTGCAAAGTTTTCATACATGATCAAAATGAACATAAAGCTAAAAGGTGAGAGAATCTTGGGTAAATTAAAAAATATATAAATAAATAAATTTACACGACCAAATAAACCTGAACATATAATTCTACAAGTGGTAAAGAACAGAAAGAGTTGGTTAGAAGAACTCTAGTAACATGTGAAGTTATGTGATATAGTAATTTCTTAATTATCACTTAAAGCCATAAATAGGAGGAAACCAAACACAAAGTTGTTTCTATTCTCTAACTAGTAGGCAAGGAATGAGACATAATTTACATGAAATATAAATCTGGAATACATTAGGATAACCAGAGGTGTAAGCAAGGCTGCAATATTCAAGATTAAAAGCATTTGCCTTTGTCTTCTGAGTTCTGCCCCAACACATGCCCTAACTTCCACCATGAATTGTTTAAAAGTTCCCTCAAAACTTGAGGTTTTTTTTTCTGCCTTCGTCATCTAAGAAGCCAAAATCAACAACTCTCAACTTAGTGAGATCCTGAAAGTAAATCAGCATGGAAGACGTTAGACTAATTTGACTCCACCATAAACTCAAAACATATGAGTCGATTCATGTGTATTAAAGATGTGAGCTCCACTTAAATGTACAAATAGAAACTTGTACAAAATTGTGGTGGCCAGAAATGATTCTTAGATTTAACAATTATGTGTCTAAAACTATACCACTCTTCCTCTTTATATTCTTCCAACTCAACCAAACTTCACCAATCTTTATTTTCTATATTTCTGAAGTTTTAATGTAATTGGATATCCATACCGAATTAATTCATCTATGTTAATAATCCCCGTCTAGCGTCAATGTGACAACCATTTGTCCACATGCTATCAATGTGTTTGAACTAAAATAGATATATTTTGAAATTCTATACGAAGGGTCTAGGCAACTTAGCCTGGTTGTGACTGCTAGTTTGGGCATAAAATACATCATTCCGCTTTCTATAATTAATGTAATCACCTTTCCAAACTCTTGAACCTGTAGAGGAAAAAAAATAGATTCAATAATTAAACATACTATAAATGGGGGAAATCTATATCTCTCGTAAATAAACATGCTCATGTGATGCACAAATTAATAGAAAATCATGTGAAAATTGAAGATACACTTCAATAATATAATTGAATTTGAACAATAAAAAAAATAGTAAAAATAAACAAACTAAAAATACTATTAACTCACATGCCAAAAGCACATAGTTTAAGACCAAATTTTTATTAAAATCCAAAATTTATAATCGATTATTAAAATAATGAAAGTCCTTTCAAATTTTAAAAACTTTTGGTAATCTAACTTTTGTCATTATAGTTTTTTAAAAACTATGTTAACAATTCTTACGTACTTATACTTATAGTGCATCACATAGCAAAAGCATGTCATACGCTGTGTAATAAATATGTTGAATTACATAGTACAAGCATGTCATGTAAGGCTTAACTTTTATTATTAAAACAAAAAAAGCATTGCATATTATTAATAAAATAAATAAATAAAATATTTTAAACTTTGGGAAATCGAATTTTAATCTAATTAGTATTTTTAATCTTCATACATCTTTGGTAATAGTGATTTAGTTAGAGAAAACTATGCTAATAATTTATTATACTAATAATGTGCCAAATGGCAAAAGGAGAAAAAAAAAGGAAAATTTTCTGGTAGCACTTAACTCCTATTTTTAATAAACACACGCCCAAAAGATTGAAAACCTCACCCTACATCCCTTATGGTGGGAGGAGATGCATTGATGCAACTTTGTCCAAGGAACATTGGCAAAATAAATCAATGATAGGTAACTTCAACTTATCTTACTCAAAGTGGTATTAGACTGGCAGGTTTCTATAAGATAAGCATCTGAAAAATGGTTCTTATTAAGCAACCACTGCAAGAGAAGTGACGTATTAGGAAAAATAGATATTTTTCTTACATGAGCCTCAACTACCGCCTTAACATATGCATTCTGCAGCAAGCGTTTGAGTGGGTGACGCAAGAAAAGCTTCCTTTTTAGTGAAACTAAGCCAACCTTGGTGAATTCCACCTGCAAGTAATGAAAAATGTCACAGCAAACAATAACCAATAAAAATATTTACAGCTGTTAATTTAATTGCATGTATAAAATGCACACAGAATACTTTTTAATATTACATATCCTACCAACCAGATGGTAATACCAATAAGAGAAGAAAGGCTTGCTGAGAACAAATTTAATAAATAATAATAATAAAAAAGACAAAAGGGCAAATTAAAACTCTTATTATCATATCAAGTGATAAACCCATGCTGGTACATTCTAATCATTATTTGGGCCACTGGATCTACAATAGTGCTAATTTCCAAGACCATATTAAAGCTACATTGTTTCAGATGATATTCTTTGGAAGATAGTCTGTGGCATTGGCATTCCAAAGCATATCCATGTTCTTTGGAAACCCACCCCCAACCCCCCCCCCCCCCCCCCCACAACAAAAAAAAAAAGAGCATTTTTACTCTGCACCTCAACATAAAGAGAGCCCCACTCCAATCTACACACTAGACTCCCACAAACCACAAATCACAAAGCTAAGCTGCTAACAATCAAATACAAACAAGAAGAAAGGAATCTTTACGCATCAAGACGCTACAAAGCCTCAGACAGTCAGACTCTGAAATCTGACAATAGGATTCCCCAGTTGCAGGATAATGGCCTATTCGTTGATGTATCCTTGAAGCTCACTCTTGCTGTAGCTTGGGTCCTTACTTCCCAGCAAATGTAATTTATTATACTATCTTCATTCAGAATTTGGCCCCCAAATATCCTAGCATTTTGACATAATATTTTGTAAACTGATCCCCAGGCCTACTTGCATACTTTTTCTCTGATAGTTTCCCAAGTCTCTGCAGTAGAATATAGCCCCATTCTACTTATAAATATTGATTCAAAGGCTTGACGCCCAATCCACTCATAAGCAGGACCTGCTTGCACAAACGTGCAGCATCATGAGTTGGAGGGGGAGTTCTGTGATGCGATTTACTTCCTGTAAATTTTAATTTTCTGTCTCCATTATTAAAAGGTTTTCCAACAAAATGATTACATAGTTCACTTTACTAGCATATATTATTTACTTCTACTCAATAATCTCCATTTTTTCCCCCAAAAATTTCCTTCTCCTCTTCACCATTTTTCTAACTAAACTACTCAACTGCATATCAAATTGTGCTTGACCATGACTTGTCTCTTCTAATATACCTTTTAAAATCCATTTGCCACATTCAACCAAGTTTCCACGATAACTAGTTGTTACATATAAGAAATCAAGTACCCAATGTACTGCAGTTCAAATGACGCTTCTTCCTTCCCCCATAAGAAAAGGACGAAGGGTGAGATCATAGGATCAAAACCCATGAGCCATTTGTAACTTACTAATTAAAAAAAAATATATGGGTATGAAAGAAAAAAGAAAAGCAAGACCAATATACCTCCACATTGCAAAAACAAAGAAACACACAGGAAAAGTCATTGATCCTCGTACCTTGTCTTTGACATCAACATATTTAAGTCTTTCCGTGTATATCAAATCCCCTACGCTAGCTTCATGACCCTGATTCCCAATCTGGCACCATCATTCAAAAACACACCTTTAAACCAAAAGACTCAATTTTAATATTTTAAAAAAAAAAAAAAAAATTACCAACCCATTACATGGGAAAAAAAATACAGCTTTAGGGGCCTGAAATTGGAATAGAATGAAAAGAAAACATACATAGAAAAAAACAGAAGGCTTGAAAGGCTGACGGGTGTCATGAGTAGTGGCATCTACTTTGTAATTCATGCGAAACATTTCCTTGTGCTCCTCATTCTGTCTCCGTTTCTGGTCCTCCTCAGAATTGGTGGGTGAAAGAAGAGAGCATAGGGAGCGAGAGGGAGTTGGGGTTTGGGTTTGAAGGCAGGAGAGTAGGGACGCGCCATGGTGAGTAAGGGCAGTTTGCCAGTGTTTCAATCTGATGGTGATGGCCATTGTATTGTATTACTATTACTACTGTGTCTGGGACTGTATCAATTGCTGCTTTGGAGTTTTTCGTACACACCGTAGTGTAGAGGAGAAGGGTTTTACGGGCTTTTAGCAAAAGGGTTTTTCTTCTTCTTGTTTTCAGTCCGCGAAAGGCCACCTTGTTAACCAAGGTGGCACTGGCAAGGTCTATCTCCCCTAAACACTTCAGTCAACCAAGATTTGACCATTTGATCGAGACAAATTTGTGTTCACATCAAAGATGATTGAATTCCCTTAAAAATAACTACTCACAGCCACAGGCCCAAAGTCGGACTTAAGTCCAACAACATATTGCAAAATTAGTGATAAAGTGTATTATTTTTTAGAAAAAAAAAATAAGTCCTAAAACTTGATTATAATTTAATCACAATTAAAATAACAATTAAATGATCATAAGAACGCGGTAACCCCCTGATTGAGATAACAAACTTTCGGCACATGGCAAGTGCTGATTGGCCCAAGCTTTCGGCCCGGCCCGGCCTGGCCCGGGAATTCCCTGACTGAGATAAAGCCTATATTTTTTGAATTTTTAGAGATAAGGACGTATTCCAATTTGTATTTGATCTCATTCAGCTTATTTTTTAAGCATGTCAACCTCTACAAATAGAGCAAAAATATAAGAACAAGAGGCACTTCCTTTTTTACTTTTCAATTCCCCTTACGTTAAAGATGTTCTGGAGGCTTTTGCTTTGGGAACTTTTTTTTTTGTAAATTGTTAGGGTACTTTTTTTTACACATAATTTTATTTAAGTACTACCTATTTATTTTCAAATACCACTAACAAGTTATTGGGCTTTCCCAAATATTTTTTGCCTTATTATTATGTTAACCACAAATATTTCATATTTTATTATCATTATATAAACTATCACAAAAACTCAAAAAACTCATGTTTTATCCAATTTTATTATCATTATTTAGCTAAGCCCAAAACCGGCTCTACGAGCTCAATGCACATATCCCATTATTTTTAAAGCCCAAGAATACTTATGCTTGACAGTATCTGAAAAGCTCATGATTCAAGTCCATGGTAAGACAATTTTATCAATAGAATTCAAATTCATAATCAAAGGCCATGATTTAAACTCATGGCAATTTTACCAATAGAATTCAAATTCATAATCAAAGCTCATGATTTAAACCCATGACAATTTATTTATCAAAAACCCAATTCACATTGGCAACATCATCAAAAACTCAATTCTTATTGGCAACATCAAAAGCCCAGTTCTTGCTAGCAATAACAAAAACCCAATTCTTGCTAGCAATAACAAAAGCCCAATTCTCATTGGTAACATCAAAAGCCCAAACTAACCACTTGACACCATTTTATCAAAAGCCCAAAGTTATTAATACTTGGAAAAATACTATATTATAAGCATTTCACTTAAAAAGTCCAATGATTGACAATGTTTTAATTTCTTAAACATTAATATGATATTACAAGCCCATGGAATCCATGGCAATTACCTATTCTCAAAATCCATGGCAATCATCTTATAAAAGCCCATTGAAAGTTATGATTATTTATCTTAGACCCATGACATTTATTTATTTCATATCATATTATAAACTCATGGTCACTATTTATCTTATATCACAATATTTATAATATTTATTTCCAAAACTCATGATAATTATTCACCTTATTATGATTATCTATAGAAAAACCCATGAGAATATCACATTATTCCATTATAGTGGTTGTTACCATATTTTATTTGAAACTCATGGATATTGCCTTTATTTAAAACTCATGGTAAATATTATTCTCAAAAAAATATTGAAGGTCATTATTTAAAAAGCCCCAAAGAAAATATTATTTACAAAATAATCCATAGCAAAAATTATGAGAAACTATACAAGTTGTTATTTAAAGTCCATGGAAATTAATACCCAAAATCTATTATAAATATTTATTAAAGCTCATGGATTCATTGTATTTCTACTAACAACTAAAGCCCTATGGAATAAAAATCTATGGCAATATATGATAGCTTTGTCCATTTTGTAGGGCTCACAATGAGAAAGCAAAAGGATAGGCCCAATTGGAGAGAATCGCCAAGTCAGAGGCCCACCAAAATACTTAACCCTTATGGCCAAGCCCAACATGAAATCTCAGCCAAAATAGCTCATGTGTGCAAACTAGCCCCGCTGGAGAACTCCATTTAGTTCTGCCTTCTGCTGGAAATCACCTCAAGAAGCAACCAAGCTCCCAAACCAAATTAGGAGTTGGCCACCTGTCCCACTACCAACTCTGACATGAACAATACCAGAGGCTGACACCTAAAGGCTAATGAGCAATAAATACCGTTCTTTCCCAAGTTTTGGTCACAACTCAAGGAAGCCACAACCAATACCTCCAAGCTCATGAAATCCTCAACCAAATAGTTTGTTTTATTACTAAAAATGTATGTAATTGGTTCATGAACCAAGCCCATGAATCCTAAAGGAGAAAATTTGGGAACATGTGGTTTGGAGGGCATAAAGGGATCTCCAGTGGAACCCTTTGAAATGGACTTAAACTTTGACACCTGGCTTGGGGTGTTGAATCTTACTTCTTAGGGTCCAAATCTCAGTTACAGCACTATGATTCCTCCTTAATACTTGCCTTAATCCCATTGGTTGAACACAATCTCAGAATTCTTAGCATTTAATGCAAGATTATGCTAATTTTTACCTATGTGTTACATTGCCCAAAAAAGCAAAACAGCCCCAAAAGCAAATCTCCCATTATAGGCCAAATCCTAAGATAATTATATCAGGTATTCTGCCCCTGAATCAGTCCTACGTTTTGGACTTTTGCTAATCAATCCCATACGCTTCAATATAAAAGGGAACTACCATCAACTCATGGAGCACAACAAATCTTATTATAAAATTCCTCACCCATTATGCTATTTTCAGTCCATAAGTCAGTCCCTTAGTTCAGAAACTAGCCTTTAGTCCATAAATGCTCATATACACTTATCTATAAACATCACATTTCATTTTCTCAGAAAATCTCAGCACCTTAAAATAGACACACTAACCCCCTCTGAAATTTCTGATTTTCTTGCCACTTTGTTTGTGGTTTAGCTCTCCCCAAACTCATGAATCATTCCCTTTAGCCCACACTCACTTAGTCTCAAACATTCCCTTTCTTTTTCTACATATTCACAACTCCTAAATGCTTCTAAATCAATCACAAACAACCCTTTACCCATTAAAGCTTTAGCCTCAATATTAACTCCATCACACCACCACAAGCTTACGTACCCACTCACTCAAAATAGCATATACTACCCTATTCATGCCCCACATATATATTCCCTAAGAATCTTAGTTCAACATTTGCTGCACTGAGCTGGAATCTCTCTCTCCCTTCATTCCATCCTATTTTTTCCTCTTTTACTTGTAATTATGAAGCCTCTAATCCTTATTTATTGTTATTATGATAAGAGCCATAATGTTTTGAATACTAAGGAAGTTTTCCCTTATGTTGAATTAATAATAATAAGAGAAACATATAATTTTTACCATGTAAACACATTTGTTAATCTATCAGCATCTACCGTTAGAGGTTTGTCATATTCACTGCTGGACCACTTTTTTTTCTTATGTACTTGTTATAATGGGCCCACTTTTATATTAACCAACTAAGGAGGAAATGCATAATTTTTACTATGCAAATACATTTATTGATTTTCCAAACATTTATTGTTGGATGTTTTTCTTACTTACCGCTAGACTATTATTTAAGCAATTGTTGTGGTGGGTCATCCTTTGTGCTACCTTATCTTTGCAAGAGGTATTTTGGGCCTTATTATAATCTTTGTTGGATGCAACTTAGATCTTAAGCAAAATTTGCCTTTCACACTTCACCGATAGCCTTTGGGCCATGTTCCAACTCTAAAGTCGAGTCTTGGTTTTGACTCCCTTAACATCATGTAGGCAACGAAAAATGCCCCCAACATAAGTAAAGTATTTTAGACTTCAAAGAGGTGAACACACTTCTTTGATTTCTAAAATATTCTTTCATTAGATGAGCACGCTCATATACGAGGCATTCTGTTTTTTGTTTCTTTTCTTCTTCCCTTAATTAGCATGTTTTTGTTTGATGCATGAATATGTTTAGTATGTTTTATTATGTCTTGTTCTTAATATATAATTGTTATGCTTAGATACTTTATATGATTGTTTATTTCAATTCTTTCTTTTTGACTTCAAAATCTGCAATGACTAACAAAATTCTTTTATGAAGATTAAAACTAATCTGTATTTTTATTAAATACAGATCTTTAAACCTAAAACTGATCTGTATTTTCATTAAATACAAATATGATTTTTTCTAAATACAAAACTGATCTGCATTTTTATTAAATACAGATATGATTTTTTTTAAACTCAAAATTGATCCGTATTTTCATTAAATACAGATGGTTTTTTTCTGAAAAGTTTTCTTTGTTTTAAAATGGCAGATTTTGAAATTCAAAAGAAGGGATTAAATAATAAATTTGTCTTATGAATGTGGATCCTCTTTCAAAAGTTTTTTTTTTTTTTTTTTCCAACAACAAATCTAATTTTTACAAATAAAATCACATCTTTTTTAACTTTACGCAAAACATATCTGATTCTTTTTGAAATCTCTTTTCTTTTTCCTTTTTTTTTTCTTTAAAACAACAGATCTGATTTTTCTTGATAAAATCTTTTTTTTTTTTTTTTTAACTTTACACAAAAACATATCTGATTCTTTTTAACAATTTTTTTTTCTTTTACTAAAAATAGATCTGATTTTTTTTTTTTTTTTAACAAACCAAGTCTTATTATTTTAATTCAAAAAACAGATTTGATTTTTTTTTTAAGAAGAGGACACACCCATAAGGAAAATTTATTTAAGTTAATTTTGTGTTTGTCATGTGCATTATAATATATCATTCAACATCATTCAAAAAAGGGTATATTGGTCATTAGAGTCTCGAAGACCAGACTTTGTCTGGGCGAAATGGATGCCTAACACCTTCCCATTCCGTAAACTAGCCCCCGAGCTTAGGATTTTTGGATAGGTAGATTAGTGTTTTGTCTTTTATTTTTGGTAGATTGTAACTATGACCAAAGTTTTGTATTCTTTTGCATAGATTGTAATTAGGACCCAAAGCCTTGTAAGGTTAATTTACCAAAATTGTATTGTTCTTTATTCAATCAATGACATTCAAAGTAGTTTGAACATGTAATTTGTATTTATTTTTTCTTATTTTTTTGTATAAAAAATAAGTGGCAACTCCACGCCACTACCCAAAAAAGAGGTGCCCTTATAAGCACCCAAATCTCTTTTTTGAGGGGCCCTAAATTTTTCATGGCCTCTCACAAAATGGCTAAAGAACAATGAGGAAATAAAGAAAAAGCATATATGTAAGTTAGGGATCCTCAAAAAATAAAGTGATATGTCATTATATTAAATCTTAGTACATTGGGTCCTATTCCTTGCTGGGATATGTCACAAAGTTCAAATAAGTTCAAAAATCATAGACTTGGATAGCTCTTTTAGGCTTCCAAGACTTGTGAGGTTTGAATCCCCTTGAATTCAAGTGTATCTTTTAGCACTTATCTTAGAATCCTTCACAGTATTTCCCTATTTCCTCTATTTTCTGAGGTTTCAATGAGTCTTTTAAAAGGCTCTTTTTGCTTTGATTAAGTGTTGTTGAATGCCCTTTGCTGATGGCCTGATCCCATTTTATAGTACCTTCTTAGGGTTTTTGGTGTGCCATTGAATCCCTCCATTTGCTACCCTGGGTACCAGAATCAATGTTGTGCCAGCCAACATTGATGGCTAGTCCTTTCTTTATTTTCTCATTACTTTCTTCTTTTGAGATTTCCCCCCAAAAGTCCCCAACTAACCTTCCTATTCTGGGGGGTCTTGAGGGCTAACTTTTAATCACTTTTTTCAAGGTTTCTAGAGAGACATTTTCGGACCCCTCCTCTTGGCTGCTACTTCCTTTGTCCTTTTCTCTAAATGGGTAGATTCTCCTCTGTCAAGTTGAAAGATCCTCAGCCACCTT
Source organism: Quercus gilva (assembly GCA_023621385.1). Classification (NCBI taxonomy): domain Eukaryota; kingdom Viridiplantae; phylum Streptophyta; class Magnoliopsida; order Fagales; family Fagaceae; genus Quercus; species Quercus gilva. The sequence continues at coordinate 24,261,096 of CM042480.1, read as the reverse complement.
CCTTCATGGTTCACCTTACTGCATTTCTAGAGGTACCAGACTTCTTTTTTATCAAGTGCTGATTCCTAAGTTATCAGCTTTTTTCTAAGTCATGGGTGCCTGATGGAACATGCCTATCTTCGTTCTTTGTGTCCATAAGCATGCTTCACTGAGCTATCCAAATCCTAGCTAATCATTTTCCTGCACTTCCCAAGGATCCCCCCTAGTCAGTCCCAAGATAACCTAATTCAGTCCCTTTCTGGGCTCCCTAGGAGATCTCCTCACAATGGTTGGGCTGAGCTTCCCTTTTTCCTTTTTCTTCCTTTTCTAAGGCATAGAACTTGCCTATTCATTGGTTTGGGCTTCCTCTTACTCATTTTAAGTGGGCCTTGGTTAGTGGATTAGGCCTTCCCTATCTTTGATAGCCCATTTATTTTTAGATTTCACCACTTGTGATATTTTGGACCTCAACAGGTTCAAAATTGGAATAAGGAACCAGACCTTTAAAAGTAAAAGAGGCCTGTCCCATGAAGAAGAAAGGCTTGACCCTCAAAAAATAAAAAAAGGGAGGAACCCAGCCGACAGAGAGAAAAGAATAAAGTATTAGGCCTTAGGAAGAAAAAAGAGGCACAAAGTGAAACATGGGCCATGAGCTTAAGCAAAAGGTGGTACCCAAGGAAGTCTAACAGGGAGGCAAGAAGGAGTTAAGCCAGGTTGCATAGGATCCCCCAAAGTTAGAGGGGGATCCTCAGGAAATTTTGGGGAAAAAAACCAGCTGGGATTTGGATAGCTTAGGGTGGCATACCCATGGACACAAGAAACGAAGGAGGTCATGTCCCTTCAACTGCCCATAACTTAGAAGAAATCTTTGGGAACAGATGGTGGCTTAGAAGTCAGCATCTGATGAAGGAGCCTAGTACCTCGGGTAAAGTAGGAAAGGAGAACCAAGAAGGAAGGTAGCTGGGAGCCTTTTTGCATTTCATCATTAGAAAAGAGGAATTTGCCCATTTAAAGGAAATTGACAAAGTGTGAAGCAACCAATACTTTAAGATGTCTTTTTAAAGATCTTGGGAAAAGTATGAGAAGTCTTGACTTGGGAAGAACATCTAGGATTACTCAAACAAGATCTCCCATAAGAGGAAGGTCAGCTGGAGACTTTTGGGTTGCCAAACCTTAAAAGGGAAAATACTGAGAGAAAGAGAAAAGACCAGCCACCAATGTTATAGACATAACATTGGTTCTGATACCAGAGTACCAAGAGAATGGATCAATGGCATGGAAAAAAACCTTGGAAATGGCACTATAAAAAGGTGTGAAGCTCCAACTAAAAGGCATTCAACAAGAAGCACTTAGATACTAGAAAAGATATTAAAAAGAGAGTTGCAAGCTTGAAATAGAGTGAAGAGTGAGGAACTGTGAAGGATTCTACAGAAAATACTTAAGGATACACTTGGATTTAAAGAGATTTAAACTTCACAAGTCTTGTAAGCCCAAAGAAAGCTATCTAAGTCTGTGATTTTTCAACTTTATTGAACCTTGTGATATATCCTAGCAAAGTAGAACTTAATATATTCAATTACTTGATATGATAAAAAATATAATGTCACTCTATTTTAAGGGTCCCTGACATTCTTTTATTTGCACTCTTTTAGTTCCTTTGCTATTTCTTAGTTATTTGTTTAACCAATATATATATATGTGTGTGTGTGTGTTCATGTATATTTGTGTTATGGAGGCCATATCTTGTGCAGAGATTGGCTTGTAAACGGCCTAACAAAGCCACGGTAAGTCAAGCCTAGTCCACCAACTTTTTATATTATCCTTTAAAGGCCCAGGACCCTCTCAGACTATTGGGCTTAGGCTCTAGCCAAAGCAAGAACCTGCATCACTATAAGTCATTTGATTATAGATGGAGAGGATGTGAACCCATTTAAAATTTGTAGTATATTTTGGTGAGATGGCGGTGTTTAAATTGCAGAATAGGCAAGTTGTAGAGGCAAGCTAATGTGGTAAACTATAAATAAAAGTAGTATAAATCAGATAGTGGTAAAAATGGTAATTAAAGAGGTAAGTGTGTGCATTTGGAGAAATTATAAGGTCCACATGGTAGATAAGTGATGTAGTCCATCATCCCATTAAAAGACTTACACCTGTTTAAAATTGTTGTGTTAGAAATTTTTTTTAAACAGAAATTGGTTACTGACTTAACAATTTAAACAAGTGGGAGTCTTTTAGTAGAATGGTGGACAAATGACGTAGTCCACCAGAGAACTATATAATTTCTCGTGCATTTAGGACTCTAATTTCTAGGTTGATTTATTTGTCACTTAACGAAGGCGCGAAGCTACCAAAAAAACGAGAAATGCTAGGACCACACCATTTCACACAATTTTAATAACAACTCATTATGTGACGAGTTGTGAGTAGTAGAGGTATGGTTCCACATGGACCCACATTCACACTGACATCTACCACTCATAACTCACCACGTGACGAGTTGTGCCCAAATTGTGTGAAATGACATGCTCCTAACATTGTTTACAAAAAACAGTACTTCATCGATCAAATGTACTGAGAATAAAAAAACACATCCAACGAGGAGGAACAGTAAAGTCAAATAACATCTAAGCCAAGCCAACGCCGCCGTTTCGCTTACTTTCTCTCTTAAGCCGATCAATGAAGCCACCGCCGCCGCCGCCTCCTTCACCCAACACTTACACTTCCACTTCCACTTCCACTTCCAAGTCTCTCTCTCTCTCTCTCTCTCTGAGACTTTTTATTTTTTGAAACAAATTTTTTTATTCGTTTTCCCTCACTTTCTCTGTCTCCAAACAGGAAGCGATTGTTTCCCTGCAAAGGCTCCAAGTTCATGGGACACGAAATCTTCGAAATCCCGCCCCAATTTTTTTGGTCCTCCAAAATGCATAAACAAAAGCAGGTTGGATAACAAAGCATATGTTTCCCCCCCTTAATTCTCGCTCTTAATCAACTGCTTTTAATTTTCACACGCCCATATTATTCTGTTTATCCAAATATGAATTTTGCTTCTTTCTAACTGGATTGTAAAGTATTAGAAATTTTGTTTTGGTGTTACATTTAGTGAACTGTGATGAATCTTTGTGTAAAATAAATGTTAGTTTGAGATGTACATGGATATTTTTTACTGCTAAATTGATAAAATTGTTTGTGTCATATAGTATCCATTGTAAATTCTATGTTTTGATTGTTATTTATGAATGACATATCATATTAAAGCCATTAAGCTAGTCAATCAATTTTGAGTATCAATGGGTGGGGCATTGGACTTCCATTGAATTGGTACACCATCCTTCAGTTGAATCCTACTTGGACCCTTTCAGTCGAATGGGTTCTGTAATTCCTCGGCGGGTTTTGTGTCTGTTGTTTTGACAAACTTGAAATGTTTCATACATTGGTCAATGAGCTCTAACTCAAATGACACCTTCAAGAGTAGGTAGAGGGTGATGTCAAGAATTTAATACCCTCCAAGTGCGTGTGTAACTTAACAAAGAAATGTCTTGCAAATTTCATTCAAAACTATACAAGTTTTTGTTTTCTTGATCAGAATAAGGAACTAGGAAACCCTTCTTATAATCTGCTTCTCTTCACACACACATGTGGATCTCTGTGGTGAAGTAGATTAGTGGACTTTGTCTCTTACTCCACATTTTTACTTCCTAAAGGCTTCTATTCTACTCAAAATTTTAGCAATTCCCTGGCTTGCAGCTTGCGCCATATAGAGAATTGCAGGTTTCCACTGTTTCATAGTTGGGAAGAATGGGGATCTGTTTAGCAAATGACAGGCTCTGCATTTTCTAAACTTAGCTGTCCATGTTATATCTGAACCGTCCTTGACTTGACAAATTTGAAGTTCTCATTTATCTAAGGGAGAGCTTCACCCTATATATTTGATGCTGCCATTGAATGAAGGTCATGCTGCTTTCTTTAGACTGATTTTCAGTTTTGGTAGCTTCAGGTCCTTATGTGCATGGAGCTAATAAGTGACATCCATTGAAGTAAAACCTATGTGGTTTTGAAGCTTATATTATAAGCATCTTAGGGTTAAAACAGTTTTGAATTGAGTCACTAGTTTATGAGTAATCCGCATTTAGGGTTTTTCCAGGAATTTGTTTACTAGTCAAAATTAGGTGTCCGAGTCCCAGTCCCAGTCCTAGTAGGTTAAATCAATGAGTGTATATAAATTTCCTTATTGTTAAAAGACAGCAGACTTTCATAATGCAATATTGATTTTTGAGTGTTGATGCTGGATTGCCTTATGTGTTCTTTTCAATTAGCTTTCTTCTTCTTATGCACCGTGCATTAGTATTATTCATCGCCCCTGAACAATCACAAAATTCTCTCTTTTTCTTCTCTCTTGTGTGACCCCAAATTATGCCATTCTCCTTGTCTATTGAGACCCTAAAACTCCCATATATTTTCCCTTTCAAGTAGACATAAAAAACCTATCAAATCAGCCATGAACTTCTAAATGCAGTCACTATATAGAATGAACCTGTTTCCTTCAAGAAAGTGGCCTAGCATTATTCCCCTTTGTTTCGAAAGTCAAAACCCTTGTCAATCTTTGAATTCTAATAATTTATTCTAAAAACTTTTAAATACATTCACAAATTTCCCTAATCCCAAGCCTAACAAAGCACATGTAGACAGATTCCTTAAATTTTTTGTACTTCAATATGTCATCATTTGTTATGCTGTAAACTGGATTACTTCTGATAGTTGTAATGTAATCTGTACAGTATGGAATTGAAGGGCATTGTTTCAAACTTTGGAACAACATTAACTGGCTAAGATGGACAATAACCTTTAAACATCTTTGTTCTGTTACTATCACAGCATGCATTGATGCACGCTCAATTTATTTAATGACAATTGAGGCAGCAGAGGTATCAGCTCTGAAAAGGCAGGTGGCACTTTGAATGACTCTTTTGAGAATATTGTTCCTAATATGCTGATAGACTTTGTATAATATGTTTGAACCACCTTGTTAAAGGCTCAAAACATTGTGCCCAACCCAGGCCCATTAATTATTATTCTTAAAAAATAAAAAGTGAATCTGGATCTTAAATCTTTTCTTCTTGAATTTGTTTTGTCCTGCTCAAATGTATGCTTATTCCTCTTTCTTTCTGTTCCTTGCTTGAATTCATTTTTTTTTTGGTCTTGTTGTATAGTTTTTGGATAAGATTAAATAAAATTGAATTATAACATATGAATGTACTCATTGGCTTTTGATGTTTGAACTCAATATCTCGCAAAGAGCCTTGTAGCTTTATTGGTTGATAGCTTTTGATGTTTCCAATGGAGACATCTAGGATTTAAATCCCCCAACCCCAACTGTTGAATTAAAAAAAAAAAAGGTTTGAACCCAAGATCTCACTCTCCATTCTATTATTGTGGAAAGAGGATGTGCTATTTGAGTTGGAGTTCATTGGCTTCTTTAACTCTTATAAATTATTCCATTATCACTTAATGAGGGCAATTTTCTTCTCTCTCTAGGTCATTCCACATGATGTGATTGATATAGACAAAGGGGGAGATTCTGCTGATGTAATGTTCATTGATGGAAAAGTTCACACAAGGAACAAATTGCGGAGCAACAAAGGGAAGAAAATAAAAGATGTTTCTGATGGTTATGGTGGTCATCAAGCTAAGGTTTGTGATTAATGTTTTAAATATGTTCTAGTTGCTGATTTGTGGCTCATATATATATATATATATATTATGACTAAGCAGTTTCATTTCTAGAAAACCAAAGGTACAATTAGTTTAAGCACAACAACAGTACAAAACAACAGGACAAAAACTATCCAAACTCAACAACCCCATGACAAAAGCACCGTAGGAAAAAAGCTAATAGACAAAATCAGCTAAGAGTAGAGAGCCATTTGTTGCTCTGGTTTTAAGCTTGGATGTTGGGACAAGAAATACCCCAAAAGCAACATCCAACTTCGTTAAGAATAGAATTACAAAAGGTTCCATTGAGCTCTATTCTTGACTTTCATTTTATTATTCTCACAATAGCCTCTTCAGAATTTTTTATGCCAAAACTGACCAATAAGATTGGCTTCTCGCTACTCCTTTAGCAACTGCCTCACTTAGTGCTTTGACAATAATCTTTCCATTCACCTTATTAAAGGTAATGAATTGCAAGCTTGTAAAGGTTCTCTGATCTTTTTGAAACAGAGCACTCTAATTCTCTGCAGGCGCATGAATGGCTCAAGAGGAAAGGCTAAAATTTGGACTTTCATTTGGGCCTTTGAAGCTCAAAACTTGGAGATTATACTAGACTGACACCTATTTTTGCTTTTACCGTTCATATTATGCCTAATGAGTTGCATCTTAGCATGATTAAGAGGGAGTTCCAGTTCAACAGTATCATCCCCAATTGTTTTTCCTACTTGTTTTTATTTGCAAGTGACACTCGCCATCCTCATTGAGATTGAAACCCTATCTACCATTGGAAGCTCTTCATAGCAAAGTTGTCAATATCAAATTGTAGCAGCTGGCTAAATTGGTACAAATTCCTGAAAATACCGAATAAAATACCGGCATGCATTGGGGGATGTATGAGTGTTTTGCTCAATATAAGAAAAAAAAAATTACAAAAATGGAAAGGGGTTGAAACATGGGTAATATGTTGGGTTAATATACTTGGGCTTATAAAATTCATAGATTTTAAATTCTATGTTTATATATATATATATATATAGTGATAACTTAAAAATGGTGCACAGTTATTAATATGTATTGAAATATTTTGTTTCTTTAGCGAGACTAAAACAACATCTGGGTATTGACAACTTTGCTTTGTGGTTCAAGACCTTCATCACTACATCGAAAACTCTCTTAGCAAAATTATTTTTTGCAAATTTCTGAACATTCCCTGCTTGGGAGATCACTAAACAAAAGCTCTTGTTTGTGGAGCAATTCCAACTCATCCCATTGTTTTATAGGTTATTCATTTGATCAAGGAACATTTGTCGTATTGATTTGTGCGCATCCTCCACTGACTGGTTGGCTTTTGGGGTTAATATTAAATCTTTGTGAGGATCAACTATAGGGGATTACCAAGAATGCTTTGACGAGTGACCTTATCCACCTCCCTATTGTGTAAAACATTAATAGAGCCAAATGTAATAGAGTCAAACAAGGAAAAAAAAAATAATATTTCAAACACCTATATTTTAACGTTTAAGTTACATTAAAAATTTAAAACACCATACAAACTTCACTCTTTACGCTAGAATGATTACTCCTAAATTTCTAATTGACCAATGCTCAATTCCTTTTCATTTCTCCTGAAATGCAGGAATATTCCATTGTAGAAGATACTAATTGAGTTATAGAGTTTTTGATATGTAATGATAATTTTAAGAATGTATTATTTGATTTTGAATTAATAATTTAATAATTTGTTATATATATATATATATATATATATAAAAGATTGAAACCAAAATATTTGATTATTCCAATGAATATATCGGAACAGAATTTGACAACTTTGGTTTTGACTTTTGAGCCAAAACAAAGAAACTTGTTCATTTTGTTTTCTTAGAGCATCCATGGATGCAAAATTTTTGTAAATTTGCACATCTAAAACCTATTTTTTCTATTTTATATATCTATTTTTACAAAACACTCACATCAGTCTATCCATTTTACACATTTATTCAATAAAATATTCATTCTTTTACCATTTTTTATTATTTTCTCACTCATGGCCTCTCTCTCTCTCTCTCTCTCTCTCTGCTCTTGCCAAACAAATCTGCAACTTCACCATCATCTCTTGAGCCAAACTGAAAAAATTTTACAGCAGAAACTGAAAACCCAAAACCCACAATTTTAGCCAAACTGAAATCCTAAATTACCTACCACCGCCACCAGACAGCCCAAATCTCCACCATTGTCACCCACGCTGTTGCCGATCTGCAACTCAAACCTGGACCTGCAACACCACCACCCAAAGCCGATGCTTTTGACCTGAGGAGGTGGACAGTGATCTGAAAAAGGGTGGGGATCTCTTTGTTTTGTGGTTCAAAAGGTGAAGTTTATGGCCAAGAAAAAAGTCTTTAATCTTTGTTTTGGAAAATTTTCTTTCATTACCTTATTGCATGTTCATGCTCTATAATTTTTTGGGATTTCAATTTAGCTAATACGGTGGGAGAGTGAGGTGAGGTGAGGTGAGGTGAGAGCAGAGACAAGGAGAGAGTCAGGTGAGAGTGAGAGTGAGAGTGAGAGCAAGAGCATAGACAAGGAGAGAGAAAAAAGTTTTAAAATATTAAATGCACATGCTACAGTTACCGTGTTTATATGCACGGTTACTGTAGCAATTGTGCATAAATGCACAATTTTATACTCACTGATGTGGATTTTTTTTGGCCAAAATGAGTAAAAGGAGTAGCTTTTTCTATTTTGCAAAACTTTACATAAACTAATGTGGCTGCTCTTAGTTACCAGGAGAGCCATTAACAAAACTTTGGATAAATTAAAAGTTCAAATGATAATTGCCTTAGAGCAAAAATCATTGACATATTGGTAAATTTGCTAACAAGTTAAATTTGCTTTCAAATGGTATAAATGAAGGGTCTGGTTAATGTGTGCCTTTAGGGCACATATTAAGCTATCCATCATTGGAAACATTTTATTGAGAATTGAAAAAATTGTCAATTCTTCTTCAATTCCCTAGAAATTTTTTTTTTCTAAAAATAATTAATTATTGTGTACTCTTAGAACACACATTAGCAAAATCCATAAATGAAACGTGACTTAAAAGGGGCTTTTTAATTAAAAAACTTGGATACATTATACAAATATATATAGTAGAGAGTACCGTAGATTGTACCTCAATTTAATGTCAAAAGTTTATTCCTTTTTTGTTCACGCGAGGAATAAATAAAATGATTATTTTCAAAATCCCAATTAATCAAGATCTTATCAAAAAAGTCTTATACTATCTTATTCCACCACTAATCCAAAAAAAACAAAACACAAAAAAAATCCCTTATCGTAAGCCAAAATTTCTCCATATATATATATATATATATATATATATATATGTATATAGATGTGGGGTCCACTTCCAAAACATTATAAGTCACACGTGGACATCTCTCTAAGGTTGCTACTATATATGTATAAAAAATCTAGCCATTAGAAAAACAAGGTTCTACCAAAAAAGAAAACAAGGTAAGCAGTGGGACCATCTAAGGTAGATTATTCCATTCCTTTGACAACAGCCGTTTGATTGGTCCTCTGACGTACTCCAAAAATTTGATCCAACGGCTGATAACGCATTACACTGGTCAACACACAACGTTGGACTGTTGGAGAATTTGAGGAAGTTCTTTGATTCGTCCCCTTTACTCCTTTGGCTTGCTCCCCAAGTTTGGCTTCTGTCCGGTACAGCCTCCTCATACTCATCACTCACCTTCTTAATTATGATCATGTCACATCTATGTAATTCTTTATTATTAATGTTACACAACCATGTTTGAAAATTTTTTTTTCAACTTTTATTTATTTAACTATATATTTAAAACCTCTCACTTTTTTTTAGTATACAACTTCATTTATGTTGCTTCTTAATATTTTTTTATTACATTAATATTTCATATTGATGAATTTATAATTTCTTTATTTTTAGCATGTATGCCAAATTTTTTTATTTAATTAGATCTTGTTATTATCCTATATCCATGAATTTTTTTTAATGGTTTTGAAATATAAATATGAAGTATAAAAACTTTGATATTTTACAGTTATGAACTAAGCTAGTAGTAAATTTGAAAAAATGAAAAAGAAAAAAATCAAATAAAAAGTAATGGATACTTAAGATACAAGAGGAAATTTATAGTGTCATTATAAGGAGGGCTTTAAACTTTAAATCTTGTGCCATTTTTTGATTTGGTGAGATGGCACCTCTTCAATTGTAGGTTTAAAACTCTATACTAGTAGTCTAGTAGTATGCTTTAAGTAAAAACTTATATGTAAATACAAGAAAATATTTAACTGATATCATTGAATTATACTGAGTAACTTAAATAGAGTTTTACCTATATAATAAATTAATTATTAATGAGCCATGATAAAAACATATTAAGTTTATGAAGTTATATATATATATATATATATTGAAAAGAGAGGGAGAGAGCTATTTAGTGTAAGTATGTATGACATATATAGTGTACTGTGTATGTTTTATTATAGGACAAAACTTAGGTACAATACTTTAGGTGCTGTTTTTTAGGTTTTTCTCTTAAAATTTAGTCATGTGGCTATTTAACTAAAAAATAAATTTCCATCCTATGAGAAAAAATCCACATGGCTGAATCTTAAGAAGGGAACCTAAGTACTGTATCTAGGTTTTGCCTTTTACTATATTATAAAACAAAATTATGATATATAACAAAAATAATTAAAACAAATATTAAATAGAATTTTAAATTTCTTGAAATTTGGTTAATAGAGTTTTAGCTACAGTAAACTAGGGGTGACAATTTGTGTTTGCGATTCGGGGTCGTGTCGTATCGAGCCATGGGTACTCGGCTATATAGATTGACCTGAATTTGACCTATTTAGTAAACGTGTTAAGAATTCTCAACTCTAATTCGACCCATTTATTATAAAAGTTGACCCGACATGACACGTTTAACCCGTTTAATTAACAAGTTATATAAAAGTCAACACAAATGAGCCATCTAATAACCTATTTGATTAATAGGTCATATTTGACCTGAATAACCTATTATCAATTTTCATATATCTAAAATTAAAATACAATTACAACCATAAATATAGTAATAAACATATAATTACAACAAAAAAATGAATCAAAAGCAATAATTACAAAATACTAATAACAAAATTTAATACCTTTATAACTTAAATGGGTCAAACGGGTTCATATGTTGAACACGAACATGACCCGTTTATTAAACGGGTTAGTCGTGTTGATCCGAACCCGTTTAGCTTCAATCTACGACCTGTTTATAAATGGGTTAATCGTATCGAGTTTGCAGGTCTTGTAAGATTTTGTCAATCTTAGAGTAAACAATCCAAAAATTTAATAATAACTAGTCTCATCACACGTGTTTTGTGCATGTAATGTGACTTTTTTTTTTAGATATTTTTTTTTAATAGGAACTTGGGGTAGGTTTATTTTTTATTTTAATTTTTTATATTTTTTTAATAGGAACTTTGTGCGTGTAATGAGACTTTTTTTTTTTTTGATAATTTAAAAAAAAAAAAAAGGAACATGGGGTTGATTTGGTTGTGTAGATAGGGTAGTGGAAATTTTTATAGAATATGAGATAGTTTTATAAGCATGAGTAGGTTTTTTGTTTTTAATTTTGGTCAATTTATAATTTTAACTTCATTTTTATGTTATAGGAATAAAAATAAGTTAATTAAATTAGAGGTATTTTTAGAAATTAAAAAGATAATAACTAAGATTTTGAATCATCTTAATATATAGAGATAACTTACTTAATATTTTGATGATAATTAAAAGTTTAATCTAAAAATAGTGTTATGCACATGTATACATAATTAGAACGAACAAAAACTTACCACCTATAGTACCTGTATCCACTAGTGATTAAAAGTGATAAGTCATAGGAAAGGGGGTGAGGGAAGCGAGTGCATTTATGGAATGGTCGAATAGTTTATACAAAAAGAGGTAAAAGCAACGGTGGCGTCGTAGCATTCTCTAGGTTGATCTCTTTGTCAAGGCGCCAACAAATTATTAATTACTCACAAATCACTCTCTCTCTCTCTCTCAAATCCAAAGCGGACTTCCTATCAAAAAAAAAAAAAAAATCCAAAGCGGACTCGACTGACTGTACTGTACTGTGGAGCTAAGAAAAACAAAACAAAACAAAACCAAACCAAACCAAACTTAACCAAAACAAAAAGCAAATAGTATTTATATATCTGATTTCAAAGCCAAGTCAAGCCACTAGCCCCAGCGCGCCGATTCAGTTACTTTCTCTCTCAGGGACCGAGCTGAGCCGATAAAATGAGCCGCCGCCGCCGCTGTCAAGCAAATACCTCTCGCCTATAAAGTCTCTCTCTTTCTCTCTCGCCCTTTTTCACTCACTTTTGAAAACGCTCTCTCTCTCTCTCTCTCTCTCCTCACACTCTGACTATTTTTATTTTTGCAGTAACATTTTCTCACACTTTCCCTCACTTTCTCGGTCCCCAAACAGGAAGCGATTGATTTCCGGGAAAACATTCTCCGATTTCATGGAGCCCGAAGTCATCGAAATCCCTCCCCCGATTTTCCGAACTCCGAAATTCCTCAAACAAAAACAGGTTTCCATAACCCAAACCAATTTTCTTTTTTCTCTGATTCTTGCTCCGCTATTTCTCTCAGTTACTCGCTTTTATTTCGCTCACTCCTACATGATTCTAGATTTAGCTTTTTAAAAAAAAAAAAAAAAAAAAAAAAAACTTCATTTTCAAGTTTTAATCTATTCGTTTTTCGTTTCGGCTATTGATCATACTGAAATTTTTTTTTTTACTCTGATAGGTCTTTGTTAGCATAATCTCGTAGTGATTAGCTTCTGAATTGCATGAAATTGATCGTGCGTGTGGGACTTCATTTGGACAGAGTAGAATCTCGCTTCCTTTGCAATATGGGGGACTTTAAATTAGTTAATCTGATGCAAAATTTCGGTTTTTAGGGTTTTTTTTTTTTGGGTGGGTTGTAGCTAAATTTGTAAGTCTTTTTAATTTGGATTTTTGCTTGTTTTGGAAGTTTTCATTCAAAGGAGTTTAGAGGCGAGTTAAAGAATTTCATAGTACTGTTTTGTTGTTATGTGCAATGTTATAGTGATGAATCTTAGTATAAATTAAAAAAAAAAATTATAGTTTGATATGCAGATGGGTTTCTCTTGCCTGAAGTGATTGTTGTTTGTGTTTTATATCATCCATTATGAATTCTATGTGTAGTTTTTATTTTATGAATGACATGTCATCTCAAACCCATTTAGATGATCAGTCAATTTTCAGCAACAATGGGTGGGCATTTACCTTCGGTTGAATTGGTACACCATCCTATAGTTGAATCCTACAAAATGTTTTGTTTGAAATTGAAATGGTTACACAGTCATTTTGACCAAACCTTGGAGTTCTGTTATTCCTAGCAGGTTTTGTGTCCACAATTTGTTGAAATTGAAATGTTTTGCACATTTCAGTCATGAGTTCTAACTCAATTGGTATCTCTTTCCCTTGTAAAAGCAAGGTAGAGGGTGAGGTCGTGGGTTGAAGACTCACCGAGTAGGCATGTAACTTACCAATAACCCACAAAAAAAAAGTTTTACACATTCCATTCAGGATCTCTGTGGTGCGTCTGTCCCTTACCGTACGTTTTTACTTCTAAGACTTCTATTCTACTCACTATTCTAGCAATTTCCTGGCTTCTTCCATATGGATTAATTGGAGGTTTCCACTCTTTCAAAGTTAGGAAGAACGGAATCTGTTTAGCAAATGACATGTTATGCATTTTCTAAACTGGGCTGTCTTGTATATCTGAAACATCCTTGGCATGAAAATTTTAAGTTCTCTTTTATCTAAGGGAGAGTTGGCATCCTGTATATTTGATGCAGCCATGGAATGAGGGTCAAGTTGCTGTCTTCAGACTGCTTTTCACTTTTGGTAGCTTCAGTTCTTTATGTGCATAATGCCATCACATGACATCAAATATAATTATAACATATGCATGCACTCATTGGCTTCAAATTTTGAACTCTAAGACTTCACCCTCCATCCCATTATTGTGGGAAGAAATTTGAGTTAAACTTCATTGGATTCTCTGATTCTTATTAATTATTCTGTTTTCGCTTAGTGTGTGCGTTTTTTTTCCTCTCTCTATAGGTCATTCTGCATGATGTGATTGATATAGACAAAGAGGGGGATTCTGCTGATGTAATGTTTATTGATGAAAAAGTTCACACAAGTAAAAAAGGGAAGGAAATAAAAGATGTGGCTGATGGTTATGGTCATCATCAAGCTAAGGTTTGTGATTAACTTTTAAAATACATTCTAGTTTCTGAATTCTAGTTGCTGATTCATGACTTATATGAATACAATAAACATCTAAGGTAGCTGTACTGTTTCTGATTCTTCGCTCTTTTTTTTTTAATCAGGAAGATTTTGCTAATTATATTTTTGGTGCTGGTGTGGAAATGTTTGGATCAGTGAATGGGGTTGAGTCTTCTGAGATGCATAATTTAATCAACCTTGATGGTCATAGTTCTGATCTATCTTATGATGATAATAATGAGTATGCTGATTTTTTTCCTGATGATATCTTGGATGTTGATGAGTATGCCATTTTGCAAGCCCATTTTGATAGCATGGATATTCCTCCTGGAATAGAGGCACCAGTACCTTGGTTGCCAGATTTTGCACAACATGAGAAACAGCCAGTTACTGGAAGTAGTTCACACTATACGGAGTCACAAATGCACTTGGATGTTGTCGGTCCCCATGGCATAGACCATTCTCTGCCTGCATGGTCTGAAAAGCCCGTTCACGTCAACAAGAATCCAACTTCGGTCAGTGGTTCAAGTATGGATTCTGTCGTTCACCCTCATTCAAAAGTTGGCCAAAATAAAAAGAAATCTTCTGCTTCACACCATAGAGGGAATTCTTTGAATCTCCCACTTGGGAAAGAATCATCTAAATCGCGGTGGTTTTTGGATCCTTTCAAAAGTAAGAAGAAGGCATTTACTTCAAGTAGTTCACCCAATTGTAGTTATGTAAAGAAATTGGATGCAATGAAGCTCCCTTCTGGAGCTGAGCCATCCTTTTGGGGACATTATACTCCTGAGAATGTAAAGAAGCAAGTTAGTAGTAGTACATATTATCCAACTAACCCAGTGCATGCAGATGCATTTAAGTATCCAGCTGGGGTGCATACAGATGCATTTAAGTATCCTGCTGGGGTGCATGCGGATGCATTTATGTATCCTGCTGGGGGCCATGCGGATCCATTTAAGTATCCTGCTGGAGTAGAACCGCCCACACCCTTGTGGACGCCACCTTTGACTAACCATCCAGGTTATTATTTTCCATTTCATGGTTTACATGCTCCTCCTGAAGATGTGGAAGAGTTCCCTTGGGTTCCGGATTCCGCCCAAAATCAAAATAATGCAGCTGCTGAAGGTAGTTCAACTTTCCCGATTGAGGCAATCTCTGGCAAGGACAAAGATGAAATTTTGAGGAGGTTCCAACTTTTTAAACAATTTGATACTGTGGAAGACTATTCGGACCATCACTATACTGGCTATGGTTCTACCACAAAGCAGGTGACTAGGTTTAGATGATGCATTGCTTGCCTTCTTTTTTCAGTCTCTGGTTTTAAATATATCTAAATTTTGTTTTCATTTCCCCCTTTCTTACAGCCATCAAGGACTTGGGCAAAGAAAATTCAGGAGGAGTGGAAGATCCTGGAGAAGGATCTACCTGGTGAGCTTTAATTCTTTTTTTTTTATAATGTAATGGCTGCAACTTTTTCCCAATGCATAGCCTTTATTTTGATCAAACCATTGGAAATAAATTTGTTGTTGATAAAAGTAGCCCTAAAATCTAAATTTGCAAAGCATAGCTGTAGAAATGTAGTGTGGGACATTAATGGATTTGCTGTCTGCCCCTCCCCAATGCACACCTTTATTTTTCCCTAAAATTTTGTAATTAATTTTTTTTTTCAATAGATACAATATTCGTTAGAGTTTATGAATCAAGGATGGATCTTTTGAGGGCTGTCATCGTTGGAGCAGAGGGTACTCCCTATCATGATGGTCTCTTCTTCTTTGATGTTTTCTTCCCCTGTGGTTATCCTAATGTACCACCGGTATGTGATTGAAGCTTTGAGTGCTGGCGATATATTTTTTTTGTCTTCTGCTTTACATCATTGGTCTGAATACTGTAGAACTTGTTTATGCCAGAATGTCTACTACCACTCTGGTGGCCTTCGACTCAATCCTAATCTGTACAATTGTGGGAAAGTATGCCTGAGTCTACTTAATACCTGGTCTGGTAACAAGAATGAGAAGTGGATCCCAGGTGTATCGACCATGCTTCAAGTTCTTGTCTCCATACAGGGGTTGATCTTGAATACAAAGCCCTATTTCAATGAGCCTGGATATGCACATATGAGTGGCTCAGAGTCTGGTGAAATGAGGTCCCAGCAATACAATGAGGATACATTTGTTCTCTCACTAAGAACAATGATGTACACAATGAGGAGGCCACCAAAGGTAAGATTCCATTTTTATTTTTATTTTTATTTTTAATTTTTTAATTTTTTAATTATTATTATTATTATTATTATTTTTTATAGATAATAAAGTTTTATTAAGAAAGAAGATCACTTCATGCTCGCAATGATGAACACAAAGTGTCTTAAAAAGTGCATCATACAGAAAAGGGAAAGAGTCTTAGAACTCTAGAAAAGAATTACAATGAGTAAAATCCCACACTCTAGACCAATCATACAACATACGTATTAGCACTAATTGGAGGTGCTACTGAGATTTCTCAATTCCATTGATTATGCCTTGTTCATTCTTTCCAAATTTTGGATATGGTATCATTCATTGCATCCTGAAATAGATATAAATTTCAATTTCAACTTAACAATTATAACCTTACTACATAACTTTACATTAATTCATGTAGATTCCTGTTGAGGTTTTTAAGTATTTAATTTTAAACGTTAGTGAATGTTATATTTCTTGAAGTCCTAGTAAACAACCATGTTATGTGTAATAATTTAGTTTATAGGGAATTTGAGAAGAAGAGATATAGTGGAGTCATGGTTAACTTTTCCCCGTTCAATATGATATGATGTAATTTCTAAAAATGTGGGCAAATGCTTTTTATTTATTTATTTTAATACCCATTAATGTGGTTGGGCTGTGTTCTTTTCTCCAAAGCATTCTCACCTAAAAGTCCAATCATATATCCCAAATGCATTGCATATCTTGTTGTAGGAGTTTGGAGAGATTGCATTTTTTGGTATTAAATATTAATTTACTTATGAAATAGCTTTTGTGCATGGACTCCATGATTGCACTTTGTACTGGAAATATTTCTGCCCATGATACTGTGGAAACAGTGCAGTTTTTTTTAATGTAGATGGTTATTTATTATAAAAAAGAAAAAGAAATTAATGTGGTCTTTGACTCTGTGTGTTATATGGGACACTAAATCATTCAAGCATTATATCTGGCATTAGATCACTCAAGCATTTCTGCTTTAAGGAGATAGTTTAGTACAGAGATCCAATTGATTGTTACAATATGTAAAAATTAGATCCTTGACTGTTGATGATTTTCTAATTTTGTTCTGTATATCTTTTTTCTTGCAACACATTTCTGTTGTCCACAATTGATTGTTTTGAGTCTTGAATTTAGAATAGATTGTAATGCCAATGAGCCCTGGCTTTGATGGCACTTCCTCCTCCCGTAATAAAGGGATGAAGGGTGAGGTTATGCTGTTATGGGTTCACGAACCATTGTGTAACTTACCTATAAAAAAAATAAATACTAAGCATGTTGTGTAACATTACTGTTCATTTATTAGCATTTAGGGATTCACAATGATCTTTTTGGTTGTTTTGCTGCATCATGACCATTGACAATCAAAAAGTTATATAACTTTCAAATTCAGTCTTTAGTTTACATGTGAATTATGGTTTGATTTCATCCATTGTACACACTTGGAATAGTTATTGATGGAAATGATGCTTTCTGTACTAGGCTTATATGATTGTGTGTGTGTGGGGTCTTTTTTATTTGGGTTTTTTTTTTTCTTTTTTTTTTTTTTTTGGGGGGGGGGGGGGGGGGGTGGTGGAGATGTTTGTTTGGCAGCTTCTGAGGGTTCAACATCTAATTATGAGTCATGTGTGGCTGCAGCATTTTGAGGACTTTGTTATGGGGCATTTCCGAAACCGTGCCCGAGATATTCTGGTTGCATGCAAAGCATATATGGAAGGTGCTCAAGTAGGATCTCTGGTCAAAGGTGGGGTGCAGGATGTTGATGTGGGTGACAGGAGCTGCTCAAAGCGGTTTAAGGATTCTTTGGCAGGCTATGTGGATATGCTTGTCAAGGCATTTACTCAAATTGGGGCCGAGGGCTGTGAGATTTTCCAGTCCCCTGGAATGAACGGGAACAAGCGTTTCTGTGGTATGCCTAAGGCTGCAACATGAACGCTCTTGATGAAAGACTGATTGAGACTTGACACAAATTGTTTTCCATCCTTGACATGCAACTTAGGTTTCTAATCCTATTTTGAATAGTTTTGAGATAAATTATAGAGTATCATATGTTCATACCTTGAGGTCGCATACATAATTTGGGATACTGTATATAGCTGCGGATATGAATGGGCTTAAGAAGTCTCTGTCAACTGTTTTAGGATAAAACCAGATCCGTCCCAGTAAGTTACAGGTTTTGGTTTCTATCTTGAATAGACTTCAATTCAAAAGTTTTTTATGTTTATACTCCTAGGACACTTACAAGAGATTGCACGTGTCTAGTTAGATTGCACTTACAATATTTTTTATGTCTAGATATTGCTTAATATTGTTTATAATATTTTATAATATTTTTATAATAACTTTTAAGTGGAAAGTTGTTATTAGTTATAATTTGAATTCATTATTGAAATTATGTTTTCGCCTACTATTGACAATCAATAATAACCTGTTATTTAGGATTAGGATTTGTTGTGAAATTGTCGTGAAAATATTGTGGATATAGTATTTTACTTTAAAAGAAAGTCAAGAATTTTGATTTGATAAATCCACCAAAATTAATTTTGAACATTTAAAGTCATTGAATCTGAAATAATATAAAAAAATCAATGGATTTGAAATCATGACATTTCAAATATATTGATTTAGAATCCAAATTCAAATTAAAATTTCCAAATGCAAAACTAAATACATTTCATGTATTGCTCGCCACTTCCTGAGGTATGAATGAAGCCACAATCTTAGGTGCTGTTTGGATGGCCAGTTTCCATGACTCAATTTTCTGTTTTCATAACTCAATTCTCAAAAATGGTGGGACCCATAGCAAGAAGTCTGTTTGGCGCACCATCACTCTGTTTCCATCATTCAATTATTTGATTTTTGAGTTATGAGTTATGGAAACTGAAAACATATTTTGGTTGTTTTCAGTTTCTATAACTCATAATTCAATGGCATTTTTGTAATTAAACACATATGGTAGACCCACTCAGTCGCAACTTTTGACCAGTCTTTCTTTTTTTTTTTTTTTTTTTTTTTTTTTTTTTTTTTTTTTTTTTTTCACTTGTTCGGTGAGTTTGGGTACTTGAAAAAAAAAAAAAAAAGTTGCATCGAGTGACAGGTATGAGGCCCACAAATAGTGTGAAAAATATTGAGTGATGAGTAATGAGTGATAGTGCCAAATGGGTAGGGTATTTTAAGTGATGAGTAGTAACGAGTGATGAGTGATGAGTAATAACGAGTGACGAGTGACGAGTGACGGAAATTGAATGATAAAAAAAAGTGAGCCAAACAGCACCTTAGTGGTCTCCACCTCCTCTATGTGACTATTCTCTCTCCAGAACTCATTTTCTGCTCTTAAAGTCTAGAGTGTAAAATTAATTCTATGCGACTATTGTCTCTCCAGAAATCCTTTTCTGCTCTTAAAGGCTGCAGTGCAAAATTAATTCTTTCTTTATAAGCAAGAATTCTTTGGTTCAGAGTAAGAGTCAATTGCAAGGTTTATTTTTTATTTTTGGGTGAGAAGAACTAAAGAAGTCAATTAGTCAATTGATTTTTAAAAACTTTGTGTAGCCCAGCCACGACTCATTGTATCTTTTTAATAAGACTCATGTTAACTGGTGTTCTCAGGGCAATGATTAATAAATTATTTGAGGAAAATTTTTATATCACTTTTATGGGTAATTAAAAAAGTTGTCAAAATATTAATTTTTTTTTATTTTTCTATAAAAATTTTCCTAAAATGGTTTATTAACAAATGGCATTAGGGCATTTGTTAACTTTTTTTTTTTTTAATAATAATCATACTATTCCAATGCAATTAAATGAGTATTAGCAATTTAGCATTTCTCTCCCAAAAAAAAAAAAAAAAAAAAAAAAAAAAAAAAAGATAGTGCGGTACCCAAAACCTATGAATGATACTATTAGGATAGTGGATTTGGGCTTTCAATTTATTTGTTAGTGGGTTTCTTCACAGTCCTACAGGTTTTGCTTCAAACATAGCCTAGATAGCCCAACCTTTAGTATCCCTGTGATTTTCAGCCCAACAACTCTTCCCCTCATATTTTGGTTCTTACTTTCTTTGCTCTCTTTGTGTTTTCGTCCCTTCTGTGTTTACTCCCTCTCTCTTTCTCTTCTTACCCTTTCTCTCCCTTCCTAGAAAAACCAACCTCCTTTTTTGTCTGCCCTCACTCATTTATATATTCTCCCCTTAGTGGGATTCAAATCATTACTTTTTACTAGTTCCCATACAATGCCACTTTCACCCATAATCCCTAGAAAAATCAGGTCTTTTGAAGATTCTCTCAAAACTTGTTCCTGTCGCCAAATTGCGTTTGACAACGAACTCCCCAAAGACATTACTAGTACTTGGGGCCGATTTGAATTTATCTATCTCCACGTTGATTTCCCACTATCTTATCAGTTAATAATAGGTAGAGATTGGCCCAAATGCTTAGTGAATTCTCTGAACATTGCTCTCTAGATCCTAACATACTTATTGTTGGGTTGAGCCCATTCCCACAAGGTTTGAGCCAGCTTCAATTCCCCGATCTTGCCTTGGCTACTCAAGCCGATATTGGGCCTAAGTTTGGTGGGCCGGTACTAATCACCCGCGCCTAATTCCCCTACAGATAGTATTAGTATGGAAGGAGCTTATCAAAAAATAAAAATAAAAAGGTATGGAAGGAATAATATATTCGATTTGCTTTTCCCAACATCTCGTTGGATGGTGGGAAAGTTTGCTAAATAGCATAAATTTAGAAACCATTTGCCAAATAGCACTTGATCAAACTTATTTAGTTATATAGCATATTTTTTAAACTCAAGTTTGTCAAACTTGAGTTCTAAGTGAAACTCGAGTTTATCAAACTCGAATTCCAAGCATTATGTTTGATCAGATTGCCAAAATGCTTGGAACTTGAGTTTGGTAAACTCGAGTTTCACTTGAAATTCAAGTTTGACAAACTCATGTTCCAAAGAACATGCTACATAACTAATTGAGTTTGACCTAAATATTTCCAAAAATCATGCTGTTTGGCAAAAAAGGCCTTGGATGGTGGTATAGGATGGGTGACCACTTTGTCTTCTTCATGTCTTGCTTGTCAAGAGACTAATTTGGTAAATGATGTATCATAAGTTTTTTTAGACTTAAACATTTTGTAACAAAGTTTTTGAGATATAGAGCATAAAAACTCCAAAATTGAATGATTCTGGTTAACTTCCATCAATTTGGAGATATTCTTTATAATGAATTCATATGCCCAACAAGGTAATGCACACTTAGTCTATTATTAAACTTTTAGAGAGCGTTTGGTTGGCCGTAATGTAATGAACATTATAGTCACATTATATGGATGCGTTCATAATGTGAACATTACCTTGTTTGGTTCGTTAAATTATACATAATATTACAATAATCTAAGATTATGAAAAATTCCACATTATGGTAAGGTCACCGCCTTTATTAAATGAAGATAATCTCTGAATGGAATAATTTATCCAATTGAAAAAATTTTCCACACTAATAAATTCTATTTACAACATAGTCCTGGATTTATTTTAATTTTTTGGACGTATGTGAGATTTTGAATCTCTTAAGGAACTGAAAAACCAAAAACCAAATAATAATATTTCCACTTTTCTTTCATCTTCTCTCATCCTTTCACAACTTTCTCTTAGCAACCAAATGGAGCTCACCTATGGTTTATTTGGTTGGGAGGATAGAAAATTGAGAAGGGGTGAAAAAGTAGGGGGATAAAAAAGATTGTAGTTTTCTCTCAATATGTTTGATTAAAAGTTGGAAAAGTGAAGGGATTGAAAATTCTTTTGTTTGGCTAAAAAGAAAAGTGAGAATAAAAAATGTAGTTTGTATAAATTTACTCTCAAACTCTTATTACATAAAAAACAATTAATCATTCCTATTGTTATAATAAAGGGTAAAGTGCGAAATGAATTATTTATATAAGTTGCGGGATTCTTTGTGTTAAGCATGGTTTTTAATCCCGGATCGGACCGGCCAGTTTGACCGGGTTAACCTTGAATTGGTAATAAATCCAGTTTTTTTAACTATGAGAACTGGTTTTTTAACTTGTTTGGAAAAATTAAAGAAAAATGCGCTTACCAAGCTCCAAACCTGAGCTCTCTCACCTTGTAAGCACCAAGACTGAAGCCATGACCAACAAACCAAGTACCTTTCTTGGGAGTTAATAAGCAGTATTATTAAATTTATATTAAATTTACATGATTTATAGTTTCCAAACTTCTATATCATCTTTCTCAACATATTAAATATTACTAAATTTTTTTTCATCGCTAAATTAACTTTTTATTTAAGAATAAGACCTATGCAATTTATGAATTTATTTTAAAAGTTGTTTTTAGTTAATTGAAATGATTTCTCTTGAAGGATTATTATAAAATTTCTTTTTTATGCTTATTTATGTTGTACTATTTTTTATTAACCTTATAATGTACTATTTTATGTTAACCTTATAATATCATGAAAATTTCATTGAAATTTTGTTTCAATTTTTAAGATATTTTTAGTAAATTTTGCTAATATTTACAAATTTAATATATTTATTTATATTTAAATAATTATTAAATTAATTATGACATTATCACAGTTCGACCCCATTCAACCTTGGTTCGACCTTAAAAATCTTGAACATTTTCCTTTTATGGTTCAATGAATGGTTCGGGTCTGAAAACCATGGTGTTAAGTGTTAATTGCAAGCTCATCGATAATTTATGACAGCTTCTTGTAATAAACCGTGATGGTTGGGGTCACTTAAGTCATTTACTATTGCTATTAGGGGTCTTTTTAGTTCATTGAATCTTTTAATCTTAGCCCAATTATTGGATGGTGTTGTTTTCTTTACCAATATTGGAATTCCATGTTAAGTGTTAAAGACATTTTTCATGTAAGGCTTTTGTAAATTATGCTATGTTTGGATGTTGGGAGAAGGAGGGGGAGTAGAGTAGAGGGAGAGAGAGTAATTAAGTTACCTTATTTGGATGTTTTTTAAGGAAGGAGGGGGAGAGATTTGGAGGGTTTTGGAGGGGTTTGAACTATTCTAACCCTTCATTTTTAATTCCCCCCAAATTGGAGAGATTTGGAGGGAGAGTGGAGTATAAAAATGCTTGACCAAATGAATTACCAAATATGCTCTTACTATATTAACAAAATTACAAATGAAAAGACTAATTATTTCTTTCCCCCTTACTTAATTTTAAAAACATCCAAACTAGGTAGAGGATAATCATTCCTCTCTACTCTCTTCTCCACTGCTCTCCTTCCCTCTACTCTCCTCTACTATCCTTTCTCTCAAAACTTCCAATCAAAGTATTAGTTAATTGATAATTTTTTAGTAGCCTGTCCATGGTCCCCTATAAATTATACTCCTATTTTTTTATTATTTCGATGCAATTAAATTAGTATGGAAGGAATAATATGGCCTCTCCAAAGACAAAAAAAAAGTCAAGAATTTGGATGATGTGCGTACCCAAAATATGGTTATTGGGCCAAAGTAACCCAACCTCTACTTGGGCTCACAATTTATTTGTATTGTGGGTTTTGGATTTCCTACTATGGGTGATCCTATGCTCGGTGACCCAAATACTCTCTTACTTCTACGAACCCTTCTCTCATAATGTCGCTCCCTTTTCTTAGTCTGGTCGTTCTTTTCTACCAGTTTTCTCTCCAGAGTTGCCAATCCCTTCTTCTCCCTTAATCCCCTTATTTATAGCCTCAGATAAGTGGAGGTGTTATGATTACTCCCCCTTATCAGTGCGAATGGGGGTCCAATTCCATCATCTTTAGGTGGGTGTTCAGGTGTTCAAGTGGTAGTGGCATTAAAACTGATTCCCACCTCCAAAAGCCTGCTTGACAGAGATATTACCTAAGGCAATACCGGGAAGCCGAGACATCATTCTGCTGAGCAATCACACACCCGACCAAGTTAAGATTGATTAGGAGTGGTTCGCTTATGACGTTCAAGGCAAAATGGTCCCGTTATGTTTATTGGGCTCACATTGGGTCTCAAGGGGTGTATGGATCAAGGTTATAAGTCCAATGGGGAGAGGGCCAGGTGTTGTATCTCAAGGTCAGGGCCCAAGGCCCAACGGGCCTAGGGCCTTGTCCCGTATAGTGCTACAAGGCTAGAATTTGAGGCCTAGTGACCTTGGGGTCATTCCCAGTACAATAGCCCCCCTTTGATTCATGACCGGCTACCGAGAGCGAATCAAGGACTATCTGAATATTGATGTCCCCCCAGGAAGCTTGATCGTCAACTGTTAAACGAACAAAATGGTCATCAATGGTGCCTTAAAAGAAGCACTGTGCCAAGCTGTCACATTCTTCAGTAATTATAACCTGACGGTTTGTGAAACACTTGACGATTCGTGAACCGAGCCCACGCGTGTGGGGGTTACCAGAAGAGATCAGAAGGGTTTTCCTGCTTCCTTCTTCATTAAATGCTTCTACCCCCATCTGGCCCCTATAAATAGTTCCCTCTGATTTTCCATATCACTCTTTACATCCTTTCTCCTTCAATTTCTTCTATGCTGAGCATCCTCCTCTTGTGCGTAAACATTCCACTCCAGATCATCACTCTTTAGAGCCCAAAGTAAGTTTTCTTTACTCTTTCTTCCTTTTAATTTTTCTTCACTCCATAGTTTAGGAATGGGATACTCTCATCTTCTTGCACTTGGGGCTACCTTGGCCAATTTTAGAGACGCCTATGGCGTCCTAGGGGATATCGATATTACCTATTGTCATGAGGTCGATATTGCTCTCGAAAGGGGCTCCAGCCCAAATGTAGCATTCTTTCCCTTGATGGCTATACTAGAGGGTGGGGTTAGGTTTCCCGTGGACCCACTCATTATAGGCACCCTTAAGTTCTATGGCTTATGCCCTGACCAACTCCCCCTAAATTTTTACCGAGTTGTAAGTTGTGTTAGTAGGCTAAATCAGATATTCGGGTTGCAACTGAACCACCATGGCATCAACTTCATGTATAGTTTATATGGAAATATTAGGTCGGATTATTATTTAAAGACTGCGGGTATGGCTTATATCATACCTGCCCGACTCAAATAGAAACTCGGCAGGTGAATTTGTCCGGGTGAGCGACAACTGGCTTGCTGATGAGCTCCCTTGCCTGCTTTTACCGTGAGATGTTGGTCGGTACTGAGCATCTTTTGCTTGTTAATTGCGTTTTACTTATGATTATTTCGCTCAAATAGTCACTAACTAGCTTTTGTATTGTTTTGATGTAGAAAGCAAGAGGTTTAAGCCAGACCTTAGAGTAGTGCACGTGAGGGACTTGGATTTCATACTTCGGTCCGAAATATTCGTGCATACTAACGGGCAGCTCCGGGCATCACACCTTATTCTCGGTTGCAATCCTGTCTACACCACTTGGCAGCCTTTCGGGCCAGATTTGTTGGTGGATAGCCTATTGCTGTCATACATCGACGTTCGGCACGCCAATTTCCTTCCACCATCCTTGACAGTCGGTGAAGCTCGGGACCTCGGCCTTAGGTATACTACAGTGGAGGATCTTGCATTGGTGCGAGACGAATCGGTTGAATGTGTGTCTCAAAGCCATAAAGTCCACATGCTCGTTGAAGAGCTTGAAGCCCCCGCCCAAGTAGCTGAGGCCGATCAAGACGTAGAGATGGTAACCAGGTGAAAAATGACCGTTGACTAGTTTCTGGTCGGCACTCATCCTACGGCTTAGCCTTAACAGCCTCAAGACAAGGACCGTACTCCTCCCCTTCCCGCTGCAAGCTGTCTTAAAAGGAAGTAGCGCGTTGGCGATCAACCTCCAAAGGTTATATGTGATGCTCCATCAAAGACCCCCCTCTTCAGGGATCGGGCGGGATAGTGATCCGGGAGTCGGTGGGTGATCCCCGGCCAACTGCCTAGGTTAGGACTGACGTGGCACCTTCGTCTCGGCCCGAGGCCAGTTGGCAGCCCACCTTCAAGTTCGGTGATGGGCCTTTGCCAATGTCCACTAGTCTAAGAACCTGGGCCCAAGGTTAAGGGGGAAAAGTGGCCCAGAGGTTGGTGCACGACTTCTTACTGCTCGAGGATGTTCAGTTTTTCTCGAATGGGACAGAAGAATTATTGGTAAGGCAGTTATAATGGCACACTGTAGTGGTAATTTTCTCTCTCTCACTTTCATATTTATTTTAATGCGTGCGTATTCCTTTCACCTTCATACTGACCACTACTGCAATATCAGGCCGCTCAACTGACCTACATTCTCGACGAGAGGTTGAAGGAGCTTGCTGAGGATGCTGAACAGGAGAAGGCCCTGAAGGACGTCGTTGCTGCCACTACAAAGAAGAAGGGAAAAATTGCTGAGGCTGCCAAAAAGAAGGCTCAGTCTTCGGAGAAAGCCGAGTTGGTGGCGAAGAGGAACTTGGCTGAGGCGGAGGACAAGCTAGGGGACATTGAACTTAAATTGGCGGAGGCAGCCAGCCTAAACCTAGCCTAAGCAGACGAGATAGTTGATCTGAAGGCGACCCTTGAAGCCTGTGAGAATAAGTGGTATGATGAGGGCTTCGTGGATGTTGAGAACTCCCTGGAGCCTATTGTCCACTAAGCATGGTTTCATGGGTTTGGGGAGGGGTGGCTGGTAGCTTTCAAGCAATGGGAGTTGCCGAGAATTCCCCACTGAGGAAACTAGAGCAAATCCCATAGCTGGCTCCTCCTTCTCCTGTTCAGAGTCAAGCTGATGTTGCTGAAGAGGAAGATGCCCCTAGCATGAGGGATCTAGTCCAAACGATTGACACCCATGTGGATACCGTCCGAAGATGCTCAAGCCCAGCAACTGCCTACTGATCAAACCAAGGACATCCAAAGTCGGCATGCCGATGATGTAGTCTATCTCTCGCCCACTGGTCCTTCAGTTTAATACTTTTGTTTTTATCTTGCTTTTATTTTCCGCTCGGGTTTAATTTTTACTTTCATTTGTTTGGTTGCCTATTGTCATCGGGTTGTGGTGATAGAACAATGATTTGGTTTTTATTCTTGTTTTCTTTTCTTTGTTTTTAGTAGTTGTCCAGATATGGTGAACGAACATTTGGTTTTAATCATATTTATGAATGTTTACTACTAAGTTATTCTTTCTGTCATGTTTTGCCCGCTTGTTTCCATCATTTTATTATTATTATTATTATTTATTTATTTTTTATATATGTACTCCTAACGACCGTGTAGCCTAATCATGGTTTGCCTCTAAATGGTGACTGAAATTGTTTTCTTATCTTTCTTAAAAAGATAGGTTATATTTGTGCATATATGGTGATAGGGACTGGTCCGGAAGAGATTGCCTATATTTAGAAAGAATTGGCTCCTCAGCGATAAGAACTAAATTCGATATATATTGACTTATCTAGGAAAATTTAGTGTAGGCTAATTACCTTCCTCGTGATTTGGATTGAATTCGGGAGATGGGTTTCAATCCCTTGAATAATTTGATGTAACCTTTGCGTGCCCGGTGATTAGAATAGAGCCGGGAAGCTTGTTTCTAGGAATAACTCAATGTAAGGTTTCTTCTCATTCAGTGATTAAGATCGAACCGGGAACTGGTCTCCGTCCTTGGGTAAAATTTAAGATTAGGTTTCCACCTGTTCGGTGATGAGGATCTAACCGGGAACAGGTTTTTATCCTTATATAAAATTTGAGATTAGGTTTCCACCTATTCGGTGATGAGGATCGAACTGGGAATAGGTTTCTGTCCTTATATAAAATTTGAGATTATGTTTCTACTTGTTCGGTGATGAGGATCAAACTGGGAACATGTTTCTGTCCTTAGATAAAATTTGAGATTAGGTTTCCACCTGTCCAGTGATGAGGATAGAATTAGGAATAGGTTTCCGTCCTTAGATAAAATTTGAGATTAGGTTTCCACTTGTCCGGTGATGAGGATTGAACTGGGAATAAGTTTCTGTCATTAGATAAAATTTGAAACTAGGTTTCCACTTGTTTGGTGATGAGGATCGAACCAGGAACAAGTTTCGATCCTTAGAATATTTTTTTCATTCTCGCATTTGTTGACCGGGGATAATGAGTTAACAACGGACTTATAAGTACAAATATACCTGCATGGATAAACATCACTTTCGTATTAATTAACAATATGCACATATAACATTACACTCAATCCATACCCCCGCGTATTGATAATCAGTGGTAGAATTTTTTCAAATTGTGGGCATTCCATGGCTGGGGAAGTGGTATTTCATCCAAGTCCTCCAAATAATACGCCTCTGCACTCGCAATGGCGGTGACTCTATAAGGTCCTTCCCAAGTTGGTGCCAACTTCCCCGCATTGATATCTTTCGTATTCCCCACTACCTTCCGAAGTACCAAATTTCCCGCTCCAAACTCCCTTTTCCTCACGTCCTTATTGTATCTTTAGGCAATTTTTTGCTAATATTCTGCCAGCTATATAGTTGTTGATTCCCGGCGCTCCTCCAACAAGTTTAACTGTTTCAACATTAACTTCGAATTCTCGACGGGGTTGAATCCCGAAACTCGGGCACTACACAAGTTTATTTTTACTTGTATGACTGCCTCCGCTCCATATGTTAGAGAGAATAGGGTTTCTCCCGTGGACCTTCTCGGGGTTGTTCGGTATGCTCACAGAACACTAGGCAACTCCTCTGCCTACTTGCCCTTAGTACCTTCTAGTCTTCTCTTCAACTCGTTCACAATGGTCTTGTTTGTAGCCTTGGCTTGGCTGTTGCTCTACGGATATGCTGGGGTAGAATACCGGTTTGTGATGCCAAGACTACTGCAAAACTCATGAAAAGCTCGACTGTCGAATTGCAACCTGTTGTCTGACATTAGAGACTCTAGTACCTCGAACCTTTTCACTATGTTTCTCCATACAACTTCTTAACATCCACATCCTGGATGTTTGCTAACGCCTCTGCCTCTGCCCACTTGGTGAAATAATTTATGGCTACTAAAACAAACCTTCGGTTTCCTGTAGCCCGGGGGAATGGACCAACAATATCTAGCCCCCACTACGCAAAGGGCTAAGGGCTACTAATGGGATTTAAGCTCCTTGCCTATTGGTGGATTATCAGGGCGTGCCTCTAACACTGTTCACATTTCCATGCATACTCGGTAGCATCCTTTTGCATTTGCGGCCACCAAAATCCCTAAGTCATTGCTCGGTGAGCTAATGAATGTCCTCCACATGACTGCCGCACACTCCCTCATGTAGCTTAGCCAGGAGTTCTTCAATCTTGCTAGGGTGCAAACACTGCAGGTAAGGCCTGTCAAAAAATCTTTGATATAGCTTACGATCAATTGATAACCAATACCAAGTAGCTGTCTAGCATACTTTTTCTGCTTCCTTCTCATCAGCAGGCACTTGATCCTCGGCTAAAAAGTCGATGATCGGGTCCATCCAACATGGCTCAACAGTTGTCACCAGCGAAACACTTACTCCTGCATTGATACTTGGTTATGCTACTGACTCCACTTTTATTAACTGAGGAATTTTCTTGGTTGATGATGATGCCAATATGGCCAAAGAATCAGCGTGCCAGTTTTGCCCCTTGGCTACCTAAACCACTCTAACATTCAGGAAGCGGTCCATAGTTTGTTTCACCAACTGTAAGTACTCCATCATCTGGAGATCCTTGGCCTTAAAGCTTCCCTGTACTTGATTGACCACCAGCCGAGAGTCCGAGTAGACCTTTACTTCTTTAGCACCTAGATCTGAAACAACTTTCAATCCAGCCAGCAGGGCCTCATATTTGGCTTCGTTATTAGAGGCCTTAAAGCCCAACCTAAAGGAATGCTCCAATTTTATTCCTTCTGGGGTGATGACTACGATCCCAGCATTGGCTCCTAATGTACTAGACGCACCGTCCACAGATATCTTCCATGGGACTACCTTGACAGGGCAAACCATCTCCTTCCCCACCCTCAGGAAAACCTATGCAATGAAATTAGCGAGGACCTGACCCTTCATCGAGCACTTAATATCAAAAGAGCCCAGCCGAGTTCCCTACTTAGCTATTCTTCCTATGAAATCTGATCTCTTCAATAACAACTATAGAGGATATTCAGTCAATATGTAAACAATATGAGCTTGAAAGTAGTGGGGTAGCTTCCTCGTGGCATGAATTAATGCCAACACCAACTTCTTTAAAGGCAAATACCTTGTCTCGGCATCGACTAAGGTTTTGCTGATATAGTATATAGGCTATTGCATGCCCTGATCTCTCAGTAGCACGACACTCACTGCATATTCAGACATTGAGAGGTACATGTATAAGTCTTCTCCAAGCTCTAAGGCTGTTAACATAGGGGCCCGCGTCAAATATTCCTTTAAACCCTGAAAGGCCCTTTCACACTCTTCGTTTCATTGGAATCCCTTCCATTTTTTTAGAAGCTGGTAAAACGGACGGCACCAATCAGCAAACTTAGAAATAAACTGGTTAAGGGCAGCTAACATATCGGTCAGTACTTGAACTTTCTTTGGATTGCTTGGTGGCTTGAGGCATTTTACTGCTTCAATTTGATTAGGGTTGACTTTTATTCCTTGGTTAGTGATCAAATACCCTAGGAACTTGCTAGCCCCCACTCCGAAAGCACACTTCTCGGCTTTGAAGCGCAGCTTGTGCCGTCGAAATACTTCGAACACCGCTTTGAGGTTGCCAATATGCTGCACCTCTCGTTTGCTTTTTACCACCATATTATCAATGTAGACCTCGACTGTGCACCCAATCTTATCTCTAAACATTTTCGTTATCATTCGTTGATATGTGGCCCCAGCTTTCTTCAACCTAAATGGCATCACGGTATAATGGTAGTTAGTGTCAGGTGAAATAAACGCCGTCTTCTCCTGATCCTCGGCAGCCAAGGAGATCTGATGATAACCTTGAAAACGTCTAGAAAGCTCATTCTCGGGTGCATATAAGTGACATCTACTAGCTGATCAATCTTCGACATAGGAAACAGATCCTTCGGACATGCTCGGTTCAAGTCGGTGAAGTTAACATAAACCCTCCATTTGCCATTTTTCTTCTTTACCACCACGGTATTCGCAAGCCATTCCGAAAAAAATATCTCTTTTATTGCCCTGGCTTCCTTCAGTCTCTTAACCTCTTACTTGACAGCTTCCACGTGCTCCTTAGCCGATCTCCTCGGCTTCTACTTCTTGGGGAGGGGGGGTATAAGGGGTCCACGTTGAGCTTATGGACTATGAATTTGGGATCCACCCCGGGCACCTCATACGGGCTCCAAGCGAACACGTCTACATTCTGCATAAGGAATAGCATCATCTCTACCCTCTCTTTGTTCTCCACACTTGCACCTATCAGAAAACTCCTATCATCATCCAGCAATATCCTTACTCGTACCAAGTCCTTGGCACAGCTAGCCCCTGCTTCCACTTGGGGTTCTTGTAATTGCTTTAAAGGAGCCTCTTCGGTTGACTCCTTTTGTTTTATTCCCTGGCCAACTGCGGTTACCAAGCACTGCTTGGCCGCTTGTTGGTTACCCCTCAATATAGCAATACTCTGTTTTGTGCGGAATTTGACCTTCACATGCAGGGTGGACAGTACTGCCCTCATTGTATGAATACATGGCCTTCCTAAGATCATCGTGTAAGGAGAAAACGAAGCTACTACTATGAACATTACCATCACCTCCTTGCCTTCCATGTTCACGGGAAGCGAGATCTGCCTTTTTGGGATCACCATCAGTTTATTGAACCCCATCAGCGGCGTATCGTACTTGGACAGATCTTCCTTCTTCAAGCAAAGCTCCTTGCACAGATCAAGATACATCACCTCTGCACCACTCCCCTGATCTATCATTACCATTTTTACTACGAAACCATTTATCCGGGCTGTAACCACCAAAGCATCAACGTGTGGTTGAATCGTGCCCTCCAAGTCATCGTCATTAAAGGCGATGGGCTCTTGAGTATACCTCAACTTCTTCTCGGCGGGTTGATCACCTGTGCAACTTTTTGCTAGTACCACGACCAGTACCCCCCTTCCGCTAGACACCTGAGTGCCTTTTAGAGCTACATGGATGACTTCTATCACTCCCAGTGGGGGTGGGAGAGGATTCCCTAGAGGCCGGGCGCCCTGCTCGGCTTCTTGATTCCTAAGATCCACCATGAATTCTTTCAAGTATCCCGTCTTCCACCAACTGCTCTAGATGATCTTTTAATACCCTGTACTGTTTGGTGGTATGCCCCTTATCTTTATGGTAAGTACAATACAGTTTCTGATTTTTCCTGGATGGGTCTCCCCCTATCTTGTTTGGCCACCAAAAATATGGCTCATTTTTAATTTGATCCACGATCCTATGTACCGGCTCCTTGAATGTCACATTCACTTCCCCATTTGCGCGCCCAACCCCTGGATCCTCAAATCTTTCTAGGGTCTTGCCTAAAAACCGCTCTACCGAGGCTGATTTATGACCGGGGCCTTACCTTTGCTCTACAATCAGTCATCCTTTAATCGTTTATACTCTTCAATGCGCCTCATCAACTGCCTCATATCCTCTAGAGGCCTCCTAGTCAATGAGTCTCGTAATTTGGAATCCTCGGGAAATCTCATTCAAAAAGTACTCGCCGCAAATTTTTCATTACCTTCACCAATCTCATTGTATAACTCCCAGTGCTGATTAGCATAGTTGCGGAGGGTTTCCCCAGCTCCCATTTTCATTGATAGCAGAGCATCCACAGGTTGCGGAACTCAGCTACAGGTCATGAACTGGACACCAAACTCTTGAATCAACTTGGAAAAACTGTGGGTTAAGCCTTTCCTTAACCCGTTGAACCACCTTAAAGCAGTGGGACCAAGATTCGAAGGAAATACCTTACACATTAGTGCATCGTTATGAGAGTGCAAAGACATAATTTGAATATAATGGCTTACATGTTCTACTGGGTCCATTTTTCCATCGTAAGAATTGAACGGCGGTCGTATAAATCTGCTTGGCATAGGGGCCCTTTCAATGTTCCTTGAGAATGGTGATCGGGTAGCTCGGTGTAATGCGTAGCTCATAACATCCATGGTAGCGTTTTGAGGTCGTCGCCCATCTGGAGAAATTGAGTCTCGGTCTGCATATTCCCGCAAGCGATCCCGGTGTCGATGAGATCTGGATTGGTGGGACCTTGCTCCATAGCGACCTCCCACACTAGCTGACCCTTCTCTTTGATCCTCATGGCCCCTTCTCTGACGCCTACCTCTCGTTTCCATCTCTAAATCCCTCACCAACATATGTAAATGTTCAAGTTCCTCGTCCCTTTGCTCAAGTTCTTCATCCCTGTCGTCGAAACGATTGCGCCCAGACGCACCGGACATTGTTCGGTATGGTTGAAACAGCCTTTCTTCAAGGCCAAACTGCCTTTCCTCCTCATACTCTCTATCTTCGCGTCCCTTTTGCCTTCTTTCCCGCCAGGTGGTGCCCCGAGAAGACCTCCAGAGCCACTTTCAGCATAACTCCTTAATTGACCTTTAGACATTTTCCCGTGCACAACCTGACAGAACCACAGCTTCGTAGGAGATCCCTACAGACGGCGCCAATTGTGTGTACCCAAAATATGATTATTAGGCCCAACCTTTACTTGGGCTCACAATCTATTTGTATTGGGCTTTGGATTTCCTACTATAGGTGGTCCTATGCTTAGTGACCCAAATACTCTTCTACTTCTACAAACCCTTCTCTCACAATGTCACTCCTTTTTCTTAGTCTGGTTGTTCTTTTCTACCAGATTTTTCTCCAGAGTTGCCAACCCCTTTTTCTCCCGTAATCCCCCTATTTATAGCCTTAGATAAGTGGAGGTGTTATGATTACTCCCCCTTATTAGTGCGAATGAGGGTCCAATTCCATCATCTTTAGGTGGGTGTTCAGGTAGGAAGGTGGTAGTGGCATTGGAACTGATTCTCACCTCCAAAAGTTTGCTCGGCAGAGATATTACCTAAGGCAATACCGGGACGCCGAGATATCATTCTGTCGAGCAATCACACACATGACCAAGTTAAGATTGATTAAGAGTGGTTTGCTTATGATGTTCAAGGCAAAATGGTCCTGTTATGTTTATTGGGCTCACATTCTTAAGGGGTGTTTGGATCAAGGTCATAAGTCCAACGGGGAGAGGGCCAGGTGTTGTATCTCAAGGTCAGGGCCCAAGGCCCTGTCTCGTATAGCGCTACAAGGCTAGAGTCCGAGGTCTAGTGACCCCGGGGCCATTCCCCGTACAGATGATATGCATTCTATTTTAAAATCTCAAATGCTAATGACTGGATTTGGATATGTGGATTTAGATTTGGGTTATTAAAATCCAAATACTTTTGAATGATTAAAAAAAGAGAAGTATTACGCCCACAACATTTGATAACATTTTCACAACAAATTCTAGGTTGTAAGTTGTTATTAGTTTTAATTTGAATCTATCATTGAAATTATTTTTTTGCTCACCATTGACAAACTAATAATAACTTGTCATTTAAAATTTGTTAAAAATGTGTTGTGTAAATATTATAGATATAACATTTTTCTTTATAAAAAGTCAAGAATTTGGATTTGATAAATCCACCAAAAATTTTGAATCTTTAGAGTCATTGAATCTGAAA
The DNA here is from genome assembly GCA_023621385.1 of Quercus gilva. NCBI lineage: Eukaryota > Viridiplantae > Streptophyta > Magnoliopsida > Fagales > Fagaceae > Quercus > Quercus gilva. Next base: position 24,226,189 of record CM042480.1, on the reverse strand, counting down.
TAATATCTAAAATCAATGGATTTGAAATCATGAAATTTCAAATATATTGATTTAGAATCCAAATTTAAATTCAAGTTTCAAAACTTAAAACTAAATACATTTCATGTATTGCTCGCCCAATGCTACTTGAGGTATGAACGAAGCCACAATCTTAGTGGTCTCCGCCTCCTCTATGTGACTATTTTGTCTCTGCAGAAATCCTTTTCAGCTCTTAAAGGCTGGTGTGCAAAATTAATTCTTTCTTTATAAGCAAGAATTCTTTGGTTCGGAGTAAGACTCAATTCCAAGGTTTATTTTTATTTTTTTTGGGTGAGACGAAGTCTGTTAGTCAATTGACTTTTGGTAAATGTTAACGGTCCACGGCCCCTTGTATCTTTTTAATAATAATCGTACTATTCCAATGCAATTAATGTTTTTTGAAGGGCCCAATGCAATTAAATTAGTATTAGTATTTTTCTCAAAAAAAAAAAAAAAAAGTATTAGCATGGAAGGAACTTCTGAATAATAATAAAAAAAAGGTATGGAAGGAAAAATATATTCGGGTTGCTTTTCCCAACAGCTCGTTGGATGGTGGCAAAGGATGGGCGACCACTTTGTCTTCTTCATGTCTTGTTTGTCTATAAACCTGTTTGGTAGATGATGTATCCTAAGTTTGTTTTTAGACTTAAAACATTTTGTAACAAAGTTTTTGAGATTTTTTTTTTAAACAAGTTTTTGAGATATAGAACATAAAAACTCCAAAATTGAATGATTTTGGTTAACTTCCAGCAATTTGGAGATATATTTTTTGTAATGAATTCATATGCCCAATAAGGTAATACACACTTAGTCTATCATTAAACTTTTAGAGAGCTTTTAGTTGGCTATAATGTAATGAACATTACGGTCACATTATATGGATTTGTCCGCAATGTGAACATTATCATGTTTGGTTCGTTAAATAATTAAGGGTAAACTACATAAATGGTCCCTATCCTTTACACCATATTTCAATTTAATCCCTAACCTTTCAATTGTGTCAATTTGGTCCCTAACCTTTTAGTGTCGTGTTAGCTTAGTCCTTGTCATTATCTCATGGATGGAAAAATCTGATGTGTCAAATGGCCTAATTTTTATTGCCACATCAACAGACACATGTCTTGCCACGTTAGGTTTTTTTTTTTTTTTTAAACCCAAATTAATTTAACCCAAATCATTTTTTTTTTTTGATAAGAAAATTTACAGATTTTATTAAACAGGGGCAGACCCAAATTAATTCTAAAACACACATCTCCCTAAAATCCAAAATCCCTAATGGTGGGGGTGGCGGCTCCTTCTTCTTGCAGCAGCGCCTTCTCTACTCTAGCAACCCCAGATCTGTCTCTTTATCTCGCGATTTCTCTCTCTCTCTCTCTCTCTCTCTCTCTCTCTCTCTCTATCACTCATCCTTACTTCATGTTTGGCTCCCTCAAAATTCAATGATTTAGTCTTTTCCTGCTCTTAATTTCGTATTATCATTTGGCTCAGCCTTTGTGTCTTTCGTATTTGTATGCTTTATATTGCGATTTTTTTGCTTATGTATACTCTTTTCTTACTAATTTGTTATGCTCAATCTCGCATCAATGGAGATTGGCCGTATGGTTGCTGCAACGTAGAAACTCCATTTTTTTTTTAAACCCTTTAACTCTGCTATAGTCCACTATGAATATGTTTGGGACCATTTCTAAATGGTAGGACCCACTTGTAGTAATATACACATACAGACAAACACATTCAAATGAACCTTTGCAATTTGCATGATAAGTCATATTGTGAATCTATTTGGGACCATTTTTACCTTAAATGGTAGGACCCACTTGTAGTAATATACACATACAGACAAACACATTCAAATGAACCTTTGCATGATAAGTCATATGATTCAAAAGGTACTAGCTTCACATAGAAAATTCAATAAAAGAGTCAAGACATGGAGATGGTCAGGTTGACACTTCATTCTTTATAAATACTAAATTCCAAAGTTAATATGTTCTCCAAAAAATGGTTATTGAAATTGAGGACCTGTTTCTAAGAATGATAACAAAATATTAAATTTGTATTTTTCTTTTTCTCCCTTTAATGAAATAAAAGAAGTGCATAAAAGCCTAACTGGTACTAGTGAAAAATAATATTGTTTATGTATCTTATTTTGTTTGTTTGTTTGTTTTTTTTTTTTTTTTTTGTGCAAGAATGGATGAATTTTTTGTGGAAGTTCATCATGGTGGGAAATTTTTGAGCGATCCAATTAGGTATGAGGGGGGTTGCTATAAATTATTTTGATGGTAATGAACGAGATTGTTGGTCTGCCCAAGAATTGAGAAATATGGTTGAGAAGTTGGGGTATATGAGTTATGGTAAATTGTGGTATAGGATGCCTATGGTAAGCTTGGAGGATGGTGGGCTTAGGCCTATAACTATTGACAATGATGATTTGGCTATGAGTATGGCAGATGCTGTTCAGGGGCATAAGGTGATAGAGTTGTATGTAGAGGACTGTGTAGATGTGCCTAACATAATTGATGATGTGGGGGATGATATAAACTATTATGACAATTCTAAAGACTCAAGTGGTAGTGATGATGCTTTTGATAAGATGGTGATGGGACCAATAGATTTAGGCCAGGCAAGCAAAGAACAAGATAGTAACATGGCGATGGGGTCAAATGCCAAGATCGTAACTAGTCTTAGTGACAATGACCAGCCTGATGAATCTGAGGAGCTTTTGAGTATGGATGATGATGATGACAACAATGCTATACCTCCTTATCTTATGTTCGTACCTCCTATAAACCCAAAACATACCAACTTCATAAAGGCAATGCTGTTTATTTCACTTGAACAGTTTAAGAATGTTGTAACTGATTATGCAGTTCATGGGGGCTGGGGTATTCAGTTTAAAAAAAATGATAAAGTTCGAGTGAGGGTAATTTGTCAAGATGGGTGTAAGTGGATAGCATATGTTGCAAAGATGAGGGACCAAATTACATTTCAGATGAGAACATACTATGGTCGACATACTTGTACTAGGACTTTTAAGAATATGAGATGCACTAGTAAATGGTTGGGAAAGACACTAGTGAGCGAGTTGAGTGACCACCCAAACACGACAAGTTTCACAATTGTAAAAAGAGCTCAAGAGAAATATGTTGTGCACATTGCAAGGAGTAAAGCACATAGAGCAAAGATTTGTGCACAAGACATGATTACTAGTGACCAAGAGGTATATTTTACCAACATTCGAGAATATTGTGCTGAGTTGTTGAGGACAAATAGAGGTAGTTCAGTCCTATTGAATGTGGTTACGGTTAACTTACCTATTGAGGAGATTGAAAGGCCTGGGAGGACATTATGTCCATTGTTTTAGAGGTTGTATGTCTGTTTAGATGCATGTAAGAATGGTTTTGTTGCATGTAGACCTTTTATTGGTGTGGATGCATGCCATTTGAAAGGACACTATGGTGGACAACTCATGATTGTTGTGGCTACAGACCCTAACGATCAATTGTTCCCTTTAGCATTTGCCTTTGTAGAAGCTGAGATGAAGGACTCGTGGACTTGGTTTATATTAAAGCTTAAAAGTGATATTAATGCCAGTTCAAATCGTAGATTAACATTCATCTCTAATCAACAAAAGGTTTGTCCAAATTTTAATTTACTTTTAACGTTGTTTGTTTATTCATAGTTTGTCTATTATTTATTTGTTGTTGATATGTGTTTATCTTGGTTATGTAGGGTTTAATACCCACATTTGAGGAGTTGATGCCTGGGGTGGACCATAGACTATGTGTTAGGCATTTGTACAACAACTTTAAGAAGAGACATCCTGGCTTGATATTAAGGGATATTTTTTGGAGGACATGCAAAGGAAAAGTTGGTGGCAATCAAAGGCAGCCTACAAGTCAACAACAAAGTAATTTCACACAGCCTACTACGGTATAAGTCTAGTTGCTACATAAAAGTGATATTTGTCATTCTTATAGTCTTAAAAAAAAAAAAAAATTCAAACTGTGCTATAGTAATTTTCATTTTATGCTTTACTACTGTGATAATTGTCTCTTATTGCTTTGCTAGGGAGAGGGTACAAGTGCAAGTGCAAGTGCAAGTGTTGGTGCTAGTGCAAGTGAAAATGCAAGTGCATATGAAAATCAACCTTTACAGCCAATAATACAACCACGGTCAACTGCAAGTGCACAAGAACATTCTGAAGGTGGTGCAAACACACAATCAGCTGCAAATGCAACAGCCACAGGAGTGACCTCCGCAATAGCTAGGACATTTACCAATGCTGAAAATGGTCCATTTGTTCCACTACCACAAGGTAAAATGTTGAAGAGACCTAGGAGAAAAGCAATTGATACGCCAAGGGGGAAAATAAAGCCTTGGGTCAGCAATGTACCACTTCTAGAAATATGGGGTCCACCTCCTTCATGGAAACGAAACTCTTCTGTAACCAAAGAAACACTGATGGCTGCTAGTCAATTTGCAAGGTATAGGGAGACATTCAACATACTTGGTAGTCAGGAATCAGTTCATGCACCACCATCATTTAGGGGACAAAGCGAGAAAGGAAAGGAAGGAAGTCATGGCTAATTTTTATTTATATTCATTTTAAAGACCAGTTGGAATTTTTATTTGTGTTGACTTATATTTTATTATGGATTTATGTTTTAAGTCAACTACCAGTTCGTTTCATGCACTTTGGATGTTCATTTTAAGTTATGTTGTGTATTGTCATTTTATGATGCCCAGTTTTTTATGTATCGTGTCCATTATTTTCTTTATTGTCTTTGCAGTTTGGTACTTCTTAATGCCAAAAAATATGGATGATTGCCAATGTGCTTGAATGGATATTTTTGTTTAGTGTCATTTTGAGTTTGGATGATTGCAAACTCAAATTACATCGTAGTATCTATTGCAAACTCAAGATTACATCATTTGAAACTAGTACATTAGTTAGCCTTTAAGTTAACATCATTGTGTTGCAAGCCTTCATATGAGGTACTTGAAGACAATTGTAACCTGGTACAAATATATTACAATTTTTCAAATGAACAGCCACAAAAAAAACCCACAATAACATACATAAGCATAAAAGAACAGTCAAAGAATATGAGCTCCAAACAAAAGTATCATATGAAATCATCATCTAAAACTTATGATTGATGACAGATTGAGAATAAGTCACCAATAGCAAAAATATTAAACACCAAAGTATCTAGGCAAGTCCTAATTTTGAAAATTTTAGTGGCTATTCTCATCAAATGTTTGTCAGTAGCCTTCTAGCATTTCCCTGCAAAACAAAGTGTTTCACACAACTCTTTGAATAATTCAAAAGAAAAGAAAATCTAAAAATCCATGGTCTGCAATAGAAAATAATGTCTGCACATAGAATCTGATATTAACACACACACACACATATATATAAATACCCCTGATGTTCATTTATCAATACAATCATTCATTTACAAATGGAAAGGGCTACCACCTGCAAAATAAAGTGTTTGTTGAAGTGTTAAGAAAAGCTTCCCCTAGACACCCAAGTTAAGGAGTGTCTAAAATTACTCTTACACCACCAAAATCTCAAGAAAAACATAATAAAAGCTTAAAATTACTATTACCCTGTATTGAAATTAAGCCTACTAGATAATAAACAAACTCACTTGTTTACTACAAGTGGGTCCAACAATTTAAGGTAGAAATGGTCTCAAACAGTTTCACAGTGGACTATAATGAAGTTTTTTTTTTTTTTTTTGGAGCTGTGACTATAACAAAGTTAAAAGGGTTGAAAAAATGGAGTTTCTGCATTGCAGCGTCCATAGGGCCAATCTCCACTGATGCGAGATTAAGCATAAAAATCAAGTAAAAAAAGAGTATATATAAGTAAAACGCCAAAACATGAAGTAGAAAAATATGAAAAATACACAAAGCTGAGCCAAATGAAAACACAAAATTAAGAGCAGGAAAAGACTAAATCATTGAATTTCGAGGGAGCCAAACATGAAGTAAGGATGAGAGAGAGAGAAATCGCGAGACAGAAAGAGACATATCCGATGCTGCTGGAATAGAGAAAGCGTTGCGGGAGTAGAGAAGGTGTTGCCGAAAGAGAGAGAAGGCGCTGCCGGAGTAGAGAAGGTGCTACCAGAAGAGAGAAGACACCGTCGGAAGGGAGGCCTGCCACTGTTTAATAAAATTTACAAATTTTCTTATTAAAAAAAAATGATTTGGGTTAAATTAATTTGGGTTAAAAAAAAAAAAAAAAAAACTAACGTGGCAAGACATGTGTTTGTTGATGTGGTAATAAAAATTAAGCCGTTTGACACGTCAGATTTTTCAATCCATGAGATAACGGCAGGGACTAAGTTGACACGACACTAAAAGGTTAGGGACTAAATTGACACAATTGAAAGGTTAGGGACTAAATTGAAATATGGTGTAAAGGATAAGGACCATTAATGTAGTTTACCCAATAATTAAATTACATATAATATTATGGTAATATATTTTTTTTGAGGAAATATTATGGTAATCTAAGATTATGAAAAGTTCCACATTATGGTAATGTGATTGCCTTTATTAAATGAAGATAATCTCTAAAATGGAATAATTTGTCCAATTGACAAAATTTTTTGCGCTAATAAATTCTATTTACAACATAGTCCTAGATTTATTTTAATTTTTTGGACATATTTGAGATTTTGAATCTCTTAAGGAACTGAAAAATCCAAAAAACAAATAATAATATTTCCACTTTTCTTTCACTTTCTCTTAGTAGCCAAGTGGAGATCATCTAGAGTTCGTTTGGTTGGAAGGATAGAAAATTGAGAGCGGGTGGTGAAAAGTGGGGGGATAGAAGGGATTATAGTTTTCTCTCAATATGTTTGGTTGATGGGGTGGAAAAGTAAAGGGATTGAAATTTTTTTTGTTTGGTTGAGAAGAAAAGTAAGAGGATAGAAAATGTAGTATGTGTAAATTTACTTTCATACCTCTATTAAATAAAAAATAAAAGTTTAATAGTTTATAAAAATTAATTTTTTTAATTACTATAAACTTGCAAACTAACTCAACTAATAAAGTATCTAGCAAAAGAAAAAATAATAAAAAAAACTTGTCATTTGATATGGAGAAAAAAAAAAAAAAAAAAAGAATGTAAGAAAACAATATCCTCACCATACACTGTAGGATGTAAGCAAATAAAAACTAATAAAAAAAAGCCTGTTCTCATACCAATTATCTCTCAATAACTCTCTTCAAATTGGGGGATTGATTTTTTTGGTGGGCACCGGGAGAAAAACCCTAGGCTCCACCAAAATCTCCCCCCTTTTCCCCACTGACCAAACAACCCAAAAAAGTGTTTTCTCTCCTCTTTACCCCTTCTATCTTTCTATCTCTCTCGAAATCATCCCAACCATATACACTTATAGAGATTCTTCCAAAGCAAGCTTTGTCGTCCGATTGAATTACTAGTGCTCCAAGATTGAGTTGTAATGATTTGCCGAAGCCACCATAGTAGCCTGATCAAGCTTGACGATTGCGATTGTGGATTGGGTTGGTTTGGTTAGGGATTAGGCTTTTGTGTTCGGTGTGGAGGATTCTAGGGTTGCAGATGAATCAGCCATAAATTCCTCTCTTTCTCTCTGCGATTAAACTTCATGGCCGAAATTCCTTGTGTTGTCACCACCAATCTTTGCCCTACACAACTAGCGATCACTATTGTGACGGTGTCTCTCAATCCCAACCCCTCATTCTCTCTCTCCAACTCATTTTGAGTTCTCTCTCTTCAATCAGGTTGATATGGTGGCTTGAGTGAGAAAAATTTGTCTTTCTTGTGAATCTAACTTTTTGATTGGTGAGAAAGTATAGGAAAGTGAGGATAATGTTAAGTTATTTTGTAGATTTGAGTTGTTTGTTTGGTGTGAAAGTGAAGGAAAATAAAATAAAAATTTTGTTTAGTTTTTTTAAAAATTAAAATTTTGTTGAGATATTTGAAAGGATATTTTTGAAAATTCAATGTAAGTGTTGCATTTGTAAAATATAATGAGAATGTAACTAACAAACCAAACATTGTAATATTATATTCTTGTATTGAAATTTCATGAATCTAAGATTCCAAGAATGTGACATTACAATATAATGTGACATGACTTTATTTGAACCAAACACCCCCTTAAGTTAATTCATTACTCTATTATTCTAGTACGCTTGTTATAAGCAATTGTTGTTCACTTTTTTCTTTTAGTTTTTTAGTTTTTTATAAAGTAAATGCTCAGAGCATTCTTATATGCTTCTACCAAAAAAAAAAAAAACATTTTACATTACCAAAACTCACTTTGTTATTTTTTGCAATTACTTTTACAACACACCGTATATTTTATTCTTTATTTTACATTCTAATACATTAAAATAATATATTTTTTTTTCGCATGCTGCTATAGTAACATGGTTCTACAAAAGAGAGATTAAAAAAAAATTGATATACATGATGCTACAATTAAAAAAAATAGATGTTACTCTAGTAAAATGTATTGTTATCTACGTTAGTTTTTTGACCAATGGAGTGTGTTTTTAATGCAAAAATGGTCAGTGGAAATACTCTCACTCACAGTCCCCCGGGTGAGAAGTCCCATTGGCCCCTATTAAGGTCATGGGCAAAGCCATATTAATAATAATAATGCATATTTTTTGTCATCATTCGGAAGGAACTTTCCAAGTCTTCGTCAACGTTTACTCAAAAAGTCTATAAAAGTTTGAATGTCATCACGGGTAGGCTGGACTTGTTATCGAAGTTCATTGGTCTTAGCAATGACTTTTCAATTTTGATGACATATAGGGAAACTTTTCAAACCTGACCCATTGGAAGGGCAAAATACATCCTGTTAACTTATCTGTTAAGTTATGGGCCTATATTTCCTCAAACTTACACTCACAGCCGGTGGGACCTACACAACTGTGAGTGGGAGGAAGTTTCTCTATAGAAGTATGAAAGGGTGTGGTCAAACTCACCCTCACAGTTGGTGGGACCCACACAACTGTGAGTGGGAGGAAGTACTTCCTCCATAGAAGTATGAAAGGGTGTGGCCAAAATTATCCACCAAAAATATCGCAGAGGAAAAGAAAAGTCATGCTGTTTAAAAATTAATTAATTGATTCAAATCAACTAAAAAAAATTGATAATACAATTTCTCTAAGGGTAAGCATTCGTTTATCCATTTAAATATTAGGAAAACATCTTCTAATTTGAGTTATTCTTCTTTCTTGCGTTATCTACTTTAATAAATATTGGCTTTGTCTTCTTACAATTAAAAAAAAAAAAAAAAGCATAATAGGAACTGTTTTAGTTTAAAAATACAAGTTCACTCAATACATTTTTATTAGATGTAAATTTTAATAAATTTGCTATTAAATTACATTTTTTTATATCCTTCATGTAGGTAAAATTTCTAAAAGACCAAAGATTAATAATTATTTTATCAATTAAATGTTTAAATTTTAAGTTTTTGTGCTCTTAAATTATGCATAAAAAATAAGTTTATAAATTGAATAATAAATAATATCCGATTAATATAAAATTTAATATGTGTATTAAGAATATAAAAAACATACAATTTAATAGTTAGATTTTTAAAATATGTAACAATATTAATTTTTTTGAGTGAGTTGTAAGTTTGTAGTCAAATCTTATCTTAAAAATAGAATAATATAACTTAATATATAAAAATAGAGTAATATAACTTTTTTTATTTTTTGGGGAGAACAGAGTAACAAAACTTAATATATAACTTAATTGAGAGTTTTTCAAAAAAAAAAAAAAAACTTAATTGGGAGTAGTTTCGATCAAAATCCAATACAAATGAATGATTAAGGAAACACTACGAGACCAAACGCACGGCAAATCATCCCATCAACATTTAATCAATTGTTGAAAATCAATCAAACTAGTATGAGAGAGGACTTTCTTTTTATTTTTATTTTTTGATTGAGAGAGACATGAGGATGAACCAATAATTAGCCAAGAAAGAAAGGGTTGTATTATTAGTTATTTATTTATATTTTTTTGAATGGAAGATGTAGAAAAACTTTATTGATCAAACACTATAAACAACCGGAATACAACCAGAACAGAAAGCTCCCTAGGCTATACGTAATAAAAAGACAATTAAGGGTTTGTTCGGTAAAATACATGTTTTTAATTTTTAAAACAATATTATACATATATTTTTAATTTTTAAATAATATTACACGTATTTTTATATATTTTTTTACTCACACATATTTTTAAAAAAATACGAACAACCTTATCAAACAGCTCTAAAAAAGGAGAAATTATAAAGTTCACATGGTAGATAAGTGATATGGTCCATCATTCTACTAAAAAACTGCCATTTGTTTAAAATTATTAATTATAATTTTTTTTAAATAAAAATTAATTATTAACTCAATAATTTTAAATAAATATAAACTTTTTAATGAAATAGTAGACAAATAATATGACCCACCATAATATTCTATAATTTCCCCTTAACAAGGGAGACAATCTACAAGCAATTCTTGTTGGAAATGAGTGTGAATTGTTATAAATGAGTGTGTAGTCTTCACACAGCAGTGTTGTTCTTGTTCATCTTTCTTTTTTCTACAAGAAAGAAGCAATTACTAAGGCCATGAACACCTCCGCAATGACCAACTCTTCACCAAGATGGCACTCACTGCCATGGATTCTCATCCTTTTCTTTCTTTCCACCACCTTCCCTTTCATCTCTGTCTCATCATCTGCCTCTCAAGCTATTTACTATGATCACTGTTCTTCAACTGTCGCTGGCTCCAACCCCAATCAAGTTCCACTCTCAAAATTGCCACTTCCTCGAACCCATAATGGTTACTACACTGGTGGTGATAAACTTCACAACCAAAACTCGTATTCTTACTATCCCGGTTTCTCAAACTTCATTTCACTTAGCACCAGAGCTGTTCATGAAACTGGTATCTCAGGCTTGTTCAAGGTTGAGCTGAGTTTGACAGTTGGAGTATCAAATATCTACTACCAAGATAGGCGTCGAAGAAATTCAGTAACTTTTAAACTACAAGGTTACTGGTCAGAACCAAAGGGGAAACTTTGTGCGGTTGGAACAGGTTCTACTTACTCTAAAGAAGATTATTTGCTTAAGCTTTCTGCAGTTCTTAAGCTCTCTGATCTCACAAAGTCAACTAATATTACTAGTTTGATTAGTGGGACTTTACAGAGTCTGAGTTCAGATAATGAAGATTCCCACTTTGAACCAATTTCCATGTTGTTGTTTCCTCAAATGAATTACCAATACACATATGTTTCCGATGATTCAAAACATGGTTTTTCTGGTGGTACTGATGATCTTCCAAAAGGCTTGTCACTTGGTTCTCTGCCAACAAAAACTTTCTGTTCCATTGTCTCAAGGAGAATCAATCAATTCAATTTGAAATATTCAGGGGGTTGTGTTTCTGCAAAGAACTGCAGCAACCCTTTGGATGAGAGTATTGGATATATGCCAACTATTATGTCTTTGAGTGAAATCAAATGTTCAGAGGAAAAAGAAAGGATGCGAGTCCTGGTGGAGTTCGCTAACGGGAGCTATATTGATTATTACCGGCATTTCAGTCCCAAAATGACTCTGGTTGGGGAAGGATCATGGGATGGGAGCAAGAATCAGCTCTGTATTGTTGCTTGCCGGTTTATGGGCATGACACAATCTTTTTCTGATGCTCGTCTTGGCGATTGTTCAACATTGTTGACCTTGAGGTTCCCTGAAGTCTGGTCAATCAGAGGCGCTAGTAGCATTGTGGGACAAATTTGGAGCAAAAAATCTGTGAGTGAATCCGGTTACTTCGATAAGATTATGTTTCAAAGTGATAGCAATCATTATCAAGGAGGTGCCGTTGTGTCTAATGCGAAGTATGAGTATTCCAAGATTGACATAGCGAGGAAGTCATGCTCAAATCCTTCTAAAACCAAAGGGAAAGTATACCCAGATGCGTTTTCTAATGAAATGAGAATCGACATGTCAGTGAAAAATTCAAAAGGAGAAGTTGGTTGGGGTTATTCTATTCCAATCTCTGTTGGTAATCAGCTCCATCAGTACTCAAGCTCTGTGGAGTCTGAAGAGCTAGCGAATTTCAGCAGCAGTGGTCCAGTCAATATCAGCTACCACATAGGCATCACAGTGAACTCTATGATCTCTCCATTCAACACATCTTCAACACCATATGAGAGGTTTGAGATCATAGCTGAAGGGTTGTATGATGCTGAAACAGGAAGCTTGTGTATGGTAGGCTGTAGAACTCTTGACTCAAATGATCATGCACCAACATATGATTCTCTAGATTGTAAGATTCTTGTTAAAATTGAGTTCCCTCCAACAAATAAAAGGAATGCTGGTCGAATCAAGGGAAGCATTGAAAGCACGAGGGTCAAGTCTGATCATCTTTACTTTGAAGTTTTAGACTTTTCTGCATATGCTTATTACACGGATGAAGCCGCCAATTGGAGGATGGATGCGGAAATCATCATGGTACTTATCTCCACCACACTTTCATGTGTGTTTGTGGGACTTCAACTCTTTCATGTCAAAAGAAATTCTCATGTGCTTCCCTTCACCTCACTTGTCATGCTATCAATTCTAACTCTGGGCTACATGATACCTCTTGTGCTCAACTTTGAAGCCTTGTTCCTGAGAAATTCTCGTGGGAGAAGTAGTATATTCTTTGACAGTGGTGGATGGATTGAAGCAAATGAGGTAATTGTAAGGATGGTTGGAATGGTAGCTTTCTTGTTTCAATTCCGTCTTCTGCATAGAACATGGTCAGCAAGAAGGGGTGATGGAAATCAGAAGGCTTTGTGGATTGCTGAGAAGAGGGTTCTCTTTGTAGTTTTACCATTATGTGCAGCTGGGGCTTTAGTCGCTGTGATAGCCAACTGGGGAAATAATGAAAATGATGTTGTGATGGATACCTATTCCTTAAGAAGTACCAATCCACGTTCTCTTTGGGGTGACTTGAAATCTTATGCTGGATTGGTCTTGGATGGTTTTCTTTTGCCTCAAATACTGCTGAACCTGTTTCGGAACTCCAGAGAGAGAGCTCTTTCTTGTGGATTCTACATGGGAAACACTTTAGTCAGATTGCTACCTCATGCATATGATCTTTACAGGGCTCACAATTATTTTCACCAGTATGATGGGTCATACATATATGCAAATCCTGGTGCAGATTTTTATTCCACTGCTTGGGATGTTGCTATCCCTCTTGGTGGTTTGGTTTTTGCATTGATCATTTACTTGCAGCAGAAGTTTGGTGGTCGGTTCTTCTTTCCTCGAAGGTTTAGAGAGTTGGAAGGGTACGAAAAGGTGCCTGTGGTTAGTCATGCATAATTGCAGAGGAATCTTACATTCCCCATCTATGGCTTTATACATATATTGAGCATGTTGTATGTTTTGTAAGTTAGCTGTATGATCTCTTTAGGTTATCGTTCTTGTATTTAAGCTTATGCCTCTTTCAATACATGTCCTAGCTGATTTTATTTCTATTTGGCTGGTACTTTGTTTCATATAAGGGTCAGATTCCTTGAATCTGATTTTGACAATTAAGGAACCACATAATTTTTAGTTTACCCTGCCTCTTTATATTGCTCCTCCTTTACACGCATTTGTGATTCAATTAGGGTACTTCAGCATGAAAAAAAGAAAACTTGTGTCCTCCATCTAACAGGCACCATGAAAAAGTATAGTGTTTAGTTTCACTAGTGTTGCTAGGTGACATAGGTTTTATCCAATCAATAATCACATAAAATTAAATATGTGGCTTGTAACAGAATTGATAGCTGCCATTCTGATTACCATCACCTTAAAGCTTTAGCAAATGGACTAATGCAGTTGGGAAAATTTTCTTGGACTACAAAGTAATGGTGGTGAAAAATGGGAATCAGAGGGAACATTGATTTGCTTATTTTACAGCTACTGGCAGTCTAGCACATTGCTTTGCTTTGTGTACTTTCTGAAATAAACCCAAGTCAATCCAAAAAAAAAAAGAAAAAAAAAAAAAATCGAAAAAAAGATCACTCTGTTGACATTTCCCGTGAATTCATTAGTTTGATAGAAATTTCCGTGCCTTTCGATATTATTGATAACTTTTTTTTTTTTTTTGGGTTTCTTGTTTCAATAACCATAAAGCTTATAAACAACCTCACCAGTGTGTTCAATGGTACTCGAAGCCCAGTCAGCTCTTCTTTAGCCTAATGAAGGATAAAGAATAGTTTCAAGTTTCAATGAAGAATACTCCTAGAAACTCTTTTTTTTGATCATCTGCAATAACATTAATTAAGAAAAGGAAATACAAGCTGGGTAATTCGCCTTACAAACAGACTTGATAACTGGCGGAAGATTACCATTATGGAAAAAGGACTGACTGGAAGAAAGAGCAAATCTGGCAACTTCATGAGCTGCTGAATTGCCTGCTCTTCGAACCCAACTAAACTTAATTGAAGAAAAACTCAAAGCTAGGCCACGAATGTTGTTGATGAAGGTACTGATCGACCAGTCAGGTGTGGAGTCAGATTGGGATAAATGCTCAAAACAAGCCTTAGCATCTCCCTCAAAAAACACATGGTGCCAATGTTCTTGCTTCGCAATCTCAACTGCCCATAACAGAGTGGCAGCTTCAGCTTGGAGTGGGGGGCATAAAGAGTGGCATCTCCCCAAATACCGATCACCTCTCCTTTGTGGTTACGAGCAATAACTCTAAGGGCAGCAGTGGTGCTAACAGAGCAGCGTCGACATTAATTTTGATCCATCCCAGTGGAGTGGGGAGCCAATGTATGACTGGCTCGAAAGAAGGCTTGGGGGGACCACTATCAACCAGCTTGGAGTACTCTGAGAATCTGGACATCACAGATTTGGAGGACTTAGGAATGTCAATGTGGGCATCTTGGAATAAAATGTTGTTCCGTAGGTGCCAAATTTCCTCCAAGATGAAGGCCATGTTTAAGGTGATTAACCATCTGTCATAAGTGGGGAGAGTGGAAACTGGAGGCTCAAGAACCAGCTTTATGATGTCCTCAAATGTTTGGACCATGTTCTGGTCAGGTCTAAAACTGCAGCAAGCAATGTACCATAAAGCTTTGGAGATATGACTGTCAAAGAAAGGTGCACACACGACTCACTTTCACTTTTACATAATGTGCAAATAGGGTCAATGTGCTCTAGCCTACATGACAAATTTTCTTTAGTTGGGATGGAATTTGTGCCGATCCTCCAAAGCAGTATTTTGATTCTCTCCGGGATTCTAGCCTTCCAAAGCTTCATCCATGGAACATCAGAATGATTAGATTGCGGCTCTTGGGTAATGGAAACTCTGTATGCTGACTTGACTGAGAACCTACCCTTGGAATCAAGGATCCAAATAAGCTTGTCCTGTTTGGGGTGGTAAGGTAGAGGGATTGACAAGATGGCTTGAGTAGAGACTTCATCAAATAATTGGTGGATGAGCCTAGCATTCCAGCAATGATTAGAAGCATCGAATAGATGAGAGACTGAAAGAGGGGTGTGGGTTAGAGACTCATCCTTGGGTACTGGCTTAAAGCCTTGGATCCATGGAAACCACGGGTTCGTCCAAACACTAATCAAAGCACCATCTTCGATAAGATAACATGCGCCTTTAACAATAAGCCCAACCCCCCTAGGTGCTTAGGATGACACACCTTCTCCCAAGCTCTCCTAGCAATAAATCTACCCTGTGTGGCTTTGGGTTTCCACCAGAATCCTCTGGTAGCGGAGTCAAGTTTATTGCATATCTTGGATGGGATGCTGAATGTCGACATGGTGTAGTTTGGGATTGCTTGAGCTACTGAGGTAATGAGGGTACTCCTACCTGCCCATGATAAACACTTCTCCACCTGAGTAGTTTGGCCTCAAGCTTATTTAGAAGGAACTTGAAGTCCTTGGAGGGGGCTTTGGATAAGAATAGGGGGGCTCCAAGGTAGATGGCATCCTTTTTAGGCTCTTCATGTTGAGAAGGTGCTTGATCCCTCTTCTATTATTGGGCTGAGAGTGCTTGGAGAAGAAGATTCTAGATTTGGCCCAGTTGATATTCTACCCTGGCGAATTGCAAAACTTCTCGACATAATTAACAATATTTGAAGCATCATTTCTAATAGCCTTTAAGAAGAGTATAATATTGTCGGCATACATCACATGGGTAATGGCTGGCCCACCTATGCTAGCTTTAACCCCACTAATTTTTTTAGAGTAGAACTTGTGATCAAGGATCCTAGATGTTAGGACATACGTGATTTGATGTTAAGAACATATATCAATATTTTATAGAATTGGCTAATTCTTTGACAAAACACACTTTACTTGTAATTGGATAGATCTAGGATGTGTTTAATGCTTCAAGAAACAAGGTTTTAAGTTAAAGTGTTAAAGCCATGCAAGTCTGTTCAAGAAACAAATGAAGATGTGTTGGATTTTAAAACTCGACAGTGAGCTCGATAGCTAGTATCTATCGAGGTTTAAATAGCTGTTGAAGCCCAAAGCTCGACAGCTAGATCAATAGATACCCTATCTGTCGAGATTTATGAAAAACCGATTTCAACTCTGTTTTGTGTAAAGTTGTGATTTACAACTATGTTTTAATGTTGGCTTTATTCCATGACAAAAAGTGTTGTAATTGCTTTAATTTTGTTCCTTGTATTTTGTGGGATTTTATTGTATCGAGTTTAGTATTAAGTTGGTGAAGACTTAAGCTTAATTGAAGATCAAGTGGATTTCGCGAGAAGCTAACCTGCCAAGTAGCCACGTGAGAAGTACATGACTGGAAGCTGAAGAGTCATGCCAAACTGTCAGTTTTGCGAGTGTCTCGCAGGTAAGGCTTTCCTGTGAGGTAGTCGAGAAAAATTCTACTTAGAGGATTTTTAAATGTGACTTTCTTACCTTTCACCTATACCATATATACCCTCATTACCCATAAATGTAAAGAGGGCCATTCAAAGAGAAAAACCATAGATAGGTTTTCTATAACACACACACCCATCTTTTAGAGAGAGAGAGCTATTCATCCTTAGTGAGAAATCATTCTAGCCTCTTCTCTTTCTCTCTCCCATTGCCAAACCTTTAAAGGAGATTTGTACCCAAACACAACCCATACCTTTTCAGAGTGTAGAGAGTGTTTTGGAGGTTGGGAAGCTTTGGGGATTTGCCAAAAGTAGCTGGTGAGGCTTGGCAGATGTAATCAGGCGTATTGCGGGATTAAGAAAGTTAGACAACACATTGTTTCGAGAAGCCTTGTTGGAGTAGAGCTTGGAGGGCTTAGGCACATTGTATAGATTAGGCTTGGAGGGTCTCTTGTTATTCGTGTATCCCAACTTATTGTTTAGTGGATTGATTTATCGCTTGAAGGGCGGCGGAGAGGTTTTTCACCGAGTTCTTCGATTTCCTCTTGGATAACATATCGCCGTGTTATCTTGTGTTTGCATCTCTCTTCCCTTACTTTTGTACTTTACTTTTATTATTTGTTGTTCATGTTTATACACTAGAGTAGTTTCGGTTGATTGCGCTTCGTTTACTCTTGTATCCGCACTTAGATAAGTTAGAGTAAAATCATCTGAGCCGTAATTTTCAATTGGGGGTCTAAACAAGCTCTTGTGTTTTTAACACATTTTTGAGCTTTCATTTTGCATCCAATCCGTGTGTATATGTTTGAACTTTCTTTTCTAACAACCCTAAACATATATAAGAATTGTTTTGAGGGCTATCAAAGGTTGCGCGGGTGTGAAAAAAAGTTGTGTTCATGCAAATTGTGACCAGAGATAGAATTTGCCCTAGTTCATCTTTTTATTGAAGAAGTTGCTATGTTTGTACACTGTAGGGTTTTGTGACCAAGGAGATTTTTGATCTTCATCGTGTGATAAACTGAAGAACTTTGCAACCAACATCTTTCTCAAGTTGGTGATTAAGTTGTGTACTAGGATCCGCTCATATATTGATCAGTCACGTACTGAGAGCCGTGCATTGAATATGAGAGATTATTACTACAGAACAAGTCCAATTGGGTATTGGGGTAAGAGTTCAACTGTAGGTTGGTATAAGGTACTGGGATTCCTTTACTTGTAACCGCTTGTTTTGATAATAGTGGATTCTCAGGAGTGGTGACCTTAAAATCACCCGGTAGGGTTTTTGTTGTGTAGGTTTTCTCTATTCGTAAATAAATTATAGTGTCAATTTAATTTCCATTGCATTTAGTTAATTGGTGATTTGTTTGTGCTACCACGCGTTTTGCATGTTAATTGAATTAATTAATTAACTTGGCTAAATCAGTTGGTTAATTTATCACAAGGGGTCAATATATTTTTGGCCTATCAAGTGGTATTAGAGCAGACACACTTTGGTTAGGTTTTAATCTTTGCTGTGTGATCCACTGACCCTTGTTTGTCATGGATAGAGGACAGTCTTTTATTATACTTCCTTTATTTGATGGCACTAACTACGCATACTGGAAAGTACGCATGAGAGCTTTCTTGCAGTCATTAGATGAAAAAGTGTGGCAAGCTATGGAGATAGGTTAGACTAAGCCTACGGAAGCGCCGGTCGACTGGGATGATGTTAAGATCAAGGCAGCAAACTTCAACAGTATGACATTGAATGCTCTATTCAGTGTAGTTATGAATGAATAATTCAAGAAGATATCATCTACTGAAACTGCTAAGGAAGCATGGATTATTCTCCAGACAACCTATGAAGGAACAAAGGCTGTCAAGGATTCAAAGTTTCAGAGGCTTACTACGAGCTTTAAAGAGATTAAGATAGAGGAGGATGAGTCATTCGATAAGTTCTATGCCAAGCTCAAGGACATTGTGAACTCAACCTTTAATCTTGGGGAAACAATTCTTGAACCCAAGATTGTGAGAAAGGTGCTCAAATCTCTACCCGAGAGATTTCATGCCAAGATCACCACGTTTGAGGAATCAAAGGATATTGATAAAATTCCTTTGACAGAGTTGGTTGGAAATCTGCAAACCTATGAGCTGGGTTTGACGAGGATAGGGAAATTAAGCAAAAACAAGAGCATGGCACTGAAGGCCAAGAGCAGTAACACGGATGAGTCTTCAGATGATGAAGATTCCAAAATGAAGTCCTACATTACTAGGCAATTCAAGAAGTTCATGAAGAATTCCAATGGAAAGGGCTTTGACAAGGACCGTAGGCAATCCAGTTCTTCGCAGTTGAAAAACCAAGATAGAGGGAAGAAAGATGCTAGGAATGGCGGTCAGTACACTGTTCCTTCAGGACCAAAATGCTTTGGGTGTCAAGGCTTCGGTCACATGAAACAAGAGTGAACTACGTATCTCAAGACTATTGGAAAGAGCAAGGCACTTGCTACTACTTTGAGTGACCCTAAGCCTGAGGATGATTCTGATAATGAGGATGATGGAATCCTAAATGCCTTCACTGCCACTGTAAATCCTACTGAGGGAATTGTTGAAGATGTGGATGAAGAAGAGGAATTGGTGGAGTCTAAGTTTGGAAAGATGGATGAACAAGATGACATTCACACAGCCTATGCAAACTTATACAAGGTCTTGGAAAAGCATGGGAAGTTGTATAGGTTGGCTACCAAGAAGCTTAGTGAATTGGAGCTTGAATGAGAAGAAATCTCTACAAAGTTTGATGAAGCAAATCAGACCATTGGAGCATTGAGATTTGAGAATAATTTCTTGGCTGAGAAGACCAAGAAGCTTAAGGTAGAACTGTTCCAAGTCAGAGCCTAATTGGAAAGGACTTCAAGTGCAAAGCTCAATGAGATGCTCAGTTTTCAGAAATCTACGTCTAATCGAACCGGTTTAAGGTATGATTTCTCTTCTCTTAGTATTGCTTCTGCTATTACTATTGTTTTTGTTCCTCCTGCTAATAATATTGAAATTGAGAACAATAATTGTAAAGTTGTGATTTACAACTGTGTTTTTGTTGGCTTTTATTCCGTGCCAAATTTGATTGTAATTATGTTCAATCGTTTAAAACCCTGTATTTGTTGTGGGACTTGTTGTAAGGGTTGTGTGATAGAGAGTGTGTTTGAAGACTCAAGCATTTGAAGAACTGAAGGATTCTCGCGGGTATCTCGCGACCAAGCATCCCGCGAAGTAAACCATGTGCCTGGCACATGCTGGAATGCCAAGAGTTAGGCCAGGTGGAGACAACTGTGTCTCGCGAGTATCTCGCGGGTAAGGCCTTCCCGCGAGACACCCGCGAGACTAGCTGTTCTGCCAGCCTGTACTTTTTGAGTCACACCTTTTGCACCTCTCCTATATATACCATCTTTACCCACAATTGTTGGGTAATGCTTCAGAGAGAAAACCCTAGCCAAACACATTGGTAATTAGAGATTGTCTTCCCCACCTTTCTCTATACATTTGCTTGTGGTATTTCCTCAACCCTTCCCTCTCCATTATCCATATCTTTGAGAGGTTGATAGCCCAAACACTTACCACACCTTGTGAGTGCTGTGTGACGTTTTGGTGCTGCTGGGAAGCATTGGAAGAAGCCTTGAATGGCAGATGCAACATGGAGCTTGTTGCGGGATCCGGATAACTAGGACAAGACACGGTTCCGAGAAGCCTTGTTGGAGTAGGAGCTTGGAGGGCTTAGGTACAGCGGGTAGACTAGGCTTGGAGGGTCTTTTGCTAACCCATGTATCCCAACTGATTGTCTAGTGGATCGATTTCCGCTTGGAGGGCGGCGGAGAGGTTTTTCGCCGAGTTCTTCGGTTTCCTCTTCGAGAACACGTCTTGGTGTTTTCTGTGTTTGTATCCTTCTTCCCTACTCTTGTTTAATTCCATTATACTGCTGTGTTGCTTAGTTTATGGATTAGAGTAGCTTACTTGTTCATCTGCTCGCTTTTACACTATTCCGCACTTTGTATTAAAGTTGTGTAAAATCTATCGAGCCGTAATTTTAATTTGGGGGTCTAAACAGCTCTTGTGTTTTCAACACATTTTCGAGCTTTCATTTGGTATCAGAGCGGGTACACTTGCTGAGGTTTAATTACCTAAGTGTGATCCTTGACCCTTGTTGAGATGGACCGGTCTCAATCGCTCAATGTTCCACCATTTTTTGATGGAAATAATTATGCATTCTGGAAAGTTAGAATGAGAGCATTTTTATGCTTTATTGATGATACCGTTTGGGATGCGGTTGAGATAGGTTGGACTAAGCCGGAGGCTCCTAAGTCCACTTGGGATAAGGCTGCTCTAGCAGCGGCCAATGCTAATAGTAAGGCCTTAAATGCTATTTTTTGTGGTGTGTCCCCTGAT
The DNA here is from genome assembly GCA_023621385.1 of Quercus gilva. Classification (NCBI taxonomy): domain Eukaryota; kingdom Viridiplantae; phylum Streptophyta; class Magnoliopsida; order Fagales; family Fagaceae; genus Quercus; species Quercus gilva. The sequence continues at coordinate 24,204,846 of CM042480.1, read as the reverse complement.
GAATTCCACAGGATTTCTCATATGACGGTAGCCAAGGAAGCTTGGGAGATTTTGGAGACTACCTATGAGGGTACAAAGAAAGTTAAGGACACGAAGCTTCAAATGCTTACCACCAAATTTGAAGAACTTAAGATGGGTGATGATGAACCATTTGATTCATTCTATGGGAAGCTCAATGAAATTGTCATTGCTAAACTCAATCTTGGGGAGAAGATTGAAGACACCAAGGTGGTGAGAAAAATTTTGAGGTCCCTACCTGAAAGTTTTAGATCAAAGGTTACAGCCATAGAAGAAAGCAAAGACTTGGATGAGATTAAGATTCAAGAGTTGATTGGGTCTCTCCAAACGTATGAGCTGGGACTGCCTTCTCATAAAACGAGCAAATCTCTTGCTCTTAAAACCATCACCGAAAGAATAAATGATTCCTCCGAAGAAGATGGTGTGGAGAAGGAAGTAGCATATCTTGCAAAGAACTTCCGTAAGTTTCTGAAAATGAAGAACAGTGGAAAACCGTTCAACAGAGGAAAGTTCTCTCCATCAAGAGGTGACAAGAAAGAGTTTAAAGGAAAAGAAGGGAAGGATTATCAACCTTCTTCAGACATTGTGTGCTATGAGTGCAATGGCCATGGACATTTGAAGAAGGAGTGTCCGAATTTTTTGAGGGGAAAAGGGAAAGCTTATGCTACAACGCTCAGTGATTCCGACTCTTCTGATACTGACTCGGAAGAGAGCTGTGACGGTGAAGGAAACTACTCCGCATTCATGACAATTGATCATGTAGACTCCTCGGATGACTTGGATGCACTTGTGAAGGAACTTGGTGAGCATTCTGATTCAGAGTCCATTGGAATTGTAGAAGAATCAGATGAAGAAAAGGATGAGAGTGCAGCTAATCTTCAAGAAAACTACTCATTACTCCTTGAGAAGTCGGGAGAATATGTAAGGGTAGCCAAGGCGGCCGTCAGAAAAATGAAGAAGGCTGAGGAAGATTACCGGAGCCTCATGGTCAGACATAGGGAGGCAAAATGCGAAATAGAAAAGATGAATGGTGAGCTGTCAGAAGCTTACTTAAAGATCAGATTTCTTGAACAAGAGGTGGTTCAAGCGCAAGCCAAGATAGATAGGGTCTCCTCCAGAAAATTGAATGATGTTATCTCATCCCAAAAACACTCCTCAGACAAGTCCGGATTGGGATATACCGGAGTGAGTAGCTCATCAGTCAAAGCTACCAAAGAAGTAAAATTTGTGAAGGCCGTAGAACAAATTATAGAGGAGGTCGTTCCTGAGAATGTTAAGGTTGAAAAGAAGAATGTAATTGAGCAACGGATGGTGAATAAGCCCCGAAATCAACCTGTAGGAAGATATGAAAACAGAGCAAGATCTCTTTCAAGACCTCGGTGGGGTCCTAGAACAGATTATGTGTGTCACTTCTGCGGACTGCGAGGACATACCAGACCAAACTGCCAAAAGCTGAGAGCAGACAACAATGCAAGCGCACCGCGGTCACGAGGAAGAAGGAATGACAGTAGAGCTTGGGGTGGTGAGGTCTCAAGAAGCCAAAATCGTGATCCCGGAGTGACAGACATGATGAAGATGATAGGTGCCTTCACCACTTGCATGGAGAGTTTCACAAGGAGGTTTGAAAGTCCCAACTCTCGTACCCAATCCGTCAAGGATATCACCCCAAACGCACGTGACGTGTGGGTGAAGAGGGGTACTCATGCATAAGCATTGTAATATGTCCATGCATCAATTCTTTCCATATGTAGGGACATTTGTAGTTGCATCATTTCATGCATTAATTTCATTTTTATTTGTTATGGTTTAAACCTATTTTTGTTGATCTTACTTTCCTTGTTCTGTTTTGAGTGTGTTTCAAAAATTCAAAAACCCATAAAAATTGAAAAATCTCAAAAAGTTTGATCACTTGTTTTGTGCATGTCTCATGTGAGTTTGGCCTAGTACCTTCGTACTTATGGCATAGTGCATTTACGATCTTCGCTTGTTCGTATGCACTCTTTTCTGTGTGGAAGAAACCCTGAAAACTATGTGTGACTGTTGTAAATAGATCTTCACACCTGTCATGAATGATTGGTCAATAGTCTTGTTGGTCTTGATACTTGCATAGACTTGTGTCTATATCTCTTCCCACTTTATTTTTATGTTTTTGCAAAAAGAGCTCACAAATTGTAAATCTCCAAATGAAAAGAGATATTGAGCTGCAAAAGCCTGTCGCACACACTAGTATTTGACTAGGAAAAAGGGAAAGCGACTCTTTTTAAAGTAAATGTTATGGTGCGCAAAAAGCCAAAGGCTTCTCATCAATGTTGAAATATCATAAATTTCAAGCACCTTCCACAAAATGAGATGTATTTGTCCAATCAAAATGAAAATGGACCAATTGTTATGAGTTATAAGAAGCCAAATGAAAAGCTTCTATGTTATGTTTTCAATGTGTGGGAGGTCATATACACTCATTTCTATAATGGAGAGAGTCCACATGATTTCGTATCAGTTGTGTATGACTCGTGTGAATTGATCATTGAAGCTTTGCTCTGGTCTAAGGACTATTTCACATTTGATACTCACACACAACACACAAGTTGTTGATTCTATCAATGCCTATCTCATTTGTGTGATTGTATATGTCCAAATGTGATGCGAATGCCCATGAACTTGTTGATCAAATCCAAAAAGATTTTTGTGAGTTTTATTAGTTTTTGAAAGTGATTTTATACTTTCTTGTATTTCTTTTTGGTCATAATGCCTTTTGTGTGTTTTTCATCGAAAAACTGGTTCAGAGGTTCTTTCGCGAGAAGCTCGCGACTAAGCTGCTTCCCGCGAAAAGATTTGAGGGAAATACTTATTTTCATCCTGTTACACAGAGACTTTCGCGACTGTCTCGCGACTGTCTCGCGACCAACAGCTTCTCGCGAAATGCTGTTTGGCAAAAACTGGTATTTTTTCAAAATCAGGCAGAGAATCTCGTGACTGTTTCGCGACTTAGCGCTTCCCGCGAAAAGTTTTTTTCTTCAGTGGCACTTCTCGCGACTGTCTCGCGACTGTTTCGCTACTCCCTATCCCGCGAAAAACGCGTGTTTTCAGTTTTTAAAGGGGCTGATGTGACAGTTTTTCAAAAGATCAAAAACTCCCTCCCTCATTGTTCTTCAAACCTCTCTCAACCCAAAACACTATTCCATCAAATCCCTTTCCAAATCAAGACTTTTTCTGCATTTTCTTCTTCAAGGTATGTTTGTTAATCATTTCCTTTTAAGTTTTCACTTAGATTATGCAGCTTTTTGTGTTAGGGCTTTCAAAATTGGGAATTTTCGAAACTTTGATTGGTTTTCAAAATTGGGTGAAGTTTTTGTTAAACTTTTGATTGGGTTGTGTTTCTTTTGATCTTGATGCATCTGTGTTGGCCCCGTGTGGCATTTTATCATGTATTTAGGCATAATTATCCCATGTTCATGCATTGCTCATACTTAAAATGTTTGTATGCCCATTAGGTGTTTGATTATATGTCTAAGTGATATTGATGTGCATAATTGGTCTCAAATGAGTCCCAATTTCTAGGTTTGCATGAGTCTTAACATGGTTTGGTCTAGAATCGATCTTTGATCTAGTTTGTATTGCATTTTGAATATGTTGCTACTTGGCACACAACCAATCTCCTAGGCACACCCTCATGCATCCCTTGTTGCATTCACATGCATACACACAGACACACACACTTGCACAGTTGTTTAAATTCATGCATAATGTCTTGTTTTCATGCATTCTTGTTTTTGATTTAGTGCTGAATGTATTGAAGCATGCTTGTGTGTATTGCTCATGTTTTTTTTGCAATCTACTCTGTTTTGGGTTTATCTCAATAGGTGCAAACTAACTTGAATCTAATCAAGTCTTTGCTCTTATACTTTGTGCACTTTTGCAATATGTGTTGTGTCTACTTGTGCAGATGTCTCCCACCAAGCATGCTGCCTCAAAGAAGAAGGCCCCTAAGCGTGCTCGCACTGAATCCGATCACTTCAAATCCACGGAAGCAGATATGAAGTACAATGATTGCTACAAGAAAGCAACCATTGTCATGGAAAGGGTGGTCCAATTGGAGGAACTTGAACACACATGCATTCCAGATGCACTCAAAGAAAGAACATGGACCAAATTGCTGAATCCAATTGGGATAGTATACTCGGAAATAATCAGAGAGTTCTTCTCCAATGCTGCTGTAGAAGATGACAAGATAATCTGTTGGGTGAGGCACAAAGAATTTGAGATAACAAGGGATAGCATTCAAGATCTTCTGGAGATCCGTCCTACCTCACAGCCTATGACGGTTCAATATGATGAGAGATTGGGGTCTATCACGGAGATGATATCCACTCTTGGTGGGGTTCCAAAGAAATCCTCAATGGATACTCTTAAGTTCTCTCCAGAAATGAGGACTTTGAGCTATGTCATGATCCACAACCTCTATCCAGTCACCAACCTCACCACCTTATCAGCTCTTAGGACGAGGTTTCTCTACGACCTGTTCACTCACAGGAAAATAGATATCTGCAGTCACATTTTCCATATCCTGAAAAAGAGCATCACAAAGCAAAATTCCCGAACCATAATGCCTTTTCCATCACTGATCATGGGGTTTATTGCCAAGACGAAGCTGAAGTTCCCTAGTGGCCTTACGGTTGTTCAGAGGGACTACCCCATTGGTGCAAACACTCTAACTCGGAGCACTGCACACATTAAAGGCCCCAAGACTGGTGCCCATCTCATTCCACCACCTCGGGTCGTGCCTCAGGATGCACCAGATGAGGGTGGGGATACAGAGGAGGAGATTGACAGGTTTACTTCTGCTCCAGAGACTGCACATCCAGAGACTGCACAGCCATCATCTTCAACACAAACACCAGGTCTCAGCAAGCTTGATCAGATCCTAGCTAAGATGGATCACATGTCCACAGTGCTTGACACTCATGTACAGCACACAGCGGATCAGTTTGCATACCTCCAGGAGCAGATCACCACATTGTCAGCCCAGATTCAGAGCCTATCTCCTACACATGGGTCAGACTCCGACTCCGATCAGATCTAGTCCTTTGGCCATTCCGGTCAAAAAGGGGGAGAAAATTTTGAGGGGGAGCTGCTGAACAAGAGCTTGCACAGCCTTAGGGGGAGCATAGCCTAGACACATAGCTATAGTTGATATTGGTTATTGGTTTTACAGACAGGTTTCTTTTAGTTTTTTTTGGTTTATGATTACTGTCTTACTTTTTTTTGGATTATAGTTCTGACACTTATGCTTTAACCTCAGTACTAATTTCAGTATATTCAGTATATTTTTCAGAACTGTGTGTTTAATTTCTATGCTTTGTGGCATATATGCTATGTGGCACTTTTTGTATGTACCCATGTTGCTTATGTAAGCTTTAAGGGTTTGTTTCATGCATTGTTTTGTAGGTCTTTGTGGTTTGTGCCATGCATTTGCAATATCTTGCCTATGCAACCTTCATGCATGTTTGCTTGTTGTTCAATGTCATGCATTCTACTTCAAGTACATCACTCTTGTGCCCATGTAGGATTGTTCCTAGATGCATACACGTTGTATGCATTGGTTGAGTGATGAACACTCTTGTGCCCATGTAGGATTGTTCCTAGATGCATACACGTTCTATGCATTGGTTGAGTGATGAACACTCGTGTGCCCTAGTAGGATTGTTCCTAGATGCAAATACTTCGTGTATTTCGCATTGGTTGAGTGTTGGAGTTGCAAGTGACTCTCTTCAATTGAGCGTATCTTCTTGCAAATCCGGATGTTCGTTCCATGTGTGAATGAGCATAGTAATTGCTTCTGTATAGTGATTACTTGTTTGATCTTGCCATGATCTAGTGTTTCTATTTCGTTTTGCTCGATCATGCTATTATTGCTCCATATGTTTTCAAGTTTTCTGCATACAATGATGTTATTGTGTTGTTGTGTTTCAGGAGTTACTTGTTCATATGTTTCAAGAGCACTTCAGAATCTAGAATTAGGTGTGAGTGAGTTTTGCCTTTGTTCCCAAACTCACGTTTAAGTCTAGAGTCTGTTTTAGGGTTTTGTCACGGAATAGCCAAAGGGGGAGATTGTAAAGTTGTGATTTACAACTGTGTTTTTGTTGGCTTTTATTCTGTGCCAAATTTGATTGTAATTATGTTCTATCGTTTAAAACCCTGTATTTGTTGTGGGACTTGTTGTAAGGGTTGTGTGATAGAGAGTGTGTTTGAAGACTCAAGCATTTGAAGAACTGAAGGATTCTCGCGGGTATCTCGCGACCAAGCATCCCGCGAAGTAAACCATGTGCCTGGCACATGCTGGAATGCCAAGAGTCAGGCCAGGTGGAGACAACTGTGTCTCGCGAGTATCTCGCGGGTAAGGCCTTCCCGCGAGACACCCGCGAGACTAGCTGTTCTGCCAGCCTGTACTTTTTGAGTCACACCTTTTGCACCTCTCCTATATATACCATCTTTACCCACAATTGTTGGGTAATGCTTCAGAGAGAAAACCCTAGCCAAACACATTGGTAATTAGAGATTGTCTTCCCCACCTTTCTCTATACATTTGCTTGTGGTATTTCCTCAACCCTTCCCTCTCCATTATCCATATCTTTGAGAGGTTGATAGCCCAAACACTTACCACACCTTGTGAGTGCTGTGTGACGTTTTGGTGCTGCTGGGAAGCATTGGAAGAAGCCTTGAATGGCAGATGCAACATGGAGCTTGTTGCGGGATCCGGATAACTAGGACAAGACACGGTTCCGAGAAGCCTTGTTGGAGTAGGAGCTTGGAGGGCTTAGGTACAGCGGGTAGACTAGGCTTGGAGGGTCTTTTGCTAACCCATGTATCCCAACTGATTGTCTAGTGGATCGATTTCCGCTTAGAGGGCGGCGGAGAGGTTTTTCGCCGAGTTCTTCGGTTTCCTCTTCGAGAACACGTCTTGGTGTTTTCTGTGTTTGCATCCTTCTTCCCTACTCTTGTTTAATTCCATTATACTGCTGTGTTGCTTAGTTTATGGATTAGAGTAGCTTACTTGTTCATCCGCTCGCTTTTACACTATTCCGCACTTTGTATTAAAGTTGTGTAAAATCTATCGAGCCGTAATTTTAATTTGGGGGTCTAAACAGCTCTTGTGTTTTCAACACATTTTCGAGCTTTCAATAATGTCAAAAATGATTTAGGTAGCGAGAACATAGACAGGGTAAATCTATCAAGGGAGCTCCCCCCAAGCCTAATAAGAAAGAGATTAAGAACCCTAGGGCTAAGAAGGGAAATACTCAAAAGCCCAAATAGAAAAAGCAGCATTTCTGTCATCATGGTGGTGCAGCTAGACATACCCGACCTAATTGCTATAAGTGGTTGGCCACTTAATAGAGCAATATCACGTCGGAAAACCAGAATCAATTTCCATGCTCCTTTGCTCTTCTTGGAGATCTTCTCAAAGCCCTCATGTTCCTTTCGAACTTAAACGGTTTAAATTCCTTCCCTTCATCGCCGGATAAAGGGTTTGCTAAATGGAAAGAGTCTTCTAAGGTGTGGAAGGAAAATGGCTCTAAGTGATTCTGTCACTTTTTCTCTCTCTCCCTTTCTTCTTTTTGTTCTTGCATTACTTGTGTGTTTTGCTTTCGTGTTTTGAGGCAGTCTAGTTTTATGCATTGCCTTGTTTAACATGTTTTTGTTTGTTTCCTTTTAGTTTTTGCTTTATTTTGTTTTTCATATAAAAAAAAATTGAAAAATCAGAAAAATACAAAAATAGTGTGTGTTTGTGTACATTGGTACTTGTGTACCTTGGATGGCCATTGAAACAAAGTTTTCTAAATTTTGTATCATTTGTAGCTTAGATGAGCATCTTTATGCACAACTAAGCAAGTGAGCTCTGTGGCTCGTGTTTGTGATGAGTAAGGTTAAGTAATGTCTTGTGTTTGACACTTGTATTACTCTTTTTAACGGAAAGGACTAGAAAATCCTAAGAGAAAGGCATAAATAACCATCTCACCATTATTGCCTACCAATCATGAAATGACATTTTTATGCTTCGGCATAGCAACAGTGGAATGTCAAATGCTTAACATCATTGGGTATTTCTTTTCTATCCCTTATATGCCCATGCATGGTTTACTTAAAATAAAATATGCAAAGAAAAATAAAAAGCAAAAAGAATCAAATACTTTATATATGATTGCAAGCGTGTATTCTAGGAGATGTGAGAGTTATAGGATGTACCTTGAAGGTGATAGTTCCCATCAAACAGTTATGATTGTGTGTGAGTTAAAATGATTTTCTCATATCTTAAATTGTCATAACATATAGACACTTGTGCAATCTTGCGAAGTTTTTCACACATAACACGCAAAATTCTTTGCTACTTTTGATACATGTGCAGGTACAATAAGATTTGGCCATCACAAGGAATACTTGTGTAAATGTATGCTCACTAAACTGTCTTAACTTGTTTTTGAAATATAAAATTGGTTAGATGTGTTTAGTGTGTGTGTGTGTTTTGGATCTATGTGCTTATCATTTTTCTTGTTGAGAGATAATTTTAAAAGCTTAAAATGTTATTTGGATCATTGGTTGTATAGCATTCTCGATTTCATTCATATCTGTGTTTTTCTCATCTTGAAAAACTGTTTTTAAGCAATCTCGATATCTTCTCGATACCTCTCGACAGCTATGCTATCTATCGTGACCCTTCAGCTGCTTTTTATTGCATTCTCGATAGCTCTCAATAGCTACTTCGATCCATCGAGAAACCTTCTGGATGCTCGATAGCTTCTCAATAGCTACCTCGATCCATCGAGAATTGTTGCTGTGGACACCTCTCGTTAGATCCTCGATAGCACTTTAACAGCTAAAAAGTGCCTTTTTAATTCTCGATACCTCTTGATACCTCTCGATCCATCGAGAAACTGAGATTTCCTATAAATAGGATCCTTGTGATTTCTGTACCATTTCTCCTCAATCTCCCTCGACAGAAAGGTTTCTCTCCTTCTCCCAAACACCCAAAACTCAATCTTTTCAACTTCCTCACTTCATTTTCGGTCTCAAGATCTTTGTTCTTCATCTAGTATGATACTTTCTCCCTCTTTATCATGCATTTCATGATCTTTGACCTAACTTTTGGGGGTTTTTGAAATTGTTTGAGATTTTTTCAAAACTTTTGAGTTCTATATAATATTTTGATTTATCGTAGACTCTAGGCACGTTAAATGCTTAGTATTCCCTGCGAACTAATTCACTAATTTTGTTTTGCCTAAAATCAATCAATTTCATGAAATTACCTTTGACAATTAATTCTTGAGTTCTTATTGTTAAATCATCCGGCTAAGATCATCTTTCATATGAATTTTAGTTGAGTTATAAAATAAATATTGTTAAGACTACCAATAGCTATGTTGTGTGTGGATCCCTAAACCTTAGCGCCTTAATATATCGTTATTTTCTTTCAATTTAAATTACATTTACTAAACTATCAAAAATATCTTCAATTAAACTTTATAATTTTAGTTTTATTCTCTTGTGATTTGCTAATCAATTCTCTTTTCCTAGTGGATTCGACTTCAGACTTACCGAGTTATTACTTTGCGACAATTCTGCACTTGGGAGCATTATTTAAGTCGTAGCAATAGAAGAGTTACATAGTCTATTACAAAAGAGACCAGAGAGGTCGTGCATCAAAAGGTAAGACAACTCCATAGGCGGAGAGTCTAGGATATAGAATTTTTGTTGAAAGGAAACAGCTTTCTTGGCCAGTGCATCAGCATAGGCATTTGCCTTCCTGTAGCAGTGCTAGATTTTCCAAAGGGCAATTGGTTCAACAAGTTCCTGTAGTCATCAATAATAGATGCATAGTTAGCCAAAGATACGTTATTGTTTGACAAAAGGTGGATACAGATTCAGTATCAAGCTCAATTTCAATAGCTTGGAGTTGTAATTGCAAGCATAGTATTAGGCCATCCCTTATTGTCCACGACTCAGCTTCAATACTATTAGCCTAGCCTATAAATCTAGTGTAACCGTTCACCCATCTCCCTTGATGATCTCTTATCAGACCACCACCTCCAGCAAGCCTAGGACATCCAAGAGCAAATCCATGAAAATTTAGTTTGAACCAATTTTGTGTGGGGAATTCCCATCTCACTGGAATATCAGTTTTTGGGCTGGCTGTCCCTTGGTTAGACACCAAGTGAGAGAATTCAAATGCAAGGAATTCAACGTCCCTAATCAAAGAATGGTTTATATGGAGATGTTGGAAGCTGCATTTGTTTCTTTGAAGCCATAAATTCCAAATACTGAAAAGGAAGAATGAATTCCATAGGAAAAGTTTTTTAGGCATAGGAGTCTTTTTGCAAGAGTTAACTTTCAACCGGGTAGAGCAAGGGGAAGTAAAGAATTCAGTATTAGAACTATCAATCCCAACCCCAATTCAGTAGCTTTTGGCCACAAAGCAATCTCTAAGAACATGGATAATATTTTCAGGATTTGGACAATGTAAACAAAGAGGACTTTTAGCTATGCGTCTATGGTTGAGAATGGCTTTCATAGGTAGGCTGTCATGTATACTTTTCCATAGGAATATTTGGATTTTTGGAAAACAGTTAAGTTTCCATATCCATTTTCCTTCAAAGGGGCTGTCATTGGTGTCATCCTCAAAGGCTAGATTGTAGGTTGATTTTGAGTCAAAAAGGCCTTTAGATTTACCGTCCTAGCTAAGGATATCATCACAAATAGAAGCTTTTCTAAGGGGAATAGCTTTCAACTTCATTAACATATTATTTGGAATAACAAAGGATATTGGAGGGATAACCAATTACCCCATCCACAATGGCTTCCCTAACCAAGAGGTTGCTTTCAAGAAGGGTAAGAGGACCTTGGATAAGACTTCTAAGGGGCCCAAATTTGCTCCATTTATCATACCGAAAGGATAGGTTGCTGTTACTCCCAATGAGCTAGTGAGAACCCTTTGTACAAATATTCTCACTCTTTGTTATGGCTGTCCAGGTTCTAGGGAAACCATATTTCCTAGGGTGATTTATATTCTGGTATTTCTTCCTTAAGGTCTCAGCCCAAAGATCCCCTTTACTTTTTTAAGCTGTTAGGTTCATGTGTTTTGGTATTGACAACCATGTTAAATTATGTGTCTTTTATTGAGTTTTGATGTGTCTTAAAGTTGTAATTGAAGACATAAAGTTTGCTCAAGAAAAATTCAAGAAAAACACATTTTCAACATGTACCTCAATAGAAGTCTCGATACCTCTTGATAGAAGTTGAAACTTACTGTCTCCTTGATAGAAGTCTCGATAGCATCTCGATAGTTCAAACTTCGTGGATTAGCAAAAATCAATAACGTGAAAAAGCCCATAACTAATTCGTTTGAAACTCGAATTGAGATTTGTTTGAATCGGTATTTAAAGGACATCATAAGCCATTTATTAGAAGGTTTTTCAAAGAGAGAAATACTCCGTTTATGTGCCTAGGGTTTTGTAACCAAATTTTCTCTATTTCATCAAACCAAAGAGTTTCAAAGTAGATCTGAAGATTCCATTGGTGAATAATTTGAAGTCATAGCAACCACCACAGACTTGCTACTGTGAGAAAAACCATCAAGAGGTTCTTGAAGTCATTTGAAGGTTCCAATTGTGATTGTGGGTAGAAAGTTCATATATTGAAAAGTTTAGAGGTTCTGAAGCGGTAGAAGGTTTCTGTTGTAAGTTCATTTACTCGAATTGTAGAGTCTAGGGATAAAGGTATTGTACTAGATCTGAAACTTCTTTTTAATATAGTAGATTGCTTTTTGGGAAGGTTTTCCCCCCAGGTTCTTTACTATGAAATTAGTTTGTTTCATTGGTTTTTCTGGGTAATTATATCTTGTCTTATTTACTATTCCGCTATGCATGATTTTGACATGATATTGATGTTTATTTGTTTGACCAAGAATTAGTCATAATATATCTAATTAACAACTTGAGTTTAAAACTTGTTAATTCTACCACCGGGGTCTAAATTTTCCAACAAGTGGTATCAGAGTGTGAGAGACCGCGCCCCCGACCCATTTTTTTTGGATGTTAGGCCAAACCCACGTGAATGAGTGAAGTCGTGTTATTGCCACTCAAAATGGAGGTTCAACTAATTATATTTTCCCCTTTAGATAAAGGGTTTTACAATGGAGTCACCACTTATTTGATTATTGGAATAAATAAGAAAACCAAAATTGAAAAGTTCCTCATTTTATTAATTTGAAATTGAATTTACATTGATCATAGGAAATTACATGGCTTTGGTCTTAGATATAATCTAAGATAAAGTACATGGCTTGGTTTCCTAGTTACAATCTAGAAATCGAAAATTACATGGAGAAGCATTTGATCTACTAACCCTTGATCTAAGCTCGGAGGCTATGTTACAAGGTGAGAAGGTGATAGGCACCTACCTTGCCCTGTGAAACCGTTCTTCTAGACTATGGTGGCCAACATTCATATCACATCATCCAATATATTATCAATCAATTTGCATGTGTGCATGTGATAAACCCTAATTCAATTTATTAAGCATTGCATTTGGATTTGAAAAATAAATTCTAGTGAATGTGTGTGGATGGTGATATTCTAGATTCAAGAATTTGAAAAAATTATGAAACAAACATATTTTTTCATATTTTTGACGCGGATTTAAGATTAAAACTAGTGTTATGCATGAACATGTGATGAACAACCAAGAACATGTGAAGAACACATAAGAATAATTAAGAACATTCAAACATATTCAAGGGAATTTAAATAATTACTATCATGCTTTAATCTTAAATTCTCATCATGGCAACATAAAAAACCAGTTAGGGAAGGGGATTATACCTTCATGCAAGATTCATACGGTGGAGAAGGAGACTCTTGATAGAGGTTCTAAGGGTGGAGGAAAAGAAGAGCTAGGAGAGGGAGAGTGAGTCTCACTCAATACCTTGAGTCTCAAGAAGGCCAAGATATGAAAAGACTACTCAACTTCACTAGAACTCAAGAGAAGAGAAAAGAGGGGGGCTTTTGTGTCTTGAAATGGAGGAGAGGAGGGGTTTATATAGTAGTGGTGGAGAAAATATGAATGGAAGGTCATTTAATGAGGGTTGACAAGGAATCATGAACCTAGACCTTATTTTAGCCTTTGGCGAAATCGGGTGCATAAAATTTAGAGATTGGTGAGAATAAGGAGCAAGCAAAATTCGGTTTTCCCATAGCTACTATAACAGCCTGTAGAGCCAAATTCCAAAAATCATATCCTCCTTAATTATGATCAGAATTGTCTCGTTCTTGTGCTCAAATTGAAGCTCCGGATGTCTAGTTTCTGGAAAAATTAACCTCATTCACAGATTAAAAATATTATGAGAGATATCAACGAAATGGTGAGCAAAAGTCATTTGTTAGAAAATAATTTCTGCACAATTAACATTAATAGTTCCCAAATTAGTTTCCAATTAACATTAATAGGCTCCAATCACTCACATTTCAGACTTAATTAGTTCCAAATTTACCCTAATTAAAAGATAATTGCACAAATTACTCATTGAATAATTAATGTTTGACTATCTAATTAATTAAGTGTGTGCAACTTACTATAAAATGTAGTCATAGCCAATCAAATTATGACACGTTATTAATCTCAAATTGATTATAATTATAAACAATTGGAATCAATTGTTCATAATCACATAGAGTCGGACTCAATTTGTGATAGTGCATCTCGGCCATTAAAATTTGATTTGATGATAACTTTCAATCTGATGGTCCGATTAGGGCTTATGACTAGTCAATTTGATCGTTACAACATCAAGATCATTTTGGTGAAATGAGATTAATGATCTAATGACTAGAATCAAGATGCATATTTCCAAGGTGAAATTATCCTTTTATCCTCCATGTGAGGTTAAATGCAGGTTGCAAAATGGGGTGTTAACACAAAACTAGTACACTCTGATTGGATTAATTTCTTAGGTGTGATCCTTTGATCCCCATTGTCATGGATCGTGAAAAATCTCTTTTGATTCCTCCTTTATTTGATGGTACTAACTATGTGTACTAGAAAGTTCATATGAAAGCTTTTTTTGTAGGCTCTTGATGAAAAAGTATGGTTGGTTGTTGTGAGAGACCTTGAAAAAGGTGCCCATCAAAAAAGAGATTTGTGTACCTTTTAGGGCACCTCTCTTTTTGGGTAAGTGGAGTGGTCGCCACTTATTTTTTTAACAAAAAAATAAGAAAAAATAAATACATGACTGAATTGTTCCATTCATTGATTGAATAAAGAATTACATATTTGAAAATTTGAAGATTAAATGGCTTTGGGTTCTAGTTACAAACTACCAAATAATTACATGGCTTTTTGTCCTAGTTACATTCTACCCAAAATAAAATAAAGACAAGGCTAGATCTACTTATCCAAAGACCTAAATTTGGAGGCCAGGTTATGAAATGGGAAGGTGTTAGGCACTCATTCCGCCCAGACAAAGTTTGGTCTTCTAGAATCTTGTGACCAATGTACCTTTTTGTGCATGTCATGAATGATATGTTAACATATGTAACAAAAATTAAATCACACAAATTTATTTATGAATGAAGTCTCTTCTTTTGTTTTAAAAAAAAAATTCAGATTTGTTTTGGTGATTAAAAAAAAAAATGGTTTTTGATTTGTCAAAAATACCAGATCTATTTTGTAGTATGTAGAATAAAAAGTGGTTTTTGGAGAAAAAAATTCAGATCTGTGTTGTGATAGGAAAAATGGTTTTTGATAACAGAAAAATTAGATCTTGCATAAAAAAGTGGTTTTATTCATGTTATGGATAAAACATTCATCAACATAAAAGGAAGCATAAAAAAGATAGGGTGAAGGAAATAACCTCTTGCATGAGCACTCTTTGTTCTTGAGAGGATGTTTTAGGGTCCAAAGAGACTTATTTAGTTATCTATGAAACCTAAAAACCCTAATTTAAGTAGCATATCCCAGTGGGGATCAGCAAATATCAGCAATTTGAGAGCCTTAAAACGTATGCCTCTCAGAGCGTTAAAAAAAAGGGTGTTGAATTATGAGACCTAGTCCCCTATTTATAGAGGCCATAAATCTCTAAAAAATAGCCCCGAAGTTTAGAATACGAATCGGGACTCATCCTTGTGCGAAAAGATCGAAAAGGGTGTGCCTTATCGTCACCCAAAGGCCATTGGGCCAAAGCCGAAAAGAGGCCAATTTGGCACTTTCAAAGTGCCGTTCGGCACTCCAAAAGTGCCTAATGGTACTCTTGGATGCTGAACGCTTTTTTGTGTTTGGGTGCCGTTTGGACTCTCCTTCTAGGGTTTTTTGATCAGGTCCTTGCACCTAGACGTGTTTTCATTCTCCATCTATGATTTTTATCTCTTTTCCAGATAATTCAGGCTTTTTAAGAACAATTATCTTGTAGATAAATACTCTAAAATAAATCTTGATAAAGTTCAGATTATTCACAATTTTATTGTTATCCAATCATCCCTTTTATTCCTATGCATGCATCCATATTTTAAACACTAATTTTCAACCAATCACAAAATTATTTAATTAACTTTAATTGTTTAACCAATCAAAATTAATTTAAATTGATCATGTGTGGTTGACTCTATCTAGACACAATGCATGTTGACCGTGCAAACTTGATCATGTTATATCTTTCGATCCAATGGTCCGATTTAGAAACTGGACACACCATTGCGATCATTAGAACCTCAATATCATTTTTATGGTATGCAATGAATGAATTGATGCATGTAATGCAAAGACAAATTGATGCATGAAATGCAATCATGATTTTTTGGGGTACGTGGATGGTCATTCAAGTCATTCTCCTTGATTAAATCATGGGTGCAAAATTGAGTGTCTATAGAATGCCCCTCATTGACAGAGCTTGAAAAACGAATGTCAATGTAAAACAAAGACACTGATTTTAGCGACCATGATTTAATTGAGGTTGAATTTTCAAAGATTACCTAGCCTTTAAACCTAAAACCTTGGAACATAAAACTAGCCCTATCTTTTGACAAAAAATGAAAATACCGGACTTAGCTGGTAGTTAATGACTTCTGGAAATGATTCTTGACAAGTGTGATGACCAAGAGGTTCTTCAATCCTAATCTTGACAAAGGATTTGTCTTGCGACCTAGGGGCTTCTCTACCTTGATCTGGAGTTTGTCGGAGTGTCAATCGAAGGTCTTCCTTGCTTTGTTCTGAAGTTGTTGAAAAGTTGATCCAAGGTCTTCTTTACTTCAATCTTGCAATGTTGAGATGGTGATCAAATGTCTTCTCTACCTTAATATGGACTTGTTGAAATGGCAGTCAAAGGTCTTCTCTACTTCAATCTTGAATTGTTAAAATTTATAGTTGTTGAGATGGCGATCAAAGGTCTTCTCTACCTCAATCTTGAATTGTTAGAATGGTGGTCAAAGGTCTTCTCTACTTTGATCTTGAATTGTTGAAATGTCGATCCAAGGCTTCTCTGCCTCGATCTGGAGGAAATGTCGATCTAGGGCTTTTCTATCTTGATTTGGAAATGTTTAAATGTCGATCCAAGGCTTCTTTACCTCGGTCTGGAGATGTTGAAATATCGATCTAGGGCTTCTCTACCTCAATCTAGAGTTGTTGAAATATCGATCCAAGGCTTCTCTACCTTGATCTGTAGATGTTGAAATGTCGATCCAGGGCTTCTCTACCTTGATTTGGAGATGTTTAAATGTTGATCCAGGCTTCTCTACCTTAATCTTGAAATGTTGAAATGTCAATCCAGGGCTTCTCTACCTCGATCTTGAAATGCTGATCCAGGGCTTCTTTACCTCGTTCTGGAGATGTTGAAATGTCGATCCAGGGCTTCTCTACCTCGATCTGGAGATGTTTAAATGTCGATCTAGGGCTTCTCTTCCTCCATCTTGAAATGTTGAAATGTCAATCTAGGGCTTCTCTACCTCGATCAAGAGATGTTGAAATGTTGATCTACGGCTTTTATGCTTTAATCTTGAAATGTTGAATTGTCGATCGAGGGCTTCTCTACCTTAAACTTGAAATGTTGAAATGTGCATAGGCATCCTTGTCTCCTAGCATCAAAAAAATCATCAATGAAGCAGGCTTTGGTACTTTCTTTGAAGCCTTGTTAATTCATGAGATGCATGAATATAAAGATCTTCAGTTACTTCTTGCCTTGGCAGAGCACTTTTGGGACACTACACATGTACCTTCCACTTTCCAGGTATTAGGGAGGTATTGTTGACACCTTATGACTTCTCTGTTATCACTGGTCGTAGGTTAGGTGGTGAAAGAATCCTTGTCAATGACTCATGTAAGGTTGAATTGATTCAATCATGTGTTGGCTTTATTCCGTGCCATATTCGCTTATAATTTAGCAATTAAATACCCTATATTTAGGTGGGAATTATGTAAGGGTAGTGTGTGAGAGAATGTGAAGAAATCTCAAGAAGTGTGCAATTCAAGGGAGTCTCACGTCTGGATCTCGCAACTGGCAAGTCGCTAGAATGCACACGTGTGAAGCATGCAGGAGGAGTTGAAGGGTCAAGTAGCTAGAGCACTGTAGGACAAAACTTCCAATCTGGCTAGGCAGTTAGCTCGCGACTTAAACTCGTAACTCATTTCAATCTCGAGCTCGAGTCGCCAGAATGCCCTGTTTGTTGAAAACTGACCTTTTGCATTCCTCATACACCCTACTATAAATACCCTTATACCCACGAAATGTGTTGGAAATATGCAAATACGCAGCAAAAAATTAACGGATCTACTTCATTCAGAATTGATAACATGCATTATGCAAGTTTCAGAATATAGAACAAGAGAGTGTACCTAGGTGTAGTGAATTTCAAAACCAAAGATGAGATGTTCTCAGGAACACTTTCAATCTTCACTCCAATTCCACTAACGCCCAAGATGTGTGGTTTCTCAATCAGTTATTTCTTAAAGAGAATGAGAGAGTGTCCAACACTCACATACATGTATTTCATAAACTTGTTGTGTCTCTCTAATTCTGTATGTTTCTCTCCTAATAACTGATTATCTAATTGGGCTAGCCTTTTGAGCCTTTCCAATTAGGCTATAGTATGTGGCTTGGAGTGAGACCAAAAGGGAACAAATAAGACACTAGCTCCAATGGGCTTTGGGCTTTTCTATCAACTCTTGACAAGTCCAAAGTTACCATTAATTATATTTAATACCACTATATAAATATAATTGTACTCTAGGCCTTATTAATAAATTATATCCCAAGACTTTATTGTACATGCAACCCCTTCATAAAATATTCGTAGTAATACAAAGTTATGAAAGTAGATTGCCACTTTGTAAATTACTACATCTTAATTCTTGAGTACCCGATTTAATCTTTTAAGTTACTCGTCATATATTTATGAAATCCAATTTCATAAATATATACTTTAGTAACTATTTACTAAAGTAGTTAAGCCTAACATTTTGAATAACAAACCCATTAAACTTATCTCAAGGGAATATTTTGTATCTCCGTTAAGAGACTATGAATTCCATCTTGAGAATATATGTTCTATCAACACTAAATGTGGTTGCCCAACATATTGAGGTTTTGATCGTTACTTTAGATCTCACTCCTGATATATCAAAGCAACCTACACTTCATGATTATGTCAATTATTCTCTCAGGATTAAGAGTTCATGCAAATATAAGTCATGAGATTTATTATTCAATTGATAGTCTTTAAGAGAATAATAAATCTCACAGCGGTCTAGTTCAATATGTCTTAACTCTTAAAACATATTGTAAGGTTGAATTTAATCAACCATCTTGTTGGCTTTATTCCGTGACCATTTTGCTTGTAATTTAGCACTTAGTAACCTTGTATTTAGGTGGGACAATTGTAAGGGTAGTGTGTGAAAAGATGTGAAGAAAAGCTCAAGTATGTGCAAAGAAGTAGAGCCTCATGGCTAGGACTCACGGGTGGATTGCGATTGGCAAGCTGCCAAATGCAGGCATGTGAGATGCACACAGGGAAGCTGAAGGGTTGCACCAGCTATCACACTACAGGACAAAAGTCTCAAGCTGGCCAGGCTATTACGTCGCAACTTGAACTCGCGACTTGGACAAGCTGCCAATTTACCCTGTTTGGCAAAAACTATCTCTTTGTATTCTTTTCTCACCACACTATATATAGACCCTTATACCCACTATATTGAGAGAGCTTCTAGAGAGAATTTTGTGAGAAAAACCCTAGAGAAAAACAAGATTGCCTCATCCCCAATCTTCACCTTAGAGACTCTACAAATTCCTCTTCTCTCTTCCTCTCTATTGATATACCTTTGAGAGGCATTTTACCAAATCCTTATCTCACCACACCCACATCTGTGAGAAGGTTCATTTGGTGTTGTTGGGAAGCAGTTAGGAAGGAACCAATCTGCATTGGTTGATGCTATGCTCTAGTAGCGGAATCCGGGAAGCTAAAGAAGAAATAGGTTCAGCGTAACCTCGTTGGAGCAAGAAGCTTGGAGGGTTTAGGTACTTAGGTAGATTAGGTTTGAAGGGTCTTCTGCTGTTCATGTATCCTAACTATATTCTTTAGTTGATTATTTGACCGCTTGGAGGGCGGCGGAGAGGTTTTACGTTGAGAGCTTCGGTTTTCTCTTCGATAACACATCGTGTGTTGTCCGTGTGTTTGCATCTTCCCTCCTTTATCTTTGCCTTATATTTACTGCTGTGGATGTGTTTATATTTGGCTTAGAGTATTTATCAATTCTGATATAAGCTTGTTATCATATTTTGCACATTGATTGTTTGATATAAAGCTTGAATTGGTAATTTTGTAATTGGGGTCTAAACGTTCAAGGGTGTTTCACACCCAAATTGAACTTTCACATATCAACATATCAGCTAGAAGTCTCCACTTCCATGATCAAGACAAATCATCTTAGTTGATATGTTATAGTCTTTGCAGATGAAACGCCCAATTTCATCACCGACTACAAACTAAATTATGAGTTTACAAAAAACTTGTGACTTATATCTTCTGTGACTAATTCACATAAATCACATACTATGCATCTCATGGACTATATGATAATGTCCAAATATTCATGTTACCATTATTTTAGATAATAATAAAACAACTTTATTAATTACAATATTAAGTCATACATCATGTCATACATAATGTCATACATAATATAATACATAACATCATACTATAGGATTCTAGGGCACAAATCCCAACAAAATGTTGAGAGCTTCTAGAGAAAATTTTGAGAGAGAAACTCTAGAGAAAACAAGATTGATTCATCCACAATCTTCATCACTTGATTCTCCAAATTCCTTTACTCTCGCCCTCTCCATTGACATATCCTTGAGAGCTACATTTAACCAAATCCTTATCTCACTATACCCATATTAGTGAAGAGGTATTTTGGTACTTGGGAAGCAGTTCAGAAAGGACCAATTCATTTTGGTTGATGCAATGGGTGATTGCAGGATCCAGTAAGCTAGAGAAGACAAGGTTCAGCGTAACCCTGTTGGAGCAAGAAACTTGGAGGGCTTAGGTGCACAGGGTAGATTAGGCTTGGGGGGTCTTCTGCTATTCATGTATCCCAACTTCATTCTCTAGTGGATTATTGACCGCTTTGAGGGCGGTGGAGCAGTTTTTCCTTGAGTACTTCGGTTTCCTCTTCGATAACACATCGCCATGTTATCTTTGTGTTTGCATCTCTCTTCCTTTACTCTTTTCCTTTTAATTATTGCTGTGATTATATTTAATTATGGTTTAGAGTATGTTACCAATTTGGATGTAGCTTATATTTCATATTCAACACATATATTGTTTGATTATAAGCTTGTGTTGGTATTTTTGTATTTGGGGGTCTAAGTTTTACACACTATTTGAATTTTCAATTCCTTTTCTTCATCTAAGCTCATGAAACTTTTAGGTGTAGTGCCTTTTAGAATGAAGAGTAACAATATCCCTTTGTCTTGGCTATGTGAGAATATTCCCCATTGTGAGACTGTAGCTAAGGGTGCTCACATGTTCATGATTCTTTTTATTGGGACCTTCTTGTGTTTGGATTTAGGCAGTACTGTGAATCTGCGTTACTAGGGGAGTTTGAGGAAAATTGAACAAATCTAGAATTATGATTGGGGTGGCATGGCTTATGCTACTCTAATGCATTTCGTGACCCAACTCTCCAGGCGGAGTCTTTCAAGCTTGGGTGTTTTTTTATGGCAGTTAAGATTTGGGATTTTTTTTTGGCTATGTGTAGGTTTTGGAAAATTATTTTGGCTATGTGGTAATGGTGTTGTGAATTTTTTTAGGTTTGGATATATGAGTATTTTGGGGTTAGTCTTGAAATTCGGGAGGAAGTTGCTAACATTTTTCCTAGATTCCTCCACTGGTTACCCAAACATCATTTGTCTACACCTTCCAGGTGTTCTTTGGAGATTTGGAGTTTGGTGATTGACAATCTGACCGCCGATGATGTAAGTTCTTTCTTCCTTCTTTTAAAATCTTTGACACTTGGTTATGGCTTGGCTGTTTCTCATTTGGGACTCTTCTAGGATTTTTCAAATGAATTTATGAGGGTTACGTTGAGTGTGAGCGGGCTTTAGCACTGAATGGTCGGCAAGTGTTGTTTAAGTGTGGACATGGAAGGTACTGGTATCTTGGTGACAGGGTGTTGCCCTAAGTTGAACATGAGTATCCTCCTAGCACAATTCCACATCCTTCTTGTCTTACTGTCTGGTTGCAGGAGTACTAGGAACCTATTCGAAATTCGTTTGACTTCATCTGCAAGGTTGCTTGGTTGGCAGGATGGTACTTTTCTTCCTTCCTAGAGTCAAATCTTCATCTTGCAAATTCCTTTTCCATATTTCTGCTTGGTAACAAAACTTGTATGTTGGATTTTCAGCCTTCTGCTTCTAAAGGAGAGGAAGGGGGAGAGGAAGAGGAAGAGATTCCTTCTTCTCACCATGCTGGTAGTTCTTCTAGTAAATTTAGGGAAACCTATCCCCATTTTCCGGCATGGTAGTATGATGTGATGAATCCTGATGGAACTTATAGTTCCATGCCTTTGACAAGGCCAGAGCATGTACCAAATGTTCCTTGGCCTGATCCGGTATGTTCTTGAATTTTCAATTCTTTGTCTTTATTTCTTCTTGGCTTATTGAATGGCTTTTGATCTAGCAAATTTGTGCTTTAGGTTGATGTGGATCTTGTGGAGGAAAGCATGTGGATGATTGGAGGCTTGCAATCGTTGGCTCGCTCTCAATCCTCCTAATATGTGCTCAATAATTTGAACTGGGTATGCCTTGTTGCTTTTTGAGTATCTCTTGCTTAAGCTTTGCTTGATGGTGGAATTAACACTTGATTCTGTTGGCTTTTTAGGCACATAGAATGGAAACTGCTGATGCTACCAGAAGAACTTTAGAAGAAAGGATCAGGAGCCTTGAACTTGAAAATCATCAGTACGATCCTTGCTTCCTCTCCAGTCAAGAAGGAAATACTGAAGGTGGCTTCTTTAGAGATGGATCAAGGAGATCCTCATGCAGGCGGACTCGGAGTCCTAATGATGTACGACTTGTATTTTTATGCTTCCTGCAAAAGAAAAGGGAATGTTCTTTAGACAATCTTGTATTATATTCCATGTTTAGCTCTTTGTCCTTGAGATCACCTTATATCATGTAGAAGTTTTAACTAAGATAAGTTTAGAATTCACCTGATGAGGCCTTGTAGCATCAATTTAAACTTATCATGATTAGCTCTGTTGGAATTTGCATTTGCTTGAATGAGGCAGAGCCGATTGCCCCTAGTTTAAAATGAATGCATGATTTTTGAAAACCTTGGTGATTAAAAATTTTTCTTAAGAAAAATGATGATGGTGGTCTCCTTTTTTTTTTTTTTTTGAAAATAAATGAGCCATGGGAAAATGCCCCTAGTTTAAAAGGAATGCATGATTTTTGGAAATCTCAATGATGATTTTTTTTTTTTTGAAAAAAAAAGTGATGGTGGTCTTCTCTTTTTTTTTTTTTGAAAATGCATTGAGACATGGGCGAATGCCCCTAGTTTGGAACATAAATTCATGAATCTTTAAAAAACTTGGTTTGATCAATTTTTTGAAAACAATAATGCAGGTGATGATTTTTGAAAACAAGTGAGTTAGACACGTTAGAATGTCCCAGTTTGACTAAAAAAAAATCTTTTTTAGTGTTAGACGATCTTAAAAATAATGTCAAAATACGCAAAACTGCATGGAATTGCATGTGTACACAATGGAGGGTCTGCGTGCCAATCGGCACATGAGTGCCATTCGGAACTTTTGGGGTGCCGTTCAGCACTTTTATTTTTTGAGTGCCGAATGGCACTAGGACGTATCATGACGTTCCCGCCAAAGTGGGCCGACTCCTTACACCTTTCCAATGCAAGTCTCGTGTTTTCGCATTTTTTGAAAAAACATTTACTTCGTTTGTGATCATGAAACACTCTCCTAGTCAGTTACAAACTCTCTAAAACCTATTTCAAACCTGATTAGGAACTGTTGTAGCTTATATAAATGAATTCTCCTGTGACAATTCTCTGCATAAAGGTTAGCAAAACACAATAATCACAAGCAAAAGTGATCCATGGCTAGCAATCAGAAATTTTCTCATTCAATAATTCATGATATCAATAGATGGGTTTGTAACTTTGATTTCAGTACCAAAACCAATTTTCCATCCTTCAAACTAGAGGGAATCAAGGCTCTGAGGAATGTCAAAATCAAGTGGCACTTACTTCGCGCTGTTGTGAAATTCTGGGATCCCAAAGATCATGTGTTTCAGTTTAACATTGCTGAACTCTATCCAACAATTGAAGAATTTTTTGCTATCCTGGGCTAAGGTCCAAGCAGAAGGTCTGTAGCAGTTTCTTGTGATCCCATGCATAAGGAATCTTTGTCTGATGCTCTTGGTCTTCCTACTCCCATTACTGATAGTATGATTGAAGGACATATGGTGAATCTTCATGCAATTATCTCTCAGCTGATTGACAAACGCACCTATGGAGTAACTGACAATAAGTAGAAAAGCTTCGGCTTGGCCTTGTGCATTGTGGGAAAATTTTTGCTTTGCTCTGGAAGACGTGGTTTTGTGAATGTTCAAGCCATAAGTGTTGTGACTCAAATTAAGGATGGTGATAATCCTTTGTCTTTGATCTTGGAAGAAACTCTTCTAGGACTAGATGTTGTATTTCATGGTGGAGAAACTAAGAACTTCTTAGGGAGTCCTTTAACTTTGCAAATATGGTTGATGGAGTGACTGGGCATGATTGCCAAGCCTACAACTGGTAATTATGGGCCTAGCAGTTTTCTTAGTAGGGTTGTCATTAAAACTGAGTGCCAAACTAAGAGTGATTAGGTGAAGTTTTTAGACAAGAAATCCAGTACTTCAATTCAATGGGACTGTTATTGGAGGAAGTGTCCACCCCCTCTATTGCGGTCTCCAGGATCAGATCACATATTCCTTGTTGGGTTGTAGAGGGCAACTTCTATAAAGGAGATAGACTCTTGAGGCAATTTAAATATGAGCAAGGAATGCTTGGTGGTAACAAAAGAAGATCTTTCACACCTGTGGACACAAATCCTACTTCTGTGAAGGATATGTTATAAGGTTCGGAGATGGCTGACCGGGTGGATCAATCTTTTGTCAAGGTTCACTTTCACAGGATGACTATAGAATACTATAACTGGTTGGTAGACAAGATTGTTGACAAGGAAGTTGAAAGGATTGCTATGAGAGAACAATTTCTCAGAGATAACCAGGTAAAACCCAACGAAGACAACTATGAATTGAAAAGAAGGGATAGGGATGACGAAGCACCCAATACAGGAGAAATCAATGATCAACAGAAAAAGAAAAGACCGAAGGCAAAGTGACCTTCTTATTTCTTGGCTTTGAACATGTTTATTTAGAAGTTGATGTAAAAACTCTTATATTTAGGAATTATTTAGGATTTGCAAATTAAGGGTTCTATTTAAGGTGTAGGCTTTTGGGGCTTGGTTTTTTATGGTAGGCTTAGGGTTTGGGTTCTTTTTGTGGTTTGGTTTTTTTTTTTTTTTTTTTTTTTTTTTTTTTTTTTTTTTTAAAGTTAAACCTAGGAAGGGAAATAACATAATTTACAACCACTTCAGACATGGTATTTCTTCAATTGGTCCATGTTGGTTGGCTCAGTGAAAGGGTTTGCATCTAAATCCATCAACCTTACTACTCCTCTAGAGTATATCTGCTTAATAATATATGGGCTTGCCCAATTTTGCTTGAACTTCCCATTTGCATCTTGAACCGGGGCTTAGATTTCTTTCAACACTAAATCCCCTAACTTCAAATCTTTGGTTCTCACTTTCTTGTCAAAAGCTTTCCTAAGTCTCCTCTGGTAACCTTGAATATTATACAAGGCCTTGAGTCTTTTCTCATCTAGCATGCACAACTAATCATATTTGCTTTGCAATCAATCTGCTTCAAGAATTTCACTTTCTAGTGCCGTCCTTAGTGAATGGACACCCATTTTAATGGGAAGGACTGCTTCCATCCCATACACCGATGAATAAGGAGTGGCTCCTGTGGAAGATCAAATTGATGTTTTGTACCCCCAAAATGCATAGGGTAACTGTAGGTGCTAATCCTTGTAGTTCTTTGTGCTCTTCTTCAAGATTTGACCTATATTTTTGTTAGCAGCTTCAACTTCTCCATTGGTTTGAGGATGGTAAGGTGAAGACTTGTGGTGCTGAATGTTGAACCATCATAGTAGCTTCTCTGTTTCTCCTTTGAAGTGCAACCCATTGTTAGAGATGATTTCATGTGGTATCCCGTATCTGCAGATGATATTGGTTTGAATGAACTGAGCAACTTTCTTCAAATTCAAAACTTTGTATGAAGTAGCTTCTACCCATTTAGTAAAGTAGTCAATGGCTACAAGTATGATTCATGACCATTGGATGCTATTGGGTGAATCTTCCCAATGATGTCTATTCCCCATGTAGAGAATGGCCAGGGTAATGTCATAGTATGTAGTGGCATGGGTGGCATGTGCTTCAGATTTCCTTGGACTTGGCATTGATGGCATTTTAGAACATGAGCTGCACAGTCGGCTTCCATCGTAGTCTAGTAATAGCCTTGCCTCATTATCTTCCTTGAAAGCATGTGTGCATTCATATGTGGTCCATAGCTTGGCTCATGAACCTCTTCTATTATTTGCTGTGCTTCCTTAGCGGTTACACAAAGGAGATGAATTCCATTATATGATCTTCTATAAAGCCTTTCACCACAAATAATGTGGTTAATTGATCATTCTTGTCTGCAAACAGTGGGTATGTTCCATCCTTGAGGTACTGTAAGATGTCTGAATACCATTCACCTTCCCCATTCTTTTCCTCATCTTCTTCTATTGTCATGCAGTAGGCTGGTTCTTCTTTTTGTTCCAATACTATCGGTCTAGCTTCATCTTCTTTTGGCCCATCCATCATGGATGCCATGGTTGCTAATGCATCTGCGATCTGATTCTGCATCCTTGGCACATACTGATATAGGATCTTGCTGAATTTTGATGCCCACTTCTGAAGACATTCATGATAAGGCATAAGCCTTTCCTCTTTGATCTTCCACTTATTTTGAATTTGAGAGATTATTAAAGCTGAGTCTCTATATACCTCCAACTTCTTTACTCCTAGGCCTAAGGCTGCTTGTAGGCCCATAATGCAAGCTTCGTATCCTGTGGCATTATTGGTGGCAGGAAAGTTGAGTTTACTAGAAAATGGAATATGTGTCCCTTTTGGAGAAATTAATAGAATTCTAATTCCACTTCCCTTTTGATTTGTTACTCCGTCAAAATACATCTTCCATGATTCTACCTCAATTCCCATGATGTCTTCATTCGAAAAATCTCCTTGAATCTTTAGCTTCTTCTAGTGAACAATGGGCTAAGTGATCGACAATTGCTCTCCCTTTCATAGATTTTTGAGTCATATATTTAATATCAAATACTGACAGAAGCAAGACCCATTTAGCAGTCTTCCCATCTTGTATAGGTTTTTCCATTAAGTACTTCAAAGGACCCATTCTTGAAATCAACAAAACCTTGTAAGCAAGCATATAGTGTTTGAGTTTACGGGTTGCCCATACAAATGCTATGCTTGTTTTCTCTAATGGTGAATGGTGAATACTTTTCTTCATAAGGCAATATCTTCTTACTAATGTAGTAAATTGTATTCTCCTTCCTAGTCTCCTCTAAGTTTTGAGCAAGTAGAGCCCCCATTATTGTATATGTAGTGGTGAGATGCAGCAACAATGGCTTTTTAGGAACCGGTGGGACAAGTATTGCTGGTTTCATCAGATAACTCTTGATCTTCTCAAAGGCTTCTTGGCATTGCTCATTCCACACTATAGGGACTTCCTTCTTTAGCAGTCTGAAGAATGGTTCACATGTCATGGTGATTTGAGCTATAAACCTGCTGATGTACTGTATTCTCCCTAGAAATCCTTGGATCTCCTTTTTAGTTTTTGGAGGTTTCATCTCTACAATTGCCTTGATTTTGTTAGGATCAACTTCTATTCCCCTCTGCCTTACCATAAACCCTAATAGTTTTCTGGATGTAACTCCGAAAGTACACTTCTTTAGATCCAATCGTAAATTGTAGAACCTGATTCTTTCAAAGAACTTTCTCAAAGCTGGTATGTGTCCTTCATGGTCTTTGGACTTCACTATCATATCATTGACATAAACTTCTACTTCTTTGTGGATTAAGTCATGTAACAAAGTAGTGCCTGTACGTTGGTAAGCTGCACCAACATTTTTAAGGCCAAATGGCATGACCTTGTAGCAGTATGTCCCCCATAGTGTAATAAAAGAGGTTTTCTCCATATCTTTTGGAGCCATCTTAATCTGATTGTATCGTGCAAATCCATCCATAAACGAGAGCAAAGCATGCCCTGCTGTGTTGTTCATCAGGACATCAATATGAAGCAAAGGAAAATCATCTTTTGGGCTGGCCTTGTTTAGATCTCAAAAATCTACACACATTTGGACCTTTCCATCCTTCTTTGGTACTAGAACCACATTAGCTAACAATTCTGGATAGTTGACCACTCTTAGGAATCCTGCATTGTACTATTTCTCCACTTCTTCCTTTGTCTTGAGAGTCCATTCTGGCTTCATTCTTCTTAACTTCTGTTTGACTGGCTTTATGGTTGGATCTGTTGGAATGCAATGCTATACTATATCTGTATCAATCCCAGGCATGTCTTCATATGACTAGGCAAAGACCTCTTTGAACTCTGTTAGCAGTGCCACTAATGCATCTTTTTCTGAAGTGGTTAAGGTATTGCCCACTTGGACCATTTTGGGATCATCATCAATTCCCAGATTAATGGGTTGGGTTTCTTCTTTTAGGGGTTATAGGTATCCATGTTCTAATTCCTTATTATTAAGAGTGTCTTTACCAATTTTAGAAATAAAAACATACAAAGCTAGCAAATAAGTAGAATCAGAAATCATATTAAAAGGGAAAGAGTTTTTAACAGACTTTATAGACTCAACTGGAAAAACTATCACAAACAGACTTAACAAAAACAAAAGTATTAGTAAAACTAAACTCAATAGGAATGGAGACAATGTTCTTGGCAGGGGTAATTGGCTTGGCAGTCTTGATCCTCTTGGCAAAAGTGACTTACTTGACGGTCTTGATCTTCCTCTTAGAGTCCACCATGGGGTGGGCGGCTCCCTTCCATGCCTAGTTCTTTAACTCAGTCTTGGCTTCCACA
This sequence comes from Quercus gilva, assembly GCA_023621385.1. Lineage (NCBI taxonomy): Eukaryota > Viridiplantae > Streptophyta > Magnoliopsida > Fagales > Fagaceae > Quercus > Quercus gilva. Next base: position 24,176,012 of record CM042480.1, on the reverse strand, counting down.
ATGGTAGGTGGCTCCCAGTAAGCTCCTTCTTCCCTCAGCATCAATATAGTGGGGTCTATATCCATATAATCTGTAGCTTCTTCTTCAACCTCCATGTCTGTGGGCTTGTCAGTCACAAAATGCGAGGGTTTGAAGTGTCTCCCCCCCTTGTGGCTTGGAAAATTTTTATTGGGTCATTAGGATCGGGATCTTGGGGTTCAAAGTGTCTCACCTCGTTTGTGGGTGTTTGGTTATTTACGTGGGGCTTGAAGTGTCTCCCCCCATTTATGGATGTTGGGTAATTTGGTTGGGGTTTGAAGTATCTTCTAGGTCGAAGATGGGGTTGAGATGATGTAGCAGTGGGTTTTCTTCTATGCTTGAAGGCTTCAGAATTGTGATGGGAGTGACAGGCTTGAAACTGGAGCTACTAGCTTGAGTGTCGGGCTTAAGTTCTCTTTGTAGCCTTCCTTCAGATCTTAACCAAATTCTCCTTTAATGACAGGCTTGGTCGGGTTAATCAAAGCTAAGACCCCATCCACATCCATCAATCAATCAAAACAACCACACACAACATGCAATGCAATTTTAACATGCAACGCAACATGCAATGCAATCAAATCTAAGTCATTATGTTGTAGGATGGGTTTGTTGTTTCATTGTTTCCCATAGCTAGGATGTTACACCTCCCAACTTGTAATGTAATGAACATAGCATTGGTCCGAATGGCATGGTTTGTCCTTTATAGTCAGCAAGAAATGATCCAGTGACTTTGGGCTATAAGTTGGTGAGTTTGCCACTGGGTACTTGAATCTAATGAAGACCGGTGATCCATGATTACTACCACCACAAAATTGTTGAAAAGGGGTGCGTACATATTGTTTGGATGGCATACACAATGATAGTTAGGGAAAGCCTTTAACAAACAATACGAACAACAAATTACCATACACCAAAATATCATACAACATCCCATCAAACATAAATAAACAAACAACTATATCATGCAAGACCATGCCAAACAAGGGTACATATTTGGTCACTTAAGTCTAACATGAAGCTTAGCCCTCGACATCCCCAGTGAAGTCACCACTGTAAGAGACCTTAAAAAAAGTGCCCCTTAAAAAAAGAGATTTGGGTACCTTTTAGGGCACCTCTCTTTTTGGGTAAGTGGTGTGGAGTCGCCACTTATTTTTTATACAAAAAAAAAAAGAAAAAGAAAATATAAATAATGATTGAATTGTTCCATTCATTGATTGAATAAAGAATTACATATTTGAAAATTTGAAGATTACATGACTTTCGGTCCTAGTTACAAACTACCATATAATTAAATGGCTTTTTGTCCTAGTTACATTCTACCCAAAATAAAATAAAGACAAGACTAGATCTACTTATCCAAAGACCTAAATCCAGAGGCTAGGTTACAAAATGGGAAGGTGTTAGGCACCCATTTCGCCCAAACAGACTCCGGTCTTCCAGACTCTTGTGACCAATGTACCTTTTTATGCATGTCATGAATGATATGTTGAACATATGAAACAAAAATTAAATCACATAAATTTATTTATGAATGAAGTCTTTTCTTTTGTTCTAAAAAAACTCAGATTTATTTTGGTGATAAAAAAATGGTTTTTGATTTGTCAAAAATAACAGATCTGTTTTGTAGTATGTAGAAAAAAAAGTGGTTTTTGGAGATAAAAATTCAGATTTGTGTTGTAATAAGAAAAATGGTTTTAGATAACAGAAAAATCAGATCTGTTTTTATATGTTAAAAAAATGAAAAAGATTTTTTAAGAAGAGAGTTTCACTTATTTATATAACTTATGCAACATGCATTTAGATAAAACAAACAACAAACATAATCATGTTTAATCTTTTTCTTTATTTCAAAAATTTGCATATGTTAAGAAAATCAAATATGTATCTAAAAAAGATACAAATCAGTTTCTAATTGAGAAAAATTCAAATTTGTATCTCATAAAGATGCAGATCCGTTTTTTGTTTAAAGAAAAACTCAGATTTACATCCAAGAAAGATGTAGATCTGTTTTTTTTTTTTTTTCATTGAGAAAAATTCAGATCTACATCTAATAAAGATGCATATCTGTTTTATTTTAGGGAAAAGAATTGTTCACATGCAGATTATTGACATTCAAGAAAAAGATTATAACAATTACATAAAAAATAATCATGCTTTAAACAATTACAAAACATTCATCAACATAAAAGGAAGCATAAAAAAGATAGGGTGAAGGAAACAATCTCTTGCATGAGCACTCTTTGTTCTTGAGAGTATGTTTTAGGGTTTAAAGAAACTTATTCAGTTATCTTTGAAACCAAAAACCCTAATTTAAGCAGCAAATCCTAGAAGGGATCAGCAAATATTAGCAATTTGAGAGCCTCAAAATGTATGCCTCTCAAAGCGTAAAAATAAAGGTGCTGAATTATGAGACCTAGTCACTATTTATAGAGGCTAGAAATCTCTAAAAAATAGCCCCGAAGTGTAGAATACAAATCGGGACTCATCCTTTTGCGAAAAGATTGAAAGGGGTGTGCCTTATCGTCACTTGAAGGCCGTTGGGCCAAAGCCCAAAAGAGGCCAATTCGGTACTCCAAAAGTGCCGAATGGTACTTTTGGATGCTGAACGCTCTTTCGTGTTCGGGTGCCGTTTGGACTCTCCTTCTAGGGTTTTTTGATCCGGTCCTTGCACCTAGACGTGTTTTCATCCTCTGTCTATGATTTTTATCTCTTTTCTAGATAATTCAGGCTTTTTAAGAACAATATTTTATAGATAAATACCCTAAAATAAATCTTGATAAAGTTCAGATTATCCACAATTTTATTATTATCCAATCATCCCTTTTATTCCTATGCATGCACCCATATTTTAAACACTAATTATTAACCAGTCACAAAATTATTTAATTAACTTTAATTGTTTAACCAATCAGAATTAATTTAAATTGATCATGTGTGGTTGACTCTACCTAGACACAATGCATGTTGACTGTGCAAACTTGATCATGCGATATCTTTCAATCCGATGGTCCAATTTAGAAACTAGACACACCATTGTGATCGTTAGAACCTCAAGATCATTTTTATGGTATGCAATGAATGAATTGATGCATGTAATGCAAAGAAAAATTGATGCATGTAATGCAAGAACAAATTGACGCATGTAATGCAATTATGATTTTTTTAGGTACATGGATGGTCATTCAAGTCATTCTTCTTGATTAAATCATGCGTGTAAAATTGAGTGTCCATAGCTGTTAAAGTTGGCTGGAAGAAACCAAGTGACCCTCCTGCTACTTGGGATGATGGCAAGATCAAAACAGCAAATTTTAATAGTAGGGCTTTGATTGCTTTGTTTAGTGGTATGACCAATGAGGAGTTAAAGAAAATATCATCCACTGAAATTGCAAAAAAGCATGGACCATTCTTGAGACCATTTATGAAGGTACTAAGACAATGAAGACTATTACGCTTTAAAGACTCACTAGCAGTTTTGAAGAAATAAGGATGGAGGAGGATGAGACATGATAGGCCAAGAATGTATTGACTCTTTGTGATAAATTAACCAATTAATTAGCCAAGTTATTTAATTAATTTAATTAACATGCAATACACGTGGTAGCACAAGCAAATTACCAACTAAGTTAAATGCCACGGAAAATAAAGTTGACACGGCGATTTGTTTATGAATGGGGAAAACCTCCAAGGCAAAAACCTCACCGGGTAATTTTAAGGTCACCACTCCCGAGAATCCACTATTATCACAACAAATGGTTACAAGTAAAGGAATCCCAGTACCTTATACCAACCTACAATTGAACCCTTACTCCAATACATAATTGGACTTATTCTGTAGTGACAATCTCTCATTTTCAATTCACGGCTCCAGTATGTGACTAACCAATCGATGCACAGATCCAAGTACGTGACTAACCACCAACTTGAGAAGAATGTTAGCTGCAATGTTCTTCAGTTTATCAAAATGATGAAGATCAAGAAGTTCTTTGGTTACGAAACTCTATGGCGTACAAATGCAGCAGCTTTTTCAAGAGATAGATGAACTAGGGCAAATTCTGTCTCTGGTCACAATTTGCTTGAACAAACATTTGCATCAAGTTTCATCAATTGAGATGGCCCTTAAAATAATCCATATATATGTTTAGGGTAGTGAGAAAAGAAAGCTTGAAATCAGATCTGAAAAACTGATTTTCATAAATCTCGATAGATAGGTTATCTGTCGAGTAGCTATCGAGCATCGGGCTAGAATTGCCTTTTAAACCTCGATAGATGCATTCTGTCGAGTTAGCTATCGAGATTTAAAATACAACACTTCTTCACTTGTTTCTTGAATAGATTTGCATGGCTTTAACTCTTGACTTGAACAACATGTTTCTTAAAGACTTTAACCCATCCTAGATCTACCTAATTACAAGTAAAATGCGTTTTGTCAAAGGTTTAGCCAATTCTAAATGACATATGTTCTAAACATGGTTCACATATGTCCTAACAAGACATTTGATGAGTTTTATGCTAAACTCAAGGATATTGTGAACTTTGCCTTCAATCTTGGAGAATATATAGCAAAACTCATAATTGTTAGAAAAATCCTTAGGTCCTTACCTGAAAGATTCCATGCCAAGATCACTACCATTGAAGAAGCGAAGGACATTGATAAAATTCCTTTGATTGAATTTATAGGAAACCTTCAAACCTATGAGATGGGATTATGTAAAATAGGAAAAGGTGGAAAGAGTAGGAGCATGGCTCTTAAAGGTATAATGGAAGAGAGTGATGACTCTAAAGATGAAGATGAAGATAAGGCTGAGGCTGAGGATGAGGATGAGGATATCACTTTCATGGCTAAGAAGATTAGAAAACTTCTCCAATATAGGAAAAGGATAAGAACAAAGCTCCTAGGAAATCTGAGTCATGTAGGAAGGGTAAGAGTGAAAAACCCCTCATCCAGTGCTATGAATGTAAATATTTTTGTCATATGAAGATAGAGTGCCCAAACTACCTCATGAAGGAAAAGACCAAGAAATCAAAAGGTAAAGTGTTGGTTGCCACTTTGAGTGATACTAAGAGTGATCTTTCTAATGAGTATGAGGATGAATATGGTATTTATATGGCTTTTGCTGCCACAGCTGAGAAGGTGATTGTGGAGAGTGTTAGTGATAGTGAGGATTCTTCCGATGATGAAGCTCTTAAGAAGTTGACCCTTTGGGAAGCTTATGATAAGCTATGCACTGAATATATAAAAATCTGAAAAGACCTCATATTTTTGCAAAAAAGAAATTAATGAGGTAAAAACTAAAAAAGTTGATCTATTGGTCAGAATAGATGAGACTACTAGGTTAGTTGAGATTCTTGTTGTGGAGAACACCTCATTAGATGAGAAGGTTAAGAATCTTAAGGTTGAGCTTAGTCAAGCTAGAACTCAAATAAAGAGGATGTCTAGTGCAAAGCTTGATGAGGTTATGAGTGCTCAAAGGCCTAGTTCTGATAAGACTAGCTTGGGATATGTTGATTCCTCCAACCCCTCTTCTCCCACAGCTTCTGGATCAAAGACTGTTGTTGTGCCTCAATTTGAGAAGGTTGATAAAGGTAAGAAATCCATAATTGATATGTCTAATTCTCAATCCTTTGTTAGACCTCATTCTAGGAAATCTAGTAGTTTAAAACTACTCATATTTGTCATCATTGCGGTGTTTTTGGACACACTCGCCCTAATTGTTTCAAGTTGTATCCTCATAAGCAAGTGTCAATAAGGTCTCAGGTCTCTTCTCAAGGTTCTACACCCTTGCTTGGAGAGTAATTAAAAGTTTTGAGTTTTTAACTTAATTTAAGGGGAATTTTATTTCTTTTATGTCCTCTGGTAGACATGCCAGGACCCATGCCTTTACATCTTCATAGCCCAAGACTAAAGCTGTATGGGTGAAGAAGGATTTCAAGACTTAATTGCCTTTTTTTCCCCCTCTGCTTTAATTCTTCCCATCTTAAGTAGGACATTTTTGCTTATTCCTTCTTATGTTTCATGCATTGCATTGTTTTTGCTTTTATTTATTTTTGCATATGTATTTTTTATTTCTTTTATTGCTTTCAAGAAAAGAAAAATAAAAGAAGTATAATTTTTTAAAAAAATATAAAAACAATGTACGTTTTGTGTATATTGGTACTTGTGTACTTTTGGATGGCCATTGAAACTAGGTTTCTTAACTTTGTATCTCTTGTAGCTTAGATGAGCATTTTCATGCACAACTAAGCAATGTGAGCTTTGTGGTTCGTCTTATGTGATTTATATGATCTCTTATTTTTCATATCTTAAATCACTCTTTTTGATGGGAAGGACTAGAAAATCCAAAGAGAAAGGCATAAATAACCATCTCATCACTAAAACTCGTCAATTATAAAACATCTGTGTGCAATTCATAAAAGTTGTGCTCAGTGAGGTGTAGCACTTGCACAGCAAAATAAGGATGTTCAAGCTTACAAAATTGGGTATTTTCTTCTCTCTCTTATATGCCCATGCATGATATGCTTAAAAGAAAAAATATGCAAAGAACATGAAAAGCAAAAAGAATCAAAATACTTTAAATATGGTTGCAAGCGTGCTTCTAGGAGATGTGAGAGTTATATGATGTACCTCAAAGGTGATAATCCCCATCAAATAGTTATGATTGTGTGTGGATGTAATTGATCTTCTTATATCATTACTCTTCATATAATGAGACACTTATGCTTTATTGCAAAAATTTCATACACAACATGCATACTTTTTGCTACTCTTGATACTAATGTACATGTACAATGTGATTTGGCCATTTAAAGTTACTCTTGTACTAGTGTGAGTATATTCTTTTTTTTTTAAACAAAAATTTGTGTTTTTGCTTTAAAAAGTCTATTGGAGTTTTAAGTTTTGCATTTTTTTTTTCCTTTGTGTTCATAGCATCTTGTCTTCATGTTTTTTCTTGTAGGTCTATGGTTCTTTGCTCTCCTTGGTCCCTCTATGTCTGTTTTTTGTTTGTCTTTGGTCAAGTTTTTTTGGATTTTTATGCCCTTTGACAATCGTGTCAAAAAAGGGGGAGAATTTTGAGATTTGAATGTCATTCCTTAGGGGGAGTAACAGATTTAGGGGGAGAACTTCATGTTAAAGGGAAGAAAATCTTTGATGTAGCTAACTTAGGAGGAGAGTTAGTTTGATACACTTTGATATTGATATATTTTGTGTTGTGTATCTTTTGGTTTTGTAACCATTTACATAAATCATGTGTTGTTTCTATATATGATGATGATGTATGTGTTTCACTCTTTATATCACATATGTTGTTTCTTTTCTTACTTTATACACATGTTTCTTGTTTATTTAACTTGTCATTGTTTTTCACATGGTACCTTGATGCGTCTTGTTTAGTGCTTTTCAGGAAAGACAAGTTAAAGCCAAGTCAAAATTCCGAGCCTTCTTCTTGCAACAACTTCCAAAGTTCAAATCTTTTAGACTAGGTTTATTTTTTAATCTTGAGTAGAATGTATTCTAAGACATTCAATGTACTTTTTTGGTTTTCTCACGGATTGCCAAAGGGGGAGATTGTTAGGTTCATATTTTTATGAAATTGTCAAATCCTATGACAAAACGCAATTTACTTGTTCATTATCTGTCATTGTTTTCCATATGGTGCCCATAACATGTTTGTTAAGTGCTTTTCAGGAAAGACAGGTATGAAGCCAATTAAAACAGTCAATCCTAGTTCGTGCTATGGTTTCTTAGGACAGGTTGTTTTAGATAGGCTAGTGTATTTGAATATGGGTTCATTCATTGTATTCAGGTTATTATTGTATTGGACTTACTTTTGTACTTGAGGTTTTGTCATGGATTGACAAAGGGGGAGATTGTTAGGTTCATGTGTTTTGGTATTGTCAACCATGCTAAATTATGTGTCTTTTATTGAGTTTTTATGTGTCTTAAAGTTGTAATTGAACACCAAATTGAAGACACAAAGTTTGTTCAAGAAAAGTTCAAGAAGAACACATTTTCAGCATGTATCTTGAAAGAAGTCTCGATATCTTTCAATAGAAGCTGAAACTTACTGTGTCCTCAATAGATTGAGATTTTTTTTTTGATAGAAGTCTCAATAGCACCTCGAAAGATCAAGCTTTGCAAATCAACAAAAATCCGCAACACGAAAAAGCCTATAAGTTATTCGTTTGAAGCTTGCATTGAGATCCATTTGAACCGGTATTTAAAGGAAATCTATTAGAAGTTTTTTCAGAGAGAGAAACACTTTATTTATACGGCTTGGGTTTTGTAACCAAGTTTTCTCTATTTCACCAAACTAAAGAGTTTCAAAATAGATCTGAAGATTCCATTGGTGAAGAATCTAAAGTCATAACAACTACCATAGGCTTGCTACTGTGAGGAAAACCTTCAAGAGGTTCTTGAAGTCAGTTGGAGGTTCCAATTATAATTATGGGTGGAGAGTTCATATATTGAAGAGTTTAGAGGTTCTAAAGTGGTAGAAGGTTTCTGCTGTAAGTTCATCTACTAGGATTGTAGAGTTTAAGGGACAAAAGTTTTGTACTAGATCTGAAAGTTCTCTTTATTATAGTGGATTGCTTTTTGGGAAGGTTTTCCCCTAAGTTTTTTTACTGTGAAACTAGTTTGTTTCATTGGTTTTCTTGGGTCATTATATTTTGTCTTATTTATTATTCCACTATGAATGATTTTGACATAATATTGATGTTTGTTTGTTTAACCAAGGATTATTCATAATATATCTAATTAACAACTTGCTTTTAAAACTTGTTAATTTTATCAACCGGAGTCTAAATTTCCCAACATAAACCTCCAACACAGCTTGGTGGTAAGGGATAGGTTTTTTTGTTTGGTAGCCTTAATACCCAGCCCCCCTTCTTTTTTTATGTCTAGTAACCTTCCTCCAATTTACAAGGTTCTTGTTGATTTTGACTAGAGAATTATGGATTCTACTAAGGAGGATAGTGCCTTGCATGATGTATGCTGGGATAGCTGTAGAGACAGCATTGGTGAAGACAATTTTGCCAGCCATAGATAGGAGATTGGCTTTCCATCCTACCAAAATATTAATTGCTTATTTTTCTGTTTCTCATACAAACTTTCCAAAAATAGTTTTTTAAAAAATACCTTTAGGGCATTCGTTAACGTTTCCCTTTCAATAATAATCATACTATTCCAATGCAATTAAATTAGTATTAGTATTTCTCTCAAAAAAAAGAAAAAAAAAGAAAAAAGAGATAGTATTAGTATGGTAGGAGCTTCTCAAATAAATAAAAAAATGTATGGAAGGAATATTATATTCAATTTTCTTTTCCCAATAGCTCGTTGGATGGTGGGAAAATTTTGCTAAATAACATAATTTAGAAATTTTTTTGCCAAATAGCACTTAACCAAACTCAAGTTTATCAAACTCAAATTTCAAGTATTATGTTTGATTAGATTGTCATAATGCTTGGAACTTGATTTTGGTAAACTCTAATTTCACTTGGAGCTCAAGTTTGACAAACTCGAGTTCCAACAAACATGCAAGATAGCTAATCAAGTTTGACCTAGTGATGTTTTCTTAAATATTTCCAAAAATCATGCTGTTTGGCAAAAAAGGCCTTGGATGGTGGTATAGGATAGATGACCACTTTGTCTTCTTCATGTCTTGTTTGTCTAGAAATCTATTTGGTAGATGATGTATCATAAGTTTGTTTTTAGAATTAAAACATTATGTGACAAAGTTTTTGAGATATAGAGGAAAAAAACTCCAAAATTGAACAATTCTGGTTAACTTCCATCAATTTGGAGATATTCTTTGTAATGAATTCATATGCCCAACAAGGTAATGCGCACTTAATCTATTATTAAACTCTTAGAGAGCGTTTGGTTGGCCGTAATGTAATAAACATTACAGTCACATTATATGGATGTGTTCATAATGTGAACATTACTGTGTTTGGTTCTTTAAATTGTACATAATATGACAATAATCTAAGATTATTAAAAATTCCACATTATGGTAATGTCATCGCCTTTATTAAATGAAGATAATCTCTGAAATGGAATAATTTATGCAATTGGCAAAATTTTCCACAACAATAAATGCTATTTACAACATAGTCTTGGATTTATTTTAATTTTTTGGACATAATTGAGATTTTGAATCTCTTAGGGAACTGAAACACCAAAAAACAAATAATAATATTTCCACTTTTCTTTCACTTTCCTCAACCTTTCACAACTTTCTCTTAGCAGCCAAATGGAGATCACGTATGATTCGTTTGGTTAGGAGGATAGAAATTGAGAGGGGGTGAAAAAGTTGGGGGGGGGGGGGTGGGGGATAGAAGAGATTGTAGTTTTCTCTCAATCTGTTTGATTGAAGGGATGGAAAAGTGAAGGGATTGAAAATTCTTTTGTTTGGTTGAGAAGAAAAGTGAGAGTATAAAAAATGTAGTTTGTATAAATTTACTTTCATGCCCCTATTACACAAAAAAGAAAATTTTAATAGTTTATAAAAATTAGCATCGTCATTTGATATGGAGAAAAAAAAAGTGTTTTTTTGTGGGGCATGTTGTCATTTGGGGGGGGGGGGGGGGGAGGGGGGGTAAATGAGTCATTTTCCACCTACCCTCTTCTCGCTCCAATTATCTCTCCATAACACTCTCCAAATTGGCGGATTGATTTTTTTAGGGGCATAAGGAGAAAACACCTAGGCCCTACCAAAATCTCTCCCTTTTTCCCCTATAACCAAACAACCCAAAAAAGTGTTTTCTTTCCTCTTTTTCCTCTGTTGCATGGTGATGCTCTCTCTGCCATAAAGAAGTCATTTTCTTCCAAAGTAAGCTCTGCCGTTTGATTGAATTACCAGAGCTCCAAAATCGAGTTGTAACGATTTGTCAAAGCCACCATAGCAGCATGATCAAGCTTTGCTATTGCGGTTGTGGATTGGGTTGATTAGGGATTGGGCTTTTGAGATTGGGATGTGGAGGATTCTAGGGTTGCAAATGAATCAGCCATAAATTCCCTTCTCTATCTCTCTCTCTCTCTCGCTCTCTGTGTGTGCATGCGATTAAACTTAATGATTGAAATTCCTTGTGTTGTCACCACCAATCTCTGCCCCACATAGCTAGCGATTGTTATTGAGATGGTGTCTCTCAATCCTAACCCCTCATTCTCTCTCTCCAACTCGTTTTGAAATCTATGTTCTCTCTCGTAGATTAAGTTGATATGGTGGCTTGAGTGAGAAAATTTTGTCTATCTTGTGGATCTAACTTTTTAATTGGTGAGAAAGTATAGGAAAGTGAGGATTATGTTAAGTGATTTTGTAGATTTGAGTTGTTTGTTTGGTGTGAAAGTGAAGGAAACTAACAATGTTTGTTTTGTTGAGATATTTAAAAGGATATTTTTGAAAATTCAACGTAAAAATGTTGTCTTACATTTGTAGAATATAATGAGAAAGTAACTAATAAACCAAACATTGTAATGTTATATTCTTGTATTGAAATTCCATAAATCTAATCTGAAAATATCACTATGTTTTTAAATTATCAATATTACTTGAATTGAGTATTAGATTTTTATTCAGGCTAATCAAGCTAGGGAAGTAGATTACTAGACTCAGATTGCTAGCTAATATTTCACATTTTTTCGTGTACTAATGTCGATTTCATGACTTTGTTAAATGCAGCTCAACATAACTAAAACGTGTATGTAACTATATATTCCTATCAAGATAGTAATAGGAAGAAAAATGTTTAAGATATTACAAATTTTACTACATAATCTTTATAAACCCTAATATTGAATTAAAGATATTACATGCGATGTTCCCTCTCATGAATTGTGTAGGGATAAAGGGCCTAGAAATGGGTATTGGGCTGTGGGCCATGTTCGAGGACATTAAATTGTCCGAGGACAGGTAGATACTAACGAGGTCATGCAAGTTAGTGGTCTATGGAAGATGTCAGGTCATAAGGGATTGGGAGTGTAGTCTGAGGGGAAACACCTCCCTTGGCTAAGTAGAGTAGAGGTCAAGGGTCCGAACTTTCATCAAGAACAAGGCACCAAACGATCATATTGATAAGGATAAGTGTCAGATGGGGATAAGACAAAGGAAAGCTGAGAATTATCTAAGAAGAAAGCTACTACCACCGCATTAAATGCTCTGTAGCTAACTCCCTAGCCGCATTAATGTGGAGGTGATACCTGATCAGTAGCATTCAGCCTTACAGCTACCCACAAAGACATCAGGATGGTGCTGATGGGACAAGTAACAAAGCTAGCAATTTGATCTACACGTGGAGGGCTGAGATGAAGTGAAGAAGGGGAATATAAAGAAGAAAAACTTTATTACAAGGGGATCATCAGATAATTTGTAGAAAAAATATTGTACGCTCAAGACTTGTAATTGAGATTAATTCTAAGAGAAATAAACAACAATAGCTTACCTCGGACTTTGTCGAGGAGGATTTTCCTTACACTAAATTATCTACTTTTACATTCCAGTAACAATTAGCCTATGGTGATTGTTGTCCAACTCATTGAAGTCCAGTTTCTAGCCAACTCTCTACAAATTCATTGTTTTAGACTCTTTAGGCCATTGTCCTTTTCGTTTTTGGGCTTGGGAAGCAAAATGTGCCCCTTCAATTGGCATCGTTTGTGGGAAACTTGAATATTTTTGAGTTCATCTTCCTACCATGGTAGTTTTTGGGCCAAACCATAAAGAATTTGTGGGATCCTAACGTCAAGATCAATTTCTCAATCTTGAACGAAGGAGAGATCGTGAAATTAGTGTACATACCACCCATACGAGTGGGAGTCATGTGTCCCATGGAGAGAACACTAGGAACATGCAGTTGGAGATAGACCATTTACGGAGGAAGTTACGCTATAAGTGATGAAGAGGGACTCCTTCAAGCTCAGAGCCTTCTTCTAACGATGATAAGGACGATAGCTACAGGCCCAGATCAAGGACTCTTCCCAATGAGTCTTTTCATGTGACGAGGACCACCATTACAAATGGAGAAGTAAAAGTCTGTCTCATAGGGGCCTGGATAATGATGCTATGAGCAGGGCCTTGCGCCAAATTTCTAAATCACCATTTACATGGAGGATTGAAGGAGGAAAACTTCCTCGGTGGTTTACTCAGTCAACATTTACCATGTATAATGGTATAACAGACCCTGTGGAGCATGTTAGCCATTTCAATTAGAGAATGGCTGTTCACTCGAAGAATGAAACCTTAATGTGCAAGGTGTTTCCATCCAGCCTGGGCCAGTGGTGATGAGATGGTTTGATGGTTTGAAGGAAGGGTTAATCAATTCCTTTCAGGAGCTCACTAGAGCTTTTGGAGCACGTTTTGTTACTTGTAGTAGGGTTCCTCGTCCCTTGGATTCATTGCTGTCTTTGATTATACGAGAGGGAGAAAACCTAAAAACGTATTCAGATAGGTACTGGGAAATATTTAATGAAATAGATGAAAATTTTAATGATGTGGCAATAAGGACTTTCAAGGTCAGCCCGCCTACCGAGCATGATTTGAGGAAGTTTTTTAATAGGGAAGACTGCCAGAAGTGTACGTTAGCTCAGGATTGTATTGATGAGTACAAACAGGTCAAGGAGGACCAACAACAAGGAAATGGGAAGGCCAAAGTAGTTCCCCAAGACCGAAGGGATTTCAGGTCGGATAGGTATAACAATAATCGACCTAGGAGAGATTTTGCTGGGCATACTAGATCTACTACTGCTTAAGTAGTTAACACTGTGTTCAGAGAGCCTGTGCACCAAATCGTAGAGAAGATAAAGAATAAACCATACTTTAAATGGCCAAATAAGATAGGTGGAGACCCTACAAAGCGCAACCAAAATCTTCTTTGCCAATATTACCAGGACCGAGGACACACTATCGAGGAATGTAGGACTTTACAGGATCATCTAGAGTAGCTGGTCAAAATTGGGAAGTTAAGGCAATTCTTGTATCAGCCCAATGGACAGGGCAGTTAGGTAGGGTTGGGATATGAGAGAGATGCTTCTTCAAGACCGCCTTTGGGGACAATTAATATTACTCTTACTACCCCAGGTAGGACTAGTTCCCATCTAGCCAGGGTGATGTCTATAGCTCGGCCATTTGCAGAGGACCTGACTCCTGACCCTAAGAGGAGTGGAATGGAATTAGTTCCCTTAAATCCTATTGTATGATGCTATGTATTATATTATGTATGACATTATGTATGACATGATGTATGACTTAATATTGTAATTAATAAAGTTGTTTTTATTATTATCTGAAATAATGGTAACATGAATATTCGGATATTATCATATAGTCCATGAGATGCATAGTATGTGATTTATGTGATTTAGTCACAGAAGATATAAGTCACAAGTTCTTTGTAAACTCAGAATTTTAGTTCGTAGTTGGTGATGAAATTGGGCATTTCATCTGCGAAGACTATAACATATTAACTAAAATGATTTGTCTTGATCATGGAAGTGGTGACTTCTAGTTGATATGTTGATATGTTTAAAGAGTTAAGACATATTGAACTGGACCGCTGTGAGATTTATTATTCTCCTAACGACTGTCAATTGAATAATAAATCTCACGACTTCTATTTTCATGACCTTTTAATCCTGAGAGAATAATGGACCTGATCATGAAATATAGGTTGCTTTGATATAACAGGAGTGAGATCTAATGTAACTGTCAAAACCTTAGTATGCTGAGTAGCCACATTTAGTGTTGATGGAACATATATTTTTAAAAATGGAATTCATAGTCTCTTAACGGAGATACAAAGTATTCCCTTGAGATAAGTTTAATGAGTTTGTTATTTAGAGAGTTAGGCCTAACCACTTTGGTAAGAAATTACTAAAGTATATATTTATGAAATTGGATTTCATAAATATATAATGAATAACTTAAAAGGATTAAACTGGGCACTCAAGGATTAAGATGTAGTAATCTACAAAGTGGTAGTCTACATTAATGACTTTGTGTTATTACGAATATTTTATGAAGGGGTTGCATGTACAATAAAGTCTTGGGATATAATTTATTATTAAGGCCTAGAATGCAATTATATTTATATAGTGGTGTTAAATATAATTAATGGTAACTTTGGACTTGTCAAGAGTTGACAGAAAAGCCCAAGACCCATTGGAGTTAGTGTCTTATTTGTTCCCTTTTGGTCCTACTCCAAGCCACATACTAGAGCCCAATTGGAAAGGCCCAAAGGCTAGTCCAATTAGATAATCAGTTATTAGGAGAGAAACATACAAAATTTTTTGTAATTATCACATGTGCATGAAATAGTATGTATGTGAGTGTAGGACACTTTTTCGAACATACACATATAACTGATTGAAAAACCACACATCTTGGGCGTTAGTGGAATTGGAATGAAGATTGAAAGGTATACTCTCTTGTTCTATATTCTGAAACTTATATAGTGCATGTTATCAATTGTAAATGAAGTAGATCTATTAATTTTCCGCTGCGTACATTTATAATTCCAACAATTGGTATCAGAGCGGTCTTTAATTCCAATTTGTATAACATGTTTTGTGAGTTTTAGAATTAGAGATAATATTTTCGTAATGCTAGAAGATTATACATGAATTTAATTTTCTACATGGTTGTTGAAACTATGATTTGATAAAAACTGATATTGATGTTATGATATTGTTTAAATTTGAATTCAAGTATGGTAAATTGAACTTTAAGACTATAGCATCAATGGAATTCAGTTTTGATATCAAATTCTGTTAGTCATGTTCAGATGGTGTTTGTTTGTTCATAGAAAACCATTGTAAACTGTTCAGATTTTTCCTTCAAAAACTGAAAACATGAGTTTTTTGCAGGTTAGCTTCCCACGAAGTTACTCGCGAAAAATGCCTTTAAAGCACAAAACTTTTCGCGGGTAAGCTTTACACATGATACAGTCGCAATACAATAGCGAAAGTTTTTGTTTGAATTTTTGAGTTTAACTTTTTTGCTTTAACTCAATTTCGCGGGAAGAGCTTAGTCGTAAGATAGTAGCGAGACAGTAGCGAGAGTTTTTGTCTGAATTTTGTGTTTTCACTATTTCATTTTCGCGGGAAGAGCTTAGTCGCGAGATTCTTGCAAAAATGCCACTGAAGGAAATTTTGAATTTTTCTAAGTGTTTTTTTACATGTATAAAGTGTAAGGCAGTGTGTGATTAGTTTACACATGTTTTCTTATTAAAAACCTTTGATTTAAAACATCTAGTAGGAGAGAGATACAAGGGTTGGATCTCACGGCCTCCATTATTAGTTCATAGTAGTGAAAGATAAACACCTTGTCTTGGCGTATATGCCTCGTGATCCCAAAGGGGGGTATTTACTTCATAATACTACAAGATTGAACTTATCCGTTTAAAGTAGTGTGGACAAGCACCTTGTCTTGGCGTATATGCCTCGCAATCCCAAAGGAGGGTGTTTTGTTCCATGGTGCTACAAGTTTAAACACCATAAAGGGAGATGAAATGTGGTTACACATGATTCTAGATAATGGTATACACTAGACTAAGTGTAATGTTAATCTCCCAAATGAGCTATGTCATTATTACTTAGAGGCTAAAGGTAATACGGCATATTATTAGTGTTTGATAAGAGTTATCATGATAGCATTAATAATGAGAATAGTTCTCAATCAATTAATGTGTTTATAATAAACTTGCTACCAAGGAATTATAGACATGGATTGGGTTGTCGCTGCATATATTATATTATGGTTTTATTAAGGTTCCATATTATATGCTTATACGTTAAATTGATAATGTCTAATTATGTTGACTGGAAAAGAAATTTGGACATAGTTCTTATTGCTGAAGAACACAAATATGTGCTTACTAAACTATGTCCTAGCTTTCCTTCATTAGATGCTCATCTTGAGAAAAAATAATGATATGATCGTTGGCAGAAATCTAATAAGATGGCCAAATGCTACATCTTAACATCTATCTCAAATGTTCTACAGTATTAAATGCAAGATGTAGAATTAGTTTCGACATTATGCTAAGTCTGAAGGAGATGTTTGGTGAGCAAAGCCGTTCTGCAAGGCAAGAAACCATGAGGCAAATTTATAATACCAAAATAGCTGAAGGTAGTTCAGTGAGGGAACATTGTCTTACAATGATTTCCAATCTGAATACATTGGAAGTTTTAGGTGCCGATATTGATGGAGAATCCCAAGTGGATATGATACTCTAGTCACTACTGGAATCATTCAAGGAATTTAGACTCAATTATAATATGAACAAAAAGATTTACTCTTAGTCTGAATTAATGAATGAGTTGGTAGCGGTGGAAGGCATTCTTGGTACTTCTAATGTTGAAGCCAATGTGGGTGAAGCTTCTACTTCTTAACCTAAGTTGAAAGGCAAGGGTAAGAAGAAGAAGAAAAAGAAGAAGAAGAAGAAGAAGAAGGACTTCACCAAGTAAGAAGGTAAACAAATTGTCTTAGGAGTTGCTGACAAAGGAAAGAAGCTAAAAGGAAAATGTTTCCATTGTGGTGAGAAAGGACATTGGAAGAGGAATTGTCCAAAATTCAAGGCTGCCAATAATAAGGGTATGATTAGTTCTTTCCTCCTTGAAATATGTTTGGTACAAAATCCCACAGATTCCTGATGTGTGGATTTAGGTTATACTAATCATATCTGCAATTCTTTGCAGGGGTTCCAGGAGACCAGAAAACTTAATGAAGGAGAATTGTTTCTTACTTTGGCTGATGGGAACAGGATTCCGTTTGTAGTTGTTGGTGTTTTTAATTTGTGTTTTGTATCTAGAGTCTTAATATTAGAAGACTGTCTGTATGTACCTAATGTTTGTAGGAATTTAATTTCTGCAACTTATTTGGGTAAACATGGATATTGTGTTATCCTTAAAGACAATATTGTAATAAAGAAGGGTAAAATGTTTATCTGTTCTGGCAATATTATGGATGGTCTTTATATTTGAACTCCTAATAAGCATGAATTATGTAATTCTGAATTAGATAATAACTCTCATGTAAAATCATTAAAGAGAAAGTTTCCTTCTATTAATGAAGCATATCTTTGGCACTTGCGTTTGGGTCATATTAATCCAAACAGAATTCAAAGACTAATCAAAGATGGACTCCTAGAGCCATTAGACTTTGATGAATTCCCAGTTTGTGAATCTTGTTTGGAAGGCAAAATGACCAAACAACCTTTTAATGTAAAAGGTAGAAGAGCCCAAGAGTTGCTTGAATTAGTTCATACGAATGTTTGTGGTCCTATGTCAACCCAAGCAAAAGGAGATTATGAGTACTTCATCACTTTTACCGATGATTACTCAAATTATGGTTATGTGTACCTAATGAGATGGAAGTCCGAAACCTTTGAAAAGTTCAAAGAGTTTAGGGTTGAAGTTGAGAATCAATTAGGTAAACGCATAAAAGCCATTCGATCTGATTGTGGTGGCAAATATATTCTTGGGGATTTCAAGGATTACTTAACTCAAAATGGGATCATATCCCAATTGAATGCACCTGGAATCTCCAACAAAATGGTGTAGCAGAAAGAAGGAATAGGACTCTTTTGGAAATGGTTAGGTCCATGATGAGTTACTCAACTTTACTAGTTTCTTTTTGGGGATATGCACTAAAAACTGTAATGCATATTTTGAATTTAGTTCCATCAAAATCTGTTCCCAATACACCTAAGGAATTATGGAGTGGGTGTAAGCCTAGTATGAAATATCTCCATATTTGGGGATGTCCAGCACATGTGTTGAAAAGGAAGTCTGATAAGTTGGAATTTAAAATCGAAGTATGCATGTTTTTAGGGTATTCAAAAGAAACAAAGGGTTATTTATTCTATAATCATAGAGATAACAAAATGTTTGTTAGCACACATGCCAAAATTTTGGAAGATGATTATATGAATAATTTTGATCCTAGAAATAAAGTTGTTTTGGCTGAAATGAATGAACTTGTAAATGAACAACCAATAAATGAAACTAGGGATGATGTGGATGTATTAGATACATTGCAAGATACTACTCGAGATGTCTAGTACACAGATGCCTCGTCGTAGTGGGAGAATTGTTCGGCCTCCTATAAGATTCATAGGTTTGGGAGAAACTTATGAAGCTATCTCAGAAGAGGTTGAATCAGATCCCTACACTTATGAAGAGGCAATGAATGATATAGATGCACATCATTGGGTCAAAGCTATGAAATCTGAATTAGATTCCATGTATTCCAATCAAGTTTGAGATCTTGTAGAGGCGCCTAACAGCATTAAACCCGTTGGTTGCATACGGGTTTACAAGAGGAAGAGAGGGATGGATGGAAAGGTTGAAACCTTTAAAGCAAGGCTAGTGAAAGGGTACACACAAAAAGAAGGTATTGATTATGAAGAAACCTTTTCACCAGTAGCAATTCTTAAATCTATCAGAATTCTCTTATCCATTGCTGCTCATTATGATTATGAGATTTGGCAAATGGATGTCAAGATTGCATTTCTCAATGGCAATCTTGAAAAGGAAATCTATATGATGTAACTGGAAGGTTTCATAGCAAAGAACCAAGAGCATATGGTATGCAAGTTGAAAAGGTCCATTTATGGACTTAAGCAAGCATCTAGGTCGTGGAACATCAAATTTGATCAAGCAATCAAGTTATTTGGTTTTGAACAAAATCTTGATGAACCATGTGTGTACAAAAGACATCAAGATAAAGTAGTAATATTCCTAGTGCTTTATGTTGATGATATTCTACTCATTGGAAATGATGTAAGGGTAATGTCATCAGTAAAGGTTTGGTTGTCAAGCCTGATAAGTGTAATTTTTACATGATTTTTATTATCCTTTTATTTATTAAAACTGTTAGTTTTCCTTTATTTCTTTTGATTTGATTTGATTTTTTATTTATATTTATCTATTCATTTGTGCTTTGAAGGAATGAGAAGAGCAAGGAATCAAAGGAATTTTGCACAAAATCCAAGTCCAATTCGGATTAGGATTCCAGCCTGCACATCAGTTAGTATTTTTAGCATAACTTTGGGCTCAAATATCCAATCGAGATGATTCAAGTTGGGCTAGAAAGTTAACTTAAAGGGATACAACTTTGTAGTTTACCAAAAGTCTGAATTTTGACATTAAATGGGCCAAAATCGTCGGTTAAGTGAAGCCTAAAAATCTGGGATTTTTTCCAAACAGGAATTCAACTTGTAATAGGATTCCTTGACCTATTTAAAGGCTTGATAGGTTTAGACCCCTTAAAAACAACTAGATTGCGTAGCCTAGATTAATTAGCCAAGTTGTTACTTAGTCAAATTAAACAATTCTAGGTTAAAACAATCAAATAATCATATCATGCTTATAAAACATATAAAGCAGCGGAAATAATAAAGAACACAAGATATGATCACCCAGGAAACTACACGGAAAAACTTGGGGAGGATTTGACCCACCGATCCTCAAGGCAAAACAGAATCCACTAAGAAAGAATTGAAGTTCTTGCAAAAGAACTTACAAGCTCCCCGCTTGACTTCCTAATGTTACCCACTAGTAGAACTTACTAACACGACCACGTGCAAGCTCCGAATCCACGGACTCCTTCTTTCTTTGAATTCCTCAATCAGCTACAAGCACCCACGCTTGGTATTCTTTAAGCTTCAAAGGCAGCAACTAAGTTGATCATCAAGATGTTGAAGTAATCTCAATCTTGAAAACCCTAAGCTTTGTGTAAAGGAAAGCTCCTCTAGATCTCACAAGAGATTTACACAAAACAGCAATGTATGAGCAACAATACAACTTGTGCAACTCTAAAAACGTGGCTAGGGTTTTTCCTTATATACCTAGGGCAAAAACATAAAACCCTAAACGTTTAATGAGTTAGGGCTGAGTTGGAAATTCTGCAGAAAATGCATCTGGTCCGATTTTCGATCGATCGAATCTATTCTTCGATCGATCGAGCCAGGCCGAAATGCCCCAATGCATCTGCAGTCACTCGATTCCAACTTTACAATATTTTATCAACTTTGAGCAAGCATAAACAAGACTAAGTACATTGTTTTGATCATGGTTTGCCAACATTACAAAATAGAGTTCTAAATACATAACTTCCTAAACCTTTAGAACCTAACAAACTCCCCCTTTGGCAATCCGTGACAAAACACAAATTAAAAGCTCAAAGTTTACAAGTAAAAAGCCCTTTACAAAAATAATGCTCATAAATTCAAATTCAATCCTAACTACTATCCATCGGTTGCAAGTGTAGACAGCAGCTCAATTGAATCAACCTGTATATTCCTGAAATACTCAACAAACGCATAAACGTATGTGTGACAGAAAATAGTATATAAACAGGTATAACATTCTTGTAAGGTTCACACAACACAAAATAAAGATATATATCAATGAACAACTTATAAATATAAATCAATAAGCAGTGAATCATGAGACAACAAGAATCAAATAAAAACCATGTATATCAATATATCAATCAATGTTACTCCCCCTAACATGAATATCCCCAAAAATGATATACAAAGTGAAGCACCTAGATACAATCTAAAAAAAACTCTACAAACTAACAAAAAAATCTCCCCCTAACAACAAAAACTCCTCTACAAGTCAAAACTACACTCCCCCTTTTTGTGACGGAATGCCAAAGGGCAATCATAAGTCGCCATCAAAAGGAGGTGGTGAGGGTGAATGAAGACGCGCAAAATCGGCCCGCAGAGCACGAATCTCATCTAGCAAATCCACCAAAATCTGACCATGAGCCGCCTGAACGGTCATGACAGTCTCAAGGGTACGACGAACATTAAAGTCGGCCGAAGGAGGTGGGGGAACAGCAGCAGCAGCATCATCAGGATCAGGAACATCCTCACCAGCAGGACCTGTAGAAGAAGAAGGAGGAGGAGGAGGAGTACCACTAGACGGCTCAGACCTAGGGTGTTTAGAACCAGCTCGAAGATGAGCGGCCCTCAATCTAAGAAAAGACGCACCTATAGGACCAATAACATGAACGGGCTCAGAGGAAGGGAAGCCATTAATATCAAGATAAAGTAAAATCCTATGAATGAAAATAGGATGAACAAGGGCATGAGAAGTAGATGAACTTCTATAAACTTCGTTCAAAGAACGAAGAAAGAGATGAGGAAAACTAATAGGAGCATCAGTCACTAGAGCGTACAAAAATACACACCTCTCGAGAGGAATGGTGTGAACATGAGAGATGGGCCAGATGGAATGACAAGCTATCCTAAAGAATAGATAGTGCTGCTTGGAGAGCTCAGCAGAAGTGATCCTAGGATCAGAACCCCACTAGACAGTAGTCCCAGTGATGTAAGACAAAACATTGCTCAACTCGGGAGACTCAGCATAAGGATAGACAGGATGACTAACCAACGGTACCCCAAGAGCATCATCCACTACCTGAGGAGTAATGGAGTACTCTACGCCTCGTATCCAACTCCTAACTAGAGTGTTGGAATCATAGACGTGGATAGAGACGTTCGAGAAGAACTCTCTAATCAAGGTAGCCGAAGGAGGAGGGTCAGACACATCTAACAATGGCAACCAGCCCCTACGCTCAAAGTTTGCCCTAATGGCAGGATCAAGGTCATCTAGTATGACCGAACGCTCAGCCCAAATCTTCCTCTGAAGATTGAGCTTCTCATAGATCTCTTGGTTTTTCTTACTCGGAAACCTCTCTCGGTCAAAGGAAGGGGGGGAAGGAGAAGGAGAGGGAATAATCCTATGGGCTCTAGTCTTCCTAGGCATGATGCTAAGGAAAGGACAGAGACACAAAGAGAAACCCAAAAGAACAAGAAAAAACAAAACCAAGGGCAGACTGCAAGTTAGCACAAAAACAATATAATGAAAAATCTATATGATGCATGAACAAATGCAATGCCATGATGCATGTACTAATGCAGTAAACAGGTTCAAATTAAGTTCAATTACACAAAATTGGCTCGAACATAGAGTTTCTAACAAAAACCCTAAAAAATTTGAAAACCACTTGAAAAATTTTGCAACAATTTGATGAATTAATCATTACACAATGTTGAAAACATATTAGAATAACTAATTTCATCAAATCAACAAGCCAATTTCATCAATTAAACTCAATTGAACAAAATCCCCAATTCGGATCAAATATAAACCCTAGAATTTTCAATTTTTCACCAAACTTAAAATTGATCAAATTAATAGGTAAGAATCATGTTTATGATGTGTCCCCACAAAAACCCAATGATCAATTGCACAAAATTGAGCTTAAATCAACAGAAAATCCAATTTATGCAAAGTCCGAAAATCACCCTTAAAATGCATGAAAATATGAAAATAAAATCAAAAGGAAGGGCAAAGAGTCTTACCGGCTTGAGAAAAGAGAGATTTTGCAAAAAATTTGGAGGAAAACGACAAAAATTTGACTGTGATGCTTGCCTCGTCGGAGAGAGAAAGAAAAAGTTTGAAAACTATTTGAAAAGTGAGTTGAAAAAGTCAGATTTCAACTTTTAAAAAAGCTTCTCCACGATCTTCGATTGATCAAAAATTACATTCGATCGATCGAATGAAACAGTCATTTTAGAACAATCTAGGGCACTTTTTCGATCGATCGAAAAACAGAATGGATCGATCGAAATGGGCAGAAACTCACAAAAATTTTGAAAAAAACACTATTTTGAAAAACGCAAACCAAATTTTGAAAACCAACTCCTTAAAGCATTTGATCAACAAAAACAAAATGCATGAGTATGAAATGGAATGCTTTTTCAAAAACCCAAAATTTTAAACCCAATTTTCTCAAAAACAAGTTTCAATCATCCTCCATTGATTTTCCTTAAGCAGTAAATATGTTGTGCACAATTCTCAAGATATTTTCAAGCTTGGTTGGTCAGACCAAAAACACACACACTAGCATGTACAGTGTTTAACAAAGAGTAACTTGTGAAGTGTGTGATATTAGCAAAAAACTTGAGATACATGTGAGGTGATATGTGAATAGCAATCAAACACAAAGTCTACACAATTCATCACATAGAATTTTAAAAGAGACTATCACCTAAAGAGTTACATCCTATAACTCCCACATCTCCTAGAACAAAAGCTTGCAATCATGTAAATTTCTTGCATTTTTGCCTCTTATTTATATGAATTGGCATTCAGCCTAATAGTACACACCGGTTTGAATTAAGTGAATTGACATCAAGCCTAATAGTACACACCAGTTTTAATTTAATTGAGGCTACACCTTATGTTCTTTTTGTGCATGTGCTACACTTTCTCGAGCACAAAATCTTATGATATGCACTAAGGTGTTCATGATTGGCTAGTGAACAGTGGTGAGATGGTTATTTATGCCTTTCTCAAAAGGATCAAGTCCGACAGTCAAAGACCATGTGACTTCATGATTAAGGTAAAGTGATTAAACACCACACACATCTTTCCCACACAACATGCACTACAAAGTTTCAACTAGTCAAGTGCAGTAAATAAGCTCATCAAAGTTAAACAAGGTACACAAGACATGACATATGTAAAAAGATTGACCAACCTTGTTTTCAAAAATCAAGAAAAATAGTGTCAAACAAAGTTTTTGCTTTTCCTTTTTTTTTTTTTTTTTATATATATATATATATTTTTTTTATTAAAAGAGAAAACAAATAAATCCTAGAATGAAATGCATGTATGTGATGCAATGCAAGTCCTAGAACAAAAAAAAAAAAAAAAAAAAAAAAAACACAAAAACCAAAGAACAATGGTCACAACAAAATAGAGCAATGAATCACAAGGACCAAGAAAGTAAAAAACAACTAGGGACATTGAAGCACACCAATCATTTGACGAAGTGTCTCAAACTTACTTCCATCAAACGGTTTGGTAAAGATGTCAACGTTTTGACGATCAGTAGGGATATATTCAAGAACAACAATTTTCTTTTTAACCAAGTCCCTAATAAAATGATACCTAAGCTTAATGTGTTTGGTCTTAGAATGCTGAACCGGATTCTTAGATATATCTATAGCACTAGAGTTATCGCAATAGACAACCATGGTATCTTGAGGAATCCCATAATCACTCAAAAGTTTTTTCATCCAAAGGAGCTGAGAACAACAACTCCCAGTAGCAATATATTCTGCCTCAGCAGTGGATAGAGAAACAGAATTTCGTTTCTTACTCATCCAAGCCACAAGATTGGCTCCAACATAAAAACACCCTCCAGTGGTGCTTTTTCTGTCATCAGCATTCCTAGCCCAATTAGAGTCAGAAAAACCAGCAAGAGACAAATTTGACTCCTTGCTATAAAATAATCCATAATCACAGGTTCGACTCACATATTTTATAATTCTCTTAACATCATTTAAATGAGAAACCTTAGGATTAGACTGGAATCTAGAGCAAACACCAACACTAAAAGATATATCAGGACGACTAGCAGTTAGATACAAAAGACAACCTATCATGCTTCTATACAAAGTAACATCAACAGACTCACCTGATGGATCAATTGTTAATTTTGCATTAGCAGCCATCGGTGTTCTAGCATTAGCAGCTTTGTCCAGTCCAAATCTTTTAACTAAATTCCTTGCATATTTAGCTTGATTGATGTAGATTCCTGTCTCTGTTTGCTTTACCTGCAATCCCAAAAAGTAAGTTAGTTCTCCAACCATGCTCATTTCAAACATCTCCTTCATTTCATCTGCAAAATAATGAGCAAGAGAATCATTAGTAACACCAAAAACAATGTCATCAACATAAATTTGAGCTACCACAAAACCAGTCTTATCATTTCTTATGAAGAGAGTTGTATCTGCAGATCCCCGTTTGAATCCATGCTCAGTGAGATATGTAGTCAATCTATCATACCAAGCCCTAGGAGCTTGCTTCAAACCATAGAGGGCTCTCTTCAATTTGTAGACGTCATCTAGTCTGTGAGGATCTACAAAGCCTTTAGGTTGTTCAACATAAACTTCTTCTTGTATCATTCCATTCAAGAAGGCACTCTTGACATCCATTTGATATAGCTTGAAGTTTAAGTGACTTGCTATGGCCAACAATATTCAGATGGATTCTAACCTTGCTACTGGTGCAAATGTCTCATCAAAGTCAATTCCTTCCACCTGTGTGTACCCTTGTGCAACAAGTCTTGATTTGTTTCTGATCACAGTGCCATGTTCATCTGACTTGTTCTTAAAGATCCACTTGGTTCCAATCACATTTACATTCTTTGGTCTAGGAACTAGTTCCCACACATCATTCCGAATGAATTGATGGAGTTCTTCATGCATGGAATTTACCCAATCAGCATCTTGAAGGGCTTCATCTACCTTCTTCGGTTCAAATTGGGACAGATAACATGAGTGAGTGATCACATTCAAGGCTTTTGATCTCAATCTCATGTTATCATTCAGACTACCCAAAATATTTGTGGAAGGATGATTCAATCTCACTCTAGAGGATGAACGTTTAACAAGAGATGTTGTGGTACCTTTCTGTTCAAATGGAGGACTAAGCTCACTTTGTACCTGTCAAGTGTCACGAATTGGAGTGGATGGTTCTGAACTTGATGGTACTGAGACTGTATCATTCAACACCAACAACTCTTCCTTACTATGTTTTCCAACATATTCAGCAGGAATAGAATCAACAACTTCTAGAGACTTATCTTGACCAGGAGGAGTGCTTTCTGTTAGTGCTTCTGAACCCACTTCATCATTTATCACAACATTTGAAGATTCCATGACTGTTTTAGTTCTCAAATTGTATACTCTATACGCTCTACTAGTGGAAGAGTATCCTAGAAAGTACCCTTTATCACTCTTTGCATCAAACTTTTCTAGGTTTTCTCTATCACGTAGAATGTAACAGTCACTGCCAAATATCCTAAAATATTTGACAACAGGTTTCTTCCCTCTCCAGAGTTCATAGGGGGTTTTCTTGGAGTCAGGTCTAAAATACACCCGGTTGAGTGTATGGCAAGCAGTATTGACTGCTTCTCCCCAGAAGGACTTTGGCAAATTTTTGTTGTGTAGCATGACTCGTGCCATCTCCTGAACAACCCTGTTTTTCCTTTCCATAATCCCATTCTGTTGAGGTGTCTTGGGTGATGAGAACTCTTGGTGAGTGCCTTGATCATTGCAGAAGGTAGCTAGCTTGGTATTCTCAAATTCTCTTCCATGATCACTTCTGATTCTGGCTATCACAGTATCTTTCTCAACCTGCAATTTCTTGCACAGATGTATCATCTTCTCAGGAGCCTCAGCTTTATCCTTCAAAAGCACAACCCAAGTATATCTAGTAAAGTCATCCACAACAACTAGAATATACTTCTTTCCACCCAGACTTTGAACTCTGGCAATGAGATCAATGTGTAATAACTCCAAAGGTCTTGAAGTTTGAACACTAGTCACAGATGGATGCTTGGATTTTATTTGTTTACCTATCTGACATGGTCCACAAATGCACTTATCTATCTTTTCAAATTTAGGTAAACCGATAACTGCCTCACACTTGGAAATCTTCTCTAGCTGCTTATGACTAGCATGCCCCAACCGTTGATGCCACAAATCAACTTGATCTATCTTTGCACTAAAGCACTTGTTGTTTACACTTGGTGTTATGCCATAACAGTTGTTAGCTGTCCTTACACCAACACACATACAGTCACCTCCTCCATCAAGTATCTCACATTCATACTTGGTGAAAAGAACATTTAATCCATTGTCGCAAATCTGACTTATGCTGAGTAAATTGGCCTTCAATCCATCAACATACCAAACATCTTCAAACACTGGCAATCCTGGAATGTCCACAGTACCAATGCCTCTGATCACAGATTTACTTCCATCTCCAAAAGTGACTGTACCAATCTTTCCTTCAAAGAGCGTTTTGAATAAATCTTTATTTCCTGTCATGTGCCTGGAACAACCACTATCCAAATACCAAAGACAAGAATCACGTGCCTTTAAGGCGGTTAAAGCAGTGTAACAAACATAATTCTTATCATATGTGATTATGCCAAGATACTTAAGGAAAGATTTAATAAAAACAACAAATGGCAAAGACAACAAGTAGACAAGTTGACTAATGAGCAAAAAGATTTTCCAAAAATCCATGACAACAGGGGTCAAGGATCAGCTCAGAGATAAACAATCTCTAACAAGAGAGCAACCTGCTCTGATACCACTTGATAGGTTTAGACCCCTTAAAAACAACCAGATTGCGTAGCCTAGATTAATTAGCCAAGTTGTTACTTAGTCAAATTAAACAATTCTAGGTTAAAACAATCAAATAATCATATCATGCATATAAAACATATAAAGCAGCGGAAATAATAAAGAACACAAGATATGATTACCCAGGAAACCACACGGAAAAACCTGGGGAGGATTTGACCCACCGATCCTCAAGGCAAAACAGAATCCACTAAGAAAGAATTGAAGTTCTTACAAAAGGACTTACAAGCTCCCCGCTTGACTTCCTAATGCTACCCACCAGTAGAACTTACTGACACGACCACGTGCAAGCTCCAAATCCACGGACTCCTTCTTTCTTTGAATTCCTCAATCAGCTACAAGCACCCACGCTTGATATTCTTTAAGCTTCAAAGGCAGCAACCAAGTTGATCATCAAGATGTTGAAGTAATCTCAATCTTGAAAATCCTAAGCTTTGTGTAAAGGAAAGCTCCTCTAGATCTCACAAGAGATTTACACAAAACAGCAATGTATGAGCAACAATACAACTTGTGCAACTCAAAAAACGTGGCTAGGGTTTTGCCTTATATACCTAGGGCAAAAACATAAAACCCTAAACGTTTAATGAGTTAGGGCTGAGTTGGAAATTCTGCAGAAAACGCATCTGGTTCGATTTTCTATCGATCGAATCTATTCTTCGATCGATCGAGCCAGGCCGAAATGCCCCAATGCATCTGCAGTCACTCGATTCCAACTTTACAATATTTTATCAACTTTGAGCAAGCATAAACAAGACTAAGTACATTGTTTTGATCATGGTTTGCCAACATTACAAAATAGAGTTCTAAATACATAACTTCCTAAACCTTTAGAACCTAACAAGGCTCTTTAGGGTAAAAAGAAGGAGAGAAACCTGAGAGGAAAAGGCAGAGCTGCATTGAAGATTTTGCTTTTAGGAGTCTTTCTGAAGAGGAGGATCTAAGGACAAAGGCGAGAGCTTCATGTTGATTAACCATCAGATGAAAGACATAAGGTTTATTTGTTTTCTTTTCAGTTTTTTTATGAACTAAATTTTATTTTCTAGAGCGTTGATGTAGTCTAGCAATGAACACACAATTTATATTCTGAATTATTTTATTTTTAATATTTCCATGATTGAGTGTTTAATTCTTATTCTTAATGCTTACTATTTTTTACAAATTATAGTTTGATCAGTTGAATTACAATGAGACTGAGAGGTGATTTGTTATTTTAGTTCTAGAATTAAACACCATTTGTTGAGCGAAAGTAGAGATGCTTTACCGCGATTAGTGTGATTTTTCAAAAAATTCAAAGTACGTAATGAGTCTCCAATTAATTAAATTCGCATAGAGATATGGAATTGTTAGTTGAAGATATTTTTGATATTATTCAAGAGAAGATATTGAATACTTAAGGAATTTTTAATCATCAACTGGAAATTATTAGAATTTAATAATTAGGAAGAATAAATTGTGTGGGACTTGTTAGGTGAAATCAACCGCTCTAGATCCATTCTTATCATATTTTTATACTTTTATATTTTTGCGCTTTGTTAATTTTTTATTTGTAGATTTATTTTTATTAAATAGTTTAATTTAATTCAAATAGTAGAACATTCCATTTATTTTCGATTTTTCCAAATAGTAATTAATTTAGTGAATTTCGGTATTCAATAACATAGTTAATCCCTGTGGGTTCGACATTCGTTTTCTAAAAACACTTTACTACTTGTTACGATTCTGTGCGCTTGCAGATTATTTTACGCGAACAAAGCCAATTTGATATAAAGGACTTGGGTGAGGCTAACTTTATTCTAGAGACCAAGCTTTGGTGAAATCGCAAGAATATGATGTTAGGCTTATCACAAGCTAGATATATAGATAAGGTTCTAGAACGGTTTTGCATGCAAAACTCCAAGAAAGGAATACTTCCTTTCAGACATGGAGTTCCTCTGTCTGATGACCAAAGGCCTAAGACTTAAGAGGAAGTAGATATGATGAGACAAGTTCCTTATGCTTCTGCAGTGGGAAGTCTCATGTATACCATGCTTTGTACTAGACTAGATATTTGTTATTCAGTTGGCATAGTCAACTGATATCAATCAAATCCAAGACCAAAACATTGGCAAATTGTAAAGCATATTCTTAAGTATCTACGGAGAACGAGAGATTATATACTTGTTTACCAGTGTGAGGATTTGATTCCAATTGGCTATACAAATTCAGACTTTCAATCGGATCTAGATTTTAGAAAATCCACATTAGGATATATTTTCACCTTAAGAGGTGGAGCCATAACTTGGAGGAGTGTTAAGCAATCTTGTATTGCAGACTCCACCATAGAAGCAGAATATGTTGCTGCTTGTGAAGCAGCAAAAGAAGCTGTATGGCTCAAGAAATTCCTTTTTGACCTTGGTGTAATGAGAATGGAACAAGTACCCATCACATTTTTTTGCGACAATAGTGGTGCAGTTGCACAACGAAAAGATCCAAGGAATCATAAGAAAGGAAAGCACATTGAGAGAAAGTATCACATCATTAGAGATATTATTGCTTGTGGAGATGTGGTGGTAGCAAAGATTGAAAGTGCAAATAATCTAGCAGATCCCTTTACCAAAGCCTTGCCTCAAAGGATTTTCGAGTTGCATTTGGAGGGAATGAGAGTTAGATTAGTGCACAATAGTCTTTAGGGCAAGTGGAAGACTGTTAGGATTAGTGCCCTTAAATCGTATTGTATGATGCTATGTATTATATTATGTATGACATTATGTATGACATGATGTATGAATTAATATTGTAATTGTAAGGTCATATTTTGTAATGGACCCTAGACAATAGAATTTGTAGAGCATGGGTAAAAAGGCTAGGCACTAACAAAGCAATGAGAAGGTGCTATTAAAATTCCTAGGAGTATTAACAAAAGACCAGAATTTTTCAGGGCCTTCGCCATGATTTTGATAAAGCACCAGTGAGGCTCTTAGCTGTCTATGAGAATTTTCTCGTCTTCGGCTCAGTCCGAGGACCCTGTTCCCCCAAACTGGCCAGGAACCCCCCCTTCACTTAATGGGAATACTTTTGTTTATATAGCCTTGTTTTAGTTAATCTTAGCCGTCCATTTGTTGGTTATTTGAACTCTCTGCATAAGGGCTGTCCCATCATCTGCTTTTGCAGGTTTTATGTTAGTTCTCAGCCGTATTAGTAGACTTTTTAAGTTGAAGTGACTGAGGTATCTGGGTTTGTTAGTCATTTCGTCATTAAGATGGCCATGATGTTGGTGGAACACTTTTAATGGGTGAGGGATATTTTCCCTTTACTAACGTTAGTTTGCCGAGGACATGGGCGTCTTCGGACAGGCCCTTTTGAGGGTCTGGGCCCATCCTTTCTTTTTCAGCCTCTGTATTCTCCTCGGCGCGGGCCTTGGGCCGGCTGTGGAGTGGGCCATGAATGTTTGACATTTCGGGCCCCACAATAGCCCCTCAAAATTCTGCTGCCCGTCCCCTTGGGAGGGGAAAAGGATTTTGACTTTCCCGGCGTATTTTCGTGTCCTTCTGAGCGTTACCTCTCCGTTAGTATTATCGTTATTTCAGCATCTTTTGTAAATTTTCTTTCGGCACTTAGTTTCTTGTGATTGTCGTCGCTAATAGGGCTAGTTTTGGTATAGGTTTGGGTCTAAAGACCATACAAGACCTTAGCTTTACTAGCACAGTATTTAGCGGAGTGGTCCTCCCGTTGGCCTGAGTCCCGGGGGCCATACGGTGCACAAAATTTGTCTAAGACTTAATTTTCTCATTGGAAGTAGCTGGTTTCTCCAGAGGCTGGTGTCCGAGGACCATACAATGCCTTGATTCCGTCCAGTACCTAATTTTCTTATTTTAAGTTTGTTAGTTTCGCTAGAGGCTGGTGTCCGAGGATCATACAATGTCTTGGTTCTGTCTAACACTTAACTTACTCATTGGAAGTAGCTGGTTTCCTAGAGGCTTGAGTCCGAAGACCATGTAATGCCTAGGTTCTGTCCAGTACCCAGTTCGAAGTAGCTGGTTTCCCAGAGGCTTGAGTCCGAAGACCATGCAATGCCTAGGTTTTGTCCAGTACCCAGTTCGAAGTAGATGGTTTCCCCAAAGGCTTGAGTCCGAAGACCATGCAATGCCTAGGTTCTGTCCAGTACCTAGTTCGAAGTAGCTGGTTTCCCCAAAGGCTTGAGTCCGAAGACCATGCAATGCTTAGGTTCTGTCCAGTACCCAGTTCGAAGTAGCTGGTTTCCCCAGAGGCCAGAGGCTTGAGTCCGAAGACCATGCAATGCCTAGGTTCTGTCCAGTACCTAATTTTCTCATTTTATTTATTATTTTATCTATTTATCCGTAACCATTTAACTATACACTGCTATAATTTACAATAAGTATTAAATAAATATACTTTTAAGCAAAGTAATAATAAATGCGGATTGGAGTTGGTGGAGGATAAGACCCTGCCCTATTCCGCCTCTTCGTTTGATGGGACTCTTCTGATTACGAGGCGCCTCCTGGGTCGTCCGAGTAACGCGTTGTGATGCTTCGGTGCCCTCACTTTAATGAGGCGCCGCCTTATTAATATCAGTCGTGGATCTGCGAGGATCTAACGGCTGTCAAGCCCCTTGGAACTTGGGGCGGTATTATTGCCTCCGGAAATCTCTCCATGAGATTTATTGCAGACTGGTCCTCACCAATATTCCGCCTTCTATATAAGGCGTTTCTAGGGCAACCTTATTCTTCACACTTGACAAACTCTCGTCTTAAATTTCTCTCAAAAATACTGCCCAAAAGTTCTGCAAGACGTAGCCATTTGAGCCCCTTCGAATGGATTGGCCCTAGGAAAGGGCGGTTCCGGGGGTGCACAGCCCCCATCAGGAGCCGAGGATGGCACTCCGACCCCGGACGTCTTGTTGGGGTTGGAGAGGTCTGAAGATTCTCCTTCTTTTCAACCTAATCGGAGACGGAGCCCTCCTCGCCGTCTGGAGGAGGATCCATAGAGAACGTAACCTCCCTCCCTTGGGTTTGGGTCTCTGACCCTCCAAGCTAGCTACGATGGGGGTGGGAGGGAAACCAGGCGGAACGCAGAAATGGAATCGTCCTGTGCCGTGGCCTCTTCCGCCTTCAAAGTAGCTCTTCTTCCCTTTTTTCCCTTTTATCTCCTCTATTTCCTCTTCTCTTCCTTCACCCCCCGCCTTCTTTTTTCTATCTTTTGTTCCTCTGCCAACTTTCTTTTCGATCTTTTGTTCCTCTGCCAGCTTTGTTAGCCGTCTGGATCTTGTATTTAGTTTTAGAACGAGCCCCACGGGCATTGCTTGTAAGAGATGTAACTTTTTCTTCATATATTAATAAAGAAGTAGACTTGTTTTGTATATATTTTTTTACTTTCTGCATACTTTTGTTCTTGCGATTGCTGACTTTTGAATGAATGTTGTTGCTGTCGACTGTACTGTTTTGGCGTTTTGTTTTTGAAAGCGTTGCTTTTGATTTCTTTACACCGATCACCGCACTTGCTAGCGCACAAATCCCTTCCCCATAGACAGCGTCAATTGTAAGGTCATATTTTGTAATGGACCCTAGACAATAGAATTTGTAGAGCATGGGTAAAAAGGCTAGGCACTAACAAAGCAATGAGAAGGTGCTATTAAAATTTCTAGGAGTATTAACAAAAGACCAGAATTTTTCAGGGTCTTCGCCATGATTTTGATAAAGCATCGGTGAGGGTCTTAGCCGTCTATGAGAATTTTCTCGTCTTCGGCTCAGTCCGAGGACCCTGTTCCCCCAACTGGCCAGGAACCCCCCCTTCACTTAATGGGAATACTTTTGCTTATATAGCCTCGTTTTAGTTAATCTTAGCCGTCCATTTGTTGGTTATTTGAACTCTCTGCATAAGGGTTGTCCCATCATTTGCTTTTGCAGGTTTTATGTTAGTTCTCAGCCGTATTAGCAGACTTTTTAAGTTGGAGTGACTGAGGTATCTAGGTTTGTTAGTCATTTCGTCATTAAGATGGCCAGGATGTTGGTGGAACACTTTTAAAGGGTGAGGGATATTTTCCCTTTACTAACGTCAGTTTGCCGAGGACATGGGCATCTTCGGACAGGCCCTTTTGAGGGTCTGGGCCCATCCTTTCTATTTTTAGCCTCTGTATTCTCCTCGGCGCGGGCCTTGGGCCAGCTGTGGAGTGGGTCATGAATGTTTGACATTTAGGGCCCCACAGTAATTAATAAAGTTATTTTCTTATTATCTGAAATAATGGTAACATGAATATTCGGACATTATCATATAGTCCATGAGATGCATAGTATGTGATTTATGTGATTTAGTCACAGAAGATATAAGTCATAAGTTCTTTGTAAATTCAGAATTTTAGTTCGTAGTCGGTGATGAAATTGAGCATTTCATCTGCAAAAACTATAACATATTAACTAAGATGATATGTCTTAATCATGGAAGTGGTGACTTCTAGTTGATATGTTGATATGTTTTAAGAGTTAAGACATATTTAACTAGACTGCTGTGAGATTTATTATTCTCCTAATGACTGTCAATTGAATAATAAATCTCACGACTTCTATTTTCATGAACTTTTAATCCTAAGAGAATAATGGACCTGATCATGAAATGTTGGTTGCTTTGATGTATCAGGAGTAAGATCTAAAGTAACAGTCAAAACCTCAGTATGTTGGGCAGTCACATTTAGTGTTGATGGAACATATATTTTCAAGATGAAATTCATAGTCTCTTAACGAAGATACAAAGTATTCTCTTGAGATAAGTTTAATGGGTTTGTTATTCAAAGAGTTAGGCCTAACCACTTTGGTAAGAAATTAATAAAGTATATATTTATGAAATTGGATTTCATAAATATATAATGAATAACTTCAAAAGATTAAATCGGGTACTCAAGGATTAAGATGTAGTAATCTACAAAGTGGCAGTCTACATTAATGACTTTATGTTACGACGAATATTTAATGAAGGGGTTGCATGTACAATAAAGTCTTGGGATATAATTTATTAATAAGGCCTAGAATGCAATTATATTTATATAGTGGTATTAAATATAATTAATGGTAACTTTGGACTTGTCAAGAGTTGACAGAAAAGCCCAAGACCCATTGGAGTTAGTGTCTTATTTGTTCCCTTTTGGTCCCACTCTAAGCCACATACTAGAGCCCAATTGGAAAGGTTCAAAAGGCTAGCCTAATTAGATAATAAGTTATTAGGAGAGAAACATACATAATTTTTTGTAATCATCACAGGTGCATGAAATGACATGTATGTGAGTGTAGGACACTCTTTCATTCTCTCTAGAACATACACATATAACTGATTGAGAGACCACACATCTTGGGCTTTAGTGGAATTAGAGTGAAGATTGAAAGGGTTCTCGAGAACTTCTGATTTTTGTTTTTGAAATTCACCGCACCAAGGTACACTCTCTTGTTCTATATTCTGAAACTTACATAGTGCATGTTATCAATTGTAAATGAAGTAGATCCGTTAATTTTCCGTTGCGTACATTTGTAATTCCAACAAGTTTGACTAGCCTTGAGCTTTTTTGATGAGGATAAGGTTGGAACCCTATAGCCACATGATGATGCCTTGGTGGTTACCCTTAGGATTAGATGGTATGATGTGAAGAGGGCTCTGATAGATTAAGGCAGTGGTGCAGAAATATTGTACCCTGATTTATATAAGGGGCTTAAGCTGAAGCCTAAGGATCTGGCCTACTATGATTCTCCTTTAATAGGATTTGATGGGAAGACAGTTATCCTGAAGGGCCAAATTAGATTACCTATTCAGGCAGGGTTAGAATTCGTGGAAGTAGACTTCATTGTAGTAGATGCCTATTCCTCCTACACTGCTATTATGGCAAGACCTTGGCTACATGCAATGGGGGCTGTTTCTTTCGCTTTGCGCTTGAAGGTGAAGTATCCGTCAAGAGACCAAGCTGAAGAGCTAATTGGGAGTTAATCTATAGCCAGACAGTGTTTGGTAGCTGCAATTAGGCATCAGACTGGTGGTGTGTCCTCGGCTTCTGCGAAGAAGGATTTATAGCAATCAAGGAGAATAGCATTGTTCATGGATGTGGTGGTAGAAGGAGCAAAGTGTGAAGAGTTGGAAAACATTTTCATTGATGATGATGAGGAGAAGTTTTTCCAAGTGGGAGTTCAATTATCTCCTCGGGAGAAGGAAGAGCTAGTTATTTTCCTTAGAAAGAATGTTGACGTGTTTGCATGGAATGCCTATGAAGCTTTTGGGGTGGATCCAAATTTTATTTGTCATCATTTAAATGTTAATCCATTTGTCACTCCTAAGAAGCAACCGCCTTGGCGCTCTTCCAAAGAATATTCTGATGCTGTTAAGGGGGAGGTGATCAAACTTAAGCAAGCAAAAGCAATAAAAGAAGTGTTTTATCCTGAATGGTTGGCCAATATAGTGGTAGTAAAGAAGAAGAATGGAAAGTGGCGAGTATGTGTAGACTTCATTGATTTAAATGAAGCTTGCCCAAAAAACCCCTTTCCAATGCCTCAGATAGACCAATTGGTGGATGCAACAGTTGGTCATCCTCGGATGAGTTTTTTAGATGCTTTTTAGGTGTACCATCATATACCATTGGCACTGGACAATCAGGAAAAGACTGTTTTTGTTATGCCCACTGGAAATTACCACTACAAAGTGATGCCCTTAAGGCTAAAGAATGCAGGATCTACTATCAGAAGATGATAACTAGTACGTTTGAGCCTTAACTTAGCAAAAGCATTAAAGTCTACATAGATGATATGGTGGTGAAGAGAAAAGTAGAGTCCGAGCATGTGGATGACCTCATATATATTTTTGAAATACTGAGAAGACATAAATTACGCCTTAATGCTTCTAAGTGTTCTTTTGGCATTAGTTCGGGAAAATTTTTGGGTTACATGGTTACTCACTGTGGAATTGAAGTCAACCCTAATCAAATTAAGGTCATTAACAATCTGCAGCCTTCTTGGAATCCCAAAGAAGTCTAGAAGTTGATAGGAATGACTACTGCCCTGAACCGATTCATTTCTCAGTCAGCAGATAGGTGTAGGCCTTTCTTCCAGTTGTTGCATAAGTGGAAATGATTTGAGTGGATTGAAGAGTGTGCCTTGGCCTTTCAGCAGTTGAAAGATTACATTTCTCGGCCTCCCATTATGTTAAGGCCCGAAGAGGAAGTGTTTCTCTTTGCTTACATTGATATAGCCTCTCATGCAGTTCGTTTAGTGCTGATAAGGGTGGACAATGGAGTACAACAGCCGGTCTATTACGTGAGCAAGTCATTGCACGAAGGAGAGGTTCGTTACCTACCCTTGGAGAAGGCTATCTTGGCAGTGGTACATGCCATGTAGAAACTCCCTCATTACTTCCAAGCTCACACAATTGTAGTTGTAACCCAACTTCCTCTTCAATCGCTACTTGAAAGCTGATTACACAGGGAGAATTGCCAAGTGGGGAACAATTTTAGAGGCTTTTGACATCAAGTACATGCCTCAGACCTTTATTAAGGGCCAGGTTCTTGTAGATTTGGTGGCTGAATTTACTAAATCTCCATTACAAATGGAGGGCGAGAAGCAGAACTTGGGAGGAAAACCAGTTGGGACAATCTCCTTACAAGGACCCTTATCTTAGAAATTGTATGTTGATGGTGCAGTTAATCAAAGAGGATCTAGAGTGGGGCTGGTTATGGTGTCCCTGAAAAAAATTACTATTGAGAAATCCTTAAGGTTAGATTTCTTGGCCACAAATAATGAGACCGAGTATGAAGCTTTGTTAGTAGGGATGGCTATGGTTCAAAAAATAGGAGGAAAGGTAGTGGATGTGTTCTCGGATTCGAGGTTGATAGTGGGCCAGGTAAAGGGAGAATTGGAAGCTAAGGATTTGAGAATGCAAGAGTATTTGAGCTAATCTAGGTGCCTGTAATCAGGTTTTGAATCTTTTACTTTGCAATAGATCCCAAGGAGCAAAAATACGCATGCTAATTCTCTGGCTACTTTGGCAACTTCCTCGGCACAGGATTTACCTTGGGTTATGCTGGTTGAAGATTTATATAAGCCCACTGAGGAGAAGAAAGAGAAGGTCCAGGTTCACCAGATTAGGGTTGGGCCTAATTGGATAGATTCCATAGTTTTGTTCCTTAAAGAAGGTACTTTGCTTGAGGAGAAGGGAGAGGCTGATAAGGAACGGAGGAAAACCCCTTGTTTCTGGTTGTCCGAGGAGCAAAAGTTGTACAAACGTTCTTTTTTTGGATCATACATGTTATGTGTCTATCTTGAAGTAGTGGAGCCACTCTTGGAAGAGTTACATGAGGGAATTTGTGGAAGTCATACAGGGGGCAAATTACTATCTCACAGGGCCTTCACTTAGGGGTATTAGTGGCCAAGTATGCAGAATTTTAATATTAAAGCCCTCTTACCAAAAATAATAATAAATAAATAAAATTGTTTTATGAGTTTTACTTTATTGCGTTCAAAATAAACTTTTAATAAATTATATATATATATATATATAAATTTTGGGCGTGACGAGATGGGTACCCGCTCGAACAGGATGAAAAAAAAAAAAAAAAAAAAAAACCCACCCTGAAGTGGAAGTGGGGCAGGGAATAGGAAACCTGCCCCATTGCCATTCCTTACATAAAGATATCTTTATCCCATTTACGACACTTAGATATGAGACCTATTAGGCTATTCTTTAATGAGAGGAAAAGTATAGCACACTGAATGCAATATATAATTTCAGGAAAGTGCAACATGCAGGTCTTGATAATGGGCCGACACCTTCAATGAAAGAAACTAAAGATTAGGTAACTTAATAATAACATGACAAAATGGTTTGCAT
This sequence comes from Quercus gilva, assembly GCA_023621385.1. Taxonomy (NCBI): domain Eukaryota; kingdom Viridiplantae; phylum Streptophyta; class Magnoliopsida; order Fagales; family Fagaceae; genus Quercus; species Quercus gilva. Next base: position 24,136,910 of record CM042480.1, on the reverse strand, counting down.
ATTTTGTTGTCAAGGTAAGTCCAAGACAGTTCAAACAACTCAAAAAGTAGAGCTTTGCCCACAATTTTGATAATAGTATAGGCACTTAAGAAAAACACTAGTTTATGTCTTCATTTGCAGGATAGTCTTATGGCTTATTGGAGCAAAAACAGAAGCACAAATATAATTCTTGAATATGTAACTTCACAGTCTTATGACTTTTGCACTATAATGTATCATGTAGTACACATCATATGATACTTTTGACGCATCAATATCATTCAGCTTGCTAGTCCACAACTCCGACGACTAATTGATTGGGACTTGCCACCAGACACTGTCTTCTATAGTTACAGCTGCTTTTCCCCAGTAAACAACAATAATAACCATCAATTAATTAACCAAACATTCTGAGATTTCTCATTGGTCATAAGGTTAGCAAAATACTGTGAAAATTTTACAAACAGCTTTTCCTTTGTGTTCACCTGGATTTTATGACCTATCCATGAATCAAAATGATGGAACATCTGCAATTCGAATGGCACTTGTGTCAGATTCACCCAAGTCACTTGGCAAATCGCCTTGTCCACTCTGCAGCTAGTTCATCATGTTTTTCTCTATCTGCCAATTACAATCGGCCCATCGGGCAATGCCAGGGATAAGCGGGTTATCTGCTGCGACGAGAATATTCATACATTCAGTACTAGAGAGAGACACATCCAGTTCAAGTGTTATTTTTGCTGATGTCTTAGTTCCAACTCAAGCTATAAAGGTCCACATGCATTGCCACAATTTGAGAAGTGAAAATCCCAATTTTAATTCGTTTAATATTGTAAGCACAAAATGGCATTGGCTACTGCTGTTGGTGACATGTGTAAGGGATGCATCCCAGCATGATCCAACACCCTCAAATCCCCTTCCCAACATACAAACACAAATTTTGATCTGATTCCAAGTAGCGCCTTAGTGATTATTAGAGCTGGACTCCAACTATCGTTTAAGATGTCTATAATCAAATTGCCAGCAGTATCAACATTGCAGTGGTAAATACGAGTTTTGAACACTACCTGCAAGCCTAAAGTTATAATGGGAGGAATAAACAATGGACACTAAGCATGATAAGCAGTGATAATTCCTTCATACAAGACTACAACACATTTGCGTTTAAATTACATAAATTATTTTTCTCAGCTGAAATACAATATTGATAGAAAAAAACTTTTACGTTCTGTGGATTGTTGGAGTGAAAACCTTAGATCTCTGAATCATAAGATTGTGGCTTCAAAGTTCAAACAGTACCCTAAACTGCCTATTTGTATGCTATAATGGTATAATAAATTAGAAAATCTTTGCGAATATATCAGTCTTATGTTTATTATATCGTCATGCTCACACACACATATTAACACAGAGTAGTACCCACCAAATGCAGAATCATTATGGAAAAAACCCCTAAAAACATGAAACGTCAAAGCACAAAGTGCTCCCCATTTTAAAGTGGACTTTTTCCATAGACGACTCTCATCTGCCAAGACTTCATAATTTTGTTATTTGTGTAAGATAATTTTATTTTATATTGTATATTTTAGTGTTAAGCACATGCAAAGGGCTTAAAATAATAGCTAAACTAGTAAATTCTGAATGGTTGAATAAGAGATCTAGGGTTTAATTCCCACCTACACCAAAAACCGATTGATGTCTTGGTCTGATGATAAAGAGCTATTATTAAGAGCGGACCTCATAGATTGAAACTCTCTAAAAAAAAAACTACTAATAGTGAGCCACATAGTAACTATTATTATTAGAAAAGTACAACTTATGTGAATTTTTATTAGTTTTAGGCAATGTATTCTTATTATGAGTGTGACTTAAAATAATTTAAAATATTTTGTTGTTTTAATAAAAAAAAAAATTAATTTAAGATTGAATTTGAAAGCAACCCAAATTATAGGAAAATTATGTAATTTAACCAAATCTTTACTTAAGGACACCACTTATTACAAAAAGAATATAGCAACTTGATATAACCATAACTTGGCCCAATTTTATTTTATAGTATATTGTTTCAGGTTTGATTTTGTGAGAGCAATGCGGCTCCAAGATTTTTTTTCACAAGGGGGGTCATAAGAAACTTAAATTAAACAAAGTTTAATAAAAGGAGAGCTTGAATATATCCAATTATCAGCAAAAAAAAACACACACACACACACACACACATGAAGTTGTACGATATGCTTCTATAGTTCTACAAGTTTTTATATTTTGAAATCGTTACATAATAGTTCGTTATCACTTGTCATTATTTATTATCAAACCAACACATAAACATAACTAAAAGCACCATAAAACGTCGAGAAAACAAGCATAAAGTAAAACAAGACAAAACAAGATTTTCATAAAAAAAATGTCTTCTCCCCCTTAGTATATGCATCTCCCCCTATGAATGTGCACGAGGTAGAATTTCCCCCCCTAAGAATGTGCACATGAGTCATATAGAAATGACGATACACTCCAGTATACTCTCCCTCTTTTTATCACAAATAGACAAAATGAATCAAAAGGAAGGAGGGAAAGAAAAGAAGATATGAACAAGGGTAAGATGCATGAGGGATACAAGATGAATGAGAAAATGAAGCTCAAATAAAAGATAAAAACATCTAAAAAATGCTACAAAGCATAAAGTAAACATGATATGTTAAAGAAGATGGAACAAAGTATAGACCAAGGCATGGCATAGCTAAATAGACTTAGCTAGCATGAGTGAATGCAAAACATGTCAAGTGTTAAAGTGTGGGCAGCAAAGGTGCATCTAGTGTGCATGTGAGATGCATGACCAATGCATGAGCAAGCACTTACGGGGCAAAGTGTGTAAACACACAACTAATGATCAATACATGATAAACATGTTAATCATGGTAATCCCCAAAAATTGATACTCATTGGAGTCCAAAACAATGAGAAAATGTCATTTGGGCATTTTATCAAACACTTAGAGTGCACACATTACACATGTATGCTAAATAATGCATGAACATATGAAAATCTTGCCTAAATACATGTTATTTTTGCCACAAGGGGCCAACATCCAAAGAAAATCATCATACAAAATAAAACCCAATAAAAAAGATTGACAAAAATTAAGTTTTTCAACCCCCATTTGAGAAATTTCCGACTATGAACATAAAACCCCCCAAAAACATAATCTAAGGATCAATTAATGAAAAGAGTTAAAAATTACCTTGAAGATGTTAATGGAATGAAAAACAGTTGAATTTAGTTGAGTTTTAATGTAGAAACATAAAAATAAGGGTTTGGGAGAAGATGGGAGAAGTTTAAAATAAATGTTCCACGAAATGCCTTTTAAAAAGCTGATCTAGAAATTTTCATGGGAAGTTGGGAATTTTTGCTGGTAAGCCCTACTCGCGAAACTTTTTGTCCAAAGTTGAAAAACTTGAGAATTTGACCATTTAACTCACAATTGAGCTTACACATGAAATAAGTCACAAAAACATCCATAAAACATGTTTTTCACACAAAAACAACTTGAAAAACATGGGTGATACAAATCACTTCCAAAAACAAATAAAACAATCAAAAACTTTTTGGTTTGATCCACATATGGTTGAGCACACACATATCACATTTAAACATGTACAAACACATAAATGAAATAGGCATTCATTGAACATTTGTCTTGTATGTTGTGAGTGTGGATTAAGTATGAACTAGTCTATAGTCTAATATGAAGTTTCAATGATCAATTCAATCAAGTCAAACACAACTATTACGAAGTTAAGTGACCAATCTCATTTGTAGAAATGAACATATATGACCCCTCACTAATGTAATTACAATTGATTGAAAGCTTTTTGATTTGCTTCCATTTTACATACTTTTGATCAAACACTTAAGAAGCGATGCTATAAACATTTTGAGATAACTTTGACAATTTAGCCTTTAGCTTTGGCACCATACATTTTAATATAAATCGCTTTCCCTTTTTCCTAGTCAAATACTAGTATGTGCGATGGCTTTTTTAGCTCAAAATCTCTTTTCGAGATTGACATTTGTAAAGCTCTTGAAAAAGAAAAAGAAAAATGTGAGGAGATATATAGGCACAAGTCTACACATGTATCAAGATTAAGCAAATCTGTTGACAATCATTTATGACAAGCTTGAAAATCTATTTACAAGAATCAAACATAGATTTCTAGATGTCGCTCACACTTAGAAAATGTGCATACATAACAAGCTAAACTCGTAAATGCACTACACCATTAGTACAAAGGTACTAGGCCAAACTCACATGTGAAATGTGCTTAAATATATACGATCAAATTTTTTGAATTTTTCACTTTTTATGTGTTTTTGGATTTTTACTCACACAAAACAAAAACGTAAAGTAAGATCAACAACAAAAACAAAAACAATGCATATAAAGAGATGCATGATGCATATATGCATGACAATGAAGCATTTAATGCATAAAGGGTCCTACAACGATTGAAAGAATTAGATCAAGGACCAAAAGAGCATAGGCTCAACCATAGAAACTCTTTCTCATCCAAATGGAACGATTATTTGGTATGAGTGTCTCATGAGAAGTGAGACGAGGGTTGAAAGAATGAGAGCCGGAGATGCACATAGACAAGGAGGTAAGAGCATTAACCACATGTTTCAACAACTTACCACTTTCAATCAAATCTGCTTTAGCTTGCAAAGCACAACTTCCAAGAAGCTCAAATTTCTATTTTCTTTTGATTCTTTTAGGAGTTTGAAACTTAAAGCAATGTGGTCTAAGATGACCAAAGGCAACACAATGGTGACAAGTGTTTAGGTCCACTAGGTTTTTTGGGAAGAGATCTAGCAACATGGTTTTGTTCTCTCTTCAACATGGAGCATTAAGGTCTTATGTGACCGATCACATCACAATAGTGGCAAGTAGGAACAAACTTAGATCCACTCAAATCCCCAAGATGAGACCTAAACAAAGGCTTGGGCTTAAGAGATTTTCTCTCCACTTTTTGGTTTCTTTTGTGTGGAAGAAAGTACACCAATTTGTCTTTAGAGATAAAACTCACAATAGGCACAAAATTGGGTACTACAACATGATTGCAACAAATTATTTCATCATTTTTAGCAATAGGTTCAGTAATCAAACACTTGGCATGCATCTTAAGAAATTCATTTTCACATTTTAGCTCATCAACAAGTTTGTTAGACAAAATAAGTTTAGCATCCAAGTCCACATTCAAACATTCAAACTCCTTTAGTTTTTCAAGGGAATGTTCAGTAAGTTTCTTATATTTTTCAACCAATTTGTTGGATTCATTGAGCTTAGCAATCAAATCATAATTTTCACAAATGAACTTACTCAAATTCTCATGGAAATTCTTAGCCTTTTTCTTCAAGAGTTTGACATTTGGAATTAACAACACCCATAGATTTATGTAACATGTCATCACAATCATGAGGATTAACATTCATAGAGGCATTATTACAAAAATATGGCATATTACAATCAACAACATCCAAAACATCCATAGAAGCATACAAAACAGTATCCATGACAAAACACACAAGGGGTCAAGGATCACACTTAGGTAATGAAACCAAAATAAGTGTACCCGCTCTGATACCAATTGAAAGCTCGAATTTGTGTGAATACATGAGAGTTTGTTTAGATCCCCAATTAAAAATTACAGTTAGATTGCTTTTACTCTTACTTAATCAAAGTGCAGAAATAAGAGTAAATGTGCGCAATGAACCGATACTACTCTAGTGCATAAACATGAACAACAAACAATAAAAGTAAATCACAAGAGTAAAGGAAGAGGGATGCAACCACAAGATAACACTAAGACGTGTTATCGAAGAGGAAACCGAAGAATTCGGCGAAAAACCTCTCCACGATCCTCCAAGTCAAAATTGATCTACTAGAGAATAAAGTTGAAGTATAGGAATAACAAAAGACCCTCCAAGCTTAATCTACACCATGTACTTGAGCCCTCCAAGCTTTTGCTACCAACGGACTTCTCGGAGTCATGTCTTCTCTAGCTTTCCGGATCCTGCAATACGCCTGATTGCATCCGCCAAGCCTCACCGGCTTCTTTTGGAAAATCTCCAAAACTTCCTAAGCTCCAAAACACTCTCTACACTCTGAAAATGTGTGGATTGTGTTTGGGTACAAATCTACTCTTAAGGTATAACAATGGGAGAGGGAAGAAGAAAAGGCTAGAATGATTTCTAAGGATGAGTAGCTCTCTCTCTAAAAGATGGGTGAGTGTGTTGTAGAAAATCTATCTAGGGTTTTTCTAGCCTCTCATATTTTTGTGGGTAATGAGGGTATATATATTATGGGTGAAGGGTAAGAAAGTTATACTTAAAATCCTCCAAGTAGAATGTTTCGTGAGTATTTCGCGAGAAGGCGTTACCCGTGAGACACTCGCAAAATCGACAGCCTGACATGACTCTTAAGCTTCCAACATGTGTTTCTCACATGGCTATTTTGCGGGTAAGCTTCTAGGGAGACACTTGCGAAATTCATTGATTCTTCATTTTATGCTCAATTCTTCACCAACTTAATACTAAACCCAATACAATAAAATCCCACAAAATACAAGGAACAAAATTAAAGCAATTACAACACTTTTTGTCATGGAATAAAGCCAACATAAAACATAATTGTAACTCACAATTTTACAATTATATATATATATATATGTGTGTGTGTGTGTGTGTCTATTTGGCCGGTGCTTTGTCTCATATAAGGATCAGATTCCTTGAATCTGAGTTTGACAATTAGGGAACCGAATATTTTTTAGTTTACTCTGCCTCTTTATGTTGCTCTACACACATTTGTGATTCAATTAGGACAGTAGAGCATGAAAAAAGAAAACTTGTGTCCACCATTTAACAGGCACCATGAAAAAGTAAAGTGCTTACACGCTAGTTTCACTAGTGTTGCTAGGTGACATAAGTTTTATGCAAATCTATAATCACATAAAATTAAATATGTGGCTTGTAACAGAAATATAAATAGTAGATATATCTATTTTTCGAATGAAAGCCCAACAAACGAAGCCCAAATGCAACCTTTAGCAAATGGACTAATGTAGTTGGGAAAATTTTCTTGGACAAAGGTAAGGGTGGTGAAAAATGGGAACCAGAGGGAACATTGATTTGCTTATTTTACAGCTACTGGCAGTCTAGCACATTGCTTTGCTTTGTGTATTTCCTGAAATAAACCCAAGTCAATTCCTCCCCCCCCCCCCCCCCCCCCCCCAAAAAAAAAAAAAAAAAAAAATCGAAAAACAGATCACTCTGTTGACATAACATTTCCCGTAAATTCATTATTTTGACTGAAATTTCCATGCCTCCTGAATCTTGATATTATTGATTCTTTATTTTTTGGGTTTCTTGTTTCAGTAACCATAAAGCTTATAAACAACCTTACTACTGTGTTCAATGATACTTGAAGCCCAGACAGCTCTTCTTTAGCCTAACGAAGGATAAAGAATAGTTTCGGGTTTCAATGAAGAATGAATACTCCTAGAAACTCAGCAGCCCATCAAAAGGCTCTGACTGACTAACCTTAAAGAAGCCCAAAACCATTAAACCACACTATCCGGATTTAGCCAGGCTGACTCCATATCCATCCTTCGAAACTTGGCCCTCTTCATCATCTACTCAAGGTTCTCAAACCTGGACTGTTCATTGAACCGTAAAAGGAAGATGTTCAAGGTTTTTGAGGTCTAACCGAAGTCGAACCGTGATGACGTCATAATTAATTTAATAATTAATTAAAGCCTAAATATAGATATTAAATTTATAAAACTAGCAAAATTGACTAATATATCTATATATGTGAGGGAAATTTAATGATTTTCAAACATATATTTAATAATTAAATAAGAAAGTTAATAAAATAAAATAATAACCATGAAAATATTAAAATTTATAATTAATTTTTGAAGTAAAGTTGAATATCTTTGAAGGATTTTAATTATAATTTTTTTTTTATTCCTTGTAAGAGATGGATAATTTAATTAAGTAGAATAAAATTGTGTTAAGTTGTTTTTATAAAAAAAATTTTTAAAAAATTGCTAAAGGGTTAGATTGCACGGTTCTTGACACCGGTTCGTGCGGTCCAACCCCGGTTTTAGAGGTTCATGAAATTGCCACATATGCCCGATTCTTTATGCTTAAAAAACCAGTTTTCATCCTAGTTCCCAGTTTTCACGGTCTGACCTCCCGATCCGGTCCGGTTCTGAGAACTATGCGTCTACTCTTACAAATCAATTAGACCTGGAAGCACATGTCGTGTCTATTGAATTTGAGTCCGAAGCATAATAGGATAAAATTGATTGTTAGGCGTAAATACGCTTTTCATCCTTATATTTTGGGCCGATTCTTGATTTAGTCCTTAAATTGATTTCGCTTCTAGGTCAGTCCCTGATTTCAAAAAATCGTTTTGATTTTAGTTCCTGCCATCAACCCAATAACAGAAAAATTTAAGGTGGCAAACAGAGTGTATAGGTGGCATGTTAGATGCTGATGTGGCTAACAAAATAACATTAATAAATACCACGTCAACATCCATGTTAGCATTTTAATAAATAAAAAAGCCATCTCAGAAAATTAAAAAACAAATAACGAAATAATTTTTTTAAAAAACACCTTAAATTTTTTTTTCCTTTTCATTATTTTTCGGAAGAACATTGTTCTTCTTCTTCCCCAGGACATGAACTTCATGCTTCATGTTCTTCCCCAAATCAAACCCAATAAATCCAAGAAATCAAACTCATAAACCACCAACATCCAATAAATCAAACCCAATAAATCCAAGAAATCAAACCCATAAACATCCAGTAAATCAAACCCAGTAAATCTAAGAAATCAAAACCATAAACCTCTAGTAAATCAAACCCAATAAATCTAAGAAATAAATATACAAATCCACATAAAAATAAAAAAATAAAAAAAAAACCACAAACACAAAACCAAACTCATTGAGACATCTCCATCTCCGAAACACAAACATGGCCACACCGATCTCCAGCACCACACCAATCTCCACCTCCACTACTAACCACCCACCCTTATAGAAACCCAAAAAAACCCCACCTACAACCAAACTTGTAAACACAAATCCAAGACCCACACCAATCTCCATGGCCACACCGATCTCCACAGCCACAAACCACCCCCATTGAAACCCAGAAAAAACCCAGCTATCTCCAACCAAACCCAGCCATCTCCATCTCCATCTCCAACCAAACCCATAATGCAAGACCTATGGCCACACCGATCTCCACCTTGACCACTGATCCACCTCCATTATCGACCACCCAATGGAAAACTAGAAAAACCCAGAGATTAGAGAGGGACATCAGAAGTACTACACGTGTCCTTGAAGTGGTCCAACATTTACTTAGCCAATAAGGGTGTTTCTATAGTTGTTGACCTTAGAAGGTCACTATCTCCCTTTTGTGAGTGCTTGAATACCATGTCAGATGTATATCTTACTTCCTTCCCAAGGCAGTTACGCCTTTGGCATGGGCTAAGGATAGAACTTTGTAGCCAACATTTCCTGTTCCTTTGCTCATAACCACTTCACATGTAGGGTCCAGATCCAACCACATAGATATTCTCCCATGCCTTGGTTGGTGTAATGTACACATGGATTTCAAAGATGGAATTAATTCATTCTTGATACTCTTTTTTTCAAACCTTAGGTGTGAATATTGCTTCTTTAAAGTCTAAGAAACTTTGGACCAAATGAATATGACATTTTTTTTTCCTTTTACTACATCCAAGTCAATGTCATTCCCTTTTTCAATCAACTCTTGATCATAGGATGTACTAGATGTATACTCAAACTTTCTTTAAAAAAAAAAAAATTATCACTTGTACAAGACTTACAAGTAAAAATATATTCTAAGTAATAAATATGCATATAAAGAATAATAAATTCATGAATTAGATATTAATATGAATTACTGGAATAACCATAACCATTGAAACCAATCGATGGTTCTTTATCATTTACGAATAGGAACCACCACCTTTACTAGACATCACCACATTTAAAGAATTTATAGTAAGACAATCACCATTTCCATAATTCACAAAGTGTCTTAGTGGTTTTCTTTTGAGGCATCTTGTTTGTTTGTTTGTTTTTGTTTTTGTTTTGTTTTGTTTTTTTGTTTTTTGAAAATACCTGTTTGGTAGAGTTGTTTGAATATTGTTGTTCAAAATTATGTGAAAATTGTGGTTTAAAAGTGTTGTGAAAACACATATTTAAAGTACTCATAATACAAAAGATGTTTTTAGTATTATATTTCTAATAACGTCTTTTCAAAAGTGAAAAAACATAGTTGTGTGTTTGGTATGTGTGTTTTTTTTTTTTTTTTTTTTATAAAGTGATGACATGTAGTCTAATTAGTGGGGCCTATAGTTTTTTACTTATTTACAAAAGTTTCATTGAACAATGTTATTTGAAAACTGAAAACTAGTAAGAGGAGTTTTCTAAATTCAGTGTTTAAACATCCTAAAATAAGAAACGTAACTCAAACGCTTCTAAAAAAACTTCTTACCAAATGTGTTGTTTTTTTTTTTTTTTTGGGCCATAGTTTTTAGTGTTTAAACACTAAAAACTATTGTTTGAATTACCTTACCAAATAGACTTAGTGGAAAAAATAGCATCCCCCCTCCCCCAACATGCTCTCTGGTTTATATCATATACTTACTATATAATAAAATTTGGGTTTAGACGTCGTAGTTGCGCCAAGTGACTGCACCAAATTGCAGAAATTTTTTTGATTTTTTTAAAAAATAAATATATATTTTTTTTGTTCTCATCTCTTCTTCTCCTATAATTTCTAAATTGATAAAAATCTTAATTTGATTACAATCCAAACTCTTCATCTAATCCTTTTATTATTTTAATTTATAAGTTGATAAAAAAATCTTAATTTGATTACATGCAAAATCTTCATCTTATTCTTTTTTTTATTTAAATTATATTACTACATGTTAAAAAAAAAAAAATGTACACGTAGAAAACAAAAACAACAACAATCTTCTTCTATTCCTTTTTTTTTTTTTTTTAAATTTAAATTATATTACTTCATGTAATATATATATATATATATATATATTCCTCTTCACATACGTGACTTTTTTTTTTGGAGATAATTATTGTGACATCTTATTAATTCTTATCAACTTTTCTTCCATTGGTTTATTACTTATTTGGATAAAGTTATGTTGATAACAACTTATTCTTCTTTTTGTTTTTGTTTATTTTATTTTAGGTTTTAATTTCTGCATTAATTGATAATTAGATTTAGGAAAAAAAATTCTATCCTATTTCCTCACAACTATCCATCACGTTTTCTTTTATTTTTATTTTTTATGTTATGTTCACATATGACTTTTTTTTTTTTAATTTTTATAATTCAAATTGCATCGATTATTTTTAACTCAAAAAAATAAAAAGTAAATAAATCTCCTTCTTTGTTCTTAACTTTTCTTCTGTGACTTCATCACTTTTTGGGATAAAGTTATGTTTCTAAAAAAACTTCTTCTTTTTTGGATAACTTTAAAATTCTAAGCTGATTATAATTTTTTTTTTTTTAATCTATCCAATTTCCTTATTGCCATCGTTCACGTTTACTTACTCTTTTTTTTTATGTCAACATTTTTTTTTTCATTCAATTTATATGACATATTTTTTGGATAACTTCTTCTTCTTCTTCTTATTCTTCTTTTCTCTCCCCCATTATCAATAATTTTCATTCTCTTACGATTCCTTCCTATGTTGTTTAGAAATCTAACTCTCCTTAGTTTTTTTTTTTTTTTAGGCAATTTGATGTTTGTGAAATCCATAGTAGAAGTCTTTATCAAACCTACCATCCAAACTATTACATGCATGTATTTCTCTTCTTTGTTTTTGTGTTTTTGTGTGTGTGTTTTTTTTTTTTTTTTTTTTTTTAAGGTTTTGCTTATGAGTCATAAATGCAATTTTAAATCCATGAAATCTATTATATAAACCTCTATAAACATTTATGCTTAATCTATTTATTATAGAAGAATTATCAAATTTTGTATTCTCTCCTACAACAAAGGTTCCATATGTATTCGTGTTATGTTTATATATGCATTATTAGATTAAATTAATTTTCTTGAGTAGTAAAATTTTTATTAATAAAAAGGAGAATAATTGAGTAAAAGCATGATGTTTTAAAGATTTAGATTTTAGCTTCACACCTCCACAAATTAAGAGAGTTTGAATTTAAGTTTAGTATTGATTTTTACTTTTAATGACACTCTTATGAAGATAGTTTTCTTGAGATTAAACTCTATTAGCTAAAGTTTTAATAGTATAAAATTCTATTTCCACTAAATCTAGAGTAAGTTTACAACTTTTAAACCATTGCTATATTAATTTTTGAATAGATACAAAAGTTTATTTGTTGACATCAACTTTTTTTTCCCTCTTGACCCTCAAAAAAAAAAAAAAAAAAAAAAAAACCTTTTTTTCCCTCTTCATCACTATATGAATTATCTACAATTTTTATTTTGTCACTACACTTTTTTGTCATATTTTAATTTAAGTGTTAATTTATATACTTTTAAATTTTTCAATCCACATACTTGAAAAAGTTTAAGTTTTACAAATTTCAGTTTTTTTCCGTGAGTTAAGAGTTTTAGTTTAGTATTAATTTTACTTTTTAATGACACTCTTATGAAGAGTTTTTTTTTTTTTAGAAACCTTTTATGAAGAGTTTGTTTGTCTATTTGGTTACAAAACATGTGAAGATTTCATATATAATCATCTCAAGCAACTTTACTCCACACATATGGTTAACACTTATTCTTTCTTTGTTTACATTATGCATTATGAAAGTCAAAATAGTTCTCATAAGCCTCAAATGCCATGTTTTATGTCCTCAAAATGGCCATTCCTTTTCAAAATTTTCCTTTCAAAATTAAAGTTTTTGGTAATAGGTTATACTACTATATGCATACTGTCATTAATTATTAATATAGTGACAATAGATAGCTAATGCAGATTAAAAAAAAAAAAAGAAAAAAAAAAAGAGATAGCTAATGCAGATCAAACTCTTTTATCAATAATTTAAAAATCTATTTTCTAAACAATAAGAAATTTAAAATTCTACTTCATCTAAGATTCTATTAGCAAAAGTTTTCAAGTAATTTAAAACAAATTTAATAATTATTTTAACTGTATATAATACTTTTATGTTTTAATATGTAACATTTATATATTACACACCGTGGTCATAAAAAGTGACTCAAATGTATGTATTAATTATATGTCGTAAAATTAATATTTTTTATAATGTGACTAACTAATTATTATTAATATAGTTTTGAATCTTTTAATTTATTTACATATCTTTTTAAGTAAATTGTACAACGCACGGGCGTTTAACTAGTATAAATATAAAGTAAGACTATACATGCTCAAAGAATTTGAAAGGTTATACACTAGAAGTAGGGCTGTCCATGGGTCGGGCAGATCGGGTTTAGGGTCAAACTGTCACTTGACCCGCTTAGGTTGGGTGAACAGATTTCTCACCTGTTGTTGACTGAATGGTCAGATGAAACCGTTTCTCTCGATTCTTCGGTTTGGCAGGTCAGATTCGTTGGGTGATCAGTTTGAAGGAAAAGAACAAAAAGAGAGGGAAAAATCAACCAAAGAAAAAGCTTGAAATGGAAAAAACCAAATATTTTTGAACTTGGAACGGAGATAAGGAGAGAACAAGAGAAGATAAAAAAGAAAAATGAGATTTTGAAATCATACTTGAGAGATAGGCCACCCAACACATGTTAAAAAGTAGGAAGCGGCGAAACTCATTGGCAAAGAGGAAGCGAAACTCATTGGCAATGGTCATGGATGGTAAGGAAGAGTCAAGCTACGGTTTGAACTTTAAATAAAAATTATGAGATTGGGACTATGAATATGGAGCCATTAATATTATTGTTTTCATTTGGTTACTAAGATGAAATTAGATTGAGCCCAGCAACTTCAATAGGACAAAGCTATTAATGCTCACGTGAATAGCTACTGCCTAACATTGATTCAAAGTTCAAAGTGACGTGAATAGCTATTGCCTACTAACATTGATTCAAACAATTTTTTATAGTTAATTTTGTGGTGAAAAGCTATTGACATTGAATAGCTACTACATAACAAAACTTTTTCATCATTAATTTGTGGTGAATAGCTACTGCCCACTGACATGACAAAACACAGAAGTCTATTTCATCAGGGAGAAACTTACCCACCCACGTGAAAGTGAAATTAAATCCGCAGATGGAGCAGTGGTTTCAGTCAGTTCGGTTACTATGGTTTTCAAACTATTAAACTGTCACTCAAACCAAAACTTCGGTTTTTGTAATAGTTAGACCCACACCCAATAGACTTAGGTATCTAGAACTGACCGTTGGGCTTCAAGTCGGGCGGGTTCAATTGGTTTGGTTGGGTCATCCAACCGGTTGGACAGCCCTAAAGTCTACAACCATGTATGTATACGTGCTCCTTAAACTTCATTAATAAATAGCAACATCTCTAGCTTTGGGAAGAACTGTACGAGCACGGACGGAGCCAATCATTGGCTTTGGGGGGCCATGGCCTCTCCTATTTATTTATTTATTTATATTTTAAATTAGTAAATATGCAGTATTAATTTTAGTAATTTTTGTAAAGGTTAGGGAGCGAAGGATAGATGTTAATTTTTTCCGTTGGTTTGCATTTGCACCATTTGCTCCACAGATCACCTTTATGCAGTACCATTTCAAAGCCATCAGATGAATACACAAGATCATAATCGCATGCTTAATATAATTTTGGGAGTAATTAAACGGTCAACGATTCGAACAATTTAAATCTAAATATTACAACGTTTGATTCGATTGTTGAATATCGAAATGATATGTCCACAATATTTTTACAACATTTTCACAACAAATCATGGGTAGTTAGTTGTTACTGGTTGTTATTGTTGGGTTGAAAAAGTAATCTCAGTGTTAAATTTAAATTTCAACCAATAACAACTAACCACTCATGATTTGTTATGAAAATGTTGTAAAAATGTTGTGGACGTAGCACTTTTCTATATATATTCTTGGTACGATGAGGCTCTTTTCCAATAAATCAAAAAAATCATTTATATATTTGCGTGTGTGACGAGACTCTTTTTTACAACATTTTTACAACAAGTTCTAAGTGGTAGGTTGTTACTAGTTGTTATTGTTGGGTTAAAAAATTAATTTCAGTGCTAAATTCAAATTTGAACCAATAACAACCAACCACCCATAATTTGTTATGAAAATATTGTAGACGTAGCACTTTTCTTTATATATTCTTGGTGGGATGAAGCTCTTTTCCAATGAATCAAAAAAATCATTTATATATTTGTGTGTGTGATGAGACTCATTTTTGCAATATTTTTACAACAAATCTTAAGTAGCAAGTTATTACTGATTGTTATTGTTGGGTTAAAAAAGTAATCTCAATGCTAAATTTAAATTTAAACCAATAACAATTAACCACCTATGATTTGTTGTGAAAATATTGTAAAAATATTGTGGACGTAGCACTTCTCTTTATATATTCTTGGTGCGATGAGGCTCTTTCCCAATGAATAAAAAAAAATCGTTTATATATTTGCGTGTGTGACGAGATTCTTTTTATTTATTTATTTTAGGTTTAATATCATAATTTTCCATTCATTCATTTTAATTTACTGCAAAATAACATTTTTTTAATTGAATGAGTTCTTGAAAACGAAATGAATGAATAAACAAAACCAAATCAACATGTATCTAAATATAAATACAATCACATTGGTGGTAATGATTCATCTTCTACATTTGACTTTAGAACCATCAATGTAAAAGAGAAATGTACACTTTCAAACCAAATCAAGTAATAAAATGAAATATAATAATAAAATAAAAAGAAGATAACATGTCCAAATATATGTACCCCAAACCCTCATAATCTCATGTTTCTCCCTGTATAAGGTATCAGACCCCAATGGCAATGCAATCCCACTCATAATCTATTCATAAAAATTAAATAATAATAATAAATAAAAAAAAAAGGAATAGAAACTCATAATTGTTAACACAATAAACTAAAGGAAGGAAAAACAAACAAACTTATATTTGTAAACCCAATGAAATAAATAGTACAAAGAAAAAGAAAAAAAAAAAAAATCCAAAGACAGAATTTGATTCATTTTGCAATACTAAACTACCGTTTGTCTCTTCAAATGCTTGAATTTGGTTTTCTAATATTTTGTGAAAGAAAAAAAAATTGAATTTGATAATTGAAAAAAAGTGGAGAAGTGCCGTTTTAGGACGTGTTACCAAATAAAATCATAAAATTCTGAGGACAATAGGCATGTGAAAAAGATTAGAAACATAAGCAAACAATCCTGCCACATAAAACAGTTTCCATCTGTATCGATTTCAAAATCTAAGCATAAAACAAAGGAAAAAAAGGTTAATTTTTATATAAAATTCATTGGAACTAACCAACTCAAAAAAAGAGATTAGCTCTAGGATTAAAATCAATGATGTTGGAATCTACCTCTGTTACAAGATTATGCTCTGTATTTTTGCATCGTTAAATGTGCTCCTATGTAGTGCTCATGAACTTCTGGAAGTTATTTGTGGGAAGTTAGGGCTGTTTGGAACTCTTATTTAAACAATAATTTTTAGTATTTAAACAATAATAACACTTTTAACATGTATTTCTATAACACTTAAATAAGTACTTTCACAACAATTAAAATTGAACAACAATACTTAAATTTTACTACCAAACAGACTCATTTGTTTGAGTTTGAAAACCAACTAGAGTGTGGTCTTATTTGTGTTTGGCTTACTTCCAGTTCTTTTTAAAAATAAATCTCATTTTATTTTAATGAGAGACTACTACATCACCCATTAACAAATAAAATGTAAGGATTAAAATCCACAACCACTTGTCATTGTGTATTTAAAATAAAATAACATGTTCAGTAAAAAAAAGTACCGGATGTAAGCCAAACCTGTTCTATTTTATAATTATTGTTTTATGTGGAAATTAGAAACATGGGAGGTAGAGATGTATTTTTAATAGATTGTCCTTCAATTTTGTCTATACTTAAACCTAGGAATGTGGGGGTATTTTTGGAGTAATTATTGAGTATTCTTAGAGTACCATAAATACATATTCCCCCCTCTCATATAACTGTGAGTTTCACTAATTAAATTTATGTTAAAATCCATAATTTATGTGAGAAGAGAGAATATATATTTATGGTACTTCGAAGTATTTAATAATTTTTCGTATTTTTGAACCAATCAAATGTGGGAGAAATTAGATAATCCTCGTGGTGGACCACGTCATTTATCCATCATTCTACTAAAAGAGTTTGCTTGTTTAAAATGTTGAGTCAGTAATTAGTTTTTGTTTAAAAAAAAAAATTTTAACTCAATAATTTTAATCAGGTAAAAATCTTTTAATAAAATGGTAGACTACGTTACTCGTCCGCTGTCCACCCTTCGTTCCTTATAATTTCTCCAAATGTGGATTCCAAAATTATAACTTTGCAATGAACACGGTGTTTCACTGAAACCTAATCACAACACTACAACAGTTTTGGGAATATTTCTGATGCGGTAGCCGTCATGAATGGAACTGCGCCTTCTGTAACTCATATACAAAATTATTTAATAGCACACATAGTACAACACGTTCAATCAAATCAACTTTAGCACTTACAATCCATCCAAAAAAAAAAAAAAAAAAAAACTTTAGCACTTACATCGATTAACACAAATAGTAAATCCACCGAAATCAGGTTAACGATTTATGAAACTTTTCGTAGAATCACAAAAATAAATTAAGAAAAACTTCAATATATATTGCATAAAATTAATTTACTTTTGTGATTATATAAAACAAAAAAAAAAAAAAACGTAGGTTTAACATGCAAGAACAATAGAAAAAAAAAATGAAAAATAATAAAATATTATTATTTGGACAATAAAAAATACTAAAGCAATGAGTGAAAAAAAAAAAAAAAGTTTCAATAGTTGACATATTTGAGGAGTCACAACGATTATTATATGGTAAAAACTCAAAAGGCATAATAATTATTAAATAGATTGTTGACATAAACAAAAGAATGGGTCGACAAAACCCTCTCATAGAGTCATAGGACGTATTTGCGGTTTATTAGTTGAGGTCAATTAGGCTTCTTGAAATTGATGAGACGACTTTTGGTTGGATCAATTGCGTTATATATTGCGTAAATTGTATATTAAACAATAGGAGATAAGCTCTTACAAATATTTTTGCCACTATAATGAGTCATATATATATGCAAATCCTGGTATGAATTTGTATTCCACTGCTTGGGATTTTGTTATCTCCCTAGGGGATTGCTTTTTGCATTGATCATTTGCTTGCAGCAGCGGTTTAGTGGTCATGTGATTACTAATGCATAACTACATGACAAATCTTACACATAAAATGACGCCCCTATGTTACTGAATACTATTTGCTCCTTGCTAATAAGAGAAAAAATGGAATCTGAAAGTTGGTTTAGACCCCTTGAAACAGATTGTTTAACCTAATTTATTAACCAAGTGATTACTTAGATTATTTTCAAATTTAGGTTAAACAAAAATAAATCATATCATGCAAAGATGCAGAAAAGTAAATAACACCATGATATGATAACCCAGAAAAACCAATGAAATTAACCGTTTTAAGGTAAAAACCTGGAGAGGGTTTGACCTAGCTATTCTCAAGGTAAACCAAATCCACTATAAGAGAATTGAAATTTTTACAAAAAATTTAAATCTAATGCTAACTCCAATAGTAACTTACTGACATGACCACATGCAAATTCCGAATCCACAAACTCCTTCTCTTCTTGGATTTACAGCAATACAAGCTGCCTTGCTTGTGACTTTGAGATCCCACTCAAAAGTTTTAGATCACATTTTCTTGTTGATCTTGATGCAGCAACTATTTTTACCAATTCTTGATTGTAGTTCTTGCTCTGGTAGATTCTTCTGTAGTTAGAAGGTACAAAACCTCTCAAATCTCACAAAGAGCAACACACAAGTCTTCTTCAACACCACAAAACGTGGCTAGGGTTTTTCTTTTATATGTAGAGAAGTTTCAATGAAACCCTAAACGTTTTCACGGGCTTTGGCCTATTTAAAATTCTACAAAAAAAACTAGACTTGCGATTTTCAATCGGTTGAGCCTAATTCTAGATCGGTTGAGAAAGGCAGAACCTCACTTTTCTTTTCTACAAATAGCTGGACCTCAAAACTTGAATCACCCTTATTTAAGCATTGCCTAAACACCTAGGCTAGACATGTTTTGATCTCGGTTTGCCAACACAATACAATGATGATTCTAAATATTTAATTCTAAATCTTTAGAACCTAACATAATCATTCCCATTTGTGACTTTTAACATATTTAAGCATGCTATAAGTTTGTGATTTTTAGCAGTATGATGTTCAAACTTATAATTCTTGTAAAATTTCACTTTCTTAATGCATGTCCTATGTGATTCTAAACTAATGTTGTCACTATATAGTTGGTGCTTTGTTTCAAATAAGGATTAGATTCCATGAATCTTGGAAACTAAAATCAGCTGATCCATATGTTTTTTCAATCATAGTTTTTTTTTTTTTTTGGGTAGAAACGGGAAGTCTTATATAATTATAATAGAATTGTATACAACAGCATCATTATTCGACCTTCGGGCACATAGTCTAGTACTCCTGAGGCCGGTCAAATCCCTTACTAAATAGTGGTATACAAAACTGGGATAGGTATTGTAGATAGTTAAGAGATGTTGGTGGTTTCCCCATTTCGCTAGGGCATCCGCGCAGTTGTTTGCTTCACAATATATATGGTGCACCTGAACCTCCTATGCCCACTCCATAAGGCTCCTGTAATCACATATTAAAGGAAACACATCAGGAGGGTAAGTAGAATTTTTGTCAATTAACCAGGATAAAATTGTTACAAAATCAATCTCGAGCTGGATAAATGTGAACCCCAAGTCCCATGCCAACATGAGGCCTTGCTTAACTGCTCCTAACTATGCCATATTATTAGTGACTATACCCATATTTAGAGAAAATCCTGATATCCATAACCCAAAGCTATCTCGTAGTAGGCCCCTTGCGCCGGCCATCCCTTTGTTACCTATGGAACTACCATCCATATTTAGCTTTACATAGGGTTCATTTGGCGCAGCCCATTTAATAATTCGTGGAGTCCTATCTTGAACTGGTTTATCAAAGCTAGCTAAGAAAAAAAATATTTTGTAGCTACTTGCACCATTGTGTAGACTAGTTTATGCTAACCATAAATACGTTTATTTCTAGCTGCTTGAACCGGTTCTTAAAAATACGTTTATTTCTAGCTAACCATAAATGCCAACATAGGAAGGGAAAATATATTTCCCACGGGAGTTGCTGGTGCAGAATAACACTATCAGTGGTAGCATTGCTTTACAGCTAAGCTTGTAAGGGTGTGTGAAAAAAAGAAAGTGGCAGGATACCTAAGGATTGACACCAAACCTCCTTGGCTTATGGCTTTCCAAAGGAATAGTTGGATCCTTTTAGGGCATTGTAATTTCCATATCTAATTCCATAATGGTTTATCCAGAGGCACATGTTTTTGTTGGTATAAAATTTTTTATGCCAAACTAACCGAGCAAATACCATTATTATATGGCCATACAAAGAAATCTGGGAGCCTAGAAAGCCGTGCCACCAAAATACCTCTAATATGTTGCTCAATTTGTGTTGGGAGAGAAACTTGAAGAGAGTCTAAAGTCTAAGTATGATTATTTCGCCACGAGCTAACTAGGCGATTTTCTTCGTTTTGTAGTAGCGGTCCTTCAATGCGACTCCAGAGGGTGCCCCTAGGGATCTAGTGGTCATCCTACACCCTGATAGTTTGCCTATCCCCTAATATCCATTTCATACCATTTCGTAACCATTGTATCCCTTCATACAGGACTTTCCAAATATGGGTCCCTCTAGGAGTTTTGGCACTATCAAACAGGTTTGTGTGTGGAATATATTTTTTAAGACTTGGTCCCAAAGCATATTGGGCTGATGATACAGTCTCCAGGCTTGGTTCATAAGAATTGCCCTATTCCTATATCGGATCACTTGTATTCCCAAACCCCTTGGGTTTTTCGAAAGTGTTATAGTTTTCTAACTAACCGTATGATAACTCTACTACTGATTCGTGTCTTCCCATAAGAACTAGCAACTGAATTTGTCTAATTGCCAGCTAACTTTCTAGGGAAGCAGAGTTGTTTGCATGGCATAGATGGAAATGGAAGCCGCCGAAGATTTGACTAATATGACACGGCCAGCCATTGAAAGATATTTGGCCCGCCATCCTTCAATTCTTTTTTGAATTTTGTCAACTAAATATTGGTATGCATAGGCTGTTCGGTGGGTGGTGAAAATGCGGGTTCCTAAATATGTGCCTATTTGCATCGTGGCAGCTATGTCAAATATTCTTGCAACTTGATCCTTTGTTCTTCGAGGGGTGTTAGGCGAAACCCATAATTGAGATTTGTGGGTACTAATGATTTGGCCCAAACAATGGCAAAACATTTGTAAAATTCTACTAAGATTCTGGCAGACCATTACCTTGGCTTTTGTGAACAAAAAAAAAATATCATCCATGAAAAATAAATGGGAGATTCAAATATGGCCCTTAAACCCTATAAGGTGGATAATTCTGTCCCAAACCGCTTTCTTCAACAGAATGGAGAGGTGTTCCAAACACAGAAGAAAGAGATATAGGGATAATGGGTCTCCCTAACGCACTCCCTTACTTAGGATCACTTCCAGAAGAGGAACCCCATTCCATTGTATATGGTAGCGGGTTGATGATATCATGTTCATAATGAGCGTGATCAGATTTCGTGAGACTTGAAAAAATTCGAGCGATTCCTTAATAAACGACCATTCTAGGCGATCATAGGCTTTATGAAGGTCTAATTTTAACGCTACATAACCATTTTTACCCCTTTTATGCATCAGCTTACAAATAATCACCTGAACAAGAATAATATTATCACTCGCCTAGCGCCCTGGAACAAACCCTGCCTGACAAGGATTAATAATATTTGCAATATAGGGTTTGAGACACTGCAGGATAACTCGGGTTACCAAATTATATAGAGTATTACATAGACTAATCGGTCCAAATTGATTGATCATCTCTAGGTGAGCCACTTTCGGCAAAAGGACAAGATTGGTTATGCCCCAATCAGGCGGAATAGTTAACTTTTCAAAAATCTCTTGAATGACCTGAATCACACTTGGCTCGAGAATGTGCCAATTCTTTTGGAAAAAAATTGCATGATACCCATTTGGCCCCAAGGCCTTCAAGGGAGGAAGAGAGAGGACATTCCTATAAATCTCCTTTGGTTGGGGAATATTGGAGGGCCACTAGTAATGTTCTGAAAAGGGGTTATTTTGACTATGTTGCTGGCCTAAACTGGCTTTTGACCTTATTTGAGATGAAGTGGCCATAACAAAATTTTAAACGCGTCAATAATATGGGCGATTAAAGCATCCCTAGAGAGCCATAGCCTTGTCCCATCTTTGAGGGTCACAATACAAGATTGGCTGTGATGTTGTAAGGTTTTTAGATGAAAGTATTTTGTGTTAGCATCACCATAATTTAGCCACATGATTCTAGATTTGAGTTGCCAACATAAGTACTCTTGGTGCAAGGTGGTGTTATATTCTTGGATAAGCTGTTGTTCCAGTGTGTATAGGAAACCTCAGGGTTTTCTAATTAGAGCAATTTGGATACCACGAAAGCTAGTTAAAAGTTGGTTTTTTCACTGGAATAAATTTCCAAAGTGGTTTTTATTCCAATCTATGATCCTAACTGTTAAGAAATCTAGGCATTGTTGGAACTTGGCGAGGGCAGAGGAGGATGAAGGAATAGTTTCCAAGGACTTCTAGCTTGTTTCCACTAAGTTGGGGAAGGAAGGATCTATGAGCCACATTTGCTCGAACCTAAAAGGCTTTTGTGATTTGCATTCTAGTGAGTCAGTATTTAGCAAAATGGGATAATGATCAAATTCCTGGAAAGATGATGTACTTCTGTCTTAGGAAAACGTAGTTTCCATTCCACATTTCGTAGACGTCTATCCAACCATTCTTTTATATTACAATGCCAAATCGGGTTTTTATTTTTTTTCAATCATAGTTACTGTGATGAGTGATAACTACAACCCTTCTCAAGTTCTCATATTTTCCCTTTGGTCTCTAATATGAATCAAGATTCTTTACCTTTCTCCTTTACACTAATTTATATCACAATGAACAAAAGAACAATATAATGATTGTTTCAATTGTTCTTTTCTCCTTTACACTAATTTATATTACAGTGAACAAAAGAACAATATAATGATTGTTTCAATTGTTCTTTCCTGTGAAATTTATTAGCTTCTAAGATTAATCAAGATTCCCTAACTCTTTACCTTGCTCCTTTACACTCATTTGTAATTTAAGAAGTACAAGCATTTTATTTGGGGTGTCATACTTGTGTCATACCTCTGTTGTATTTAGGTCTTACTCACCATGTCTTGTTATAATTTTTTAAAAGTTGCTTGTATCACTGACTCATACCTGTATTTGTACCAACATCCATACCAGTGTCTGTGTTTGGATTTTGTATCCTTGATGCAAATACTCCTTGTATTTTGCATTGATTGTGTGCTGGATATGCAATTGTTCATTGTGATTGGTCTTTATTGCATTGCATGTCTGGATGAGCATTTCCTAGCTAAATGTTCATTGTAATCATTCTTTAATGACTAACCTTGTTTGATCAAGATATGCTTATATGTTATATACTGTTTATAAATTTGATCACACTTCACTTGCTCATATACATACCATGTATTCAACTTGTCATAAGCTTAATGAAAGTTTTGTTTGTGTGTGAGTGTTTCAGGTTACATGTATATACATGCAAGTGCTTCATAGCTTCTAGATTAGGTGTGAGTGAGTTTTGATTGTTCCCAAACTCACGTTTAAGTCTAGAGTCTGTTTTAGGGGTTTTGTCATGGAATAGCCAAAGGGGGAGATTGTAAAGTTGTAATTTACAACTAGTTTTTGTTGGCTTTAATTTCATGTCAAATTTGACTGTATTTTTATTCAATCTTATGTATCTTGTATTTCATGTGGGATTTTAAGGGCAGTGTGTGAAAGAGAGAGTGTGTGTGAAGACTTAAGGCAATTGAAGACTAAAGCTGTTTCTAGCGAAGTGATGCATATGCCCTACACATGATTGGAATGCAAAGAGTCAGGACAGGATGGAGACAGCTGGCTTTCGCGAGTGTCTCGCAGGAAAGGCCTTCCTGTGAGATACCCGCAAAACATTCTGTTTTGCTAAACTGTCATATTTGATACACACTATCTATACCCACACTATATGCCCACATGACCGACAGATGTTGAGGAGTGCTTCTGAGAGAAAACTCTAGCCACAACTATTGAGAGTTAGAGATTGTTATATCTACAATTCTCTACACAATTCATTGTGGTTTTTCCTCAACTCCTACATCTTCATTTCCATACACTTGAGAGGTTGATAGCCTAAACACTTACCACACCCTTTCAGAGTGTCAAGTGAGGTTTTGGTGCTGCTAGGAAGCATTGGAAGAAGCCAAGCTTTGGCGGATGCAATCGGGCATATTGCGGGATCTAGAGAGCTAGACAAGACACGGTTCCGAGAAGCCTTGTTAGAATAGGAGCTTGGATGGCTTAGGTTCGTTGGGTAGATTAGGCTTGAAGGGTCTCTTGCTATTCGTGTATCTCAACTAATTGTCTAGTGGATTGATTACCGCTTGGAGGGCGGCGGAAAGGTTTTTCGCCGAGTTCTTCAATTTCTTATTCGATAACACATTGGCGTGTTATCTTGTGTTTGTATTCTTCTTCCTTACTCTTTTACCTTTCATTCTATTGCTGTGGTTTTACGATTATGGATTAGAGTAGTTTATTTGTTTATCCGCTCGCATTTACTTTATTCCGCACTTAGTTTAAGTTAGAGTAAAATCAATCGAGCTGTAACTTTAATTTGGGGGTCTAAATAACTCTTGTATTTTAATACATTTTCGAGCTTTCAATACCCACATCTGCTGTGTCCTGTTATAATTTTTTAAAATTTGCTTATATTGCTGATTCATACCTGTATCCATACCAATACTAATACCCATGTCCGTGTCTGGGCTTTCTAGTTTATAATAAAGTGAAGAAAGGAACATTATAATGACTCTTTCAATTGCTCTTTATTGGTCTATGGTGGCAATTTCCTCGCCTTTAGAAATTGTCCCACTATTTTTCCCCTTTCGCTTTCAGTTTCTTATTTTATTAACTAGTAAAGCTTACAAACGACCTCACTATTCAAAGATGTTGATAGCCTAATGAGAGATTAAGAATAATAGCCCGCTTAAATTTTGTTGGACAAAGAATTAATTATTGTTTTACCAGGTTTGATCTTTGATACGAACAGAAAGACACACACTCAGCTAGCTTACAATACATATGACATATCCAACTTAGAACCTTTGCTCAGGTCTATCATATAGAATTCTGCCTAGGTCTATGAAATACAAGATTATTGAGTAGGTGCCAAGCTCAGCAACTCTTGAAATGCAAACGTGGGGAATAATAATTGTGCCCGATGAATATTGTCTAAATATATGATTTTTACAGAGCCTTGTAAGTTAATTGTTACCTCTTAATATTAACTGTTTAGAACTGTTACCTCAACTCAAAAATTGCTATAATAGAATAACTAAAGATTAGGTAATGGACCCTAATAATATGATAGCAAGATTCATCATTATAAACCCAACTTCACACTACAATTCTTCTATAAAAAAAAAAAAAAAAAAAAAATCATACTACAACGAAGGTAACGCATTGAGTATTTAAATTCTCAGTTTATGATTCTATAAATAAAATAAATAAATAAAAATTTAAGTTTATTCCTATATAAAGAGCCTTTTAAACTTAAGCATTAGAGGCATTGAGAGCCTTTAGGCCGCCACCACATTGGTGTCCTTTGACTCCCTTCTTTTATGAAATATCCACATCAATTGTGCAATGACCAACAGCTTCATTAATCCTTTTTATTTTTATTTTTTGATCCTTAAGATAAAAGCCTTTTTTTTTTCTTTCCATAAAATGCTTTTCATTTATACCACCTACAATCCACCATTCCCAACCAACTGCGCGCCCAATTAATGAATTATCATGTCTATTCGTTCTAACTACTCAGCCCTGAATTTAAAAAAATAAAAATAAATGAAGCTTCATAAATCATAAATCATAACCTTCTCCCCTTTTTCTATATGTGTGTTAAAATACTTGGTATTAAAAAAAAAAAAGTCCAAAACGAGCATTTTTTTGGGGCTCAATAGTGACCTTTAGATAAATCCAAATGAGCACTGGTTGTCTTCTCTTCCTCTCATACTATTTGCCTCCTTTAGAAAATTCATATTTTTAATGACATACCATCTAATATATTATTTTTTGAAATAATTAGCTAACAATTTTCAACTACTCTTCTTAATATTAAAATAAAAATAAAAATCAAATAAAAATTGAGTATCAACTTTTCAAATATATTTGATAACAAATTAGGAGAGTAACCATTTGTGTCCATTGACTTTTCTAAATAACAAACTAGGAAACTAGTTATTTGTGTCCATTAACTTTTCTATATAAACATTATTTTGGAAATTTTGAAAATAAAGAATGAATAATAGTATAATGCATTAATGCTGCTAGCTAAATAATGACACTTTTTTCTTTGGGCTAATTACACTGGTACTCTTGAACTTTTTATCATTTTACAATTACCTTTTTAAATTATGAGAATACACACCTATCTTCTAAATTTTACCATTTTTACACTTAGCACCTAATCTATGAGAATACGCAAGGAAGATTTCCACTAGTGTTTCCCCCTTCTTTTTTTAATAGATTGAAGTTTATCAACAATATATATATATATATATATCTTTTATCTGTTGCTTAGTCCAAAAGCCTTTTTAGATGTATATCACTGTCAGTTTCTTTAAGACATTTTGTCCTCTTCCCGTATATGTGTTAAAATACTTAGTATTCAAAAAAAGAAGAAGTCCAAAACGAGTGTTTTTTTGGGGCTCAATAGCGACCTTTAGACAAATCCAAATGAGCACTTGTTGTCTTCTCTTCCTCTCATACTATTTGCCTCCTTTAGAAAATTCACATTTTTAATGACATACCATCTACTATATTATTTTTTGAAATAATTAGCTAACAATTTTCAACTACTCTTCTTAATATTAATAAATAAATAAAAATTGAGTATCAACTTTTTAAATATATTTGATAACAAATTAGAAGAGTAACCATTTGTGCCCATTGACTTTTCTAAATAACAAACTAGGAAACTAGTTATTTGTGTCCATTGACTTTCTATATAAACATTATTTTGGAACTTTTCAAAATAAAGAATGAATAATAGTATAATGCATTAATGCTGCTAGCTAAATAATGACACTTTTTTCTTCGGGCTAATTACACTGGTACCCTTGAACATTATATAATTTTACAATTACCTTTTTAAATTATGAGAATACACTTACCTTCTAAATTATACCATTTTTACACTTAGCACCTAAACTATGAGAATGCACACTTTACATCATTAAACTATACTCCTTTTATATTTACCTTCTAAATTATGAGAATGCATACTTACTGCTTTGAACTATAACTTATAAGATGGGGTGCAAAATGTTACACAATTAAGAGTTTACAGGGGGGTATGTGTACTATTCCATAGGTAATAGTTTAGGAAAGTAAGTACATTCCCATAATTTACATAGCATGTGTTACATGAGAAATAATTTAGGGAGGTAAATGTGTATTTTTACGGTTTAGGGGTAGGTGTTAAGTGTGAATATTGTGTGAAACATTTCCTGACCCTGACCGGAGTGTGAACCAATAATTGGCATGGTTTTAAAAACCGATACGATGAAAGAACCAAAAAATGAGCTAATTACTGGTTTTATGATCGAACCGGGGTCCGACCAATGGTCAAACCGGTGATGTCATAAATAATTTAATTATTATTTATTTAAATTATATAAATAATTAATAATTTTTTAATATACTAAAACTAACAAACCAATAGTAATAAATATGTTTCCTTTTAAAAAAAATACAAGTATATAAGTATATAGCATCTTTTTAAAGAATTTAACATAATAATATTACAAAACAATCATCTTTAACATAATAAACTTTCAACAAAACCAAATAAATAAGTTCATTAGTCATTACATTTACATCCAAATGGCAAATAGCAAATAAGTTCATTACATCCAAATAGCAAATAAGTTTTAAAGTTTTAAACAAACAACTACTAAGTTTTAAGACCCAAGCCTCATTTCTTATGAAGAAAATTGGAATCAATATCATCATGTGAACCAAATGCTCCACCACTAGCATCATTATCATCATCCTCATTCTCATCTTCTTCATCTTCAACTTGAATAGGATGATTTTTATCTCTAAATCTGGGAGGAGCATCAAGATCATCACCAAATGATTCCAGCTAGATGTCTTTTCATCTAATTGATGCCCCCTCATTTATAAATTTTCCCATAATGTATACATCTATAACTACTTTTTCCGTCTTTCAACTCTTTAGTTACATGATCCCATGCAGGATCACATTTCGCTCTTACAGATGAAGAATTAGCATTAGACCCGGTTGTAGAAGCATGTTCATTAGATGGTACAGAGGCGGACTCCATTTCACTCAACAATTTTAGATTGGCAGCAATAATTTTATCAACAAATAAATTCATCAACACAACATACACAAACAATAGTATAATACTCTGTAAACTATATTTCACAAACAATAATGCTCTGTAAATCAAATCCGCAACATACACAAAATCACAAATAAACTAAAACGCTTTTGTAAACTAATAATTGAAGTTACCACTTACCAGTGAAATCATAGAAGGAGAACTTGAGATGAAGCCAAGAACATGAACTGAGAATCTGAGATGAAGCCGAGAGAAATGAAAAATAAATATAAATAAATAAATAAACAGAGAGAAAATGATCAAAATCAAAATCAAAAGAAAATAATATTAATTATTACCTGATGAAGCCAAGAGAAATTAAAAAAAAAAAAGAACCGAGAAAATAAAAATCAAAATCAAGTAATCATAACAAAAGAAAAGAATGTTACCTGACATTGAGAAGCAGAGAGCAGAAAGGGCGAGGGCGAGACTGTGAGAGTGAAGAAAAAAAAAAAAAAAAAACCAGAACACTTCATAGCTTCAGATGCTGAGAGGATGAGAAAGGGAAAAAATTTCAGAGGAATGCATGAGGTGAGATCGTGAGAGTGAGGCAGAGAGAGTGAGGGATATTCATGATTTCAAAGAGAGTGAGCTTGAGTTGAGTGAGGCAGAGAGCTTGAGACCGTGAGATGAGGCGTCAGGCGTGAGAGATGAGAGTGTTTAGGAGAGGTGTGAGTCATTAGGGTTAGTTTTTAGCCAAAACGACATAGTTTTAGGCTGGGAAAATGACAAAAAATCCTAACCAGTCAGTATCCGTTTTGACCTTGTTGGTTTTCGATTATCTAGTTGAACTGGCTGATTTTCACATTTTCCCGATTTTTAGGATATTTTCAGTTTTTGGCCATATTGGACCGGATTAGAGGCTGGTTCACGGTTGAACCGGTCAGACCGGCCAATCCGGTCCGGCTTTTTAATCCATGATAATTAGTCAAGAAAGAAAGGGTTGCGTTATAACTTATAAACGAGCATGTGTAGTCCAGTCTTCAAACACCAGTGTTGTCCTTGTTCATCTTTCTTTTCTCTACAGGAAAGATACAATTACCAAGGCCATGAACTCCTTTGCAATGACCAACTCTTCACCAAAATGGCACTCACTGCCATGGTTTTTCATCCTTTTCTTTCTTTCCACCACCTTCCCATTCTTCTCTGTCACTTCCTCTGCCTCTCAAGATATTTACGATGAACACTGTTCTTCAACTGTCGCTGACTCCAAACCCAATCAAGTTCCACTCCCAAAATTGCCACTTCCTCGAACACATAATGGTTACTACACTGGTGGTGATAAACTTCACAACCAACACTCGTATTCTTACTATCCCTCTTTCTCAAACTCCATTTCACTTCGCACCAGAGCTGTTCATAAAACTGATAACCCAGGCTTATTCAAGGTTGATCTGAGTTTGACATTTCAAGTCTCAAATATCTACTACCAAGATAGGCCTAGAAGAAATTCAGTAACTTTTAAACTACAAGGTTACTGGTCAGAACCAGAGGGGAACCTTTGTGCGGTTGGAACAGGTTTTACTTACTCCAAAGAAGATTATTTGCTCAAGCTTTCTGCTGTTCTTAAGCTCTCTAATCTCACAAAGTCAACTAATATTACTAGTTTGATTACTGGGACTTTAGAGAGTCTGGGTTCTGATAATAAAGATTCCTACTTTGATCCAATTTCCATGTTGTTGTTTCCTCAAATGAATTACAAGTACTCATATGTTTCCGATGATTCCAAAGATCGTTGTTCTGGTGGAAGTAATCATCTTCCAAAAGGCTTGTCACTTAGTTCTCTGCCAACACGCAGTTTCTGTTCAATAGTCACAAGGGCAGTCAATCAATTCAATTTGAAATATTCACGGGGTTGTGTTTCTGCAAAGAACTGCAGCAATCCTTTGGATAAGAATATCGGATATGTGCCAAATCTTATGTCTTTGAGTGAAATTGAATGTTTTGAGGATAAAGAAAGGATGCGAGTCCTGGTGGAGTTTGCTAACGGAAGCTATATTGATTATTACCGGCATTTCAGTCCCAACATGGCTCTGGTTGGGGAAGGATCATGGGATGAGAGCAAGAATCAGCTCTGTATTGTTGCTTGCCGATTTATGGGCATGGCTCAATCTTTTTCTGATGCTCATCTTGATGATTGTTCAACCATGTTGAGCTTGAGGTTCCCTGCAGTCTGGTCAATCAGAGGTGTTAATAGCATTGTGGGACAACTTTGGAGCGAAAGGTCTGTGAAGGAATCCGGTTACTTCGATAACATCATGTTTCAAAGTGGTAGCAATCATATGCAAGGCGGTGCTGCTGTGTCTAGTGTGAAGTATGAGTATTCCAAGATTGACATAGCGAGGAAGTCATGCTCAAATCCTGCTAAAACCAAAGGGAAAGTGTACCCAAATGCGTTTTCTCATGAAATGAGATTTGACATGTCAGTGAAAATTTCAAAAGGAAAAATGGGTTGGGGTTATTCTACCCCAATCTCTGTTAATAATCAGCTCCATCAGTACTCAAGCTATATGGGGTCTGAAGAGCCAGCGAGTTTCAACAGCAGTGGTCCAGTCAATATCAGCTACCACATAGGCCTCACAACGTACTCGAGTAACTCAATGAGCTCTCCATTCAACACATCTTCAAAATTGCAAGAGAGCTTTGAGATCGTAGCTGAAGGGTTGTATGATGCTGAAACAGGAATCTTGTGTATGGTAGGGTGCAGAACTCTTGACTCAAATGATTATTTGGATTGTGAGATTCTTGTCAATTTTGAGTTCCCTTCAACAAATAAAAGAAATTCAGGTCCTATCAAGGGAACCATTCAAAGCACACGGGAAAAATTTGATAATCTTTACTTTGAAGTTTTAAACTTGACTGCAAATGCTTATTACAGGGATCAAACCTCCATTCGGAGGATGGATGCAGAAATCATCATGGTACTTGTCTCCACAACACTTTCATGTGTTTTTGTGGGACTCCAACTCTTTCATGTCAAAAGGCACTCTCATGTGCTTCCCTTCACCTCACTTGTCATGCTGTCAATTCTCACTTTGGGTTACATGATACCTCTTGTGCTCAACTTTGAAGCCTTGTTCCTGGGAAATTATCGTCAGCAAAGAATATTCCTTAACAGTGGTGGATGGATTGAAGCAAATGAGGTAATTGTAAGGATGGTTGGAATGGTAGTTTTCTTGTTTCAATTCCGTCTTCTGCATAGAACATGGTCCGCAAGAAGGGGTGAAGGAAATCAGAAGGCTTTGTGGGTTGCTGAGAAGAGGGTTCTCTTTGTGGTTTTACCATTATGTGCAGCTGGGGCTTTAGTAGCTGTGATAGCCAACTGGGTGAATAATGAAAATGTTGCGATGGTGAACAGTACCTTAAGAACCACTGCACGTTCTTATTGGCGTGATTTAAAATCTTTTGCTAGTTTGGTCTTGGATGGGTTTCTTTTGCCTCAAATACTGCTCAACCTTTTTTTGAACACCAGAGAGAGAGCTCTCTCTTGTGCATTCTACATGGGGAACACTATAGTCAGATTACTACCTCATACATATGATCTTTACAGGGCTCACAATTATTTCCACCAGTATGATGGGTCATACATATATGCAAATCCTGGTGCAGATTTTTATTCCACTGCTTGGGATGTGGTTATCCCTCTTGGGGGTTTGGTTTTTGCATTGATCATTTTCTTGCAGCAGCGGTTTGGTGGTCGGTTCATCCTTCCTCGGAGGTTTAGAGAGTTGGAAGGGTATGAAATGGTGCCTGTGGTTAGTGACGCATAATTTCCAGAGGAATCTTACATTCCCCATCTATGGCTTTTTACATATATTGAGCATGTTGTATGTTTTGTAAGTTATCTGTATGATCTCTTTAGGTTATCTTTCTTGTAATTGAGTTTATGGCTCTGTCAATACCTGTCCTAGCTGAAGTTATCTCTATTTGGTGGTGCTTTGTTTCATATATCTATAAGGATCAGATTCCATGAATCTGAGTATGACAATTAAAGAACCAAATGTTTTGCAGTTTACTCTGCCTCTTTATACTACTCCTTCACACGCAGTTGTGATTCAATTAATTAGGACACTTCTGTATAAAAAATAAATAAATAAATAAATAAATAAAAATTAATTAGGACACTTCAGTATGAAAAAACAACTTGCGTCCACCATCTAACAGGCTCTGTAAATAAATAAAGCCTTGAAACGTCAGTGTCACTGGCAAATAAATAAGTTGCATTCAATCTGTAATCCCATGTACTTCAATCTCTGGCGTAAAACAGAAGATATAAATAGCTTATACATGTATTTTCCATTCGGGTCCTAGTTCAAGTCCATCAAACGAAGCCCAAATGAATGCTTTAGCAAATGGGTTGGTGTAGTAGGGAAAATTTTCTTGGACTACAAAAGGTATAGTAATGGGAATCAAAGGGAACTTTGATTTGCTTATTTTACAGCTACTAGTACTGGCACACTGCTTTGCCTTGTTTACTTCCTGAAATAAACTTAAGTCAATCAAAAAAAAAAAAAAACTCTGTTGACATTTTCCTATGATTTTATTAGTCTGGTAGAAATTTCCTTAGCTTTTTGATATTATTAATACTTAATTCTCAAAAAAAAAAAAAAAAAAAAAAAAAAAAACTTAATTCTTCTCCCCTTTTTGATTCTTGCTTCAGTAACCTGTAATAGCTGATAGTATTAATAAAGAATTTATCATACAATAATTTCAAAATATAAAAAACTCATTGAAGGAAATTTTAAAACTTTATATATTTGAGCTTTTTTTTTTTTTTTTTTTTTTTAATGTCAATATATTCAAGTTTTTTTTTTTTTTTTATTATATAAATTTAAGTTTTTTAATGACCACTCTGAAAAAAATTCTTGGAGTAGCCACTGAGCATGTAGGATATAAGAAGACAATGAAATCCAATTGTAGATTTGTCAAAATTCACACCTTATAAAAATATATCGAATGGAGAGCGAAAATAGCCAAATACCAAGTTTTGGCAAAATTTGTGGCAAATTAGCACTGTTTTGGAAATATTTAGCAATCTACCACTTTTTCCATACTCAAGTTTCACAAAATCGAGTTTTAAATAGTACTCGAGTTCAGTGAACTAGAGTTCCTACGTGAGTCGCCAGCATGGCATTGTTGACCTAAAATTTGTGAAAGTAATGTGATACTCGATAATACGGAAATCGAATACTTCTTTACAGTACTCAATCTTACTGACGTTGAGTACCTTGTTATTATTTTTTTTTTCTACTTTTTATTTCGTAGTGGAAGACTGGTTCCCACCAACTCTGCTGAAACTTCCAAGCAAGTGATGAAATATAAATTTAAACAAACAGCAAACCCTTTCTTTTCGCCTTTTTGTCCATCCACCCCACTCCCACTCCCACACGACAACTGACTTTTCAAAGTCATAATTAGAATTATTAAAAACTCTTTTCTCTTTTCTCTTTCTTTTACATTGCAGTCAGTGGCTTCATTTTTAAGTCACCCTGAGCTTAAAAATGCCAGTTGCTCTATTTTTTTTTTTAATATATATTTTTTGTCTCAGCGTCTCCATTTTCAGAACCAAAATCCAATTTTACTCTGTCTGAGAAAGAGTTAGAGAACTTGCTGTCTTTTTGTTTGTTTGTTTGAAGCTTCCTGCTACCCACTACTACTATTTAGCTCTTCCCTTCAAACAAGTATTTCAAAACCCAGTTATTCCAACTTTCATTTCTTTTTCTTTTTTTTTTTTTTTTTCTTTTCCTTTTTCTAAAAAATCTTCTTTTTCATTTACATTTACATTTCATCACTTGCTTGGAAGTTTCAATAGAATTTGTGGGAACTAGTATTCTACTACTACTACGAAAAAAAAAAAAAAAAAAAGGTACTCACCTTCTTTAAGATTGAGTACTATAAAGAAGTATTTGATTTTCATAATATCAAGTACCGCATTACTTTTTTAATCACACAAATTCCAACTTTCAAACAAGTATTTAGCTACCCACTACTACTATTTAGCTCTTCCCTTCAAACAAGTATTTCAAAACCCAGTTATTCCAACTTTTATTTCTTTTTCTTTTTTTTTTTCTTTTCTTTTTTCTAAAAAATCTTCTTTTTCATTTACATTTACATTTCATCACTTGCTTGGAAGTTTCAATAGAATTTGTGGGAACTAGTATTCTACTACTACTACGAAAAAAAAAAAAAAAGGTACTCAACTTCTTTAAGATTGAGTACTATAAAGAAGTATTTGATTTTCATAATATCAAGTACCGCATTACTTTTTTAATCACACAAATTCCAAGTCAGTAGTGCCACGCTAATGACTCACCTAGGAACTCGAGTTCACTGAACTTGAATACTATTTAGAACTCGATTTTGTGAAACTCAAGTACTAAAAAAGTGGTAGGTTGCTAAATATTTCCAAAACAGTACTAATTTGCCATAAATTTTGCCAAAACGTAGTATTTGACTATTTTCACGCAAGTGGAGTTATAGCCAAACTTTGTCCATAGATAAGTCCTTTAGTTTCAAGTTTGACAATTAATTATAATAGTCTAGTAGTCTAATAATTCTAAAAAATAAAATAAAATAAAATGTGTATACATATTATAAATGATACCCGAAATAAAGTTAAATAATCAATAAAATAGGTATGCCTTTAAAGTTGTTTTTTTTGCTGAAATTTGGCAAAATTATAGTTGTACTTAAACAAAAAATTTGATGCATTTATACAGTTGCATAAAAGCAAATAAGTTAAAAAGTCAAAAGAAAAATATTGATCCAAAACGCATACATTATATACATGATTAAAAATAAAATATAATACATTAGATAAATAAATAAATAAATAATCTATAATAAACTCAATATGTAGATCTGAACTAAAAACATTTGTATTTAGAATTGCTCATCAAGTTGATGATTAACGTCACAAGTATTTTTATCTATGACATAGAAAATTAAATTTAAAATCCGTTTATTTTGTTGAAATTAAAAACTTTTTGTTGAAAGTACTTAACTGAAATAGTACAGTGTGTGATCTATGAATAATATCAAAAAGTGTAATGGGACCCATAATTAGTACAAAAAATAAGCTGAATAGTAAAATATGTTGGCAAAAATAATTTTTGCCAAATGAACACTTAGTGAGTGTTTGGATGTGCATCTCTCTCCCTTGCGGTTGCGTATTTTGCGGGTTTTTTTTTTTTTTTTTTTTTTTTTTTTAGCGCCTCTTGCCATGAACAGTGCATTTAGGCTTATGAATAGTAACCCGCATTGTTCATGCACACAGATTACACTATGCAGGAGACATTGTGCACTGTTCACGGGACGTACAATCACTTTATTCAGAAAAAATATTAAAAATGGGTCCCACGATACTATTTACATATTTAAAAATTATTTTGATACAGTGTTTTCAGTTTTCAGCAAAATAAGTTGTATCTAAACGGACCTTTAGTACACAAAAATATATTGTAAATGAATCAATAAAAAAATTATGTTTAAAATAAATGTTTGGTAAGCATGTTCGATTGGACCATTTATGGGGCTGACCCACGCAGACATGTGAAAATCGAGCATGGTTAGAGCATTCTTATCAAAGATTTCAAAAAATTTAGCATTTAGCATCTCAAAAACCTACTTTATCAATTTTAACACCTCACTTTACAATGTACCCAACATTAAAGATATTATATTTTTTACCACTTCATTAATATATATATATATATATTTTATTCTCTTTCTCATCTCTTTTACTACCAACAAACCCACTGCCACTGCCAACACCCGCTACCACCACTGCCCACAACCACCACCACCAACCATAACCTCAACCCCCAACCACCAAAATTAAAAAAAAAAAAAAGTCCATCACTTCTTCAACTTTGTAGCACCTACCCACACACACGAAAACAAACCATCAGATTCTCATTCCTTGGCCCTCCCATGGAAGACCTAGATCTCCGTCTCCACCCTCTCTGTTGTCATCGACGCTTTCTGCCGATCTAACGACACCATTAATCGTTGTATCCTCTCTCTCCTCGACGTCAAAGCAAGCCCGAATCCCTACCTCGTGAAGGGCATCAAATCTTCAAACATCATGGTCGACCCTTTTCGCAACCTCTAATTCTGCCTTTTCATTCCCACGAACACGAACACGGACATGAACACCACTTCCCTCTCCATCATCATCTTCTTCCACAGCGGCAGCTTCACTTTCCTCTCCCCTTCCTCCTTCACACTGTAAAACCAAAACACAATTCCAAAATCAAATCAAGACCCAAAATCAAATTAAACTCACCCCAATCTGAACCCACCACAAAACCGCAGCCAAAACCCACCCCAACCACTCCAATGACCACCACCGTAGCAGCCCAGCCTTTCCAGTCTCAACCCTAGCCAAGAACACCAACCACACCAACTCAAGAATGACTCCTCAAGAACGCCGACTCAACCTGATTTGAACACTAACTCAAGCTTGGGTTTTTGGGTTCGGTCATAGAGAGAAGATAAGAGCTTGGGTTGAGGGGGGGACCAATAGAAGAGAAAAGCTTGCGTGTGAGAAAGAGAGAGGGCACATGTGAAGATTAAAATATAATATTTGGGTTTGACACTTAGCTACAGTGCGCTGCGAGAGATATCAGTGCATTGTAGCTAGGTGTCAAAAAATTTAGCATTTGCCTTCTTTGATGGAGCATGTTTTTT
The DNA here is from genome assembly GCA_023621385.1 of Quercus gilva. Taxonomy (NCBI): domain Eukaryota; kingdom Viridiplantae; phylum Streptophyta; class Magnoliopsida; order Fagales; family Fagaceae; genus Quercus; species Quercus gilva. Next base: position 24,099,255 of record CM042480.1, on the reverse strand, counting down.
GTGCTTAGAGCCATAAAAATAGCATATCAGAGCATTTAGCATCTTTGATAAGAATGCCCTTAAAAACTTATTGAACTAAAATGGGTTACTAGTCCTATTTTTCATACCTTATTTTTTCGGTATAGATTTGAACAAGTTAGCTAGTCCTGGTCAAATCTTAGCAGGTCTACCATTAAGAACCAATTCAAGATCCAACAAAACTTGTCTTCATTTCCTACCCAACCACCTACGATTAAAAAACACAATTGAAAATTAAATTAATTCTAAAAATATTAATTAATTTCCATAACAAATGAAATAAACAATTTAATAGAATTATAATTGTTATATATACATACATACATATATATATATATATATAGACACACACACACGCAGAGACCTCATGTAGAAGAGTATGAGGTTCTGTCATGTGGTGTACTTTATAAAGAGAATTGAAATACTCTTAAGCCACATCAAAGATAAGAACAAATTTAAAAATATGGACTCTTTATTTCCTTTGGATCAATGTTTCAAGAATATTTTTATTCAATATTTTAAGACTACTATTTATTACATTTGATTCAATGTTTCAAGATTTTTCTTCTCTCACACACACAAAAAACTCTTTGCATTTCCATTCACCATTTTTATTTCTACTCTTTTATATACACATGTCCATAGCCCTTCATGCCATAACATCAAACTTGAGGCTGAGCTTGTAAACTGCAAAAAGAGAGAGAAGTTTTTAATTGTAGTTGTGGCATTGTTAGTGGTACTATTTGTAGTTTTATGTTTGCTTAGGTAGGGGGTGGAAATAACTTGTGTGGGTTGCTGTGGTTGGTAGTGCATGTAGGGTTGCAGTGTTTATGTATAGAGGGTTGGCAGTGTGCTCAATTTTGGTAGGATTAGTTATTAGCAATGACACACCTGCTGCTTATTTTGTACTCTTTCTGTTGAGAAATAAATGAATACCTTTCTCATTCAATGTGTGGATGTGTGGATTGGAAATAGTAGGATTGGTATTAGTTGTATAACATAGTCACTGTTGAACCATGCTATGGAGAAATGTCCCTGTTGAACCATGTAACATAGTTCCAAGTGCATGCAACAAATAAAACTGGTATTAACAGATAACATATTCCAAGAAAGCACTATACTACACGTATAAAACAAGACAGAAGGAAATAACAAACTCAATCTTGAAATCCAAACATCTTAATTAACATGCTGCCAAACTTAACCTAAACATCTTCATAGTTATCATTAAAAAATGGCAAAAGTATGTTTAAATAACAAAATGGCATTGTTCAACTGCCAATATTAACCCAAACAGCAGGGCATTGTTTGACTAATACCAATTATACAAAATAAGGGCTTGGCTATAATTATACAAAACACAAGTCATTCATCAAAACATATAAAACAACAAGCTATTCATTTTTTCTTTGGAGCATGCCTTGATGACTGACTTCCAGCAAACTTGATAGGCCCCATGTATCTAGATGCCTTCTTGGAAGCATTCAGTGTCTCTGATGTGACCATCCTTTTCCTCCTCAATCTTAGAGTTGGACTGTTGCCTAAGTTGGGTGGTGGAATTGGATTGGAGTTGGACCGATCTTCATAAGCTTGAAAGAATAAGCTTCTGCTAGCTTGAATTGGATTGGATGATCCTGTGGGGGCTTGAGGTGGTGCACTTCGGCTGGATTGGCTCATCCTAGTTTGGTTGGCACTTGGACTAGAGTTGTGCATGCTCGACTGGGGTGGTGGAAAAGGTGTGGCAAAGCTGTGCATAGTGTACTGCTATGGTGCACTTGGGCCAGATTAAAAGTTCATGCTGGTCTGGTATGGTGTAAATGGCCTGGAAGAGCTTGTTCATGGCTGAGGAAATGCACTTGGAGTGAAGCTATGCATACTGGACTAGAATGATGGAAATGGACTGGGAGAGCTTGTCCATGGCTAAGTTGGTGAATCAAGAATGAAGCTATGCATGCTGGATTTGGATGATACAAATGGCTAAGGTGGTGGAAATGGGGTGGCTGAGCTTGGTTAAGCTTGAGCTTGTCCCGTTGGCTGATTGATGTTGGAAGAGTTTTTGTATCTGCTGGTCTACAAACAAGAAATCCACATTTATTGACATGTAATATGTAAAAACTCTCACACATTTATTAACATGTATTATGTAAAAGCATTTACTTGATAGATATGGTAGAATGTTACCTTATTGGTTGCACTGGTTCTATTTGTGGTGCCTGGTAGTAAAGAGTTTTCTCCAATCTCACCCTTGTAACTTCTTTTATTGTGTCCTATTTTACCACAAGCCCTACATTGTTTGGAGATACCAACTCTCCTACTTGTTGGTTCACTAGGCTCCCTTGCTCTCTTCTTCTTAGGCCTGCCAGGTGGTATTCTTTTGATAGGAGGCTGAACAGGTTGGATACCACTAGGCCTCCACATATTCTGCTCATTGAAATGTGCAATTATTGGCTCATAACAAGCCTTATATGTGGAGACATGAAAACACCTGTGCACATACTACTCAGCATCTTGCCAGTTGAAGAATATGTAGGAAATTGCATGGACACATGGTATTCCAGTTGTTTCCCATTTCTTGCAACTACAATGTCCTTTAGCCAAGTCCACAGTGAAGCTTTGCAATCCATTTTTAACCTCAAACTATGTATGACCTACCCAACAAGCAAGCCACCTACTACTTGCAATCTTTTCCTTATGCAACCTCTTAAGCACTTTAAGGCATAACTTTGATTCCACTCTCATGATCTTTTTCCTGTTATCTTGAAACCTGGTCATAAGATATAACCTGATGGACTCTAGCTGCAATCACACACAAACTGTTAATCAAACAATGTATCAAACAATGTATCTGACTAACTATTACTCAGAGGCTTAGATTCATACCATAGTAATTATAGGCTTAGATCTAAACTTCAGAATCCTGCTGTTAAAACTCTCACACATGTTGTTCAGTACTGTACCACTCAACCTATCCTCACTGAACATGTGTCTGGACCATATGGTGGTTGAATGATCTTGCAACCAGCTGTGTGCATTCCCATCAATTCCCTTCAGTTCATCCATCAACCTATTAAACTCAACTTAAACTCAACTTTATAAGTAGTTTTGGTTGCTTTCCAAAACAACTCTCTGATCAGAACACCAAGATGGTTCTTCTTGAGATTATTGTAGAGGTGTTTATAGCAGATCCTATGCTCATATTGTGGCCAATTATCAATGAAGGTCTCCACCAACCCCTGTCAGTACAACAATAACAATTGTGGTGTTAGTAACTCTATACATCCAATATGGTAATGCATATATATATATATATATATATGTCCATCTTTTGTATAGACCTATGTCTGCAAGTAGCAAATCTATGAACCAAGTCCAGGAGTCTTTAGTTTCAGCCTCCACTACAACATACGCAAGTGAAAAGTACTCTTTATTAGGGTTTCTAGCAACTGCTATGATTAATTGCCCATCTAACTTAGTTTTCAAGTGGCAAGCATTCAAACCAATTATTAACCTGCATCTAGCCATAAACCGTTTCTTGCAACCTTCCAGGTATATGTACAACCTCTTAAAATAAGAAACCTCATAGACCAAGTCCATCTCAGCAGCTAAATCACCTTCATTGAAGGTATGTACCTTCATAAGTATGGTATTGCCAGGGTTAGCCTTTCTCAACTCCTCATAATACTCCCAAAGCTGATTGTACTGCTGTGTGTGAGCCCCATCAACATATTCTTTTGCCTTCTCCCTAGCCCTGTTGGCTTTTCCTGTACTTATGTTTAGTGTAAACTTCTCATGTATAGCATCTTGGATGTCTCTTAGTTTCATGTTAGATTGTCTTCTCACCTTCTTCATCAACTTCTTCCCAATGTATGAAGAAGTGCACCTTGGATTCTTATAACTCCTAGAGCATGTGTGTTCCAGATTCAGTGTTCTTAGTTGGTAGATCTTCTCTTTTGGCAGCTTTGTTAAATATGCCACAAACTTGCAATTTTCCTGGCAAACTGCTTTTACCCTTTGCAAATCATTTTTTGCAAATCTGATCCCCCAACCACCATGAACTGTATAATCAGTTGTAGCTTCTTTGAATCACTTAGGTGTTATGAACAACATATCTTTCTAAAATGTGATATGTTTAGCCTTAGCAACTGGCTTAAACATTGGGAATGTCCTTTTTTGTCCCCTTCCCTTTTCCATAGGTGTTTTCAGTTCATCCTTAGATCTATTATCACTATCATCCCAAATATCATCATCAAATGATGATTCCTTAAGACTATGCAACTCCTCACTCTCATAATTAGAGTTCATTACACCAGCACCCATTTGTACTGGTTTAGTAACATCCTCATCAGAACCATCCCAACTATCACTACTATCCTCCACAAACTCCTTCTCATCAAGATTCACTACATCTTCATCCTCTAGACCACTTCCTTCAGCATTACCTCCTCTACTTCCACTGTCACTACTTTCATTAGGGTCCTTGTCCTCAGATAGGTGCTAAGTCATAGGTTCCTAACTTGCTCTCCTAGAATACACCTTTGTAGCATCAACCTCAACAACATCATCATCAACATCATCATCAACCTCCTCAACCATTGGTGTGTTACCTTCTTTCCTAGAGTAGGCTTGTTTAGCATCTACTTCAATGGGATCCTCATTATCATTGTTATGATTTTCACTACCAAAATTACTATTGTCACTACCTTCATCATCACTACCATCATCATTATTGCCATATCCTAGAAGGTTTTACTCCACTGCCAATGGCTACACATCTGCCCCAATATGCTCACCTTCATCCATTAGTATAGGATTATCCATAGGGCATTCTACAAACACATGAATTTCTTCATGACCAATCACTAAATCTGTCATAAACATGGCATCATCTTCATCAACTATCAAATGGAAATTAGTTCTCTCTAGATCATTACCAGGCATTTTATATCAAAACCTGCTCACAAAGGTGTATCCAAAGTCCTTGCATATACCCTCAATCCCTATCTTGGGCCACCTATCAGGGTCACAATTGTCCACTATATCCACTTTACCTCCCACATATTTTCGAGGGTTATCAGTAAAATACCCACCATGATGCACGGACAAATTAAATAGCTCACTCATGCTGCATGCAAAACACATATAAACCATTTAAATAATAATGAATACATTCCAAAACAACACTCATTAGTTAACAAAATATCACACATTATATAACATTATTTACCAAAACAGCACTCATCATTCCACAATCCACCTCAATTGTTTCGAATTATAAAAATATGGTAATGCACATTATCTTCAACAGGGGAAAAAAGGGACCACATTGGAAAGTACAAACAAACACATATTAGAGCATTAGCATTGGGGAATGCTAATGCCAAATGTAAGGGGAATTTGGCATTTCAAGCCTTAAAATGCCCTGCATCAAGAAATGCTAAACCCAAGTATTGCAAATATTTTTGCAATACTGCTACAGTGCAATTCTACCTTTAGAATTGCATTGTAACACAATTCTAAACTAAATATTAATTTTTTATTCCATCAATTCTCTCTCCTTTAGTCCTCTCTCCCTTTCACTCTCACTTTGTGTCTTCGTCTCCCACTCCGTGCAAAGTCCCTCTTTCTTTCATCTCACATCTCTCTTTCCCGTTCAAGGCTTGCACCGGTGCTGGGTTGGGTTCGTGGTTTAATTTGGGCATGGTGGTGGGTTGGGATCGGTTGATGGGTTCGTTGGAGTGGGTTTGAGGAATGGGTTTGCGGAATGGGTTCGTCAGAGTGGTGGGTTCGTCAAAGTGGGTTTGAGGAATGGGTTTTTTGGGTTTCAGGGAGGGTGTGGTGGGATGCAACCAAATCGGGTTGAGTTTGAACAAGAAAAAATGGAAGGGACGACGAAGCTGGAGGGGACTTTAGACGACGCCTTGTGGTTTGTGCTTGGTCGGCGAGGTCTGGGTTCTGCGTTTTGGTCAGCGTGGGTCACGGAGTGGTTTTTTTTTTTTTTTTTTTTTTTTATATGGGTTTTTGTTCCGGTGGGATTTTGGTGGGTAGTGGTGGCATGGTGGGTATGGTGGAGGCACGGTGGTGATGACTGGTCAGTGGAGGAGCAGTGATAGAGGTTGAGGGAAGGTAGAGGAGAAAATTGGAAAAAAATAAAAAAGAAAAAAAATATTTTATTGTGTAGATATATTATTTTAATGAGTAGAATAGGAAAATAAAAGTTTGGGATGCTGGAGATATTGTAAAATGACATGGTATAATGATAAAGTGGATTTTTGGAATGGTAAAATAAAGTAGAATTGAAATTTCGGGATGTTGATGCTCTTAAACAACAATGGCATAAAAAATAAACACATGCATAGTAATCCACAAATAAACACATGTTAATATCATATATCATAAACTCACTTTAATAATGACTCAGCATTTTGGCCCACTAATTTAGTACATCACACACAAAATCAGCCATTATCTTCAACAAGGGAAAATATGGACCACATTGGAAGCCATAAAGAAATACATAACTAGACAAGGACCAACAAACAGTCAAAAAGTCACTAAACAAACATAATATAGTCAAAACCAAAATAATGAATATACAAAGCAACATTGTGGCCCCTACGCATAATATAAAGCTAGCTATATATAAAGACATATACACAGTGAGAGCTAATACCTGTGTGCTTGGTTTCAATTCACAGAGATAGAGATCTCACTGCTTTTCTTTTCTCCATTATTCTCACTACTTTTCTTTTCTTTGCTATTCCAAGAAAAATGGGTTTGGGTATATATATTTTTGGGTTTGTTTGTTTGCAATTGTGGTTTGTTTGTCTGCGATGGTAGTTTGATGGCTATCTCAGATGGAGAGAGAGGTGGACTGATTTAATTTGGGGTTCACAGAAAGAGAAGGTGGACTGATTTGGGGGTTCACATGCGCCGTAGGTGGTTGTAGTAAGGGTCACGTGTGACATAAAGGGACGAGAAACCCATGTGGCATGGGTGACGAGAGTCACGGTGGATTTTTATTAATATTTTAATCCCTCTGTTAGCCACCTCAGCTATTTTTGTCTGTTGACTGACGGAAAGGACTAAAATAACATACGTTAATTGGTTTAGAGACTAAAAGTAGTGAAATGAAAATGTAAGGGCCAAAATATAGGGACTAAAAGTGTATTTACGCTTATATATATATATATATATATATATTTTTTTTTTTTAATGGGTCTTTTTTCTTGTTATTAACTTCTTTACCCATTTCTAATCTGAACTTTGATTGTAGACTAGCACCATGAGCATAGCACCAACATTTGTATGTAATCTTGTTTCCACCTTTACCGCAGCTAATTGGACCCTCATAATTTCTCCCCCGTGGGCTGGGCTACTCTTTGTTGTAATTTTGGGCCTATGACCTTCGAAATTCCCCACAACCCTACCTGTAAATACTTTGTAACAACTTGGGCCCTTCCCCTATCTACAACAACGTTGGTTGGGCCTAATCTTCCTTTAGATTCCAAAAAAAAAAAAAAGGTTCTCATTTAAAATAAAAAAGCACAAAAAATGAAAATCCTAGAACCATATAAATGCCCCTTACCCTTCTCTTCACCGCTTCCCTCTCTACTAGCCACAGAAAAACCAAACAATCAAACCACAAAACAAAGACCCCAAAAACAAAAAGCCAAAAAAAAAAAAACACACACACACACGCCCACCACCACCATGTTGAGCTCACTCTCACCCTCATTCCAACCCCATCTTCTCCCAAAAAACGGCACTCTCCTCTTCTTCCCACTCTCACTCTCACTCCCTCAATCCGAAACCCACAAATTCTCAAACCCACTTCTCATCCCCAACAACAAGAGCCACCCACATCTGGTTCTTCTAGCCAAATCTCCCAACTCAGACCGAGCCCCAAAAAAGGCAGAGGAACAGAAATGGACCCACGAAGGCTCAATCACCGAGTCACTCCCCAACGGCATGTTCAGGGTTCGGTTGGACAACCAAGACTTAATCCTCGGTTACATTTCTGGTAGCATCCGAAAGAATTTCATTCGTATACTGCCTGGGGATAGAGTGAAAGTTGAAGTCAGTCGCTATGACTCCACAAAAGGCCGCATCACCTATAGAATTCGCAAGCCCAAAGAATAAGATTCTTCTTCTTCTTTTCTGGGTTTTTTTCTTTCTTTCTTTCTTTCTTATTTTCTTATTTTACTTTGTATTTATTTATATCCGCAATTAGAATTTCTCGCTTTTGTAATGTCAACAATTTTTTTTTTCTTTTTAATGTTATCAGTATTTTGCGTGCGGGTTGTCACTGAATCTCTGAATTTTGTACTATCAATTATGTATATTTATTATAAGAGGTTGGGCCTTCGTGCGCTGACAAGAGCCTTCCACCTAAAGTGCTCGGGCCTTGGTGCGCTGACCACCCAAAACAACAAATTGCAGGTGAGTCTGATATAGTCTCCACAAAAGTCGGAGTTTTGTGTACTGGGTAAACGTTTTTATGTATATTTATTATACATTTTTGGTTGTTTAAAGTGTAGGGATGGAATTGAGTATGCATTGCATTGCTATTGTGTTTTGCTTTTTGGATGTTACATGAGGCTATATTTTGAATTTTGGATAAAATACTGAGGAACCATCAATTTAAAATGATCAATTTGACAATCTGAGTTCTTGCTGACATAAGGTTTTAATCATTGGAAAAATATTAGTTGATAAAGTTCTCGGTGATGTTAGAGTAGAGACTGAATATTAGCTTGTGTTTGTTTATAAGATGTATTGATGCAACATAACTTTTCTTCTATTGGGAATGTATTTCCAGTGCAAAATGAATGAAGTCAAAATCTAAATTTGGAAATCGTTTTAGGTGTATTGAGATTGATAAATAAAAGCTGCAGAGTGCTGAGAAATTATATTAAATAATGATTTATGCAACTTAGTTGGTGCATCAGATATTAACCATCTTGTTTTTGTCTACTTTTCAAATTTCTTAGAATTTTGGCTCTGTCTCTGAATCAATGCAAACATATATGTTGGATTAGTTTGTTGTATGAGCTTATTTGTCAAGTTGGATAGGATACAAGCCAAGTTCCCAAGCCTCTGTTTCTTTTTTTGTTTCTCATTTTGTTCATAAGTCTTAAATCACAACTTCATCCACAGTTGCCTGAATTGTATTATATTTCTGTCCTGATTACTACTATGAATCCATATGCTAAAGCAGTACTATGAATTTAAAAGGTTGTAACTTATTTTTTTAATGAAACCCTAAATCAAGGTTTGCAAGTAGCTGTTGCTTTTAGAGTCCAACAACCCCCTTTAGAAATTGGACAGTTTATATGGACATAAACTGAAGAGGAACGATGACACCTGATCCGATCGGGTAAAATGGTACATGACACTTCAGAGCCCTTGAATGGGTCATGGAGTTTTAGATTACATGGGTTTTGTTTTGAATTAACTATGATCTATGCACAGTTGTATCTGGTTGCAATTGCTTGTAAGAAGGTAAATTTCTTTATATTGCTGTTGTTCTTTTTCTCAATATGGTGAGGATTTGGGTACTAGAAATTCTGTGACCGGTTTGACCAGTGTTACTTTTTAGAGGTCACGAGTCCTATTGATTATACTAACCTTACCAAACTAATTTAACTATTGGTTCTTTACTCAAGTTAATTACAGCTTGACTGTGGTGTTGGAAGACTTTGATATTAAGTACCCTTGTGAAGTTAATATTCTGAAGAATCTCTGGCAGAGTTTACAGCTGAGATATGAATAGTATATTTTTGAAACTGTTAAAACCTATTGATGGTTTTAAATTAAAGTTTGCAAATGATTGATTCTAAAGAGTCTTTCAATCATTTGGAGAAGGTATGGGTTGTTTTCTCAAGACAAGCCCTTGTACACATTTCACTGATAAATCTTTATAACCTTTAGCAGCTTACTCAAAGTAGCTATTGGGTGCTACCATCTCAAGACAAGGTGAGTTGGGGAACAATAGAGGGTTGGGAAGTTGATTTATATCATGAGCTGTTGCTTTTAGGCTAAGTCTTGGGCTAGATCTTGCATTAGAGTTTGTTCGATTAGGTTGAGGATGAGAGGCTGTGGTCTGGTTAATTGGAAGTACTCTTGCCATTGTTGAGCTGAAGGCCAATAAACTTTGTTGGTGGGGGAAATACCAGCTGGAACTGCCCATACACTATCAGCTATGAAAACCAGCTTAGCCTTGATACTTGGTTTGGAAGCTGAATGGTAGGATACTGGAATTTCTATTTCCATGAGTTTTGGATATGAAAAGAATCTCCTCTGAAAACATTTAGGATGCTGAAACTGGAAGCGTGGAGTATAGTGGAAGTAGGTTCCACAATCAAGTTGAACATTTTGATTTCAGTAACTCTGAAATTATTGTCAATTTCTACTCTTTCCCACTTAATTTAAAAAGAATGGAGGGTAAGTGGTTGATATGCGTTCTATTTTTTCAATTTTCTGTTAGGGTGGGCTGCTTGTGTGTTCTAGTAAACTGTCAAGTATGAAATAAGAAGAAACAATTGGTGAATTGGACATCTACAGCCTACAAAGATATAACATTTTAAATAACTCTCTCTCTCTCTCTCTCTCTCTCTAAAAAGATAGAATTATATAATTCTCTTGAGTTTTACAGAAATATAGAGAATGATATTTGGTCTGCGTTTGGATTGAAATGAAAAATTAAAATTATTTCGCTATTTAGTTTATTTTTGCTATTATTCATAGGCTCCACTGCACCTTTTGACACTATTCATGAGTCTCATTGTACTATTTTAACTAAATTTTATCTTTATTTAAAGTACATTCAGTAATAATTTTTCAGTTTCAGCAAAATAAGCAGTATCCAAACACATCTTTGATATCCACGATTAAAATGAAGACGTGAAGTACATGCATGAATCAAAATATTAATATACCCAAAAGGCAAAGCCCAAAAGATATTAGAATGTTATGTAATGATATTTATGCCTAAAAAAAGCAATAGAATGCATTCTTTTTTATAATTTATTTATACATAAGATACTAGAATGCAATGTAATCTTAAAATACATGATCTTCATGCTCATTAACATATGAACATCGTCTTTACAAGATTGGCAATCTGCATAATCTTTGTCATCTAATTTATTTAAATCAAAAGCCTTAGGAAGAGTATGTTGTGAACTAGAACTTAGAAAAAGTATTTGATACTAAATAATACAACATAAGTAGTATCAAAATCTAATAAGTGAAAGATATGTCTAATAAGCAAGATTATGTATTGGATACATGAGTCATCCCTCGTACATGAGAGTTGTGACCTTTGTGGGGTCTATTCTCTCATATGAGGGAGGACTTTTAGAATATATTACAAAACTCCTGCCACTTAGTTTTTAACTTTTCTGGAAATATATAAGCTAATGAATTAGTAGTGAGTAGGGTTGAAATGAGAGAGGAGTAGGGGACTCTACCAAGAGGATGTAATATAAGGAAATAAGTAGGATGATATTTTATTTTATATATATATATATATATTTTTTTTTCGAACTAACATCCCCTGTTAAAAGAGAATTTAATTTAAAACCTTTCCACCAAACCCTAAACCCTTCCTTGCCTCTCTGCGGTCACCACCCCACAGACAAGGAATATGTTGAACTCGTATGCGGCAGTCAAAACAACGATGATGCAAGGAGCGCTAACCTTTCAACATCCGATTCTCAATCCTCTTCCTTTCCCTACTTTTGCTCCAAAGAATCACACCCCTTGTCCTTTTGCATCAAAACCCAACTGCATATCCTATACAAACAGCGCTTCTCCGTTTTACAAATCAGTACTTGCTGTCGGGGCCCGTGCAGTTCATCCCTCGCTTACTTCCAAATCTCTCGTAACTGGTTTTCTCAATAGCCCTTTGGAGGATAAGCTCAAGAACCGACGGGATTTGGACTGTCGCTACCTTGAAGAAAAACGCCTTGAACAAAAACGTGGTGGTGGTGATGGTTATGATGACTACTATGCAGTCCCTGAGCCCCGTTTCAATGAACTGGTGCGCGGTGATCCTCAACACAGAGAGGCTAGAGTTGATGATGACCTCGTCAATGGAGATTCTGAAGATGTGAGTGAAGAAGTTAATGACTTTGCCAACCAGGATTCTAAAAGCAGGAGTGGCGTTGATGGCGATAATGACTTTGGTCATGAAAACAAACCCAAGCCCAAGCCAAGTTTTGAGGAACTTCTTCCCTTGCTTAAGTGGTCACACTCACTCCCGCATACACAGTGATGAAAAATACATTCGCAAGAATGGTGATTGATGTATGGACAGTATGGTTAACTTAATTTGAGTATTTGAATATGCGTTCATGTCTTTTTATCTCTCAATGTCTCCTTGTTCCTTTCTAGTTTTATTCAGATTTATTTTGTTTTTGGTTGGTGGTTGCATTGTGTGTAGATACTGGTAAAGTGCTTTAACCTTCTTACACTTTGGGTAGTGCCACTGGAAAAGCATTACTGGTGAAGCAATTAATAGTCCCCTTGAATCATCAGAGTAAGAAAAATAAATTGAAAATTGAACAAGATTATAGCATATTGGAATGCCGTTAAGCATTTTAAGTACCTTCCTACCCCTAAGCATGTACTGATTGATTGGATTGATAGAAAATGTGTTGCATCTTTACTCCCAAGATGAATGTTTTAGGGGTCCTAGTCATTGATGATTGCTCTATATGGTGCAATCAGATTTAGCATGGGCAGCAAGTATAAATACAACTTATTTCTGTACTTTTGCAAGGTGGGATATTATTTCGCATTAAAGGCCGGTTGCAAACCTGCAATCTATTTCAGTAGGATCCATGGTTGTTATTCCCAGGTTACACATTACTTGATTACGTCCCCCCTACAATGCATATGATATGCCTGAGTCATCCTTAGCTAAGTGGATGGAGATCCTTTAGAATTCAGTTTTCTACATCCTGCTAGTTTTTTTTTTTTTTTTTTTTGGTACCATAGGTGAACAATGTACTTAATGTACAGTCTCAGACTGTTTCTAGAGTTCCGTGTAAAAGTTGGTCGATAGTAGATTTTTTATGATGCACTCAACAGGTGAATGCTACAAATAAGTTTCAAGATTGTATTGAGAAGATGAAAACAATTTGCTTCTCCTCAAGTTGGTTGGACTGTAATGGATTTCACTTCCTAGCTAGGAAGCTATATTTATAATTTTAGAACATGATGTCATGGCCTGAGCTATGTATTTTTTCAGTTTTTGAACCAAACCTTTGACATGTATGTTGATAGAATTAGCTTGGGGAATGACCCCAATCAGTAATTGGCATAGTTCAACTACCCATGATTTAATTTGTTTGGGGGAGTGCTTCTAAACACCAATCCATTTCACATATATTTAACTGATGAATCACATCAGATGATCCAATCTTTTTTTGATGAACTGATGAGGCTGATGAATCACATAAGATGATCCAATCTTTTTGTGTATGCAATCAAATAGATGTATTATTTGAAATTAGAAACTATTCATCGTCTTATTTGTCATTTGGAAGCGCAACACCATCTTAGCTGAACTGATGAGGCTGTCCTATATACCGTGTGGATCTTCCAGATTGGTTGAATCAATGCAGCTGTATTGAAGCTTCAAATGCTACTTGCTAGTAGTTGCTCAAGCATGATAGTTTACACTGTCATGTAGAAGTGTGGGTGAGTCTTGTAATAGCCTTTGACAGTTACACAAGTTAATCCATATATCTGTACAGGAAAACTAAAATGGTAACTTGGAAGTCATAATTGTGTGGATTAGTGTGTATGACACTACTCTTATGAACATAATCCAATATCCTTGAACTTATACCAAATTTGCGATTGTTTATAGTACTCTCAACAGAAAAGTTTTGGATCCTAGGTCTTTGGGACAAAGGGACGCAAATAGAGCAAATAGAACTCTTCCCTTCTCAAGAGATCTACTTCTATACCATAGGCCATCCAGTGACCCACTATTTGTTAATATTGATAGTTTAAATGACATGTAGTTTTTTTTCTCCCATGGATTCAAGACCACTGTAATAGGAAAAGAAAATGGTAAGAAGGCCAAAAAACATAATAAAAGAAAAGAAAAGGCATTAATGTATTTTTTTTTTTAATGAATTTTGGAAGTTTCAAATGTATTTTAGTCAATTTTTAGGCTTTCAATGTATTCTGGTTATTTTTTAGGTTTTAAAAGTATTTTAGGCATTTTAGAGGCTTAGAGGGTATCTTGGTCCTTTCTTAGGTTTTAGGGATAATTCAATCATTTTTCGATTTGGGGTATTTTGAACATTGGAGGTTTTAGGTAGGTATGTTGGTAATTTTTAGGTTTTAAGGTATTTTAGTCATTTTGGAGGTTTTGATAGTATTTCAATCATTTTATGGATTTTTAGGGTATTTTAGTCATTTAGATTAAGGCATATTTTAGTCATTTTAGAGGATTTTAGGTATTTTTATTGAGGTTTTAGGAGTATTTTTATAATTTTTAAGTTTTATGGGGCATTTTGGTTGTTTTTGATATCGAAGGGTACTTTGGCTATTTAGGAGGTTTTAAGGTATTTTTTGTTATAAATATTCATACATTATTGTGTAAGTGGATGAGTTGGTTTTACCTTAAATAATTGGATTGGGTATGGGTTGTAACTAGGTTAAATGGGCAATAGATGATAAATGTATGTTTAAGCACCCAATCCAATTACGACCCACCCAATTGCCACCCCACTAACAATCTATTGGAAAAATTAATTAAATTTGATTGTCAGTTGGGGTGTCAATATTTAAGACAACCCATGAACATGAAAATTTTTTTGTGGGTTAGTGTTTAGTTTAAATGGGTTAATGTCAAAAATGGGTTGACACGCTTAACTTGATTATTAAATAGGTCAATTTTGTGTTGAACTATTTAACCCACAATCAATCCGAGATAATTAATTAGGTTATTTTAACAAATAAATTTTTCAATATGACCATTAATACAATTATTTTATTATTTTATTAATATATCAATATGACTGCAAGTTGAAAATAACATGGATTAAATTGATTGTTACCAAAATGTAGGGATAAAATTAAGGCGAAAACACAGTCAGTTTGATCCCTATATTTTGGTCCTTACATTTTGAGATAAAATTAAATGATTGTAATTTGGTCCTTACATTTTGGAAGCGGTTAATCTAGTCCCTGTTATTTTCAAGTCACAATAAATTTAGTCCCTACTGTTAGATGACTAACGAAATCTACTTAGGTGGTAGACGAAATGCACACGTGGCATGAATTAAATTAAAATATAAATAGTCATCCTACGTTTCTTAAATGGTGCTTCCACGTCAGCCCTTCCACATGAACTTCCACTACTATTAATCCTACGTGACTCTCAAATGACCTACTTATTAACACCCTTACTGTTAAACACAATTGAATTCAAAATCCCAAAATTAAAATTCCAACCCTTAACCCACGATGAACATGAACCTCTTCTTCTTCACAACCATGTCTCTTCTCTTCTAATCCCCATGATTAAAGCTCCTCTCATCTTGCCGTTCCACTTTCATCTCGCTAACTACATTGCCAATCCCTATCAGAGCTCTCGACCCTCAAAGAGATGAAGAAATAGAGAGCCCAAACATCAATGACAAAATTGGTGCTTTCACATTCTAGGTCACTCTCTTTCTCTCATATTTTCCCCAAAAATGTCCAATTTACCATTTTTTGTGTGGGTAACTTTATATTTGGTTAGAAGATGTGCACCCTCTCCATTTTTTATGTGTTTGACACCTTTTGTTGGTAGGGCTTGGTGCAAACATTTGCTGAAAACTGGCCACAATATGAACAAAGGATTTGTTGCAAACATTTGTACAATAATTTAAGGAAAAATCACTTTGGTGTTCTTATTAGAGAGTTTTTATGGAAAGCTACAAAAGCAACATACCTCCTAGAATATGAGAGGGTCATGAATGAACTAAAAGAAATTGATGAAAGGGCATACAACTGGTTATAACACCATTCAACAATAATCTGGTCTATACATATGTTCCGTGGGGATGCAATGAGTGATACAATATTGAACAATATGTGTGAGAGTTTCAACAGCAAGATCTTGAAATTTAGAGGGAACTCATAATTGGCATGGTGATCTATCTACATTCTTCTATAAATTCTCACATTAATGTAATTCAATAGTTTGATAATTTATTTGTCCATTTGTTTGTTTGTTTAGCTTGAGGACATTAGATTGTATTTTATGAGACAATTTCAAGAAAACAAGGAAACAATTTTGAAAGTTGAGTTGGAGTTGTATCCTAAGGTTAGGAAGAGGTTGTACAAGGAGAAGCTTGGAAGCGGCAAGTGGCTAGCTTGTTGGGTTGGTCATGCCAAGTTTGAGGTAAAAATGGGGTTAATAGTTTCATTGTGGACTTGGTTGAATACAAGTGTAGTTGTAGGAAATGGGAGATCACCGGTATACCTTGTTGCCATGCCATTTCATGCATTTTTTTTTTCAATAGAGAAGATGTTGAAAAACATGTAAATGACTGCTACAAATTAAATGCATATAAGGCATGCTATGAACCAATGATGGAGCCAATCAACTGGACTTCCTTTCGTGCAACCTCCCATTAAACGTAGGCCTAAAAAGAGTAAAGGAACCTGATGAACCAAACTGCCATACCAAACTTAGAAGAGTAGGAGTCTTTAAGAAGTGTAAGGCATGCAGGAGGTTAGGACATAATAAAAGAAGCTGCAAAGGGGAAGTTGGAGGAGATTCTTTACTTCCAGGAGCTGCTAAAAAATCAAAAAGGAAGAAAAAAAAGAAAAAAAAAGAAAGGTAAATACTTGATCTACGGCCTTATCACTATCTTGTATTTCCCCCCCCCCCCCCCCCTCAATTTTTATTATTGTTTTATGTTGTAGTTTTGATTATTTGCCTTAGTTAAAATTAAATATAATTGCCTTTTCTGTTTAAGCCAATTTAAGATTTTGTTAAAATTATGGTATTGTATTTGCCGTTTGTAGTAGCGTGAGGTTGGTCCAAGTGGTGGACCTCCTACTAGTGAAACAAATTAGACAAGTGCACCACCCACCACCAGTCAAGAAGAATTCCCAAGTGCACCATCCAACTCTAGTGCTGCCACTTCCACTCCAAGTAGAAACAATTGTAGGGGTTGAACAAGGTAAAAAGAAAAAGAAAAAAAAGAACAGTCATTGATGAGACTTTGTGAGCTACTACAAATGCATTAATGTATATGGATGCATTGAGGTTTACTAAAAGCCAACCTATATGCATGTAAGTAGGATGTGCTAAAGTTATTTTGTAGAAGAGGGCAGCTTAATATTTTGTCACTAGCTGGACCTTATATTAAGATGATTGTAATTAATGTTTATTGCCTCCTTGATTTTTGTAATGGCCTTTTTCACATTTGTTTTATAATTGCCTTGACTATTGGAATGTCCTTGATTATTTACAAGTTGGACATTGAATTTTAGCTAAGCAATGGTTTTAATTGTCAATGAAATCATAATTTATTTATACTTTTGTTATATGTTTATGAATGAGATTTTGTTGTGGTTAAACACACAAGTTATTTATTGTTGATAATTATGGTATTGAAATTGATGGTGGTAAACCCAACAAGTTTATTTCTGTTATATGGTGGAATTAGTGGAATTATTGTCAATTTTGTTGACCCATCATAGGGCATTTGGTGCAAAGAATGCCATTGCATTTGGCTGTAAGTGCAGTGTAGTTACTGTACAATTTCAGTTATTGCACAATTGGCACTTATTGCACAATTTCAATGCCCAATTTCAGTTATAGCAAAATTTGCACATTACTTGATTTTCAAACCCCGTAAGCCTATCTATAAACACACAAACTCAAATACAGATTACACAACAACAAAAGGAGAGCTTATCTTCCACACCCACGAGCAACCTCAATGGCCACGATTAATGTTAGGTTTTAAATATTTTTATTTTTATTTTGGAGTTTCACAAGTGCTCTCAAATTAGTTTCTTCCAATACCCCAACGGTGGTTATTATGGCCACTTATTTGTAAATCCAACAATTATATGTTTGTATGTTTTAACAACTTTAGGTGTCAATTGAATTTGTACTTTGTACTAAAAACACGATCATCATGCCAAAATCATGAAACATTTGCCATGTTGTTGGCATGTATAATACTTTTCATGAAAAATATAGCCACAATGTTGTAAAATATTACCTTTTTTTAATAGATAGTAAGTGGGGAGGGGGATGTGGGATTTGAATTATGTACATTGAACACCAAAAAAGTGTCATTACTACAATTCTATACCCCAAATATTACTTTGACTTGTATAGGTTTAAAAGAAATAGACTATACAAATTATAAGACCAAAATGGTCAAATACCACTTGATAATTCTGGAAAATCAGTGGGTTGAAAATCTCCGGACTTCGATGTTCTTGAAGGCTAGGTCCTATAAAAACCGAATTCAATCAGAGGACCGGTGGAGGCCGGTCAAAGGTCCTCCGATGACAAAGTCAGTAAGTTGAAAGAGAAAATACTTTTTGAGAACTTTTCTAGTAAAAATGCGCGAATGCCTTACCTCTTCGTAGGGAAATGCTTTTATAGTGTACATCGAACGGTTATTCGCTCTACCAAATGTCCCTTCTGTTGAGAAATTCGTTACAGCCAGAGATAACTAAAATAACTTCCATGGCAGTTATTTTATCTGGAACGATGCCTCATCTTGGCCTGTGAAGGCCTTGGTTCATAAATAAAAAACCATCATTGCGAGACTTTTCATCCTCGTCTATCATTAAGGAAGGACGAGGTCCCGTCCGTCCTTCATTAAGGACGGACGAGGTTTATTAGGACGGCTCGTCCGTCCTTCACTAGGGACGGACGAGACTTGCTCGGATAATTTTGTCACGTTCTATTCCTTTCTTTCTTTGGGCGACGTCTGCGGACGAGACAGGAAAGGCTTTTTATTACGCCCTTCCTTCATTCTTTACCCAAGGACGACCCATATGGACGGTTGTGGGAGTTGCATTTTACGTTGCATTTTATAGCATCATCACCACTGTTGGTCAAAATTTTAGCAAACTACCACTGTTTTAAAAATATTTAGGGAAGTACCACTCTTTTGGAACTCAAGTTATATGTAAAACTCGAGTTTCAAGAACTCAAGTACCATGTAAGAAAAGAAAGTTGGTTTTCATGTGCTGTGTAATTTGGTTTAGAAATTGAAAATTTTTCATTTTTTGTGGTGTGGGTCTCTGACACTCCAGTCAGGTAGTCACTTGAAAAAAGGAAGCTCCAAGACTATTTTTCCTCAAGCTCCAAGACTCTTCTTTTCCAAGCTCTAGGATCTGCATAGTTTCACATTTGTTTTTTGTGAGGTTGGACTTTGAATTTTTGAAAAGCAACTTTACTTCATGTCAAAGATGTGGCCTTACTTCAAGATTTGCATTGTTTCAAAGCTCCAGGATCTACACAGTTTCACATATTACAGAGCTTGTCTCACAAGCTTTATGCATGTGGGACAAGCTAAAGTGAAGAAGAAAAGCTAAAGGAAAAGAAGAAAAGAAATAGACTTTGGTGTGGAGAAGTTTTACGATACCCAAGTTTTATAAACTTGAGTAAAAGCGGGGAACTCAAGTTTTTAAACATGAGTTACTTGTTGTAGACACTCGATTTTGCACCCATGATTTAATCAAGGAAGATGACTAGAGTGACTATTCATGTACCCAAAATTCATGATTGCATTACGTGCATTAATTTGTTCATTGCATATCATAAAAATGATATTGAGATTCTAATGGTCACGACGGTATGCCCAGTTTCCAAATTGGACTGTCGGATCGAAAGATATCGTATGATCAAGTTTGCATAGTCAACATGCATTGTGTCTAGGTAGAATCAACCATGCATGATTAATATAATTAATTTTGATTAGTTAAATAATTAAAATTAATTAAATGATTTTGTGATTGGTTGTTAGTTAGTGTCAAAAATAGGCTTGCTTGCATGGGAATAAAGGGGATAATTGGATAACAATAAAATTGTGGATAATCAAGACTTTTTGGAGTATTTATCTACAAGATCATTGTTGTTGAAAAGACTTGCATTGTCCGAAAAAGAGTTTAATTTTTAGAATGTGGATTAAAAACACGTCTAAGTACAAGTCTCGGCTCAAAAAATCTCAAAAAGGAGTCTGAAATGGACTAGAACTCAAAAGTGGGCCTGGCACCCAAAAGTGCCATTTGGCACTTTTGGAGTGTCGAATAGCACTTTTCAAGTGCCAATTGGCACAAACACGGGCCTCGGCCCGAGGGCACTTAGATCAAGATAAAACTCATCCTTTTTTATTTTTTTTTGAGATAAGGACGCATCCCAGTTTGTATTCTGATCATTTAGGATGTGTTTGGATATCGTTTATTTTGCTGAAAACTGAAAACACTATACCAAAATAATTTTAAATGTGTGAATAGTGCCGTGGGACCCATTTTTAATGAAAAAATTGCTGAAAAAAGAGGTTTGTGGGTCCCGTGAACAGTGCACGAGACCCACTAGTGTGACATAAAACACATAAAGAGGTTTTTGGAAGTTACTGTTTGTGTGGGTCCCATGGCATCTCAAACGCCAAATGCCAGACGCATCCTCAAAAGACTCAATCCAAACGCTACCTTAGCTATTTTTTCGAGCCTCCCAACTCTATAAATAGAGGCTGCATCTCAAAATTCAGCACACTTTTTCACGCTCTTTGATTTCCCCTCTTTCTGACTCTCCTTGCTTTTTATTTTCTCTCTTACATTAAAGACATTCTAGAGGCTCTGGCCTTAGGAATTTCATTTTTGTAAGCAAGATGTTTTAGGTTTCAAAGATAATTGAATAAACTTCTTTGAACCCGAAAATATTCCCTCAATAAGAAGAGCACGTTCAGGCAAGAGGTAGTTTTTCTTTACCTTTTTTTTTCTTCTATCTATTTTAATTTGGTAGTGCATGAGTAAATGTTCTTTTAGTTTTAATTTCTAAATCCTCATATCATGTGTTGTCAATATTTTGTTGAAATATGTTCTTAATGTTTTTATTGTCATGATCGTTTTTTTAGTTTCAAAAATCTGCTTATCATTACATCTTTTTCAAAAATCATAAAACTGATTTACATCTTCCTTAGATGTAAATCTAATTTTTTCAAAAACCATAAAATTGATTTGTATCTTCCTTAGGTATAGATCTAAATTTTTCAAAATAAAAACAGATTTGTATCTTCCTTAGATGCAGATCTGGATTTTTTTTACACAAAAAATAGATTTATATCTCTTCTTTAGATGTAGATCTGATTTTTTTAAAACATAGCATATTTTGAAATAAAAAGAAGATCATGAGTAATGATTTGTTTGTTATCTTTGATGCAAGTAGCGTAGGTTTATTTCATGAATGTGGTTTTCTTCTTAAAAAAGAAAAAAAGATTTTTATTTTTATTTTACATAAAAAAAACAGATTTGATTTTTTCTAACTCTCAACAAATCTAGATTTTTTTTATCCATAAAACTGATCTAATTTTTGTTACATACAAACCAAAAATCATTTATTTATTTATTTTATTACAAAACAAATCTGATATTTTTAAACCAAAAGACTTTGTTTTATTTAATAAAAACATATCTGAATTTTTTTTACCAAAACAGATCTGATCTTTTTTTTTTTTAATTTTTTTTACTCACAAAAACATATTTGAATTTTTAACAAAGAAGAGGACATATTCATAAATAGATTTATGTAACTTAGTTTAGTAAAGTGTCTCATGTATGCAACATATCATTTATATCATACATAAAGAGGTACATTGGTCATGAGAGTCTAAAAGACTAGACTTTGTCTAGGCAAATGGGTGTCTAATCCCTTCTCATTCCGTAACATGGCCTCCGAATTTAGTGTCTTTGAATAGGTAGACCCGGGCTTTATCTTTGTTTTTATTTTGGGTAGATTGTAATTAGGACAAAAAGGCATATAATTCTTTGGTAGGACCCAAAGCCATGTAATACTCAATTTATCAAGTTTGTATTTTTTATTTTATTCAATCAATGAGAACGGAACATTTTATTCATGTAAAGTTGTATTTAATTTTTTCTTATTTTTTGTATAAAAAATAAGTGGCGACTCCACACCACTTACCCAAAATGAGAGGTGTCTTGAAAAAGCACTCAAAAGTATCTTTTTTGAGAGCACCTAATTTTTTGATCTCTCACAGTGGTGACTCCACTGGGGATGTCGAGGGCTAAGCTTCATGTTAGACTTAAGTGACCAAATATGTACCCTTGTTTTTGCATGGTCTTGCATGATATTATTGTTTGTTTGTTTATGTATGTTTTGAGATGTTGTATGATATTTTGTTGTTTGTATTATTTGTTAAAAGCTTTCCCTAATTGTCATAGTGTGTGCCATCAAAACAACAAATATGTATGCACCCCTTTCAACAACAATGTGCTGGTAGTAACCATGGATCACTGGTCTTCATTAGATTCGGGTACCAAGTGGCGAACTCACCAACTCATAGCCTAAAGTCATTAGATCATTTCTTGTTGACTATAAAGGACAGACCATGCCGTTTGGACCAACGCAATGTTCATTACATTACAAGTTATGAGGTGTAACGTTCTAGCTATGGGAAACAATGAAAAAACAAACCCACCCTACAACGTAATGACTTAGACTTTAAGCTGGTCCATGTTAAAATTGCATTGCATGGTGTGTGTGTGTTTGTTTTGCTTGGTTGGTTGATGTAGATGGCGACCTAGCTTTAATTGACCCAAGAAAGCCTGTTCTAGAGAGAGAGAGAGAGAGAGAGAGAGAGAGAAGGGAGAGTTTGGTTAAGATCAAAGGGAAAACTCCAAAGAGAATCCAAGGACGACACTTAAGCTAGCAGTTCCAGTTCCAAGCCCATTACGATACTGAAGCCCGTAAGCATAGAAGACACTCCGCTGTTGCAACATCATAATCCCGTCTTCGACCTAACAAGTCCAATTCCAACTTCCAAGCCCATCACGGTACTAAAGCCTATGAGCATAGAAGACACTCCGCTATTGCAACATCACAATCCCGTGTTTGACCTAACAGTTCCAGTTCCAAGCCCATCACGGTACTGAAGCCTGTGAGCATAGAAGACACTTTGCTGCTACAACATCACATTTCTATGTTCGACCTAACATCACGGTATTGAAGCCCATGAGGATAGAAGACACTTTGCTGCTGCAACATCACAATCCTGTATTCGACCTAATAGTTCCAGTTCCAAGCCCATCAGGGTACTGAAGCCCGTGAGCATAGAAGACACTCCACTACTACAACATCACAATCCCGTGTTCGACCTATAGGACAACCCAAAGCCAGAGTCCACCGAGATTTCAACCTTTTGGATTATAAGTTCATCAAAAGTCAAGCCCATCAAACCCAAGGAAGGTTCAACCTTAATGAGTCAAGAAAGCATTGAATATGTTCTCAACTCCATCCTGGAAGGTCAAGAGAAGATAAACAAAGAGCTAGCCCAAATCTCCCAGATAGCCAACTTTGCATTACAAGTCAACTTAGCCAATCAAGCTATGCTCTCTACCTTGTGCAAGGATAATTCACTAGAACCTGAAGAGATCCCACACTTCCAATTTCTAAAGAAAAGAGCTAGGGATTTCAATGAGTTATCTCTCCAACTTTCCTCTCCAATCAACAAGAACATGACAATGGACTCTATCCCCAAGGAGGTAGTGCCTTACCACATCAGTAACGGTGCAGTCAAACCATCAACTAGCAATTGTAGGTGCCAAAGGAATTTTTCAAAACTACACGACTTTGAGTGAAGCCTTGGAGAAACTACAAGCTAAGGGAGTAGAGAAGCCATTGGATCCAAAGCCAATACCATAACCCATGCCTAGAAGCTACGACCCTAATGCTCATTGCAAATATCATTAGGGAGGAGGCCACACAACTAACAAGTGTTTTCACTTATGGCATGATATTCAAGATTTGATTGATCAACAAATCATTACTTCGCCTTCATCAGCCAGTCATCTTGACTTTGTTTGAATTTCATTTTACAAGTTTATTTTAGATTGACTCTTTGGTCTTATTGTTTATTTAGGATTCACTTTCTAGTTGGTCTTTTACTTAATAGAATCCATGCTGTGTTTGATGCATTTGATTTGTCATGTTATTCATATGTAAATAAAATAAATAAATAAATAAATAAGGGAAAAGAGTAAAAAAAAAAAAAAAAGATTTTTCAACTAGGGGCACTTAGCCCTCAAGTCATTTCAATTCATTTTCAAAAACAATTTTGCACTAGGGCCATTGGGCCTTCTTAGTAACCTTTTTCTAGAAACCTTTTTTTTTGGTTCCTTTAAAAACTCCAATTTTTTTTTTTTTTTTTTTCAAAAGCCTTCTTTTCAAGAGAATACAAGTAGATCCATTTGACAAAACTTCTTCCAAATCATGATGATTAGTTGCTCTACCAATCAATTTGTTCGAAAGAGGGATTTAACTTCATTCATTCCATATAAGGACTTTTGCTAAACATTCAAAATATGATAAGAAAAGGTCCTATAAGGCAATCAAAGAAATACATCCATTCATCCAAGTTTCTCAAACCACATGCACTCAACCCCAATCTCTACAAAATTTTTGACATTGTTGGAGCATTTATACTTCTATTCCAAGAATAATTTATTAAAAGAGTTTAAGTTGTTGGGCTAAGCATCACTAGGGATAGGAGGCCGCCTTCGATAACCCACCTTATTCCTTGACACCTATTACAATAATTATCCATTGCTAGTCAACTTGAGCCTTTAAACAGTTAGCCTATTTTTCAAAGAAGCCACTAAAAACTTAAACCTTGGCTGGGGAAATTAAGTATGCATGCTTAAATCTCAAGATGAGGAAGTGCTAACCTTATGGATCCAACACCACTTGGTAAGGTCCTCAACGAAGACAATATGACAAGTTCAAAAAATGAAGATTCATCAAGTTCAGAAAAGAGAGTTCATCAAAGCTAGGTAGAAAGGAAATCCATCAAGGAGAGATAAGATTTTGAGAAAGCATCAAACTGTGTGAAAAAAAGAGAGAAGGCCATCAAGCTAGGAAAGACTTCAACCAAAAAAAAAAAAAAAAAACAGAGAGAGAGAGAGAGAAGTGAATGCAAGAATTTACATTAAGTTATGAGAGAATACTAATTCATCAAAGGACACGAGAGATATGAGATTCCATGAAAGATCATTCAAGTTGAGAGGGAGGAGCAAAAATGAAGATTCATCAAAAGCAAAATTCAATCAAATCAAGGAAGATGAGGGGAAAAAAAAAAAGTAAGATACATTTCATAAAAAAAAAAAAAAAAAAAAAAAAAAGGTGTGTTTAGTCCAGAAAAAAAATGAAAATGCATTAGAAAGGATAAGAGGGTATCAAGGAGAAATACAAATTCATCCAAGAAAGATGGAATTTTGCTAAATTGAAAGAAAAAAAATATGTAGTTGAGTGAAAGGCAACAAAATTCCAAAAAAAAAAATAGCTCGCTAGGCTGAAAACCTGAAAGGGCGGTCTAGGCAAAAATTAGAGCAAAAAAAAAAAAAAATGAGAACTTACTAGGTTGAAAACCTGAAAAGGTGGTCTAGGCAAAAATTAGGGCAAAAAAAAAAACTTTCACAAAAAAATGAGAAAAACAAAAATGACGTCTTGCTGATTGAAAAGCATGCATTTAGCTCTGATAATATTTTCTCTTGGATTAAGAAAGAAAATTGCTCAAGATTATCAAGCCCCACTGGATAATATCTTTCAAAGACAAATTTCACAAATTCTCAAGTGACTGAAAATTTTTTCTAAGCTCCAAACACTCACTTTGTTTGCTCCCAACTAAAAATAACTCTCAAGAGAACAAATTTCCACATTCTCAAAAATTTTCAAATATTCAAACTTATGATTTTTCCCTTTCTTGCTTACTCCCAATATGTGTGATTCCCAAGCATTTCATTTCTTTGATTGTCTTTGAAGACTTAATCTAAAAAATTTTCAGAATGAAGAAGCAAATTTGATTACATGTTTTTAATGATTTCAAGTCTTTTCTAGCCAATGAGATCGAGTTAACAATTGAGCATCATGATTGGTCAAAGAGGTTGTTCAGAGGATAACCTTTTGTTCATTTGAAAAAGATAAAATTTCAAAAAGTCTCATTCTAACTAAACTGCTTCCTTTTCTTTTTTTTTTTTTTTTTTTTTTTTTTTTTCTTTTTTTTTTTTTTTTTTTTAAGGAGAGAAAAAGAGACTCATTTCAAAAATTCATTTTCAAAACTTCATTTTTCAAAGAAAAAAGAAACTTTCTTCGAACTACGTCTGGACCTGATCCTCTATAAGAAAGGTACATAATCAGTCTTTTCAAAGGCCCAGTCACAATCACCCAAAAAGAAACTTCATTTCAAAAAGGATTTTTCAAAACTTCATTTTTTTCAAAACTTCATTTTTTTCAAAACTTTGTTTTCGAACTACGTCTCGACTTGATCCTCTATGAGAGAGGTACGTAAGTAGCTTTTCTAAAGGCTCGGTCACAATCACTTAAAAAAACTTTTTTTTCAAAGACTCAAAATCAAGACATTTCTTTACATGAATTTAGGCTAAGCATCTATTTTGCATTAAGCATATCATCAATTTTCTGTGCAAGCATGTCTAAAATAGGGGCATTGGCCCAAAACATTTTTATAATAATTGATTACTAACAAGCTCATGGAAAGAATCTTTTGCTGGAGGTGGACATGGATCTTTTATGTACTCAACAATCACCATCAATCTTCAGTTTAGATGCTACCATCATTCCAACAGTCCTTGTTTTGCCCAGTTTTGTGATTTTGATCTTGTTCTACTCAAATTTTCTTTATTGAGGTCCCTACACAATAAGATTTTTCAAAATTCACATTGATTGTTGAACTAGGGGCATTTGGCCATGCCTCATCCATTTTGAAAAAAAAGAAGAAATCATCTTGTCCTCAAATATCAAGGTTTTCAAAAAGTCATGCATCAAATCGCAAACTAAGGGCATTGGACCATTCCTCATTCATTTTCAAAAAGGAGACCACCACCATCATCCTTGCATAAAAAACCAAGATGTCAAGATTTCCAAAAATCATCATGCATTCATTTCTAAACTAGGGGCTTAAAAACACAGATCAAGCATCATTGGGACTCCAGGTTTGCCTACACGAAGATCTCCTCGACCCACCTCTAGAGGAGCCACCTTCAGTGTTTCCTTTTTGACTGGCATAAAACTGATATTCATGCTGCCAATTTTGAAGCTTAAGATTTCTAATCCTTTCCTCCAAAGATCTTGTGGTGGCATCAACCAACGCCAGTCGACTCACTTGAAAAATCAACAAAGATAAGTGTTAGACTCGCCATCAGGATAACCAAAGAAAATCTCATGCCCAACAAAAATTTTCAATGACCAAAATTTCATGCCACCACAAATTTTTTCCATACCCATACCCACAAAATTTTGCCATGCTCATGAAATAAGACTTACACATGCCAACCAATTTTCTGCACTCATCATGAATTTATTCAACCAAGCCTATACAACAATTTTTTCATAACTTCAATGCCCCCAAAATTCAAGCCAAAATTCATTCAACAACATCACAAATTGCCAACATTGCCAAAATACATGACTCACCAACATTGTTCAAGTTACATAATGCCCAAAAAATACAACAATTCAAAAAATATCCCAAAGCCAATATTACAATATGATCAACCATGCAATGCCCCAAATTTCAACAAGAGCACACGACAACAAAATGACAATGTCTCAACATCAAACTCTCAATTCCAAATGTTAAATTTTCAATCTCAAGTTTTAAGTTTTCAATTACAAATTTTCAATTCCAAATTTTCAAGCTTCAAATTTCAAGTTCACTTCCAAATTTCCAATTTCAAGTTCCAATTTTCAAACTTCAAAGATAAAATCTTTTTCAAAGAACAACACAAATCAATCAAAGTTTTCTTCCTAGAAATGAAAAAAATTCAAATAAAAAAGGAATAAATGGAGATCACACATCTCAAAAACAGTGGGACCACAAAGCACTCATCGTTTAAAGTCTAATCCCAAATTTTGACTTTTTTGCAGGCAACAGCAAGATCAAAGTAGAGAAGCCATTTGATTGACATTTCAACAATTCAGGATCAAAGTAGAGAAGCACTTTGATCTTCATTTCAATAGTTCAGGTCAAAGTAGAGAAGCCTTTTGATCAACATTTCAACAAGCTCAGATCGAGGTAGAAAAGCCCCTTGGTTGCCACAGCTTCGGTTTCGAGGTAGAAAAGACCCTTGGTTACCTTTCATCAAGATCGAGGTAGAAAAGCTTATTGGTCGCCACAACTCCAGTTCTGAGGTAGAAAAGCCCCTTGGTTACCTTTCATCAAGATCGAGGTAAAAAAGCCCCTTAGTCACCCTAGCTCCGATTCCAAGGTAGAAAAGCCCTTTGGTTACTTATCAAGATCAAGGTAGAAAAGCCCCTTGGTCGTCATTGTTTTGGTTCCAAGGTAGAAAAGCCTCTTGGTCAGCCCAACTCTAGTTCTGAGGTAGAAAAGCCCCTTGGTTACCTTTTATCAAGATCGAGGTAGAAAAGCCCCTTGGTCGTCACAGCTCCGGTTCCGAGGTAGAAAATCCCCTTGGTTACCTTTTATCAAGATCGAGGTAAAAAAGCCCATTGGTTACCTTTTATCAAGATCGAGGTAGAAAAGCCCCTTGGTCATCGCAGCTCAGGTTCCAAGGTAGAAAAGCCCTTTGGTTACCTTTCATCAAGATCGATGTAGAAAAGCCCCTTGGTCGTCACATCTCTGTACTGAGGTAGAAAAGCCCCTTAGTTACCTTTCATCAAGATTCGAGGTAGAGAAGCCCCTTGATTGACCCTCCACATTTAGATTGAGATAGAGAAGCCTCTCAATCACCTCAATCATCAAGAACCATTTCAAAATTCATCAGCTATCAAGTAGGTCAAGTATTCACAATTTTCATTTTTGTCAAAGAGTAAGGTACTAGTTCTATATTCCAAGATTTTAGGTTTGAGGGCTGCTAAAATTCAGCCTCAATTTTAGGCACTAATCTTTGAAAATTCAACCTCAATTAAATCCTGGCCGCTAAAATCAATGTCTTTGTTTTACATTGACATTAGCTTTCCAAGCTCTGTCAATGAGGGGCATTCTGTAGACACTTGATTTTGCACCCATGATTTAATTAAGGAAGATGACTAGAGTGACCATTCATGTACCCAAAATTCATGATTGCATTACATGCATTAATTTGTTCATTGCATATCCTAAAAATTATCTTGAGATTCTAACAGTCACGACGGTATGCCCGGTTTCCAAATCAGATCGTCGGATCGAAAGATATTACATGATCAAGTTTGCATGGTCATCATGCATCATGTCTAGGTAGAATCAACCACACATGATTAATTTAAATTTATTCTAATTAGTCAAACAATTAAAATTAATTAAATTATTTTGTGATTGGTTGTTAGTTAGTATCATAAATAGGCTTGCTTGCATGGGAATAAAGGGGATAACAATAAAATTATGGATAATCAAGACTTTTTGGAGTATTTATCTACAAGATAATTGTTGCTAAAAAGACCTGAATTGTTAGAAAAAGAGTTTAATTTTTAGAATGTGAATTAAAAACGCGTCTAAGTACAAGTCCCAGCTCAAATAATCTCAAAAAATGAGTCCAAAATAGACTAGAACTCAAAAGCGGGCTTGGCACCCAAAAGTGCCTTTTAGGGTGCCGATTGGCACAAACGCAGGCCTCGGCCCGAGGGCATTTAGATCGAGATAAATTCATCCTTTTTGTTTTTTTCAAGATAAGGATGCGTCCTAGTTCGTATTCTGATCATTTAGCTATTTTTTCGAGCCTCCTAACCTCTATAAATAAAGGCTGCATCTCAAAATTTAGCACACTTTTTCAAGCTCTTTGATTTCCTCTCTTTCTGACTCTCCTTTCTTTTATTTTCTCTCTTACGTTAAAGACGTTCTAGAGGCTCTGGCCTTAGGAATTTCCTTTTTGTTGGCAAGATATTTTAGGTTTCAAAGATAATTGAATAAATTTCTTTGAACCCTAAAATATTTCCTCAATAAGAAGAGCACGTCCATGCAAGAGGTAGTTTTGTTTACTTTTTTTTTTCTTCTGTGTCTTTTAATTTGGTAATGCATGAGTAAATGTTCTTTTAGTTTTAATTTCCAAATGCTCATATCATGTGTTGTCAATATTTTGTTGAAATATGTTCTCAATGTTTTTATTGTCATGATCCTTTTTTTAGTTTCAAAAATCTGCTTATCATTACATCTTTTTCAAAAATCATAAAACTGATTTGCATCTTCCTTAGATGTAAATCTGAATTTTTCAAGAACCATAAAACTAATTTGTATCTTCCTTAGATATAGACCTGAATTTTTCAAAATAAAAACAGATTTATATCTTCTTTAGATGTAGATTTGATTTGATTTTTTTTTTTTTTAAAACATAGCAGATTTTGAAATAAAAAGAAGGTCATAAGTAATGATTTGTTTGTTTTGTTTAATGCAAGTAGCATAGGTTTATTTCATGAATGTGGTTCTCTTCTTAAAAAAGAAAAAAAAATATTTTAATTTTTATTTTACATAAAAAATAGATTTTATTTTTTCTAACTCTCTACAAATCTAGATTTTTTTATCCATAAAACAGATCTGATTTTTTTACATACAAACCAAAAATCAAAATTTTATTTTATTTTATTACAAAATAGATTTGATATTTTTAAACCAAAAGACTTTGTTTTATTTAATAAAAATAGATCTAAATTTTTTTTACCAAAACTAATTTTTTTTAACCTATACCAAAACATATCTGATATTTTTTTATAAATCAAATCAATTTTTTTACTCACAAAAATAGATCTGAACTTTTAACAAAGAAGAGGACACATTCATAAATTGACTTATGTAACTTAGTTTAGTTAAGTATCTCATGTATGCAACATATCATTTCTATCATGCATAAAGGGGTACATTGGTCATGAGAGTCTAGAAGACCAGACTCTGTCTGAGTGAAATAGGTGCCTAACACCTTCCTATTCCGTAATCTAACCTCCGAATTTAGTGTCTTTCGATAGGTAGATCTAGACTTTATCTTTGTTTTTATTTTGGGTAGATTGTAACGAGAACAAAAAGCCATGTAATTCTTTGGTAGTTTGTAACTAGGATCCAAAGCCATGTAATACTCAATTTATCAAGTTTGTATTTTTTTTTATTCAATCAATGAGAACGGAACATTTTAGTCATATAAAGTTGTATTAAATTTTTTTCTTACTTTTTTGTATAAAAAATAAGTGGCGACTCCATACTACTTACCCAAAAGGAGAGGTGTCTTGAAAAAACACTCAAAAATCTCTTTTTTGAGAGCACCTAATTTTCCGGTCTCTCACACATGTCAAACTCGAGTTCCCTAAATTTGAGTTTTAAAAAGGTGGTACA
Source organism: Quercus gilva (assembly GCA_023621385.1). Taxonomy (NCBI): domain Eukaryota; kingdom Viridiplantae; phylum Streptophyta; class Magnoliopsida; order Fagales; family Fagaceae; genus Quercus; species Quercus gilva. Next base: position 24,067,684 of record CM042480.1, on the reverse strand, counting down.
TTGCTATATATTTCTTAAATAGTAGTAAATTGCTAAATATTTCAATCAAAGATAGTATTTGACTATTTTGGCTCAAATTAGAAAAGAGAGAGAAAGTATATAATTTTGTATGCAACAAACGTATATACAAATTATCCGTCATAATCAATATGGTCCATGCAAAAAGATAAATATATGGGGTTTGGGCTAACTAACTCAATGATAACCTCAAAATCTCATATGATGAGGATATTAATAATATTATTCACTCCAAAGGATTGACTTAATGATTTCTAAGGTCTTACGAGATATATAAGGTTCTCTATAGTTATGTTCTTGGAATCATCTCTAAGAAATTTTCCTATAATTATCAGAAGTGTGTGAGATGAGAACTACAAATACCTAAGAGTATTGTTAAAAGAGAAAAAAAAAATTACCGATTTTTTAATGGTTATTTGTGATTTTTTTGGGTTATATTAAACTAATTTTTTGTGATAAGACTTAAAGAGTATATTATATAATTATCCCTGATTTTTTTTGGAAGAATCAACAGCAGTTGGGCTCATATATACCCAAAATTGAAACAGGCCTAAAATGCAACCTTAGCCCAATCGCGAAAACGTGGCAACCTTTACCAAACAGGAAGTCTCTAGAACCACCTTCTGCACACATCAGAAGACCACGTGTCCTCCTAAAACCCTAAACCCTCCGTATATGAAACAACACGCTTGGCTACTCTGTACTCAGCCTCCACTTCCAGCAAGGCCAGCAAGCAAACACAGAAATCTTCCATAGTTTTCACTTCCCTAAACCTTAACAATGGCAACCAGAATGGTACTTGGAAACACCAAAGTTCCCTTCCACATCCTTCGCAATCGCATCGTCCAGAAATGCAATGGCATAAACAATACCTCCAAGGTGGCTGCTTATAACATTGTATTCAACAAAAGAGAATGTGGGTTCTTTGGGTTTGATCTAAAGGGGGAGGAGGGTGTTGTGGCTGTTGACAAAGGCGAGAGGGCTAGTGGTGGCTTTGTCTTTTTTGAGAAAGCTGATAAAAAAGCTGGTTTGGTAAATAGGTATTTTGCCAAGGACCAGACTCGGGTTGTAAAGGTTGCTAGTCAGCGACGTGTCGACGATGATGATGATGATGAGGAGTCGGATGATGAGTTGGATGGGCTTGATGAAGATGAGTGGGGTGATGAGGATGAGTATGTTGATGATGATGACTTTGTTGAGGCAGAGGATGAAGATGATGATGATTTTCAATCTAGGAAGAGGAAGTGAATCTTTGATCATCATTGATGAAATTGTTTTTTGACTATATTTCTTTTCCTTCTTCTTAAAGGGTTAAGATTGTAGTATGGGGTTTTACTCTATCTGTTGCACATTTTCTTGGTTAATACTATTTGATTTAGTACTAGTTGAATATTGATTTTCTCTCTTTACTGTGGTTATTCCTTACTATCATGATGGTGACGAGTGTGTCTATGAGAAATGATTGTATGTATACAGGGTCTTATTTTATGCTGGTGAAATCAAGCATCCCCAATAGCCCCTCTAAACGCATTTTTCTCTCAATTTTGGAGAGAGAACCCCCTAAACAACACTCTAGCAGTTTCTCCAAATATTTTTGACAATGTGATTTCTTAGACGCTTTTTTGCACTCTCTTCTTTTTTTCTTTTTTGTTCAACAAAGAATAATTGTTTGTCTGGAAGTTAATTTGAACATTGTAGTATGTTTTTTTTCATAATGTTCTTTAAGACACATCAATTCTTTTTTCAAAATGATACTAGTTGTTTCTTTTCATATTCTGAACGGTGTCATGTGTGTTTGGCATGGTGCTGAAGCAGAGATAGGATTGGTAAAATTCTATGGCATGTTGAATAATGGTGTGAATTAGGGGTGTCAAATGGGTGGGTTTGGGTAGGTTTGGATGGTCATAATTGGGTTGGGTATAAAAAACCCATTTACCCATTAAAACCCATTTAATTAATTAATTTTAACCCAAATTCAATCCAACCCAATTATTATGGGTAAGCCCCAACTTACCCAATTACCCAATTATCTAAATTACCAAAATACCATTAAAATAAAAATCCAAAACTTTCTTGGCTCCACTCTCCTTTCCCGGAAAACAGACTTTCCCAGGAAAAAGAAAAAACAAAGAAAAAACATTTCTTGGATCTAAAATTTCTTTTTCTTTCTCCTCCATTGCCTCCCCACTTCAATTCTGACCAAACAACTCTCAGTTCTGCTCTCTCTGTTTGATTTCCGATTGAGATTTGATCCGAACTTTCTGGGAAATTTTAAAATTTTTTTTTCTCAGAGATTTGCTATGGCTAACGAGAAGATCGACGGTCAAGATCGCGTTCACCAATACGACGGCGAGAAATACGAAGACTCCTCGTCGTCGTCGATGTTGATGGAGGACTCAGTTTGGTTGTGCGGTGTTGGATCCGAAGCGAGTTCTAGCAGTTCGAGGGAGAACAACGAGTCAAGGAGCGAGATTGAGCTGACGGAGCGTTTGACGGATATTCTCGTGGACGGAGATTTGTCGCTTCAGCGGAGCGATCGAGACTCGAAAGGACCGCGTTCTTCAATGATCTGTGCTCGGTCAAGGCGGACAGCAAAATGGCGCCATGATCGGCGACGGCGAGAATTCTGGGTTCATGGGTTTTGGATTGCTGGGTTTGTGGGTTTTCGATTTTTTTTTTTTTTTTTTTTTTTTTTTTTTTTTTTTGCTGCCGTTTTTGGTTCTTCGCATGGGTTTTTTGGTGTTTGATTTTTTTTTTGTGCAAATTTTTTTTCCTCAGATCTGAAAATCTCTCAATGAAACTGCTGGATTTCCGACTAAACCTTGATTGGGGGCCGAGAAAATGAGAGAAAAAGAGAAAACCCCTGTGATACCCTGAAACGTAAGGGCTGGGTTTTCTCTTTTTATTTTTTTTATTTTTTTTAATGGGAAGGATTGGGTTGAATTTAGGGGTATTGTTTTTGGGTTAAATGGGGTTCAATGGGTTTTTAATTAAAACCCAATAATTATTGGGTCTAATTGGGTTGATGTCCATTTAACCCAATTAATAATTGGGTAGGTTTGGGTTCAATTAGAGTGGGCGGGTTTGGGTGGACAAATGGGTTTGGGCTTATTTTGCCACCCCTAGTGTGAATCCATCTGTTGAATGATGATTTTTTTTTTTTTAAGATAACCAAATATTCCAAATAGAGAAGATAAATAGTAAGGACCAAGGAAGACAATGAGAGATAGCATTGGCAACATATTGAAATGGCACCATGTAAATTGGTACAAAATCAATTTATACACCGACGATAATTTTTGGGAGATTCAAGGGAATTACAATTCGGACACCACATTGTAGATGATAGGGGAATGGAAAATAAGATAGATCTTATCCGGATACGGCCATGAGATTTTCGAAGAAAAGTAAATAAATTAAGGTGATGCTTGCATTATCCAATTCTAGGATCCAAGATGAGTGGAAGAAGTAAGGTTATGGGAAGGAATTTGTAAGCTAAAGAGACTGTACAAATCCTTGAAAAGGAGTTCTATGTGAGTGAGAATTTGATTAAAATTTGGAATGAGAGTAACATTGATGAGATTCTTAAAGTAATTCAGTCATTTAATGGAGAACAAGATGGATGTTCCAAGTAGGGGAGAGGGGGAGATCACATATCCTAAAGTAAAAGACAATTTCTTACACGTTTGAGATCCTATAAAAAAAAAAAAAAATCTCTAGAGGATCAATTGGAAGCCCTTCTTTTTTTTTTTTTTTTTTTTAATTTATAAGTGAGAGTGGGGATGGGTAAAGGTGAAGTTTGAATCGCAAACATGAGGCCCCACAAATGATGTTATTACTGCTAGACTATCACTTAAACTCCCAAAAACCTTTCATTCGTAACACATTAATTAACTAGTAGAATAGATTCTTAAGTCATTGAGGAGTATTTTTTATTTTTTATTTCTTTGATTGTGGCTTGAAGAAAGTTAGTATGTGGAAAATATTCTATTTTAAAACCTGTGCCCAAAGTATTTGGATTATGTCAAAAATGCCAAGGAGCGTGATGTAGAAATAGAATTCCAAGGCTAATTTTATAAGGAAGTATCACAAATTCCTACCCCAAAGCACACTGGCAACATAGTGGGTAGTCGAGTTGCTCATTATAGGCTAGAAAGCATAGGAACGACTATCAAAAACTCCTACGTACTAAGCATGGTAATGTCTTCAAGATTGGAGCATTGGACCGATTTGGGGGGGGTGGGGGGGTTGATTTCACATCCAAAATTGTCGACTCATTCACATAATCTATAACAAGTGCAGCAACGGAGGCAGGACTTGGAGTTAGGGGGGCAGAAGTATAAAAAAAAAAAAAAAAAAAAAAATTGTCTACGCAATCCAGGATCAAGTTCTAATTGCAACGAACTCATATCAATCTTTTGAAATTTTGTTTGAGAATTTTGCTCAATAGGGACATCAAGATTTTCCTCAACAGGTTCATCAGGATTTTTCTCAATTGTGACGTCGAGATTTTCCTCAATTGGGACATCAGGATTTTTCCTCAACATTAGTGGTTGGCAATGTTGCACCACTAGTATTAGCTTCTAAATCATTTAAAACTTTTCTTTTGAAAAAATCAAATATGGTAGTTGACTTTTTCATAATCTACAAATAAAATATAATTTGAAATTATTATGTTATTATACGGGCAATAATCTACAATTATTACGTAAAATAGACAAATACTATGCACACAAACATTCAACAACTAACCAATAAATTTTAAAGTTACAAATAGTCTCTTTAATTATTTTTCCAACTTTAATGTTTTAAAAGACACTAACTAATAGACAAAAACACTAAAGACAAAACTATAAAAAAAAAAATCACAAAACATCACAGCTCTTCACTACTGCTAAAGACAAAACTACAAAAAAAAAAAAAAAAAAAAATACAAAACATCAATGGACTGTTGCGTGTGGTGTTGTGTTTGTCAGATGCAACTTTTTCATTTATAAAAGAATGCTAAAGACAAAGATGCGTCTTGGATCAGATTATTACCTTTTTAACTCTTTCTCTCTAGTATATTTTGTCTCTGAGTCTCAGGTCTCTCCGTCCCAACCCCCAGCGTCCCTGACTAGCTGATTCCCTGCGCTAGTTGCTTAGTTGCTCTGTGCTCTCTGCCAAACTCCTATCCTTTGTGTTCAGCCGTAAGTTAAGTTTTCCTTTTTTTTTTTTTTTTTTTTTTTTTTTTTTTTTTTTTTTTTTGAATGGCTTAGAAATCCCCTTCTTTTTGCCCTTTTATTATATGTGTGAGGTAAGTCGGGTGTTTCCTACTCCTAAGCTAGGTAGATATCTAATTGGAACCGGCTTTGATTATTTTTATTTTTTATTTTTTGCTTGTGTTTATTTTGGGGTATTGTTTGGGCTTAATTTTTGTTGTTAGGCTAATATTTTTTCTATAGCATTTAAAAATATCAATAATATTGTTAAAGGGGGTAAAGTGCAATTTTATTGAAATAAATTGCTAAAAATAATATATTATATATATACTATTTTTATTTTTTTTTGGAAAATCTTGGGGGGGGGGGGGGGGGGGGGGCACTGCCCCCCCAGGTCCAAGAATAGCTTCGTCTTTGAACAAGTGGACATCAAGTGTGATAGTGTGGACATTATGCAAAACATTATACATTTGAAAGTGTGAAACAATAATTTTCCAACATGAAGTGGGGAGATAACATTCAAGAAATCTCGTTCCCATGATTAACTTACTAAAATTGGCTTCCCATATGCAGTGAATGATAACAGAGCATTAATTATGTAAAAGTATTTTATGTAATTTTACGATATAAAAATAGTAAATGCTTTAAATTCTTATAAAATATGTGAGGAAGCTGGGCCCAATAGGATGGAGACTTTGGGCTCAAACTTCCAGTTTATTTGTATTTTGGTTTAGGCTTATCCCACAGTGGAAGGTCAAAGAAATGATGTTACGGGTTTTTTTGATGGAAGCAAATAGTTGTTGGACCCCAAACTCTCACGGCTTTGGCCTAGCCGAGACGTTGTCTGTATTGTCAAGCCTTCTTTCTCTCTCTCTCTCTCTAGTACCCGAGCAGAGCTCCTCACTCCACAATGAATCTTTCCTTACCACACTCGTGCCTCTCTCTCTCTCTCTCTCTCTCTCTCTCTCTCTCTCTTCCCAATTTTTCCAACCCCCTTCCACCTTCCCTTTTTCCCCTCTTATAATATTCTATTAGTGGGTTTATCATGATGAAGGCTAGTCTTTCCCAAGTAGGTGGGTCCCTCCTAGCTCCATATTCCTAACTTGAAGGGACCCACTGCATGCTTCTGAGATGACCTTCTTGGAACTTGCACTAGACGCTAAGATATGCTTGGCAGGCAGACTCCCCAAGGGACTACCTTTCATCCATGGCTAGATGGGTGTTCGACTTGATGTTCTTGGTAGTGTTTGGCTCACTGCCAAGATGGGCCTGATCGGTTCAAGATAGCAAGCCAAGGTGTCGGGCCAGCTTTGAATTATAGTCCATACAATATGAATTAAGAAAATCAAGTTTCAAAGTATTCAAAAATTTTATGGGCAAACATAAATATTATACAATATAGGTCTTAATATACATAAAAATGATTTTAAATGAAATTGTAAAGTATTCGCACATCGTGCGGGACATCATCTAGTTTATATATATATATATATATATATATATATATCTAAAAACTAAACCGTAGCATTTAATATTGCTACACTCCTGTTGAGTTACCTTAGTAGTCATGTCATTACCATTCTTTTTCCTGAATTTCTCCAATAATTTTAAAATAATTTTCCTAAATTTTAAAATACTAATAAAAGAAAAATGATTCATAGCCTTATCTCTACCACAAAGACCAATCTTTATAGCTTTAATTGTAAATATGTATCTAACATTAATGATAACAACCATGAAGCCCAAACCTATATATTGTCCACCATAAAGCCCAAACCCAGTCGAATGGTCTTTAATTTTTAACGGCAACCCTTTTTGTCTCCCCACCTTTTGCTTTACCTTTGTTTCACGGTTTCAAAAAATTAGGCATTCAGCTTGCTAATGCTAGCCTTTCTCTCTTCCAAAGACAGTTTCAAATATTCAGACTTCAGATTCATAATGCCAGGGCTCTCCCTCTTCTATTATCACAGCTCTTCCTTCCTCTAAATGTTCAAATCCTTTTAGTTGCTATCGTTTCTGGAAAAACCAAAGGTAGGGTATTTAACTTAAGGTGAATTTTTTACGGTCTCCATCTATCTTTTAGTTTTGTTTTTAATTTTTCCATTCCATTTATCTTCCAAGCTTGCAGTGCCACAATTACACAACTAAAGAGCTCATCACCAAGGGCTTCAACAAAGCCGACATTGTCCTCTTTAGCAATTAGATTGGCCAGATGAATATGGAGAAAGGTACATCATCACAACATTACCTAATCTTTCTCCTATTTACATTGAATCTATGCATGCAGCGGTTTATTTAAAACCGAAATTGAAGAAACAAGTGAGGATAATTGTTATCTCTACCTTATCTTTTGGAATCGCTCTCCTCTACCTGTGCTTGATGATTATGTGAAGAAGTTGAATCGAGAAGTTAACTCATCTTTAAATACAAAAAATAAGGTTTGATCAGTGAAAAATTATGGTAAAATAAGCATCATTGATCTTACGACAGCCATCACAGATCGATTCTGGTCCATATTTCAAATTCAAATTTCTTTTCCTACGGCATGTTGGCAATGATTTATATGATGCTTCTGTTGTTTTTACCACGTCTTTCACCAATTAGTCTTTCTATTTCTTTTCCATGCCTAGCATGGTTGCACCAATCAGTCAGAGGATTGGCTAAAACTTTCATATAGATGTGGTTCTTTATTGGAAAACTCTAGAGACGCATCCAAATACACGTACAAATCCACAATATACTTAAGTATTCCCTTTGATTGGTATACTTAAATTTAATTTTTCATCAAGTACCATTGGACCCTTGGTAGTCTCTTATGTTAGTGTTGTAATCCAATCATAAGTTGATAACCAAGCATGGTGTGAAATTGGATGTGAGATAAATTAATTAGCCCCTTAAAAAACATAGCCTTTGAAAGAATATTATAAAGGAAGTAGTTTTTTGAAAGAATTGTAGGATCTTGTAAAATGTAACATTTTTTTTAGAAATGAACACATACACACACACACACACACATAGGAGAGGAAATCGAGTTCTAAAACTCAAAAAAATACTACAAACTCCATTTAAAGCTATTGTAACTTTAAGAGTGAGTGAAGCAAGTTATACTATACATAATACCCTCTATTTAACAATATGGGACAATTACCATTTTTTTAGAAACAAACACACACACACACACGCAAGGGAGAGAGAGTGAGTTCTAATATAAAAGCACACTACAGATATAATACACAAATTTAAAAAAGATCCACTCAAACTCATTACTATTGTGAAAATTATACATGAAAATTCTTAAGTGGTTCTAATACCATTAAAGAAAAATAAGATTACTAATAGATTATACAAATTTTATAAAAACCCTACTCAAATTCATCACTTTTGTGAAAATTATACATGAAAATTCTTAAGCAGTTCTAATACAATTATATTTAAGGCATGCGATAAAAGAAAACTCTTAAGTGGTTTCAAATTTTTCTTCTTCAATTTATTGTAAGTTTTCTTATTTTGCAGTATCTTGTTGATTTTTGGGATATCATCAAAGAGTGAAAAATCAAATGAGATATAAGTTGAAAAGAAAATCTAGTTTTCATAGAGATTAATTAGAATGATAGTTTCCCAACTAATTCTTCATTGATGTAATTGTTTGTTATTTTTGGGTCAAATAGTTATTATATATGTTAAGCATCTAGTGTGTTCGATAAGTTTGTTTATATTTTAAGTGGTAAATAAAGCTATAAATATATAACAAATATCTTATAAACACTTGTTTCAAATTTGATAGAATATATTAAAAAAAAAAACCAAAAAAAGAATTGAAAAAATATATATGAAGAATCACAACAACATGGATTTCGAGATATGCTATAGATAATACAATTTTACACCATAACTTTTACAAATTAATGTGTATCACTAATTATGAAAAAGTAATTTTGGATATTTATTTATTGTGTTTTTTAAATCTACCAATAATCACAATAATTATTGACATCAATTTGTAAAAAAAATATTTTTTAAAATTTGTATTAATTTTTCATTTTCTTTTTAGAGTACCACTTCGGTAAACATTGATTGGTAGAATCCAGCTAATAAAGATTTCCATGGTAGGTTAAGGGTATGTTTAGTTAGATGGATTTCAGGGAGTATGAAAAAAAGAAAGGAGAAAAAATGAGAGAAAAAACATTTTTGGTGGATGTTTGGTTGGAGAAAGGGAAGGGAAAAAAATTGGTGGGGCCTGGGTGTTTTTCCCCCAGACCTACCAAAATATTTTCTCCCAAAATGCCAAAATGTTTTCTCCCCAAAATGAAGAGAAAACTAGGTAGAGATTCAATATCTTGATTGACAAAAATGCCCATGTGCACTTGCACACGGCAATTCATCCAGTTCCTTTCTTTCTTTTTGTTTTGTTTTTTTTTTTGGGCGCTTTTTTGAGCATGTTGCCTCTTCCTTTTTTTCTATTTTTTTTTTCTTTTCCATTCTTGGATGATGCCTTTTTTTTTTTTTTTTTTTTTTTGGCTGTGGGCGTGATAATTGTTTTGTTTTTCTTCTTCTTCTTCTTCTTCTTCTTCATCATTTTTTTTTTTTTTTGGGTTTAACTAGACATGTTTTTTTTTGGGACATGATTTTTATTTTTTAATAAATTGGATGATTGCTTTTTTTTTTTTTTTTTTTTTTTTTGGTTGTTTATCACTTTTTTTATTTTAATTGATCATCATTTTTTAACAAGGGTATGTGACTAAATTTATGCAAATTCACTTTTTTCATCTCTTCATTTTTCCACTCCCAACCAAACAAAAATAAGAGAAATTAAAATCTTTTCTACCCTTCCACTTTTCTATCTTCCCATAATTTTCTATTCTCTCATTTTTCCACCCCTCTAACCAAACCGTATACTTCAATATATATTCCTGTAAATATGTATGGATAGTTCAAATGTGACCAATTCTTTGCAGGAAAGATCTTGCACACTCCAAAACAATCCTTCACCAATGGACGAGAGAATGGAGATTTAGAGCTACCATTATTTGATTTTACTACAATAAATTATGCCACAGATAACTTTTCAATTAAAAATGTGCTTGGACAAGGAGGCTTTGGACCACTTTACAAGGTATTTAGCTAGAAACTCTTCTTCTTCCTTCTTCTTTTTTTATTTATTAAAAATAATTTTTAGTCCAGAAGGGTGTAAGAAAAGATTCAAAGGGAGGACCTCGCTTGCTTTTCAAATTTGATAAAAATTTAAAATTATTGGTGAATTGTAGCAATTAATGGACCCTTCATTTTTTTCATTTAAAAAAAATTCATAAACATTCATTTAAAGTTTAAACTACTAATATCTCTTTTCTTTTCATTTTCCTTTTTGTATTTATTATTTTCCCATATATAATTCATTGACTTTTTTAATCATTGTTTGAAACAAATTTCCAAAAAATATGAACATAAATTTCTTTAGTAAAATTTCTTTTTCATTTCTGGAACTAAACTTTGTTTAAGTTATTGGAAAATGGTAAATTTAATCATTTAATCACATAATTTTAACACTTTTTATCTTTAAAAGCTTGGGACATGTTTTACTTTTTCATCTATAAAACATAAAAGTAAAAAGAAAAATAAGAGAGAGAGAGAGAGAGAGAGAGAGAGAGAGAGAGAGAGAGAGAGAGAGAGAGAGAGTTTTGATTTAGTGTTGCATTTTATGTTTTCTATAATGACTATTAAAGTATAATATATAATCTTTAATATGTTTTAAGACCTTAATTTTGACTTTTCTTTTGAAGTGTGAGTAAACTACATATATGGTCCTTAACGTTTAAAATGTTAGAAATTAATATGGGTTCCAGTTAGCTCAACTGGTAAAGTCTCTGATGGTTGTATAAGAGATCTGGGGTTCAATCCCCGCCTACACCAAAAACTGATTGGTGTCTTGGTCTGATAATAAAGAGCAATTATCAGGAGCGGACGCCATAAGTTGAAACTCTCTCAAAAAAAAAAAAATGTTAGAAATTAAATTAAAATATAGTGTAAACATTAATGGCCAAATATATAATTTATCCAAGTATTAACTATGGGTAATCTATATCTATATATATAATAATAGGTGAAGCAGGGAGAGTGTGAAATTGAATTCCAAATTAAAACTCTAATTATGTGCCATGTATACACACTAATTAGAACTCTAATTGTGTGACACGTGTACACACCAATTTCAGTCAATTTACGCTGTGCTCTTTTTTTTTTTTTTTTTTTTTTGGGTGAAATAAAACATTCTGCTTTTCACACCCACATATTTTCAAGTTCACCTCCCCTTCTCAAAACCCAAAATCCTTCCTCTCCTTCAATATACAGCTCTCCTCTTCTTCAATGAATGCTATGGAATTTCAAAAGAATATCTTGGTATCAATGATGCATGCCTTTGGGTATTTCTGTACACAAATTAGAAATACAGCTCCCCACGCCTTCGTTTTACAGTGAGAGCCTCAGCCTCTGTCAACTTTTTCTTCAAGTTCTTTGTTGTAGAATTTCCTTCTCTTTCTTTTCAAATCGAAATGAGAGAGTGCATTCCGATCCATATTGGTTAGGCCGGTATTCAGGTCGGAAATGCTTGCTGGGAGCTTTACTGCCTTAATCATGGCATCCAGGTATTCTTCTCTTCTTCTTACTCTTGCTCGCTGTTTATTTGCTATGAATTTGTACAAGTATGTGTGTATTTGATTTCTCAGATCTGTGATTTTCGAACTTCATTGTGGTATGAAGTAGCATTTTTATTGATTTTATATGAGATCTGAAAAATTTTCAGCCTCTTTTTGCTGTTACAATTTTGCTACTTTGCTTTTTCATTAGATCTGCATTTGTTTGTCAATATGATTCTCCTTTCTTGTGCGTTTGTTTGTTTTTTGTTCGGATTTGTGCCTTTTATCACTGACATTTAGTCACGCGCTTCGCATTTTTCTTGATTCACTTCAGATCTGTGATTTTCTCTGAATTGTTTTTGAAATTGAGTGGTTTAGTTGTTTCAAATGTTAGATCTGTGGTTTTAAGCATCAGATATGTGTTCATGTGATTAAAGACTCTCAGGTAAAAGTAAATTAAAGATATTAATTTTACCTCTTTTTCCAATGTCAGACGCAATGGTATTAATCCTGAGGACATATCTCTTTTTCCACCATTGCTGACCTTTGCTTTCCAATGTAATGATTTTGGTAGAGTTCTTCAAGGTAAGCTTTCTTTTTCTCTTTATTTTTTTTGAGGGCTCATCCTTATGAAGAGCACTGATAGTGCAGGGGTTATAAAGGTATTATAAGAAAGATTTAATATATGAAGAACTATTATTATTATATTTTTTGGATATTGTTGGAAGTTTTTCAAATCTTAATTTATAAAGTGTGAGTAATATCTGAAGCATAAGTTCAGCCATTGTTCTCAAAAAAAAAAAAAAAAAAAAGTTCAGCCATTGTTCTCCTCAAAAAAAAAAAAAAAAAAAAAAAAAAAAAACAGCAATTGTGCAAGTTAACTCTAATTGTTATATATATATATATATATATATATATAAAAGTATATTCTTTATCTCAAGAGATAAAGCAACCTACTAAACAAAAAATTTTGGTCTGCTTTTACATATTTCATAATTTATTTAGTTAGTTTGTAGCATTTACATTATAGAATAATGACTACTACTTATGTGTGTATTGCTCATACAAAATAATCTATGCTTTTGATAGTTTTGTGTTGAAGTTGGAAAAGCTGGTGCATATTAGTTCCCATTTTATGAAGTGGTGGACCTAGATTTCGTTTGTTATCCATTTATGCTTTTGACAATATTTGATTGATGAAAATTGTGGTTATTTAATTTTTCTATATTATTGTTTTAGCTCTTACCAAATTATCAAATAGTCATAATACAATTGTAGGATAACTTATGTCCCTTAATAAGGTTCTTCTTTTTATTTTTGGCTACCTATTACCTTAATTTCCCATTTATTTTTTTTTTCAATTTATTGAGTGAAGTTTTCTTCGATTGTTGTATTGGTTAGATTTTATTTTTGTTTAGCAAATTTTTTTTAGGTTTGCACTTTTTTTTGTTTGACTTTATGTTTTGTTGATTAATATTGAGTGTAGATTTATTGATGATTTCTCTCAAAGTGAAATTATGGTTTCACTAGAATTATTTACTGCATTTTTTTAATAGAAAAAAATAGATAGATAATAAAGATTTTGTTAAATACTATTTTGCCGCATGGTTTAAGGTTTTCCTACCTTTTTCCCTAATCTCCCATTTATTTTTTAAATTTCTTGAGTTCTATTTTGTTCGATTGTTATATTGATTAAATTTTTGTTTTTGTTTGGCAGATTTTTGTTAGGTTTGTGCTTTTTTCGGTCAGCCCCTAAAGTTTGAATTGATTTATGCTTTTGTGCAGATCTATGTTTATTGAATCATTGTCAATAGAAAAGAAAAAAAAAAGCATTGATTACTGAGAGTACAGTTATTTATAATTTTTTTAAGTAAAATTATTGGATTTTTATGTTAATTACCGAGTTTTTGCAGATTGAACTGCATTTTCTCTGATTGCCGTTGTTGTTTTTCTTCTTGATATTTAATTTTATTATTATTTCTCTATTGATATATGTCTCTATTGATATATATATTTTCATTGTTTTGCACCTTTTGGCTTAATTTATGTGGTATCATACTATTTTTATAGATTAGTCCTTAAAATTGTTGGAAATTTGGAATTGTCTTAATTTTTTTTTATACCCTTTTTCTAGCAACCTTATAGAAGGTTGGAATTCTCCTCAAATTTTTGTTCACTATGCTTTGTAATCAATTTGACTTATTTGTGTTTGTGAGGTTTTTACTCAATTTCAAGCCAGTTTTGTATATTTAGTTTGTGGTCTCTAGCATAGTGTTTCATGTACTATAACTGTTGATTTTTATAAATCACATAATTTTTCATATGTGCGTGCACCCACCCTTTGGTGTTAGTTCTTGAGTTTTTATTGAGAATTTTGCTTTGCAACCCAATAAAGAGATAAAAAGAAGGCAGTGGGCTGATTTTCTATAGATGAGGAATGGAATTCTCACGGATGTGCTTTAGCAATACAACATTTTGAATCAAAAGAAGGGGTCACATATTAGGTTTTACTTGCTCATTTATTATATTTGTCATTTGCTCTGTTAAGTCTGACTAATTAATTCTTGCAATATTTAAAATACCTTGAACTACTCAAATGTATTTTTTGATTGAGATCCATGGAGGAGTGTACCAACTGTAGGTTTCACAATAGTAACTTTTTGTAATACAGTTTCTAGAATTTCGAAGGCCACTATTTTATGAGCTTATGATTTACAAATACTATAATGAAATGCAATAATAACCTACTAGGGAAAGCTTACAACAAACCGATACATTATCGACATAAACTTGCTAGAATTATAATCTTAACTTCAATGTTTGTGACTAGACTAGCACATGAGATACCTAATACATCAATTAAATAATTCTGCGCATTGAGTGGGTTAAAGACTATTAGTATAATAGCACTGTTGTTAATATAATCGAATTTTGTTGCTCCAAATTGATTTTCTTGCCAATTATAGTCTGCACAGTCCACCAATATTACAGAAGAAAGTGGCCTCCGTGATGCCTAGAAGGTAGAAACACTGTATTATTGTTCTAAATTCCTAATACAGACATTGTTTAAATCAAATATTCAGTAATTACCCAAGTTCTATTTGACTTGGTTTCTATTAATTTTTGTATTGCTCAGGCTTTTAGGCTCAGTTTATTCGCAGGGTTTTTTTTAAATGTTGTTGTTGTTGTTAGCTTTGCTTATTTTGTTTATTCGTTTGTTTTTATTGTGCATGTCTTAGTGTCTTGGATTTGAGTACTTATAGATGATTTACTTTTATTTATTTATTTTATGAATAGATGATTACATAATAATGGGTGGAAAGTTTCATGAATTTCATAACTTGGGTGTGCATATAATCTAATATATCTCTTTCTGTAATTTTGAAGTAAAGCCTAATAAATTTGAGGAACCTTTGTGTAGTTAATCTTGATTCTTGCTGTTGAAATTAGAAACTGTTATCAACTTCCTTTTAATGACTATTTTTGACTTTTTTCCTGTAGTCACTATTCCCCTATTTTTACTATCCCTTATTGGGTACTTATATACGAAATAGGACATAGAATTATTTTAGTGTTATTAAACTTCAATTTGGTTTTATTAGACATTCAGATTTCTTGTTGTTTACTTCAAATAAACCTGTCATGTTTTGTGTTTTCAATGATATTTTTATTCTCATGTGCTATTGTAGATTTATCACTGCTTTGTTTAGGATATTTGTGTCACATTTGATTTGCTTTTATTTAGAGTGTTTGGGTTAATTGGTTTTGGGTATTTGCCAATGATGTTTTTAAAATAGAGAAAAAGAAACACAATCATGCCTTTCTTTTCCTTTTTCTGAAGAGATGAATGGAGACAGTCTTAAGTTTGGAAGACACTATATATTTTTTTCTAGTGTTACCAATTGAGGTAACCTTAATAGAAGCTTAAATTAGAGATGTGCACATGTTTTGATCCTAGCCACTTTGAGATGTACATATATATTCTTGATTATCTTCTTGATTTGTAGCTAATATTTCTGCTATAACTGTTAAAATTATGCTTTATTCTTGATTTGGTGTACTTTACTTTCTATTGCATTCATCTCTTAAGTTGTATTGTAACTATTGTAATTTGATATTGTAAATAGATGCTGTTACAGTAAGTATTATTAGCCAAAAAAAAAAAAAAATCCTTTTTATTTTCCTTGCAAAATGAATTGTTATGATTATTGATTCCTAATTCTCTATTATTGTTCCATAGGGTCATTGGTTATGGTGATACCCAAGTAGTTGTCACAGAAATCTTCCCAATAGGCTGTTTACTAATCTATCTTACAACACAATACACTAACAATTCTTTTGCTTATGACAAAATTTGGCAAGTTTCTTTCTACCTCTAATAGAATGCATAAAAAATAGGACATGATATGAAGGAGATTTAGTAATGGATTTTGTAATTTTTCAAGGTACAAGATTTGATGATGCAACTGTGTAAAACTTGCTGTGTGTTGGAGGTGAATATTTCAATGACTCCAATAGATTCCAATACACCAACCACATCTGGTAACACCATGATATTAAATAAAGAGTTAGAATTGAATTATCAATAGTATTATTTTCTTTGCTTTTTAGGAGTTCTATGCTAAACTCATTGATTTAATTATGTTCAGGTTTTATTCCAAAAGTTTTGGTAGCCATAGTTGCCCCTTTTTCCAATCCTCAACTAAAAAAATTCTTTACTCATTTCATTGGTTAAACACATAATTTCTAAAGTTCTTAGTTGCTACTTGTTGGACTTTTTGGTTTTCAAATTCTGTGGTGAATGTGAGAGCATGTTTGTTTCTGGTAGGGATTTCATCTGATGTAGCAGTAGCTGCTGCAATAAAGACGGGAAATGGTCTTAGTGATAGAAAAGTCATTGTTTTGCTATAAATCTTATTGCCTTCTTCAAATTAATATAGAATCTCTATATCATGTTATTATATTATGATAATCAGTTTAGGATATTTTAATTGAAGTTTCACTTCAAAATCCCGTTGAATATGCTTATGATGACTCCCTTTGTTCTCCTACTGATGGTAACATTGATTTTCGGACGGTATATGGGATTCCAGCAGGAAGGTTATAAGATATAGCCAGAGATTTGAGTTTTGGATTTGCTAGAGACTTTGCTTTGAGTTTGCTGGCAAGAAAAAGGGAAGGGGTAGCCATGGTTCATGGGGTTTTGGATGGTTCACTGACTACATTGTTTAGTTCTAAAGCCAAAGGAGTTGATGGATTTAGCAATTTTTGGAGAAGATTAATATGAACTAATTGTATTTGATTGATGACAGTATAGACTTCATTAATATTCCTGTCTCTTTTTCATCATGTGGTTTAGTGGCTTGATAAAAGTACAAATTTTAAAAAATCATGAATCTAAATATTTATGAGGATTGAAAAAATTAACTTAGGGAAAACAGTTTGTTTCCCGTTGCTTTAAGTTTTACATTTAGTTTCCTTTAAAAATGTCCAATAGCATCACTTAAATAATAAAATGCAATATATTTTTTTATTGTTTTATCAAATTATATCCTCCTTGTGATAAACCCAAAAAGACAAAAAAGAAATTGATCAATAGTGTGTATATATATATACTGCTAAGTTTTGTTAATAAAATTTCTGGTTAATAATATGAATTTAGACTTAACTAAGCCTTTTAAACAAGAATAAACTCATGATTAATAATATATCCATTCCCGTGAGGTAGCACGGGTTACATGCTAGTATAATTTAAAGAATAACTACACATGACTCATGACTCAATGAATGAAAATATATGTCTTGAATTATATAAAAATTGACTTAATGAAATTATTTTCTTATGTACAAAAACCTAATATTGTTAGTGTAGGGACACGGTTTATAGCTCAAGCCCAAGATGTATGAGATCTTGGCCTAGTGAGCCCAGTACAATAAATTTGTAGAGAATGGGTTGAAGAACTAGGCCCTAATGAATTTGACAACGGCTAGTATGGATTTAAAAGATGATCAAGCAAGAACAAGGAAAATAGAACTGAATGAATTCACTTTTCGAGGAGGCATTTTTTCATATAAATCAATAACAGTTTGGTATAAGTACAATTTGATTGCTACAGTATTCTTTCTCTATTTTTTCCGATCCCCCTTCCTTCAGAAGTCTCTTACATTATATATATATATATATATATCCTTTCTGGTGATCTTGGCCCTCCATTTGTCAATCGTTTAAGCCACTACTCGAGTGCCCGTCCCATCAGACGCCCCTTTTGGCTCTCTATAAGTCATGGTAGCTAGGGAAGCACTGTTCAAGGGTCTTCTCCACATAAATGCGGCCAGAAAAGTAGTTGTAGTGCATTTAATGCAGAGGCAGCAGCTTTTCCTTAGATATTTTTGGGTTCCCTTCCTTCTCGTGTGTTCATGAGGCATGCTTCTAACACTGGAGCTTCCATGAAGGTCATTTTCATCGTTGGAATGCGTATTTGAGCTATATTTGTCATGGCCGAGGAGGAATTATTTCTCGGGCCGCCTTCTACTCCTTTTTTACTCATGAGACTCTAAACTAGGATCCCTCGTAACAGTTTGCTTCTCCTCGGGTCATTCAATGTCCTCGGACAAAGCCCAAGGCCCAGTATCTGAATTTGGGCCTTTATCCCTACAGTTAGAAATCAACACGTCTCTCTTGTCTTTAGAAATTTCTAGTGTTTCTCTCTTATTCTCCTTCCATCCGGAATTCTCTAGAGTTTACCTGCATAATTTAATTTCAGCCAGAAATTTCCAAGATGTCTAGAAGGTCGGTGAAAGGCATTATTTTATTGCCAATTAGAAAAAGATGCTAGAAGCTTCAAAGTCGGTTTCTTAACCAACAAAAATCTAGTATAAAAAGATGTAATGATGCCCATGCCGTGTGACTTGTGAAGTATGTGTCATAAGCCAAGTGTGTAGAGTGTGAAGTGGAGAAAGTAAAGTCAAGAGCTACTGTGTATAAGTGTTAGTGCCTAGGTGTCTAGAGAGTTGGTGTGTGTCTTGTAAAAGCTAGTATATTGGAATTGTTCGAAGCTTTGCCGTGTTGTATTATTTGAGTCTTGTAATTGTGTCATACGTGGGAGCCACACTAAGCTTTTGATATCGTATTTCTTGTGTAAACAATAAAAGAATTTATGTGCTCCATCACTCGTTTAAAAAAAAAAAAAAAAAGGACTAATACTTATTTCAAGATCTATACAGATTATTTACTTTGTGATAAAATCGTTCTAGTCTAGTTATTTCACAATTAATATGTAGGATTTGAAAGACTCTTCAAAGAGTTACCCTAAAAACTTATTAGTGACTTCCAAGAAAAGAGCTATGATTTTTTGTTTGGGAGGGCCAAATTTTGTTACTAATATATTAGTCTCGAGTTAAGATAAACTATCACACTCATGCGTAAACGCACTTATACAAATATAAACATTAATATTTTGATACTAGAGTAGGTCATAATTTATAAATATATTGTATATAAAATTAACAACTTTCACATTTGTATATTCGCAAGATAATTTTTTAGGGGAATTTATCATCTTTCAAACTCCAATACTATACAAAAGTTATCTAGTTTGATATTAAACATGTACAAAAATATGAATTAGAGAAAATAAAAACTATTTTGTCTTAACTACTAGACCTATTGACAAATTTTATTGATTTTTAAGAGCATCATTGGACTAACTCAAATGTTGCAGGGAACATTTTTATTTTTATTTTTATTTTTATTTTTATGGGAAATATGACAAATCTTTATTAATAAGAAGAAATAGCAACTACATCCTGGTTGAAAGCTTGTTTAAGGAAACAAGGAGACTCTTCAACCCAAACAGACAAGTCTGCAATGCCTAAAGCATGTCTTGCAAGTAAATGGGCTGGCCTATTGCCATTACGACCAACGTGTGAAAAATCTATGCATTTGAAAGAATGGGACATGGAAATTGAACTATAGACCAATGCTGCAACTAATGAGGAAGGAGGAGACAGGTCCTGTAGCGCATTAATCAACGTCAACGAGTCGCTCTCCAGTGTGAAATCTTGAATGGACATATCCTTTGCAAACAAAAGATCCAACTCCATGGCCTTTGTTTCTGCTTCAATGGCACCCAAAGGAGCTGCAAGCTTCCTGCTACATGCCCCAATCAGATGACCCTCAGTGTCCCTAATCAAGATCCCCACACCTGCCATGCGTTTCTCCTTGAATACAACACCATCCATGTTTACTTTGTATCGGTTCGGAGAGGGTGGCTTCCATTTCACAGGTTCAGCTGGTTGCTTCAAGCTCTCAGACACAACTAAACATGCTTGGTATGCATCTAAATACTCCAACGCCCCATGCAGCAATGCCTGACAAGATTTCTTCACCCCCCATTCCTGCACTTATTCCTATTTGATCAAAGCGCCCAAGCCACCACGATGAGCTTCTCCATGACACTATGCTCCCACTAAGCAACCATAACCACGTACCATAACATGTCCATGAACGACCCAAAGTGCTGGACCCGTGATTCCTGAAACAGAACAGACAACCCCTAAATGTCACGGGCTCTTTAACAACTCCAAAAGAGGTGGCTCAATGTTTCTTCAGCCATTTTGCACTCATCACAGCTGCTATCCAAGAGTACTTTACGTCTGACCAGGTTCTCTTTTGTGGGCAGCACATCTCTGCAGGCCCTCCATGCAAAATGGCAAATCTTGTGTGGGATGTTGTAGCTCCAAATGGACTGCCAGAACCTTCACAAGTGACTCCCATCAGACCCGGTTCCCACTTGTGCATCTGATCTCAACTCCATAGTAAGCTTATAAGCACTACGGATGCTAAAAAGACCATTGCTTGTCAGTGCCCACACTTGCTTATCCTCTGGCAGATTGGCACACAAGGCAATACCACAGATCAAATCCGCTTCATGAGGTAGGAAAACATTATACACCAAATCATTTTTCCAAGCACCCTTCTCTTCATCTATTAGTGCTGCAACCCGAGAATCCTCAGGTATGTTGTTAACTGGAGAAACCACTTCATAAGTAGAGGGAGAGGGCAACCATTTATCCTTCCAAATCATGATGCTACGACCATTACCAACTTTCCGCCTTCTGCCTTTTTGAACTATAGCTTGGGCAGACATTATACTCCTCTAAGCAAAGGAAGGATTTCTACTAAGACTAGCATCAACAAACTCATAAGTAGGAAAATATTTGGACTTAAAAACCTTATACAAAAGAGAATCAGTCCCAATCTGGAGCCTCCAACCTTGTTTTGCCAACATAGCCAGATTAAATTGTTTTAGTTGCATAAAACCCGTACCCCACAATCCTTTGGAGCATAAAGTTTCTCCTAACTGATCCATGCCATTTTTCGTTTCTCCTTGCATTGCCCCCACCAAAAATTCCTAATTAGACTTGTCATCTCATCACAAAGAGAGTTAGGAATTTTAAAGCAACTCATAGTGTACATTGGAATAGCTTGGGCTATTGCTTTAATCACTACTTCCTTACTAGCTTTGGACAACAGTTTTTCCTTCCAACTTGCCAACTTCTTAGCCAATTTTGCCTTCACTTCCTTGAAGGTATTCTTCTTATTCCTTCCCACCAAAGATGGAAGACCCAAATACTTCTCATGCTGATGAATCACTTGAGCACCAAATCGAACTTGTATCTCATCCTGGATCTCCTTTGCTGTGTTAGGGCTGTAAAATAGAGAAGTTTTGGACTGGTTCAGTAGTTGGCCCGAAGCTTGCTCATACATGCTCAGTACCTTTTGTAAGACTTCACACTCATCAATAGTGGCTTTGCAAAAAAATTAAACTGTCATATGCAAAAAATAGATGAGACATGCAAGGACCTCCCCTACACACAGATATGCCTTCCATCAAACCATCAGCTGTGGCTTTTTTGATTAGTGCAGAAAGACCCTCAGCACATAGCAAAAATAAATATGGAGAAAGCGGATCACCTTAACGAAATCCTCTGGTGTGGATGATGCGACCGCTAGGTTTTCCATTAATACGGACATCATAAGTGACTGAAGAAATGCATTGCATCATTAAGCTTCTCCATCTTTAGTGAAACCCCAATTTCTCCATAATTTTGTCTAGGCATGCCCACTCCACCCTGTCATAAGCCTTGCTCATATTAAGCTTAAGAGCCATCTCTCCTGTAGCCCCTGCTCTTTTCAAATTTATATGATGCATCGTCTTAAAAGTCACTAAAACATTATCAGTAATTAATCTACCATTCACAAAAGCTCGTTGAGTATCATTGATAACAGCAGGGAGGATTTTTTTAAGTTTGTTGGCTAAAGTTTTAGATGCTAGTTTATAAATGACATTACATAAACTTATTGGTCTAAATTCAATCACTCTTTTAGGTGATTTAGTTTTAGGGATTAAGACAATATGGGTTTCATTAAATTTAGGTGGGGCAATACCCAAATTTAAGAAATCCAAAACTATCTTAGTCACTAAACCACCTACCGTAGACCAAAATTTTTTAAAGAAATGAGGGGGCATACCATCAGGGCCTAGAGCCTTTAAAGGATACATCTGTTTCAGAGCTTTGTGCACTTCACCTACTTGGAATTCCCTCACTAGCATAGCATTCATGGATTGGGTCACCTTTGGTTGCACGGCCTCCACAATTTCTGTAGACTCTGAGGGTTCTGAAGATGTAAACAAGTCTGAGTAGTACTCAATGAAAACCTTCTCAATCTCCTCATGATCAACCTACCACACATCATCTGCATCAAAAATCCCTTCAATTAAATTCTTTAAAAACCTGGATGAAGCCCTAGCATGGAAGAAACGGGTGTTTCTATCTCCTTCCTAGAACCAATTCAGCCTTGCCCTCTGTTTCCACATGGCATCTTCTTTATCAAGCTAGCAATTCAGCTCCACTCTAGTTTCTTTTAGATCTTTGATGACATTCGGTGATAGAGCTTGCAATTCCAACCACTCCAATCTTTTCTGCAAAGAAGCAATCTTCTTCCCTATGTGCCCGTACTTAGTCATATTCCATACCTCCAATTTATTTTGACAAGACTCCATGCAAGATAAAATAGAAAAATCAGAAGCCAAGCACAACCCTTCCCCCCATGCCTCTATTACAATTTCCTCACATCTCTCATCTTTCAACCACATAGATTCGAACCTGAAGATTTTCTTGAACTTCTGACGTTTTTTCTTTGAGAATAGTTGCAACAACAAAGGATTATGGTCTGACATAGAAGAGGATTTATGATGAAGCTTTGCAGTAGGAAATAACAAATGCCAGTCCGAAGAAGCTAGAGCCCTATCTAAACGCTCCCTGATCTGAGTGCCATCCCTTCTCTGATAAAGCCATGTGAATTTTGATCCCTCAAACCCAACTTCCTTTAGGCCACAATAATTAATAGAAGCATTAAACCAGGCCATTTTCTGAACAGGTCTAGATGCACCCCCCTCCTCCTCAGCTTGACACCTAATTTCATTGAAGTCCCTAATCACTAGCCATGGCAACTGTGAAACATCCCTTAAGGAGTTAAGCAAGCGCCATGATTCAGCCCTTTGCGAGGTCTCAAGATGACCATAGAAACCTGTCAAATGGCAACATCCAATCCTATCACCCCCCTCAATCAATGCATCAATAAAAGAGAGCGAAGAATTCAGAACATCCACTTTAATGTTAGAATTCCAAAATAAAGCCAACCCTCCTTTTAAACCATCACTTGGAACAACAAAACTATCTTTAAAACCACACTAGTTGCGCACAATTTTTACCCACTCCTTATTGGACTTAGTTTCCATTAAGAAAACCAAGTTGGGATCTTCTAACCTAATGACCTTTTTCAAGATATTAATTGTCTGAGGGTTCCCAAGCCCTCGACAGTTCCAACTTAAAAAACTCATTGGACCCGGCGGGGTTGCCTAGCAACCTCCGCTGATCCCAAATGTGTAGCAAATAACATACTAAGTCTTTTAGGCTCATCATCAACTTTCTACTTTTTTTTCAAATTCAGAAACCCCCTATTCAGAACAACCTCTTCCCTCAGCTTTTCTTTTTGGGCCTAAGTCATCCATATTATCCATCACCATTTGCTCATTGTTGGCCCTACAAGGAAGCCTAGTCCACGTACCTTTTTTGTGCACTTTTGTGGGATCAACTCCATCAATTCTGCTAGCATCATTAGACCCCTTAGGTGTCTTTTTAGTTTGTCCAGATTTGACAGATTTCTTCTTCTCCACCACTTCAGCCCAACCCACTGAAAAACCCACATTATCTAACTCGGCTTGTATGCTAGCAGAGACAAGATCGGGCATACATACCTCTAGCTCCCCCACCCTTTCCACTGAATCATGCACCAAAACTGGCGTTAACTTTAGCAACCAGAGTGTTTGAAATTGGAGTGTTATCAACCAATTCCTTATCAATTTCCTCAATTATCGCTTCAAAATCTACATGTTTTCCGTGATTATATGAAGTGCCAGATATCTTAAACGGCTCACTAATCTGAGTACCCATCCCAACGCCACCCCCAGACTTCTCCGCCATCGTTGTGATCTTCCCCGAGCCTAAACTACTCCTCTCTGCTCTTGAATCAGCTGCATTGAGGGGCGTTGCCTTCCACCTCGAATAGACTGCTCAATAGAGGCACTTCTCGTCATGGACTCATATCCCTTCACCTCAAGAACCTACCTCTTGGCTGGACTGAATATTGACGCTTTAATCCAATGCCCATATTGTTGCTGCTCCATAGATAGGTTACCATTGCTTTTCAACTAGATCTCACACTCCTTATCGTCATGCAACACCATCCCACACCAGAAACAGATATTCGGTAATCATTCATACTGAAACGATACCCACCTGTCCAAATCTTTGTCAAAATTTACCTTTCTCCCTCGGCACAGGGGCCGAGATATATCAACCAAGACCCTGACTCTCATAAAAGTACCTCCTCATATCTCTGAAACATCCTGAGGAATAATACCTTCATTAATAGATTCGCCAATCTCAATAGCAGTCTTCGGGTTCATAAACTTGTATGGGAGATCATGTAGTTGAATCCAGAATTTTACTCTATTAAACTTAACTTCCTTAATAGATTTATTACCTTCAAATCTTTGTCTCACTACTAAGTGTCGATCATAAGACTAGGGTTCCCCCATCAACACCTTCATAGTGTCAACCTCCTGATCAAAAGTAAACAAAAGGACGTTATCTCCCACATTAGTGATATGGAAGCTTGCCTTTGTGCGCTAGAGAGGACGGAATGTTTGTGCCACTGCTTCAATGTTTAATGCCCTCTTAGTAAAAAATTTCGCTACTAACACACATTCTAGTACCTGGTTTTTCTTTGATAGCACAACCTTCTTGCCTTCCTACGCTGAAAGATAACTTATCACATCTACGAGTAAGCTCTTCCATCCGTTGACAAAACAGAGTATCCCCACCCTACGTAGAATAGAAGCAGACCCTGGCCCTACTAGTAACAGAGTCACTATAGGGAACGACCACGTCTTTCCCGAGGAGAAAGGAAACAGCAATACTACAGTCTAGGTTTGGGGAGCAGTGGGAACCCTAACCCTAGACCGAGAACTACAAAACTTCAAAATAAATATTTTGATAGACCCATTTGCATGGAAAAATTTTATGGCAGTTTTAAGTCACCTAAAAATTAGAATTTTGAAAGTTATTAATTTTACTTATTTAACCTCATTTTTTTGAAGTTTTTAAAGATTTTATAATTTATATTATGAGGGTATTTTAGAACATCTAACAATTGAACACCAAAGAGCGGTATCCTCCTAATAATAGTATAGATAAGAAAGCTGTTAATGCTCCTATATCACCATCTCAATTTTAGTCTCCATATTATTATTGAGTCATTGATATCAGGTAAGAATGGTCTTGATTTTGATCTCAAGACCACAGTTTGGTATTGATTTTTAAATCACATTTTTGTCTTGACATTCTGACATTAAGATCAATTTGATATTATTTTTATGGTATAAACACTTAGTTAATTATATTTAATTAATACATTCTGTAGGTGAATATTTTTGTATAAGCTGATCTTATGAAATAATTCAAAGATTCAAACCACAAAAATAGTGAGGAAAAATTGAACCAACAAGGTACACACTTGCATAACATAAAAATATATATGATTCAGTAAGATGTTTACTTCCATGATAAAGATGGCGAAAATAGATAAAAAAGTCATTATAGTCAATAAGGATTATAAACACTCAACCTCTCAACTTAGCCATTAACCCCAGAGAACTCTAAATTTTCTATTACATATTTTTAGAGTGTTAGCTATAATGTTGGTAAATTCATGACAATATAAAGTTTGTTTGAGTGGTAACATTGATATTTAACTGTGAGACCAAGTTCAAGATTCAACTCAAGTTAAGGCAGTCTTGGATTTCTCAACAGCCTCTTGATCGATTGAGAATTGAGATTCATGATTCTCAACAGGCACATTAAGTCAGCTGTTTAAGTGCGATTTCATACAATAGATGAAAAACTATATAAGGATATATAGTTAAGAGTCAACTAAATAAAGGGTTTTGGAGAGCTATTGTTTTTTGGCACTTACATTTTGGAGTTACTGTCAATGTGATCCTTACATTTTAGTAGAAGTCAATTTGGTACATGTTATCTTCAACTTACAGTTAATTTCTGTTAGTGAGATGATGGTAGAGACCAAACTGACTATAATTAAAAATTACATGAACTAAATTGACTACTACCAAAATATAGGAATCAAATTGACAATGACTCCAAAATGTAGAGACCTAAATGATATTTTCGCCTTATTTCTTTGAGTAAACAGTAAATACCAGACACATTGTAACAATTGTCATTTCACCAAGTTAGACAATTTATCACACGTCTTTCATATATTTTACAAAGCAAGAAGGGGAAAGGGCGGTTGTCCGTTCACTTTTTGGAAATGGTAGAAATCTATTCCAGTGTTGCAAAGAACATTACGTCTCGCGATCTAAACTAAACTTTTTTAAATCAACGTGACTAAACACTTTTTTTTTTTTTTAATGTATGTAAAGATACAATAAATTTGAACGTATGATGTGCACTCCATATTGATTACATTTAAACATTAAATTAAGGCATCATTTGATAAAGAGTATTTATTATGAAATGAATATCATGTATTCAAATTTAAACATATGACAAATATGAAAAAAAAAAAAAGAAAAAAAAAGCAAAGACTATGTTTATATACATGCATGGGCAATACAAGAATTGTCTTATTAAGTTTTTTTTTTTTTTTTTTTTTTTTTTAAGAATTAGTCTTCTTTGAAATAACTACTACATAAGTGTTATCTTCGTTCATATTTTATTTAGGGTAAATTTCACTAAATGACCTTGAGATTCAGGCTAATACCAATCAAGTCCACAACTTTTAAAAAATGACCAACTCGGTCCTTGAACACCATTTAGTCCCCAGACGCTGTTTAAACTCATTGGATGTTCTCTCTTCTCTCTCATCCATCTCATAAACACTCTTATCTTCTCTCTCAGACATCTCAGACTCTCTCTTATCTCTCTCACCCACGGTGGTCGGTGGCTGAAGACTCCCTCCTTTGGCCATGGCCGAACCCATGTTTTGCTATTACTTGCACTCTCTCTTGAATCAGTGCTATGAAGACTGGCTAAGGATTTTCGAGCTTTTCCTCATCACTGTTGCTATCATTCCTTGTTGAAGACTTTGATTGAGAGCTACCAACACTAGCTTTGGTGTTCCTCAACAATGTAAGAAAAATTTTGTATTTGTGCTTCTGTTTGGGTTTGGGTTTGTGTGCCAAACGTTGAACGCCGGCTATGCCACCATTAGTGGCTGCGAGTCTTTCTCCTCTTTCTTCATTTGTTTGGGTTTGGGTTTGTGTGCCAAACGTTGAACGCCGGCTATGCCACCATTAGTGGCTGCGAGTCTTTCTCCTCTTTCTTCATTTGTTTGGGTTTTGGTGAATATAGGACTGGGTTTTCTTCTAGTGATGAGGTTTTGATGATTTTTTATTTGGGTTTCAAATGTGGGTTTTGGGTATGATCATCTGTGAATCTATGGGTATTTTCTGATTTGGCAATTTTGTATCAAAATGGGTCTAATATAGTTTTTTTTTTTTTTTTTTTTTTGCTTATGAATCTGTGCTTGTAATTTGGGATTTTTGTGGGTGTCAAGTTTTATATGGCTATGTGTGTATGTTAGTGTTCTATGACACGGTGCAGCCATGTAGTGTGATTCTTAGAAAAATCAGTCTTATAGCATGAGTTAGGCATTTAGTAAAGGAGAGAGAGAAGCGGAAAGAGAGAGGAGAAGCTGAGAACAACTAACAGATTTAAATGGCGTCTAGGGACTAAATGGTGTTCAAAAACCTAGTTAGTCACTTTTTAAAAATTATGGGCTTGTTGATATTAGCTCAATCCTCAAGATGGTTTAATGAAATTTATCATTTTATTTATTTCTAATAGCCTTTTTTTTCCCATGTTGGTGCGCGTTTATAGAGGCTCCTAAAAAAATTTAAAAAGTTAAAATTTTTGCAATAATTCATTATTGAATATCTTAATTGTTGGGTGCCGGCACCCCGTGTGGGTCTAGCCTACCTGGGAGCTTGTCTCCCATGTTAAAACAAAGTCAGTCTTTTATTTTTTATTTTTTATTTTTTTATTTTTATTTTTTGAGAAACATGCCAAGAGGGCCTCTTTATTCAAAAGATGAGAAATCCGGCAAATAATAGTTATAAAGATTTAATGGAACAAACTCCATCTAAACCAACAACAAAAAAGAAAACTTAGCTCTTTTGGGCAAGGCATAAATTAAAGTATTACTTTGCCTACAAACATAAGAGAGAAAAGTTCTGAAGGGAGCTACCAAAGAACAAAATGTCTTTAATAATATGACCACAAAACGAAAGTAATAATAATCCATTACTAATAGATTATTATTAGTAATGAGGTGAAAAAAACAGGTAAAAAAAACTGTAGACAAAAGTGAGATCCATATTTGGTATAAGTGCATTTTCGTTCGTGAGGTGGTAAATGAGTCGATTTTTTTCAAGAATTATAAGTGTTTAAGTTTGGTTGGACATTGAAAGTAAAATGATCAACTTTAGCTCAAGCTTGAGCCAAGTCTATAAATGATGTACAAACTCAAGCTTAAAAGCTTGAGCACGACTTATCTCAACTAAATATATTAATCAAGCTGAGCTCAAAATCAATATCAAGCTCAAACTTAAGATCAGTATCAACTTATTTTGGTTTGGGTGAATAGTTTTAATTTCCAATTGCTTAAAGTCATAGTAAGATATGAGTTTAATTGTCAAGCTTATTACTAAGCTCATAAATGACTCTAGACTAAGCTTGTTTTGTATCAAGTCATAATATTCACTAGTTGTTCATAAACATTTTTTTTTTTACTTGGGCTTGGGTTATTTTTATTAATCAAGCCTAAAACTAAACTCAAAATTGGTTTGTTTATAAATAAACAGATATAAATGATGAAAAGATAAAATGGTTTATGAACAACTTAATTCATTTATAGCATTACTCATCTGGTTCTTTTTTTTTTTTTTTTTTTTTTTGAGAATCTCATCTGGTTCTTTAAAAACCGAATAAAATGCAAAAGACAAAATTAAGACGTTTCGTAATAAACAACCAAAGAAGGCCTACATCCGGTCCATTCTTGTAGAAAATTTTAAACATTGTTACTGTATCAGCTACTTTTAGATGATGTTGCAGTTGTACAGCTTATGCATTTTTTTTTTTTTTTAATTCTTTCCCTCTCACTCAATTTGTCTCTCAAACAAGCACACTCCGTTTTTTTATGCATACACTGTTGGGAATGTTCTTAGTAAGAGAGTCCGAAAATTAGGAATGAGAGTTTTGTAGAGAGCTTAGTCCCAGAGAGAGAGTGAGGGAGAGCTGAAGCTGAAAATACATAGAGCTTCACGTCCATTGTGAGAGCTTCCGAAATAGAGTGTAAGCATGGGTGAGATTTTTTTTCTATATATATATATATATATCTAGAGAGAGAGAGAGAGAGAGATTCCCCAAATTTAGTTAAATGATTTTTTTTTTTTTTTTTTGAGAAACTTAATTACATGAAGTTGAAATTAAAAGTAATTAAAGATTATGTAAAGATGACTGCGTAATTCAAAGGGAGGAGATAAAATATATGAAAAATATATGAACTGACATTAACCAAAAAATATATATATATATATATATATATATATGAACTGACCGTTGGACCTACCATTTTAGAAGTGGGGAAAGTTTTTATATGTTGCAAATTGCAATTCTATCAGGATTTTTCGCATATGAAATAATTATTATGTGGACATTTTTTTTTTTAAATTTAGTTTACTATTTTAACCTTAATTAGGTTTTTTTTTTTTTTTTTTTTCCACAGTAGATAGGTGATTTTTTTTTTCATAACGTCAGTTTTAATTATTGAAAAGATGAAATGAAAGGAGAAAATTTTCATTTTTGATGGTATTTATAGATAAACTCTACGATCATTACGCGTGTCCATAAACTAATCTTAAAGAGGATTAGAAACTAAAATATGTCCATAAAATAAAATTTACTGATGTTGATGTTTGAATTTTTTTTTTTTTTTAAGAAAAAGGAAAATGGTTTATAATTTATTTATTATTTTTCCTTCTTACAAGTTTATAAATTTGAGACAGTTTATATATTGTATTGATGTTCCTAGAAATTTGTGCTCATACATCTATTACATATTTTCGACAAATTGGGCAAGTAAGGTTTTTCCTCAACCAGTTGTCCACACAATTCAAATGGAACATGTGTTTGCA
This sequence comes from Quercus gilva, assembly GCA_023621385.1. Taxonomy (NCBI): domain Eukaryota; kingdom Viridiplantae; phylum Streptophyta; class Magnoliopsida; order Fagales; family Fagaceae; genus Quercus; species Quercus gilva. The sequence continues at coordinate 24,036,991 of CM042480.1, read as the reverse complement.
AACCGAAAAAACTCGACATGAATCGCCATCTATGAAATCCTCTAAGCAAATGACACATTCATGGGGACTCGATGAAACATCTAAGTTTCTGTAACTTATGGGTGGCGGTAGTGATTCCAAGGCTACTTGTCGTTGTTGCTCTTCTGTTCCTTCTTCATCAATGTTAACTCTATCCCATACCTCCACCAACAGAGCTTGGAAGAATGCTATATTATTTCTAAACGGAGTTTGCTGTGATATTGCAGAAAGAATCCGTGTCTGGTGTCTTCCTTGTCCGGCTTCAAGATCAATATGGCGGTCATGCATATCGAATAGAAGACAGGAAAATAACATGCCAACTGTGGTGTGAATGAGGGCAATGATAATTGTACATAAGAAGCAGAAAGCTACAATGGCGAATGAGACTGTAAGTACAAGACTAATCGTAGTGACGTTTGATATAAGAGAAAGAGAAGGAGGTGGGTGAGCAAAAGCTTGGGAATCCATGATAGCTTTGGTTGATTCGATCGTTTGGGTTTTCATTATGAAGTTTTGGTTATATATACATTGATAAAACCATTTAGGAACTTTGTTAGAACAAACCTTAGTATCACAAAAGTGGGAAAAAAGAAAACTGTTGAGAATCCAGACCTACATATATCTATTAAAGGAATAAATAAATTTAAGCCATTTGTTAATAGAAACTGTAATTGCAATTTGCAACGATGAAAAAGTAACAAAATGTTGTAAATCCAGACCTCCATTTGTTGTGTAACCCAATTATAGAGACTTAGTTTTTCATTTTTAATAAAAATAATTAGATATCAACAATATGTGCGAAAGCATGTTTAGATATGTGGTACCCAAACATATGTACCACGTATCTAACTAACAACACGTGAGTTTCATATTATGTACATATTGTACAATGTACATAATATGAAACTCAAATGTTGTTAGACCAAAAAATGCATGTATTGGATGCTTGAAAGTTATAAGCTTTACTGGCCCACACCTCTGGTAATTAGACTTTATATATATATATAGTAAAACGCATAATAAATAAAACCCATTAATCCATGCCTAAGTAACTGCTGCCATTATCAACTTTTAAATTGTTTACAATCCCTTCTATCAAAATTTTTTGCACACATGCACTGTATAGGTCGGCCTACTCTGTTCTGTTGGTAACCCTAGTTGTACCTGCTACTTTTACTTAGACCTTGAAACTCTTTTCTTACTTTTTTACAGCTATATATGCGTGTGTTCAATTAAAAAAGGATGGAAACCCCATTCTTTAAAATACAAATGAAATATATTATAGTACATGTAGGAACTCAAGATTTGGCACCTCAAGCTAGCCCACTTAAAATAGTAGTGCCTTGTACTTCAATTTGAGCCCAGAGAATAGAATTTTTTCGTGTAAAGGGTGGGAAGACAATTACAATATTGTTACAGGTTAAGCCTAGGGCTAAGGATGTGGTGCCCAAACAAGGAAGAACGAATCAAGTAGTTAATGAAAATAAAGTTCTCCTCAGTCACTTCTGCGTAAGAGTTCTTATATATGATTGGCACAGGTTTTTATCAGGCAATACATTGTTCACTTTTTTACTTCTTATTTTCTGTTTCCAAAAATATTAGACCCCCACACTGTGGAGCTCCTTCCCTCTTATATATCCCCCTTCTTTGGATCTTGGTCCTCCACTTGTATGTCCTAAGGCCCTTCCCAGGATACTTGTCCTATTAGGACTTTGCTGAAGGTGGTAGAAGGGGTTGCTAGCTGTGAAAATACTATTCAAGAGTCATTTCCTCATTAATGCAGCTGATAAGGTTGTTACAGAGCATTCAATGCGAGGGTAGAAGGTATACCCTTTCAAGAAGCTTTCTCCCATCGCGCTGATCCTTTCCTCAGGCTCTATTCCTCTTAGTCAAGCCTCATAATTAAGATGCTACATCACCTCTCTATTCTCTTCTTGGGTAGACGGAGTCCTCGGGTCGGATGCGCTTTTACAGGTGGGTTCATGCATGATACCCCGCCTCTTATTCTTCTCGATTCTCCGACACCCCACAGTACACTTTTGACCCTAAAAAATGTATATTAATATTTTCATTTTGACCATTTATGTTTGATTCTGTTTTCATTTTAGCCCTACCAGTTGTTTATTTTTGTCTATTATTAAGATGACCATCTATAATATGTTTTTTTATTATTTATAATACTGAAATTTTTACATTCCATAACATTTTAGAGCTAATATTTCATAAAATATTTAAACATAAAAAGAACTTAACATTCAAAGTACTAACAGAAATATGAACCAATATAAAAGCAAAATCAAAATAAATAACTCACACATATAATGGTATAATAGAAAAAAGAATATTTTAGTCTCTAATATACGATATAATAGAGTAAATATCTATTTTCTTTCGTTTCTTTTCTTTTATAAAATTTTTCATTAGAAAGGAAATAACTCACACATATATTCAACCATTCTCTTTCTTAAATAGAGTGTTAGGGTCCATTTGGGAACAGTTTATTTAGATAAAACTAAAATTTGTTAGGTTCTAAAAGTTTAGAACAATCGGCAAATTATGAGCACAAACTTGTCTAAATATAGATTCCTAAGCCTATAAGTATGATTAGACAATGCTCAAGTTGTTGCAAGTCGGAATGCAAGAATAAGGAAGCTGTAGGTTCATGAATTCAAAACATGTCAGGTTCGACCGATTGAGAAGAAAGCTCAACTGATCAAGATACGGATCTGCAAAATTTAATTAAGGCCTAGTAGCCCATTAAGCCCAGTAAGTGATTAGGGTTTCAAATCTATTTCACTAAGTATTTTGTAAGGTTGAATTTAATCAACCATCTTGTTGGCTTTATTTCGTGCCAATTTGCTTGTAATTTAGCACTTAGTAACCCTGTATTTAGGTGGGAAAATTGTAAGGGTAGTGTGTGAGAAGATGTGAAGAAATGCTCAAGAGTGTGCAAGAAAACAGAGTCTCGTGACTAGATCTCGTGGGTGAGTCGCGGCTTGCAAGTCTTGTTGGCTTTATTCCGTGCCAATTTGCTTGTAATTTAGCACTTAGTAACCCTGTATTTAGGTGGGAAAATTGTAAGGGTAGTGTGTGAGAAGATGTGAAGAAATGCTCAAGAGTGTGCAAGAAAACAGAGTCTCGTGACTAGATCTCGTGGGTGAGTCGCGACTTGCAAGCTGCCAAATGCCTGCACACGTGCCAAGCATGCCAGAAGCTGAAGAGTCGCACCAGCTGTTGTACTATAGGACAAAAGTCCCAGGCTGGCCAGGTCGTTGGCTCGCGGCTTGAACTCGCGACTTGACCTAGTCGCGAGGCCAAGTCGCCAAAATGCCCTGTTTGGCAAAAACTGACGTTTTGCATTCCTTTCTCACCCTACTATATATATACCCTTAAACCCACCATACTGAGAGAGCTTCCAGAGAGAATTTTGTGAGAGAAACCCTAGAGAAATACAAGATTGATTCATCCACAATCTTAACCTTAGAGACTCTACAAATTCCTCTACTCTCTTCCTCTCTATTGTCATACCCTTGAGAGGCCTTTAGCTAAATCCTTGTCTCACCACACCCACGTCTGTGAGAAGGTCTATTTGGTACTGTTGGGAAGCAGTTAAGAAGGAACCAATCTACATTGGTTGATGCTATGGTCTAGTAGCGGAATCCAGTAAGCTAGAAAAGAAAAATGTTCGGCGCAACCTCGTTGGAGCAAGAAGCTTGGAGGGCTTAGGTACCTGGGTAGATTAGGCTTGGAGGGTCTATTGCTGTTCATGTATCACAACTACATTTTCTAATGGATTATTTCACTGCTTAGAGGGCGGCGGAGAGGTTTTACCCCGAGGGGTTCGGTTTCCTCTTCGATAACACATCGTGTATTGTCTATGTGTTTGCATCTTCCTTCCCTTTATCTTTGCCTTATATTTACTGCTGTGGATGTGTTTATATTTGGTTTAGATTAGTTATCAATTCTGTTATTAGCTTGATATCATGTTCTGCACATTATTTGTTTGATATAAAACTTGAATTGGTAATTTTTATATTTAGGGTCCAAATGTTCAAAGGTATTGCATACCCTTTTTGAACTTTAAATTGGTATCAGAGCAGGTACACTTGTTGTGGTTTAAATTACCTAAGTGTGATCCTTGACCCCTTGAGATGGATAGGTCTCAATCTCTTAATGTACTACCATTCTTTGATGGTAATAATTATGCATTTTGGAAAGTTCGTATGAGGGCGTTTTTGTGTTCTATTGATGATGCTGTGTGGGATGCAGTGGAAATAGGATGGACAAAACCAGAGGCTGCCAAGTCTACTTGGGATAAGGCTGCTCTTACAGTGGCAAATGCAAATAGCAAGGCATTGAATGCTATTTTCTGCGGTGTCTCTCTAGAAGAATATCACCAGATTTCTCATATCACCATTGCTAAGGAAACATGGGAAATTCTAGAGACAACCTATGAAGGGACGAAGAAAGTGAAGGACACAAAACTTCAAATGTTGATCACTCGCTTTGAGGAACTTAAGGTGAGTGAAGATGAATCGTTTGATTCGTTTTACAGCAAATTGAACGAAGTTATTGTTGGCAAATTTAACTTGGGAGAAAAGACGAAGGACTCGAAGATTGTGAGAAAGATCCTTCGATCACTTCCAGAAAGTTTCAGGACCAAAGTTACAGCCATTGAAGAGAGCAAAGATCTTGATGACATCAAGGTTCAAGAGCTGGTTGGTTCTTTGCAGACATACGAGTTGTCCCTTCCTTCAGCAAAGAAGAATAAATCCCTTGCTTTTAAGACAATTGATGAGAGAATGGTGTCTCATGAATCTTCGGAAGAGGATACAATAGACAAAGATGTGGCATATCTTGTAAAGAACTTCCGGAAATTCTTAAAGCTCAAAAACAGTGGAAAATTCGGTGACAAAGGAAAATTTCAAAGTTCCGGGAAGGAGAAGAAAGAATTCCGAAGAATAGACGGTAAAGATTCCCAATCTTAACAAGGAATTACATGTTTTAAATGTAATGGATATGGGCACTTTAAAAAGGAATGCCCCAATTACTTGAAGTCAAAGGGAAAGGCCTATGCCACTACTTTAAGTGATTCTGACACTTCAAACTCTGACTCCGAAGAGAGCTGTGATGAAGAAGGAAATTTCTTCGCATTCATGACCATTGCTCATGTAGAATTCTCAGATGATTTGGATACACTTGTGAAGGAGCTTGGAGAGCATTCTGATTTGGAGTCTATTGGAGTTGTTGAAGAATCAGGTGTTGAAGAGGATAGAAATACAGTTAATCTCCAAGAAAATTACTCCTTACTTCTTGAGAAGTCAGGAGAGTATGCAAGAATAGCCAAGGCAGCAGTGAGAAAAATGAAGAAAGCAGAGGAAGATTATCGAAGTCTCATGGTCAGTCATAAGGAAGCCAAATGCGAAATAGAAAAACTTAATGGTGAGCTGTCAGAAGCTTACTTAAAGATCAAATTCTTGGAGCTTGAAGTGGTTCAAGCCAATGCCAAGGTAGAAAGGGTTTCCACCAAGAAGTTGGATGATATAATTTCCTCTCAAAAGCAATTTTAAGATAAATATGGACTGGGACACACTAGAGAAAGCAATGCAGCTACTGTCAATATCTCCAAAGAAGTAAAGTTTGTAAAGGCCAAAGAGCCAATTGTAGTCGGTCCTATTGTGGAGAAGGCTAAGGTTGAAAAGAAGAAAATGGTAACAGATCAAAGGGTGATGAATAAGCCCAGAAATCAACCTGCAGTGAGGACTGAAGCAAGAGGAAGATCAATCCCAAGATATCAACGGGGTCCTAAGACGAAGTATGTGTGTCACTATTATGGATTGCAAGGACATACAAGACCCAACTGTCAAAAGATGAGAGCAGATAACAATGCTAGTGCACCTCGGTCACGAGGAAGAAGAAATGATGTGAGATCTTGGGGTGGTGAGCAATCAAGAAGTCAAAACCGTGATCCAGGAATGATGGACCTGATGAAGATGATTGGTGCCTTCACCAATTGCCTTGAAAGCTTCACACGAAGATTTGATAGCCCTAATTCTCGTACCCAATCCATCAAGGATATTACCCCAAACGCATGTGACGTGTGGGTGACGAAGGGTACTCATGCATAAGCACTGCAACATGTCCATGCATTAATACTTCCCATATTTTGTGTATATGCTTGGTTGTTTTGCTTCTTGCTAGTTTGTGATAAAAAAATTTTTGGTTAAATTATTTTTCACTTTGCTAATTTTGTCTTGGATCATTTTTTTGCTTTTGTGTCAAAAATTCAAAAACACATAAAAAGTAGAAAATCCAAAAAGTTTGATCAACTTTGTTGAGTTTTGTTTCAAATCATGTTTTGCCTTGTACCTTTGTACTAATGGCTTTGTGCATCTATGAGCTTAGCTTGTCTTCTATGCACTCGTATCATTGTGGGAGAAATTCTGAAATCTATGTGACTGTTGTAAATAGATCTTCAACCTTGACATGAATGACTAGTGAATGATTTTGTTGATCTTGAGACATGCATAGACTCATGCCTATATATCTTCCCACTCTTTATTTTTGTTTTTTTGCTTAAAAGAGCTCTCTAAATGTAAATCTCCAAATGAAAAGAGATATAGAGCTGCAAAAGTCTGTCGCACATACTAGTATTTGACTAGGAAAAAGGGAAAGCGACCAAAATAAAATGTTTGATGCCCAAAAAGCCAAAGGCTAACTTATAAATTGAAATATCAAAAATTTCAGGCATCTATCTCACAATGAGATTTTCTTTACTCAAAAAGTGCAAATAATATGTTAAAAATGGAGCCAAATGAAAAGCTTCAAAGAATGTTATCAAGTTCTTGTGGGAGGTCATATATGCATGTTTCTATAATTGAGATAGGTCACATTATCTAGTGCTAATTGTGTATGCCTTGATTGAATTGATCATTGAAGCTTCACATTGGACTAAGGACTATCCTATTTTTGATATCCACCCACAACACACAAGTCTTTGTTCAATGAATGCCATATTCATTTGTGTGATTGTACTTGATTAAATATGTTTTCACATGCTCAATCTTTGTTTGATCAAACACAAAAATATTTTTGAGTGTTTTTATTTATTTTTGGAAGATACTTTGTATTTACAAAAATGCCAAAATTTCAAAAACAGTGTTGCCCTGTTTTGGTGACTAAGTCGCGGGTTGTCCCAGTCACAAGTTCCAGTCGCGAGGACCACTCAGAGACTTTTCGCGGCTCACTGGCGAGTCAGTAACCAAGCCGCGAAAAAGACTTAGAAAATTTTTCAAAATTTGAGTTTTGTAGTTTTTCGCGGCTCTGTTTGGCGACTTGTTCGCGGGTGGAAAGTCCAATCGCGAAGGTTACTCAGAGATTATCGCAGCTCAGCTCATGACTCATTCGTAGGTAGACCTTCTAATCGCGAAAAACACTTAGAGAAATTTTCAAATTTCTTACCTTCACAGTGTTTCGCGGCTTAACCTAGCGACTTACTAGCGACTTGATCAAGTGGCGAAAAACGCGTGTTTTGCGTTTTAAAAACAGTTTTCAAATTTTTTTTTTTTAGTTTTTCCCTTGAAAATCAAGTGACTGTTCATTGTCTTCTAAACTTTTCTCTCTGAAACACTCCGTGCTTCTCTCTTGGGAAATCATCATTTCAGCATCAATCATCAAGAAAAAGGTATGGGTTTTCTTGATTTCACTTCACATTTCATGTTTTAAGTGATATATTCTTGAATCTATGTGTTTTTAATGGTGGATTGCAATTTGGGTATTCGAACTTGTTTGTGCTTAAAATGCTGGTTTGATGGTTTGATTTGTTAACTCTTGGTGCTGATTATGTTTATTTTCTTGACTTTGCTTCATTGTGATTCTTTTGGGTCTGAACTTTGATAGTTATGTGCTTATATCTATTGGGTATTTGGTATTTGATCTTTCTGTGATGTTTCCCTAAATGAAAAATTGGGGATTGCAACGTGTTTGTCCTTATATCTATGTGGTATACACTGTTCTATGTTTGTGTTGCCATTTCTTGTGTGATTCTCTTGCATATTCTATGTTCTTTGAGACTGGTATCAGTGTCATATGCTCTCCTTTGTCTGTATGAAAGTTTCATCCTTACAGACTAAACTTGTTTGATTAGCTGTCACTATGTGATGTCTTATCCTTCTTTTGTTATCACCTATTCTTACTTTGTGTGTTAACTAACACTCTGTTCCTCCTTATAACTACATGGTTACTGATTTGAGTATGCTTCCACATATTGTGTTTTGCCCTTGATGTGAAATTTTCTGAGTGTTTACAAATGGCTTCAACATCTACTAAGAAGAAGACTCTTGCTAAGAAAGTTGATAAAAGAATGAAAATGGACAACAACCTGTTTAGGTCAGTCAAGCACTTTGAGAGATACAAAGATTCCTTCATAAAGGGAACCATTATCCAGGAGAGGTTTGTGGATTTACATGACTTGAAGGATACCTTCATTCCACAATGCTTTGAAGGAAGAGGTTGGGAGAAACTTCTGGGTGACTTACCTTTAGTGTGTGAACCACTAATTAGAGAATTCTATGCAAATGTTGTGATAAGGGAGGAGGAGTTGAGTTGTTGGGTGAGAAGAAAGGAGTTTACCTTAGATGCTCATGATATTGATAAAGTTCTAGGGCTAGAGGGTTTGGAAGATTATGAATTCACTAACTACAAGGACAAAAAGCTTTCTCTAGAAACTGTCTAGAAAAGGATTGGTGGGGTTATAGAAAAGAGATGTCTGAACACTTCTGAGTTTCCCAAAGACATGAGGTGTTTAACCACAATAATGATGTTCAACCTTTACCCTATAAGGAAGTTGACTACACTGACAAATGCTAGAGCTATCTTTCTTATGGAACTTAAGGAGAAAACCTTTATTGACATCAGTTCCCATATTTTTGATATTATAATGGATGAAACCAAAACCACCTCCAGGCCCAAGCTGGTATTTCCAAGTCTTCTTATGAGGATTTTCAAAGAAAATGGTGTTGCAATCCCACAAGATATCAGTCCTATGCCTCCTCTGTCAACCATTAACAAATTTACTCTCACAAGGATACAGAGTCGGCTTCCAGGTGAAGAAGAAGAGGGTGTACAAGAAGAAGGTGATCCTATGGAAATTGAAGCGGAGGGTGCAAGACCATCTTCCACACCAGGAGTAAGAGTCAAGAGGAGCAGAGCCTCTACCTCATCTGCTGCACCCCCAGATGCATTTCAGATCATCCTGGAGAGGCTTGATACACTCAAGGAAGTTTAGAATTAACACACTGAAAGGATAACAGCTATGCAGGACTAGCTTGATGTTCTATTAGCCAAGTTTGACAGCATACACACCAGCCATGAGCACTGACCCTTTGGCCATTCCGGTCAAAAAGGGGGAGATTTTTGGCAGCTCTTGAGGGGGAGTGTTTACTCTGAGGGGGAGTTTCATTATGTGTTGTTTTTGTTTAAAATTTTAAGACTATGCTTGGATATCTTATGATGTTATACTTTTGGGAAAACTTGTGGTACACTTGTCTCATACTTTTGTATAGGCTAGATACACTTTGGTTTAAGTCTGTTTTTAAACTCAAAACTTTTGGATGGCTATGGAACTTTGGTACTTATATATATTGATATTATTCAATTATTTCAGCACTTGTCTTATCTGTTTTTGTACCCATGTTGCTTATGTAAGCTTTAAGGGTTTGTATATGCATTTTGTAGGCTTTTATGGTATGTGCCATGTATTTGCAATTCTTTGCTTATGCAGCCTTTATGCATTATGCTTTTGTACTTGTTAATGCTTTGCATTATTTTAAGTACAACACTCTTATGCCCTTGTAGGATTGTTCCTAGATGCATGCATGTTAGTATGCATTGGTTGAGTGTTGGTCATTCAAGTGATGTGCCTTGTGTTTGTCATCTTGAATGTCCAGATGTTCATTCCAAGTGTGAATGAGCATTGTGATCACTTGGTTATAGTGATTACTTGTTTTGGTCTTGCTATGGTCTACTAATTTATTTCATTTTGCTTGATCATGATATTTTTGCTCCATATGCATATCAAGTTTTTCTGCATACAATGATATTGCTATGTTATTGTGTTTCAGGAGTTACTTATTCATATGTTCAAGAGCTTTATAGAATTTAGAGTTAGGTGTGAGTGAGTTTTGTTCAACTGTTCCCAACTCACGTTTTAAGTCTAGAGTTTGTTATAGGGTTTTGTCACAGAATAGCCAAAGGGGGAGATTGTAAGGTTGAATTTAATCAACCATCTTATTGGCTTTATTCCGTGCCAATTTGCTTGTAATTTAGCACTTAGTAACCCTGTATTTAGGTGGGAAAATTGTAAGGGTAGTATGTGAGAAGATGTGAAGAAATGCTCAAGAGTGTGCAAGAAAACAGAGTCTCGCGACTGGATCTCGCGGGTGAGTCGCGGCTTGCAAGTCGCCAAATGCCTGCACACGTGCCAAGCATGCCAAAAGCTGAAGAGTCGCGCCAGCTGTTGCACTACAGGACAAAAGTCCCAGGCTGGCCAGGCCATTGGCTCGCGGCTTGAACTCGCGACTTGACCTAGTCGCGAGGCCAAGTCACGAAAATGCCCTGTTTGGAAAAAACTGAGGTTTTGCATTCCTTTCTCACCCTACTATATATATACCCTTAAACCCACCATATTGAGAGAGCTTCCAGAGAGAATTTTGTGAGAGAAACCCTAGAGAAATACAAGATTAATTCATCCACAATCTTAACCTTAGAGACTCTACAAATTCCTCTACTCTCTTCCTCTCCATTGTCATACCCTTGAGAGGCCTTTAGCCAAATCCTTGTCTCACCACACCCACGTCTGTGAGAAGGTCTATTTGGTACTGTTGGGAAGCAGTTAAGAAGGAACCAATCTACATTGGTTGATGCTATGGTCTAGTAGCGAAATCCGGTAAGCTAGAAAAGAAAAAGGTTCGGCGCAACCTCGTTGGGGCAAAAAGCTTGGAGGGCTTAAGTACCTAGGTAGATTAGGCTTGGAGGGTCTATTGCTGTTTATGTATCTCAACTACATTTTCTAGTAGATTATTTGACCGCTTGGAGGGCGGCGGAGAGGTTTTACGCCGAGGGCTTCGATTTCCTCTTCGATAACACATCATGTGTTGTCCGTGTGTTTGCATCTTCCTTCCCTTTATCTTTGCCTTATATTTACTGATGTGGAAGTGTTTATATTTGGCTTAGATTAGTTATCAATTATGTTATTAGCTTGATATCATGTTCCGCACATTATTTGTTTGATATAAAGCTTGAATTGGTAATTTATATATTTGGGGTCCAAATGTTCAAAGGTATTGCATACCCTTTTTGAACTTTCATATTTAAAGGAAGCCCTAAGACACGTTTTGTAGAGACTTTTGGAGCTTCTCTATTAAGATCTAAAAGGTGTTATGCCTTATCCATTAAAAGTCACTACCGAAAATCATTTTCCTACCAATAGAACCAGTAAATCTAAATTTGCTGCATCAAATCAATTATAGTTGATGATCTAAATCTTTGAGTAGGGTTCTCAAAGTTACGAAAATGAGCATTTGTGTGAAACAAATTCATAATAGAAGAGTCCGTGGATTCGGAGCTACTTGTGGTCACATAAGTAAGTATTACATGAGGTAGCAATAAATTTAGGGTTAAGTCTATTGTACAAACTTCTATTCTATTAGTGAATTGTTGCCTTGTAGATTGTTTAAGTTAAATTCTCTCCAAGTTTTTACCTTGAAACTGGAAAGTTTCATTGGTTTTTTTGAGTCATCACATCTTGTGTTATTTACTTTTCCACTATGGATGATTCATGTGATGATTGTTTAACCTAGATCTAAATAACTAACCTAAATAACAACTTGGCTAATAAATTAAGTTAAACATATTATGTTTTCTAGGGGTCTAAAAATCTAACAAAAACTTTTTGCTAAAAGTGTTAGTGTTAAAAAAAATTAAAAACTAATTGAATAGTACAATGGGACCCATGAATAATACTAAAAAGAAGCTAAAAACTCAAATAAGCTGAACTTTTTTCATCACATCCCAAACAAACTCTTAATCAACTTGCTCTTTCATTCAAATAGTTTGCCAGTGTTGAGATAGTTTCAATTTTGAACTCTTTTTTTGTAAAGCTTACGAGACCAAGTATTTGGAACTGATCTTAGGATCCAAAGGTCAAAGATTCGTCAGCCTTTGATATAAAATATGTCATGGGTTGCTTTTGGAGCAAGCAGCTTTTAAATTGCCGAATTGGTTGTTTTGATTCTATAAGGTTGAATTTATTCAACTATGTGTTGGTTTTATTTAGAACCAAATTTACTTGTAATTCAGCAATTAGATATCCTGTATTTAAGTGGAAATCATGTAAGGGTAGTGTGTGAGAGAGTGTGAAGAATTCAAGTGTGTGTGCATTCAAGAGCATTCTTGAGACTTAAACTCGCAAGTGACTCGCGACTGATGACTCGCCAAAATGCCACACGTGTGAAGCATATAGGAAGCAGAAGGGTCACGACAGCTGGAATACTACATGACAAAAATGGACAGTCTGGCCAGTCAGTTATTTCGTGACTAGAACTCGCGACTTGTCCCAGTCGTGAGTGAGTCACCAGAACCCTCTGTTTTGCAAAAAAATGAATTTTCACATTTCTTACATATCCTACTATAAATACTCTTATGCCTACAAAATGTAGAAAACTTCTAGAGAGAATTTTGAGAGGTAAACCCTAGAGAAAATCAAGATTGACTCATCCACAATCTTAGACATTTGATTCTTTAAATTCCTCTACTCTCACCTTTCCATTGACATACCCTTGAGAGAACCTTTAGCCAAATTCTTATCTCACTATACCCATATCAGTGAAAATGTTATTTGGTGCTTGGGAAGCAGTTCAGAGAGGACTAATTCATTTGGCTGATGCAATGGGCTTATTGTGGGATCCAGAAAGCTAGAGAAGACACGATTAGGCTTAACCTTGTTGGAGCAAGAAGCTTGGAAGGCTTAGGTGCATCGAGTAGATTAGGCTTGGATGGTCTATTGCTATTCATGTATCCCAACTTTATTCTCTAGTGGATCATTTTACCGCTTGGAGGCAACTGAGAGGTTTTACGCCGAGTTCTTCGGTTTCCTTTTGGATAACACGTGCTGGTGTTATCTTTGTGTTTGCATCTTTCTAATCCTTACTCTTACCTTTTAATTCTTGCTGTGTTGTGATTAATTATGGTTTAGAGTAGTTTGTTTATTTGGGTATTGCTTGTACTTATCATTCTGCACATTTATTGTTTGAGTATAAACTTGTGTTAGTAATTTTGAAATTGGGGGTCTAAACATTCACTAGTGTTTTATACACCAAGTGAACTTTCAGATTTAAGCATCATTATTTGACATCAAATTATCAAAAAAGAGTACTATTAGACTAGTTTTTTTGAGGAACTACTATTAGACTAATTGACTGAGGCAATCGAACAAGAACAATGGTACAAAGGTTATGGACCCAAATTTTAGCTTTACTAGTTATTGTCCCATGGCAGTTCTAGGAATTTTTTTCAAGATGGTCATTAAGAAATTTAAATTATACAAAATTTAATAAAAAAAGAACTCCATATATTAACAAAAAACACACATAAATACATAAAGTATTACAATTTCCTTCTACGAACTTTTTTATTTTGAAATCGTTGAATGGTAGTCTCATTATGAATGCTATAAGCTACATCTTTTTTAAAATTTTAGTTAAATAAATTTTTTCTTGGACCTTTCTTTTTGTTTGTAAAGACCTTATATATTGTTAATGGTATCAAAGTTTAAGAACAAAATTTGGCTACAAACTTAGTTGTAGCATAATGCTACAACTCTCACTAAAATGA